>JACAZH010000004.1:7500000-8750000 GCA_014462675.1 Mycena sanguinolenta | reverse complement strand
CTGTCAACGGTGTTTTGCGGATGCCTCAAGGTGTACCAGTGGCGGTAGGAGAAAAAAAGACTCGATGGGTGCCGAGCCCAGTGGGGCGTTCGGCGGCAATTCGGCGTTTACTTTCCACGCATATAGCGAAAATGGCTCACACGGGGCGATATGCTGCAGATGAAACAGCGTCTCCTGAACTTCAACGCAGATTAGGTTTTCCGCATTCCGTGCAGAGACGCGAGAGCTGCAAGAGCTGCGCGACGCAAAAACCTTGGAAGCTTGAATTTCTGGGCCATCCCACGGACCGCGGGAATGTACCAGCGGAAAGTAATCTTGAACGTGAGGATGTAGACTAGTTCAGAATACCAGTCGAATGGCCCTGGATCTCTGGCCATTCATATAGCCATTTATGGTCAATTTCTAGAATTGTCTCCACGGCAAGACTGCTACCGCTCATGATTTCCCCAATGATTCTGATCAATGGGATGACCATAATATGACGCTGTGTCTCTGTCTATCTATCATAGATGCTACCCCAAAAATTTGTGCGATGGGCGATTTTGCATTCTGTGCCCAAGACAGTCACTGCGTTCAACCCCATAGTAGACCGAGCTTGGCCTACCTTGGCCTACCTCAGTCTACCCTCGGTCTACCTTCATCTACCAGGCTACACCTACGTCTACCACTCAAAGTACACTGAGGTTGGCTGACCTCGGCCTACCATGGTCTACCATGGTCTACCTCCTCTGTCTACCTCGGTCGACCATATTCTGAGTTGGTAGACAGACATTGGTCGACCTACAATAATTATTTCGACTTCTCCAATAATTCGAAAAAATCTGGAAGTATACCTTGATCTACCTGGGTTGATGTCTGTGTACTTTGGTCTACCAAGGTAGACAAAGGCGGATTGAGTCTTTCTACCAATATGAACCAAGGTAGGCAAACCTGTCGGTGTACCCTTGGTGTACCCTGGTAGACGGACCCTCGGTGTAGTATGGGGTTGAACGCAGTGAGTCCCTCACACGTACGCGTGAATTCCGTGCCATACACCCATACACCTGGTTTTCATAAGGATGTATATATTTTTTGAAGTAGACTACATAACCTGAATAGCGAAGCGGAATACCAATATATATCTGTACAGTTTTGTTCTTTCTGATTTGGCTACTTTAGCGCATGCACGGCTTTCTCAAGTTTCTCAAGTTCCCAGTCAGATAGACCGCCCGGCTGTATGTTGCAAGCAGAGAGACGGTTCAAGGTGCTGCGCTGGCTCTGGCCATCCAGGGTTGAAATCGTGTATAAGATATGGTGGTCGATTTTTTTCGCCCCGAAGAGTGGCAAATGTTTTAGAAGTCGTATCCCTGAACATTCCGCAAAAACACGCGCAGTGAGTTTTGTGGCGTCTTTTTCCTGGGTCCGAATCGTCTTCGTGTTGGGCGGTGATCGTCACCTTACAAGGAAGTAAGTACGTTCGTTGAGCGCTCCATGCGAGGTAAAATGAACACATACAAGAGTGTTGGAGGATTCAGACGCCTGGACAGAATATTGGGGGGTCACTTGAAGGCTCTAGGATACCGTATTCAGAATGGAGACAATCAGCATGAAAATAAACGCACCGGGAGGACGCGGAAAGAATCCGACTCTTGAGCATCGAGGAGGCACTGCATGAAGGCGCGCTCGCATTTGGGGCTGCCGGAAGTAGCTTCTGGGCTCTGTGCGACCGTCAAATAACGCTCGAGATAACGAGTCAGATAGACCAATACAGCGTACCTGACAGCTAATCCGAAACTTGGGTGAAGTGTCTTGCGGGTCGGGAAGGGGTGCCTGGAAGCGTTGAGTATCGGTCTCCGATGGTGGACTGCAAGAAACATATATGTACCTGCGGCTCCAACCGACTGTCCGTTTCAGCCGGTGGGATTTCCAGAGTAGGCTACGAAGTTGTCAATTCAAGATCCGGCACGGTATCCACAATTTTTTTTTTTAGAAACCCCTTGGGCCTTGCCCTTGTGTCGAGACTCGACTTACTTCAATGCAAGCGGATTTTGAATCATAAAGCTTCATCCCTGTACCAATGCCATTTTGTTTCCTCCTGCGTCAATCGAACCAGTGCAGTCACCAGCGACTTCCAGCGAAGTGCTTGTCCAAGAACTAAAACCTTTTGGGCAAAATGTGGCGGTGCGCGAAGGCGTTGGCGTTGATAAGTAACATCGTCAAAGATCACTTAGCCTCCGTTCACTTCGTCCTCGGATGTTGAATCAACTGGAGACCTGGAAGATTTGACTTCGACGGGTGTTTCTTGAATTTTTCCGTCCCAGACCAGTTGCGTATCACAATGCGCGGCTTTGGTGTGACTGGGTCTTTCGCAAAGTATTCTTGCTCTCTACCCGGTCTGTGGTCTGAAATTTGGCTTTCAAAGCCTCCAGATTCAACTCGTATCGTGTTTAGTCCAGGAACAAATGATCGGAAATTTTCTGTGATGAAAATGTGCCTAGTTGAATATTCGATGGCTTCAAGTTACTCTTGATTTTCCTTCACACTGGAGCAGCCGTGGCCTGACAGCGAAAGCTACCGACGTCTCAGATCATCTCACATCTCGTTTCTGCGATACGGGAGCAATCGCCTGAATTCAGAATGAATTTCAGGCCGTTCAACCTCTTTCTTTGTGGAGCCAATTTAGCTGCCTTCAGGTGCATTGAACCGCATGCATGAAAAATTACGTTACCACAGTGCGAAAAAACCACAGTCAACGAGCTGGGAATCGCGGGGTTAGGGAATAGCATCCGTGAGCACGGATCTCAACATTGCAAGGCTCCGCACGCCTTTGTGACTGACCCAGGAAAATCCCGAGTTAACTAAATACTTACCAAACCGCGAAGAATTGAACTAAATGAAAGAGGGTCTGGAATATCGGTCTTAGGAAATAGCTGCCAACGACACAGCCGCCTCCCCAACTGAGTTAAACGGCGCACATTTTTGGGACTGTATGACGATCTGGAGGTTCGACAGAGGCCCGGGTGACGCGGGACATCGAACAAAGTTCGTGATCGACACAGGGGGTGTATGATGCGTGACTACCGATTTGAAGGGAAAGATACAGTAAGCCCTGAGCCGTAACCGCCCCGAATTGACTGCCGCGAGACCAGATATCCAGAGCAACACAAAAGAACGTTTGTAGCTCTACCAAGAGCCGTAAGAGACGTACAAACGAGTGAAATCCCACCCGTCACCTATATACACACACCTGCCGAACTCCGGCATCTCGAACCGAATACCGATCCGCACCTATTTGCACCCAACTCTTGCGCGCCCAAAATCCGCGTGCGCTAACAAACGGCGTCGGCGAACGATTTTGGATCAATTAACAGCGGAACTGCAGGGAAAACAGATCGCAGACGCTCCCGTTCTTTCTTGGGAGCGGATAAACACGTGCAAGGACTCGAGCGATGATGGCTCCACTAATATTGTCTGGGAGCTGTACAATTTCTCATCCTCAAAGCAATATTCACCAGAGTGGATAACGATCCGCGGAGCGGGTCATCGACCCCTCGTAACTCTTACCACAGGCAATGAATCGAGCTAAATGAAAGCCGGTGTGGAGTATCGGTTTTAGGAAATAGCTGCCAACGAAACGATATGTAAGGAGAAAGACCTCGGAGGATCCAACCGTCGACTTCAGCTCGTCACTTCCATCTCTCAGATCATGCAACTTTTCAAGCTTCTTATTGCCTCCATCGCACTCGTTGTGGGTGCCGCCGCCAATCCTGTTCCCGAGGTATGTCTTTTCCAGCGATCGATGTTTCGCGTTCGTACTCTGATCGTTGCCCAGGCCAATCCGTTGAACAGCCGTAGCGCAGTGAGTGATTTCCCAGCATACTCGCATTAATCACCGATCTGAGTTGGTACACACGTAGTGTGTAAGTATTTATTCATGGAGGATGTGCAATCAACTGGCCGATTGACCTCCCACCGTCCTCATGCAGACCGTAAGTGTTTTCGCGATATCTGAATCATACTGACTCGGCCAGGATGTGCGTTGTTGCATTTCTTTCCAGTCAATTCGATCCCAACTTGCTTTCACAGAAAGTAAGCCGTTTTTTGCTATGCTTCCCTCGTAGAAACTAAATATGCCGCAGTGTGTGAGTGTTTATTGAGCCAATAATCAGCGATCGAATGTTGGACTGCCAAATTTCTAGCTCGTGAGTGTGTTCCCGAGTGCGTGTATTTGTCACTCACCACCTCGTAGAGCGTAGGTCCTCAACTCGTGATTCAGTGAATGATCATGATCGACTTATGATCACAGAGCGTGAGTAATTTTTGCATTTCATGCCGCTGCGATTGAACTCTGGGTACAGTATGGGAGTGATAAGCACATCTACGTGCCTTGGAAATGACCATAACGCGGGCGGGCGAATAGAATGTGGGTTTTATTACATGTTGTTACGGTGTTGTGCTGACACATCTCAGACCGTAAGTTGTCCCTAGTAAACTCTTGGGACTCGACTCACTTGCACGCCGACTGGTGTGCTGACAGTGTGTGAGTATTCCTTTCGTCTCTGGTTCGTTTGAGTCAACTCACGTATTTGATACAGAAAGTGAGTGTTCCGTTCCTGCGTCCTCCGACATGCCACTCTGGCTCACATCTCGGTAGAAAGTCAGTCATCTCTGTTCTCACCACGGTTCACGCTCACAATTAATTATGCTTTATCCAGAACCACGTAAGCTTCTCTTGACAAAAGACTCATCTCTTGTTCAATTTGTCTCGTAGCCCGTGAGTGATGATATTCAGTATACCCCTCTGATATGGAATCTGAATTCGTGTGAACCCGCAGAACGTGAGTGCCTTCATTTCATTTCTTGAGATTCGAACCTGACAGTGATTCTGTAGGAAGTGGGTGTGGCCTCTCCCCAAATCGTCTGCCTCTGACACTTGAGCCTCATCCTTAGCTATTGGCGTGTGTACGTGAAATCTATTTTGGGGGTGGACGATGCATAGTATAAGTACTTTTAATCGCCCGCAGGATGTGAATCCGTTGAAGTACCCTCGCGTTCAATGCTGACTACCGCCGTCATCGGTTTCAAAGCTCGTGAGTCGTTGCATTCGCCCTTGGTCTCCTTTTCCTCTAAGATCGCTTGGATTACAGGCAGTGAGTTCTCACTTTCATCATGTGGCACTGTGAAGGATATCGACGCCTTTCCAAAATTCACAGTATGTGAGTGTGAAGAAAAATCCATAATCTCACCTGCTCATCCGATGACTTGTAGTCGGTCAGCATCTTCATCACTGACCACTTGATCTCGTTGAATCGCCTCGTCCAATTCTCATAGGCTGTCAGTGTTCCTGTTCAGTTTTTTGGCCATCACCGACTGATCCTCTTCATAGTGTGTGAGTGCTCTTTGATGGACCAACTGAATCGGTGTCAAACTACCGTCTTGTAGCTCGTGAGTGGTTTCTGTATTTTGCATCTCCACTCTTCAGGCTCAGATATCGCCCCAGGCTGTAAGTGTTTCCTGACCATAGTACATGTTTATTCACAATGTGTCGAATTTTTTGAGGGCGTGAGTGACACATGCATTCTGACTCGATTATTCCTGAATGTGTCATTTAACCAGCGTGTACGTGACTTGCATCTTGACCCACACGCATATATGTACTGACCTCCGTCGACTCGCAGCTGGTTCGTACCTTCTTGCTACCACCATGAATTTGGTGTCGAAGCAGTCCGTTTCTAGTGATGGTTGGTTCATTTCCACATTTGCCAGTCATTCTCTCACTGCATATTCAACCCACTCTAGGCCATCCGCGCCCTTCCACCATACTTCGACATCTCGAGTCCATCGTTACTGTACTATTTCGATCAATTCGCGTTTGATTCGGGATTTTTGATACAATTAAAATCCAAAAGAAATCCGACAAATCAAGAAAAAATTATTGCCGCAATAAAAAAAAAGTGGGTGTGACGCGTGACAACGAATTGAATGAAATAGTACAGTATTCCAATGGTATGAGTTCTGTGCCGTGAATATCCCCGCAGTCCGTCTTACTGCCATTCAAGTCAAGACGGAATATATATATCTGGAGCAGGATTGCTGTATGGATGGAAAAAGAACGGATGGAAACCCGCTTACAAAAGGACTTCATGGTGTATTTTGAAGTTCCTTGTATATCAATATTCAACTGTGTTTTCTTTTGGCTTCGTTTCCTTCTGTTCTGCAGTAGAATGACACCGACAAGGATCAACCTCAACTCTTGCGAATCCCTCCTTCGGAAGCCCAAGCTTTAAATTCCACAGTTTGTGAAAATCTGCCGTGTACGTGCAGGTGCAAAATTCAAGAAAATTTGCGATTATCCGATCCAAGTATCTGGAATATATTTTCTACCTCAAAAACATTTCAGAGGTCGATATCGTTACCGAATCTGCCATCCTCTTCCCTATGGCTGCAGCCCATATCGTGCATCTAAGTTTCTCGTTTTGTGAAATTGCTTGCGCTTTTTGATGGCGAGTTTGCCGAAGTAACACCATGGTTGACCTATGAAAAAAATTCGTATCTTCTCGTGCCGGGTCAGTCCAGTCTATCCTTGATCGAGTCCCCACACCACGTCAACTTGGCCAAGCGGAGGTGGTGTTTCTAAAATGAGCATGATTCTGCATTTTGTCACGAGAACATACTCAGAGGTCCACGGATGCAGCCTGTAACTTGGATGATACGGTAGAACCTCTTGAGTTTCTTCCGGGATGCAGACTCTGAAAAAATTGGAGTCCGCCGAATATTCAACATTTTGAATCCAAACAGGAGCGCAGGGATTAAGAGTGACATCTGTCCTCGCTCCGCTTGTCACCTCTCTTTCTAGCATGCAACGGCAGGATCCACCGCCTCTGCACGCTGATACCGCCAAATTTTTTTCACAATGATCTGACACTCGCAAGACACGCTGGATTATTTTTTCGTACTTCACAACTTTCATTGACTGCTTATGGTCCCGGCGTGTACGGCAGTCTGTCCTTCCGCACATCTACATAATTTGAAGCACTGGGTGTTTCCAAGCTTTGGCAGTATACGAGAGGCCTTGAATGGGCTCAGAATTGGAATTTTTTGGCGCCTCGATTGGAGGGGGGAAATCAATATTACTTCCGAATTTTCTTGAATCTTCCGCCGCCCAATATATTGAAATAATCTGAGACATTCTGTTGGCTGTGCTCGTGTTCTCGGAAAGAATAGCTAGTCCCCGTCGAAAACATGCAAACCCGAATTTTCACTCTAATTTCGCGGTGGCTTTACATTGAGCTTATTTTCAATTTTTGCGACTGGACCGGACTATGAGGCACGTGATCGCGTTTCAAACTCCGCTCGCCTTCTCGGTTGCTTCTCGGCTCAAGACTTGTCCAAGCCGACTCACTGGATAATGCTCTCCCTTGCCGTTGCAGCGTCGACCTTACGGTGTATTTCTTCCGACGCCATCTGCCGTTCCCTCAAGCCCGTTCACGTGGAGATTTGACTCGTAGGCAGGCTCTACACGGCCTTGGCGACGGGATCGTGCATCTTCCTCTTCTTCCTCCTCGAGCCAGGGCCACGGGCCATTGGCGATCTGTGCGCCAGCCCCTCCCACGCTTCCATTCTCCTCAACCACATTGAGCATGACATCGGCCTCGACCTGCGGCCCACTGATGCCCTATGACGCAGCACCGCCTCGACGACGCCTGCGTGGCCGCCGCTGACGCATCCATCACGCGACAGGCTGCGACGTCGTCGCTTACGCCTCGTCCCAGTGCCACGCACAACCGCGCCTCCCCATCCTCACAGCTTCGTCCTCAGTGGGGGCTTTTGCTGTCGCACGCGCCTCTTGCGCGTTCGCATCGCATCCTTCAGCGCCGTCGCAGGCATGTATTTCGATGTGCGGGGGGGTGGATAACGCCCCTCTTCACATGCGTGTCTAAATGCACGAAACCGCGCGCAGTCCATCCTCTGCCCGTCGATACGGGTTTTCGCGTCGAGATCTCGCGCCGCCCCGCGGGCCTGACCCCTGCTCTTCGGTACCTTCGTGAGTCCTCTCATATTGTCGTTTCTCCACGAATTTACACTGACTTCTCGCGCGTTCTGTAGCCATGGCCCAGCCGACTATCTCCTGTTCTTGTCAAAGAATATGTCCTTCTCGCCACTCCAGGGTCGGTAGCATCCGCCTCTATTTCATTCTGTATTCACTAAATTCCCTTGTCAGATCCCTCTAATGACCTGCCGTCGATCCGCGAAGTCCTCTCCATCACCTCTTTCCCCACCGCATTCGAACCTCACGAAGCCTTCCTCGTGCTATCCTCCCCGCCTGCATCTACTCCTGCCCCGCACGCAGCATCACCGCTGTGAGCTCAAGCCAGATCAGGATCCCGCCGCACCTCGTACCACCGCTTGGTCTCGTGCACGCACGCGCGGCACCAGCACGCCTTCTCCAAGTCCAAGTCCACTTTCCTCCCGTTCTCATTCCGAATGGGGCGGGAGAGAGCCTGTCAGATGTACTGACGAGCAAGAGTAGCTGCAGGCACACCCGCTGCGGACAAGCCCCGCCTCCTTGCGCTCGCGGCGTAAACTCCATCAAAGGACCTCCATCTGCACCAGCAAGCCGCTGCGTCCACGCTGACGGCGTCGCACACCCCATGCAGATGTACTCCGGTGCCGCTCGGTCATGTACCGCGGCCCGCCGCCCACGCGCCCGTGCGCGTTGCATGCGAAAGGAATCCCCTACCGATCCAGCGATATGGTGTATTGCACGATTCCGCGCACGTCTTGTGCGTCTCCACTTGGCCTAAGAAATGTGCCGTCTCCTCGCCTCAGGAACCCCTGTCGCCCTTTCGTCTCGGACACACCTTGTCTCCTCGCCTCCTCGCCTTATCTCGGACGAACACCATCGCCAGCTCTCCTCGCGGCGTCTGCTCCCCCGCCGCCCACGCCCTCCTTGCGTCATGCCACTGTGGCCTATGGCCACCAGTCCGCAAATCCCGCTTATTCCAGGTGCGGACGGTACACAGGCCAGCCGCCGCAAGCGGTCGCGGGCGCAAAGACCACCGAAGGGAGGAAGGCAGGGAGCGATTTCGGCGAGGGCACACCTGTGTGATCTCCTTCCCTGTCTCTACCCTCCGAATCGCGCTCTGCCACTCTGCCGCCATCGTACACTGCGACACCGCAGCCGGTCGATCTGCGTACAGGTACAGGCACAACGTCGCGCTTGTCGCGCTTGTCCGAGAGCCATTCGTGGACCTCGCCTGCACCGGCACCCGCCTCCAGCTTTTTTCCCTCGTCCGCGGCATCGCTGGTGTCCATGTCGTCCATTCCCCTGAATTCCGAAAGACAAAGGAACGGAGAAAGGGAGGGCAGATGAAGAAGAAGAGGGCCGGTGGCGTAGGGAGCGATGGGGACCGCTCAAGCGGCGCCGGGAGCGCATGGGGACACCGTTTTCTTCGTGAAGGAATGCATTCTCGGTCTGGATTTCTTTCGGGACTTCCGTGCACTGAATTTCGCCTTCGGCGGCTTGCGAGTGGACTTGTCCCGTAGAATCTCATCCCTACAGTCATTAGCTTCCTTCTGTGCGAATCAAAGTATCTCAGCGCACGCAACAGCGACTTCCAGCGGTGTGACACAGTACTGATCAAAGAGCGATTTCCGTCTTGGGAACGTGGCGCAAGCGTGGCGTGAAAGCGTTGGCGTTGATGGATAACAGAACCAAACCATCGCTCCCTCTCAACGCCAACAACGCAACAGCAACAAGGAAGCGGCAAGTCTAATCCCAGGAGAACCTCCAACGAAAGCGGCACAAGACTCCTTGCAATCAACTCCTCGATATTCAGGTCCTGGCCTCGAAATATCGAACTTGACCCTTCGGGCGGGGAATGATGCTCCCAGTAAACGGCTGGGTAGGTACAAGCCAGATAACAAAGAACTCAAGCTGTTCAGGAAAAAAATCCGAGATGCCCTTCTTTGCGCCTATAATCAACACTTCAATGCTGCATATCTGAGTTCTGGCTTATAGTCGCGCTTGCGGACGGCGATCTTTTTTGCTTGGTGCAGCTTCAGGTTTTGAGGATTTTTAGTTCGACTGCTCAGGGGCATTGCGGGAGTAGAGGAGCACAAAACGGGAAACCCCATAGACAGCCGCAGAAGCGTCCTACTTCCATTCTCAATCTATTCATCAAGGCCTCCATGTCCACGTCGGCCTTCTCGCAGGTCACCAACTATTTTCTTCGCACCAGCGCAAGTTGTCTATACAAAGTTCCCTATCAAACTAGGACGAGTCGGGTTATGTTAGGGCACCGTTCTGTACGGTCAAGTGAGTGCAATTTGTGGGATATTGGGAAGAAATCTGGAGTGCGATGTATATCACGCTCCAATCGAGCTATACTGACGTTGGTAACATACCGGCGTCGGAACTTCGTCATACTTTCCGCGGCCCTAAAGCTTCATTGTTAGACCTATGTGCGATTTTTTCCTTGTCAGGTCCATTCACGAAGTTTCGTCCGCTTCGGTTCCGCTCAAGATTCGATCGAAGCTGCATGTGCATGGATCTTCAACACATTTCCGGAGACGCTGCGTGTAGTGGCCATCTCGACTTTCGAGGATCGTTATGATTGTGAGCCGCGCACAAGGGCTAATCCATGACGCCGGCGGTGGGGCAGCATCGACTGCATTTGACAGACACGCGTCAAAGACCCGAATATAGTGGGTCTTTCTCTCAGACACACGTCCTCAGGCCGTCCAAATAGCATTCCATTTACCCTGAATCGCATGATTGTCCCACTTCGTTCTGGCTCAAACAAAAATTTGTACCTCACTGATTCAGCCACCTCCCCAGCTACTAGTAAGTTATAACATAAAGGTACGTTAGCACTGCTCAAAACGAACACTACAGGGATAACGGAGTGAAATGTGGGTTACATAACCCTTACCACAAATTAAAGAATCGAGCTAAATGAAAGAGGGTGCGGAGATCGGTCTTAGGATGTAGCTGCCAACAAAACGGTATAGTATGAGAAGACACCACGAAATTCCTGTAAGGCAATATAATGCCGTTATAAAGTTCGCAAAGCTCGCAATGGTCACAATAATTGTGACTGATGTTACAATGTAGCGTGCGACGTTTGCCAAAGTGCATAATTATTTTGGATATTGCAAGACACGCAAAGCATGTAATGCCATACCTTCCAATATATAATGTTCTAAGCTTCGTGGTGCAGGAATAGGACACCCCCATTTCTTCCCGTTCCCAATGGATAGCAAATCCCGCAACAAGTAGAGCAAAAAACAGATGTATTCCTAGTACCACATATGTACAGATGACGATAAGGTGAATTAGCGTACGAATCCTACGCCGTCGGAGGGGAACAAACTCGGAAGGGAAGAGGGGGTGCGAGAACGCAGAAGTTGTTGGTCTACCAGCCTGGCGCAGAGATCTTGATATTTGTTCTTCAAGTCTTGAACACGCCGAGAGCTTGAAGCTTGAGTGGAGCGTTGTGTTATTTAACAGACTTTAGGCCTTGCAGTGGGTTGACGTCTTGCCCTTCTTGAACCCGAAGTCAGAGGGTCTTGCTGTATTTTGAAGATTTGTTAGACTTGAATGGTCTTGAAGGCCAGCAGCGGGGAGCAATTCCCTCTTGCAAGTATAGGGATTGCTAGTGAGGGCCAAGAACAAACTAGAAGTGAATATTTGGGCGGGCGGAAAAGTGGGGTCAGGTCGGGCGAGGGACGATGATGTGGGAAGGGAAGAAAGACGGTCTTGCGGAGTTTCAAGCGTTGCCACGATATATATGACAGATCACTCATCAGCCGCCGGCTGCCAGTTCGCTGCGACCAACGTTAAAACCTCTCTCTCCCTTTGCCGTCAAAATGGATGCTGTCAAAATGGACTCGAAGAAATTCGCCGTTGTCTTCATCGCTTCCCCAAGTTATTGCACAAGTCATCTCGCGCGCATGGCATGCGCAGCGCTAGCGTTGTTCGATGTAATTTAGAGGTTGATTCCTACGACGACGATAGGCGCCCGTGCCGTGTGATGGCGTCCATCAACCCTCGCATCGACAGCGGCATCGTCTACGGTGTCCGCGAGCTATTGGTACACTGGCCATGACGTTCTGTGAACTTACAAGGAGATTAATTCCTGAAGTAAACACAAAAAGTTGCGTTGCGTTGAATATGCAACCGAACCAGAGTTGGCACGGCAATAGATTACTGGTCTCATCCTTGCTGCTCCTTGACAAAGTCTCTGCAAAATATATAGCTCATTATAATGCAGCTGCAAGAATTGTGCTTGATTGTAACAGAGTCCCCAGGATTGTGAACGGATTGCAAGACATTACAAGGCATCGGCAATCTTGCCGAGGAGTTATGATCCGCGCAACGTTATTCAACAATTAGTGTTGCCGCGAGTTGAGGTTGAGGCACCTCAAGGTGATGCGCCATCAACCTTGAGGTGCCTTGAGGTTCCTCGAGGTGAACTCCAAATAAGGAAGGCCCATGTCCCACGGTCTTCCCGCCTCGAAGTTTCTTGCTTTTATCCCCCCTGCTCGTCCTATTGCCTATAAATTGCCACTTAGAACACAAGGACATGTAGGTATAACTGCTTTATATGTAGATTATTCGGGATTATTAAAGAAGAAATAATGTAGTGGCTTATTATTGTGATTCTGTACAAAACTGAGTAGCCATGGTGGCTCAGGGAGGACGGAACGCAGGAAATATCATTGGCACAGTACTTATACATGATTCGGGGCTTATTTTCAAGTTAGAATATGAGCCACTCCATTGCTCTATGAACTCTACAGCGCTCTACGCGGATAACGTCGATCCCAACCCAACCTCCTGGCGTATTTCATGTGATCACATGCGCGCGCAAATCAGGGTGCGCGCCGATGGGTCGGACAGGGCAGAAAGAGCGGAGAGTGTCGAGGACGGTGAGCGGGAGGAAGAAAGACGTCGCGCGATGCGACAGTCACTCTGACAGTCACGCCATCTCGGTATAGAATCGGGCCGCGGCCTTGAGGTACCTTGAGGTGCGTCGAGTTGATGTGACCTTGAGGTGACAATCATGGTAATGCGCTTGAGGTGAGGTGACATCAACTCGAAGGGCCTCGACCTCGCGGCAACACTATCAACAATTTCCTTGATTTCCTGATTCGGAACTGCGGAGGATCCAACCGCTCACTTCAGCTTGTCACTCCCGTTTCTCACATGCAACTCTTCAAGATTCTCATTGCCTCCATCGCACTCGTCGTGGGTGAGGGCGCCAATCCTGTTCCCGAGGTATGTCCCTTCCAGCGATCCGTTCGATCAATGTGGGGTCATATTTTGACTGTTGGCCAGGACTTGGCCAGGCCAATGCGTTGGGCAGCCGTCAAGATGCAGTGAGTGACTTTCCAACACTACTTGCATCAAGCAACTGAATCCCTGCATACATAGTGTGAGCAGTTGTTCATGAAGGATATGCATCCAACTGGCCGATTGACCTCCCAGTCCCGTCGTGCAGTACGTAAGGGTTTTCGCGAGACCTGAATCATACCGAAGCTGAATCATACTGACTCGGCCAGGGCGTGCGTTATTGCATTCCTTTCCAGTTAATTCGGTCCTAACTTGCTTTCACAGGCTGTAAGTCAGTTTTTGCCACATGTCCCTCGCGGAAACTAAATATGCCGTAGTGCAAGTGAGTGCCTTTTCGAGTGTGTGGTTTTTCCACTCATCAGCTGAATGCCCGGTAGAATGTAAGTCCCTTCCCCGCGGCTCAAGTGAATGTTCATTGTCGATCTATTCATGATAGGAAGTGAGTGACTTTTACCTTTTTTACCTTTCATGCCGCAATTGAGCTTTGAGTACAGTATGTGAGTGATTGCCGCATCAGCGTGCCTTGTAGGTGACGGATAATTCGAGCGGGTCAATAGAAAGTGGGTCTTTCTACGTGTTCTTATCGTGCTGCAACGACATATCTCAGACCGTATGTGGCTCCCCCGTGGACTCCAGGGACTCCACTCACTCCCTGACGTGCTGGCAGTGTGTGAGCTTTGGTTTCGCGATGGGTGCTCTCCGTTTCGGTTCAACTGATGTATTCGGTCCAGCTGGTGAGTGTTTTGGCGTCCAGTACACCACCCCTCATGTTTTTGGCAGACGGTCAGTTATTTGTTCCATAACGGCTGACGCTCTCACCTAACGATGTTTCACTAAGAAATGCGTAAGTTTAAATTCTCTTCACAAAATAATCGTGCCTTATTCAATTTATCTCGTAGGTCGTGAGTAATGATGTTCAATATAGTGTCCTTCAGTAGAGTCTAAATTCGTATAATCCTGCAGAATGTGAGTCCATTTTGTGGAGAAATCTGAACCTGATTCTTGTAAACGCTGGTGGGTGTGATTCTTCTCCAAATCATCCGATTCTGACACTCGACCTTCGTTCCGGTAGTGCAAGGTGTGTCACACTTTCGGCTCGATATTGCCAGTCACTGAACTCATTCCCTTTTGTACTGCAGATTGTAAGTTGATCCATATCATCAAGTCCCTTGAATTTATTCGACTTTTCCTTAGGAGGTGCGCGCTTTTTCCAACCTTCATAGTAATGCGAGATTGAACCTTTTCAGTGTGTGAGTGATATCTATTTTCGTTTCGACGATGGATAGGATAACCGTCCACAGGCCGTGAGTCACTTGGATTACCCTCGCGTTCAATGCTGATTTTCACGATAATCGGGTTCAAAGGACGTGAGTCGTTCAGCCGCGCTTGTTCATCTGTGTTCTGATATCACTTGGACTACAGGATGGGAGTTTTCATCATGTTGTACTGCACAAGATATTGATGCCCTTCCCAAATTCACAGGCAGTGAATGTGAACGAACATCCGCCCCCTCAATCCGTTCCCTCACCTACTCATCCGACGGTGTATAGGATGTGGGAATTTCTATCACTGAGCACTCGATTTCTCGTTGACTCGTCTCGTCCATTTCCAATAGTTCGTCAGTGTTCCCAGCTATTTTTGACCGGCACCGACTGATTCTCTTCACGGTGTGTGAGTGCTCTTTGATCTATCAGCTGAATTGGTGGGAAATTACTATCCTGTAGTACGTAAGTAGTTTTCTGTGTGCCGTATTTCTATCCTTCGGACTCATATATGCTCCCAGGCTGTAAGTATTCCATGATCACTGCAAATGTTGATTCCGGGATTTCCGAGGAAGTGAGTGACACGTGTGTTCTGGCTCGATGATTCTTGACCTTGTCATTAACACCAGTGTGTGCGTGGTCTACAAAACGTCTCCCGAAATGATTTATTTAAACTATCTTTTTGTACAGGCTGTAAGTGACTTGCATCTTGACCCACACGCAGATAGGTCATGACCTCCGTCGACTCGGAGGTGGTTCGTTCCTTCTTTTTATGGTTTCGAATTCGGGCCAAACCGGTCCGTTTCTAGTGATGGTTGATTCATTTCCGCATTTACTGGTCCCTCTCTCA
Organism: Mycena sanguinolenta; assembly: GCA_014462675.1. Lineage (NCBI taxonomy): Eukaryota > Fungi > Basidiomycota > Agaricomycetes > Agaricales > Mycenaceae > Mycena > Mycena sanguinolenta. The sequence continues at coordinate 8,734,552 of JACAZH010000004.1, read as the reverse complement.
CTACATATTCAATTCACTCCAGGCCGTCCTGGCGCTTCCACCATACTTCGACATCTTGTGTCGATTATTATTTCAATGGTATGGGTTTTGCCTCCAGGTCTACGAATCCCTGAAGTCGTTTTTACTCCCATCCCAGTCAAGACGGAATATATGTGTCTAGAGCAGGATTGCTGTATGGACGGAAGAAGAACGGGTAGAAACCTGCCTGCGAAAGGACTTCATGGTGTTTTTTGAAGCTCCTTGTATATTAATATTCAACTGCGTTCTCATTTGGTTTCACTCGTTCGTGTTTTTCGATGGGGAACTTCAACAAAGATCAACCTCCACGCTTACGAGTCCCTCCATCCGAAGCGCAAGCTTCAAATCCGACATTTTGTGAAAATCCGCCGCCTGTGTTCAGCTGCAAAATTCAAGCAAAATTTGCGATTATCCAATCCATGTGCTAGAGACATGCCGCACCGCCAGCTGGAATGTATTTCCTATCTCAAAAGAATATCAGAGGTCGATATTCGTTATATTATCGAATCTGCCATCCTCTTGCCTATGGCTGCAGCCCATATCGTGTATCTAATTTCTTGTTTGGTAAAGTTGCTTGCCCTTTGTTTATGGCGACTTTACTGAAGTAACACTACGGTCAGCCTATGAAAAAAACTCGTGTCTTTTGCCGAGTCAGTCCAGTTCGCCGTCATTCGAGTCCCAACACCACGCCAGTCTGGCCAAGCAGAGGTGGAGTTCCTAAAATGAGCATAATTGTGCATTTTGCCACGAGGACATGCTCAGAGGTCTACGGGGATGAACTCTGTAACCTGGATGAACTACGTGGATGCTCTTGAATTTCTCCCGGGATGCATTCTCCGTGAAAACATCCGGAATCGGCCGCGTATTCAACAATTTCAATAGAGACACTGCTGCGGTGGTTGAGATCGGCGTTGGCGGCTATCCTCTCTCGCTATCCCTCTTTCTCGGCAGAGGGGGTATGTAACGGCGCATTCCGCCGCGTCTTTGCATTTATACCTCCAAATTTATCCGCAGCGATCTGACACTCATCAGTCACCCCGCATTATGTTTGGTATTTTATAACTTTCACCAATTGCTCTCGCTGTTTATAATCCTGGCCCGGGCTATGTCGCCCTCTCGCTACTGAATATGTGGTCCATACTAGGCTGTGTGAGCGCATCTCAAGTACATGATTTGACACATTGAGCCTGTTTCCTACTCCTAGAGAGAATTTTAATCTTTGGATGGCTCAGAATTGGGATTGGTTAGCGCCTCGATTCGGGGAAAAATCGTTGTTACCTTCGAATTATATTTTTGGTTGGTTGCATTCGAGTTCTCACAACGGACAGCTAATTCCTATATCCGAAATGCCTTGGACTCGCGGACCGCGAGATATGTACGAAGATCCTCATTCTTTGAAGCACATCCCGCTCAGAGACTTGTTGGGCACTCTTGTTCGATAATAGTCGAATGGCAAATGTATCCGAGCTTCGACAGCACCGATAAATTCAATCGAAATTGAATCCACGATACTGTTATGAGCTAATGACATGTAAACACCTTGAAGAGCCAGGGAATGTTGTCCAACAATGGAGCAATAAGTCCAGACTGGAGTGCCTGCGAAAACATTACGATGAGCACCGTCTTCAATGGTCGGTAACTATGTACTGAGTTCAAGTTCTGAGGTGAAAAGTTCAGTAAGCAGTCCGGTTGAACGGAACCTTCAAAGGGGTGAGGCTTGGGAGAAGGATTTGCCCTACAGCATGGACTCCGAACAAGCGCATTGAACTCGGCCTCAACTGTTATATGCTTGGTGCGAGTAAAGCGCTAGGACGGACACGCGCAATAACACGAACCTTGTATATGCCTGCGCGATTTGTGTGATCATCTATATTTTGTGGATCAGCCACGTGAGCGCGATTAAATTCAAACTCCGCTTTTCCGCGCTCTACACGTGCTTGCTCCTGCTCCTCGTCCTCTCGCATTTTCGTGGTCCACATTCCTCGGGTTTTCGCAGATTTCTCTCGTGTTCCGTAGTCCTAGCCCAGCCAACTATCTCCTGCTCTTGAAAATGAATACGCGTAACGTTGCTCTCACCACTCAAGGGTCGGTCTCATTTCGTGCTGTATTCACTGAATTTTCTCGTCAGTTTCCCACTAACAACCTCTCGCTGCTTCACGTAATCTTCGCCTCGACCTCCTTCCCCTCCCCTGCGTCCGAACCTCACGAGGCCTTCCTGTGCCCTCTCCGCAGCCGCGCGCGCCATCACCACTGTGCCCTCAAGCCACACGAGGACCTCGCCGTACCTCGTACCACCGCTGGATCTCGCCTACACGCCTCTTCGGAGTCCAAGTCTACTCTCTCCCGTTCTCGCTCCGTGCGCGCCTCCCATTCCCCTCATCTCCACGCTATCGCTCGATCCGCATGCTTGAGACGCCCATGGACATGGATCGAGGTGGGCGCCGAGGCCGATGGGGCTGGAGGAGGAGGTGGGCCAGGCGGCGGGACATGGAAGGATGGGGTCGGGTGCAGGAAAATAGGAATGGGGCAGAAGACAGTCTGTCGAATACCCTGACGAGCAAGAGCGGGTGCAAGTGCACCTGCGGCGGACAGATCTCGCCTTGTTACCCTCGCGGCGTACTCAGCTCCATGCGCCAACGCGCCCACGCGTGTCGCACGCCATCTCGACAGGGATCGCCGACCGATCGCGTCCTGTGCGTCTCTACGTCTCCTCGCCTCGGGCACACGTCATTGCTCTTTCGTCTCGGATAAGGCCCACGGCATATACGGTAAGAGGTCCGATCCTGATGCGGACGGATTGAGTCGAAAAATGACCTCCATGTCTCATCCAAATGCGTACACTTTTGCAGAAAAAAGCCGCAAGCTCCGATCCTGGCTGCTGACAGATCTGGCAGTCAGGCCTGAAGTCCGATCCAATATGCGTACGATTTAGACCAAAAATCACTGGAATCCAGGGTACGGAGGTGCGCAAAGCTCAGACGCGAGGAAAGTTCCGACATTCCTATGACTCGACCTCGAAATGGGACCTCTCGTGTCTGAATGTCCGATCCACAGTGCTGACGGACTGCAGAAAAAAAAGCTCGACCTGATCCCAGTGCGGACGGATTTTGGACCAAAAGTTCTGTACAGAAACGCCAAAATCGGGCATTTTCGGATCGGACCTCTTAGCGCATATGCCGTGGGCCTCTCGGATACCCCTTCCCTCCTCTCCTCGCTTCGGCCCGACGCACGCCATTGCCAGCTCGCCTCACGTCGTCTCTTCGCTGCGCAGGCCGCACGCCCTCCCTGCGGCATCCCACCGTGACGTATGGCCACCGTGCCGCAAATCCCGCTTATTCAATGTGCAAACGGCACACAGGCCAGTCGCCGCAAGTGAACACGAACGCGACCGCGCGTGTAAAGACCACCGAAGAGGGGACGCGTGGGGCGATATCGGTAAGGGCGTACCTGTGCGGTCTCCTTCCCCAACTCTGCCCTCGCGCTTTACCGCTCTCGTCCACCCCGGAGCCGCAACTACTCCATCTCCGTACGGGCGCCACATCGCACTTGCCCTATAGCTCTCCACCTCCACCTCCAGCTCTTCTCCCTCGTCCGCCGCCGCACTGATGTCGTCGTCGTCCGTGCCCGTGAATTTCAAGAAGCGGAAGATGCGCCGACCATCAGGTCCGCAGACAAGAAGGAAGCACTATTCGACCAGGAAGCAAGAAGTACAACGACGATCGCGATAGTAATACCGGGAGCGCGCGAAGACGATCGTGGCGTTGGCTGGACACCATTCCGTCGGCGGAGAATCCCCTCCTCGATCGTGGTCTCTTTTTTCTTTGAGGATCTCCGAGTCGTGTACGCACCGTATTTCACCGTCGGCGGCTTGCGAATGGCTTCTATATCGTAGGACTTCATCTCTGTAGCCATTAGCTGCCATTCGCAAGTTTCAAAATGTTTCCGGTGCACTCGACAGCCGATTTTCGGTCAGCGCAAGGTCAGCGAGCGATTTTCGTTTCACACAAGATGTGGCGGTGCGTGAAAGCGTTAGCGCTGATGGGCAACAGAGCCCAACATAATTTAACCTGCGCTCACTTCGTCCTCGGAGATTGAATCAATCGCAAGGTCCGACTTCGACGGGCGTTTCTTGCATTTTTCTATCCTAGACCAATTGTGTGTATGATGTGCGGCCTTGGCGTGGCTGGGTCTTTCGTAAAGAATTGTTGCTCTCCACTCGGTCTTTGGTCTAGACTTTCGCTTCCAAGGCATCTAGAATCAGCTGGTAAGTATCATGTTTAGTCCTAGACCGGTAACCGATCTCTCTATGGAGCAAGTTTTTGCCTATCACAGCTTGCTCCATAGAGAGATCGGTCACCGGTCTAGTTTAATCTAGGAACAAATGATCGGAAATATTCCGTGAGAAAGTGTTTTGGGGTGAATATTCGATAGCTCCAAGTTATTCTTAAGCTCCCTTCACGCTCATTGGAGCAACCGTGGTGCAAATATCCGGAGCCGCTGGTGCGTGGCCTGATAGCGACAGCCACCGATGTCAGACCATCTCAGATGTCGTTTCTGAGGTACGCGAGCAATCGCCTGAATTCAGAATGAGTTTCAAGTTTGTGGTGCTAATTTAGCTTTCAGGTGCATTAAACCGCATGCATGAAAAAGTACGTTATCACAACGCGGAAAACCACAGTCAACGAGCTGTAAATCCCGGGGCTAGGGAATAGCATGCGTGAGCACGGATCTCAACATTGCAAGGCTCCGTACGTCTCTGTGACTGGACCCAGGAAAATCCGAGTTGCCTAAATACTTACCAAACCACGAAGGATTGAGGTGAATGAAAGCCGGTGGGAGTGGTGGATATTCGACCGCGAGCATTCGATCCTCCGACTGAGGAAGCAAAGCAGCCGCGCAGGCTCGTAAAATATCCGGAGCCGCTAATGGTGCGTCGCCTGACGGCGAAAGCTATCACGTCTCAGATCATCCCACATGTCGTTTCTGGGGTGCGCGACCAATCGCCTGAATCCCAGGCCGTTCAACTTCTTTCTTTGTGGAGCTAATTTAGCTGTCTTCAGCTGCATTAAACCATGTGCATGAAAAAGTACGTTAACACAATGCGAAAAGAAAAAAAAAAAAAGACAGCCAATGGGCTGGGAAACTCGGGGTTAGTCAATAGCGTCGGTGAGCATGGAATCTAGCATTGCTGAACTCCGTAAGTCTTTGTGGCTGACTCATTGAAACCCAAGCTGAATAAGTAGATATTTGCGAAGATGCGAAGAATCGGGCTAAATAAAAGTCGGTGTGGAGTATCGGTCTTGGGAAGTAGCTGCTATCGAAACGGTATATAAGGAAAAGAACTTCGGAGAATCCAACTGTCGACCGCAGCTCGTCACTTCCATTTCTCAAGCCATGCAGCTCTTCAAGATTCTCATTGCCTCCGTCGCACTCGTCGTGGGTGCTGTCGCCAACCCTGTTCCCGAGGTATGTCTTTCCAGCGGCGTGTTCGGTCAATGTTTCGCGTTCAGACTCTGATCATTACCTAGGCCAATGTGCTGAACAGCCGTCAAGAGGTGAGTGCCTTTCCAACATTACTCGCGTTAAGTATCTGAATTTCCTGCGTACGTAGTGTTATGTGAGCAGTTGTTCGCCTGGAGATTGTATATTTAGTTGATCGATGGACCTCTAAATCGCACATGCAGAAGGTAAGTAGTTTGGAAATGGTTGAATCATGCTCACCAAGACGAAAATACCAGGATGTGCGTCATTATTGCAACCCTTTCGGGTAATTCGATTCCAACCTGCCTTCACAGCCTGTAAGTCTTGCTACATGTCTCTTGTGCAAACTAAATATGCCGCAGTGCGTGAGTATTTATTGAGGCAATAATCCGCGATCGAATGCTGGATTGCCAATTTTCTAGGCCGTGAGTGTGTTCCCGAGTGCGTGTATTTGTCATTCATCGCCTGAATCCTTTGTAGTCTGTAAGTTTCTCCACAAACTGCTCAAGTGAATGGCCATTAATCAATGACCTGAACTCGTGCATACATAGTGTGTAAGCAGTTGTTCATGGAGGATGTGCATTCAACTGGCCGATTGACCTCCCAATCCCGTCGTGCAGTATGTAAGTGTTTTCGCGATAGCTGAATCATACCAAAGCTGAATTATACCGCGTCGGCTAGAATGTGCGCTGTTGCATTCCTTTCCAGTTAATTCGATCCCAACTTGCATTCACAGGCCGTAAGTCAGTCATTGCCGCGTGTCCCTCGTAGAAACTAAATATGCCGCAGTGTGTGAGTATCTATTGAGCCAATAATCAGCGATTGAATGTTGGACTGCCAATCTTCTAGGGCGTGAGTGTGTTCCTGAGTGCATGTATTTGTCACTCATCGCCTGAATCCCTGGTAGGATGTAAGTCCCTTCCCCACTGCTCAAGTGAATGGTCATTGTCGACCTATTGTTTGTAGGTTGTGAGTGACTTCTAACTTTCATGCCGCCGCAAATTGAGTTTCGAGTACAGGATGTGAGTGATAGCCGAATCAGCGGGCCTCGTAGGTGACCATAATTCGGGCGGGTCAACAGGCAGTGGGTGTGTCTACGTGTTGTTACCGTGCTATAATGACAAATCTCAGGACGTACGTGGATCCCAGCAAACTCCCGGGACTCGGCTGACCTACATGGTGACTGGTGTCCATACAGTGTGTGAGTATTCGTTTTTTTCTCCGGTTCGGTTGAGTCAACTCAGGTTTTTGGTACAGGAAGTGAGTGCTTCTGCGCCCTCCCGGGATGTCGCTTTCCCTCATGTTTTGGCAGGCTGTGAGTGATTTATCTCACGATGGCCTCTGCTCAATGAACCTTGTTTCACCCAGGCTTGCGTAAGTTTCACCTCACAAAATAGTCATCCCTGGTTTAATTTATTTTGTAGGACGTGTGTGATGATGTTCAGTATAGTTTCCTCTGATACCGAGTCCAAAATCGTATAATTCCGCAGCTTGTGAGTCCTTTCGTTTTCATTTTTCTCGGGAGATCTGAACCTGATTCTTGAAGGGGGAGGTGGGTGTGACTCTTCCTAAGCTTCATCCACACAATAGTCATCCCGATCTCAATTTGTTTTGTAGAACGTGAGTGATGATGTTCAGTATAGTCTCTTCTAATATGGAGTCTAAAATCGTATAATCCTGCAGTATGTGAGTGCTTTCATTTTCATTTTGTGAGATCTGAGCTTGTTTCTTGTAGTGGGATGTGGGTGTGATTCTTCCCCAAATCGTCTGTCTCTGAAACTCGACCTCCATTTCGTTAGTGCATTGTGCGTCATACCTTCGGCCTAATATTGTCATCCACTGGACTCATTTCCTTTCGGACTGCAGGGTGTAAGTTGATTCATCTCATCAAGTCCCTAGAATTCATTCGGACTTCCCTCAGATCGTCCGTGCTTTTTCCAGCCTTCGGATGACCGCACTTAGTAATGCGATGATTTGACCCCCAGTGTGTGCGTGATATTCATTTTGCTATCGACGATGATACTCAATCGCCCATAGTCTGTGAGTATGCCAAAGTATTTTCGCATTCAACGCTTCTCATCAACGTGATCGGGTTCAAAGGCTGTGAGTCGTTCAATCGCGCCTGTTACTGTGTGTTCTGATATCACTCGGACTACAGGCTGTGAGTCTTCATCATGTTGTACTGCACAAGATATTGACGCATTTCCCAAATTCACAGTTCGTGAGTGTGAATGAACATCCGTACTCTCGCCTGCTCACTCCGTGACGTGTAGAAAGTGGGCATTTCCATCACTGAGCACTGGATCTCGTTGACACACCTCGTCCGTTTCTGATAGGCTGTCAGTATCCCAGTTCAATTTTTTTTCGCCACCACCGACTGATCCTCTTCATAGTGCGTGAGTGCTTTTTGATGGACCAACTGAATCGGTGCCAAACTACTGTCTTGTAGGCCGTGAGTAGTTTCTGTATGTGTATTTCCATCTTTCGGGCTCAAATAAGTTTCTAGATAGTAAGTGCTCCATTACCATCGCTAGAATAAGTTCATTCACAACGTGTGGAAGCCCGTGAGTGACTCAGATGTCTATATGTGTTCCTGAATCTATCCTCGACGCCAGTGTGTACGTGATCAACAGAATGTCTCCTAAAATGATCTGTTCAGGCCCTTATAGTTTGATGTAATGTTCCACATTGGCCCACACGTATATATGTACTGACCTCCGTCGACTTGCAGTTGGTTCGTTCCTTCTTTTTACGATTTCCAATTTGCGGCCAAACCGATCCGCTTCTAGTGATGGTTGGTTTATTTCCACATTTGCTGTGGTCATCTCTCACTACATATTCAACTCACTCTAGGCCATCCTCGCCCTTCCACCATACTTCGACATCTTGAGTGCATCGTTATTCCAATGGTATGAGTTCTGTGCCGTGAATATCCCCGCAGTCGTTCTCACTGCCATTCAAGTCAAGACGGAATATATATATCTGGAGCAGGATTGCTGTATGGATGGAAGAAGAACAGATGGAAACCCGCTTGCAAAAGGACTTCATGGTGTATTTTGAACGTCCTTGTATATTAATATTCAACTGTGTTCTCTTTTGGCTTCATTTGTTCATTTTCCTGTGGAAGAACCAAACGATGCTCCATCTAAACCTCTGTGTCAACCTAGGGAAAACCATATAAGTTATGCTGACGACAGCAGGCCATGCATCCGACCCCGGCGTCGTCGCTGGATCAAGCACGTGATCGCGATTGATTCAAAGTCCGCTCTTTCAAAAATTGAAAAAGCTCTCCACTTGCTCTCCACCGTGCATCCGAGCATTTTCGTCTTCAACTGCCCCTTTCTTGCACATGGCTCGTAGTCTCTCGCCAATCCATACACATCCATGTAACCTCAACCCATGTCCGTTCATTGGCTGCAAGACAGTACATTGGTGTGGTTCTGTATCGCTTGATTGAGGGTAGACACTCGGTATGTGGTTCTTTAGCGTCTATCCTCGGCGCGTCCTCATTCCGTTTGGTCACGCCCCCGCTCACCGCTCTCTCAAGCCTCCTGCGATGGATGTTCTGGGAGTGGAAGCCAAACTCCGATCTCGACCGGCTTCGCGTCGTATCGTGCGAGGGATCACCTCTCGCCCGCTCAGTGCCTCACGCTGCGACAGCCCCGGCGCACGCTGCGGCCTCCCCGGCTCTTTTTGTCCCCAAGCGACGTATGTCCCTCCGGCTCAGCAATACTCTCAAGGACCACGACGGGCACCGACCGCCTCCCCGCAGGCTCAGCCCTGGCGGATTTACCCGCTACTCACAGTCCCGCGCCAAGCGTCACCGGTTGCCCAGGTTTCCGCCGGCTCGACTCTTCGTGCCGGAGGCGCTCTTCTTTGCCATGTCCTCAGCGATCGCTCACGGGTCCAGCGCACCGTGACACGCAACCCGTGGATCCCACTCATTTCCACCTCGGCTCACGCGTCAACTCGGGTATTGGAGTCGTTGCTGCAGTCGTCGCGCCATCTCGCCTAGTGCACACACAGACCGTCATGATCGTTCTCCAACCCGAGCTGATGCATCGTGTGATCCCTCGCTCGGGGCAGAGGCTTTCGGTGCTCCAATTCTGGCCACTGTGCGCTCTTCCCCGCCCCCCCGCGCTTATGACGATGTGACTGGCCCCACTCCCCGTGCCGCAGGCGGGCTCCTTCTCTTCATCTCACCGTCCCCCTATGCATGTCGAAATTAATGGCGTACGGCTTCCTCCAGCGCATACTCCGACAATAGCCGCAGACGGATGGTGCTTGGCTTGCGTGCCGTCGTCTGTACGCCTCCAGTTATCTGCCAAAGTCGGAGGTATGCTTGCGCTGGGCTGGAATATCACGCTTCGTCTGCTAGCGCCTCTCGACCACCTACTGCGGACGTCCCTGGCCCTGACGTGACGTCCGCGCCGCAGTGCGCAGGCAGTCCCTCGCTGAAGATTTTTTACCTTCGGTGCTACTCCCCGCGCGTGCTCCGTGCTCTCTCTCTCCCTCACTCTGATCCAAATTGTGCGCTACCGGCGACGCAATTCGCTTCGGCCTGGGTATCCACGTTCTCTTTCCGGCTCCTATCCGCATGGGCCGTCGCATCGACATGCTGCAGACGCACCTAGCCTCGGTCCCGTCGCGCGCGGGCAGTCGCTCTCGGCCGCGGTATGGACACTGACTCCCCGCGCATCCCACCTGCGGCCGTACGATGCTTTCCGTCGTGGCTCGGGCATCCCTTCCCTCGTGCGCTTGTGTCGTAGCCACTGGATCTGTGTAGCAGGTCTCCGAGCCGCGCGAGGTGTCGCTCTCTACTGAGCCGTTTTTGTTCCTCAATGCGCTCTTTGCCCACTGGATCGCCATCCATTGCGGATCGTCGAGCGCTTCACCGCAGCCGCGCACACTGTCTTCGCCTCTGCTTGCGCGTTGCTAGACTTTGGGTGCCCCCGAGCATCCGCTGCGGCCACATCGCTTGATTCGCTCTCAGTCTGTCGACGCTGCGAGAACGCGCCAAGGACTGCGTCTCCCACCGCTGATCCCTACGCTATGCGCGCAAGGACTTGCCCGTGGCTGTGGCGCGCTCCTTTTTCCTGTACCTCACCGCAGAGTTTGCTGCAGGTTTCTTACCCGTCGATTTTCGCCTTTCGATGCGCTCCTCGAGTCCGCTGGGACGATAACGATCGAGCCAGACTCCAGCACGCCCGTGGTACCCCTCTTGCCGCGGTTTGCCTATCGCTGCTCTGATCGCTTGTGCAAGTCTGAGTCGGAACCGCTGTCGACGTCCCCTTTGGCCCGACCAGGTTCCAGCGGCGCAGAGGCTTGGAGGGAGGATTGAAGGCTTGCCAACCGCGAGGTGGCGATGCAGATGGACTTGAGGCAGCTCAGCGTGCGGGCGTGGCCCTCGAGGTGGAGGATTTGCTCTCTAGTCAGTTTTAGATTTTTCCCGGCTTCGGCGGCTCGTCTGTATTTTACTCTCCCTCATGGCACTGCTTCCGACCAGATTTTGTGTTTCATAGTCTCATCTATACCGTCACTAGTCATGTCCCCAGCTGTTAGCTGCGTTTCGACCTTTCTCGTTGGTGGCGAGCGTCATCGAGTGATTTCCTTTTTCTGGTGCTGCCTTGATGCATCGGCAGTGATGGGCAACATAGCCAAATATATCTTCCTCCCAACGTCGACGGAGCCGCTGCAGCAACAACGAGGAATGGGGCGATATCTCGCTGTAATGAAGACTCTGCATCTGAATTCGTTCTGTGCATTCGATGAGATCTGGGGACGGGATACAACAACCTGGACAACTCGAAAGACCTAGTATTCTGTGTGCTGTATTGGGCTTCTGGTGCCGTGCCGAGAATACCCTGGAAAGGAGTTCTCCGTCCTCCGTCTCTGGTGCTCGGATGCGCAGGCAGAGCACCTGTGCGCCAGGGATATTTGGTCACTTGATTCGGTGTGCCGTTCATTCTTATCTCAATTATGGTCTTTGTTCATGCGCGCTTCCAATTCAGCTTTACAACTGCGATAATCAGGTTAATCCAAACTTCTCGGACGCCCTGTTTGTGTCCCCGATCAGCCGAGAGCATAATCTGTGCAGATTCTCACACTCGCGCGAAAGGGATGGATATCCATGACTCATCAACTTCCCAAGGCAAAATTAGTGTATACCGCATCCGTTTGATTGTCGTCCAGGTTTTCTTCACAAACCAGCTCCCGGATGGTGTATAGCTGGGCCTTTGACAGCTTCTTTTTTTTTCTTTTTTGGCGTGATTGTTGATCTTCATTCGTCCCAGTGCGTCGGATGCACCGGAAGAGTGGTCCATGGACCTCTTCATGGACCATAGACCGTGGACCTTGGACCTTTGATCTTGGACCTGATCTGAATTTGAATGAACATGGACCGACTCGTGGACCTCACTCAGATTTGTCACAAATGCTGTGACACTCTCAACTTCATGGACCGGTGCGTGGACCTCAGTTCAAACTCATTTATTGATGGACCTATGCGTGGACCGGATCGTCCGCCGGTGCGATTTGATTCTGCTTTGGGATACTGACAGTAACCAGTTACGTCCACACTCTCTCTGTGTTAGTTCTGTGCAGTCTGCCACTCACTGCCATTGTAAACTTGCCCTATATCAATAATAAACACTTATCAGCAGTCTATTATTTCTGGCGAGATTTTTGTCGAGGTAAATGCCACCCAAATGCGTGGTCATTGTTCTTGCAGTCGTGGCGTATGCGTGATACCAAAAGCAGTGATGTAGTTGCTAATATGGATCCGCGGCCGCGCCGGAATGCTCGCTTCGCAAAGTCACGTGCGGTGGCATGAAAAACACCGCTGATATTCGAAATAATTCAATCTCATTCATTTAAACTCCGTTCGGGCTCTGAGTTGACAATCTTGTTCCTTCACACTTGAGAAGTATAGAGGTAAATTTGTAGAAGAATGCATCAAGCAATGTCTGAGTTTTTAGACGGGTCGGTCCCATCAAATCTTGGGACAATTTGTTCGTGTTTTCTGCCCTGCTTCACCCCTCTCCTCGCACGTGACTGAAGAATTGCTCGCTGCGCTCGCAATAACCAAACACAACCATACGCGTGACTCACGTGCAGGTCCACGCTCCGGTCCACGCTCTGGTCCATTGCAAACTCATTCAAGAACGTGACAGCTTATGATGCGGTCCATATACAGGTCCATGATGCAAATAATTCCGAGGTCCATCGGTGGGTCCATCAGCCGGTCCATCAGTAGGTCTCAGAGACCGGTCCATGGACCGCTTTTCCAGTAACTCAGACGTTCACATTCGTCCTCTTCAAAGGGAGCCTGCGTGCCGGAAATAGAGGGATTCGCGTTCTTTCCAAATTGCTCGAGGTGGACTAACTCAAGGATCGAGACCAACATGATATCTCTGTGCTTCACGATAGTTTGGTGAGGTTGTTTGTTCCCTTGACGATCTACTCGCAACGATCATTCAAGCTCGGCCAGGCTCGTATAAAGCCCGCTCACCCCAAACTCTGGAGCTTTGCTCCCTTACCTTCCGCTCGTTCCCTGCATTCACCGCTGGGCGGTTCAGATCATTGCAGCGCAAAGATATTTAATCTCGAGCGGTTTACCATTCGTCAGGGACTTTGGCCTGAAGGATCAAGCATGGGCACGCGCGCTGTCAACGGAACGGAAGCTTGCGTTGGAGATGCTTGCAGTACCGCCAATAATGTCACCATTTTCGAAAACGGTTCGACGTGTACATCGATGTAATGAAGTCATCCCACCTGAATTGTAAATGAACTAGGCTCATATTCATGATATATAGCCACCGCCAGCCCGCATTCACAGCGCTTATCTGTCTGGTTGTGCTCTTCGGAATCCTCTCGATTGCGGCACTCGTGCTCTTGCTTCGCGAGCGCCATCTTCGCAGAAAGGCAATGGTGACTAGTGCCAGTGGGGGGAAACATGAAGGAAACTCTGGTCTCGCGGGCGGAACCAATTGCAGGGTTGTCGCCATCTGGGATGCAGCGCATCGGGCGTCAAGCGCTGCGCAATCCACGTAGCCTGATCACCCCATTTTACGGCACCGCTCCACTGAATTCACGCAACAAAAATAATGTGAACATCGGGTAGAAAATGGAAAGTTTACCTACGCTAAAATACCATCTGTCGTAGCGAATCGTACAGGACGAGATCGCTGTTCACATTTTTTCATCGACCATTGGACCATGATCCCGGCGAGAACATACTTCAGTCAAAATAAATGCAATCTTTTCAGGAAAACTCGGTCTTTCCGCAATGAGTGCTGGCTTTGCGCTTTCAACCCTTTTCCGCTGACATCCTACTGTCATCCCTTATATCGTTCTCTTTGGGAGGTTTGCAGGCGGTAATGAACTGAATCGGGCGAGCGCATGGACAGGACGGATCTGACGCGGGTGAATCGCGGGAGCGAGGGTGCAGGTGAGATGCGGCGCCATCGACAATAGAACTTCCGCACTGCATTCATTGAGATGGGTAGAAGTCACGAGATAGCCAGAGATCTATACCTGATGATATGCATACGGCGCGGCTGAGAGCGAGAGCTGAAATAAATAAAATCAAACTCAACACTCCGAGGGCCATACAGCTCTGAAAGTGCGAGTTGGGCCAACCATGTCCAGTACCCGGGAAGGTATTGAGGTGAATGAGAGGGGGAAGGTGATTGTGGGTGAGATTCGCTGCGAGGTGCGAAGCAACGGGAGCAATAAACGAGACGAGGACGACGAGGGACGATATGAGAGCGAGGACGGAGGCAAACATCGGCAACGAGGGACTAAAGCGATGGCATGCGAGACTGAGATGTAAACTGGGGCAAAAGAATGTATTGTTTATTAAAAAGATCATACAGAAATATATAGAAGTGAAGAGGAGCTCCGGACAGGAACAAGCTGTGTGGGAAATGAATGATAAATAAAGGACAAGGAACTACATGCCAGCGAGCTGTCTTGGATGCTAAGCTACAAGGAACCGGAGCAGAGATACCGGAGACATGTTGAATTGATCGGAGTTCGGTGTTTTCGTGCTTGGCGCGCCGCCATGCGCATCATCTCCTCCCAACTGAAAATGTGACCGTCCTCGGTCACTGGGAGCGACGGCGGCAATCCGGATGTGAACTCGACAGCGGAACCGACTTGGAGATTAAAATGAACTCGGGAGACAACAGGAAGGAAGGTGAATGGCGTGGGAATGAGAAAATAATACAGGTTGTGTCGCAGTAGTGTCCTCCCAACTGAATTGGTGACTCTTGGGCTGTTTATAGCGTGTGCAGGTGTGAAAGACGTCGAAATAAAGGCATGAAATCGAGGGAAAGGGGGAAATAAATGGAGGGAAAGGTGTGGGATGTTGGGCGACACTGATCCGAATACAGCTGCGAAGTTGGGCGCAAAACATCGACCGCGCCGCGCTGGGACTAATCAAACGATATCAAATCGACTGGACTGCTTGGGCGGCTCGAATCTGCGACTGGGATGTGGGGAATGGGGCCGAAACTGTGTGCAAGATCAAATGACGATGTCAAGTCTCCGTGAGTGGACTGGCTGATCTCGGAGCAGAAACTACTCGGTTGTGGTTGCGAATGCGACATGGAAGGGCACTGGTACGTCGATGACTCGTTAGAATACGACTCAGCGCTCTGGGGACGATGCTGGACGGCGTTTCGTAGCGGGCACGGCTGGTGGTACACGAAATTGGAGAAGGACGGCATCTGGGACTGCACGGGATGACTCTGGACGTCTCGGACGCAAACTACCTCGATGGGCGACGGTTCTGGCTCCTGTTCGCGAGGGAACGGTGGCGAGATGACAGGCGGAACGGCATGCGGCGTGGGGAGTTCCAAATTCGCACGGAAAGCTGGGAACGACTTCTCAAGCGATACGACGCGACTCTGCGGCTCTGGAATGTGTACTGGCTCGATTTGAGACGACTGCGACCGCTCCTCGCAAGGGAATGGCAACGAAACGGCGTGTGGTGCGCGGGAAGGCGGATACGCGTGGTGCGGCGGGGACGACTTCGCTGCGGACGGAACTCGCACAAACTCCGACTGGGATGTGATATGCGACGCGGGAGTATAATGTGAAACTGCGGGAGCGAACGGTGGCGCAGGGAGTCCGTGGGTATTGATTTTCTCGAGCTGCTGCTGCTGAACGTGAACCAAGGCCAAATCTGTGAACGACGGCAGTGGGAGATGCGACACGGGCTGCGACAGCATGAACTGGGACTGCTCAACGTGCGAAGCAACTGCGGTGGTGCGCGTGCGTGAACGAAGCGCATCGAGCTGCGTCTGAAGCTCAGCAAGACGATCTTCTGTGCTAAACATCGACGCGGAAGCAGCAGCGAAGTATGGCATGGGAGCAAGGTATGCAGGATGTGGGGCTATCAAAGGCGACGCTTGGTGATGCGGAACAGGTGCGTGCAACGTAGGCGGCGCGGGAGCTGATGCTTGCGATGCGAGAGGCGACGCGGGATGTGCACGGTTAGCAGCGTGCCACGAGACGATGCGGGCGCGAAGATTTGAACCAAGGATGCAGTGTGGGACAAACAAACCTGAAGGAAGGACCACCTTCCCCTCGGCATTGCGCTTGCAGATGCCTGCGGAAATATCGGCGGCAACAAGTGGACAGCGTGCGATGAAATGTGCGGGATCTCCACAATACGAACATGATGGGGGACGCGGCAATGGAGGTGGCGGCGAGTCGGAATGTGAAGCGGCGGGGAGCGGCTGCTGCTGAGATGATATGAGGTCAATGAGCTTGTTCACGGAATCGATGACAGCGGCAATGGATGGATCAGCAGGTGCAGACGATTCGGTAGAAACAGGCGGGGGAGTGGACAAAATCCCAGGCTGAGAGAGCTGCGAGACGGAATCGAGCAGGACATAGTCAACGGCATTGCGGAGGTTGTTTAATGGGTAGGGATCGAGTGGATGTACGTGAGGGAATAAAATACGAAGGCGCAGCTGTGCCTGGTGCCAAATATGCGGTGGGATGGCATGAACAAAGATTCGACTCTGCTCGTTAATGGAAAGGCGATGTCGTGCGAGGAGATATGTGGATATAAGGAAGAATCTGCGGTAGAATTCGGCGAAGCGGGAGCGGGATAGCGGCTGCACGTGCGAAAGCTCGACAGCGAGCATCTCGAGGTCTGTGAGCGAATATCTGTGGTCGGGATCGGCTCCGGGGTAAAGGCGAATTATCGCAGCGATGAACTGCGCGAACGAGGCGGCAGCGTCGGCGAACTCGGGAATGGACTCCCAAAGGTCCTGGTCGTTGAGGGAGAGGAGGCGCGTCGCATGGTATTTCTGCTGCGTAGAATCTGTAATGCTGGAGCGAGCGAAGAGAAAATAAAGGTCGGAAAAATATTTACGGAGCTCGCGGGGCTTGTGTGAATCGAATACAGGAGCTATGGGATCGTGACGGGCCGGCATCGAAGGCGGAGGCGGCGGTGAGGCGGCGAAGGCAGCGGTCGAAGAGGGAATAGGGGAAGGAGTATCCGGAAGCGAAAATGCTGACGGCAACTGTGGCGGAAGCGAGGATGGGAGCGGAGGCGAAGAGGGGATATTGTGTTGGGTTATTAATGAAGCAGAGGGAGTGCTGGTCGAGACCAAATCAATGGCTGAGACCCCTCGCGGTGGGCTCCAATATGATATGCATACGGCGCAGCTGAGAGCGAGAGCTGAAATAAATAAAATCAAACTCAACACTCCGAGGGCCATACAGCTCTGAAAGTGCGAGTTGGGCCAACCATGTCCAGTACCCGGGAAGGTATTGAGGTGAATGAGAGGGGGAAGGTGATTGTGGGTGAGATTCGCTGCGAGGTGCGAAGCAACGGGAGCAATAAACGAGACGAGGACGACGAGGGACGATATGAGAGCAAGGACGGAGGCAAACATCGGCAACGAGGGACTAAAGCGATGGCATGCGAGACTGAGATGTAAACTGGGGCAAAAGAATGTATTGTTTATTAAAAAGATCATACAGAAATATATAGAAGTGAAGAGAAGCTCCGGACAGGAACAAGCTGTGTGGGAAATGAATGATAAATAAAGGACAAGGAACTACATGCCAGCGAGCTGTCTTGGATGCTAAGCTACAAGGAACCGGAGCAGAGATACCGGAGACATGTTGAATTGATCGGAGTTCGGTGTTTTCGTGCTTGGCGCGCCGCCATGCGCATCACTGAGCTCGGAGGAAATGGGAGGCGAAATACTAGTGGAACACATACCAAAGCATTCAAGGGGTGATCACCGGCAAATGCCGAGACACCGGCTAACAGGGAGGGGGGTGCCTCAAGTGCTCTTACTCCACTTTTCCGACCAAGGTTCAAAACACTTCAAAAACACGTTTTAAACAAGAAAAAAAAAGTTCCGAAAATATAAGTGTTTTCAAGCCAAGTATTGGCAGTGCCGAGCATAGTTGAACTGGCGGAGTGCTACTGTGCCGCCAAATCAAGTTGATCCCAAATAACACCACTGTTCTCAGGGCTTATTCTATGAAGCACGATAGTGAACAGGTAATTTACTTCCATCCTGCATGCTCGCTGATATTACATGGACTAGAGCTATCAACTTGCTGTGTGTTTTTTACTTTGATTTGATACAAAAAGGGAGATTGTTCGTGATTCAGGTGAGAGGTGGCTTCATCTTGAGGAAAATCCACAGGCTGACCTTGCAGCATTGAATTGCGACCCTCTGCAGATCTGCATTCAAGTTAAAGTTCAGCTTTCCATGTCATATTGTCTATGGCTTTTTCTCAGTTTGGAGGTTAGCGTAATCCTGCAAGATCGGAGAAATATTCGTACAGATTCCCAACCTCGATATACCCGTCAATATTTTAGGACAGGTGCATAAAATACAGTCTTTATTTTGCTCAACACATTTTGGAGCAAGCTCGAGTCAATATATGCGCTTTTTCGAGCAGTGAAGTTGGCTGCAGAGGTGGAGGCAGAGGCTCCGGCAAGTTGGATAATTCATCTGAATCTGTCGGCAGCTCGCTGCTAAATGTTGAATGCATGACAAATTAAGCTCATTTGTATTGGGAAGATGTTTCATAAGAAGGCAAAGAAGAGAATAAACGAAATTTCTTCAGTGTATGGTCCAGCATTTATTGAACTCGTTATACAGACATAACAGTGAAGATGTATGGTGCGAGAAACTGAGTGTTACAACACTTTGTGCTACAGGCATCCATGAAAACGATATAACTTCGGCTACTCACCTGATTTCGGCATTTCTATATCAGCTTGGCGTGTCTGACGTTGTTCGTCCTTAGAACAGTGTCGCTGAGCAGTGGAAACACTTTAATAAAGTGAATACATGTTGAGGGCGGGTGGCTTGCAAGTTTCTGATGTTGCAGTATGTATTTGGAGGTCGAACGAGCCTTGTTTCTATATTCTTGGAGATTTGTTATTTTTCAGTGGCTCGATGTGTGAGATGTCCCTCGAGCTGTCAGAGTGCTTTAGATGACAGAAACAATGTACTGGAGTGATTTAAACAGTTACTGTATGGGTACAGTGTCAGTCAATGCAAGATATCGTAGTCCAGGTTGAAGTCCCTAATTAAACCTTGAGCACCTTTTGCTCGATTTCGTGCACGACTTTCCAAACAGCTGGGATAAATCTAGAAAAAATATCATGAACAAGGGGCATGGTTCGATTGAAGATTGGGCACTGGGATCAGACAATTTGCCTATGAGAAGGCCTCGAAAAAAAAAGATGAGGGGGGACGACCGTTATTCGCCTCGTTGGTTGATGGTTTGAGGTAAATGGCAGCGGCATGACGTGCGAGATCGACGGTGGCGATGCCCTGGCGGTGCCGGCACGGTATGCGACGTCCATCTCTTGTTCACCTCTCGACACGGGTTGTCTATCTGGCAGCAACTGTCTTCGGTATCAAATCAAGTTCGAAAACTATCATCCGAAGTCTAAAAGCACTCTCAAAATTATTGCCTCCACCAGCACCTCCGCCTTGCCTCCGCCTCTGCCAGTACCTCCGCCTCCACCATCACCTCACTGCAGCTCCGCCTTTGCCATCACACCTCCGTACGCCTTGCTCTGTTAGCCGGTGGGCCTTTGAATTAGCAAGATTGGCTCATTTTCCCAGCAATTCCGGTGCCATAAGTATGAAGAACTCCATTCAAAACTGAAAAATATACCCCTTTATAAATTGCGGTAGACTGCGGTGCGTGCCTCGAACATTTTGTATTGACCCGACCATGGTCAAGGTCAAATTTGCTTATTGCACAACGCCACCTGATAGGCTAAAAGTTTTGTATAAACACTCCACCTCCACAACTCGCTCCTTCGACTGCTATCAATTCATTCTATCCTGTATGTCACAGTATGTCGTAGGCGTTCATCGTGGATTGGATTCAACTGATTTAGAATGCAGCCCATGATGCCGAATAGACTCATTCGACGTGGTTTCACATCCATTTCGGAATAGGCGCTCAGAACCGCTCAAAACTCAGGTATTCTACCACTCTGCGCTCTTGTTGAGCATGGAGCATCTTGTGGTGCGGCGACGTGGCAACCCTTGTCCGAAAGTGGCTTTTTGAGGTCCAGCGGCTCAAAACAAATGGCTTTTTAGGCCAGATTTCGCGATTTTTCGGGACAATTCTTTGGTAGAGCTTCCAGGGGCCTCGAAACACTGTATAGAAGTGTCAACTATAGTGACAAGTACTGAATCCATCGTGTGGAGGCGCGTTGTGAAATGCGCACCATGCCGCCGAGGGAGCGCTCGAGCGCAATATTTGCGAGGATAGACCTTCAAAAGACTCATCATAGGTATCCAGATTTTCTTTGTCAGAACATCTCTAGAATTCAAATTGCGCTTTTAAATTGTGGAGGTGCCCGCCATTTTTCTTCTGAGCTTTGAATTGCACACTCCGTACCATTTTTCACCTTAGCACGCAACACCAAGCGAGAATTGCTGTGCTGGGAGAGCAATCGCTGGAAGCCGACTCTCCGATTCAATCGTTCTCTCCAGAACCTAGTCGCAGTAACATCCTCGCCAACACACGGATTACGCCTCATCTTTATGCTTGAATCCTGGGCAATTGTCTTTATGACAAAACGGCGCGAACTCCTTTGCACGTCGATACCCATGGCTCCTATCTCGCCACGCTGTGCGTTTCCGAGTGGTTTTCCATTCATCACGGATTTTGACCTGAAGGATCAAGCATGCTCACGAGCACTGTCAACGGAAACGGGGCTTGCGTTGGGGATGGTGCTTGCAGTACCTGCAATTTTGACGGCTCTGATGACGGCAAGCAACAATAACACCATTTTCGAAAACGGTTCGGCATGTACATCGATGTAATGAATTCATCCTGCCTGAATTGCAAACGAATTAGGCTGACATTTACAATATATAGCCACCACCAGCCCGCATTCATAGCGCTTATCTGCCTGGTCGTGCTCGTCGGAATCCTTCTGATTAGGTAAGGGCCGTCGCGATGCGCGGCAGTAACGAGTACTTGCTTTTGTTTCACTTTGAACACTGCATGGCACATGTTGATAGTAACCAAGCAAAATGCAGAGCATCTGAGAGATGTGCATCAATGAAACTCAATATTTGAGATTGTGAGAGTCCGAAATTTCGTTTATTTCCCAGATCTTCTTTCCAGTGTTTGAAAAAGAAATGGTTTGCTTCCAAAAACCAAGGATATTTCCAAAGCAACAAGCTGTCAAACTGAATTGCCTAAACTGAAAAGTTCAGCCATACAATGCAATTTGATTTGTGGTCACCAGCAAGTCACCAGCTGATAAATTTGCTACCACTGGCTGAGCAGCAAGTCGAGGTCGAAAAATTCACTCTGCCAAAAGCGAACCACTTCCCTCTCAGATCCTTCTCGAGCCTGAACCAAGTTGAACATTGATTTAAGTGACAACAAGTACTTACTTCCAACTGATGCCTTGTACTACACCGGAGCACCATCAACTGATCAAATCCTTATAAAACTTCAAAGCCACTGGCCTTGATGCTAAAAGTAAGGGCAGCCTGGGATTCACTGCGTTTTCTGCAAACTATCCACCTAGTGGATACCTGGGTGGATAGACCAGATATCCCTGGCTATCTACTAGGATGATACTTTAGGTATCATCTGGATGAAACCAGGGAATAAAGCATCTCCTTCAACCGGTATCCACCTGGTAGATACCTTGAATGTCACAAAGTATCGGCCATGGATAGCTGAGATATCTACTGGTAGATACCATGTCAGAAAGTATCAATGTCTCGCAGTATCTGCTGGTGGATACCTTGACTTTCTGAAGCTATCCACCCTTGGATGATACCATAATTGACTCAATTAGCTAAACGACAACACTGGCATGATGTCGACACGTGTCAGGAACACTCAGAATTCTGTCGGCTTGTGCAAGCGGAATGGGATGAGATATCTGGTGTCAAAACAATTTATTCTCTGGATAGTTCTACTGACTACAGACAAATTCATCCTACTACTTGATGTGGGATAATTCATTATGCATACGCAGTTGGGAGGCTAACCTCTGTTAGTTGTCCCCTCTGGTATCGTACCACTAAAAATAAAAAAAGATAATTCATTATGCATGAAACAAGACATTGACTTACTGCATTGAATGACCAGATCAGAAGAAACCTATCTGGCTGGGTTAAATAGCGGCATGGCAAGGCACACATGGGGACTTGTGGGCAGATGCAGGACTGTATTTATAGCATTTTGGGTTATAGATTTCAACAGCTATCAACCGCTAAAATTTGAGGTATCTTTCAGGTGGATACCATGGAGGATAGCCAAGATATCTACCATTGGTGATACCTTGAGATAATTTTGAGGATAGAAAGGGATAGTTTAGTGGATTCTTGAGCTATCTACCACAGTGGATATCTTGGCTATCCATGCATTGGATATTGTCAGAAAATGGTGGATACTGGAAGATATTGGAGGATATCACGGCTATCAGAAGCTATCCACCCCAGTGGATATTTTGCAGAAAACGCAGTGATTCAACTTGACGAGCTGAGCATTCACATTTGGTGTTGCTGATTGATGCTGGCAACGGCGATATCGGACTGAGTACATAATCCCCATCACAAAACAATTTGTGTTCAATTCTGGAGGTGGGCATTTGTGACTCCATTTGATTCCTCAGCCAAACCACCACTAAAAAGCTTGCAAAAATAGACGCAATGTAGATAGAGAAGCAGTAAATGTTCTGAATTTCCTGTTATTGATTTTTCTGCTAGTTGAGACGATTATTAGGATATCATTGGAAGTCAACGAAAGTGAGGAAAGCACGGGGATCGCTGCAGTTATAGCCAAACTACGATGGGTAAGCTATTGGTGATACACTCAAAGATGTCAGTATGAAGAAATCTAGTCCACACATTCCGTATTGAAGTCAGGAAACGAAAATCGGAAACTGAAGGCACAGCCACCAGAGATAAAAGTCTACCGTAAATAATGAGGTCACGTGTTCTGTCTGTTACGGAAATATTAAGAATGATACTCGTAACACTTATGCTCTTGGTTTGAGAACGCCGCCTTCGCAGAAAGGCAATAATGACCACTGCCAATGCTGGAAACATGAAGGAGAGTCTGGTTTCGCGGGCGGAACCAATCGCACGGTCGTCGCCATTTGAGATGCAGCAGGCGAGGGTGGAGTTGCCTGTTCAACCCCGGCGCCCCTCGGAGGAATGGGCTCAGACCCAGTGGTCGATTCGGCCTCCCAACCAATCTCCACCCGGATACGCATGTAATTTTGTCCTCACACTCTGGGCCCTCAACACATATCGAACACATCGAGCTTGCACCGATTTTTCATTCACGGTCCGTGTTGCGCCCGGGTACGTGCTCACTCATGTTGCAAGGTTCACACTCCGTAAGACGGACTCAGCGGTCCAGAAGTTCAGCGATGAGTCGTCGACATCAACATCAACGGTTGGTGTACCGCTGGGGAGGCTGTTCCGGTCCGAGCTAGAGATGGAATTCTGGGGTTCTCACAGCTTCCCAGACAGATTATTATCCATTGTGCTCTGGCCGTGCTCCACGGATTCTCCCACCCCTAAGGCTGTGGTGATGCCTCCCCGTAATACGTATCTTCTCGGTTTTGTTTGTTCACGCTTCGCCATTCGCTTCCATTCTGGTATCTTTGTTCATCGCACAGTTATTTTTCACCTCATTAGATCGGTTTCAGGACCCTCGCTCAATGGCGCCATCCGGATTGCCATCAACTGTTTTGCTGGCGCGATGGACTTCCCACCTCGGCGAGTTTTCAATTTCTTGCGCCATTTATGACGTTCAATTAGTAGAAGTCCAAACATTTTAACGCGCTGCTTTTTTTTTTTCACTCAGTGACGAGCTTCTGACAGATCTTCATATCTCCGAGGAAGCATGCACTGCTGTGCGGAACGTACCCACCTGTGCTTTGTGATATGAACAAGTTTGATCCCCTTCCTCCGAGTTTGGCCATCAGATATGCTGGGGATGACTCGTGAGTGTTTTCGTCGACCACCGTGACACCGGGAGAACATCTAATAATAGTTGGAGAATCTTTTTCTTAGCTTCCAAATTCCCGCACTCACGTGAAATGCCCCTCTGCTTGAAGTAGGTGCCAACTAGGACTTGCCCGTGGTCGACTGAGCGATTCCAAGGCAGTGCATGTTGCTTCCATTCGATAGTCGTCCAGGTGGTTGTTTTCTTCCCGTATTCTCGGAAACAATCTTCAGCTGCGTCGTTAACGGCCTCTTCCCTATCTTCACGGTGTTTGTTTGTCCTCTCATGACAGAACCAGCACGCCCAGGAAAATACTGAGAGTGTAGAATCCTTGGCATGGTGCACATTGTTGGGGGCGTACTAATTATAGCATGAACCGAGACTAACACGGAACAGCGTGTATTCATCAGCGAGAACATCATGGTCTGTTGAATTTGAAGAATCTGATGGGAGAAGTTGTTCTCTTGCTTTGAGGCTGAGTTTGACCGAGTTTTTAGCCACACGATTCCACGATCTGGGTACATGTATAAAATCGCTCTACCGCTACTGTATGATTAAAACCTCACGGCCATGGCCATCTCCCTCGTGCCCGTCAGTCTCGCTACGGTCGCTGTGGAGAGCTGCTTGTATGGTGTATACCTGGTGCTTGCAGTTACTTCCATTTGTCTCCTTCTTGGGCGGAATGCTAGCTCCACGCGGCGAAGCACACCAATATTTCAATCTCCCATTTTTATGGGGGCAGTCGGGCTTTTCTTGACAATTACTGCGGTAGGTCAAGTACACTCATCCTGGTCCTAGGTCATGGTCACGATGCAAGGTAGCACTGGGTCATCATCGTGGATCGAGCGTTTTTGGGATTTATCCATTTCGCAAATCCTTTGGGTCCTCTGGGATTCTACGCGGACCTGTCCGAATTCACAGAGGTCCTGAAAACTGGATTCCTGGTCGCAACGGCGATTATCGGTGACGGCTTGATTGTGTGTTAAGTTCTCGTTTAACAATCATTCGCTGACCTTATTTTCTCTCAGATTCATCGTCTTTGGGTCGTGTGGGGCTACAACAAAAAGATCCTTATATTCCCAATCGCAACGTTGGTCGGCCTCGCTGGTTCGCTCGCAGTACTTGTCGTCACAGCTCGTTTCTAACCCCTCAAAGTATCCGGCGCCGGGATAACATATCAATTTACGCAATACCGACCAGGACAAAATGTATTTTTGTCCGAGGCCGGCCGGTGGATCACCAGTGCTACCGTTTTTACCTTGTGGTATATGATTCAATTTGGTCTCATGGTCTTCGGCGCTGATTATTCACTGCCGATAGCACCAATCTTTACAGCACAGGTACGTCCACTTTTCTGTACTCGTCCGTAACGGTTTCCTTATCTCGAATTTCAGCCTTCATTTCATGGCGGCTTTGGAATCACGGACGTACCATTCAACCATATGGGGGTCCGAGCTTGAAAGTAAGAGTGAACCACTCCTCGTTGTAAGTCACTGATTTGAACAAGTCCGTTTTTGGCCATCATTGTCGAAAGTGCCGCCCTCTACACGTCAGAGATATACGTCTTGACTATTTTCACTGTATTACTGACTACACCGGTCAACAGGATATGGTCCCTGTTTTACTTGGTATCTTATCAGGCCCAATCCAATCTTGAATTCATCGTGGTTGACTGTTCGCCGGCCATAACTGGCATCTCCTGCATGCTTATACATGTTCGGATTGGAATGGGCTGGGCGCATACCGAGAGTGAACGTCTTTCGGTTCTTCCAGGCACTCAACTTTCGTCATTTGCGGTCAATATCACACGAGTTCGACATACTGATTTTGAAGGCTCCGACTGTCCAATGGATGAGGTGAATGAGGAACACAATAAGGGAATGGTGTAGTTGTCATATTGAATATGTATTCGTGCCTTGGCCCACCCAATAGAAGATCCATAGCTTTAAATTCCAGCCAGTCGCCTGGCCTTCAGACTTGAGGGAGTATTTGGTGACTTTGATGGAGAACTTCAAGGTCTCGTTCAGATTTTGGGCCTCAACCGAAAACGTTGAAAATATTGTCTACATATTCACATACGCATCACCATGATTTTGCGAACAGTTCAACCGCTCATGGGCGGCAATGAAATTGTGGAAGCAAGAAAATCGGAGCAATCTAATAGATTGCATGCGCGTGTGGGTCTCGGGAAGATAGTACAATACCTATTGAAAGGCCAGAAAATATTATGCATCAAGGAGTGGAATGCCTGCAAGGTGTGGTGAGATACATGGAATCAATGTGACAATGTCCGGCGATTTGCCAGCAAAGGGAAAATGTCTTCATCGCATCCACTTCGACCCAGCTGCCTCAGTGTGGGAATATGGCAAATATGTCCATCTGGACCGCTGGAGGAAAGACATAGTTCATCATCACATGCCCATCTGTTGGGCACTAAATATCGATCTGCATAGATCATGATGAGGGAAGCTGTGCAATGCACATGGCTTCCCGAAATCGAGCTACAGTTCATTCAAATGCAAGGCATCCAGCTTCACGTTGCCTGCTCTACTGATTCCCCGAGGACTCAGCACCACTCGGTTGAAACCAATTTGAAACAGGCACTGCGTTTAAGGCGGCCCGAGACACCGAAATGCCGAGGTCCACAGAGGCCAACTCAGGCCAACTAGACACGTCAAGATACGTCTAGCCGACGCCTAGACGACTCAGCCGATGCCTAGATAACCGATGTCTAGGCGCCGGCTGTGCGTCTAGGCGTCAGCTTGACACGTGTTGACGTGTCTAGTTGGCCTGAGTGGGTCTCGGCATGGGACAGTCTAGGGCCGCCTTAAACGCAGTGAGGGTCGACACGGTTGTCAACCACAAAATTAATAAGCTCTTTCAAGCATTTCGCCCGGCCCCACGCAACAAAGCCTCCAGTTTGGATGCATTGTGGAAGACTTCAAGAAATATCCTTGAAATATCCTGACAATCCGAGGCTCCGGAGGATGGGAAGCGAGAATACCTCGCAAGGGGACGGACACATCGCCGGCGGAGAAATATCTCTTGAGATGGGCCCGCAGAATGAGGGCTATCAGTGCCGTGGCGGCACTCCAGGATTCGAATTTCGCTGTAGTGTAGTGTATGTGAGGCGCGGATTTGAACCGAGATCAGATGCATCATTCGGCGTTTGCCGGGAGAGACATTAGATTCACACGTGCAAACAACGCGCTCTTCAGAATTTCACGCTCTAGTCAGTGCCGTCACCTCGGCTTGCGCCTCGACTCGCTGCTAGTATCGCGCCCCCCGATCACCTCGTGACGCGACTGTTCTCCACCCAGAGCACTGCAGCCGCCAGAAGTCGCTGCAAAGCTGTCTGGCGACCCGATTGCCTCCCGCCACCATGCACTCGGATGCACGCCTTCTCCACCTCGCCTCGAAGTCTCGTCTCGTAGGGTCCAGTGTCGCCCTTAAATCCGTGTGCGCCTGGCCGCCGCGCGCTGCAGACATATTCATTCGCTTCGGCATTCAGCTCCTCCGAGTCTTCGTTTCCCTGACCCGAGTCGCCCGACCGCCGTGCCCATGCGGAGGGCTCCTGCCTTCGCCCACCGTTCATGTGCGCCTCGACCATGTAGACGTACGGATTCCTTCAGCGCGCGGCTCTCCGCTAGCCAAAGACAAACGTCTGCCTTGCGTTCCGTCGTGTGCGCCCCTCGCCCGCGCCGCCTTTAAATCACAGCCGAGGGCGATGGGCTGCCTGCGCTGGGCTTCGATATTACGCTCCGTCTGCTAGCGTCTTCCTAGCACCCGGTGCGGATATACACTATGTGGACAAAATGATTGACCGATCGGTTTTTTGATCCCATATCTCTGGGCTGCAGCTTATGGGGCCACTCTGAAGAGTGTCCTACATCATGGTAGTTCTTTTTTGTCACTATTATCCTGCTTTATCCAGTAGATGGTGGAATCCGACACATTGTGGCAGCTGGTCAAGTGCTCCCGAATGAATTTGTGGGACCTTCGTTCTCGCATCCACTGTATGATCTTCACTTTCTTGGTTGAGGTCACGTTTGAAGCCATGGGTAGAGCTCATTGAGTGCAGATAACAGTGATAAGAGGAATAAGGCAGATGTGTTTTTGATGTGGAGAAAACGACGTGTTGTTACATCATATGTAATTTTTGTTTGCACAAGTATTCTGATGCAGAGCACTTTCAGCCACATATCTCCTTGAATACTTTGCCAACAAATCCAACACTTCGGTGGGTTATACTACAACCTTAAGGCTTCGGTTTACTCTCAGAGTCCCAAAGGAAAGATTGCCTCTGTGAGCTGGGCCAATAAAAAAACCGATCGGTCAATCATTTTGTCCACATAGTGTACCCTGGTCCCGACGCGACCCTCTACCGGTCGCGTCCGGGGTGCTCGCCAGTCAATCTAACCGTCCCTGCTCCATCATACCCGCCCGCGTCCGCTGTGGCTTGTGCGTCCTTCCCTCCCTCGCACACCACCGTGTGCCGCTACGCAACGCGCCTGTCCGCTGCCTCGAGTGTTCTTCCTGTCGCTTGCTCTCCTTGCCCCTCGACTCCAGCCGAATCCCGATCCGTCGAAAGTGATAAACCAGCGCCTGTCGTACCGACACTGGTCCTGTACGGATCCAGCTGCATCTGGCCAACCCTGTCGTCACCGCTTTGGCTCGCGTACACGCAGAACCCGACACATCGCGCAAAACGAACAACTCGACGCGATGTACGTGATACGACGAGTGGCTACTTTCCAGGAACACAGTATGTCTGTCGCAGAGCTTTCGTCCCCGCTGCTTTCCCGCATGCCCGGCCAACCATTATTGCAACGCTTTCCTCTCAGCTCCACGCGTTTGTCGTGATCGCGCGGATCCATCACTGTCTCGTCGCTCATCCTCCGCTTGTGCATCACTGGTCTTTGAAAACGTCCGAGCTTCCGCTGCGGCTACATCGCTCCCGATCGCTCCGCACCTGCCCCTCCAGCCCATCCGTCCGCCATGCTCTCCATGCTCGCTGGTAGCGCAAGAATCCAGTACACTTTACTAACCCAGTGGCAGTTTCCGCTGCGGATGTCTTCTTTCGTGCTGCAAGGGTCCGAATTCACCACCTACGCTCAAAGTATGGGGATTTGCTTCTGCGTCCAGTCTTGGATTTTTTTCAGACTGGCGCTTTCCCTACTCTCATTTTAATTTTTGTATCGTGGAGTCCCTTCAATACAGCAATCAGCCACGTTCCCCGTTAATCGACATATACCCAACCGTGTCCTACGCCTTGACTTCTCTGCGTCGACCACATCTTTGGACTTGTCTAAATCGCGTCGTCCAGCGATTTCCTTTTCGAGATCTCTGTGACGGTGCCCCAGAGCATTGGCTTTGCTGAGTAACAGAACCAATTATCTCTTTCTTTAAATGTTGACAGAGTCGCTGCGCGAAGATGTAGACTGGGCTGTTAACTGGGACGTTAACCCGTTGTAACGAAGACTTCCTCTTCCCCCCGCCCGTGTTTCATGCTCTTCTTTCCCTGGATCTCCCTCTCTGCTTCCGCCGCCTCGGCCTTTCTTCCTTTCCTTTTTGTTTGCTTCCGTTACTTCTCCCCACCGCGCGGAATATGAGCAATTTCTGGCCATCTTTCCTCCCGTTCTGTTTCTCAATTGCGTTCTCCTCCGCGCGCGTCCTCACATTCCGTGCTTTATTTTCTAAAGTTAATCAGCATTTCGTCTTCACTTTTCCTATTTTGTTCCCATCCCTCGATCCGCCCTCGATCCTCATTCCATTCGAGCTCATTTTCCAATTGTCACCTGCTCTTGTTCCTGCGTTTCGTTCTCGTTATCTGGTGGGTTCGTCCATTATTTTCGCTCTCATTCTGATACTCTTCTCGCTACATGCGCCGTCCATGATCACTCGTTTTTAGTCATGCAGATTCGATGGTTTCTCACTCGGCGAATTTCCACCTGTGTCTCGCAATTTGCACCAATCAAAAATAGTGCAGGGAAGTTCCAAGGGCTGATTCCGTCCCGATCAGCATCGTTGCAATTGGAGTCTCACACCCGCGCGAATGATATACCCTTTGCGTTGAACCGTTGAAATAATTATGCTTCCCCAAAGCTTCATGTTCCATTTCTCAAGACCAAAGTTAGTATACACCGCATCTGTTTGATTCTCGTCCAAGTCTGTGCTTCCTTATCGAGTTAGCTCTCGGACAGTGTTTACCTGCGTCTGTGAACAGATCTTTATCCGTCCTCCGCAGACTCTCACACCCGCGAGGTTGCTCTCACTCGGGAAATTCCGTTGGATGAGGGCTTCTAAAAAATGTTCCCAAAACCAATTCTTCGGGAGACTGGGAACTGTTGCTTGATCCTTTCCCCAAACCTATCAACTCAATTGAAAATTGAGTTTGGGGAGTGCAGAAACCAAAAGTTTTCTAAAACTAATTATTTTTGGAACGTTTTCGGTGCCACTGGCACTCATACATCAGATTTCCCCGGGTGTCTGATATCTCCCCGTATCTCCCCAGTTATTTTTGTTCCCCACATTCAACGATCAGTTTCTGGAGCCCTTACTCCAGTGCGCAGTCCACAAGGACACCACGTGTTTGGCTAGCGCAATGAGCTCCCCTGGTCGGCGACTTGTAAACTGTGTGCGCAATCAATGCGAGGGAGTTCCGAACATCTTCTTGGAGATTCTCACTGAAGATAAGCGAGCTAAGCCGCCACGTTCTCTGTTGCCCGAATGAAGACCTGTATTTGACGAAACCAGCGTGTGTGTGTGATCACTGTTAAGTGTTGAATAGACCAGATCCCACCCGAGTGTCTGTTGTCTAGAGCGCAAACACAGTCACCGTCGTTGACAAACGGTCGGCGGGCGGCGGGCGCTGCGGTGTGAAGCACGGGAGAATCCTGATCTATAAATCTATTTTGATATATACGCCGCTCGCGAGTCCAAGCCTCACCAAGGCAGTACATGCTGCTTCCATTTGATCATTATCCAGGTGCCCTTTTCTTCCTCGCGTTCTCTCGAGAACCATCTTTAGCTCCGTCGTTGGATGGTGGCTATGTTGGTATTATCTTCGTTTTGACAGAACTCACAAGATGGGAGCAGATCTAGAGATGTTTGTCGTACGATGCTCGAGATCGGTGAGGGCGTACTAATTCTAGCATAGAGACCAACACAGAACAAGTACTGTTTCACCTTTTTTCCCGCTCTGCGCTATCTCCGCAGATTTTCGTCCTTCTGATGCTCGCTGCTTCTCAGGAGATCAGAAAATGAGCCGAAGTTAAATGAAGGAGCAGGAAAGTAAGGGTGCCTTTCCCACCCAACAATTTGCACGAAAACCCACACAACTCGACAGCACTCTCACCTTCCGCTTTCGAAGTCAGACTCGATCGAACTGTGTAGTGCTATTTATTGCACCACGTCTGATGCATCGCGCTGATTTCATTTCCTACTTCGCCACAACCCACACGAATCCTTGAAAAAGCACAGCCGACGCAACAACATCATGGTCTGTTAAATTTGAACCACTTGACGTGAGAACCCCGTGTTTCCACGTGCGGTATAAAACCGCCTCACTGCTGTTGTATCATCGAGCTCTCATGGCTGCGAACCTCTCCCTTGTGCCCGCTAATCTAGCCGACCTCGCCTTAGAGAGCTGCCTGTACGGTGTATACTTGGTCCTCGCAGTCACTTCCATTTGTCTTATCCTCAGTCGAAATGCGAGCTCCAAGCGGCGTGGCTCATCAATATATTGGTCTCCAATTTTTCTTGGCGCAGTTATGCTGTTCGTCACAATCACTGCGGTAAGTGTTTTTGTTCTTTTCCACTTGGGCTGTTGATTATGCTCAGGCGGTTGAATAGCATTGGATTCTCGCCGTCGACCGAGCCTTTTTAGCGTTCATCCATCCCCCGGTGGACGTCCTGGCATTCTACGGGGACTTGGCCCAGACGACAGTAGTGGTGAAAACTGCATTCATAGTAGCAACGCTGATCATCGGC
This sequence comes from Mycena sanguinolenta, assembly GCA_014462675.1. NCBI lineage: Eukaryota > Fungi > Basidiomycota > Agaricomycetes > Agaricales > Mycenaceae > Mycena > Mycena sanguinolenta. The sequence goes on along the minus strand of JACAZH010000004.1, from coordinate 8,702,560 downwards.
GATACTTTAATTGTCTGTGCACTCCCCGTTCAATCTGCAGGTGAAGCCGTTGCCGAGCGCATACCCAGATTCATCGTCTCTGGATTGTGTGGGGCTACAACAAATACGTTATTCTGTTTCCAGTTGGAACATTGATTGGCGTCACTGGTTCGTTTCGGACTACTTCGCAGTCCATCTCTAATCACCGAACAGTGTCCGGTGTTGGAATCACATATCAGCTCACAGTATTCCAACCAGGAGAAAGCATATTTTTGTCTGAGGCTGGCCGTTGGATCACCGGTGAAGCCGTCTTTACCCTCTGGCACGTCATTGAATGCAATACTCAGGTGTCAGCCGCTCACAACACCAACAGCACCAATGTTTACAGCACAGGCAAGTTTACCCTTCTATTCCTCCCCATGACTATCTTTCATCTTCAAGCCAGCCTTTATTTTCTGGCAGCTTTGGAATCATGGGCGCCACACCGAGACGATTCAGCGATACGGTGGCCCAAGTCTGAAGGTGAGATCACACGCTAGCATATTGCTCATCGCTAATTGGACCCAGTCTGTGCTGGTCATCCTTATTGAAAGCGCCGCCCTTTACACGTCAGAGAACATCACTCTCTACATCCCCACTTCTCGCTCACTACATGCCTTGATTGACAGAATGTGGACGATCCTTTACCTGGCTTGTTATCGGTCTGAATCCAACCTTCAATACATTGTCGTCGACTGTTGGCCCGCCGTGACTGGAATTTCGTGCATGCTTATTCATGTTCGTGTTGGACTGGGGTGGGCACAAATGGAGGATGAACGGCCGTCGACTCTTCCTGGCACCGAACTCGCGTCTGTCGCGGTCAATATCACACGAGTTCGGCACACCGACATGAGCTTCGAATGTCCTATGGATGAATCGAACGAAGAAGAAAATAAGGGGGTAGTATAGTTATCATGCCGAATATAGCTGTCCTATGGATGAATTGAACGAGTGAAAAAAGAAGAGGATGGTGTAGACCGTGTAGTTACCATGTTTGACATATATTTGGGCGGCCTTGGTCCTGCCAATAATTCTGCTTACTGTACTATTTCATTCAAATCGACATAGGGTGTGACGCGTGACCCAGTTGAGCTATTCGACATTTCGGCAACCACCAAAATTTTGCGTGACATCTCGAAAAATTTCGACATCCCACACAAAATTTTTCGTTTTCTCTGCCTTTTTGAGCTCTTTTGGCGATTTTAGGACCCGCGTGACCGCTTGGAGGTTCGACAAAGGCTTGCGTGACGCGTGACCCCGACCGAAATTCGTGATCGACATAGGGGTGCGTGACGCGTGACTGCCGAATTGAATGAAAAAGTACAGTACGTTGCGAAATCCTGACCGATCAAATCCTGTTGGTTCTTTTCTTATATTTGAGCAAAGCACACGAAATGGCCATGGTGCACAAGACTTTCCCGCGTGTTCAATACGATCGAGGTGCGAGTTCATACCGTGTTACTTGGATAATCTTGTAAATGCCCAACTCTTGCAGTCATGTCTAGCTTGCATGACTTGTAGCAAGCGTCTTTCCATCTTCACGCCGCTAGAACACGCTGAGCATATTTGGTTTGTGTTGTCCAAAAATAAAATTCCTCAGAAACAAAGAGGAATTCTTCGAGAAGCAGGAAGCGACCATGGTGGGACTCGAACCCACAGTCTCTGCCTCACCTTTTCCACTTGGAAGCGTGGATCGGAAAGCAACGCAGTAACCATTTTGCCACACGGCCATCACAGGGAAAGAACGAACAAAAAGACCGTCCGCCGAAAATACGCATTACCGTTGCCCTTGGGCGCTCTTCTTGGATTTTGGGTTCGCTCATCTCAGCTAATGCATGGATTGACGCACGGGGCGCGTACGGTGCTATCAACCATCGTGCATTTGGCTGTCGAGTGACCCGCTCCCCCTCACTGCGGCCTTACTGTAGAGTTTCATTCAATTCTCCGCGCCTGTGACCTGTGACACAAATTTTCGAACTTGAGTTTTCTGAAATCGGCCGAGCGGACCGTGACACTGAAAAAAGTTCGGAAATGTTGTGGACGATCAGAGGAAACCATTCACAGCTCAGACATCTGCGAACAGAGTTTCAACCATATCTCAAGTCAGGCAGAACATCACAAATGACCCTGCGCAACAAAACCGCTTCAGAAAGCGCTTAAATTCACTTCAGTGCGCTCTTCTGGAGCCAGTTTTCGTTGCTCCAACAGTATGAATGGAGTGGATAGCAAGATGGATAGTCTTTCGACCATCCAACCTTCGTGTCTTAGATCCAAACGCGCCGCGAGCACAAAAAATTAAAATTTTCGGCCATTTTTCGCAGACTTTCTGGCTTTTTTGAAACATTCAGAAATCTGCTCAGTGGCCTGTGACATGTTCGAAAATTTTCTGAAATTTCGAGGCCTGGGATGCGTGACATCCGAATTGAATGAAACTCTACAGTAGACTTCCACTTTGAGTCCACTCTCCGATCAGTCGGGTTTGATCAGTGATGTGGTCCACCGTTGCACTGTTGGAGACAGCTAGACGGGGTGTGATATTAGACTCATTCACATCCTCAGCTGTGTGTCACTCGGCATCGCCGCGGCATGGATGGCGACATCGCCATCAACAATCCACAAATGCAAACAACGTCTCCTTCCCTCTTCGATGATCTTTCGCGTCGTGCTCTTTTTACTGGTGGATCGGCACCCGTTCAAAAGTCTCGGTGTTCCAGTCCCCCGCGCAGATTTTGCTCCGGAATGAGCTGCACGCCGCGTGGACGAGGACGACACATTGCGTGCGTAATCAAATCACACGAGCCAGCGACTACGATTCGACTACTCGCCCCTCCACTCCGAGCCCGACGCGCATTTCTTCCGTTGGGTTAGGCAATCGCGCTCGCATCCAGCGCCCTGTTCTCGTACTCCGAGGCTTCTTCAAACCAACGCTCACTGTCTCAGCTTGTAACCCCGGATGTTTCGTGCTCCGAGTCGTGTGTCGCTATGTCTGTTAGCATAGTGCCTCAGTTACGGAGCTAAAGCAAAAAGTAACTCCTTACTAAAGTACCTGCCAGCGTAGCCTACAGGCATGTCAGTAAAGTAGGTGAGTAGAATAAATATGTGGACGTACGCCTCAGTCACGGAGCTAAAGCAAAAAGTAACTAGGTGACATAAACTGTAAAGGAGAGTTGACGTAGGATTGACGGATGAATGAAAGAATGTACGTATGATGGATCAAAAGATTTATACGAGGTGAATAAACAATACCGCTAACAACGTCTCTGGCGCTTCGTGGACGCGCTGCGTCGAGGTGCTCCGTGGAGAGGCACTGAACGCCTCGCCAGCGTCGCCGCACCCGCTCTGGCAAGCACTTACCGCCGCTTCCCACCTCCAAATCGATGAGACGCGACGCTTCTCGCGGCTCGAGTCCATCAACCCTATCCATCTCCCCCCATCGGGGCGTATAGAGCATGGGTGCACCACTCGTCCGGATGCGCGTCATCTATGTCTCCGCTTCGCCAGGGAAGCGCACCATCCCATCTCCGCCTCGCATTGGAGATGCCGTTTGTCATGACAAACTTGAAAGTCGCGTTGGATACCCGGTTTGCAGACATGCTCATACAATTCCCAGACAGCCGAAAGTGAACGCCAGAGCGATGACACAAGTCGGGGCCCAGACACTAGTCTCGAAGACAACCAGCGATAGCAGTCGCGAAGGGGAGGACGATGAGAGCGATGGTGAAGGCACACGCGCCCATCGTCTCCTTCTCCGCCTCGTCCCACGCCGACCCTCCTACACGTACGAGTACCACTCTGCCCGAGCCCGACAGCGCGGCGCCGACCTCGCACGCACAGCCTTCCCCGCCTGCACCGGCGCTGGGATCCTCTTTCATTTTCAGCTCAACCCCTCGTCGTCCGTGGCACTGCTGTTGTCGTTCGTGCCATTCAGTTTCGAGAAGCGGAGGGTGAGCAGACGACGCGAAGACCAAGCATCGGGAAGAAGGAGGATACAGAGGGCGAGAAGGGGTGAAGAAGATCGCCATACGCGGGCGCGGGAAGCCGTTATCCTGATATCCATCCATTCGGCGAAGTCTACCATTCGTTCATCTTTGCCCGAACAATTTGAAGTCGTGGTCTGTCGCACTTTGGCGGCGAGTTTTCTTGGGAGATCGTTTCCAAAGCTCGCCTTTCCAAGGACTGGACCTCTATTGTTTCCCACCAGGATTGATTTGGATTCAAGAACCTAGAAAGCGGAAGACTTGCCGTGGGCAGAGCATCTGAAAATTCTGTGGCCTTACTATTTCCACCGAGAATAGCATCGCTTTGCTGCGCTGGAATGACGACCGAAGATCGTCTCACTATGCACCGTGCGGATTTTGGTCCGGCTCATTCGGCTTGCAAAACATCCTCGAGCCACTCGAATCGATTTGCGCAGACCATGGTAGAGCTGATAGGCGTCCAACCTTACCCATGCCTTCCGTACTAGAAGCGTTTTCGGCCTGACGTGCACGTCCGTATGTATGCACTCGCAATCATTTCCTTAGCCAGGAACTTGTCCCCTCCGGTTCGTTGCCCAGACATTTAATCCCGCTGAAGGCCCACATCTCCCGGAGCGCTGCACGTACGTGTTCATCTCAAGTACTTCGATGGTGATTATCATCCCGAGCTACCCATTAGCCCGAGGCCAGCGGTGGGGTTCTTCCTGCTTCCGCTAAAACGTGCATTCATATCCCGCCAATTTGACCATCTTCAGCTGAATTAAACCGTCTACATGAAAGGCACGTTAGCACAGCCTCAAAGGCGACAGTCAGTGACCGAAAAACTAGGAATCCCGAGGATATGGAATGGACCTTTGTGAGTCATTCAAACATCGTATCGCTCAGCCTGCCATGAAGGGTAAATGAAACAGGAGGAATGTTGTTTAGGTCCTGAGGGACACGCCTAATCCCCTATTCGGTTCGCGTTCGGTTCAAAACCGGGCAGCGACAACACTAATTTTCAGGAATAGCTTGTGCTACGACAGGGTATATAAGGACGAGACCCGAGGAAACTGTCGATTTCACATCCTCGTCTCCATCTCTTAAATCATGCAACTGTTCAAGATCCTCATTGCCACCATCGCAGTCGCCGTGGGCGCTGCCGCCAATCCTGTCCCCGAGGTGTGTCTGTCCCCGCGGCGTGTTCGATCGATGTTTTCCGTTCGTGTTCTGACGGTTGGCCAGGCCAACGCGTTAAGCAGCCGTGATGTGAGTAATTTTCCAACCTGACTTGAATCAATGTCCTGACTTTGGCATATGTAGTGTGTAAGCAGTTGTTCGTCCGGCGGATGCGCATTCAACCGACTGATCGATTTTCCAATCTCCTAATGCAGACCGTAAGTGTTTTCGCGATAGCTGGATCATACTGACTCGGATACGAATACCAGTCGGTACGTTGTTCCATTTGTCTAGTTGACCGAAAGCCCGAGCCCTTTCCCCAGAATGTAAGCCAATTTGTTTTGTATATCTCTCAAGGAGCTGATTGCCTCCCTCAGTGTGTGAGTATTTATCGAGTCACTAATTAGAGATTGAAGATTTGAACCGCCCATTTTCCAGGATGTGAGTTTGTTCCCAAGTGTGTGCGTTTGTCACTCATCACACATCACCTCTTAGAACGTAAGTCCCTTCCTCGTGAATGGTCATCGTCGCCTCACACATCGCAGAATGTGAGTGCCTTCTAGATTTTTGGCTGCTGTGATTGAGCTTTGGGTACAGTATGTGAGTGATAGGCACTTTAGTGTGTGTTGTAGGTGACCGTAATGCGGATGGGTGAATAGGAGGTGGGGCTTCCACATGCTGTTATAATCTTGTATTGACATTTCTTAGGCTGTAGGTCGCTCCCCGTAACTCAAGGCACTCAGTTCACTCACTAGTGCGATGACAGTGTGTGAGTCTTCGTTTCGCGATGGCTGCTTTCTGTTCCGGTTCAACTCAAGTATTTGATCCAGCAAGTGAGTATTTCCGTGTCCTTCTGGTACACCGCTCTTCCTGACATTTCGGCAGGATGTAGGTTATTTATCTCGCAACGGCTCACGCTCATAATCAATTATCTTCAACCAGGCTTGCCCCGTAAGCTTCCGTTCACAAAATACTCATCCCTTGTTCAATTTGTCTGGTAGGGCGTGAGCGATGGTGTTCAGGATAGTCTTCCAGTTATGGACTCTGAATTCGCACAATCGACTGCTCCATGTAGCGCACAGTTGTGAGTGTGATCCTTCTAGATTGTTTGTCTCTGAATTCTATATAATCTAGGATTGCCTGGTGCGCCATACTTTTGGCTTTACATCCTCATTCACTGAGGTCATGTTTCTTTGCGCTGCAGATGGTAAGTTGATCCATCTTATCAAGTCTCATTGACTTGATTCAGGTTTCCCTCAGGCCGTGAGTGCTTCTCCAGCATGTATATAAAATCATTCAGTGATGTGATGATTCTCCCCCTCTTCAGTGTGTGCGTGACATTTATTTTTCTGTGGGCCATCAGTATGATATTTAATCGCGCACAGCATGTGAGTCTGTCGAAGGACCTTCGCGTTCAATTCTGATTATCACGGTAATCGGGTTCAAAGAACGTGAGTCGTTGCAGTCGCGCTTAATCTTCTTGGCGCTGATACCACTTGGATTACACAGACTGTGAGTTATCATTATGTCTTCAGAAGATATCAATGCCTTTCCAAAATTCACAGTATGTGAGTGCGAAAAAACATCTCTACTTTCGCCCGCTTATCCGATTGCGTAGGAAGTGGGTATTTCTATCACTTAGCACTTGATTTCTCGTTGATTCGCCTCGTTCATTTCTGATAGGCTGTCAGTGTTTCAATTATCTTTGACCAGCACCGACTGATTCTCTTCATAGTGTGTGAGTGCCCCTTGATGTGTCAGACGAATTGGTACGAAACTACGATCTTGCAGTACGTGAGTAGCGTTTGTTTGCCGTATTTCTATCCTTCGGGCTCATATATGCTCACAGCGTGTAAGTACTTGTGATCATTGCAAATATGTTCACTCACAATGTGCGGGATTATTCAAGGGTGTGAGTGACACCTGCGTTCTGGCTCGATTATTCCTGAATTTGTCATTTACACCAGTGCGTACGTGATCTGCGAAGCATCCCCTGAAATGATCTGTTCAAGCCATATTCCTGTCCAGGGTGTAAGTGACTCGCATCTCGATCCACACGCACATATGTAATGACCACATCGACTCGCAGTTCTTCGTACCTCCTTACTACGATTGGGAATTCCATTCCGAACCAGATCGCTCCTTGTGACGGTTGGTTCCTTTCCGTACTTGGTGACCATTCTCTAATTACTCAGCTCTCACTCCAGGCCATCCTCCCCCTTCCACCATGTTTCGACATCCTGCGTCTACCATTATTCCAAGGGTATGAGTTCTGCGGCGAGCATCCCCTTGATGGTTCTCACTTCCATTCCAGTCAAGGTGGAATATACGGACTTGGAGAAGGATTGCTATATGGATGGAACCCCGCCTGGAAAAGGACTTCATGGTGTTTTCTGAAGCTCCTTGTATATTAATATTCAACTGCGGTCTTGTTGGATTTCACTGTTCACTTGGTTCAGCTTTGAGAATAATGTCGGTAGGGCCGACACGGGGCAGAGCCCGCTACCCAAGTTAGTTTCTTTCAATCTTGATACGATGACCAGAGTGCGGTGGGCCGCACTTCGATTTCAGAAGTTGAAGTCGAGCCCTAATTTTTGGCTCCAACCCGTCCTTGAGCGTTCAACCTGGGCGCTGAATGTCTGGAGCGGAACCGGAACGCTGATAACGGAGCTTGTAAAAAGGCTTTGGATAGGCATGCGTCATTATATAAAGAGAGAGGGAGATATTGTACCGATCGTGGCGTTGAGGTTCTTGTGCACTTATCATAGCAACGTTGCTGTTACGGTTTACTGAAGGACAAATACATAAATGCAAATGACCACAGTTGTCAGTCGCGCTGGGGGCAAAGACGTAGTTGAAGTCGATGGATGCGAGTCACACTGCCGTCGAAGCCACTTCAAAATGATACAGTGAATAGCACGGTCGTCACCGGCAAACCGATGCATGTTAAAAGGAGCAGTCCAGCCTGCATTCGGTGGTCTTAGGCCACCGGAACTCGTTACAGAGCTTCGTGGACGCGAAAGCCAACCAGTCATCAGGTTTGAACTCCGCCATCACTCTCAGGAGTTCTGGCGGGCAAACTGAATTAGTAGGTGCTTGAGTAGCTTGAAGCACGGGGCTTATCGTAAGACTTTGATCATGCACAGAACATTTTAGACGCCGGTGAGCCGTATCTCAGCGCAAGAAATACGATTCTTCTCAAAAGTCTCCAGCCGTGACGGCTGTGTGTTGATGGCCGGCACAGGATTTGATCTGTCCTGTACTCGTTCCGGAGGCAAACGTGAAAGCTGTTGGATGGAACGCGGGCGGCAATGATATCAGAGGTCTTGAAACTGTTCGATGACAACTACCTGCCGTCGAGCCTCAAGACTCTCCCTGGATGCTGTGTTGTCGAACAACTCGCACATTCGGCGGATTCCCAGCGGGCTGAGTTCAAATCATTGTTCTACTTCGTTCAACGTTGACGAAAAGGTGTCCAAGTTCGTAATCAACACAGGCTGACGCGGTGGAATTTTGCGGCCTTAATGTCGAATTATGTGCAATATAATGTGTTAGCGATTGCGGGGTTGGGCACGCGAATAGGAGCGGATCAGGAAGTGGGTCGAGGATGCCGGAGTTCGGCAGGTGCGGGTATATACTGGGCTAACGTGGGTAGGATGTACATCTCTCACTCGTTTGGTCGGCTCTTGTAGGGTTCTTGTAGAGCGACAAACGTTCCTCTGGGTTCACTATGGAATGCTGGTCTCTCAGCAGCCAATTTAGTGGACGACGGTTCTTTTGCTTTAACATACATAATATTACGGGTTCAACGGCGTGCGAAAGCCGCACTTCACCCGGGTTCCTCACAAGAAGCTACAGCCATTGACATGGGCGCAGTTTGAATGAATTGGATTATGATTTCACCACAAGAAAACGAAAGTCGGTCACCGTCCCTGTGAGCGGACGAATTGAACATTTGAACCAGCTTTCCTCACTCCAGACAAGCGGAATACGGTTGCTGCATCGGTGGAAGATCATTGGGGCGAAAGGACTCCATGGTGTTCCTTGTTTTATTAATTCAACTGCGTTCACGTTTGGTAACACAGCGAGACTGGGCCCTCTCCGTTGGGGAATCTAATTGAATCACGAGATCACGAGTTCAAGATCAACTGTGCATCACTGGCATCACCGCGGCATTGGTGGAGCCGCCAACAATCCACACATACAAACAATGCCTTGCTGTTACTCTGCGGCCATTTCTCGCGGATGAGCAGCTCCCTCCGGATCCAGTCCGACATGCTTTATCAACATAGAGCGATGACGTCAATGACTTCGACACATCGACCTCGGACACATCCGTAACCACATCCGCACCGTGACGCTCCACTAAGGCTCCAACTGTTTTGTTTTTGTTTACCGATCCGGACAAACTAAACAGAAACAGTTATTAGACAGTTTTAAACTGTTTTAAACTGTTTAAAACAGTATTTTTTCGAGCTGAAAATTTTACATAAACTGCTGTAACTATCCCCTGCCGCAAGACAATGTCGATTGGAGAAACCCTGCTTTCAGCCACATTTTTGTAAGCATTGCCTCCTTTATTGTCTCTGCCTTGAACGACCCGCGAACTTCCCGGGACAAGTGTCGGGAGCTCGAGAACAAGCGCTCGACAGAGACACTGGTACCTGGAATAGCCAAAAAGTCGCGTGCCATTTTTGAAACAATTGGAAAATAACGTTCATTTTCCTGTAAATGCGGTGAGCTCACGACTGGGCGCATTTCGTATACGAGGGGTGTTTATAGTGAGACTGAGATCTGGGACGTCTCGTGGGGCCATGGAGGTGAAACGGAAGGAAGCGCATTGTATGTGAGAGCAGAATATATACGTAGGGTAAATATGAGCTGTCTGAACTCCTGAATACCGAGGTCGCGAACCGATTCGCCTCCGAGCTGGCTTCCGAACAAACACACAGAATTCGGAGCTATAAGGTTACCGGAAGCCGAACAAACTTACCGCCGCAGGCCCACGACTCCTCCGCCACTTGCAGCGAAACTGTTTAAACTGTTTTAAACAGTTTGTTTACTGTTTGTAAGCCTCGGTAAACAAAACAAAAATAAAAACAGTTATAACTGTTTAAAACTGTTTAAAACAAAAACAGTTGGAGCCTTACGCTCCACATTCAGGCGGACGAGGCCGCCGTTTGACACAATACCCACCAGACGATACTCGCGACCCACCCGCCTATACACGAGGCGCTCCGTCGGATACGCAGCCTTCTGTGCTTGCTTGAGAGCGGTGTACGCCGCTGGCGCGCGGGGCGCCTTCCTCGTTTGTCCGCGTTCCGGTCAGGGAGCGACGGAGTGTAGCACGGGCGGGCGGTATCTTCGGTCCGGGACATGTGCGCGCGGTACGTTGGGAAGCGCAACGGCTCATTGTCTATACGGAGGCGCATGACCAGATCCCTCACGGTCAAGCACACGGCGCCTTCGCCGCGCCCAATTACCGTTGCGCACATCCTAGGCTTTACTTACTGGGGAGGTTCTTCCTCACGACTTCCGTCCCTATTCGTCCCATCCGTGGCAGCGCCCCTCCCGCTTCCTTTTTTGCGCCACTATGTCGAAATCGGTACTGCCCTCTCTTGCGCTACTCTGCTCTCCGCCTCCCTCGTACGCTTCCGAGTCGCTCGCAGCTGCCAGTTCGTGCTCGGCCACTGCCACGCAGACGTCTCAGTCTCCCTCCGCGCCACAACCTCGATTCCCTGTGCGTGGCTGCAAATACGCCGCTCCTGCGTCCCAGCGCGGGTGAGCCTGAAGCCACCGTGGAAGCACCCGGGCGGGGGGCAGGCAGATCGAGCGGTCTCGCGGGAGCGTCTTGAATTGACGACGAAGAGGGTAGTGCCGCCTCTCGAAGCGAAGTACAAATCCAATGGACAGCTTCAAGTACAAATCCTCGTCATTTCTCCCTCCACACTGCACTAATAAATTCATTTCAGGATAAAATCCGTTCTTTCCTCTCCCACTCGAATCGACACTTTCTCTGACCACTGCGACTTCAATCCCCGTCCCCAACTTGCGACTACGGCGGCCTAGCAGCGGTTGGCGAGGTTTGCTGGGTAGAGAGCGATTCCTTTTTCGGGCTATCTTTGTGGCGGTGCTTCAAGCGCTCACCACAGCGGTGTGTATGGCATTCACGGTGTGCCCCCGTCTTTTCTTCGTCCGTGCGGTCCTCGGGTGTCACGCTTTCGGCCGCGCCCAGCGGCCACCATGTTTGAGAAGAGGTCAGCGTAAAGAACGCGTTTTGGACTCGAATTGCTGTCCCGCGGATATTTCACGCCTGTTTCCTCGTTTGACTAGTCTCGGGGATGTCCGTGCCGTGCATGTCGACGTTTACGGCGCGGGTATTGCGAGGAGCCGGAGCCTCGGGATGTTGGAGATGGCGGCACGCGATCGGAGGGAAAGAAGCTCGGTGGACGCGGGAGATGGAGCGTCGCGGCGAAGATGACGGCCCCGATGTCGAAAATGGACGCTTGCAGCGCTGTTTCTTGGATGTGGGTCGCTACCAGGTGGATTTCGAGGGGAAGATATACGCAAGACTCGACGGACTCGAGGTACGCACCAGGTGAATTATTTGACGCATTTCGGACTAAAGGACTTCACTCATCAGGTACCTTCACTTTCTGCTTGCGCGCGCCGGTCTCATTCTGCGTGCAGCAGACGCTTCATGTCTCTCGCCTGCCGGAGGTACCTGCGCGGGGGGCGAGTACTGTGCACGAGAGCTTGACAAAAAATCTGAATCAGCCCTTTCGTGCAGACTGGCACCGAGCGGCGCGTTGGGCTGAGCCACCGCGATCTCCGTCTCCATCTTGCCGACTAACAACCGTCGCCGCCGTTATACCCCGTGTCCTCCGCACTACGTCTTGCCCTCCGTCCCGGTGCCGTCCGGCTTTGTTTCCCTATCTGCTTTCTTCAGCGGCGTCGGCATCTACGGGGCGGGGATCGGGCGCACTCGAACTTTGGCGGTTCGGAGAACGTCGCGCGGTCGATGCAGAAGCGCGGTGAGTGAGGAACCGAATAACGGTAGTGCAAATAGTGAAATGTTGAGAAGACCGGCCAGGGCGGCTCGGAGCGTCGTTCTGTGCGCCCGGGGCCGATAGAATCTGGATTTTGAGGAGAGATATGCAAGACTTGACAGATGATGAGGTACGTACGAGTAAATGTTGGAAGCGACTCGCGCTGAGAGATCACCGATCAGGCACTCCCCCACTCACGATTACTGATCGGGCATGTTGCCGCCCTGCCGGTGGGAGCGTCTTCGGGCGGCGTTGCTCTCCGGATTTGTTAAGCGACAACGAGTTTGGCGTTATATCCGCTGTTTACAGGAGGTTACTGAATAGATCATAGCGTGCTGGCCTCGACTGCCGCGCTTTTTGCAGCCTGCTTACCTTTGACTGTGATCCTCCAGTGACTCTCTCCGGCTTTCTCGAAAGGCCCTTTGTCCATCGCCTCAGAGAACTCGTTCGATGAATGCACCTGTGGAGACCGTGTTGTGTTAACTGATCCTTGTGTGCGCAGAGATTGCCGTATGTTCTACGCCGAGGTGCACAAGTACCCGCTCGAGACTTTTCTCCTTCTGCAGATCGCGTAGGTTTCCATAAGAGAACATATTCGGGCGAGTGAGAGAACACTTAAGAACTCCGAAATCAGATACAACGGAACGGAACCCGCTCCTATTCTCACGTCCGTCTATCAGCTTTGTGATAATCGATCTCTCCTTCCCCCACCATGTCGTCCACAGGCACCGATGGCTCAGAGGCTTCTCGGAGCGGTGAGCCATTCGTGCCTGGGAGAGATAGGATATCCCAAACAATTGTCAATCACTACATCTCTGGTACGGCCTTCCCTTCATTGCGTGAGATAATGTGGTTACTGAGTGTGCTCAGGCGGTCAAGGAGGTCCCGGTGGCCAAGGCAGTAACCATGGAGGTGGCGGGGGACTCGGCGAGGGCCCTAGTCTCCATTACGATGTCAAAGCAGATCATCTCACCATGAATATGGTTCACAGTAGTTTTGCAGCAGAGACTGCACTTTCGGAGGGACAGCATGAGATGAAGACAATGCTGTACGCTTTGAAGTCCGCTGTTTTCTGTATTTAACAATCTGGCAGGGCGAAGCTTGACGACAATGACATCCGCGGAATGATGCAGAGATGGCTCAAGCCCGCACATGTAGGCGGGAACTACCAAGAAGCCTCAAATAAGCGACATCCTGGAACGGGCAAGTGGCTTCTCGAAAACTCTTCGGAATTCAGCAAATGGCTTGACTCTCCACCGTCATTTCTCTGGCTTCACGGAATATGTCAGCCTCTTCTTTTACGTTGTCGCTCGATTACTCACAATGCTTTAAGCTGGGTCGGGTAAAACAGTCCTGAGGTATCCAAATGCCGTTCTTTGTCTCTCGGCTTGCTGACCAGTCATAGCTCGATGGTTGTTGATAGGATTCGTGGCATTGGTGCAGCATATGCTTTCTTTTATTTCGACATAAACAGTCCCAACCAACAGAAAATCAACAACTTGCTCTGTTCACTAGTCCACCAGCTGTCCATTCAGCTGTTCTGTCCTGACCTCTTGAAACTGTGGGAAAGTTGCCAAAAAGGCGAATTCCTCCCGTCCAATGCTAATTTGCTTCAAATCCTCGAAGATTTCTGTCGACAAGAGGAAGTATATCTGCTGATTGATGCGCTTGATGAATCCTCTGAGCGCGATATGCTTCTAAAGGTCTTGGCCAGCATCCTTGGAACAAAGCAGCCCAAAATGCATCTTATTGTCACAAGTCGAACAGAAATCACCCACTTTGACATCACAAAAGAAGCAGTTCTGGTCTCACTTGAAGACTCTGTTCGCAGGGACATTGAACTCTATGTTGGCGATGAACTTTCCAAGATGGGGGGCTATATTGCCAAAAATAAAGATTCTATCAGACAGGAACTACTTGACAAAGGGGATGGCATGTAAGTTGAAGCTCCTTTCCTGTAGCATGTTCTAACTCTATTCAAGGTTTCGCCTTGTTGCTTTGCAGCTTGAAGCACTGGGAAAGAGTGGTGGGACCAAAAGCAAGGTCAATAAAGTCCTTGCAACGATGCCGACAACCCTTACAGGCATCTATGACCGCATTCTGCAGATGACAGAAATTCATGAACAAGTTTGCCGAACCATGATCTGGCTTATATTTAGCATGGAGGAAATCATACTTGGCGAGATCATCGATGCTCTTGCATTCGATTTCTCCGACGACAAGCTCAGGTTTGACAAAGACGAGAGGATGGATCCCCAAACATTTCTTGATGCTTGTGGCAGCCTGATCTCTGTTCCTCAGAACTGGGACAATGCCTCTGTGGTCAGACTGTCCCATGCTTCAGTCAGAGATTACTTCCTTGACATGGGGTCAAACAAGTGGAAGGTTGAAGTTTCAGACCAGCAAGCACAAAGTCTGATTGCAAAAACATGCCTTGCCTATTTCGACAGTTTTGATATGGGTGAAGCTGATGTCTTTGCCACTGCATTGCATTATCCGCTCATAGGATATGCATCAAACCATTGGGCTGATCATCTCAACCGCTATCAGAACTTTGCTCAAGACTCGATGCTGTGTGATCTGTTTCTAGAACTACTACATGACAACAACCCCAGATATAATTTGTTCAGGAATTATACACTTCCATTTGACCTAGGGCCACCACTTTGCTTGGTGGCATACATGGGTATACAGCATGGGATTCCTTTGGTTTTGAAACGAGATGCTGATGTCAATGTGCAGGGTGGAGAGTATAACACTGCACTCCAAGCTGCTGCTTGCCGAGGGCACATCAATATTGTTTGCCTACTCCTGGAACACCAAGCTGATCACAACATCCTGGGTGGAAAGTATGGCATTGCACTACAGGCTGCTGCTGACCAACAAAGTATTGCAGTTGTGCAGATGCTCCTTGAACACCAAGCTGACCCCAACATTAGGGGTGGAAAGTATGGTACTGCACTACAAGCTGCTGCTCGCCGAGGAAACATTGATATTGTGCACCTGCTCCTGGAGCACCATGCTGACCCCAAGATTTTGGGTGGGAAGTACCACACTGCACTTCAAGCTGCTGCCAAATGGGGACATATTGAAACTGTGAAATTACTCCTGCAGCATAATGCTGATGTCAACATTCAGGGTGGAAAATTTGGCACTGCACTCCAAGGTGCTGCAGCATGGGGAAGCATGGAAATTGTGGAACTCCTTCTGAAGCATGGTGCTGATGTCAACTTGGAGGGTGGAGTACATGGCAATGCCCTGAAAGCTGCTACTGCAGAGAGATATTCAGACATTGTGCAGCTGCTACAAGCACATAGTGCTAGTTTCTAGTCGTTGAATCTTGTTTGACCCCTCCATACAGTCTATTTCACACCAGCTTCACTTATAATATACCAGGAAACAATTTGAGGACTCTGCGAACTGGTTTGTAATATTAATGTTCGATAACTTCTGTCATGAATTATGAGGACATGAGTCACTTCCTTTTCTGTTTATCATCAAGATTTTGAATTCCGCGATTGCCCACCGATGACGCAGTTTTCCGGAACTGTAAACCTACCACGCTTTGTGCCTTTGTTGACTAATTTCGCTGACCAGTTTTTCAATGTTTTCGCAGTACAGTGGACCTTCGGGTCAATGGCTTTTGGTAAGTTGTTTCCCTGAACATAAATTACAACTTTCAAAACACAGATCAAATTCGAACTTTCAGTGCTGAATTGACTTTCAATGACTGACCAGTAAATCAGAGGTTCTGCACTGCGCTTTCTGCCTGATAAATTGCCATCAAAGCGGATTTTATCTCTTTTTTGATGAGGTTCGAGATGTGTTTCTGAGTTTTTTCCTAAAGTTTCTAATATCCGGTCTGCAACAGCGAACCCATACAGCTGCTCATCCCTCCAGAAAGCAGTCACGGCCCAATCCAGATCTGCTCAGCAGTACTGAAAGTATTTTCCAACATAATTTTCCTTGACAGCAAGGTTCAGACCACTCACAGGCATTCAGCCAGTTCTTGATATGTTCCTCGCGGTCGCCATTCTAATGCGAACGAGGTAAAATTTGAGCTTGAGCTGACTGAGTTTACTCGTACAAGTAAAATAGCTATTAGCCGTTCCTCCGCCAGGGTGCGCCCACCTTTGAGATTTGCATTGACCAGCACTAGGGGGGGAGTTTCAGATCTGCGAATGTCATTGGCGGATGAGTTACCTCGGAAACTCTGGTTTGGGTTTGTTCGAACTGCCACAGGAGCTCAATATTGATGACTTCGATGAGGTTTCGGCATCAGGATCTGCGGTCTGCCATAATGGCCGCCAAATCGCCGTGGGATTAATCTAATGCATAGCAATTATGAGGGGCAGCGAAGAGGCCGCCCTGGGTTGAGACATGAAGATTTCTTTCTGTGATCAAGGCAGGTAGGCATCATTAATGGACCCGAATTCGGTGGATGTCGACCGAGCGTCGGCAAGTCGGCCAAATTTAGCCGACATGGCGGCGACGGACTCAGCCGACGGAGATCGGCGGAGCTCGACCGACGGCGGCCCACGTCAACCTGCTTAGCCGACGGGGGTCCGTGCTTATAGTACCGCGCGCCATCATGGGCTGTTTAATGCAAGCTACGCTCGAGCCCAACGGTGGCAAGCTTCAGCTACCTTCAGGTGGGCTGACGTCTGCCGACGGGGGTCGGCCAAGCTTTGGCCGACGCACCCTTGGAATGCAGTGTGCCTCGAGAATTACTGGATTCGCCCTTGAGCGTGAGGTTGACCAATTTCAGGATCCGGAGTCGTCACTGTTGAAATAACCCACCTTTACTTCCCTCTTGCAAGCCAATTCCAGAGAGAAACGTTCATATGTAGCACTCAAGCTCAAGCAGATAACTTGCACCTCAGGGGTCAAACCTGCATTCTTCTGACCATTAGACAAACCCCGCAAATCATAGTCAGATTGGTGCCATTGCGCCAGGCAGCAAGCGGCGTTTTGGGCTAAGATATTGTCGGCTTGAGGGAAAGAACTGAAACCTTTTTCTGAAGGTTGAGCTGATTCCACACCCACAATTCAAGGGAGAAGACTTTCATTTGGTTTTTATGCGAGTAGATTCGGAGAATGTAGCAAATGCCGTGGTTTATGTCGGGGTGAAAGGAGGTAATGAATTGAACACGGCACGGCTTTTCCCGGACCGGGCCGAGAATCACGCGGGGCCATCGCCTTCAGTACCAAACATACGCAAACAACACCACCTCCCTCTGCCCATGAGCAGCAACACCTACTTCTCAAACCACTCTAGCCAGTCTCGCTTTCTTGCTATCTCCGCGTCCTCCTCTACCTCGTCGACGTCTTCTTCTCTCTCCAATACCGCCCCCGCGCCGCCGACACGTACCCGCTCGACATCGAAGCACTTTTCCACCTCCGTCTCCGTTTCTACTAGTTCTGGTACCGATCCGCAGGTAGAAGAAACCGGGATCCCAACACCACGCGTCCACCCTCTGCGCACCACCTGGGTCTTCTACTTCCGCCAACACCGCGCCCCAGGCAACAAGATCGTCTCGTACGAAGAGGGCATCAAGCGCGTCTCGGCGTTCTCCTCCGTCGAGTCCTTCTGGGCCCTCCAAACGCACCTCACGCCGCCCTCTGCGCTCCTTCCGACCACGGACTACCTGCTGTTCCATGCGAGGGTCCAGCGGCCGGTGTGGGAGGACCCGGTGAATGTGCAGGGGGGAAGTGGATTGTGCGGTTGAGGAAGGGCGTGGCGGATCGGATATGGGAGGCGTTGGTGTGTGCGGTGGTGGGGGAGGCTTTTGCTGGGTGTCGCGGTGAGGCGGAGCGCGAGGCTGAGGCTGCGGGGGAAGCGCCGAAAGAAAGCGCGGATACGGAGGACGGGGAAGAGTTCCCCGAGATATGCGGCTGTACGATCAGCGTCCGCCAGAGCGAAGACATCATCTCGCTTTGGAACCGGGTCGACCAGGATGTGAGGGTGCGGGAACGAATTCGGTGCGTTTCCTCCCATTTACCTTTGCTTTCGTTTGCATTCTTGCGTTCCGTCCTGGCTTCTTGTGCAGCGCGTCCTTTCGCTTTCCTTACTTCTATGCTGCACGTCCTCTTGCTTTGGCGAAGGGGTGTTCGTTCCTCTGCAGAACGTCCTTAATCCCTGTTTGTTCCATATTGTCGATTTCATCTCCTCTTCCTCGCCCATCTCTGGCACTGCAGCGCTTCTTGCTATAGGTTTTCACGAGGCAGGACGTTCTTTCCATTCGTTTTGCTCCCTTCATTTTTTGTCCATCGCTTGCTTCCCTTGGTTTTGCGTGAACGCGATCGCTAACCCAAGCTCACACAGGGACACCCTCCGCCAGGTGCTCGGCCTCCCGCCGTCGACGGTGATGGAGTACAAGTCGAACAATGGTGCGTCTTCTGTCTCGCATCTTTTTTCCCCTTCCCCTCCTTTCTTTCGTCTCTAGTCGGTCTCTCGCACGTGCGTCCCCCTTTTACATGCGCTTCTCTGTGTATGTGGTTCGTCGGTGCTCGGGTCGGCCCGCACGCGCGATGGCATTATCCTGATCTTCATCACCCTTGTGGCCGTGGTCGACAGCCACGTGCCTCAGCTCATCTTAATGTCGGGTACGGGCACTTATACGCCGCAGCCGGGCACGGACACGTCACCATGCGGGTACGCGCGAGGCCTCGTAAGCCTGAACGAGGGTAGCTACACGCAGGGCAGACGCCTCACCCGAGCTCGTACTCGTTCTCGCCTATGAGCATCTTCGCGGTGATGTCCGCGTACCCATACGCGTTGTTGCCGCCGCCGCCGCCCTCGTTTACTTGGTGCTGGGCCTCGCTCCCTCTCATTTTTCCAGTCTAATTTCCATCCACTGCTTCCTTGCGCGGAGATTCTCGTTCCCTTGCACAGCACAGGATTTTTTGTTCCTGGGATGAACTGCTCCTTGTGGACGAACTGCGCCTTTTTGGCCAAACGGCGCTTCGCTTCATCCCCGTCCCTCGATCCCATTCTCTCTTCATTTCTATTCCTGGCGTCTCCCTGCTGGTTGTGTGATTCGACTTCGGCCTCTTATCTTGGTACCATCTGCGTTCCGAAGGCGTTCTTCTCCGTGCGCGTGGCGTGGTGTTGTAGCGACGTCCAGCTTTGTTCTTATTTTCGTTCGCCTCGTCGTTGTCTATTCGTGTATTCCAATTGGGTTCCTTTCGGTTTTCGTTCTCTCGTTACACGCGTTCGTGCTACGTTGAATTTTCGTCGTGTTCTGTCGCAGGTCCTGCTTTCAACGCACATTCCTTTTCTCACCCTTGTTCATTCTTTCATTCATGCTCGGCATCTCCCTTTCCATCTCTGCCTTTCCTTCATGCACCCATACTTCGCAGTACTCGTTCTTGAATGCGTTCACTTCCTTCGTTGGTGACTCGTTTGTACCTCTTCTTTCGCGATGCGGTTTCGATGGACGGCGCACTGTGCATCATTGCGTTCTTGATGTTCTGGCTGCATTTTTCATTTGTGGTCTCGCATTTTTGTTCCGCTTCTTTCCTGGTCCACCCACACCTTCGTCCCCACGTTTACTCCCGAGCTCGTCGCTAATACACACAACAGACTCGATGCAGGACAAGAGCAGCTTCCGAAACTCAGCGGTGGAACGATGAAGTTTGCCTTCTTGGATCTCGTGCGGTTAGCAGGAAGGTGGCAGAGAAAATGGACAAGCGGGCTTGGTGTTTGATTGATTTTGTTTTGGTTTTTGCGCAGGCAAGTCAGTGATGGGATAGAAGGGAAAGCAGAGTGGTGTGGAGATAGTGTACAGCGCGTTTCGATCGCAATGTCGAATGGATGAATATTTGTTGTGCTTTGATTTTCGTTTCATGGATGTCCAGGCCGGAAGAAACATCAAGCTCACGGACAAATTCCCCGCAGAGTGGGGCCCCAGGGCTTGCCTTGATGAGCTGGGAGGATCAGGCGCGCCTTTGGCTACCTAGCGCAGAATGCTGGGTACACGGCGCCAATTATCTCGGCTCGCTGCGAAGGTACCGCTCGATATGGCTCGCTGATGGGCTGTTCTCACAGCTATTTGCGGAACATAGGGCGCCAATCAAAAAAATTGTTTCAACATTAACATGTGTCCCCCAGTATTTTGATCATATCTCTCTCGATTCGGTTTGGATGCCGTTAAAATGGGGCATGCGAAGTGCACAAGCTTATACACAAGTATTACTGATCTGAAATTTTTGAAAATTGAAGACCTCTTGAGCTGGACCCAAGGGTGGATTCGATTGCGACGCGTTTTACGCGTCTAAGATAGTCCTAATGAAGGACTACCGCAGAACGCTTTTGATGGCTTCTGGACATAAATAATGTGTTCCACACGCTAATCCGGATTTTATTCAGTCGGAAACCTTGAAATTTCAAGATGTTGGAATAGCACGAACTTGTACATTGTTAAGATCGCCGCAAATGCCCCATTCTAGCGGCTCATATATCAGGGTAAACGGACAAGAATTGAATGAGATATCTGTGAAATACAAGGTTTTGATGTTGAAACAAACATTTTGATCGACGCCTAATGTTCCGCAAACCCCCCTATTGGCAAGTGAGCGTGGTATCTTATCTCACGTCTAGTTTCGTTCAATCCAAATGACATAGACCAACAATATGGAATGGTATGACCCAGCCGCTATAACGACTGCAAATGGTTCGTTGTATATCACATTATCTGCGAAGGAGACGCACAGTCTGACCTACCAAGGCGGTGAGAAGATAGTGGTGGCTAAGCTGAGAAGTGCTTTGAAATTCCCTCGGCGCGTGCTGGAGGTACGTCTGCAGCACGGCACTGGACAAAAGAGAAGAGGAGCTAGATGACGACGAGAAATCACGGAAGCAGGACTGTCTGTCTTGGTTCGAGAAGTACTGTACTTGTTGCTGGTCATACGGGTCTACCCGCGGGTACCCAAAGACTAGCCCGTATCCGACCGACTCGCGGGCCCCGATCCGTACGAGTCACCCGCGGCTGGAGCATTACCCACGGTACCTCAGACCCGTCGGGCCAACTCGTGGTATTCAACTGCAAAAAAGCAAAAAAGTCAAGCTTATTATATTTCTATGTGCTGTTATATCCTCCATGTACTGAGTGACTTTCCATAAACATTTTCTTTTCTTAAACCTTGTTTGAGTGGTCCCAACGATGTCGGCATGCTGGTTTACTTCGACTAGTTTAATGCTTGAGGTTCCCACAAGCAATAAAATTTGAATATCCTCAATTATCGACATTTCCTTTGCCGATTTCGCAGACAAAGATTCAGACGTGTCTTTCACGGCTTGTCATGCCACTTGGTGTTCAGAGACGCGTCAGTGACGCGTCTTTTGATCTCCATCAGCCTTTAAGCTATCCAACGCGTGCGCAACGCATCTCTGAGGTCGTGTTCTCGCAGAATATTAGATCCATGTAGAAACCTTGCAACGTATGAATCCCGAAGATGAGCGGTTGAACAAAGAGCAGCATTCACTGGCCGGCACTTCGGCTTAGCTTGACAACTTCAGGTTCCAGTCGAAGGTAGTCGTGGACTTGCCTTGAAGTGACATGGGACACTCTTTCGTAATATGTTTTCACTCCATAAAGGACGGGATGCCGTATGTATCGTCCCAAAACAGTTTATTCGATGTTATTCGAGACAAGAATAATCTGGAGAAGGGGGTGGGCTAGATTATAATCTATGAGAGGCTGCAAAATATTCTAAACGAGATCTGGGCCTGATGGGGTCCTGACAGGTGTCTTGTCATTGCGGCAATTCTGTGGAGTTTGAGCTCGAAATATTCGAAAAACATTGTTTAATGCTTCTGGAAAGTTACCCGCTGAGGGGACAACTTCCTGTAAGATATATTCAATTTGCCAGAATATTTCTCGTGATGCCGAGGCACCGGCGTTTGAGTGGCATCTTCAAGGCATGGCTCGAACATTGCAACAACGGCAAAAGAGGTAGGCCAGAATCTGCAGCTTCTTCTGTGGATGCCTCCTTGAAGGCGAAAAATATTGTCATTGGGCTGAATATATGGGAGTTCCTCAATGGCCAAAAGGATGC
The DNA here is from genome assembly GCA_014462675.1 of Mycena sanguinolenta. Taxonomy (NCBI): domain Eukaryota; kingdom Fungi; phylum Basidiomycota; class Agaricomycetes; order Agaricales; family Mycenaceae; genus Mycena; species Mycena sanguinolenta. The sequence continues at coordinate 8,680,299 of JACAZH010000004.1, read as the reverse complement.
CGCCGATTTGCCGGTGCCTCGCATCACACGAAATATTCCTGAGGAATGAATTTACCTTACGGGAAGTCACCCACTATTCCACCATATTTATTCAGTTTCCGGCGGACCCCAGAAGATCAGATGCGGGTGAATGACAGCTGCCATATATGACATATTCCCTCCAATCGAGCTCCAGAACATGGTTAACCACACTTTTGAATGCCTAAAAATACAAATACTGTCGATTCGAACTTCACCCAAACTTGAAGATTAAAAGTCAAAACTTCACTTACAGGCAGGCTCTTATCGGTGTAAAACCCGCGGGTTTTACCCGCACAGGTTCACGATATCGCGACGGGTTGAAAATCTCAACCCGTACCCGTACCTGGCAGATCCTCGGGTACAAACTCGCGGATGGACCCGATACCCGTGTTGAACCCTAGCTGGTCAAGAGCCATGGGTGGCGTTGTTTGGCTCTGTCATTAGCCCCTCCTAGACAAACGATACAACATAGTAACTCGTGCCTCGTTAGTAGTCATTTGTTGGGGATGTTGCGGTAGCCGCCGGCCCGGGTCAGCCGCTTCTTCTGCTATCTTAGACTTCGTCTCAATACCGTCTATCGAGTAGCTCAGCGGCGCAGGACATTCGTTCGATGCCAGGATTATCAGAAACCCCAGTTTGACTGAGTCCCTCTGGAGTCGGGTCAACGTGAATTTACTATGGATTCCAATCTCCGAACTTGAAATGAATTCTTGAAAGTGAGATGAACATTGTCTTGGTAGCGGTGGAACGTTATGCGAAAAAAAACTATGGAGTTAGAAGTACATTATGCATATCCAGGAGGAGTTTCGCTGGGAGGTCGAATCGACCACGGTGACTGAGCTCGTTGTTCCGAGTGGCGCCGCGGCCGAACATCCAAATATACCCTCGCGTGCTCCATACCGGGCACCGACGATTCTGCCATAGGTTCCGCCCGCGAAACCAAACTCTGCTCCATGTTTCGATCACTGGCAGCGATCACCATTGTTTTGCTCCGAAGACGGCGCTCTCGAATGAAGAGTACGAGGGTCCCCAAGAACAGCAGTGCGAAGAGTACGACCATAAAGACAAGTGCTACGAGTACAGGCTGCCGTACCCTATAAGTAATCATAAATGCGAATCCAATAGAGCAGGAAAAAAAACCTCACATAGACATACATGGCGTCTGACTGCCGTCGACGATGATCTGTCCAGAATTGTTGTTGTTGGTAGTGGTGCCGTCGCCGTTGTTGTTGTTGATGATGCCATTGACAGTACCAGTGGCATTAGTACCGATGTCGCCGTTGACAATGACATCTCCAGACCCATTTTGGTTAACGGTTCCGGTGAACAGGCTTGATCCTTCAGTTTGAAATTGATGCACCAAATAACAAACCACCCACGATTCGTCGACATTGAACATCAATAAATGGTCTGAAGGGCTTGGCAGTGAAGGGGAAAGCTCAAGGGAGCGGAATCAAGCGCAAGAGGTTTGGCAGAGACGGCTTTATACGGCGGCTCTCACTGAGCTTCCATCTTTATCATCGAGGGAACAAACAATTGTTCAGTGGCGGGAGGCAAACAATCGCGAAGCATGGATTAGCCCATGTTGGTCGCGAAATTGGAAGTAGTACTACGCCGCGAAGAGATTTACAAACCGCCACTGTGCCTGAGAGAGCGAGGAGGAAGGCATGCCAGACAACAACAACGACGCGCAACGCAAGAGGACACGCAGAACGCAAAAAAAAAAAAAAAAAGAAAGAAAAGAAAAGGAATGAACGGCAGACGAATCGAATGGAGATGCACCAGCTGCGTAGTGGTCTCTCTGGACAGCTACTGTGAATGCTCACCAGTGACGCGAACCAACCGACCGGCCAAGCGCGAGCTAAACACCAAAGATAGGTGGCTGGCACAAGGTAGGAAGGAAGGAATCTGAATGCGAGTTGCTTCAATACTGCAGTGCGCAACAAAGGGCCCTGCGGGGATGAACAAATATAAGTACGATGCGAAGCGTGGACGAGACGAAGCGTAGACGTGGGCGATACGAGGCAAAGCGTGGGCGTGGACGAAGCGAAGCGAAGCGTAGACGATTGCAGATGGACTACAGCAGGTGAGAGACAAAACCAAAATGAGAGATCAAATTGGGGGAGTAGAGCTCTGGGAGTACAGAGTAAATACAGGGAGTATTTATAGGGAAATCTGTGGGAAAGACTGGCGCCCTATGCGGTAAAAGCGCAGCCGACACACAGCCTAGAGTAGCCTAGAGTGTGAGAAGCTCGACTCGCAAGAGCGAGGGCGAACTTCTATAAATAAATGTCCAAACCTCGACCTAGTCAATAAATAACAAATGAACGCGAAAACTACGCGTCTTCTCACGTATTCTGAGCGAATAGACCAAAAGGCACGTATTGCGCGTCAAAGAGTAGAATAAACCCAGGAACGCGAGTTTGCGCGTCCACGAACTTGCAAGCCGAAGTGTTTGATCGCTAATCAAATCGCGATCGGCCTATGGGAAAGCTCGACGAAAGCTCGCTCTTGGCGCGACCTCGGACCGGATGCCGTCGCGTTTGATCATGGGAAGCCCGCCCGTCTCGTTGGGGAAGACGTGGGAAGGTCGCACTTCTATTCTCGTCGTCGAGGCAAGCTTGCTCAGCCGTGTTGTGGGCGTGATTCCGGCCATAGCGAGCGCAGCAGCGCAACACCAGCTCATTCCTCGCTCATCGGCTGCCTCCGTCTGTCCGAATTGAAGACATCACGACGTATTGGACACGTAGTGGATGTGGAAGAGGATGCAGAGATGGCCAGAAATGAGACTGACTGGAGTGGTTCGAGAAATACCTGTCGGCCACGGGCCAGGAGGAGGCGCTGTTTGCATTCATTGATTGTCGAAGACAATGACAACGCATCAACGCAGATCTCGGCCCGAGCTGGGATGCCGTAATTGGTTCAAGAAATGTTCAAATTGTCCGCTCGCAGGGACCGTCTTTGGGTTTCTTGTTTCTCCAATTCATCCAGTGGGTGCGCATCCATTCGAACTTTTTCTGTTACATCGGGGTGAATTCCTGGCTGAATTTGTTTTCCTCCGAATATTTGATTCTTGAGCACGAGATGGTCTTTGTACCTGCGATGAAGAAATTGCGGTGATGCGCACAAAATCTGGTACCTTGGGCTTGACTGAGCTGACGCACGAGATGTGGTTACTTTCATGATCCACGGAGGAACTCGAATCATGACCTGAGTTAGGGACTTACTGGCCTACATTTTTCAACAAGACACAAAGCATGGTGTGTGTTGCACCGGATGAAACACGCGAACATCAAGTTCGTCGCTTTCGTGGAGGTTTTTCCATTGCATATAGATAAAACATAACTCAAGTCAAACGTAACTTTCTTCAGTTTCACCGGTGAGTCCCTAGCGACTCAACTTTTCGAGGAAGCCTCTCTAGTGAGCAATATCCGCGGACCGACTGGGAATGGCATAGCGTCTGACTACGATATGGTTGAATGACCTGCGCCCGACTTTAAAGCTGGGAGCTGTGCTTTAGGCCACAAACTGTTGATTTCAAGGTATGATACTTTACCTGTCCACAGACAATGATTTTGTCACACTCCTATACCTCCTGTATTTCAACTTGATCCCAGTGTAGTCTGCATCCTCAAGGGAAGGATTTGGTAAGATCAAAACGAGATCTTAGGTTCCTCGGCAGACCAAGTGTTTACCACCTGTCCCTGACTGCCTATTCGGGCCTTGTCGAAAAACAAGTTCTGGAACGCCGTTCCTCTTGGCTGAGCCTCCCAGGTCTTGTTCACAAGGTAGATTGATGTGCAGCACCTCATAATAGTTTTGAAGAGGTTCCCATTGGTTCGGAGAGTACTTGCAGACTTTGGCCATCGATTTCTTTTGACCGCCATTTTGGGACTTGTTGCTAGTGCGAATCGGGTACGTGCGATTCCGATCACTTGCCATGGGGCCTGGTTGCGCAATAGGGTTTAACCGGGGCTAATAGGACCTGCGCAACCCCGGCAATTCTGGTCCATCGTGAGTCGAAAGAGTTCGAGGATGCAAGTTGCAACCTAGATTCTGTTCCATGCGACGGCAGCGCTGCCAGTGCAGGAGACATCTACATAATCTTGAGCATGGTTGAGAGACCTAGGAGCAATGACACCGTGTGACGATGTTGCAGCCAGAAATGAAACAATAAGTACCGTACCTCGAGGCTCGTTGATTGAGAGGATGAATGATGTTGCTACCATTTCGTGGAAGCCTTCTGAGGCTCTGGCGGGTGGCTTCAAGGAGACAATTACCCGGGTTCCATTCCGAACCGACGACGATCGCTAGGGGCAAAGGGGAAGAACGAATGATGACGCGAATTCTGACTGATGTACACGTTCCTTGCGGGTGTTATGCGCATCAATCCTCAGCATGTGGTCGGCTCAGACCTCATAGGGAAAGTTAAAGTAGACGCCGTTGAGCGCTCCGTCGAAAACAAATAGTTGTACTCCCGGAATTTACGTCATGTGGGAGGAAAAGAAGAAAATGTCAACAGGAGCATATGCTTAGGACACGAGTGATGACATTCCAGTAGGAGCAGTGAACTGTTGCAAACGCACGGGCGCCGAGGAATCTACTCATACTTTGCACAATATATACTACCTACCCAACTACTTTGTCCGTCAGGTACAGGTACACTGGAAGTACAACAAGTAGAACCCACTAGTACTCGCAGGAACCTCGTAACGAAATGACAGGCGGCGCAACGGTGGGGCAGCCGGGGCTGTGCGCGATCATGGACCTTGTACTCCAAACGGAAAAACTCCAAGATCACACAAGATCTTTTCGTTTGTAGTTTTTTCCTTCCCAGCAGGTTCCCGCCACCTCGCCATGCCTCCTTCTCAACGCCGAGGCCGCTCTCAATCGCCTGAGGAGCGCCACGCGATCCCTCCGGTCGCTACTCCTCCTCATCCCGGTCGCCGCCGTCGCCGCAGTGATTCCTCAGCGAGCGAAGAATCGGATAATGATCGCGACCATTTTTCGACGACGTCTAAGCGCCGTCGCAAGTCAACGTCATCGACCGCTCCTTCCAACGTTTATCTCGCTCTTGCCCCGCCCCTGACTTCTCACTCTTCCAGGCATGGAGTACCCAGTGAACTACAGTCTCTCATGGATAAATATCGTCTCATTCGCGCCTCCCGTCAAGAGCATCCTTCCGTTTCTCTGGAACGGCTGGAGGCTCGTCAGCAGGAAATATTCGCAGAAATGTCACGTCTCTCATCAGCAGCGATCAATGGTGCCGACCATCGTCCACTGGAAGAACTTTTGCAGCCTGTTCCTGAGCCTTATGTCGAAGCCGTCGACATTCCTCCCTTTGATACTACCTCCATTCCTGACCCACCGCCTCTGCCGCCCTTCGCTTCTTTCCCCAACCACGCCGACAACATGGCTCCCAACGAGGCCTACCAACTAATCTTGATTGCTCGCAAGAAGCGCCGGGCTCAGGAAGACGAATACGACAAGGCCTGCTATAAGGCCCGAATCAAGCGCGTTAATGCTGCCGCTGAGCACTCGAAGACATTTCGTGATCAAGAGCGTCGCCGCAGCGAGGAGCGCGGGATCGAAATTGCCAGGGTCCGCGCCGGTAATGAAACTCTCCGCCTGCTTCACCTCGAGTCCGAGACCCTGCGAGTCAACCTCGACAGGGCTCGGAAGAATCTAGCTCGGGTGAAAGATCTGCGGGTTCTTACCGTGAAGTACGCCTACGCCATCCTTAACTTCGATCTCGAGCGTCACGGCCTTGGCGACTCTGAGTCCCTGGGCGAGGAGATCGATCACTTCCTCGGGAGTCTCTGGCCCTGCCTTGAGAGTCTCTGCGCTTACTCTGCGCCCCCTGATCACGAATTGGTCCCTACCGATGCCCCGTGCTCCGTTCCGCGCACCACCGCTGTCGATGACGAATCAGTCCCTGTCAGTCCGCACACCAGCCCGGGTGCAAGTGCTGGTCTGGTCGCTCGGGGTTCGTCCCTTCGGTCCCGCGAGCGGTCGGGCCGCGCCAATGCTTCGTCCACTGGTTCTATTCTCGCCACTACCCCCGCTCGCGCCTCTGCGACTGCGCCCGGTCCGGGTCGCTCCATCACGCTCAAAGTCCCTGTCTTGCCCACCCACCAACGCTCCCTCATTATTTCAGATCGTCGCTACGAAGAGGTGGTTAGCGCGAAATCGCGTAAACTACTGGCCTCCAAGGCTCTCGCCGGCGAGAAGCTCAACCTGCACAACGGGTGCTGGAAATGCGCAAAGGCCAAGCACGTGTGCGTGAGATGGGAGGGCGATAACAGTAGGCGCTGCATCCGTTGCCAGAAAGCGAAGGCGGGGTGCGATACAACGGGCTCTTCAGGCCTCCACCCATCCTCTTGTAAGCCTCTTTTCTGTGATCGCCTCTCAGTTCTGATTGTCGCCCTCGCTTCCAGATTACGCCGTCAATTACTGGAATCACCGCCATGGTCACCCGCTCGTTGATGTCCCCGACGATGCCATTCTGTCTTCGCACGAGTCCGACGCCGAAGATGGCAAATCCAATCAGCCCGACGAGTCCGCCTCCGCTCCGGTCCATTCATGAAGACCGCAGCGCCCATTGTCCTTTTCCTCGCGTTCCCAGCGCGTCGCTTCTTCCTCGCGCGTTACATTGGAGATGCAGCCGACGCCACCCAATAGCGACAACGGAGGAGAGGAATTTTGAGCAGCGTTGTCGTTCGTGCTGCCGCCGTTTCACATTTCGCTCTCTTGGGTTTTGTCTTGTGTGTGTCGGAGGTAATGTTCTCCCAATTTGTTCTGTAATTTTGTCACGAGTAGCATGCAGTCGCCGTACTTCCCGATCTTCCTTCTTTGTGTTAAAATGGCGACAGTCTTTTCGCAGCGTCAGGTTTTCGTGAGAATGAGTCAGGAGTTTTTGGCCCATCATCCACATGGCTTCTATGGAAGTTGTCACTCGGAGCAGGCGGAATGGACTAATTCAAGCACATTCAACCGGCATGTAATGTCCGAATCCATGGCAACGAGTACAGATGAAACGAGAAACTCTCCTCGCAAGTCTTCTAGGCCCTCGCGCAGGAAGTAAAACATGAAACCTGGTGCAAAGAAATTTAGCGGTGCATTGGGCCAATCCTAGGAAAGGCTCGAGGCGTGAGCTGATTCAATGGGTTCTGAATAGCTCCACGAATCGCGGTGGCTTACGGCAAGGCACCACGGGATCGCAAATGACTGACGAAAAAGCGCGCGATCAATGCGCTGCACAGCTCCGGGTTGGCGGAGGCGGGCGAGACCAGTAAGGTGCAGCGCGGATCTTGGTCGACCGAAGTTAAGCGCTGCGAGGCTTTTCCAGCGAGGAGCCAGGAAATCTGGGCATATCCCTACAGACCGCGAAAATGTTCGGGGGTGAGCCTGTGCGGCGAGTTCTTCCTTCCGACCTCTTGCCAAGTCGTACAATAGGGACGGTCAGACCAAGCGCTTCAGAGGCGCTTCACGCAAGTGCTTCAAATGTGCTTCAGGCAATTAATTTCAGCTCAAAACCATGTAAATTGGTCGCTGTGACGCCTAGAAAATTACAAGAAAAATTCGAGTTGAAGCACATCTGAAGTGCATTGAAGCACCTCTGGAGGTGCTTCAACGCTTCAAACGTGCTTCAGGACTTCGACGCTTTTCCCACGAAAAATTATTCCTGAAGCACACTTGAAGCACATGGCTGAAGCGCCTCTGAAGCACTTGGTCTGACCGTCCCTAATGCACCGCTAGCCAGCTCAATCCGCACGATGAACACAGATCGCAGGAGCTGAGCCAAACGCGCTGTCACGAAAGACCTACTCCAAATCCTCGTCGTCAAGCTCTCCAAAACGAGAGACGTGACGTAAAACTCGCCTTTTTCGGTGCATGCGCTCGGAGCGCGTCGTTAGGTGCCTGCTTGGGGCAGAAGTCTCTCAGCGCGACATGTGTCCAAGGACTGACTTGTACGTACTTCGTAGTCACATATATATTCGATCCCTTCGAAATCCACGGGCTGCTGGCTCGTAGATCTACTAAACGGCGCTCCAAGCCGCCCTGGCCGGTCTCCACCGCCGCGGTCATCTTTACCACCGCTTTCCAGTTCCCCACCCGTCGAACGTCCACGCGGACCGTGTGACCTTCCCGCCCTCCCAAAGGTTAAGCTGCGCGATCCCCGCACCATAGACGCTGACGTTCTTGAAGCCAATCGACCGAGGAACGGAGCGGCGCGACACAGAAAAGCGCGGAATGGAGGATGCGGGGCATGGGGACGAGTATTCGGTGACTCGGAGGGCGCAAGTGTCTGCTCGCTCAAGTTTGGTGACTGAAATGAGTTTTCCATGAGGACGATGGACGGGACTGAATTCTGTAGGATCATACTTACAGCTGTCGTCGATTGAATTTGGAGTGAGTACGGGACCGCACAAAGGGGGGATACGGTACGGCGGCAGTCGTCCGGTGCTACACGCGCCTCCAAGATCGCACCGCCCTCTTTCCCGACTTGATGTCCAAGTTCAGCCGGGATCCAGGGACAGCGTAACGACAGCCAAGCAGCACAGTCGACTGGATGCAGAGATTGAGCGGTACGTGCGGTGCTGGCGCAGGCACACGGTTGCGGGGTACGAGAGAAGCGAGGACGAGAACGCGCAGGAGCGGTGAGAAGTGCAGGAGAGCAGTGGCGCGCTGCGCAATAGATCGGGGGCGACAGCTGTGGCAGAGAAGGGATGTGCGTATGAAACTTACGTAGTGCAAGCCACTCAAGTAGACTCTGTTTTTACACGAAAAACCTCCAGTCGCAGTACATTCCAAGCAAAGCGCAAACTGAGTCCTCTCCGGATGAGCAGAGCACGGACCGGGGCGTCAGCGAGAAAGAGATCTACAAGCCTTTTCTCGTAATGCGACCGACTGTGTTCAAGTTCGGCTTGAGCGCGCAAAAGCAACGATTCGTCGGGGCGGTTGAGGAGAAAGGCGGAATGCGCACGTGCCAGTGATGCGATCAAAGATCCCACGCACGTGGAGTGTTCAAGTTGAAAATGATGTTCAATGATTTCTTGGACGAAGAGGCCGCATGAGTGGTCAAAATTGACAGTACACATATCACATATTCTGATGATCTGGGAATCTTACCTCTCAAGCACAATATCCAGCATGATTGTGCTTGTAAGACCGAGACTATTAGCCGATTATGTTCCGTCGGATCTGAAAGGAGATGGCCGCAGAAGGCTGTGCTGATGCGTCGCCTTTCGCCACCTACGACACAAAAACAAGGATGCTTGCCAGCCCCACTCCGCTTACCCCTCGGCCTCTATAACGACCATGATTTTTCCTCGAGTTCTCACTCCGCTCTCCTCTGTTGTGGCAGCCTTGGCCACAACCATGATTCTGCACGAGCAACGCGCCGAGGCTCCCGCCGGCTTCATCCGCGTTGGTGCTGCACCCGCTAGTGAAGTGATTACTCTGCGTGTGGGACTGACATCGAATAACGTGGATGGACTCGACGAGCAACTCACATCTATCGCCACTCCAGGAAGTTCCAATTTCCGACAGTGGCTGTCGATGGATGAGGTACACAGATCTTCACATTCCATTTGTCCGGCAACTGACCAGCATTGCAGGTGAAAACTTATGCCCAACCTTCCGCTGAGACAGTCTCCGCTTTCGATGATTTTGTATCCGCGAATGGCCTAACACCAACTGTGATCTCGCCCAACGGTGACTGGCTGTCAATCAGACTCCCGGTCTCAAAAGCAAACGAGCTCTTCACCGCAGACTTTGAACATTTTACTCATCCGTCCATCAACGGGTATATCACTCGCACGCTCTGTCTCGCTACCTTCGGAGTTAGTCGGCCACGTCGATGTGCTTCACCCCACCACCGCATTCATTTCGGCCAATGCCCGTCTCGCTCCCTACATCGGTAGGCAAAGCGGACCTGCCACATCCTGCAACACAAGTGATCCCTCTGGGGTTATGAACCCAATCTGTCTTCAAAACCTCTATGGAATTCCTAGCACGCCCGCCACCGAGACATCAAACACACTCTTGGTCACTGCATATACGGGCCAGCATGCGGAAGAGGCGGATCTCGCCGTACGTGCCCCACCTAATCGTCTGACGTGGAAACTAACCCAATGAAAGCAATTCCTCACGACGTTCCACCCGGATATCCCAAACTCCACCACTTTCACGCTATTGACCTTGGGTAACGGAACCAACCCTCAAGGTCCGCTCGACGCTGGGGTTGAAGCTGATCTGGACATCGAATACGCTGCAGGTGGGTTTCCGCGTTCCACGTCGCCTTAAGGATGATTTGACAGATTAGGCATCGCGACGAACGTACCGCTCGATTTTCTCTCTGTGGCTGAAGGAGATCTCGGCACAGCCCTTTTCGACACTACCGCATACCTGGACGGCATCGCCGACCCACCGACCGTCGTGACGACTTCTTATGGGAACGATGAAGCCAACTTTGGAGCCAGCGTCGCAACGTCTGTTATTCAATGCATCGGAAAATCTCTGGTGTTTACTTTCTTCCAGAAAAATTTGCAATGGATACATGGCTCTTGGCGCACGGGGGATATCCATCATATTCGCCTCTGGAGATGTACGCTTCGCAATATATGCGTACTACGGCGACATCTAACATCTTTTCAAGGGCGGCGTGCGTGGAGGGCACGACAACATCACTCAGTGCACCAACAACACCTTTATCCCGGTATTCCCTGCGACTTGCCCTTTCGTTACCTCCGTCGGCGGTACTCAAGATTTTGCACCGGAGAAAGCGATGAACTCCTCCAGCGGCGGATTCTCGAACTTCTTCCCGACTGCGTCCTACCAAGCCGCAGCAGTTTCTGCGTTCCTTGAAACCCTCCCGGGCGACTTCGCAGGGATCTTCAATGCAAGTGGACGCGGGTATCCTGACGTTTCGACACAAGGATGGAATTTTCAAATCGTACATGATGGCGAGGTGGTGGGGGCGAGAGGAACGAGTGCATCGGCGCCCACATTCGCCTCCATTATTGCGCTCATAAATGACCGCCTCGTGGCTGCACAGAAGCCTGTTCTGGGATTCCTCAATCCGTGGCTTTACTCCACGGCCTCATCCGCGTTCACGGACATTACGACTGGCCACAACTCAGGCTTGATTTGTCCTGCATCTTGCGTGAGTCTGGATTCCGCATTATTATTATCTAACCAGCGGCATGCTGATGTCCATGAGTAGGTGGCGTTCGATGCAACGGTTGGATGGGATCCCCTCTGTGAGACGTTCTAAGTACCTTTGTCCGAAAGCATGACTGAATGAAACTCAGCTGGCTGGGGAACACCCAACTTTGCTGACCTCCTGGCTGCCGCGATGGAGTGATGGGATTATCGAGGATCCGATACAACAACTGTTCGAAATTGGTTTTGACTCCTCGCTGTTTTCTAACACTCTCTGCGGTTCCTTGAGACGCAATCAGACCTTGATATCCCGATTCGGATATCCGCCTGGCAGCACATGAAAGTCGAGGGAGGAAAATGGACAGCACACCAAATGAACTGCTAAAGCCGCACTGATCCTACCTCATACTCGCAGATAACCTCGCTCACCTGCGCGCTGAATGTGCGCATCCGGTTGAACCCATGTAGACGGCGACTTTTTTGTTCCTCAAATTCCGTGTCTCAGAAGCCCGTGACATCACGGTAATATTTGCAATTTTGAATCCGGAGCCTGTCAAAGGGGAGCGGCCGAAAGCCGCCTGACCGCTTGTAACAAAGCATATGGAAATTGAGGGATCCAGAGTGAGATCGATGTCGGACAACCCAAATTTTTACGGATGGGCCGCCAGGCGTCCCGAGTGATGGCCAATGAATGTTTAGCGGTATTGACGTCCTGCCGCGAGCAAGTTGCTGCCGCCGACGCACGCATCGCGGGAGCGTGCTGAGGGCAGCGGGAGGCGAAGCTTGGACTGAACAAATCGAAGGCGTGCAAACCACATGGCACACGGACGAAAGGCCTAGTGATACCACAGATTTGGGCCAATGAACAACGACTGATCGCACGCAGGCCGGTGTCCCAGAGGAGCGCATTATCCAAGCGTTTGAACAAAATCCGAGAAGGGAACATGGAGCAGACGCGAGCATGGGAAGCGAGACGAAAGCCAGACCGGTGTCGCGCCGGGTTCAGCTAAAATTGCGCGGTCATGCTTCTCGACCTTACTGCTGAAATTCCAGAGCTCAGGATATCTCGGCAAAATGCGCGGTTGGCAGAATAGGAACATGAAATTGCCGAAACGGAGCTTGCAGATTACCGCGCGTCCACATCGGATCTTCGCCGGTACGGTTTGGATACGGTGGAACGCGATCGACAAGAAATTGATCGCTTTGAGGAAGGGGAAAAATAAATGAGGTGCGCAGGTAAGTTATGACGGCGCATGATTCAGCGGTGCACAAGGCACGCAAACCATCTTTTTGCTGCTCATCACCAACTCATCACCGAACGATTTTGCAATTCCAGATGGCCCGCGTGAGCATAATAACCCTCAGGCCCATTTCTCTTCACCACTCGTTCGCTCAGTATGCCTCCTCCCGACACTTCTGGTTTTCTTGGTTCTCAATCGCCCGCTCCTGGACCTGAGGAACACAATGCTATCCCTCCCACCGATACTCTTCATGCTGGTCGCCGTCACGGTCGCTCAGCGAGCGAAGAATCGAACACAGGACGGGACCCTAAGCGCCCTCGCAACATGTCGTCGTCGAGCGCTGGTTCCACCATTCGTCTTGGTCCTGCCTTCCCCGTGCCTTCTCGCTCTCCCGAGCGTGGCGTGCCCGAGAGACTGCGCTCTCTCGCCGACCGTCCCGCTTGCGTCTCGTTCCCGGAGAATCTAGCGGCTTCTTTGGAACGGCTAGTGTGCGAGGCAAAATCTGCTCTCTCCCCAGCAGGTCCTTCCCTGCAGGAACTCCTGCTGCCTCAGCCTCATGACGAGCCCGTTCAAACTTCCTTCGATCCTGCCTCCATTCGTGTCCCACCGCCTCCTCGCTTCGTTTCGCCTTCCGTTGAGAACATGACTCCCGAGGAGGCTCACAGAGCAATCGTCAAGGCTCGCAAGAAGTACCGCGGCCTCGAGGACAAGCACGATCTGGCCAAATTCGAGGCCCAACAGGAGCACAAAGAGAAATTCCGTAAAAAAAAGGATCAATACCAGGCTGAGATCGCCAGGGTCCGCGACAGGAATAGAGATCTCCGTCTGCTCTACCAGGAATACAGCGAGCTGCTGACCAACTTTGACAAGGTTCAGACGAATCTGGTGAGGATCAAGAACTTGCGGATTACTCTCGAGAGGTGGGTCTCCATTAATCGCGGATCTGTCGTTATTCGAAATTCCGCGCCCACCAGCTCCGGCGAGAGCGATCCTCTATTCGCTCCAGACTCGTCAATTCCGTCCCACGAGCGATGCTCCCGCGGCGCCTATGCTTCATCCACTGGTCCCATTCTCGCCACCATTCCCTCTCAGCCCTCTGCGGCTTCGCCCGGTCGCTCTGACACGGCCCAGAACCCTGTTTTCCCCACCCAACAACACCTTTTCAGCGTTTCAGCGCATCGCTACAAGACAGAGGTTAGCGAGCTGTCGCGCACATACCTGGCTAGAAAGACTGTCCCCACGCTCACCCTGCACAACGGGTGCTCGCACTGTGCGAGAGGCGGGCACGCGTGTGTGAGATGGGCGGACGAGACGGCTAAAGCTAATCGTTGCCTCTGTTGCCAGAAAGGGAACAAAAATTGCACGACAGCGGGCTCTTCTGGCTTCCACATATCCTCTTGTGAGCCCTTGTGATGTAGTCACTTCTCAAGCCTGATTCTCGCCCCCCACCTCCAGATATTGCAATGAATTTCTGGAACGAGCGCAACGGTCACCTGCTAGTTAATATCCCGGCAGACGCCATCGACGAACCCAGTGTGGCCGACGAGTTAGTCTCCGCTTTGGTTCATCAACGAATGCAGTCGCGCCCCTCCTCCTTTTCCTCTGGTTCCCAGCCCGTTGCTTCGTCCTCGCGCGTTATGCTGGAGATGCAGCCGACGCCGTCTGATAGCGGTAATGGAGATGCACTGGGGCGTGGCGAAGAGGAGGATCTTTGAGGAGCGCTGGTGGTTTCTCTCTTGTGCGTGTCGGAGGCAAAGTCCTCTCTTCACATAGTATCGCGAACGTTTCTTGCGTTGATCTTAATTTGTCCTGAATAATACCTATTCTCCTTCGTTCAGTATTTTTGTGAGAGTGAGCCTGGAGTGTTTTGTGTGTGCCTTGTCCTGGCTTTCGTGAAGTTCTCAGTCGGATTCAAGCAGGATGCAATTCGCGGCCAATGGAAGTACAATGAAACGAAGCTCTGCTAGCGAGTTGTCTATTGCAGGAGATTAAGTACAAAGGGCGGTACGGAAAAACGAAAATTAGGTCCATAGGCCGTCCAGACACGAGCGATCGAGGTCCGGCTTGCCTCGAGAGACGCGTCGCCCCATCGTTATCTTGATAGCTTTGTCTTCGTGCTGGTCCGCGAGCATGTAGAGGAAAAACTCGAGGCGGGAGCTGATGGCTTCCATAAGTTGCGACAACTCCTAGCCATGTGCCACGAGTCCTGAATGACAGGAGCGGAATCTGCCGGCGAGGTCAACTTCGGGGGCCCTCGGAATTTTGCTTTGGATTGACGAAAGCGGTGGGAAGGAAGCAGGCTAGGATTCAGGAAGGACAAGACTCGATCGGCTCAAGTTAAGCCGTGAGGGCGAGAGCCCAAGCTCAGTCCGAACAAATCAACGGAATTGGAAAGAAAATTCACGAAAGAGACTATTTTCAAGATGAAGAATTGGTGAACACCAAGAAGCCTGGTTCACCAGGAGAAAGCGACTGGGATAAGAATTTAGAAGAGAAGGATAAAGGACAGAAGGCGGGATAGAGAACAGCGCACCAAATTCGATCTTTCACCAACCAAAGTCACCAGCGCCGCCTACACCGTCATCCCGACCGACTTCCCGTCCTTGGATCATTCCCATTGTGAACCAAGAGTTAATCCGTGGTGAGTATCAACGTAGAGGGAGGCGCGAGCCGCGTCTGGAGCACCCGAAAAGACTCAACAGAGAGCTTGCTTTGTACGCGGTGGTTTTGTTGCCCGCTGTCGGAAGAGGTGACGCACAGGGTGAACGCGCCACGCGCGGTGCGGGGATTCCTCTTCTATTTGTGCTTTGACATGACATGTGTGCGCACCACGCGGTGTCGGGTGCTTGGGCGGGGCATGGGACGGAGGGGAAGACGTAGACAAAGTGGAGAAGAATGAATACGACGCGACTAGCTGGAGTGGCTCGAAATCGATGTTGCTGCTAGGGATCCCACCGTATTTTACGGTTTATGGTTACGGATATACGGAAACCGTACCATAACCGTATGGCCCCTGGGGAGGAGCCTTACGGATACGGATACGGTGCGCCGTAACCCGTATGGACCCGTAAAATTTACGGCCGCATACGGTACTATACGGCCGTAATGGCAATCAATATTGTTCGTGTTATTTTGATGATTTAACCCAGATTAAGCGTGCCATTCGCGGCCCGCCTTGTCTCGGCAACCGTTCGGCTTTGTTGTTACCATCAAACGCGAGCGGGAACGTCGCCGATGGCAGCCCCGACGCTCCCATCAGCGCCATCAAAAGCGCCGACCGGATCCCTCAAGCTGCCACAGAAAATAAGAGAAAATGTTGAAATGCACCAGATATCAAATATTACAGTTTGGATAACTATTACACCGCTACACCATTCTGCAGTGGTACCGCATCACTCGGAAGCACCACTAAATTACCACTGACTCATGTTCAACCACTCGCGCCATTTGCGGAGTGACGGAAAATGCAAGAAAAACAGTGGGAGGACCTTCCTGAGGACTTTCCGAGGCAAGGGATAGCCGTGGGGAATTTCCGGCTGTACATACAGCCGTAAAACCGTATTACGGACTGTACCGTAACCGTACAGGCCCCTTCAGAGCAAGGCATACCGTACGGTTACGGCCGTAACCCTATACGGTACGGTGGGGATCCCTAGAACTTGCTGCTCCGTGGCAGTACTCATCCAAGTTCACGAGCGGGAGCCTGGAGGATGGCGACTTTGTTCACAGGGATTTGTTGTTGAAAGAGTCCGCGTTGGCGGCCCGGGCCGTCGGGCCGTGGAAAGCCGTGAGGTGTATTTTTTATCCATTTTCGTTCAATCTTGTACATGCGCTGTTATGTTCTCCGAAAACCATATTCTCAGTCTGCGCACTCAGTTTATCTGCATCCCTTCTCTGTCGCTGTGTTACAGCAATCGGACGTTCAACCAGGTTGAACTCACAATTCTTCGTTGAATTTGTTCCTCAGCGTTCAATTCTTGCGCTCCGGCCAGCCGTTTAGTTGATGTGATTGAGATCCTACTACAACGGCAAAATAAAATACATAAATTATGCGGCACTTACCCGAGCACACTCACAGTTGCTGAAGTTCGGGTTGTTTGAACTTTTCTGACCTGCCGCGCTGATTGATGTTCTCGCCTTGAATTGTATCTCTGCTATACTTGGTTTACGCGCGGAAACGGAGTCAAAGATCATTGTGGACGTAGCATTACCTAAACCTCGCCCACATTCCGTTTCATCCACACGGAAGGAGCGACGTTGGTGCCATGAACGTTCCATGATGCCGACACGTCCTTGGAGTTTGGGGCTTGAACAGAATTACTTACTATAAAGGAAATCACGAAGAGCTGCTGGCGTGATTTATGCGGAGTCCAAATGCGTTTGAACCCAAACAGGAAAAGACTGATGTTTTATTTAATACATGCCGGGGACGCAGACAGAGCTCCTACCAGTAGAGACCGGCCACCGCATACATAACTCACTCGAACGCCAGTTTGGACATGACGCATGTGATCGAAAGTTAGTTCGGTTGGATGCCCGAGTTGGCTACAAGCGGCTCCCTTCAAGGGAGTTTTCAGGATTTTCATTCGCATATACTTGCTGCTTGATTCCAACGGACGGATCTCCGGATCCTGGGAAATTATTTGGTAAGATAGGAAGAAAAGAGATCTGACCAAGCAATCGCTGCGTTCTGCGACTGATTTCATCTCGGATTTACTGCCGGCGAAGAAAAAGCAAGAGTATATAATTGAAATGCTGCCTGCGATAAATGTTCGTTCAACGAGGTGTTTCTCAGCACTGGAAGGAATGGCTGGGTATTCGAGACATATGGTTAGCGCACTGAGTGTAAATACCAAATCTATCGCCAGAGCTTCTCGTGTACCGGTTTGACGTTCTCCCTCTCACGAAGCATGAGTGATCGGGAGAATAGGGTTTGTGGATCAGCGGAGATCGACGATCGGAGTCTCTCTGCTCTGGACTCCCATGTCAACTTCGCCGGTCTCAGCTTGCAGCTAGCAAGCTTCGATTTTTCTTGCCTTTTCTGGTTCACTCGATGCGAAGTCCATCTACTTGGCTACGGGGTCCTCTCTGAGTCGGCGCGATGTCGAGCATCTTCATCCACTGCTTGCCCCTGAAGAGTCTCTTATTCTTGGCGACAACATATCTACTCAAGATCCGGATTTTCTTTGGAGTTCTCCAAAACCTGAGCTGCTTCTGCACTGCTTCATTGTCTGTTGTCGTCCACTTCACTCGGGGCCTACTAACAGTGCGACTCCTAATGGTCCTGGGAGCTGCTACGCACAGAGGCGTCTGCCCAGTCATCGGGAATGGCTTTGCAAGAAGCTCAACCCAGGGTGGATTCAAGAAACCTCTTCACAATATGCTGCTACGTTTGTGCGGGATGGGATCGCTCCCATACGCACCATGCTATTCTGCCATGCTGTCGCGGAATGGGACCACTCCCATCCACACCACGCTATTCTGCTATGCACGGAGACCACTCCCATCCGCACCACGCTATTCTGCTATGTATGCTATGGTGGAATTGGACCGTTCCTATCCGTACCATACTACTGCTATTTTATGCGAGCATTCAACGCTGTTTTGCGATTCTAGCATGCTATTGTGGGATGGTACTGCTCCCATACGCATGATGCCACTATTCCAAGCGAGCGTCCACCACGCTATCTACTTTGCTATCTACTCTCTGTTTCCACTGGGGATGTCAAAGCCCCTGGATTCCAGGGTGTTAAGTCAGTACGATTCACCTTGGAATACAACCACAAATATCTTGTATTCCAGCACGAAATATTGAAATTCAGGCTCTTTGTTTTCAGGTAAAAAAGGAAACATTCCAGGGGTCCAGTTCAGGGTATTTCGACCTGATTCTCAACCCAAGTTGTACTGAGCATCATATTTAGTGTTCCAATTCAGGCTGAACTTCATTGAATTACACACGCAAAAGCAGTTGAATTTCACACCGAAATAACTCAAAAATCAATCCATTTGCGCATGAACTACATCTCGAACTCGTATACAAACCACCAGGGCTTCCTACTACACTCCCCACCAGTCCTGTGCATCGTGTGTGGTTCGAATAACATCTATAAATGGTCATCGTTGTCGGATGAGACTCTGACGGCGCAGCTGTGCCAGTGGGCATGGTTTGGCCTGTCGGGAGTCGGAGCGCTGCTGGCTCTGAACACTGGGATCACAATGAATCATTTCAACGAATAAAATAAGCTCGCTTGGGACACACCGGAAGTGAACTCCACACCCTAGCTTCCACTGTATGCATAGAGGCCATGCTATGAATTAAGCCAAGATGTGTAGAACGTACCTTCGAACTCCCCATCATTGACGCAACTACTGATATTGTGAGCTCTAGAACCAGAACGGAAAGGAGAATTTGGTCTGCGACGCACCTTTGTAGCTGGGGGCAGCACGATCCCAATCGCTAAGCAGTGGAGTAACTCCATCGACGCACACAGCCCTCAATTCGGTCATCGGCCCCTGCAACAACAAGACGTTGAAGCCCTATGGTATCTTGAGGGCGCATAACAGGAAGCAGGATGCACGCACGTGCTCATTGTTGAGTGGGAGACGGGTGATGTGGTGGTTGGGAGCAAGAGAGAGAAGTGACGTCACATCACATTTCTTCTCCACTTCGCTCCACACGCCCGTGATCAATGGACTTAGCGGCTCGCGAGCGATACTATAGTTCTGCTCAAGGCCCTGCGAGACAACTTGACCCCAGAGAACAGCCGGAATGAGTCTCCTATGCTCCTGTTCTAATGCACTGATAAACCAAACTTATCCAACAATTTTGAACTGAACTAGTTTCACGTCAAAAAATATTGATTTTCAAGAGATTGCAGTAAGCCTACGAAAAGTACTTGAACCGTGGTACCTGAATCTAGAACTACCTGAAAATAATTTCAGGCTGATTTGTCCTGAATCTTGTAAATCAGGGAGTGGGACCCTGGATTTCAGGGTGTTTGACGACCCCAGTGTTCTGGCGACTCGGCGGCGACTACCACATTAAACCCATGTCCAACTGAGGTCTTGCTGTGCCCGTTGGTTCTGTCCATCTACATTGGCGCTCAAACTGTCGATCTCATCCGTGTGGCGGACAGCATAGGCCCTCAGCTATACTCCATGGTACGTCGTGTACTCCTACTTGGGCGGGAATCCTCTGCGGATGTGTCGCACACTCCTATACTTGTCGGGGTTCCGCGAGTATTCCCCCCATTGCGCCGGGGAGCCCACGGGGCTGGGCTCTCTCCCGCCTCCCTCACCCTGCAGACTGAGTCGACGAGTGCAATCCACAAATTGACATTCTCCCTCTCACGAAGCATGAGTGATCGGGAGAATAGGGTTTGTGGATCAGCGGAGATCGACGATCGGAGTCTCTCTGCTCTTGACTCCCATGTCGACTTCGCCGGTCTCAGCTTGCAGCTAGCAAACTTCGATTTTTTCTTGCCCCACCCGCCCATCCCTCATTCTTTATATCTACTTTTCTTCCACTCAAACCTTCATGCTTTTTCCCTTAGCCGGGTTTTTCCCTCACAGGTTTTCCCGGGAAGGTTTTTAACGCAGCTGGTTTTCGAAGCCCCTTGCTACATACATTTTAATATCTTTATCTATCGTATTAATGTATGTAGCAGAACTAGCAGTTGCCTGTGCCTTCGCCACGGATGAGAACTTGTGGCGATCAGATAATGAAGTAGCGCATTTTGAGCTTGAGATTGTAATTGATGAATAGCCAAAGCCGCCACTCGTCGCCAACCTTCGGTTGGCTCCTCGTGGCCCCATGAACAGAACATTCTTTCATAGGAAGTGAGCTGAAAATTCAACACACACTTCAAGGTCTCTATCATCAGCCGAAATGAAATTTCTGTCTGTAGCCCCAGTGACCAAATGTGAATATCTCAGTTCCGGAAAGTTTGGATCAGCCGGCATTTTGGGCAGCCTCAGTGGGATCGGAAACAGAGAGAGGCGTTGGCCAATCACTGCCACAGTCTGCCGGACTGTGTCGATGGTCCGGCCAACTGGTGGCTCACTTCACCGGTGTACCAAAAGATTATCATTTGATTTTATCATTCAAAACTTCATCAGAAGTGGGCAATAGCACCATTAAGTTTGTGAGCCAGGAGGGCTCCAATGGCCCTTGTCCAACCCTTGTCTCCGCCATACTTATGTGAAGTCCTGATTTTGTATGCAACAATTTGATGCCCGCCTAAAAACATTTGTTGGACTCTGATGTCTTCAATGTACCCAGACATGCACATAATTATTGGCACCATCAGGTTATCTCGAGTGAAGAAAGCATCATCTCAACAGTTGTGTGGAGCAAGGGGAGTGTGACATTCTGGGCCAACCTGACCATTCCGGTTCATCCGAGGCTGCTCCACTTTGCGGTGTCCACTCGTCCAGAAGCTCCCACGGGCACGTCCATTTCTATATAGACTCCACCTTGCTCTACTTTTGTGGTGTCTGGCCACCTGAACATTCCCACAGATGCCACTTTTGTCTAGCTAAACCACGGCTTTTCTTATATAGATATATCAGGGCCAATGGGGGTTCTGCGAGTATTCCCCCCATTGCGCCGGGGAGCCTCTGTGTCTCTCCTCCATGTGATTTGCCGAATCTGCACTCTGTCAAAAAAGGGAGGGCCGCCGAAAGGAGGGCGTGTGCGCGGCTTACCTAGCAATATTCAAATTGCAAGATACACACAGATCGTTGATTCTATTTTAAAATATGGATCGGCAGTGATTTGGAATATCAATATCCCGCCAAACGTATCGTGGGATGGTGTTGAGATCCAGGAACAGGAAGAGCGAAACTCAGACCAAGCAGCAACACAAGTAGACCAGAAAAGAAACACTGTGAAGTTGCTGAAACCGGAATCCCTAAAATGCAATCGAGATTGATTGCCAGGAGATGCGCTGCGTGGGCATCTGATATTTGCCTGAAACGCGATCGAAGAAGACATAAGCGCGCCAGCGCGAGTCGTACCGGACAAAAAGGAAGGAGAACTAAAAAATATAAAAATGACCTATGGAGGGAATATTGAGCGCACGGCCGCACGGGGGCGCGATGTACAAAGAGCATGCCAGAGTGCAGCTGACATGGCGGTCGTCTATCTAACGGCGTGTTTGGATGCGTGATAATTCGATTTCATCTCATGTGCTCATCAGCATGTTTTGGGCCAGATGGCATCCCGATTCATTCCAGAATTGGAATAACCCCGTTTTTCTTCTTCATTGGTTCTTCGTCCCCTCGCCCACTATGCTTTCTGCTGAAACTCCTGGTTTCTCAGGCTCTCAATCGCCCGCTCCTGACCATGAGGAGCACAACGCGATTCCTCACATCAAGGGGTAGGCACCGGCAAATGCCGAGACATCGGCTAGGTGGGTGGGTGGGTCCGAGGACCCTTAATCCACTTTTCCGATCAAGCCTCCAAATGATCTGAAAATGTGTTTGGAACAATAAAAAAAATTTTGGCAGAAAAATATGAGATTCATCTTTGGTTTATTGGCTAGATTTCTCTGTGCTGAGCCACCAGAGCAGTGCCGCGCGGTCAAATCAAGTTGTCGTCAACGACTAACCCAGGAAGTTCGGATTTTGGAACTCTCATTTAGTGATTGGCCTGTGGATTTTGTAGTCTGAAATGGCATGAAGAATATTTGACACTGTTCTTTGGCTTATATAAATCATTGCAAGCACATAAAACTTGAAGAATTATTCTATTTGGCACCCCAGGCGCTGCTTACAACTGCAACGCCCCTTCCATTTTGAGTAATATTCCGGACGCCAGGTTTCGGCAAAAGCCGGCCGTGTTCGACTCATCTAGAATGCATGCAAGTGTTATTGGATGTCAAATAATGTAGTTTTCAGCAATGACTCTTCTCAGTACCCCAGTGAAATATTTTCAGACTTTTTGAGTGTGCTTCTGGGAGGATATAAATGTTTCAAGCATGCGTCTCGAATTGGAAGCGGCGATCCGGCAGTGTCACAAAATTGTCACAGCATCTTCCATTTAACTTATCCTTTACGCTGTAAGGCTCGCATTTGTCAGAGATTCAGTACAGCAAGACTATAAACATGAATGCATCTCTCTGATTTTTTTTACAGCCAGTGGGCTGTAAATGAAGTTGTGGTCAATAATTTTCTTATGACATTGTGCGGTGCCATGCGCCGCCCGGTGAATTGCCTAAAGTGGAAAGGGGCGTCAACTTTATAAGCAGCGCCTGGGGCGCCGAATAGAATCACCCAAACTTGAAAGTTTAATCATTTTGAACAGCCCAGTTGCCGCATTTGGAGTGTGGCTGTGGTGTGGCTGTGCTCGGCTAGAGGGTGGTCGTAATCCACTTTTCCGACCCGATGTGCAAAATTTTAAGGCTGCCTACCCCTTGCCTCCTCAGTCCCTGTCGGTCCCCTGCACCGCGGGCCGGGTGCCAGCGCGCCTCCGTCTTCTCCGAGTCCTCCCCTTTGTTCCAGCGCTATCAGTACTTCGTCCAGGACCACTTCGGATTTCAGAACTTCTCGTCGCTCTGACGGCATCCACCTCCCTGTTTCGTCCACTATCCAACGCCAAATCGGCCGGCGGCGTATCTCAGATCGTCGCTATGAAGAAGTTGTGGGCAAGAGATCACGTACCCTCCTGGCCTCTAAGGCTCTCACCGGCGAAAAGCTCAACTTGCACAATGGGTGCTGGAGATGCGCAAAGGCCAAGGACGCGTGCGTGATGTGGGAGGGAGATAACAGTACGCGCTGCATCCGTTGCCAGAAAGGGAAGACAGGGTGCGATACAGCAGGATCTTCGGGCCTTCATCCATCGTCTTGTGAGTCCCTTCTTGGCTATGGCTCCTTAACTCTGAGCTTCGTCCTCGCTTCCAGATCACGCCGTCAATTACTGGAACCATCGCCACGCTCATCCGCTCGTCGATGTCCCCGACGACGCCGTCCTGTCTTCGCACGAGTCCGACATCGAGTCCGATGGAGAGCGTGAACTCAATGCGTCCGACGCTTCGGTCCATCGACAAACGCAGCGGTGCCCGTTGTCTTTTTCCCCTGGTTCTCATGCAGTCGTTTCGACCTAGCGCGTTACGCTGAACATGTAGTGTTGGGGGAGAAGAGGAGCCTTGAGGATCGCTGTTGTTCCTCGTTGGATGTATGCTTTGTCTTGCGGACGTGTCGGACGCTGAACTCGTTATTTGTCTTGCACGATATTCAGTTGCCGTACTGCCCAGTCCTTGATTCTACGAAAACAGACGTAGTCCTTGCCCCTGCATCTTGTGTTTTCGTGAGGACGAGCCCGAAGTATTTTGCCTACGATCGTGAAGTTCTGATTCTGAGTAACCGAAATATGAAAATTCAAGTCATATGCCATTCAAAGCCAAAGAGAGTACAAATGAGACGCAACACCGCTCACAAGCCGTCCACCGCAGGAGATGGAGTACGAAAGGCGCTGCGAAAAAAAGATTGGACTCGTAGGCCGTCCGAGCAGTTGAGTCTTCGCTTGCCCTGCGGATCACCATCGCCTTCCGTACCGCTCCAGACTCGTAGGCGGGATAGACTCGCATATACCGAAATCCTGACTCCAATCCACAAACGGCGCTCTAGGCCACCTACCCTGTTTCCATCGCCACAATCATCTCCGCTACCCACCGTTCCTCAGATCCCGACGCACCGAGCCTCCATCAAAGCCGTGCGACACAGGGACGGAGGGCAAGACGTCGCGGGGGTGAGGGCGACGATGGAGATTATTCGGTAAGTCAGAGAGTGTAGATGCTTGCACAATGTCCAAGATGAAAAGGAAGCTCAGCAGTTTGCGCCAGCCCTGGAGCGCACTTCTGTAGCGCTTCGTCGTCCAACAAAGACCGCAGTCGAGGAGCGCGTACACACTCTCCGGAGCATAGCGGCAGGTCGTCCAGCCAGCAATCGGAGAGCGAAGGAGAGCCCACCTAGTCTGCGAGGTCTCAGCGCGAGGCGTGTCAGGTAAGTAACGCGGACATACCTCGAATTTGTGGAGTCTTGCATATATTTCTCCCGCAAAACTTCCGTGCATGGACTCCCGTCCGCCAAAAGGCGCTCCAAGCCGACACGCCCCACGACGATTCATCTTCTCCGCCACTGGTCTCGAGTTTCCGCCCACCGATCCTCCACACTCCCGGCCTGCCGAGGAAACTGCGAGTAGACGGTGATGTGCATGCCGCGACGTCCTCAAAGTCAGCCGACCCAAGAATAAAGATGCGCGACAGAGGGACGGACACAGGGGCCAGACGTAGGGGGGATGAAGACGAGGCTCGGAACACCTAGCGCCAGACACGGTGCACATGCCAGCCGCGCCTCGTCCCCCGCAAAGACGCTCGAGTAGCGCGGCCGAGCAGAGGGGCCATGACACGTCCGAGCAGCAATCGGCAGTGGGGAGATGCCTTCCTGGTGGGTGAAATCTGTCAGCGCGAGATGCGTCAAATAGTCCAGCTCATATGTGCGTACCTTGTTGTCTGCCGGGCCTTGCGTATATAATACCCTCTGGCTCGAAATTCATCTGCCACCGGCTCTCGGACGCACAGCGCCTACCCCTAACATCGATGCCGAGCGGTCATTTCCGCGAGGTGTTCTGGATGATCCTCTGCACGCACGCACCAACAACCGCGCCGATACGCAAACCAACCGCGGCTCGAGTTCTGCGTCACATCCGTCTTCACCATGTCACGCTCGTCGGCGACGTGAACGCCTGACACCTGACTCTGATGGCCGCACGGATGATGGAAGGATAGCAGACCCAGCGAATTCGACGCATTTCTGCAGCGGGACACCGCCACCGATCGCCCGAAGGGCGAGGGAACCGCTTTTGGATCAGCCAGCCCCGACTCTGGAGCAAATCACGACCAGACCACTCGGAGTTGCCGGTTTACGACGAGAATTGGAGGTACGGGATGTCCACGGGGATGGAGTGGATTCGATTGGGCGATGAAGAAACCGATTTATTACTGGAATGAATTCATGAGTAACAGTATACAGGAAAAGAGTTCAGAGAGTTTGTACTTGAGGGAAGCGGTACGTTGGATCGAAGACACTACGGGGTAGCGCCGAGGGAAGCATGCGGCCGTCGTTGTAAAGCTCCGCAGCACTGCTCCCGACTCGGGAGTTTTCGATCGCGCGCTCTACACGGGCGCTGCGACGGCATGCCTGCGCCCGGCACGCCGGGAAGCAGGGGATCCATAGCCATCCATTCCAGAGCGAAGCGCAGCGCGGACTGAGAATCGAGACATTCGTGGGGCGCTGGCAAGCTGCGAGCCCAGACTGGCAGGCGTGAGCGATTCTGGGGCGGACGAGAGATACGAGTAAGGAGGGATGTGAGGGTGAATACGCCACAGCGAGCCACAGTGGCGGTGCGGCGGGCGCGGTAGAATGGCGGCGGGCTGAAGCCGGGGCGATTGCTGTGATCGGACGTGGCAGAGACGTGGATGTTTGTTGTGAATACAAGGCAGGATGGCACTATGACGACAACTCGGGGATGCTGGGAATTTTCAGCCGAATGGCACGAGGAGCAAAACGGACGGGAGGAAAAGGAAGCGTTGTTTGCATTTATTGATTAGCGATGGCGATTTCTGTCGATGCCGAGGTGATGCCGAGTGATGCATAGGTGCTGAACCAGTCATACACACGGACGTGCAATCAGCCGATCGGCACTGGCCGCTAATGTTGATCGCTGGCCCTGATACTGTCCAGTGCGGGGTCGATCGATCTCAGGCGGAATTCAGTGCTAGCACACGGTTGTCAGTGAGAAATAAGGGCGGTAGGAGCCACTAGTCTCTCGCAGCCAGACTTCATACGGGGTGATCTTGTACCTCGATCGTATGAAGTCTGTTATCAAGTGATGGCGTCCGATTGGGGTAGGATCTTATTACATAATCTTCGCTTAGCAGCCTTCGAGTCGTTTTCCCTATTCTGATTCGTTTTCTGTGGATTTTTGGCGTGAAATTCGCTTTATGAAGCTATCTGAAGCAATATGCCGCTTCAGAGTTTCCAAAAACGAGTTGGAACCGGGGTAGTGCCTCGTCGGTGACTCTAGTGTGACAGGCTGTGACAAAAACTCACCGAATTGGCTCTTCAACTGTGTCGCCAAATGGTACTGAAGAAATCTGAAAATATTAAAGCTCAGAGAAAACACCTTCAGCTTCCTTTTTAAGACTGAATTGAGGCCGAGGAGCTGGGGCAAGAGGCCGAAAACATGATTATGTAATAAGGTTCTACCCCGATCGGACACCTTCGCTTAAAAACGGACTATAGGAGCCACCGGACACCGCTGCATCTTGCCGATGCGACTGCCATTCTCGGACTCCGCTGAATCTTGCCGGTGCTACTGCCGTTGAAAACTGAATTCCACTAAGTTGAAAACTCGGACGAGTGGAATTGGGAAATCCAACGGGGGGTTAGGGATCGCATCAGTGCAACCTTTTCGGGTTCACAGAAAGGACTCCAAGCAGTTACCGAGACGGGGTTGAGTCCTCAAGATGCCTATTCTTCCGTAAAAAAAGGGTGAAAACTGAAATCCAAGAGGAACGTGGCTGTTGAAAAATAATATACAAGGAGCTTCAAAAAACACCATGAAGTCCTTCTGCAAGCGGGGTTTCATCCATCCTTTCTCCATCCATGCAACAATCCTGCACCAGATCCATATTCCGTCTTGGCTTGAAGAAAAGTGAGAACAATGACGTGAATGTGAATAAGTTGTGGCGGAACCCATACCCTTGGATTAATGATCGACGTAAGATGTCGAAGCACGGTGGAGCCGCGAGAATGGTCTAAGGCGAGTGTTATAATGGAAAAAATGGCCAGCAAATGTGGAAACCAACATCACTTTAATCCTTTCCGTGGACAACATCATCGGCAGCTCCAACGACGTGGTTCTAGTAGGAAAGACGTTACTCAGCATGAAGTTCCCAATCTTAGGAAGAAGATACGAACCACCTACGAGAGGCTATTCAGTTAGTCAAATAGAAAAAGAATCAACAGGTACGAACCTCCTGAAGACAAGGAAAGCTAAGTCCATTCAGGTAGACGCACTCGGAGCACACTCACTTTCTAAAAAATGGGTGGTTCAAACATTGGCAGATAGACGTACTTGAAGCACACTCACGATCTAAAAAATGGGCGGTTCAAACATTAGCAGATAGAAGCACTTGGAGCACACTCACGACCTAAAAAATGGGCGGTTCAAACATTGGCACATAGACGCGCTTGGAGCACACTCACTTTCTACAAAACGGGCGGTGCAAATATTGGCAGATAGATGCACTTGGAGCACACTCACCTCCTAAAAATTGGGCGGTTCAAATATTGGCACATAGGCGCACTTGAAGCACACTCACGACCTAAAAAATGGGCCGTTCAAACATTGAAATTGACAGATAGACGCATTTTAAGCACACTCACGGGCTAAAAAACGGGCGGTTCAAACATTGGCAGATAGACGCGCTTGGAGCACGCTCACGACCTAAAAAATGGGTGGTTCAGACACTGGCATATACACCGAGCTTGGAGCACACTCACATTCTAAAAATTGGGCGGTTCAAACATTGGCAGATAGACGCACTTGAAGCACACTCACATACTAAAAAAATGGGTAGTTCAAATATTGGGACATAGACGCGCTTACAGCACACTCACGGGCTAAAAAATAGGCGGTTCAAACATTGGCAGATAGATGTACTTGGAGCACACTCACGACCTAAAAAATGGGCAGTTCAAATATTGGGACATAGACGTGCTTAGAGCACACTCACGGGCTAAAAAACGGGCGGTTCAAACATTGGCACGTAGACGCGCTTGGAGCACACTCACGACCTAAAAAACAGGTGGTGCAAACATTGGCACATAGACGCACTTGGAGCACACTCACATTCTGAAAATTGGGCGGTTCAAACATTGGCACATAGACGCGCTTGGAGCACACTCACTTTCTAAAAAACGGGTGGTTTAAACATTCACAAATAGACGCACTTGAAGCACACTCACGACCTAAAAAATGGGCGGTTCATATATTGGCACATAGATGCACCTGAAGCACACTCACGACCTAAAAAATGGACGGTTGAAACATTGGCAGATACACGCACTTGGAGCACACTCACAGGCTAAAAAAATAGGCGGTTGAAACATTGGCAGATAGACGCACTTGAAGCACACTCACATACTAAAAAAATGGGTTGTTGAAACATTGGCAGATAGGCGCACTTGGAGCACACTCACGGGCTAAAACATGGGCGGTTCAAACATCGGCACATAGACGCACTTGAAGCACACTCACGACCTAAAAAGATGGGCCGCTAAAACATTGGCGGATAGACGCGCTTGGAGCCCACTCACGGGCTAAAACATGGGCGGTTCAAACATCGGCACATAGACGCACTTGAAGCACACTCACGACCTAAAAGATGGGCCGCTAAAACATTGGCGGATAGACGCGCTTGGAGCACACTCACTTTCTAAAAAATGGGTGGTTCAAACATCGGCACATAGACGCACTTGAAGCACACTCACGATCTGAAAAATGGGGCGTTCAAACATCGGCAGATAGACGCATTTGAAGCACACTCACTTTCTAAAAAATGGGTGATTTAAACATCGGCAGATAGACGCATTTGGAGCACACTCACGACCTAACAAATGGGTGGTTCAAACATCGGCAGACAGACGCACTTGGAGCACACAAAACGAGCGGTGGAAACATTGGCAGATAGATGCACTTGGAGCACACTCACATCCTAAAGATTGGGCGGTTCAAACATTGCCAGATAGACGCACTTGCAGCACACTCACGACCTAAAGAATGGGCAGTTCAAACATTGGCACATAGAGGCACTTGGAGTACACTCACATTCTAAAAATTGGGCGGTTCAAACATTCAAACTTCAATTATTGGCTCAAACAGTACTCACACACTGCGGAAGGCATTCAACTTTCATATGAAAAAATTAGCGAAAGCTGACTTACATCCTGTGAGAGCAGGTTGGGATCTAGTTAACTCTAAAGGGATACAGTAACACACAGGCTGGTATTTTCATTCAAATCAGTAAGATTCAGCTATCACGGAAACACTTACGGGCTGCACCAAGTGATTGGGGGGTCGATCAGCCAGATGAAAGCAGATCCTCCGGACGAACAACGGCTTACACACTGCGGATGCACCAAATTCAGATAATCAAATACGAAATATATGGGAGAACTACTCACATCTTGACGGCTGACCAACGCATTCGCCTGGTGAACTGTCAGATCGCGAACGCACACCATTGACGAAACACGCTGCTGGGAAGGACTCACCTGGGGGACCGGATTGGCGGCGGCGCCCACGACAAGTGCGATGGTGGCAATGAGAATCTTGAAAAGCTGCATGATTTGAGAAGATGGAGACGAGGTGAGGTTGATGATCTGGCTTGGAATCCTGGGCCTCTTCATATTCTTTCGCCGGCCTGGGATTGCTATATTCGCTAGCCCGGGAAGTTCGATCTCGAGCTCCGATCTCGTCCTCTTCATTTACCCTCTTGTCGCACCACCAGGAACGTATCCTGCTCCGTAAAGTTTCGTTAACCCTCTTTGGTAAGTATGCGGCCTCCACTCACCGGGTTAGCGAGTTGAGTCATGCAATATTCGGTTTAGTGGTCACAGACACTCCCAATCCAGTTCAATACCCCTCTTTTTCTGACGCTATGCTAACGTACGTTTCACGTACAAAATTTAATTCAACTGGATGTGGCTGAATTTGGCCAGCACGAAGCTAAACCTGAACAGACACTTTGGGACAAACAGTCGGTTCGGCGCGGATGAACAGCGGGAGCAGCTTTGATCGAAAGAGGGCCAATTTGCGTCATTTAGTCGGAAGCGCACCATCGCCGCCTGCGCCACCGCCCTGACGGGCAACTCGAAATTATATTCATCCTCGAAATACTTGAGATGGACACGTACATGGAGCGACCCGGAGTTGCGCTGAAAACAAGCACCGAATATGTCATAAATTAAGTGTCTGGGCAATGAAGCGAAGCGGACAACGTCCCGGTGAATATGATTATGAGTACAAACGTACACGTCTGTCCGACAATGCTTCGAGTGCGGAAGGCATGGGTGACGTGAGACGCCTATATGCTCTATTCAAGGTTTTGAACTCAATTTGAGTGGGGATACCGCTGAGATGCGGCCTGGAGGTTTTGCAGGCGGAATGAACGACACTTGCAGGGTGTATGATTTTGATAATCTTCGGTTGTCAATCAAATGCAGGGCTGCCTCGACGCTATAGTTGTTCCTTGCCATAGGAACGCAACGGAATCTCTGGAGGTTCCGCCCTTGGCGGGTTTACTCCTCCCTAGGTTCCTGAACCAAGTCAATGCCAGTGAAAACCAGAACCAAAATTGAGAATCCAACGAGCTGCGAAATAGATCCAGATCTAGCGTTAAAGTACTGTACTATTAGGACCAAGTGTTCACGAGGTATCATCGGTCACCTTTAATGTTCAGTGGCTCAAGTGTTCATCTCGGCAATCACGTCAAAATCTCCAATTATGGAAGTCCGGCGAATGCCGGACAGGAAATTGTGACATTTTCTCGCCTTTTTAGGTCGGAAAATCGCAATGTCACCGTCACCGGTGGCAAAAGTATTCAGTACCCAGTATTTACTCTGATCAGGAAAAGAATTGAACCAGATCTGTGGAAGCCTGGATTTCTGCGACGGCCTCTGCGGTGCCTTCCACGCCGATTCGTCCTGCCACAAGGGAAACAGATGATTGGCTCTATTGCCCGTCAACGCCTTCACACCGCCGCATCTTTCTAGAAACGGATAAGCATCGTGCTCTGCGACCGCCGGCCAGCTCGGGGACTCGTGAGCACTTGATCCATGTCGATAATACACAAGGAAAACGATTTCAATGGATGTGAAGTTCGGCGGAGTCCAATGCCTCAGCGCGGAATGAGATTTGGGGCCGCATCTACACAGGTTGTTTTCGCACAGTACTCAGCCAGAAATTGCCCGTCGCCTGAAGCGGCATCGTTGACGAGGCTGTGATGCACGACGGCAGCGAAGTAAGCGACGTTAAACCGATTTTATTGAAAGCATCAGAATCTCCGGGGAACAAAACTTCATTCAAGACCGGAAACTTGCTGGAAACATCAAATTCGGGGCCCTATATAGTTTGGACAACATCCCATGCGTACGTGGAGCATGTTACGCAGGTGCTGAGTGGTCGTGGTCAGCGCCAGAATTTTGATGTCGGCGAATACCTACTAGCGGAAATCGTCCAAACTTGAGCAGATCCAGGGTTTCCGCGGCGGTTCGAAGCCCGCTTCGCTAGAACGTGGCCTAGTGTGACAGATAATTCAATCAGCGATGCCATCCCCAGTGTGGGCCAGCTCTGTAGAACGAGTTACTTACTATTTCACTGATTCTACCCTCCACTGAACACATTTATCAACGAGAAAATGAACGCTATGATCATACTCCTGAGGAAGTCTCACATGAACATCCAGAGAGTAATAATGAAGCCCGAGTTGAACTAGGTACTTACGAACATCCGAGACGGGACGTTTACACAGCACAGCGCGAGGGCCGCCCCAGCTTTCAGTTTATTCCAAGATCCAGAGTCGACCAAAACACCATAGAATGTCTCGTTTAACGTGCATGGGTTCGAAATGCAGGTTCAATGTACTTTTTCCCGATTCAATACGCGAGCACGGTTCTGTTGGTTCAAGATCAAGAGAAGTATGTGGGAGTTCACAGCCAGCCCGATTTTTTCTTGATTAATAACACCAAAACAAAGCAGGCATGGTCCGATAATTAGACCGGTGACCGTCTGTCCCATCGAAACTGGATGGGTGAGTTGTGTCGATGGGTTCCACAGCTTGCTTTCGAACGGCAGAATAGTTATCGGTCTTCAAGACATACCTCGCTCCCTTTTAGCTGTACTTGAAAATTGTGTTAAGTTCCGCTGTAGCTCGATTTATGCACCTTCAACCGGACCGAATCCGAAACTTGCAGAAAATTGCAGTGATCACGGAGGGGCATATATCTTGGGCAAAGGGGAAAAACGAAATCTGGGGAAGGAATAAATCCGCGACGCTACCATTTTTCTATCAGAAGTGAGCCAGAATTCGTCAAGACTCAAAATTGAAACCGCACTTCCACGATGAACAACGTTTCTCTTGTAAAAGACGCACATGAACAAATGCCGAGTGTGATGATTGGAATGGTCAAACGAACAACTTGCAGCCCGGAAACTGCGTGAAATGCGCGAAATGAGGTCGTCGAACTAGGGAAAAGGCATGGGCAGTCAGCTCGATGATCTCGGCGATGTTCTTCGACACACGCACCGCGTCATTAGGAACGTGGGAGATGATCCAAAATATGATGTGAGCTTACAATTGAGATGGAACAGAACATTCAGTAACAGCAACAGTCCTCTTTTGTGGAAACCAAAGCCAGAAGGGACAAAATAACATTCCAGGACATCGGTGAAGATTGGCGGTCGTAGTTGGAAAGATCATTGAATACCAGAGCGACTTGGAGAGGTTACATGTTTATATCACAGACTCTTGCCGCGAGTACAAGCGGCCGCAGTTGGGGAAGGCACAACAATTAACAGCATTTAAAGGATCTCATGTGGAACCAGCGGCAAGGCGTCGTCAGAGCCTGCTGCATTGATCAAAGTCGCATCGAGCTTCGGTGAGAATAGTATCCACACAACGGACGACTACACATCGGCCGAATCATGGCCGAAGCTATGGAGGTTCAGAGCAAGTGGAGAGCAAGCTAGAAGGAGAAACAATGAAGCAAACTTCAACGAATGGGGCAAAGAATCTTAAGAATACGAGGGATAATACCGCAATGATCTCCCGATGGCTTCCTCGAGTTCCCGGTACGTCCGGGTCACGGTGAAGGATTCTTGTACTTCCATTTACAGCAAACGACCCGAATCTGGACAAGGTTGCTGGCATCGTTTGTTTTTGTCCTTTGTTGCAGCAGTGCGGAAGCCGTGGACTGGCTCGGCCTGGGCAAGCCACCTCTCCTTCTCAACGACGCTGGACACTTTCGATGCCCGGATTCCAGAGCAACTTCAGTCGCATAAAGTCGGGTCAAGTTGAATTTACTATGGATTCCAATTTCCGAACTTGAAGTTGAAAGTGAGGTGAACATTGTCCTTGCAGCGGTGGTACGTTACGCGAAACAAAACTGTAAAGTTGAAATTACACTAGGCATATCCAGGAGGGATTTCGCTGGGAGGTCGAATCGACCACGGGGATTGAGCCCATTGGTCCGAGGGGCGCCGCGGCTAAGGCACCACCGACTCTGCCATAGGTTCCGCCCGCGAAACCAAACTCCGCTCCATGCCTCCCTCACTCGGAGTGGTCACCCATGTCCTCCTGCGAAGGCGGCGCTCTCGAATGAGCTGTACGAGAGTTCCCAGGAAAAGTAGTGCTAAAAACACTACCAAGACGAGCAGCGCAATGAATGCAGGTTGCCGCACTCTATAAATATCATAAACGTGAGTCTATTTGCACGCAATGGACAACGAAAGACATTGCATAGACGTACATGGCATTTGACTGCCGTCGATGACGATCTGCCCGGGATTGGTGTTGTTGGTGACGCCGCCGCCGTTGTTATTATTGTTGATGCTGCTACCGTCTTCGATAATTGTGTTGCCGTTCTCGTTGGTTTTACAACCATTACAATTGCCACTACCGTCGAAAATGACATTCCCGGAGCTATTAAGATTGCTGGTGAACATTGCGGAGCCTCGAATTCCGAGTTAATATCAGAAAAATATGCATTCGAAAGCGAACCACTTACGATTTATCGTGTGAAGGGCGGCAGCGAGGCCTACAAGGCCCAGTTCTGTGAACGGCTCAGCCGTACTGCACAAGGAAGGGGATCAAGCACGGAGAAGCTGAGCAGGGTTTATACAAGGACCTTGGATGTTCGTTGCGATCTTCGCTGAGGCACGTCAAGGCAACAAACATCTTTGCCCTAGCACAGCTAAGAACTATCGCGGAGCACAGGCGACGACGTCCCATTGATGCTAGAATCAGTACGCTGCGAACTATATGTACAGAAATTCAGAACGCCAATTAGCTCCGTCTACTATGTCAGCCCCGGTACCTTGGCGAGCGCAAATGAAGGTCGATATCCACACGAAGACCCTTTCAAACACACGCCGCCTGTCCGTGAGATATTCCGGAAAGAAAACAGAGCCCTGGACAACAATCAAATAGATGCGCTAGTCGTCATTAGCGAAGTTATTTTGGTCGCTCCGCAAAGAGGGCATACCTTAGGCCGGGTTTGAGATCTGCAAAGATTTGGTGACACCGTCCTTCGCTGGTCGGGACCGGAACTCGCCCGCTCAGAGAAGGCAACGGGTGTGTTGATGGATGTATCATCCCAAGACTCATCTCGGGACTCGTCGACGAAAGGGATCGATCATGATCTACGGGTAAAGATGATCTATTCGAGTGTGGCAGAAACAGGAAGAGGGATGACAATTTCAAACAGGGTGATGCGCCCAGTCCGGGCAAAGTTGGTATCCTGCGTTGCAATCTCCGAGTTCAGATTGAATCGAGATGAACATGAACAAAAAGGAGAATAAAGTCAAAGCATGGATCTGGAATGAATTCGGGATTTACATTCCTCGCAACAGATAGCACACAAAGACGCCAGCGAACGCCTATAGACGGAGTGAGCACAGCGACAAATCTGAGACTCGAAAATCAATCCGTCGCGGTGGAGGCGCGGAGCGCACTCGCTCAGCAACACCGCCAACAGTGCAGTCGGCGCACCGGTTCCGTTTGCACACGAGCCATGTTCGTGCGGTCCGATTCGCACGACATGGTGAGCTGAAGAAGGTAAATGAGGACATTTTCCCCCGATAATGTCGATTCTCCAGTCGCAGTACGTTTCAAGCGCAGAACTGAGTCGCTCTCCGGATGGGCGAGCACGGGTCGGGGCGTCGTGGCTCGACCAATGGAGAGATGTATCAACACATGCCCAAATGCGAGCGGCTGAAAAATTAGACTCGTCCTTGGTTCCCGGGAACGTGTTACACAAATGTTGTCAGAGTGGGGCGGACGCCGAGGCGCTGGAGCTGGGGCGGAGCTGGATGCCGGCGCCGGCGAGGCAGACAGTGAGTGCGTGCGAGGCCCATCTGCGCTATCGAGAGTTGGCAGGCGCCGCGCGCACGGCGCGCTCAACGGCTACGACTCGGGGGCGGCGTTTGGAAGTCGGAATGTTCGGGAAGAGATGCGGAGGGAGACGGCGCACATGCGGGATTGGCAGTGTGGGTGAAGATGCAGCACGGTGGGATGAGACGAGGGTGACGACGGCGTGCGGGCGATCCAATGCGATAGTGATGCCGGCGGCGCGGAGACGCAGCCGCGTCACGGCCAGCCGATCTGTCCGCTGCCCCCAAACGCGTCGAGAAGGAGACGGCGACGGCGCACACGGGCGCGTGGCGCGTACGGTCAGAGGCGTGTCTGCAATGCGCCCATGAAGTGTCTGCTTCTCAGCTCGAAGTCGACGCGGCGGGCAGCTGCGAGCGCCTGCGAAGAGGACACAAAGCCAGGGTGCTTCTTCGTAGCACGCGCCTGGAGCGATTCGTCGTCCACGAAACTGTATTCGAGACATGTCTTCGCAGCACGGCGGTGACACGTACCACTAGCATTTCCGCGAGGCCTTCTATGCGCACGCACGCACCGAGCTCCCACCTCGACCGTGCCACCCCCAAACCGTCCTAAGCTCGAGCTGCCCGCGATGAGCGCCACCGACGCGAATCCCCACGGGCCAAAGGCACGACGTCGCCGAAGGACGCCACGGATAATCCAAGGATGGCGGGACATCGAGACAGACGAAGGGAAGCGAGCGGAGTTTGAAACACGATCACGTGTTTCTGACGTTTCTGGCCATGATCGCGAACCCGCTATGAGCTGATATGATGATCTGTTATCTCGAACCTCGAAAAATCTACAAGGCAGCCCTAGTTTTTATTTTTCTCGTCGGCTATCCGAGAGAAATTTCCGAGTGATTTTCGGTGGACCATTCGCAAATTCTGATGTAATTTGAGTTCCATTTGCGCCCGGCTTTGTCCAACGCAAAAACGATGAGTGCATTGCGACTAATCCCAGATTGTTGTGACTCATACATTAGGCAGTGAAGAACAGGCGTATGTGGGGATATGATATATCACAGTCCTCTGATTAGCGGAGGACCGTGATATATCATCTCCTCTGAGCTAGAGAAGGGGCTGATATATCAGCACACCTTCCTCAGCCAGCAACCAGCCGCTCGCGGGCCCACCGCTCACACGCCTGCGCCCCCGTTGAGGGTCCGTGCACGGGCGCATCCCGCTCGTCCAAATTGGGCTGTGTATTGATCCCACATCACCCCCATCAATCGTCTCGCTGGCTTCGTCCCTTCCCTTCCGTTCGCTCTCTTCGGCGCCTGGGGCCCCTCTCAGGCGCATCCGCCCACCGGCACACACATATTCGTCGACTCTATCGATCTATACCGCTTAATGTGTCTAGGTCGCCCTCGACAGCCCGGCGTTGCCCTCGCATTCCCGTTCTTGCCAGCACCAGCATTCCTATATATTCTGGTACATACCAGCGAGCTCCTTGGGCTTTGAGGGGTACCTAATAAGCTACTAGGGGCTCCTCTACCCCGCTTCTCGTCGCCCCAAAGCGTCTCCTTCCCATGGAAATGCCCTATTGCTGCCTCTCCTTCGCCCTCCTGCCGCGTGCCATTTCGCTGCTAAATATCCATCGACTGGGCCACTTGGATCTTCATTGAGCCTATTAAAACTGTCTTGACCCCTGGTTTCTCTCGCCAGCCGCCTGTTTTCGCCATTTCCGCCCTCCGTGCCGCAGGCGCTCGCCCTCGCTTCTTACCCCGCTGCATCTTTGTATGTGCTTACCACATGTCCTCTCCGCCTTCTCCATGCCCATACCTTGCGTCTGCTGCCGTAGCCACTTCCCGCCCGCATCTATATCGTCCATGGGCCGTTGGACGTGCACATCATGTGTACCGTTTTATTTTGGAGCTGTCACTACATCTAGGTGCACTCTTTCTGGCTCAACTAGCGTGCTCTCAACAAATCTGACTTGGATTATTTTTTGCTGTGCTAGGACCGCTTGTTAACTGCATCCACGCACTCTGCCTGCTCGCCATCCGCTCCTGTTGTGCTGTCGTCTCTTCGTGGCTCAAGAGCGGGCTTGCTTGCACCATCCCTCCCTCCCTTGGTATCACCCACATCATTTCGTTGCTGTGGACCCGCTCTATATGGCTTTTTTCTCCCTCCCCGTATGTTCGGCAAGTCCACTGTGCCTGCTGTTGCGACACTGTTGAACCCCCGCGCGCTTCGCATGCAACCGTTCATCTTTTGTTTGCTCATCCTCATCTCACCTGCATAGTTCCTACAGCAGCTTCATGCACCTCCCACCGATCTCTGACATGTATTTGAGCTTTTATGCCACACTGTCGCCGCGCTCTTAACCCGGCCCACGCTTGGTGTTTCCCGCCACTTAGCATGTGTTCAGTGTTATTCTTGCATCCCATACTCGCTTAATCAGCTTTGTCCTCGACCTGTCCCCCTTACTCCGCAACAACCGAAATCGCGCAGACCTGGTACTTGTTCCGAATTACTGCGATTCCCGACATTTTATCCTCCCATTGCTTAGTAAATGTGTTGCATGTACAAATGATAGTAATATCATTCACCCCTGGTCTTTTCAATCATTTTCGAGCCCGCTTTCATAGAAAGCAGTAAAATGAGTCTTGACACGATAGCGCGTCAGATGACGTTGCCGAAGCACTCGGACTTGCGTCCGATGGGCGCTTGTCGAGCGCCTAGTGGGCGCTTAGTGAGCGCTTCACAGAAACACACCTCCAGAAAGGAGCGCACTGCATATGTTTGGGTTCTATGTTCATACATGAGGTATAAAGATCTAATCCTTACTTCCAATGCTGTCGGTTCAGTCAAATTCAGCTTACAAAAAAAGTCGAACAAACGAGTTCGTGAAGTAGCCTAAAACCTTTGGCAAGTATAGGCTACCATCCGGTCAATGCTGTTTTTTAACTTTCAGAAATTTGTTTTGGCGTCAAATTTGGATCATATCATATGATGTGAGTGTCTAGAGCCTACAGAAGGCTTTGTACCATAGATTTAGCATTTGAATGGTTGAGATCGAGCAAGTTTGCGATCCAAAGCGTGCACTGAGGGATGTTCGAGACAACTCCAAAATTTCGGTACATAGATTGATCAGGAAGCTTAACGAGGGACACTGGAATATTTGTCTGATTCTAAAGAAGAGATCCACCTACTTCGAAGTGTACAAAATCGCATGGGTAATTGAAGGGAAGAAGGCCGAGGATGAGGTTCATGTTGTGACCTGTTCCGATATTTGTCTGAAAAATTGATCTTGTCCTTGATTTTCAGAACAGCTCGTATTTCTGGGAGATATTTCGATCATAAGAGTTCAAAAGAATCTCTTCCATAAGAAGAAACAGATGAGGGGAAGATATTTACGTGGTTTCGAACCATACAAGCTAGTTTACGCAGTGTTGATGTTTTGGGCTCATCCTTTGATCAGAAACCTTGAAGAACTCCACTGAAAAGTTTGGTTAGATGCCTGGAAGTGAAAAAAATACTTTAAATTGTTAAGCATTGCAGGAATATTGAGACCCGTGGTGAAGTTGGTGTTAGTGACCATTTCGGGAGTCTGGCCGAGTGGTTCGGCGCTGTTACCCGACGTGACCAGCGTGACTATTTCTACTTCACACCACGACCACCTTTTGTCGAAACTCGTCGTCTACGAAACCACACCGTCCCATTTTCCTCGGGACTCGTTCTATGTGTCTTTCCTTCCATCTCACCTCTCTCCTGACACATTTAATCCAGCAGGCGTACTGCTACGACTCTCCACCGCGTATTCGGCCAGTAGACTCGCCGTATCTTTTCCAATTTGCTAGAATTTTGTCAAACAGGTTCCCTGCATCATTCTTACTCATACGGAACCTCAAACCTCACGCTATGGCTGCTCTTCGATGTGTCCATGATGCCTGACCCAATTCCGCACTGGGAGAGAGAATATCGGAGAGGGAATAACGTGTTTTGGCCCATAGTGAGTACACACGAAGTCTGGAGGGTTTCGAAGTTCTTAATCAGTCCTAATTCAAGCTCTGGCTCTGAGCTACACCACACAAGCCCGGTTTTTGTGTCAAGTTATCCTCCGTATCAACCTGAGCGTAGCATATTCTTCAGCGGGTTGTCGCGCTTCTCGACAGGTGCGCCGCATCATTCTTCTTCTGCTTTGACCCATCGCGGGATTGATTGATGCCGGATGTAGGCACCGCATCGACCAAGCCATTATGGATCGTGCACGCAGTTCGCGGCTTTTGGGAGTGTTGCGGCTGGCCGGTTTGGCTCAAAGAAGACTTAGTGCGTCTCCTTTGCAGCAATCTTGTCAGATATAGACGGTAATAGATGCATACAGACCTGGTTGTGCAGCTGGGAATGTGTGGCGCCCCAGAGCGCAACACCTGCGCATTCCCCCCGTCCTGAGCCGCTGCTACACTCCGCGACCCCTAGACCAACGATGTTGGCGCCAATGGTGTGTGCAATCACTGCAGCCCGCCCATCGTGCAGCAACGCCACTATCCACTAGCCGGCCCATGGTACTGATTGGATCGAAGCAGAAACTGCAGGACACAGAACCTACGTGCTGGGCGGGGCTCACACCATCCCGTGTTGTGTTCGGCCTGCTGTCACCATTGCTCATTCAATTTTAGGCCTTCCCAGCTGGCTACAGCGTGTCCTTCAACGTGCAACATGCAACGTGCGTGCTCCATATCTACAACAGTCCTTGTGATGCCGCAGAACGTCACCCTGGCACCATATAGTGTCATATTCGGTGCCATCACCTGTCGCTCGAAGGACCACCCAGGCCTGAGGGTAATATCATCGATTTCCGCATTAGTATGAGGTTCATTGCACTTGTTATATCACTCGATATATTGTATCCATTTTGTGCTATATACTCAAATTTTTTCGTGATTTTTGGATTATATTTTGTTGTCATCGTCGCCGACGGCGTCGACGACATTTGATCGCTTTTGATCGCGACGTCAAGAAGTTTTGATGGACGGCGTCCTAATTTGGAAGGCTCGTGATGGTTGTTGAGCACAGTGAGGGCCGTACATAGGAATATTACCATCGGCACATGAAACACTCTGCCGTGATATATCAGACCAGCCTCTACGCTAGCGGTCTGGATATATCACGGCTCTACGGTAGTCAGAGGCTGCTGATCCAGTCTAAGGTGTGAAGAAAAATATACTTAGTCTGTTAACGGCAATGTCTCTACGCTATTCAAAATAAGTCCCTCATGATGTGTGATGGGTATTTTCGGATTCTTTCCATCGCACTGGAACGCTCCTTGTTGGCCTGGAACTTTTCATTTTAAAAGATCAGAGCGTGCGCGAAAAACTCATCTCTGTCAGCCTATGCAGCAGTTGAGTGTCTGAACCAAGTTCCGCTTACGCATGCCTTTATTGTCCTGTTTGCATGTCCGAGTCCACAACGTTTGAGGCGTTTTCAACAACGCGCTCGAAAACGGCAACGAATGAAATCAAATGAGAACGCGGTTGAATATTGATATACAAGGAGCTTCAAAAAACACCATGAAGTCCTTTCGCAGGCGGGGCTCCATCCATTCTTCCTCCATCCAAACAGCAATCCTGCTCCAGACACGCATATTCCGTCTTGACTTGAATGGACATGAGAACGACTATTGGCATTCGGATACCGCGCAGCACCTACCCGTGGAATAACATCCGACGCAGGATTTTGAAACACGGTGGAGGGATGCAAATAGGCTAGAATGAGAGTTGTATAATGAGACAATTGCCAGGAAGTGGGAATGGAACCAACCA
Organism: Mycena sanguinolenta; assembly: GCA_014462675.1. NCBI lineage: Eukaryota > Fungi > Basidiomycota > Agaricomycetes > Agaricales > Mycenaceae > Mycena > Mycena sanguinolenta. The sequence goes on along the minus strand of JACAZH010000004.1, from coordinate 8,638,891 downwards.
TCACTAGGAACGAACCGGTTCGGCATCAAATTGCCAATCCTAGGAGAAAGCACGAACCACCTGTGAGAGGCATTCAGTCCTCAAGGTTCAAAAGAGGGAATGACAAGTACGAACCAGCTGAAAGTCACGAAAGGTAAATGAACGCAGGCGGGTTAATGGAGGAATAGCTCACATCCTGTACGGGTGTAAACAGATCATTTCAGGAACGTTTCGCAGATCATACGTACACACTGGTCTGTGCCGGTCACATTCTCGAAGAATCCCACACATTATGAATGAACATATCCTCTAAATGGTCGAGGAGGATTTACCTTCTGCCAGGATATTTGAGCCTGAAAGATAAAGATAAAGTGAACAGAAAACTACTCACGATCTGCAAGATGGCAATTTCACGCCGATTCAGTTGCTTCGTTAAATATCACTCACACACTCCGAGATCTGTGAATTTTGAAAGGGGTCGATATCTTAAAGAGTAAGATATGGTGAAAACGCACATCCTGTAATCCAAGTGATCTCAGAATAAAGAATATGAATCGTGACTGCAGCGACTCACGGTCTTCGAATTTGATTATCGCGAGGATCAGAATTGAACGTGAGGTACTTTGAGGGACTCACACCCTGCGGGCAAATACTGTAAGTATCGTATTCATCGTCGACACCAAAATAAATGTCACGTACACACTGGGGGGGTAAATTGTTGTTACATTACTGAATGTCCCCATGTGTATGTTGGAAAAGTACTCACCTCCTGGGGGAAATCCGAATAAATTCAACGAAAGCCAGCTATAATCAGATGGATCAACTTACTTGCTGCATCACAGAAAATGCGTTAAAAGTGAATGACGATATAAAACCGAAGGAATGACGCACCCAGCACTACCAGAATGAAGGTCGAGTTTCAAAGATAGACGATTGGGGGAAGAATCACACTCACTTGATCAAACGACTACAAGAATCAGGTTCGGATTCAAATCTCTCCATGAAATGAACATGAGCACACTCACCCACTGCAATTATGACCTTTTAGATTCTATATTGGACGATACTAACCATCATCACGCACCGTCTGCGGGACAAATTGAATAAGGAGCGAGTATTTTGCGAATAGAAGTTTACTCACGCTCTGTGATTATGTGATTTTAGATTCTATGTTAGAGGATACTAGCCATCATCACTCACTTGCTGCGAGAAAAATTGAACAAGGAGCAAGTATTTTGCGAAGAGAAGCTTACTGCTTTGCAACTCTGGGTGACACATGAATGAGTATGAGTGTGAGCCACTGTGAGCTAAATAACTGACATCCTGCCAAAATATGAGAAGTGCCGTATCTGAGGACGCAGAAAGACTCACCCTCTGGACCAAGTATTTACGCGAGTTGAACGGAAACGAAGACCAGTCATTGCAAAACGAAGACTCACACACTGTCAACACATGACAGTGAGTGAACTGAATCCCTGGAGTTTGCGGGGAGTCACTTACGCCCTGAGATGGGTCAGTACAACAATCTAACATCATGCAGAAAACCCACCTCCTATTCACCCGCCCGGGATATGGTTACCTACAAGACACTGATGTCGCTACCACTCACCAACTATACCCGAGGTTCAATCGCAACGGCATTAAATGTAGAAGTCACTCACTGCCTATGATGATAAGCCTTGGGTAACCATTCAAGGGGAAAGGACTTACGCCCTATGAGATGGTGAGTGACAAATACACACGCACTTGGGAACAAGCTCACTTGCTAGAAAATGGACGGTTCAAACATTTGATCCCGAATTATTCGCTCAATCAGCACTCACACACTGCAGTAGGTATTCAGTTCCCATGAGTAAAATATAGCAAAACTGACTTACAAGCTGTGAGAGCAGGTTGGAGTCCAATTAAGTTAACTCGCAGGGACTACAAGAACGCACTTCCTGGTCGTCCGAGTCAATATGATTCGGCTATCGCGGGGGCACTTACTTCCTGCATCAGGACGATGAGATCGATCAGCTAGTTGAATGCACATCCTCCGGACGAACTGCTTACACACTACGTATGCACGAAATTAAGATAATTAATGCGAGCCGTTGAAAAATCACTCACTGAGACACGCTTATTCAACGCGTTGGCCTGAACAACGGTCACAATACGATCCTGACACTGATCGAACATGCCGCCGAGAAAGACACACCTCGGGGACAGCATTAGCGGCAGTGCCCACGACGAGTGCAATGGCGGCGATGAGGATCTTGAAAAGTTGCATGATTTGAGAGATGGAGGTGAGGATGTGAAATCGACAATTGGATCTTTACATCTTCGCGTCCTTATATACCCCGTCGCCGCATGACCAGAAGCTACTGTATTCCTTAACATTAGTATTGTCGCTGTCCGGTGCTGAACTGATTCCGAACCTGAACCGAATATGAAGAGGGCCCTAGACCCAAGCAACGTTATCCCTGTTTCATTTCTCTCTTTCGCCGCGGCCTTCACAGAACCTGATAGAAGGCCGAGAGGCACAATGTTCGAATTACTCACAAGACAAGAGTCTATCCGATATCTCGCGATTCCTAGCTTTTCAGTCACTGACTGTCACCTGTTGGGCGGTGTGCTAACGTGTCTTTCATGGGTACGGTTTAACTCCACTGGAAATGGTTACATTCGCGGGATATGAATGAACGTTCAGGGGGAATTCTTGCCGTTTGGCTCGAAGAGCACCCCGTCGGCGCCGTGCTGACGGGCAATTCGAAATCATAATCATCCCCGAAATCTTGGGACGAACATGCAACGGCCCGGAGATGCGCCGAAGACCCACGTATCTCCAGCTTCCGGATATGTAATGGATTAAAACAACATTAAATGTCGGGCCGTGAACCGAAGCGGACAGGCAGATGAGTACCTGTACAAACGTGTAGGTCGCTCCGGCAATGTTGGATGCTTATAACCCTCCCTCGAGACGATTGTGCAAGCCGAATGAGCCAGACCCAAACTTGCACGGCGCGCAGCACAGCAGAGGATGCTTCGATGCGAGAGTCGGTCACGACAGTAAGGCAACAGAATTTCTAGATGTTCCGCCCCCCGGCAAGATTTCCGCTTTCCGGGTTAGTGGAGGCAACAGATGCCCAATACCGATAAAAAGCAGACCCAAACCGGAATTTAGGACCAGACGAGCTGTGGAGTAGAGGAGATAATTGCGCAGACCGTTGCTACAGTCTTCTCATGCGCTTTCATCGTTCCCGCTCCTGTGTGTCCCACTTTCGACCCCCCCGCGCGCGCGTTTGCTTGCTCACCAGCTGTAAACGCAGCGGGTATCCCCTGCGATGTGCAGGGTGGCGATAGAGATACGACAGGGTAGGGGCGAGGTGGGGGAGGATAACGCGGCGACGGCGTGGGTCTGAGGAGGCGGGAAAGGGACGGCGTGCAGCTGAGGCGGAGGGATGGTACAAGGAGGCGGAATGGAGACACAGACGACACACGCGCCCACGTACCCAATCTGTCTGCGACCGCATGTCCTTCCCACGGAAACGCCGCGTTTCGCTTCGACGTGGAGGTGGGGAGGGGGACTGCGGATTCAGGGAAACGGCGGTGGGTGCTCGGCGATGCGGTGAAGCGATGGTGGGCCCACGTACAGTGCCTCGACGCAGCGGCGAAGCGGTGTACAAGCCTCACAAGACACGCAGCGGTGCGAGGTACGGCTGATATCTGAAAAGGGCGACGAGACGGTGAACACGGATGGGTGCGCTGGTCCTGGCATGATTGCTTTACCAAACAGGGACGTGCATCTGCGTCGGAGTCTTTGACGCGCGCGGAAGAGGATGGACGGCGGCTACATATGCATCGAACCCACCCTCGCGACACAGTGCGCGGCACTTTGAAACACGCCGGCTGGGCACGCCCTCTTCCTTGTCCATGTGGCGACCGCCGCGTTCGGAGGCGAAAAAGGTACCGGGCCGCTTTGAAGCCGCGGGGAAGATACCGCGAACCGGTGAATGCTGAGAGTGGTACCACGATGCACAGATCGGTGCGCCAAGAGGAAGACTGCATGCGGTGGAAGAGAAAGGAAATCTCCGGCGGCAGGGAAATCGCGTCAGGGGAACGTAAGCGGAAACTGCATGGGATGCGGGAAGGGATCTCCGAGTCTGTGGCTTGAAAGTACTACGGAGCGACGGGCGTCTAGTGAGCGCTCTCCCCAACACAGCACGCGATCGCACGGTCGCTCATGCACGGCCGCACCCCAGCCTTCGTCTCCCGCCCACACGCCGCAAGAGAAGGGCAGGTAGGGGCGATCCTGGAGGTCGGTGGCGTCGTGTCGTGGTGGTTGTGGTGGCGTGCGTAGGGGGTTGACGACACGCCAATGGCTGAAATACACGTGCTGCAGTTGAGATGTAAACAAGTTGTAGAGACGGGGATAAAGACAGAAACGAAGGAGAAGGAAGGAGGATGGAAAGAGTGATTAAAACTAACCAGTCAGCCGGGAGAGAGGCGAAGAGGGAGCAAGAGGATAAGCCACGCCAGTAGAGATGTGAAGTGGACGAGTAAGAGGGGAAAAGGTAGATGAGAGGATCAGAATACCGCAGGCGAAAGAAAGAAAGCGGTGGAATCGCAGCCCACCTGTCAATCCACTCAAGGGACAAATGCGAGCACCGTGCAGACAAGGAACGAGGGCGCAAAGCAGAGCGCGGCTACGGATACGCAACGACATGAAGATGCCTGCGGTGCTGGATTCGTCGGACTCTGCGCGGGTGTCCCACTGGAGACACGGCCCACGGGGCAGGAGTCCGAAGTCAGGTTTAGTCGGGCGCTTCGAAATCGAGCGTGTGCGGGCTGCAGGTATCGGCTACCAGCGTGGGAACTTGATCTTGAAATAGAGAATAAAAATGAGAAACAGGCTGCAGTTCTGGAACTGCGGGTGGGAGCTCGGACAAATTAAAGCAAGTGTTGTTTGCGCTTGTAGATTGTTGGTGGCGATGTCATTGCCGGCCGGCCCGGGGAGAGCCATGAGTTCAATTTCTTCAGTAATACACGCGGAGCTATCAAACGGCTGATCGGCATCGTTCAGCAGTGGTTGATGGTGGTTTCCGCCCTGAGTTCAATGGTTTGCACCGGAGTCCAGCGAAAAGCAGTGGCTTCGCCGATTCCCAATGGATTCCATTGGATAATTCCCTGCTGGTTTCCACTGGTTTCCGCCGGAATTGAGGCTGATATCCCTGGTTGAACCATGCTCAACAAAAACATTAAATTTTCGAGTAATACACCCTTAACTAGCAAAGCCGCTGGCGGCCACCGGTGGTTACCAATGGTCATTGGTGGCCATCGGTAGATGGTGATTGGCGGCGTTCTTTGGCGTGGTTCGGTAATCTCCAACTGATCCACCAATCACCAGGGATAACAGGTGATCCAACCCGATGAACTCCAGCGGATTTTTCTGGAGTTCAACGGATTTGGGCCAGAAAAGGCTTGTTTCAGGGTTCTTCATGATCAGGGCATTATAACTGAACAATGGGCCTTGCCACTGGGTGTAGTATTTAGTATTGAGCCTATATCTAAATGATAAGGTACAGTACGCGATAATTTATCTTGAAGCACCTTAGACTGGCATAGTGATATATCAGCAGCCTCTGACGACCGTAGAGTCGTGATATATCCAGACCGCTAGCTTAGAGGCTGGTCTGATATATCACGGCAGAGTGCTTCCTGCGCAGATGGTCATATTTCTATGTGCTGCCCTCACTGGGCCCAGCAACCATCACGAGCCTTCTAAATTGGGACGTCGTCCATCAAAATGTCTTGAGGTCGCGATCAAAAGCGATCAAATGTCATCGACGTCGTTGGCAACGATGACAACAAAATGCGATCCAAAAATTCCAAAAAATTTGGGTATATAGCACAAATGAATACCATATACTGAGTAATATAATGAGTGCAATGAACCTCATAGTGATGCGGAAATTGACCATTTTGTCCCTCGGTGGTCCTTTGAGCGACAGGCGATGTGGCACCGAAGATGACGTTACAGGGTCCCAGCATGTGATGCTCTGCAGCATCACAAGCGCTGTTGTAAGTGCGGAGCACACGCATTGCACATTGCATGTTGATGGGCATGCTCTTGCCAGCTGGGACGGCCGAAAATCGAATGGTGGCAGCAGGCCAAATACAACACGGAATGGTGTGAGCCCTGCCCAGCATGTAGGTTCTGTGTCCCCAGTTTCCGTTGCGATCCAATCGGTACCATCGGCTGGCTAGTGGATGATGGTGTTGCTGCAATTGGCGGGCTGCAGCAATTGCGCGTGCCATTGGTGCTGACGTCGTTGGTTTGAGGGTCGTGGAGTGTAGCAGAGGTTCGGGATGGGGGCAATGCGCAGATGTTTTGCTCCGGGGCACCACATATCCCAGCTGCACAACCAGGCTTGTATGCAGCCAGTGCCATCTACAGAAGGTGGTCGTGGTGTGAAGCAGAATTAGTCACGCTGGTCACGTCAGGTAACAGCACCGAACCTCTCGGCCAGACGTCCGAAATGGTCACTAACAACAACTTCACCTCAGCTCTCAATACTCCTGCAACACTTAATAATTTGAAGCACATTGATCTCTTCCAGGCATCTAACCAAACTTTTTGGTGGACTTCTCCGAGGTTTTCGGTCAGAAGATGAGCCTAAAACATCAACACTACGTAAACCAGCTCGTACTGTTCGAAACCACCTAGATGTTTTCCCCTCATCTGTTTCCTCTCGCAGAAGCGATTATTTCGAACTCTCATGATCAAAATATCTCCCAAAAATATGAGCTGTTCTAAAAATCAAGTACAAGATCAGTTTTTCAAAAAAAAATATCGGAACAGGTCACAACATGAACCTCGGCCTCGGCCTTCCTCCCTTCAATCACCCACGCGATTTTGTACAGTTTGAAGTAGATGGATCTCTTCTTTAGAATCAGACAAATGTTTCAGCATCCTTTGTTAAGCTTTCTGAACAATCTATGTACCAAAATTGCGGAGTTGTCTCGAACCTCCCTCACTGCACACTTGGGATCAAAAACTTGCTCGATCTTCGCAATTGAAATGATAAATCTACGATATAAAGCCTTATGTGAGCTCTAGACACTCACATTGTATGATATGATCCAAATTTGATGCTGAAACAAAATTCTGAAAGTTGAAAAACAGCATTGACCAGATGGTAGCCACCTGAAAATACCATGGTACCCATACAAATTAGACAGGGTGTGTACCTTATACAGCCTGTCTAATTAGAGGCAGGAATGGCTACCACGGTATGCCACTATTTACCGCCGCTACCATGAAAGTGTGGGGGTGGAAAAATTTTGAGCTTTTTACCACCGAAAGGTGGCTCTGAGTGCATCTAATCTTACCACCATTACCACTGACCAAATGTGACTTTTTTAATAGCATTTGTGATGCATTGCACACATTTTGTGACTATGTTACCTACTTATTACAACTCTAAAAAAATTCTGGCCTTACCACCTTACCACCTTTCTACCACCACTACCACTGGTACCATTTTATGCAGTTGGTGGGTTGGGGAACTACCACTCCTACCACATCCACTGTTTTTTGCAATCAGTAAAATTTTGTGACTGGGACAACTACCACACTTACCACACCAAATGTTTTTTCTCATCAGTAAAATTTTGTGACTGATAAAACTACCACCACTACCACTGCCTACCAACACTACCACCAGTAAAATTTTGCGACTGATACAACTACCACCACTACCACTGCTCACCACCACTACCACCAATATGAAAACTTGTGATTTTTCCCCTGGCTTGGTTACCACCTCTACCACGGTTTACCATGACTACCACCAACCTTTGCGGCTCACAAAACTTGCAATTTTCCACATCGCCCAGTTACCACTTCTACCACCCCAATGCCAGTCAAATTCACCACTACCACCTTACCACCTCAGTGCCAACCAGTATGACTTGGCAGTTTTCTCAGTTCCTCTGCTACCACTGCTACCACGATACTTCAAAGGAGTTGGACTTGACAGTTTTCTGCCCCACACTACCACTCTTACCACCCCTTTCATAGCAGAGATCGACAATTCATTTGGTACGGTAAAAAATACAAAAAACACGCAACTTGTAGAGTGGGTGCAATATAGAGGGCACAGCATTCAGGTGTAGCAAAAAAAAAACGAGGCCGTGGACAAGCAAGGAAAGCAGCGTGGGGCAGGGCAGAGTGAAGAACTGACGGCCATGTGGACGAGTTGGAATCCTCCTTGTCAATCTTGGAGGCACGACATGGCGAGGGGATTGACCTTTGTGCATAAAGCTGGTCACGGCGAGCTTTGAGAGCAATGTCCTTGCGGCGGGCCTCGAGAGTCTCCACATGCGCTTGGGTGACTCTCGCCAACCCAACTGCTGCGTCAGCCTCAGCAGCCTTGCGTGCTCGGGTCTTCGGGGCCGCTTGCTTGGCCTTCTTGGAAGGGGGTGCCTGCTCCTTGTCATCGTCGGAGGTGTCGATAACGGAGCGGGAGCGCTTCGGGCCTGCACGCCTCCTGATCTTCTTGGAGCGTGGGGGCTCCTCGTCCGTCTTCACCGCCTCAGGCTCCTCATCCTGCTGCTTCCTCTTCACCCCAGCCGAAGTGCCCCCCGCCAACGACCCACTACTCTTCCGCACAGACTTCCCCCGCGATTTTCCCAGCTCCTCTGCCTGTCTCACCGCCTGCTGCGCTGCAGCCAAGGCAGCCTTGGCTGCCTCCAGCACGGGATTCTCCTCGACAGCTGGCATGGCCTTCATGGCGGACTTCTTGCCAGCTTTGGCAAGTTTCTTGGCAGGGGGTTCCACAGTGGGCTTGTCGTTGCTGTCTGTCTGCTTCTTCTTGGCCTTCGCCAACTTGGGTGGTACCGTGGGCTTGTCGTCGTCGCTGTTGGCCTGTTTCTTCTTCCCCTTCACCGACTTGGCCGGCACCTTGGGCTCGGTGAACTCGTCATTGCTGTCAACCCGCTTGTTCTTTGCCTTTGCCGACGATGTGCTTGGCTTAGGAGGAGGCTGATCCACCCCATCCTCCTCGTTGTTGCCGTTGTCAGTGGCCTTCTTGCGCCCCTTGCAGGCTTCTTTGTGGTCCTTGTACTTCTCACAAAGCTGCTCGCACTGGGCTGCAGGAACATGTACCCACCGCAACTTGTTCTTGCAGAAGAGGCAAAGGAGGGTGTTGATGCGCTTCGAGCTGTCTGCTGTGGCCTTGGAAGGTGCCCCCCAGCTCAAAGTCCGGCGGCAGCCCCTCGAGCATGACACCCTCAATGTGCATGAGCTTGTACTCGTACCACACATACTCCATCTTGATGCCTGGCTTGCCAGTGATGTCGCCTATTCCAAAGATCAGTTTCCAAAGCCAAAAAAAAGGAAACAGAAAGCGCACAAAGGCCATGGAGAATCAACTTGACAACAGCAGCACGGCGCACAGAATAATTGTCGGCCTCGGTGGGGAGCTCGTCGTCCTTGAGCTGGCAGAAAGACTCAAATCGCTTTCCAAGTGCTCCCGGCATCATCTTCAGCGTGTTGGGGATGAATCCCAGCGAGGCTGGGCTTCCAAGGCAGCTGGAGGGGATGGTGTTGTTAACATTGCCTCCAGCAACGATCAAGATGAACCGTGCGCCCGTGCGCTCCTCGAGATTTGACAGCTTGATTGAAAAGTTCAAAGTCAGTTACCACCGCTACCACTCACCACCTCGTAGACTTTGTCGACTGTGAAGGTCACACTCTTTGCAGCGGATGCGTTGGTTGCGAATGGCCCCTTCTCCTTTACCTCCTGCATCTCTCAGTACTCCTCCATCAGTGCATTCTCTTCCTCCTGGGACATGGGCCGTTGCTCGTCGTCCTCCTTCACGAGCTGTTCGAGGGTGGGAAGCTTGAGGCGTTCCCCAGCTGGTTTGTCTGCAAGGCTATTAGCTTAAAGCACGTCTTGAAGCGTTGATACCCTACCTCCACTAACCTCCAGCTGCTTTTTCCACACCTTCGCATTCAACAAACTCTCCTTCTTCGACCGCTTGAACGATGATGCACCACGGAAAATTCTTTTGACCTCATTGAGCTCGATCCCGAGCTCCTCTGCAACTTTCTTCTCCATGTCCCTGAGTACATCTTTGAACTCCTCTGCCTTCTCCTTCAGTGCCCGCTTTGCCTCCCTCTTGGAGTCTGACTTGGCCTTGCCGGTGCCAGCAAGAGTAGTGCTGGCCAAAAATACGATACAAAAAATTAAATTTTGAATATATTCAAAATTACGCTGATACGATACGGCCTTGGAACCTCCCAATGAATATAAATACGGGCTGATACGATATGATGCAATACCGATATAATATAATAAGGCCTCAGCGTATTCAAATATATTTTGATACACTCGGAAGCCCGGGCCGCTCGGCAATCACTGATCTCGGACCATTTCAGCGGCAATTTGGCGGCAACTTTGATCATAGATCAACAAAACAGACCCCAGATCAGACGGCAGCCAAACGGCAGCAGACGCGGAGAGTCACGGCAGGTCCAGAGATAGCCCTGGTGTATGTCAATAGGGTCCGGAAGGCAGGAAGTGCACAAATCATCAAGTACAGGCACTTGGACAAAAAGGTGCCCGACATTAAATATATTCAAATATATTTATATCGTATTCATATTCCATGCCTGGATATGAATACGATCTGCTACAGATACGATACGCGGCTAGCTTGGCGAATACGATATGGATAGAATATGATACGGAATTTTCGTATTCATATCATATTTTGGCCAGCACTAAGCAAGAGCAGCAGATGGGCCGCCACCTTTGGCTTTCCCACCCAGCTTTGGGGCCCTTTCCGGCTGGTGAGGCGCATGCGGATTGCGGTCATGGTGTGTGACAGCCTCGAGATGTGGGTCTACATCCTGCTCATTCTCCTTGGGAGTTTCGGTTGCAGATTGGGTAGAAGGGTCGGTAGTTGAAGGGAGGGCGGCGAGGGGGTGCTACCGGAGGCGTCCATGACATGGGAGGTAGGCGATGGCTGGGAGGTGGAAGCTGAGGCAGGCGCCATGGGAGGCGTGGTAGTGGTGGTAGCGATGCCGAGGGGTCCAAAAATCGTGTCCTTGTGCCACTCCTGATGTGTCTTGCGTCTGCCACCTTTCGTAGGGGAAGAATGTTTCGCCGGTGAAACGGTGCACTTGAAAAACGTGAAAGAATAGTGATAGAATGTGATGGGCAACAACCACACCAACAACTACCAAACTACACCAACACTACTAATCCCAAAGATTAAGTGCTTCTCCTTGTGAGTTCGGGTCCGACCTGTAGTATGCGGCTAACTGGTTCAGAATCGAAACCAAATGGAAATCCAAGACACACAGTACTTCGTATGTTCGTCTTATACTTCAGATGAGTACTTCCAACTGAAGGAAAGTCCGCCTAGGCACCTCAATGAATGAAGTAAATAGGTTGCTTTATAATAGGTGGATACAAGGAGGTTTAGACGATTAAATCTAAGGCTCCAGGGCAGAGGTTTTGATAACTTGCGAAAATCCTCACTCTGGTAGTCCGTGAGTATCCGAGGTTAACTCCAAGCGAACAAAGGCTCAAACGGTTTGTTATGCCGTCGACCTAGGCTTTCCAATGCACTAGGAATGTTTGTCTACTTTGTTATCAGGCCCTAGGGACACTGCACGCGTCCAGACGTCGATCCAACACACTACAACAGGGCTCCTAGGCAACAAGTTGGGGTGAAGGCAAAGCGCCTGACAAGGTACAGTTGGTCGCCTAGGGGTAGTATACCCGGTTCTAACCTTCTTCTGTTAAGGCCTCCTGCCAGCTACCGCAATTCCAGTCAAGATCCAATACACTACGACAAGGCCCTTTGCACAGGTCGGGGTAGAGGCAACTCAACGATCAAATACGACTTCTTTCAAGAGGGAGAACACGTTCGCTTCCCAGGAAATCTTGTTGTCCCTAGTGGAGTATGGTAGTCATTGCACAAATGTACCACAGCTACCACCGATTACCACCCTTACCACCGCTAAAGGAAAATCCCATTTTGCAGATATTTTCAAGTCCCCTTACCACGATTCCCCAAAATTTGCTCTATTAATTCTGAGATACAAAGCATATGAGAAAAAAATAGCGCGAAGTGTTTGAGAACTACTGAGTGTCACCCTCCTCATCTGAGTCAATCCAATAAATGCCCCTGATCCTGCTGCCCACGGGTGCGGCTGCGCTGCCCCGAGTGGTGCTCTCTGGAGGGCCAGCAGCAGCAAGACCCATGGCCCTGGAGTGACTGAAGCTTGCGGCGATATACATGAGGTAGCGGTGGTCCTCATTTACTGACATGTTGATCCTCCAGTTCTTGGGATGAGCAGCATGTAGCTCTGCGAGTTGGGCAGCAGCTGAATCGTAGTCATGGTGGATGATGCTCCCACCGCAGATGGCAAAATAAAGCAGTGGGGGCGGCAGTGGGTTGATAGCACCACGGCGGGATCAAGACATGGTGGTCGATGGCATTGAGTTGGCAGCTGCAGCGGCAAGTGTCTGGGGAGCACATGCAGGGGTCACAGGCACTTGGACAGGATGAGATGGGGTTGAAGCCGATGGAGTGGCGTGGCCGGCCGTCCCAGATGTACGGACACGACAGGATGGGGTGACAAGAGTGGAAGAAGCACTAGATGGTAGCATCGCAGCGATTGGTCCAGGTATCGACAAAGATCCGAGGGCCAAGTCATCGACTTCACTGTAGGCGGGAGTGGCATTGTGCTGGGGGTCGGCAGGATGTGCGTGCTCTCCACGTGCACAGGCGCCGCGCCAAGCCGAGACACACGCCACCCTTGTTGGATAGCGGATTCCAGTGGCACCCGAGACACCATTGATCACAGCCTTGCAGCTCTCCCTGTAAATAGCCCATATCAGCATATGTTTGGAACGAACCAATTTTTGCGATGCACCAAGTGGTATAAAGGCCAGGGGCCAGACAGTGGCTGCCAGTTGCAAGCCAGAACGGCCCAGTCCAAGTTGTGCGCTCTGGGTCAGCGTAAAGAGGAGGATCGCAATAGTAGTTGTTAGCAGTGGACATGAAGAACAAGAATCAACAACATGTACCGATACACGTGACCAATCATTCGATTTTGAGGTGCGGCAGAGACAATTACCACTGATAAAAAAATAAGAACAGCATGCAGTGTGTTTCTGCACTTGAAAAAAAGAAAAATAATTTGCTATATGGTTCAGTGGTCTATTCAAAAGTAAAGGTGAATGGTTTTCCTTTCCACCATGCTTCGCGGTCCTTGATGTCCTCCTCCGTGAAAGCAATTGCTCTCTTGCGTGTTAAGGGTCTTTCGTCAATAATTGTGACGTTGGCCAGGTGTCCAGCACCAAAAAACGTGAGCAAAGGCTCATAGACAAGTGTGAAAGATCTCTTGCCATAGGTCGGTATATATTTGCTGCACACTATCAGTGCATTGTACAGACTTATGAGCACGTAGAAGGCGTACCTTTGCCCTTTTCTATAGAGCAACAAAAAATGAGAGATAGCTCAGATGCAGCGACGTCCATACGCACCGTTCCCGGTAGGCAGCATTGTGGGCCCATCTGTCAGACTTGACTCCCTGCCCCTTCGCTCTAGCCCTCACTGCACGCATCTGTAGCTTCGCCTTCTCTCTAAGAAGCTCAGAGTTTCTACAATTTCTTCAGCTGAGACGGTATAAGAAAAGATTATCCACTTGCCCTTCTGCATATTTTTTCAAGGCTAGTGCTCATCTCTGTTGTGCATCGGTGTTCTTGAGAGCGTGAGATGTGTTCAGCTCGCCTGAGGGACTAGTTGAGTTAAAGGAAGAGGGTGTAGGTTGGGTCATGGAAGTGAAGAGGCAAGATGCGGTAGGTTTACCAATGTGTACGCACTTGGAATTGGGCAATCTCACATTCGCCGAACCAAATTATATCCTGCATTTCATGGGCAGTACATCTTGAGCCAATTTGAACATATATTCATTATATACCCTGCGGCTCTCTGTAGAAAAATTGTGGGACATTCCTGGCCTGCAAGAAATATTTTCTGGATAAAATGTCTTGCAGGAGAACACCGGGCCGGTGCCATCACAAGCGTGTTCGCGATCAATTGTTACACCAAAGAATATTCGCTAGTCACCCAAACTTTAACCAGAAGATCTAGGGCTGCATAGGTATTTAGACCTACCTGGGGCCAATCTGTAGAAAAAAAAAGTAGCAGCAATGGTGGTCAGCAAGATGGCAGAAATAATGAATTACTTTTCAAAGTTTGGACGTGTTCACGATTTGGGCGTGTTTGCGATTATCAACATTTGAATTCAATTTGTGGTAATGGTGGTAACGGTGGTAATTGGTGGTACGTATGGTAGAATAGAGAAAAATATTGTAACTATTTCAATTCATAGTCATATGAATAAAGATCAACACCATTCTCCCAGCATTGCATCTCGGCCGCCTTCTCCCTCACCTGCTCCTCCTTGGAAAGCAGGGAAAAATACTCGTCTGCAGGGGGTGAAGCCGTGCCGAACCCAGCGGAAGATTCCGCCTGCAGTGTACTGCGTGAAGGAGTACCGCCACTTGCCTGCAGCAACTGGGATGTTGGAGTGGTAGAGGATTGCGCTAGGGATTAGGATGGTACAGCCAGGGGGAAATTCCAGTATGAGACAGCAGTCCCACAAAATGAGGTGACCACCCTTGTGATAGTCGAAATCTCCAAGGGCCGTGATTGCACACATCCCAAAGGAAAGGTTGGCGAAGTCGCAGTGGCCAAGGGTGCAAGTCTGAGGGCCAAGATTGAATGTACATGCCAACCAAATGCTGTTAAGGAATGGGCGCTTGAGATGCGGGTTGCGACCATAGAATTGGCGCATGTGGATGACGTAGTACTCGTAAACGAAGGGAGCCCAATTGGAAAACACCGCTGTGAGGCTTGTCAGCGGAATTGAAAAAAGAGAGAAAAATCAATTAACACACCAGTAGCAAATCCTGCCAACTGAATAAACGCAGTGTTGCCAATCAGACAGGCCAGAACAGCTGTGTTGATGACGCCATTGGCCAACGTCCCGGGTTGTAGCTGCCCACCTCCATGGGACTGACCAGTGGTAAGTGTGGTAAAGTTGCCATGCCAGTGAAAGGTCTTCTCCTCCAAGACAGAGCACTTCTCCAGCGCATCGGCCATGGCTGCAGCGGCAGGGTTGTGCATGTTCTGGTGGAAGTTGGGATCATCTTCGTGCCCAGCAAAGATGGCAATAATGCGGCCAGTAGAGTCGACAATGGGGCAAGTTTCCCTACTCTGAAAATTAACAAAGGAAAGAGGAACGAAAATGTAACACACACGGTCCGAGATACTTCTCCAACTGAAACCCTTGGAACTTCGCTTGAGGGCCAAAGAAATCTTCAAGAACACGAGATGGATGCCAGCTAGCCTCAGGATTGACACCAGCCTCCTTCTCTGCAGTGGCTATCCCCTCATCTCACAGCCCGATCCACCCAGTGGAGGCTGCACGCTCCTTCAGTATGTCGAAGTTCAAGAGATGGATGGCAGGATGGGACACTGGAGTGCTACGTGGCTGTTCATTGCACGGAGTCCAGTGAGGTTGGGCATTAGAAAGATGTGTGGATGCCAAGCGAGCATGAGGGATGTTAGGACCAGCATCGGGCTGGGAAAAATCCTCGCCGTCGTTGTCAATGGGGGAGGGCAGGTGCAGAGGATGGGCTGGAGGAAGCCGGACTGACAGATAGTGTGGGTATAGTGGTCATGGTAACGCCGGTGGTGATGTCAAAGACAGCGGCGCTGATGGATTCCCATGAAGCAAAATCTTTCCCAGTACGTTCCTAGCTGTGTTAGAGTTATTGAGGGACAGATTTCAGTAATGCATACCTTTAAGATGGCTTTCAAATTGAGAGCGTCCAGATCAAGTGGCACCTCAGCCAGTGGCTCTGGGAAAGTTGATTGGAATATGTGGTAAGTAGCCAATTTCGACTCACTGGGAAGCTTTAAGGCCAGATACATTACTTAAAGCATAAAATATGTAGAGGAACGATGAAGGAGCTGAAGGAGAGATTGAGAAAAGGAGTTGAAACAAAGGGGCAAACCACCACCCATGTGCGCAGCCATGCCCCACGTGACCAATGGACTTAGCATAAAAGATTGGCTACTCAGCTACCACACCTACCATGCCTACCACACTTACCACCACATTTCCACCCGAGCGACACTGCCAGCCATGGGCGGGCCCATGCCACGTGACCAATAGACTTGGCGCAAAACAAAATTGGCTGCTCAGCTACCACGCTTACCACACTTACTACACACTTACCACCATCACGCGGTACCAAACATGGTCACGTGTGGTTAGTTTGTCTCTTGACGCGTCGACCACTTCCCATCCACACCATGAAGACAAGGCCTGTCAAGCCATCCCAGCTTCACCATAACAAACTCAAGCGATGCCATGTCCCAGTTGGTGTTGTTCTGCCAAATGGTTCCTGTCACAGGAAGCTGAAAACTGTGGGTCCTCGTGCTGTAGAGAAGCTTCACCACAAATCTGCACAGGCATTCAAGGATCATCTAGCTGGTAGGAGACCCATTGAGTGCCCTGTCTTAGCTGACCATGGAGCTCCTGCTAGGCCTCTCTGAGGAACGGTGCCAGCAATACCTGGCATTGCGAGAGGGCGATGTCCCAGAATATATGGACCAAGGTGCTGACGATGAGCCAATGGGTGTCGAGGACATGCTGCAGGGCAACATTGAAGTGAACATCAGTCATGCTGGGGGCGAGTTCCAGGAGGAGTTGAGACAGGGGATGGGTGGAAAAAAGTGCATCGCAATCTTTGCTTTCTTTTCCTTTTATTTAGTGGTGGTACTTACGTGTTACCACAGGAAACAGAGGGACACCCGCAACCGAAAGGATATTCATGAGCATCGCATTCTTGGCTTCCGTGGCCAGATGAATGCGATCACCGATGCATATGCAAAGTGGGGCGCCACCCAAGGGGAAAATGGTTGAGATGCTCCGTCTTCACCTGACTCTGCTCTGGATGACCCAGATGTCGATGGCATGTACAGCATCAAAGTCATGGATATGTTTAGTGTGTCTCATTCCTCTTGAATATCAAGTAGGACTGAACGCAGTCTTTTGTATTGCCTAGGTACTTATATTGTACACGTGCCCCTCCATAAATCCGATAAATTCGTTGTATCATCTCTTGTTGGCCAGGGGCTTTTCCCATGTGCTCCCTTTGCCCCCAAGATCGCCGTTGCAACTCGTGTGCTTGAGATGTTCCGCGTCAACCGTCTACAATGCCCCTCCCTTTCCATTCAAAGCTGGGTCAAGAGTCTGTGCAATCTGCATGGCAGGCCTTACATCCCATACCTCGCCCAGCAGTTCACAATCTCTTTTGACCTCTACCTCGAGGTCCTGGGCAATATTGACAAGCGCGTTGCCACTGCCCTAGGACAGGATACACCTGATTGGCGCCTTAAGAATTGTTGTCCATCTTGCACGTATAAGCTGGAGGGAGAGCAAAAGCTTATCTTTTCCATGCTGGTTGCTATGGATGGGAACGATTCCTTGAAGAGGGTTCTTCAAAAGGACTCGACTTTTGATGATGGCGGTAATCCTACACAAGGCAAAAGCCAACGCCGAGACCCAAGGAAGGCAGACGCTGGTGGGAGTTATTTCCTGAAGCGTGATGAGGTAGATAAGTGGGCGAAAGAGATGATTGACAGAATGGTTGATGTCCCAGTACGTGATTTTATGAGAACTAGAGATTTATCTTAACATCTGAAACAGATTATTGACAACCCCAATAAATCTGATTGCCATGAGCGGTGGAAGAATCTGAAGGAAGATATGACCTCCAGAATGTGGGGGGTGTTTGATGAGACAGGCGTCTTCCTTGCATTGTGCAGACATGGCTTCGTCCTGCTTCTGGCAGACATGGTTTGAAGTGGCGAGCTGTAAGTGGTATCCAGTGGTAATGGTGGTAGCCATGGTAACTGTCATACCTCTAGTGCGAAATATCCCTTGGCAGTTGTTGAAGCTTTGTTGGACGTGTTTGGGCCTGATGCGGGGGGATGGCTACGACATAGGGTGCGGCTTCGGAAAGACATTAAAGAAGATTCCACTCGGCAAGCGGGTGGAGGAGCTGAATTTCAGGACATTGGTGGGCTCCTTCCACAGGCATGCTCATAATCGCCTCTGCCAGCTATCGTTTCTGGCAATGTGGTGCGAGCGGTTCTTCTCCAAGTCCCACGCCCTGGCACGATCCACGCGCTACGCAAGTGTCTTCCACTGTTGACAGGCTATTGCTACGTATCTTGCTCATTCTGATGTTTATAATGCATATGCGAATCTGAGTAAGTATCATTTGCTTGCATGTACTGTTTTGTGACCATTTTTCCAGGTACCTTTCTCGTTAATAACTACAAACAGGCTGTGGCTATACTTGACCAGAATCCAGCACTGGTCTGGTCAATGAAGGAGATGGAAATCAAAGATAAGCAGGAGTTGCATGCCAGGCTGAAGGAGGAAAGGGACTACCTCATCATACTTTCCAAAGAGCCGGAGGAAGAGACCAACCAGATGCTGTACATTACTTGGCTCACGACTCTGATGCAGAAGGAGTGAGTTGTACCACAATTACCACTGCTACCACATTACCACTGATACCACCGATAACAGGGAAAGATTGAAGTCTGTCAAAAAACCAGACTCCAGGTCAACACGTGTTACCATGCATCATGCTGAGGAGGGAGCGAGTCGTGCGCTGGCTCATGTGGAGGAAATAGAGAGACAGATGGAGATTAAGGACCGTTGGACGTGGGGATCAAAGGAGTGGGTGGCAGCATCTACTCTTGTGGACACCAAGCGATACAGGACATGCATCAACGATCTTGAAGCCTTGGTGCTCAAGCGTATGTTTGAGCTCACAAAGATGAATATGTCAGGAACAGGTGTGTTGATGACTTTCCAGTCTTTCTTGCTAACGTCTGTCTCAAAGGATACAAGCTGCATAAACATATTGCAAAGGCCCTTCAGACAAGATCAAAGGCCATTCGCAATGCCCTGGCGAGATACAACAGCGCTGCAGCAGCGTTATCACCCCCTAGGCGTCAACTCACATGGGCTGAAGTCATTGACTACACCTTTCTTTCTGAGTGGGACCTTCTCCATGATCCAGATGCCAATGCAAAGATACGTCCCTGGGCATCTCCAGCTGCAAGACTGGTCTTGGAAACATATTTCAAAATAGAACGCGCACAAGAGGAATTGATTGCCTCAATGTGGAGATCCGCCGTCTTGTGACATATATTAGGGATGAGAAGGAATATTTGGATCACAAGGCAAGGTAGATAGAGAAGACGGATCCTAATCTCGCATTTTTTGTCAGACAATATCAGTGGAGGTGTGGACAGTTTGATGAGAGACATATGAAGAAGTTGACTGAGCTGAAGAAGACATTGGGCAGACGGTTTACAGGGACACTGGTGCCTGGACAGAGGATTACTCCAACACTGTCCACACGTCCACCACCAATGGAGGGAGTAGAGGAGAGAGGGATGGACAAACCAGAGGGCGACTTTGTAGAGGAGGACGATGAGGAGGGGTGGGAGAGTGAGGAGGTAGAGGATGAGGAAGTTGCAGAGATGTTGGAGACCGTTCTCACAGTGGCTACAGATGGGGCGGAATTGGGATCAAGGGATGAGTAGTGATGGGTGATGGTACTCATGGTAGCGTGGTAGGGGCTATTCAGTTATTCCCTAGTAGGTGATGGTACTCATGGTAGCATGGTAATAATGGCACTGGAGCCTTTGAAGTATCGTGGTAGCAGTGGTAGCAGAGGAACTGAGAAAACTGCCAAGTCATACTGGTTGGCACTGAGGTGGTAAGGTGGTAGTGGTGAATTTGACTGGCATTGGGGTGGTAGAAGTGGTAATTGGGCGATGTGGAAAATCACAAGTTTTGTGAGCCGCAAAGGTTGGTGGTAGTCATGGTAGACGGTGGTAGAGGTGGTAACCAAGCCAGGGGAAAAATCACAAGTTTTCATATTGGTGGTAGTGGTGGTGAGCAGTGGTAGTGGTGGTAGTTGTATCAGTCGCAAAATTTTACTGGTGGTAGTGTTGGTAGGCGGTGGTAGTGGTGGTAGTTTTACCAGTCACAAAATTTTACTGATGAGAAAAAACATTTGGTGTGGTAAGTGTGGTAGTTGTCCCAGTCACAAAATTTTACTGATTGCAAAAAACAGTGGACATGGTAGGAGTGGTAGTCCCCCAACCCACCAACTGCATAAAATGGTACCAGTGGTAGTGGTGGTAGAAAGGTGGTAAGGTGGTAAGGCCAGAATTTTTTTAGAGTTGTAATAAGTAGGTAACATAGTCACAAAATGTGTGCAGTGCATCACAAATGCTATTAAAAAAGTCACATTTGGTCAGTGGTAATGGTGGTAAGATTAGATGCGCTCAGAGCCACCTTTCGGTGGTAAAAAGCTCAAAATTTTTCCACCCCCACACTTTTATGGTAGCGGCGGTAAATAGTGGCATATCGTGGTAGCCATTCCTGCCTCTAATTAGACAGGCTGTATAAGGTACACACCCTGTCTAATTTGTATGGGTACCATGGTATTTTCAGGTGATGGTAGCCTATACTTGCTAAAGGTTTTAAGCTACTTCACGAACTCGTTTGCTCAACTTTTTCTGTAAACTGAATTTGACTGAACTGACAGCACTGGAAGAAAGCATTAGTTCTCTATACCTCATGTATGAACATAGCACCCAAATATACACAATGCACTCCTCTCTGGAGATGTGCTTCTGTGAAGCGCCCATTGAGCGCCCACTAGGCGCTCGACAAGCGCCCGTCGGATGCGAGTCCGAGTGCTTCGGCAATGACATCCGACACGCGTTTCTGTTGTGTCAAGACTCATGTTACTGCTTTCTTCAAAAGCTGGCTCTTCTGAAATGATTGAAAAGACCAGGGGCGAATGATATTACTATCATTTGTACATGTAACATATTTACTAAGCAATGGGAGTGCGAAATGTCGGGAATCACAGTAATTCAAAACAATTACTAGGTCTGCGAGATTTCAGTCGTCACGGAGTGAGAGGGGGACAGGTCGAGGACAAAGCCGATTAAGCAGATATGTGATGCGAGAACAACACTGAACCCATTTTAAGTGGCGAGAAATGCCAAGCATGGGCCGAGTTAAGAGCGTGGCGACAGTGCAGCATGAAAGCTCGAATACATGGCAGAGATTGGTGGGAGGTGCATGAGGCTGCTCGAGGAAGTATGCAGATGAGATGAAGATGAACACGTGAAAGATGAATGGTTGCGTACGAAGCACACCGCGGCTCGACAGCGCCACAACCGTAGGTATGGTGGACCTGCCGAACGTACGGGAAGGGAGAAAAAAAGCTATATAGAGTGGATCCACAGCAACGGGTGAACAATGTGGGTGATACCAAGAAAGGGAAGGATGGCAACAAGCAAGCGAGCCTACAGAGGCGACAGCACAACAGGAGTGGATGGCGAGCAGGCGAAGTGCGTGGAGGCAGTTAACGAGTGGTCCTAGCGCAGCAGAAAAATTCAAGTCAAATTCGTTGAGAGCACGCTAGTTGAGCCAGAAAGAGTGCGCACCTAGACGTAGCTACAGCTCCAGAATAAAACGGTACTCGTGCGGTGTGCGTCCAACGGCCCATGGGCAATATAGCCGTGGGCGGTGAGCTGCTACAGCAGCGAATGCAAGGTATAGGCGGAGAAGACATGTGGTAAGCCCATACAAAGATGCAGTGGGGTAGGAAGCGAGGGCGAGCACAGAGCAAGCGTGTGCGGCACGGAGGGCGGAAACGGCAAAAACCGGTGGCTGGTAAGAGCAACCAGGGATTAGGAGACCTTGAATAGCCTCAATGAAGATCCAAGTAACCCAGTCAATGGATATTTAGCAGCGAAATAGCACGCGGCAGGAGGGCGAAGTAGGGGCAGCGATCGCATTTCCACGGGAGGGAGACACTTTGGGGCGACGAGAAGCGGGATACAGGAGCCACTAGTAGCCTATTAGGTACCTCCCAAAGCCCAAAGAGCCTGCTGGTACGTACCAGAATATATAGGAACGCTGGCGCTGGCGAGAACGGGAATGTGAGGGCAACGCCGGGCCGCCGAGGGGGATTTAGGCGGAGTAAGCGGTATAGATTGATGGAGTCGATGAACATCTGTGTGCTGGTGAGCGGATGCCCCTCGGAGGGGCCCCAGGCGCCGAGGGGAGCAAGCAGAAGGGAAGGGACGAAGCCAGCGAGACGATTGATGGGAGTGATGTGGGATCAATAGACATCCCAATTTGGGCGAGCGGGATGCGCACGGACCCTCGACGGGAGCGCAGGCGCGAGCGGTGGGCGGGCGAGTGGCTGTGGGCCGAGGAAGGTGCGCTGATATATCAGCCCTTCCTCTAGCTCAGAGGACTTGATATATCACAGTCCTCTGCTAATCAGAGGACCGTGATATATCATATCCCCACATACGCCTGCTTGAAGTTGAACCAGAACAGAGGCGCGTTTCACCACGACGCAAACAAATCTCTGCGAGCCTTGCTGGCTGCTGGTAAAGCTTTTCACGGGATATAAATATAGATTGCTTTTCTCGGCTGAGCAGGTGAAAGCCTTTTAACGTTTTTTGAGCATGGTTCAATCAGGGAAACCAGCCTCAATTCCGACGGAAACCAGTAGAAACCAGCAGGGAATTATCCAGTGGAATTCAGTGGAATCCGTTGGAGACCGGCGAAGCTACCGGTTTCTGCTGGATTCCGGTGCAAACCATTGAACTCGGGTGGAAACCACCATCAACCACTGCCGAACAATGCCGATCAGCCGTTTGATAGCTCCGCGTGTATTACTGCAGACGAAGGGAAGCCAGCGGAGTTTGAAACACGATCACGTGTTTCTGATGTTTCTGGGCATGATCGCTCGCGAACCTGGACATTCACCTGCCATGGGCCGGCATGGTGTGTTGTTATCTCAAACCTCGACAATTATAGGCATCCCTAATTTTTATTTTCCTACAGGATCATCCAACAGAAATTTTCAAATGATTTTCGGTGGACCATTTGCAAAATTCTAAAATAATTCGCGTTCCGTTTGCGCCCCGCTCTGTCCGACGGAAACATGAATGAACATGGATTGAATCCCGAGAATTTCTGACCGATAGTCGGCTGCGACTAATCGCAGATTGTTGTGACTTTTAAGCAGCGAAGAAAAATATACTTAGTCTGTGAGCTGGAATGTCTCTGCGCTTTCCAGAGCAAGGCCCTCATGATGCGTGTTGGGAATTTTCGGATTATTTCCATCACACTGGAACGCTCCTTGGTCGGTAACTTTGCATTGTGGATTGTCCTGGACAAGGGAAAGGCCCGAAAAATATGGTGATTCACCATCAACCCCACTCGAGGCAAGCTGAATTGACTTGAGTGGTAGCACCGGAGCAAGAAGAGCCACACCGCGTCTGAGCTGTGTTCTTAACCAATACGCATTTCTTAATCCGTGCAATCATTTATCACAAAGAATGGGCAATAAAGGCTTGGTATTTATTCGCTTTGAAAACTCTGTCAGCTCCTCCTCGTTTGTCGGGCATAAAGAGTCAGAACGTGCGCGAAACACTCGCCTCTGTCAGCCTATGCAGCAGCTGGGTGTTTGAACCAAGTTCCGCATACGTATGCCGTTATCGTCCTGTTTCCATGTCCGAGTCCACACCGTTTGAGGCGTTTTCAACAAACGCTCGTAAACGACGATGAGTGAAATCGAATGAGAACGCAGTTGAATATTCATATACAAGGAGCTTCAAAAAACACCATGAAGTCCTTTCGCAGGCGGGGCTCCTTCCATTCTTCCTCCATCCATACAAAAATCTTGCTCCAGACACGTATATTCCGTCTTGACCTGAATGGACGTGAGAACAACCATTAGGATTCGGATACCACGGAGTACATACCCTTGGAATAACAACCGACGCAAGATGTTGAACCATGGCGAAGGGGTGCAAATGGCCTGGAGTGAGAGTCATATAATGAGACTGTCGCAGGAAATGGGGAAAGGAACCAACCATCACTAGGAACGCAGTGGTTCAGCGTCATATTCCCAATCGTCATAGGAAGGTACGGACCGCCTGCGAGACACATTCAGTCCTCACGGTCCACACGAGAGGTAATCGAATGTGGGCAGCTCAATGGAAGAAATACTCACATCCTGTACCGGTGTAAACAGATCATTTCAGGAACGTTTCGCAGATCATACATACACACTGGTCGGTGCCGCTCATATTCTCGAAGAATCCCACACATTGTGAATGAATGTATCCTTGAAATAGTGAAGGAGTACTTACATCCTGGCAGGATATTCGAGCATGAAAGATAGAGATAAAGTGAGCAGAAAACTACTCACGATCTGCAAGATTGCAATTTCACGCCGATTCAGTTGCTTCGTTGAAGATCACTCACACACTGCGGAGAGGATCAGTCAGTGATGGCCAAAGACAGCTGGACTGGAAGACTGACGTCCTATCACAAATGAACAAAGCGTGTCAACGAGAGAACGAGTGCTCAGTCCCGGAAATGCCTACTTGCTATACGTCATGGGATGAGCAAGTGAGAGTAGGGGTGTCCGTTCGCACTCACTATCGTTGAATTCTGAAAGGCGTCGATATCCTTTGGAGTAACACATAATGACGAAGAAAACTCACCATCTATAATCCAAGTGATATCAGAATAAATATGATGAATAATAACTGCAACGACTCACGGGCTTTGAATTCCATTACCGTCATAATCAGCATTGAACGCGAGGGTACTTCGACAGACTCACACCCTGCGGGCAATTGAGTATCGTATTCATAGTCGACACCAAAAAAAAATGTCACGCACACACTGGGAGAAATTGTCGTTATATTAATGAATGGCCCCATATCTATGTTGGAAAAAGGACTCACGGACTGGGGGAAATCCGAATAAATTCAACGAGAGCCAGACTTGATCAGATGGATCAACTTACTTCTTTCTGCGCCACAGAAAATGCGTTCAGTGAATGACGATAAGCCGAAAGAATGTCCCACCTCGCACTACCAGAGTAAAGGTCGAGTTTCAAAGATGGACGATTGGGGGAAGAATTACACTCACCCGATCATTCGACTACAAGAATCAGGTTCGAATTCGAATTTCCCCACAAAATCAAAATGGAAACACTCACCCACTGCGGGATTATGCGATTTTGGACTCTATTTTAGGATACTGAGCATCATCACTCACGCCCTACGAGACAAATTGAACAAGGAGCGAGGATACTGAAGATCATCACTCACGGCCTATGAGACAAATTGAACAAGGAGCGAGTATTCTGCGAAGAGAAGCCTACTCCTATGCAATCCTGCATGAAGCATGATTGAGTATGAGTGTGAGCCACTGAGCTAAATAACTGACATCCTGCCAAAATATGAGGAGTGCGGTACCTGAGGACGCAGAGAGACTCACCATCTGGACCAAGTATGTACGCGGGTTGAACGGAAACGAAGACCATTGCAAAACGAAGACTCACACACTGTCAGCACATGACAGTGAGTGAACTGAATCCCTGGAGTTTGCGGGGAGTCACTTACGCCCTGAGATGGGTCAGTACAACACTCTAACATCATGCAGAAAACCCACCTCCTATTCACCCGCCCGGTTACCTACAACACACTACTGTGGTTACCACTCACCCACTATACTCGAATTTCAATCTCAGCGGCGTTAAATGTAGAAGTCACTAACATTCTGTGATGATAAGCCCAGGGTAACCATTCAAGGGGAAAGGACTTACGCCCTACGCGGTGGTGAGTGACAAATACACATGCACTTGGGAGCAAACTCACTCGCTAGAAAATCGGCGGTTCAAACGTTGGATCCCGAATTATTCATTCAATCAATACTCACACACTGCGGTAGATATTCAGTTCCCATGAACAAAATATATCAAAAACTGACTTACAAGCTGCGAAAGCAGGTTGGGGTCTAATTAAGTTAACTCGCCGGGACTACTAGGACGCACATCCTGGTCGTCCGAGTCAATATGATTCAGCTATCGCGGGGGCACTTACGGCCTGCATCAGGACGATGGGAGGTCGATCAGCCAGTTGAATGCACATCCTCCGGACGAACTGCTTACACACTACGTATGCACGAAATTAAGATAATTAATGCGAGGCTTTGGAAAATCACTCACTGAGATACTGTTACCCAACGAATTGGCCTGGTAAACGGTCACAATACGCTCCTGATCCTGATTGAACATGCCGCCAAGAAGAACGGAGACAGGATTGGCGGCAGTGCCCGCGATGAGTGCGATGGTGGCGATGAGGATCTTGAAAAGTTGCATGATTTGAGATGGAGATGAAGATGTGAAATCGACAGTTGGATCCTTACATCTTCGCGTCTTTATGTACCCCGTCGTAGCATGACCGGAAGCTATCCCTGAACATTAGTGTTGTCACTGTCCGGTCCTGAACTGTTTCCGAACCCGAACCGAACCCAAACAGAACGTGAAGAGGGGACCCTAGACCCAAACAACATTATCTCTGTTTCATTTCCCTCTTTCGCCGCGGCATTCACAGAACCTGATAGGAGGCCGAGAGGCACAATGTTCGAATTACTCACAAGACAAGAGTCTATCCGATATCTCGCGATTCCTAGCTTTTCGGTCACTGACTGTGGCCTGTTGGGCGGTGTGCTAACGTATCTTTCATGGGTACGGTTTAACTCCACTGGAAATGGTTACATTCGCGAGATATGAATGAACGTTCAGGGGGATCGCTTGCCGTTTGACTCGAAGAGCACCCCGTCGGCGTCGTGCCGACAGGCAGCTCGAAATCATCATCATCTCCGAAATATTTGGCACATACAGCGGCCCCGGAGATGCGCCGAAGCCCCACGGATCTCCAGATTCCGGATATGTAATGGATTAAAACAACATTAAATGTCGGGCCGCGAACCGAAGCGGACAGGCAGATGAGTACCAGTACGAACGCGTAGATCGGTCCGGCAATGTTGGGTGCCTATAACCCTCCCTCGAGGGGGCACATGATTTTGGCGGGACAGTCTTCAGTCTTCATCGCAGCACAGCAGAGGATGCTTCGACGCGAGAGTTGGCCACGGCAGTAAGGCAACAAAATTTCTAGATGTTCTGCCCCCGGCAAGATTTCCGCTTTCCGGGCTAGTAGACGCAACAGATGCCCAATACCGATAAAAAGCAGAACCAAAACCGGAATTTAGGACCAGAGGGGCTGTGTAGTAGAGGAAATAATTGCGTAAACCGTTGCTACACTGCAGTCTTCTCCTCATGCGCTTTCATCGTTCCCGCTCCTGTGTGTCCCACTTTCGACCCCCCGCGCGCGCGTTTGCTTGCTCACCAGCTGTCAACGGACCGAGCATCCCCCGCGATGTGCAGAGTGGCGATAGAGATACGAGAGGGTGGGGGCGAGTGGGGACTCCGGGAGGATAACACGGCGACGGCGTGGGTCTGAGGCGGGAAAGGGACGGCATGCAGCTGAAGCAGAGGGACGATACGAGGACGCAGAGCGGAGAACAGACGACACACGTACCTAGGCACCCAATCTGCGACCGCATGTCGCTCGCCGGTCGCTACTGGATGACCTCGAGCCACGGGAAACGCCGCGTTTTGCTTCGACGCGGAGGTGGGGAGCGGGCCCGGGGGCCGCGGATACAGGGAAGCGGCGGTGGGTGCTCGGTGCGCGAAGTGATGGTGGGTCTGGGTACGGTGCCTCGACGCAGCGGCGAAACGGTGTACGAGTCTATCACAAGACACGCAGCGGTGAGAGGTACCGCTGATATCTGAAAAGGGCGACGAGACGGTGAACACGTACGTGAACGTCTATCGGCGGAGTGAGCACAGCGACAAATATGAGACTCGAAAATCAATCCGTCGGGGTGGAGGCGCAGAGCGCACTGCCAACAGTGCAGTCGGCGCACTGGTTCTGCTACGGCTTTACGTGCGCGACGCGAGCCATTTTCGTGGGGTCCGATTCGCACGACATGATGAGCCAAAGGAGGAGGTAAATGAGCACATTTTTCCCCAGATAATCTCCAGTCACAGTACGTTTCAAGCGCAGAACCGAGTCGCTCTCCGGATGGGCAAGCCACGGGTCGGGGCGTCGAGCAGGAACAGAGCTACATGGTTTGGCCAATGGAGAGATGTATCAACAGCTGCCCAGATGCGAGCAACTGGACTCGTCCTCGGTTCCCGGGAACGTGTTACACAAATGTTGTCAGAGTGGGGCGGACGCCGAGGCGCTGGAGCTGGGGCGGAGCTGGATGCCGGCGCCGGCGAGGCAGACAGTGAGTGCGTGCGAGGCCCATCTGCGCTATCGAGAGTTGGCAGGCGCCGCGCGCACGGCGCGCGCTCAACGGCTACGACTCGGGGGCGGCGTTTGGAAGTCGGAATGTTCGGGAAGAGATGCGGAGGGAGACGGCGCACATGCGGGATTGGCAGTGTGGGTGAAGATGCAGCACGGTGGGATGAGACGAGGGTGACGACGGCGTGCGGGCGATCCAATGCGATAGTGATGCCGGCGGCGCGGAGACGCAGCCGCGTCACGGCCAGCCGATCTGTCCGCTGCCCCCAAACGCGTCGAGAAGGAGACGGCGACGGCGCACACGGGCGCGTGGCGCGTACGGTCAGAGGCGTGTCTGCCATTCGCCCATGAAGCGTCTGCTTCTCAGCTCGAAGTCGACGCGGGGCAGCTGCGAGCGCCTGCGAAGAGGAGGCTCAAAGCCAGGGTCGCCTCTTCGGAGCGCACGCCTGGAGTGCTGCGTCCTCTACGAAACTGCATTCGAGACGCGCGTCTTCGCAGCACGGTGGTGACACGCACCACTAGCATTTCCACGAGGCCTTCTATCATAGCTACGCGCACGCACGCACCGAGCTCCCACCTCGACCGCGCCTTCCCCCAAACGCTCCTAAGCTCGAGCTGCCTGCGATGAGCGCCATCGACGCGAATCCCCACGGGCCAAAGGCACGATGTCGCCGAAGGACGCCACGGATAATCCAGGGATGGCGGGACATCGAGACAGACGAAGGGAAGCGAGCGGAGTTTGAAACACGATCACGTGTTTCTGACGTTTCTGGCCATGATCGCGAACCCGCTATGAGCTGATATGATGATCTGTTATCTCGAACCTCGAAAAATCTACAAGGCATCCCTAGTTTTTATTTTTCTCGTCGGCTATCCGAGAGAAATTTCCGAGTGATTTTCGGTGGACCATTCGCAAATTCTGATGTACTGTACTTTTTCATTCAATTCGTCAGTCACGCGTCACGCACCCCTGTGTCGATCACGAATTTTGGTCGGAGTCACAC
Source organism: Mycena sanguinolenta (assembly GCA_014462675.1). Lineage (NCBI taxonomy): Eukaryota > Fungi > Basidiomycota > Agaricomycetes > Agaricales > Mycenaceae > Mycena > Mycena sanguinolenta. The sequence goes on along the minus strand of JACAZH010000004.1, from coordinate 8,609,528 downwards.
GTCACGCAGACCTCTGTCGAACCTCCCGGCGGTCACGCAGGTCCCAAAATTGCTCGAAAGCCTAGAATAGACGCAAAAACAACGAAATTTTCGGTTTGAATGTCGAAAATTTCCGGGCGTCACGCTGAAATTTGGCAGTTGCCGAAATGTCGAATAGCTAAAACAAGTCACGCGTCACACCCTATGTCGATTTGAATGAAAAAGTACAGTAATTTGAGTTCCATTTGCGCCCGGCTTTGTCCAACGCAAAAACGATGAGTGCATTGCGACTAATCCCAGATTGTTGTGACTCATACATTAGGCAGTGAAGAAAAATATACTTAGTCTGTTAACGGCAATGTCTCTACGCTATTCAAAATAAGTCCCTCATGATGTGTGATGGGTATTTTCGGATTCTTTCCATCGCACTGGAACGCTCCTTGTTGGCCTGGAACTTTTCATTTTAAAAGATCAGAGCGTGCGCGAAAAACTCATCTCTGTCAGCCTATGCAGCAGTTGAGTGTCTGAACCAAGTTCCGCTTACGCATGCCTTTATTGTCCTGTTTGCATGTCCGAGTCCACAACGTTTGAGGCGTTTTCAACAACGCGCTCGAAAACGGCAACGAATGAAATCAAATGAGAACGCGGTTGAATATTGATATACAAGGAGCTTCAAAAAACACCATGAAGTCCTTTCGCAGGCGGGGCTCCATCCATTCTTCCTCCATCCAAACAGCAATCCTGCTCCAGACACGCATATTCCGTCTTGACTTGAATGGACATGAGAACGACTATTGGCATTCGGATACCGCGCAGCACCTACCCGTGGAATAACATCCGACGCAGGATTTTGAAACACGGTGGAGGGATGCAAATAGGCTAGAATGAGAGTTGTATAATGAGACAATTGCCAGGAAGTGGGAATGGAACCAACCATCACTAGGAACGAACCGGTTCGGCATCAAATTGCCAATCCTAGGAGAAAGCACGAACCACCTGTGAGAGGCATTCAGTCCTCAAGGTTCAAAAGAGGGAATGACAAGTACGAACCAGCTGAAAGTCACGAAAGGTAAATGAACGCAGGCGGGTTAATGGAGGAATAGCTCACATCCTGTACGGGTGTAAACAGATCATTTCAGGAACGTTTTGCAGACCATACGTACACACTGGTGCAAATCACATTCAGAAATCATCAAGTCAGAATGTATGTGTCACTCACAGCCCCTCTGCTACTCATAGTCTCGAAGAATCCCACACATTGTGAATGAACATATCCTCGAAATGATCAAGGATTACTTACAGCCTGGGAGGATCTTTGAGCCTGAAAGATGGGATAAAGTGAACAGAAAACTACTCACGACCTGCAAGATGGCCATTTCACCCCGATTCAGTTGCTTCGTTAAAGATCACTCACACACTGCGAGGATCAGTCAGTGATGACCAAAGACGATCGAACTGGAACACTGACGTCCTATCACAAATGAACAAAGCTAGTCAACGGGAGATCGAGTGGTCAGAGGCGGAGTGCCTACTGCCTGGACGTCATGGGATGAGCAAGCAAGAGTACGGGTGTCCGTCCCCACTCACTATCTGTGAATTTTGAAAGGTGTCGATATCTTAAGGAGTAAGACATGGTGAAAACGCACATCCTGTAATCCAAGTGATATCAGAATAAAGAATATGAGTCGTGACTGCAGCGACTCACGGTCTTTGAATTCGATTACCGTGAGGATCAGAATTGAACGCGAAGGTACTTTGAGAGACTCACACCCTGCGGGCAATTACTGTAAGTATCGTATTCATCGTCGACACCAAAATAAATGTCACGCACACACTGGGGGGTAAATTGTCGTTACATTACTGAATGTCCCCATATGTATGTTGGAAAAGCACTCACGGTCTGGGGGACATCCGAATAAATTCAACAAGAGCCAGCCATAATCAGATGGATCAACTTACTTTCTGCATCACAGAAAATGTGTTCAGTGAATGACGATATAAAGCCGAAGAAGGAATGGCGCACCCCGCACTACCAGAATGAAGGTCGAGTTTCAAAGACACGCCGTTGGCGGAAGAATCACACGCACCTCATCCATCGGCTACAAGAATCAGGTTCGAATTCAAATCTCCAACAAAATCAAAATGGAAACACTCACTCTCTGCGGGATTATGCGATTTTAGACTCTATTTTAGAAGATACTGAACTCACATGGGCCTACGAGACAAATTGAACAAGAAGCGAGTATTCTGCGAAGAGAAGCCTACTCCTGTGCAACTCTGGGTGAAGCATGATTGAGTATGAGTGTGAGCCGCAGTGAGCTCAATGACTGACATCCTGCCAAAATATGAGAAGTGCCGTATCTGAGGACGCAGAAAGACTCACCATCTGGACCAAGTATTTACGCGAGTTGAACGGAAACGAAGACCAGTCATCGCAAAACAAAGACTCACACACTGTCAGCACATGACAGTGAGTGAACTGAATCCCTGGAGTTTACGGGGGAGTCACTTACGTCCTGAGATGGGTCAGTACAACAATCTAACATCATGCAGAAAACTCACGTCCTATTCACCCGCCCGGGGTATGGTTACCTACAAGACACTGATGTCGCTACCACTCACCAACTATACCCGAAGTTCAATTGCAGCGACATTAAATGTAGAAGTCACTCACTTCCTGCGATGATAAGCCTTGGGTAACCATTCAAGGGGAAAGGACTTACGCCCTACGAGGTGGTGGTGAGTGACAAATACACACGCACTTGGGAGCAAACTCACTTTCTAGAAAATGGACGATTCGAACATTTGATCCCGAATTATTCGCTCAATCAACACTCACACACTGCGGCAGGTATTCAGTTCCCATGAGTAAAATATGGAAAAACTGAGTTACAAACTGTGAGAGCAGGTTGGAGTCCAATTAAGTTAACTCGCAGGAACTACAAGAACGCACATCCTGGTCGTCTGAGTCAATATGATTCGGTTATCGCGGGGGCACTTACGGCCTGAATCAGGACGGTGGGAGGTCGATCAACCAGTTGAATGCACATCCACTCCGGACCAACTGCTTACACACTACGTATGCACGAAGTTCAGATAATTAATGCGAGCCGTTGGAAAATCACTCACTGAGATACGCTTATTCAACGCGTTGGCCTGATAAACGGTCACAATACGATCCTGACACTGATCGAACATGCCGCCGAGAAGGACACACCTCGGGGACAGCATTGGCGGCAGTGCCCACGACGAGTGCGATGGCGGCGATGAGGATCTTGAAAAGTTGCATGATTTGAGAGATGGAGGTGAGGATGTGAAATCGACAATTGGATCTTTACATCTTCGCGTCCTTATATACCCCGTCGTGGCATGACCAGAAGCTACTGTATTCCTTAACATTAGTATTGTCGCTGTCCGGTGCTGAACTGATTCCGAACCTGAACCGAACATGAAGAGGGCCCTAGACCCAAGCAACGTTATCCCTGTTTCATTTCTCTCTTTCGCCGCAGTCCTCGCGGAACCTATTAAAAAGGCTGAGAGGCACAATGTTCGAACGTCTATTCCGTATTGCGTGATTCTTAGCTTTTTCGGCCACTGACTGTCGCCTGTTGGGCTGTGCTAACGTATCTTTCGTGTATACGGTTTAATTCCGTTGGAAGGCGTTACATTTACGGGATGTGAATGCACGTTCAGGTGGAAGTTACTGTTCGGTTCGAAGAGCACCCCATCGGCGTCGTGCTGACGGGAGACTTGAAACCATTGTCTCCGAACTACTTGCGACGAACACGCACATACAGCGCCCCGGAGATGCGCCGAACACCCACGTATCTCCAGCTTCCGGATATGTAATGGATTAAATCAACATTAAATGTCTGGGCACTGCCCGAACCGAAGCGGACAGGCAAATGAGTACCAGTACGAACGTGTATGTCGGTCCGAGAATGGTTCGGGATAGGCAATGTTGGATGCCTATAAGCTCCCTCGGGGAGGTTGTACAAGCCGAATGAGCCAGACCAAAACTTGCACGGCGCATGATTTTGGTGAGAAAGGACAATATTTGGTTGTGATTGCAGCATAACAAAGAATGCTTCGCGAGGGTCGGTCACGACAGTAAGGCAACAGACTTGCTAGATGTTCCGCCCCTGGCAAGATTTCCGCTTTCTGGGCTGGTGGATGCCCAATACCGGCAAAAAGCAGAAGCAGAACCGGAATTTAGGACCAGACGAACTGCGTGGCAGACCTAGATCCGCATCCTAGATCAAAACTTGAGCCAGGGAGACATTCGCCGCGCAAGGGCGCGCCAGACCGCGATTTGAGATTTGAGAGGATCGGGCAATTGGGGTATTCTGAACGGTATACCGAGAAGAACGTATACGTGCATGCGCATTTGAGTATGATAGCACGAGCTCCTTGCCGTTTTAGCCGGAGGTCGTTTTTTTGGAGGGGGGAAGAGTCGAGAGCATTTCACCTGAATTCCGCCGCCCGACTTCGGTACTTTGAAGTCAGGAGAAGAGTTCCACAAAATCGGTTGCGCCCGCGGCGGTCGTGCTTATCAATTCGTTCTCGTTGGTTCCGCCACTTCCTCAAACGGCAAACTCGAATCGCTCTGCGGCCACTGCGCTCGAGTGGGTGGACTTGGAAAGCCTCAAGCTAATAGGAAATTTTACCATGCAAAATTCACTCGTAAGCTAAACACAGTGGGTCCAATGTACAATATTACAAAGTGCCGAAGAAATAATGAATTCACAAAATGAAGATTGAGGAGTATATATTCTCCGAGTCCCTAGAGCGAGGGCGAGGGAAGAGATATCGACCCAATTGTGCAGACCGCTGCTGCACTAGAGTCTTATCCTCATGTGCTTTCACCGTTCCCGCTCTCGGTGTGTCCAGCGCTCTTCCTTCGGTGATAGTATCAGTATAAGCGCTGGAAGACGCTGGCAGCGAAGAGTGCGGGGTTCACACCGTGCTCCCGAGCACAAGCAAGCGCAGCGACTCAGCTGAGGCAGAGGGACGGTACGAGGACGCGAAGTGAAGACAGAGACGACAGACATGCCCGCGCATCCAATCTTTCTACGACCGCATGCCGCTAGCTACTGGATGGGGTCGAGCCACGGAACTAATGCGTTTCGTTTCGACGGGGGGAGGTAGGGAGTGGGGCCGCGGATACAGGGGAGCGGCGGTAGGTGCTCCGCGGTGCGGCGAAGCGATGGTGGATCCGCGTACGGCGCCTCGACGCAGCGGCGGTGTACAAGTCTCACAAGACACGCAGCGGTGCGCTGGGTCCTGGCATGATTGCTTTACCCAACAGGGAAAGCACATATCTGCGTCGGAGCCTGGCGCATGCAGAAGAAGGATTATGCATCGCACCCTTCCTCGTGGCACAGCGCGCGTCCGTGTGGCATGCCTCATTCGGGGGCGAAAAATATACCGGGCCACTTTGAACCCGTGGGGAAAACCGGCGAATGCTGTGAGGGGTACAGCGATACGCGGATTGGTGCGCCAAGAGGAAAACCGTGTGCGTGGAAGGGAAATGAAATCTCCGGCGGCAGGGAAATCGCGTTAGGGGAACGCAAACGGAGATCGCGCGCACGTCGTACGTGTGGGGTGCAGCGTCGGCTAGCCTTCGCATTGCGTCTCCCTTTCCTCTCGATCCAATCCTGCCCTTTCCTCCCCTACGCCTGTCTTCTGTCGACACGCAGAGTCGACGGTCGGTCATGCCAGCCGGAGCGTGGTCCGTGGATGACTTGTAGCCAACTCGCTCAGCATGGCAACTCATCCCCTTGGTAACATTTTGTTCATGAATCCTGGCATTCAAACGGAAACATTACGAGTCTATACCTCAATGGGCCGTTATCAACAACCCGCTCGAAAACGGCAACAAGTGAAATCAAATGAGAACGTAGTTGAATATTAATATACAAGGAGCTTCAAAAGACACCATGAAGTCCTTTCGCAAGCGGGGTTCCATCCATTCTTCCTCCATCCATGCAGCAATCCTGCTCCAAGTCCGTATATTCCGTCTTGACTTGAATAGACGTGAGAACGATTATTGAGATTTGGATACCGCCCAGAAGACGTACCCTTGGAATAACAGCCGATGCGAGATGTCGAAACATGGTGAAGGGGCGAAGATGGCCTGTAGTGGGGGTTGAATAATTAGAGAATGGACAACAAGTGCGGAAAGGAATCAACCATCACAAGCAACGGACTGGTTCGGGATGAAATTCCCCATCGTAGTAAGGAGGTGCGAAGGACTGCGAGTGGACGGAGGTCATTACATATATGCGTGTGGGTCGAGGTGCAAGTCACTTACAAGCTAGACAGAGACATGGCTTGAACAGATCGTTTCAGGCAATGCTTCGCAGATCACGTACGCACTGGTGTAAATGACACATTCAGGAATAATCGAGCCAGAACGCAGGTGTCACTCACATCCTCGAAAATCCCGCAAATTGTAAATAAACATATTTGCAATGGTCAAGGAGTATTTACCTCCTGGCAGAATATTTGAGCCTGAAAGATAAAGATAAAGTGAACAGAAAACTACTCACGGCCTGCAAGATTCTCAATTTCATGCCGATTCAGTTGCTTCGTTAAAGATCACTCACACACTACGAAGAGGATCAGGTGGATATGACCGACAGCAAAGAATAACTAGAACACTAACGCGCTATCAGAAAATAGCCGGGGCGAGTCAACGAAAGATCAACTGCTAAATAATGGAAATATCTACTGTCTACACAATCGGATAAGCAGTTGAGAGTAGGAATGTTTTTCACACTCACATACTGTGAATTTTGGAAAGGCGTCGATATCTTCGGAAGTAAGACATGATGAAAACTCACAGTCTATGTAACCCATGTGAAATCAGCACAAAGAAGATCAAGCGCGACTGCAACAACTCACGTCCTTTGAACCCGATTGCCGTGATAATCAGAATTAAACGCGAAGGCACTTCGACAGACTCACATTCTGCGCGCGATTAACTATCATACTGATGGTCGAAAGAAAAATAAATGTCACGCACACACTGGAAGTGAGGGGAGGGGGAAAACATCGCATTACTCAATGTCTTCGTATGCATGGTGGAAAAGCACTCACGGCCTGAGGTAAATCTGAATCAAGTCAATGAGATTTGATGAGGTGGATCAACTTACCTCCTGCAGCGCCAACGAAAAATGAGTCCAGCGAATGAGAAAAGCCGAAAGTATGACGTACCTGGCAGTCCTAGAATATACAGAATTCAGAGACAGACGGTCTGGGAGGATCGCACTCACAAGCGAGCCCTACATAAACCAGTCGATTATACGAATTCAGATTTCATAACCGGAAGACTATACTGAACATCATCACTCACCTACGAGACAAATTGAATAAGGGATGAGTATTGCGAAGAGAAGCTTACGCAATTCTGGGTCAAGCATGGTTGAGTGTGAGTGAGGGCCACTGTGAGACAAATGAATAACCAACCTCCTGCCGAAATATGAGAAAGAGTGGCATCCTCGGAGGGCGCAGAAACACTCACAAACTAGACCAAATATGTGAGCTGAACCGAAACGGGGAGCTGCCGTCGCAAAACGAAGACTCACACACTGTCAGCAGATCAGTCAGCGTGCAAGTGAGCTGAGTCCATAGAGTTTGCTGGGGTCCACGTACAGTCTGAGATGTGTCGGTACAACACCGTAACAACAGGTAGAAAAACCCACCCTCTATTCACCCGCGCGCATTATGGTCACCTACACCACACTGATGTAGCTATCACTCACATACTGTACCCAAAGCTCAATCGCAGCCACCAAAAATCAAGAAGTCACTCACATCCTGTGATGTGTAAGGCGACGATGACAATTCACGAGGGAAGGCCTTACGGTCTACGAAGTGATGTGTGGTGAGTGATAAACACACATGCACTTGGGAACAAACTCACTTCCTAGAAAATGGATGGTTCAAACATCCGATCTCTGATTATCAGCTCAATGAACACTCACACACTGCGGCAGGCGTTCATTTTCCATGAGCGAAATATAGCAAGACCGGCTTACCTTCCGTGACAGCAGGTTGGGGTCCCATTAACTCGAAACAATGCAATAATAACGCACTTCCTGGTATTTTCATCTGAGTCAGGGTAATTCAGGTATCACCAAAACACCTACGCTCTACATCCGGAGGTCGATCAATCAATTAAATAGACATTCTGAGGACGAACAACTGCTCACGCACTATGTATGCACGAAATTCAGATACTTAAGACAAGGATGATTGGAAAATCACTCACTGACTTGAGACTGCCTAACGCATTCGCCTGGGCCACGGTCAAATTAGGACCCGACCTCGATCAAACACGTCGCTGGGAAGGACACACCTTGGGCACTGGATTGGCGGCAGCACCCCCGGCGATTGCGATGCTGGCAATGAGGATCTTGAAAATTTGCATGATTTGAGAGCTGGAGATGAGGATATGAAATCGACCGTTGGATCCTCGAGTCTTGTCTTCATTATATACCCCGTCGTGGCAGGGCCAGAAGTTATCCCTGAACAATAGTGTCCAGTTCTGAACCGATTCCCAACCCGAACCGGACCCGAACAAAACATGAATATAGGGCATCTAGACCCAAATGACACTATCCCTGTTCATTTCCTCTTTCGCCGCTGCTCTCACAAAACTTCATAGAAGGCTGAGAGGCACAAGGTTTGAATTACTCACAACGGCCTAATCCATATCCTCGCTCCCTCGGTCAATGTCTTGCGCCGTTCGGGCTGTGTTAACGTACCTTTCATGTATACGGTATAATTCAGCTGGAAGTGGTTACATTTGCGGGATATGAATGCACCTTGGGATGGTTGAGATAAAAATGCACATGCAGCGGCCCTGGAGATGCGCCGAAGACCGACGTATCTCCAGCTTCCGGATATGCAATGGAATCACGGAGTGCCAACCTTTTCCAGGACAGCTGTAAATGTCTGGGCAGCGAACCGAAGGAGGAAGGCAAATGAGTGCCAGTACGAACGTGTCCGTCGGTTCGACGATGCTTCGAGATAGGCAATATTGGACGTCCACCAAGGTTCGGCTAAATCGATTCGAGTGGGGATACTAGTGAGATGTACATGACGTCGAGGTTTTACAGACCAAATAAGCCAGAAGAAAACTTACACAGTGCATAATTTGGTGTGACAATCTTCAGTCGTTATTCCAGCGTAGCAAGAGACGCCATAGTCAGGCGATAGTAAGACAACGGAATTTCCAGATCTTCCGCCCCTGGCAAGATTTCCGTTGTCTGAGTGCGTGGCCCAACACATTGCGTAATACCGGCGAAAAGCAGAGCCAAAATTGAAAGCTCCGCGAGCTTTGAAAGTGATCTGCATCCCACACAGAGACTTGAGCCCAGGGAGAGCATCCGCCGTCCGCGCGCGCGACAGAGGGCGATTTGAGTCGTTCGGGCCGCAGCATTGGAGTATTTTGGACGCTATACCAAAGAAGAATAGATCTAGTAATAGCGCATTCGAGGGCATTAGCCTGAGTTCCTTGTCGCTTCAAGTCTACTTGGTTGTTTTTAAAGAGACCGTGGAAAGACAATCGGATTCCGCCGCCGAATCGTGTACTTCGAGGCCAGAAGTTCAATGGAAGTGGATTGACTGCACCCAGAAGTTCAGGGGTGATCTTTGTTGTACTTTCGACTGCGATTCGGTTGACCCGCCATCATCGTTTGAAGAGAAAGGGATAGTTGGCTCTGTTACCCATCAACGCCAATAACTTCAAGCACCGCCGCATCTTTCCTGAAACGGACATACTCCCCGAAGAGCAAAGCGCTGGAACTTCCAGTCGCGGGTGAGCACACTGCAGAGATTTCGATCAAGACAGAGACTAAATGAGTAGCTGAAGATGTTCAAGACACAAAATCCACTCGCGAGCCGATGATTATTGAATACAATGACTCGGAGTGCAATACAGAAGCTGCCAGAAACCAGATCGGATGGATGAAGAGTACCATACGGTCGAGGCGCCGAGCGAGGAGACTGGAGCTCGAGCTGGAGATGGATGCGGGCAAAGGCGCAGGCGAAGAAGGGTGTGTGCGAGGCGAGGGTCACGCCGCGCTATGGGGCACGGGCAGGCGCGACGTGTCAGCGGGGAGTACATGAGCGTCGGGGGGCGGGGCGTGGCGGCGGAGTCGTGGAGTGCGGAGCACGAAGACGGAGAGGATGCGCCGACGTTTTTGAGCACCGCTCTCCCCTTGCCCTCGTCACGGGCCTCGTTCGTATCGTCAACACACCGGGTATCCGCCATTTGCTAGGCGGTGGTGGTGGTGATCTGAACAGGGCACAGCGCCGCGAGACAGGAGGGCGAGGTGGGCAAGGCGTGAAAGAGACGGCATGGGTCGAGCAGGCGGGAAAGAGACGGCACGCAGCCGAGGCGAGGACCCAGCGTGCGTGCCTCCCAGGCGAGGCGAAGACACAGACGACGCGAGTGCGGTAATGCGATGGAGCCACGCACTTGATCTGTCCGCGACCGCTGTCGAGATGGAGGCGGGGGGTTGAATCGTCAAGCACATGGGATTAGAGTGGTGGTATTGGGTGGAGGGAGAAGCGCCCCGCACATGCCGATTTCTCCTTCGATGTGGACGTGGGAAGCGGGGCAGCAGATGCCGGGAAGCGAAGGTGGGTGCAGACGGCTGCAGGCGACGGTGTCTAGAAGCAGTGGTGTACGAGTGGGACTGCGACTCAGCAGCGTACAGGGCAACACGCGGCGGCGGTACGTAGGCCCCGGCGGGAGAGCGAGCGCGTCGTGTTTTGCTTGATTTGAGGGACCGGGGTCGCGGACTGGATCTGCGCGCAAGTATCGTGGCAAGCGCTGCGGCCGGCACTACATGTCAATCGGCGCCGGGGCGAGTTCGCAGTTTGCAGCGCGCTCTCGGAAAGGGTGTAGACAGCGCAGACAGATCTCGGAGGCAATGAGGGACGAGACGAAAAAAAAAAAAGCACAAGCTGGCGAGCGGAGTTTCAAACCCGGTCACGTGTCTGATCTGACTCCAAATGAGCGCGAGCTGGAGGCAAAAAATTCGCGCTCACCTTAGCTGATACTGCTTTCATCTAAGACAGAGGCAAAATGTCGTTTGCCTGGGCGGGCATCGACGGAAGCACTGGCAACTGAAGATCTACATGGTGATGCATCAACCTGACGGTCACGATCGAGTCACAGATCACACTTTTTCTTTGCGCTTGCACTTCCCCTTTTTCTTCGGCTTCTACAGACGCGGAAAGGCGAAAGTCTAGCATTTGTACTCACTCGTTGCTCAATCGAGACCGCTCTGACTCGACCGACTCGAGACCACTCTGAGTCAACTCCACATCTCAGTTCGTACGAAGTGGGCATCGGTAATTTTAAATAAATCTCGCGATGAAATATCCTCATTTATTTAGCAGCTGAAAAGTTATGAGCGAAGTCTGCTGGAAATGCGGCACTCCGCCCAAAGCCTCGCTCACGCTGGCATCCCTTCTCCAGCCACTTCATTCCAATCCCTCACCGGACATAGCGCATCTTCTTCGCACCAACAACGCTCCTCTTGACTCGGAGATCCCGGTCGTTCGACAGATCGTCTCTGATGGTGAGGAACGTATGCGAGCATTAGATGCACAAATTCTTCACTTTCAAACCACCCTTGCTGAGCTCTCTCAGCGGCGGATCGAGACCACCGAACACCTTCGCGATCATCGCGCCATCCTCTCTGCTGTCCGCCGCATCCCGCAGGAGGTCATTGGCGAAATATTCGATGTGGCAACGGCTCAGTCCAGAGCGGGCCCGGACGGCACACCACCGTGGTGGCTGGGGTTCATCTCCCACCCATGGAGGCAGTATGCGCTCACTTATCCCGCGCTCTGGTCGCCTCTCGTCGTTCCTGCGTATCCAGACACTTGGCGGGAGCTTTGGATGAGCGCGCGTGTGTCCGTACTCGCAGCTCAATTGATCCGGAGTGGCACGGCACCGCTGGATATTCACTGGTCAGGTGTTGACGGGAACAGCCCCGATTCGCGGATACTGGTCCTGATGCTTCCTCACTCCAATAGCTGGCGCACTGTGACATTTGAAATGAACTACAACAAAGCCACGATCAACTGGCTTGAGCCTGTTCGTGACAGGCTTGATAGCCTACGAAAATTGGAAGTGGTTAACGCTCGGCACACCACCTTCCCAGACGTCTTCATGACTGCTCCAAACCTCCGTCACGTTTCCCTGCCACAAGTTTACATTGTCAACCGACAGCCGCCAGATTACCAGATGACTATTCCAATTCCGTGGGCACAAATTATCCATTATCGTGGAGAATGTCCTCTTCCACAGCAGCGCGACATCCTACAGGCCGCTCCAAACCTCTCAAACTGTGCCCTCGACATCGCAGACATGTTCCATAATGTCGCTCTGCCCCTGGCCTACACCACCGTTGTCGTTCTTCCCTCACCTCCGTCGTATATGTTTGGATTACACCGGATACTTGCTTCACATTGAAGCACCGAATCTGGAGGAGCTCTGTTCCGTGCAGAGTTCGTGGGTGATCCCGCGAATTCTCCCTTTCGTCCGCAGAGCTGCTTGCACCCTCCGCAAGCTCACCTTGTGGCAGTCCAACCTCAGCGCCGAGCTTATCACCGCCTTACGCAGCCTGCCAAGCCTGACCTTCATCCTTCTCCACAATCACTATCACACGGAGGACGACGGAATTGCTTTCTTCGACGCGATGACGGTACGCGGAACAACCGCCGACGTCTGCCCTAATCTGACATCCATGATATACGGATATGATCAATGGAAAAGTAGTGCCTCGCAGGATGCATTCGTTTCCATGGTCCGGTCGCGGTTCCAACTTGGTGGTAGTAGTCACCATCCCTCGACGAGCCCATTCACTTCCGTTCGCCTTCTCCCCAGCCGTTCTTATTCGAAATGCTATTTGGCTCCCAAGGCTTCGATAATGGGTCAGATTCAAGCGTTGCAGAATGAAGGATTCAATGTTGCATTTTTGGGAGAGGGCGAAACAACTGAGTACCTGCGTTGTAGGTATATTTAACATGTACGATTGAATCTCTTTTCATTCCTTCGGCCACGGCCAATGAACGACGTGGCATTGCATTTTGTCTCGAGCCAGCTGTTCACAGACCTTCATTCAGCTTGCAACAACTGTTCGTTATTGACTTCGTGTGGAAAATGTCATAAATTTGCTTCGCACTTGGAGCGTAGAGAACCGCGGGGAACGAATGAATGCTGAAAACACTCGATCAACAACGAGAATCCAATGCTACCTCGAAGCCTGAGCATGACATACCCCAGTGATTGTAATGAAAGGCCCGACCGCCCCGATGAGAACTGGGGAGCGATATGTTGATGTGCCGCGGCGTCGAATTCGACCAAAAACGAGGCAAATCGAAGTGATAGCGAGGACCAAGTATACGCCATACAAGCAGCTCTGGATGGCGAAGTTGGCGAGATTAGCAGGCAGGACGGAGATATTCGAGGCCATTCCAGCCCGCCGATAAATTAATGGCAGCGCCAGGGCTCTATATAGTCACACCGCGATTAACCAAATTCTGATTCTTGCGAACACATTGAACCAGGACAGTTGCTGTTCACACGAGTCAAAAAGCATTGATATTCTGCTGTTCAAAAACCACCGTGAAGTCCTTTGCAAGCGGGTTCCATCATTCTTCTTACATCCAACAGCAATTCTGCTCTTCACTACGGTTGAATGAGAAACGTTGCCTGCATTCGTTGGCTGTTTGAGTGAAGTCTGTCACGCCTCGGCGGCATACCGCCCACTCACTTTGGTGCCAAGCCGCAGCAGCATCTGGCAAGGCAAAAGCAGCCTTATTCAGATCAATTTGGACTCCCTTGTGTTCAAATTAATTTACTTTCAGGCCGGTGTCAATATTTTTCTGGAGAGCTGTAAGCTTACACTTACTGGTTGCCTGGAGAAATGGCATCGCGTCTGACTACGGTATCGGTATTGGGAGTAAATTAATTAAGATCAAGGCAGGCAGATTCGAGCCCTCCCGTGGTCATCAAAATCCAGCAGCGATTCGGTCTTGGCTCGACTGCGTAGCGGTCATCAGCTTGAGTCCGATTATATATGTCCGTTTTTTATTAGAATGAGCATTCATCTCACATTTCCATTTTCCAGTGGGTAAAGAAATGAACCGTGAAGAACAGAAGGGAGAGCGATGGAGAAGAGCCAACTTGGTATATACCGTCTTTCTTAGTGTTCGGGACGAGTGTATAATCGCAACTTTTGCTTTAACTTTGCACACGCGGCGGACTGACCTTGTTCTCGGGGTTCGGATGGCATGCCCCATGACTTCGAATTAATTCTTGTTCAGTTCATCTGCACGAACGAGTAGAACCAAACGTGAACACAATTGAATATTAATATACAAGGAACTTCAAAAAACACCGAAAAAGGTATATTTTGTAGTTTCTAAGTGGATCTGATCAAAGCCAGGATTGAAATCATCCCATTTTCCACACTTTTGTGTCGGCATCAGCGTGTACCACAGTTTTTGGACGCGATTTGAGCCCGGATTTTTGTGTCTATGGATTCTAAATGTAATCCAAACCTGTATTCCGAATTCTCCGAAGACCGGATCGCTGTAGAGAGGATTTTGTAGGAGGATCGGCCGCTCGTTAGGCAGTTTGATACTAGGTCTGGTCTTGGGACGGAATTTCCTTCTCTATCTACCTGTACTCCAAATATCTCATCTTGTGGAAATTCACACATTTCAGTTCATTTTTGAGCATTTCAGAGAGAATTGGACAAGAATTGAGGGCTTCGACTGGGTTTCGAACGACACCAAAGAAACATGTCACCAATGTCACAGCCAGGTCACGATAAGTCACCGAGCACACCCACATCGGGATTACCGGCATTTACCCCCACAATAAATTGACTCCAATATTTAAGATTTCAAATCAAGTATATATTCACCGGAAATTGTATTAGAAACTACACGAATCAGCTGAGCAGAAATCAATTCAAATATGGGAAGTTTCGTGATGGATTTCCCGGCTGATAATACTAGAGATATCGGAATGCGTTTCGGCAGCGTGGAAACGCTTCCCGAAATGCGAGATATCTGCGCTGCCGAAATGGCCGCCGATATGTCTGATTTCGTGCGTGTGGAAACGTGAGTCGAAACTTGCCGAATCGGCTGGCATTTCGGCTTCATTGAAACGCGTCGTTTCAGCTCACGTTTCTGCTCATCCGAAATCGTCGTTTCGGCTCACGTTTCTGCTCATCCGAAATTCATGCCGAAACTATTCGTTTTGGGTGCACAGAAATTTACCTGCAGATCATCGTCGGACGAGCGGCAGATCGTCGTCGGATGATCGGCAGGTCATCGTCAGTCCAATCGTCGAAAGTCGTTGCAAATATTCCTTTGCCTGGATTGACCCAAAGAAGATACAGATATTCGAAATAAAGGTTGAACGATTTAGCTACAAAGGTCTACGTTGCAGAATAGATAAAGAGTTGGCAAAAACTGCCTAACAGGGAGAAATGAAAATGTTGAGCCACGAATGTTAACAGGATATGTAGATGAGCGCTTCTACACCACGGCCCTGTGCAGATGAGCGCAGCGTGAATGTACAGCATGGCAAGGAACGGGCCAGAGGCACGGTGCCTGAATGGCGGCGCTGTGGGCGTAACTTGACAGCGAACAGCATGTGGTGGGGCAGTGCGCTACATATGTACGAGGAAGACGCAGAGGGTGATGAGACATCGCGACGCGCGCGTGCAGCCGGAGGGTGGTTTGCGCGGAGATGGACGGCGAGAGCGCGGATGTCGCCCGCGCGGAATGCGAGCGCAGTTCGCTGTTCCTGCGTTGCCGGTGGGATAGCGGAAGGAAGGATGGTGCGTTGCGCAGAAATCGAGGGCGAGAGGGTAAATGTCGCTCACGCGGGATGCGAGCGCAGCTCGCCGCACGCAAGCACGACGTCAAAGCAGTCGCAGCGCCGCAGTGCGCTGTTCTTGCGTTGCCGGTGGGATAATGGAAGGATGGCGAGCGAGCGCGCCCCTAGCGAAAGTAAGTCTGTCGCATTTTCGTTAGCTCGCTGATTCTTTACAGACGAGCAAGGGACGCACTTGAGACCCAGCTCGACTGTCCGACTCGAAGCGCGCGCGCGATACGACGCACTTGCGAGGGTTTTGCTGTCGCCTCGAGGCGACTGTACGCCGGCCGTTCGTGCGTCCGAGCGTTAGTTTGGCCCAGAAGACGGTGCTGCGCGGACGCGAATGCGAGTGAAGAGCTCTGCAGCGCGCGCAACTGCGCTGTGCCACCGGGGCGGCGCAGGAGTCACGTCAGCGTCGAGATATCGTGCGTTCTGTGTCGCGCGCTACTTGCTGCGCAGGCGTCCACGTCGGCGACCGAGGGCTGGAAGTAGAGGCGAGAGATGAGGGCGAGGAGGCTGAACCGCCGGGACGAAGGTTCGGATCCAGAAAGCGTTCACAGAACGACAGAAAACGCGCAAGCGGGATGTCGACGCCGAGAGGGCGTAGCGGGGGCAGACGCAAATGCAGAGAGGTACGTCAGCGCGAGGGTATGTCGCAGGACGGTGTGGGCGCCGCCGAGGCTAATCGAACGGAATCAAATCGATTTGAGAGTCCAAACAGCTCGAATCGACGGCTGGATTGCAGGGAACGGCATTTGAAACGCTTGGAAGATGATCCGGAGCGGAAAACTCGTCGTGCACGGACAGGTTGATCTGTGACTGAAAACTGCTGGGCTGAGGCTGCGAGTACGACACAGGGCGCGGCTGAGACGTCGACAAATCGCTCGGACTCGATTGCGTGCGCCGTGGATGATGCTGGAGGACATTTCGCAGCGGGAACAGAATCTACGACTGCACAGAGCGGCTCTGTGCATCTCTTTTCTCGACGTACGCGGCGGGCAGGCGTGGATGGGGACACGAGCGCGCGGTCGCGTCCCGTTCCGTGTGGTGGAAAAGGAACGCCAGGTGCGCGCGCTTGCGCCCGACATCCTGCGAAACCTGTTAGCGGCCCGTCCCATTTGCAGGTCACAGTGCAAGGAAACGACGTACCGGACGGCGATGGCAGGGCACGAGCGCGAGGCGTGAAGAAGGGCCGGGACGCGGAGATTTGCCTGTAAGTACTGCAGCTACGCAACAAGTCTCCGTCCACTCATTTTGTGGCACCCGGACGAACCCAGTCCTTCTCGTGGTCTTCGTGGTGTGCAAACGGGGTCAGCATTCCGCCGCCTATTCGCGGATGGACTGCGCGGACGAGGGCAGTGCGTACAGTGCCGCGCAGTGTGAAAATACACCCCGCGGTGGGACGCAGGCGGGCGATTAGCGTGGGACGCTGCCAGTGCACGAGGGCGCGTGGCGGAGCCACACCCGTGTCGTTCTATGGAATTGTGGGTTGCTTGGAGCTTCGTGAAGCAACGAGAGCGCGCAGGGAATGAGTTGGGAGATAAAAATATAAAGGTGACAAAGTGACACCTTTGTCACGACCAAGGGGTTTCCACGTGTCAAATTGATGCTATGATGCTGGTCGGTCGGTCCCCCCGAGGAACCCTTAAAAATTTTTTTTGGAACAAGGTCTTTAAGACCTTTGGGGGCATCCAAATGGTCAGCTACTTCATCTCTGCTGCTTGAAAAGCCTTCTGGGCATAATTTGGAGAATTCTGGCCCAAAAAGGAAACTATCTCGGCAGTCTTAACAGGTGGCTGTGAAATCTTCTCAGCCGCAATAGACTTGTTCAGCTGTATTCAAGGCTTTCTCACCACAACCATCATATGACACAACACCATCCCGAGTGCTGGAACCACCTTGGACACACCCGGAGCCTTTTTTTTCGAAGAGCTATGGACTCGAAGCTCAAGAAATACAGTGTGTTTTTCAAATGACAAGACATATTCATCAGAGGGTACCATGCAGTCATAACAGGGAGTGCACAAAATGAGTGTGCATCAGATGACAATTACCATATTTGGTGATTATATAATGCTGTGCTGGTCGGTCGGTCCCCCGGCCAGGCCTTTATTTCGAAATCCGGCACGGTATCCTTAATTTTTTTTTTGGAAACCCCTTGGTCATGACCAAGAATCTGAATCTGGCTGCATTTCCCTGCAAGTCTACCCTTGTCCGGCGCGTCCTCCCCCGCTTTGTCGTCGATGGTGCGTTCGCGTACGTGGAAGGGAACGCGGAAGAACATGAAAAGGTGGGTAATCCTCGTATTTCCCTCTCCCACTCTTCATCCGCTGCAGACGCAGATTTGTCGACGCGGCCCCAGCGACCTGTTGTGATTGCGTTGTGCGGTGTCAGACCCGCGCGGAAGAGCGTCGTTTGGCGAAAATGTAAGCCTGTCGAGTGTATTTCTTCGGCTTTTCATCTCTGCAGCCGCACCTTCAAGGTCAAGGCCAAGGCTCAAATCTCGGCTCTTCTCGAGCTCAATCCTCACGTCCGATTCCTCAACGAAGGTCCAGGCGCGGTCTATTTCACGGTTCGTCGGCAGACTCATCTTCAAATGGGGCCAAAGTACTTGCGTTGCTCGCAGACAGCTCGACTACAGCGCATGTGAGGATGACGGCGGGATGCAAATGTGGTTTGTCGCATTCGAGGTAGAACACCGACTCATCGCTGGTACGTTTTGTTTCCGAGTCGTGTCTCTTCTCGCTGATGTTTCTAGAGCGGGTTATTCATCTTCGGCTGCTTCAGAACGGCTATGAACGCGTTCAATTTTGTCAACCTTGTTCTTGTGGTCACCGGCATCGCAAGTACCACTATATGCGTCCGGATGGCTCACTCGAGGATTTCGAAATAATTGCCCAGGAGTGCCTAGTTGAGATCGGTGAGCTGAAGGCGATCCGGTGAGTATTCGGCCTGCCTTGTTTTCCATGCCCATTCCTCCACAGAAAAATTCTTCGCCCACGCAGGCGATGTGCGGCATATTCTTCTAAATATCTTGGATGCCAGCGTTGATGTCGTGTTTTTTCTTGCTTTCTTGCCATGAGAACTTGTATACCCGTACACTAGACCTGACATACCCATCGCTATCTTGTTGCTTGCTTCGTTCGTGCTGGAAATTGTAGTTGCTTTGCAGTTATATCAAGCATCTTGTACATTAAACTACAGCAATTGCATTCCGGTCCACCGCTTTCGAGAATCGGAATCCACCATTTAGGTGGGCGCTTGAAAATGGGTACGGCCTGGTCTTTATATTCGCTCGGTGTTTGTTGCTCTCTGATCATCACATTTTTTAGTCTAGGTTTTTCAAAGCATCGCCGAGCCAAAGCCCAAGCTGTAACTACGCGTCAACAGTAACCCAGTCGCGGGGCTTTTTTAAACACAAGATCGCCGTCTCGACACTGGCATCGTCGCGCCGAGTCCTTGCGAACGGCCGCGTTCTCGCGGCGAACGAGTCCACAGCTGCCTCGCGATGCCAGTCCCCCCTACGTCCCCGCATCTGACATCCCCCTCTCCCTCCACAGCGATGCCACCTCACATCCCCTCACTATCGACGAAATCGAAGAATGTATCCAGCTCGACACCAACGCCGTGCACCGAGTCGGTCGAGATCCGCCTCGCCAACGACTATGTACCTCCTCGCCCAGTTCCGTATGACGGCAGCAACACTCGCACCCGCACCAACAAGGACGGCGGGCCGGTTCCCGCTTGTGGCCGTCAAGGCTTCCGGACGGCGCTGCAAGTCAGCCCGTGGGGCATCGTGGAGGGTGCTTTGCTTTCCCTCCTTTTTTTTTTTTTTTTTTTTTTTTGAATTTCACGATGCTGAGTTGTGCCTAGGCAATCTCCTGCGTATGTATCCCCTGCTGGCGCTCGCCCAGATTTGTATTCGAGTACCCGTCTTCGATGTCAACAATGTACAAGCCGTCCACGACGTGCAGGTACGCACGCGAGTTCGGGGATGGGTGACGAGGGAGGTATACGTTGGCCGTGGGTTGCTGTTGACGAATTGCATGCAGCGTGCACGGGTCGAACGCACAGAAACGCTTCTGTGCAGCGTGTACCCGGTGCCATGGCCAGCTTTGCACGAATCGCTGCCATGAAGTTGTGCAAGTCGGCGAGTGTGGGGTTCTGAAGCCTTTACAAAGGTGCATGAAGCTACTCCGCCCGAATTGTACCACCCACAGTTCTTCTGCGCCTAATGGTGCGGTCCCGACATTGATGTGGACGGCCGCACTTCATCCGAAGCACCATATACGCGCGAACGACGGCGTTCTCAGGCTGAGCGAGGCGGCAGCTGCCTCACAGCTGCACGATGACGGGCGCCCGAGTTGAGCGCGTAAAAACACTCCTGCGCGGTGTAACGGCAGCGATTCTCGCAATTGACTGCACGCACGAGTACCATTCCGCCCGAGTCTAGTCGCGCGTTAGTGTGCAACCGTTAACGCGCACGAACGCCATGCGTCGAGTGGGCAAAACCCCTCGTGTGCGCCGTGGCCGTGCCGGGCACTTCAATGGCTGCGGCCCTCGCACGCAGCGTTGGAAGGCTGCGCAAGCCAGGCGCCGCGTGGATTGGCTCGGCCGCATGGCGGAGTCGGCGAAGACCTGTCAACAAGAAGTAGAATGTAAGTCGAAAATTTGAATACACAGATTTTGGAACTACCTGCTTAATGGAACGAGCCACCCGTGGTGCACGAGCCGCGACGTCCTTGCGAAGCGCAGGAGCGCGAGTCGACTCGGGCCTAGATGCTCACACGCCGCTAGGCAGCAGCGTCATCGCCTGAATATACAGGTCTTGCTTCAGTCGACAGCTTTGCAGAAGAACGCACTGTAAGCACCTCAAAGATTCAAAACCCATCTACCGTCTTCAAGAGCTCCTGCTTTCCGCGCGATCCGAGCGCAACGCAATGCTGAAACACCACCCGAGCGCAATCGAGTCGTTGAGGCTTGAAACCCCGTATCACCGCGTCCTGAATACAGACACATTATTCGAGATCTCAGCTCGAAGGTACGACGGCACATACCTGAGAGTGCCACCGTACCTGAGAAATACAGCTTGAGTCTGGTCCCGAATGCGAACTTCGTGTCAATTCAAAATCCTCGAGATCTAAATTGGGAGAATGAGATCAGCAGACGAAAAAAAAGAAATGAAGACGGCAAGAAACTCACTTCGGTGTGTATACTGCAGCACACTTGAAGTGCTTTGGTCACGCTTGAAGCATTGCAAGCGCCGAGCTGCGACAGGCTTATGGTCAAGAAGAGAGATCAGCCTGCCAAAAAATCTGGACGGGAATGGGAACAGAGGAATTATTATTTGTTGCGCTGGCTCTTGTCTACAGAAATTTGGACCTAGTCAAGAACAGTCCGTCGTCGTCGACACAATATACAACGAGCGGCTCGGTGTTTTTCGCCCTGCTCGTCGTATTGTTTCTTTGGGCTCCTGGGACAGTGGACGACGTCCGCGACCTCACTGCGACATCTGTCATCGTTCTTTGGTCTTCCCTGAAACCCTTCATGGTTTAGATCGCGACCATGATGCACTTAACCCCGCCGCCAAGGGAGTATAGCCTGAACTGGTCAGCCGGCGTGCGTGTTTGTGGTAGAACGAGGTGCTGATATGCCCAACAGGAGGTTGAGCAGCGCGTTCCTGCTTGCGTCGGGGCTGAGCGCTACGGTCGATACGTGGACGATTTGGGAGAAGGTTGTGGCAAGTAAGAGTTCACGACGTGAAAGGTGATATTGTTGCCATACAAATGTCATAATATAACTTGAAGTGTCCCCCAAAAAGACTTCGGCAACCGACTGCGAAAAGCCTTGTCGGTAGATGAGAAATATCGGCGTAGAATTTGCGGTCCAGAACTGCCACCGTTCATCTACACTTCTTTCCTCGATATAAACAGATGGCGACACAGATGTTGGAGGAGTTTGATTGGCTCGACAGTTTGCTCCGTCAACCTGGCTGGTAGCAGTTTGCCTCGGATCGAAACTGGCCAACGCTGACCAGAGTATCGTGCATGTATTCACCGTCAAGTTAATAAATCAAATCGTGCGCAGTGAGCAGACGGTCTGCCGACGGGAGAGCACAAGATCAGGTTATTCCCTCCCAAGTGCATGGACGCTCCAGATTTTGGCATCCCGGTACGTATAATGAGCACGTTCTCCATCGACAGCAAGGTGGCCGACACCTCAGTCGAGTTCCGGCTTTGAGAATATGCCAGGTCGAACAGGCATTTGAATTGCGTGAAAACTGCTGGGCAGTCAACAGCGATACGGGGGTTTGGCCAACTCGCACAATGAGACAAGATCCATCGATGTTTCCATATAACGACTAACATCGTCACTCCAGTGGCCAGAGGTCACGGACACGATTTGCTGGGTAATGGAGCTGTGTGGGTCCTAGCGGGGCATATTCTGTCGTATTATGGCCAGCATTTGCCCCTTACCGACGATGTGGCCGTATAACGGTTCACATCGTCGTAAGGCTCCAACCTTTTAGTTTTCGTGTACGGATCTGGGTACAAAAAACGAAAACGGTTAGTAAACGTTTATAAACCGTTTAAAACAGTTTAAAAACGGTATTTCTTGCCTAGGTCTCTGAACGGATCAGGAGATGCGAAAAGGGAGCAAAAAGAAAACTCAAATTACCTGCCATGAGACACAATTGAGCCAGTGCTATGCCGCCACATTTAAAGCCTCGCAATTGGACTCCATTAAGCCTTCGACCAACCTTCGGCACGGAACAAACCGGCCCGGCCGTTGAGTGGTGGCGGTCTTGGGGACTGTGGATGCAAGGAAAAGTGTCTAGTCACTCACAGTCGTATTTACGAGGTTCCGGCTCGCATCGGGCACAGCAGTCGGTGGCGTAATAGGTCTTTGTTGCCGCTCACCCAGCACAACCGTTTAAACCTTGTAAAAAAGGTTTACAAACCGTTTATCCTCCCAGGTAAAAAAAACGAAAAAGAAAACGGTTAAAACCGTGTACAAACGTTTGTACACGAAAAAGGTTGGAGCCTTACATCGTCGGTTGTGAGAGCGAGGAGCAAGTGAAGATGATCACGTGCCGCACTTGACGATCACTTGACGACGACGCGCAAGCTGAGCATGACCTCAAGATTCAGATTCCGATTCTCAAGGGAAGCCGTGCGCATTGCAGTGTAGTTCTCAAATACTCTCATGATTTTTTGACTTGAATTCACATTCAAAACTGATGGCTAAAACATACAGTACAACACAAGTGGCAACCGGAACAGCAGCAAGTAAAGACCTATCATAGTAATTGTGGGTCACAAGCTACGTATATATGCAAAAGAGAGAAATGGAAGAGAGAAAATGGGAGGATATAGGACATATAAGACAGACGAAGTCGACAACGACTCCCACAACCGGGACGGCAAGACGTGGAGAATGGTGATTCAGAGAGGTCCTAGTTCTGAAAAACTGTTAGCTGATATGTTGTCAAATTGGACTGCGGCGATCTTACCCTCGACAAATTAAGTATCACGCAACGACCCTTCGAGTAATCAAATCGTGCGCAATGAGAGAGTACGGCAGACGGAGGGATCGTGTCGATTGTATCCCCCATCTGAGATGAGTATGATTTCGCCTGAAGGAAAGGAAAGCGGAGGAATGGATCATATAAGTCGGTGGGGGAGTGGGGCTTGACGTCGAACACTGAAAAAGGTGCCCTTGTCATCAGTGACACTTTTCTCGATGCTTCCAGGGATAGGGTCATCCATCAGAGAGGGAGAGTATAAGATCAAGCTATTTCCTAAGTGTGTGGGCGCTCGAGAGTAGTTGACACCGCGGTACGTGTAATGAGCACGTTCTCCGCCTGTAGTAAGGGGGGCCGAAACCTCAGTCGAGTTTCGGCCAGAGGGATATGCGAGGTCGAACAGGCGCTTGAATTTCCGTGATGACTGCTGGGCAGTCAGGACGGTTAAACCATCGCCGTAGGTTAGTGCCTCTCATGAATGTTTTGGTGATTGTCGCCTCCAGCTCTCCTCCAATCAGATTGTTGGTTTGTATTTTTTGCAAGACCCCAATGAGACGCTCGAAAGGAAAACACCACCAGGATGAGATGGGTCCGAAAAGCAAAAGGAAATTGTAGATGTGAAAAGCTGCGTGGATATTGGTTCTGCGAGCATGATCGGCGGTATGTGGATGATGTTTATTCAATCCGTCTACCCAGTCTTTGATAAACTGGCGATAAGCCCTCGTGCGATCGGGACTGGTGGTGAATCGGCAAGCCAATACAACGGCCTGGAACAGAGCCATACTATGGTCGAGCATTCCAAGGAGACGAGATTCGGTAGATTCTCCGTCTTGTGGGACCCAATCTCCCCAGAGAATAATAAGCGCGATGGGGAGGTATACCGTGGCCAGGATACGCCACTCATCAGCTTTAATCGTCCCCGCATTGCTTTCTCCATAGTTCTTGGGTACCGAGTTGATCCACGATGGCGTCTCAGTCTTTTCGATGACATGTTGGATGAATTTGATTGTGCCAAGGTCAACAGCCCTTGAAACGAACTGAGGGTTGACGAGGGGCTTCGTAAGACGCTGTGTTTAAAGAACGCCAGATGCAGAATCGCAGGCAAATGAGTGACCCACCCAGGCTGTTAATTTAGTAGCATAATTAGATTTTTGATCCGGCCCACTCATGTCGAGACCCAAAGAGTATGCAACGTATCGAAGGGGTGCCAAGTTATAAGACATCAGTGTCTTGGTCAAAATATGGGATTTGAGCACCTCAGTCAAAGCGGCCGCTGCATCCTCCACCTTGCTTCTCTCGGGATCAGGGCTCGCTTCGGCAGATGGCTCCTGAGGAGCAGTGGCGGACGGTTCCTCGTCACCCTCGGGGACAGCACCCACATAGGCAGATGGCTCCTGAGGAGCAGCGATGGACGGCTGCTCGTCACCCTCGGGGACAGTGCCCATATCACCACTGCCAGAAGTAACGAGAGCTTTTGTCAGCAAAGCTTGGATTTGAGGAATTTGCGAAAGCTCCGTTTTGGGGTTTTTGAGCTTGTATTCAGCGGGAACGTCATGGGTGTCATGGGTGTATTGAAGCCAGTCATGTTTGAAACCAGATGAGGGCTTGGTCCGACGCTGAATTCAAAGATTCATTAATAACGCAATGAAAAAAGGTTGGTGTACTTACCCAGACGACCAATTTGTCCGCATAATTGAGCCTTCGCTGAAGCCCGCGCATGTCGAGACCGAGTGAGTAGCCAACAAAGCGAAGGGCACTTATATTGAATTTTGAGAGATCCACGCGTAACTTGTTTATCTCGCTATCGGAAGGTCCGTCGTCTGGACTCTCAGCGACCAAAGGCATCTCCTGGTCCTCGTCAACGTGGGGGACAAGAGGGTTGTTGGTGGGCTCGGCAGTGTCCTCAAGGACAAAAGGCGCGACCAGCCTTGACTGAATTGCAAATATTTGCTTCTCCTCCTTCGCGGGATTTTTCAGGATGTATTTCGGAGGGACCTGAGTAAGGTCATACGCAACCCAGTCCTGATGAAAAGCTATCGGCCCACGCTCTTTCTTTTTCGCCACCTCAGCATCGACACGAAGAACCTTGCGGCAATGATAGTGGACGAGTCCTTCCAGCACACAATGCATCCCGTCAATCACGAGCATGCGAGTGGGGTCCCAGTATACGAAGCGCCAGAACTCTGACCAGCGAACCCCGTACTCCTCGAAGATCTGATCCCGCTCCGCCTGTGTCTGCGCATTTTTCCAGGCATACGCGTTTTCCCGTAGGGAGGTTCACATCTCTGCGACTCCAGTCCGAATGATCGAAATCCGTGCGATGCGCAGTCGCAATACCAAAGCATTTGCATACTGTGCAATAGTGATTAGATCCGACACCAGCAGAGCCTGACACTTTTCGAGCGGCAGGAAGATCGTTGACGGAGATGACGACTGCCAAATCAACGTCTCGACCTGACGTAGACTTGGCGGTGGGAGAGATATGAATGCCGCGCTCCCAACCAATAACACATTCGTCGACGAGAGGACGTAAATAGTGATTTGCTTCATCGCCACTGGGCTCTTTCGCACCAGGAATCAAGCTGAACCAGATGTATTCCGGTTTGTACCGCATGTCTTCGTCGATATTGATAACAGCAACTGAAAGGATCCCAATTGAGTCGTGATTTCCTCACTTTGAGGTTCCGTGAGGATTGAAAAAGTCCATCTGAACTTCGAGGGCTAGCCGCATCCTCCCTTGTCGATCAATGAAAAGCCTTTCCTGATGAGGTCCTCGAAATGTCCGCAGAAAGTCTGCCTCAAATACATGGCCTACGCATTCTGAAGCAGGCTTGTCGGTGGAAGCCATGGCCACGTCGCACGCGTGATCGCACATCTCCTCAATCTTAGGATCAGAGAGGAGGCGCGCCAAGTGGTCCTTCAGAGACACATAAAGGTAAGGTTTGATTGGTCGAAGTTTTCCATGACGGAACGCCAGTAAAGGCTCAGAACACTGTCTGCGACTGTGGGTTTCGAGAATATAGTTTTCGCAAACGCTGGGATATATTCAATCACCCATAATGCAATCCTGTTTCGGCGCATGCATGAAGTGGCAAGCAGGGCAGGTGGCATAGACTGTGGTTACGGTGTCGAGTTGGAATGTGTTCAGAGCAACGCGGAGGCTTGTCGGAAGCTGCTCCAGCACATGTCTTTGGTGTGGATTATAGGTCTTAGCGTCAGGAGGCAAATTCATCGACATGACCAGCCGTATAATCATTTGCACAGCTTGTATGATGAGATTGCATGGGTTCCTACTCAATCCAATGACGATGTTGCAAATGACGGCCAGCACTGCCATCATTTGAGCGACAAGATCCAGGTGCCCAACGGGATTGATGAGGACATGGGCTTGTGAGACGTGAGTGAAGGAGAGATGATCAATTAGGAAAAGGCTTACAGGCATTATATCGAAGAGGCGCGCTCTCTGTAATCATGACCTCCTCGGGTAGGAACTCTCCGATACCGTCAATGCGCTTATCCAGTTCACAAAGTTCCGCTAAAACGTCGTCCTTCAATTGCGCCAAGCCCTCCCCAGCAGAAGTTTCCACGCTGCGCAAACGCTTCACTGACGAGGTTACAACCTCTGTCGCGGCTTCTACAGCAAGGCGCATCGAGTAGTCGTGATCATTCTCGGCGTACAGGAGATCAATTCCATCCAGGCTGTCTTGAGCTACTCGCACTTGTTCCGGATATCAAGTAAAAGCTGCTCGTTTCTTGGCATGGAACGCCATCCCGGGTACTCGGCAGAATGCAAAACTGCGTGCAAGCTCTGTTCGGCAACAGAAAACGGTACTGGATTGGGAGAGGTCGGTATAAATGCTAGATTCAGGTCCTGGAACTCCTGGCGCGTGCTGAAGAATTTGGAGGGCTGTTCGTGAAGATTGGGCCCATCGTCCGTTAGGACAATCCCCGTCAGCAAATTGGCCAGATGGTCTAGGTCGGGAGACTGAGACGGCTGTGGGGATGTAGTAGCATTTCCACAACTACGGCATTTTGCGACTTCCAGTTGATGTTCCACGTCGGAAGATGCGACTCTGTGAGTCTCCCCGTCGTTCAAGGGACAGTCTTTGCATTCATATGTCCTCGACATGCTTTGCCGACGTATTACGCCGACAATATGGGCAAGGACAAGTGTGACGACTGGTTCAAATACGACACTGGATTCAATTTAAAGCAGTTTCCATCCCCATCTTGAACAAGACCGAGAAAAAGAGCTAAACAGGAATAACCCGCTTCTTTGTTCCCCAAGGTGCTCGCTTAGTTATAATTCTGTCTTGCACAACGAGCGATTGTCCAAGATTTGCTTCTTTGTTCCCCATGGGTGCTCGCTTAGCGATGATTCTGTTTTGGGCATAATGAAGATTTTGTCCAAGGTTTGTTTCTGTACATGTGGCATATGGGAGCATGTGGGGAGGTGGGTTTACAAGCAGAAGACTAGTATGCAAAGGGTGTAGGGGATAACTAGGTGGAGCCACCCTCCTTGCAAGTACGTCTCGAGAATGAAGAGGGTGAAGAGCAGAGAGGGCGGCATGGCCGGCAATAGCCGATCTAAGGCGGCGCAGAAAGCTGTGAGCGAAAAGGATAGTGGAGTGGGTAACCGTGAACGTACCGTCATTGTGCCTAAAGGAGGCTGTTTCGAAGTGAGGTAAAGCTGACCGCAGGCGCGCGCCACAGGTCAGACAAGGAGGACACCTGGTGCAGAATTCTGCGTCCGGGTCCGCGGCTGCGTCTGCGAGTGCGATTAAATCCAGAGTCATTGACACGAAGCAGGCAACTGACGATGTGCTCTGGAGGCGCGATTAAAGGAATGCGAGCGGGAACTCATGGGATGATTGGTCTGAACGATGGCACTGTTGCATGGCTTTTATCCATGCTCGGTCATGAAGAGAAACAATAGCTGGATTTCAGAACAAAAACAGTGCCGCAGAGGAGATACGCAGAGGCGCGTGATTTTGGGTCGCGCCAGATTATCCCGGTCCGTTTGAAGACAGTAATTGTCTTGACGAGGTCAGGCGAGGTTGGGCATTGTCTGGGTGGAGGTACGGGAGCGAGATACGCGTGGGATGACCTTGTGCTCTGATGAGGCCCGGAATGCGAGCAGACGGGATGCAGGCTGCGCGATAATAAACGTATAACATTTACATTGGTGCAAGGTCCATTAGTGCCAACGTATAACGTCCAGCACCGCAGGCCTAGTAGTGCCAACGTATTATGTTTGGCACTGGAGGTCTTGGCTGCGTCGCAGTGGGAATCAGGATCAAGCGAAGTCTTCACTTGATCCTGTCGGTGATCGTCACGTCACATCACGTCACGATCACGTCTTCAATAGGTCGCGTTAGCGCGTTGGTGCCCATGGGAGGCCACAAGGACGTTATACGTCCTTGTGGCGTGGAGCGTCGAGGGGTAGCACTAGCGCGCAAATATTTTAGTCCTGGAATACTCGACTCAGTGTTTCCCCGTTGCGGAGGCATTTTTCCATTCTCCACATATATCTTGTCATTCAGAGCGATATTATTTAATAGGATTTCTTCAATACAAGTACGCCCAAGGCAAATACAAGTGCTAGTTAAAGTATCAAACGCGAATTGTCAGCGGCATGTACACAGAGTTACAGTAACGCAAATATTTGCGTCGCGGGCCTTGAAATTCTCGCAACTTTTCAGAGAGCCTGTTCAGACAGTCAAAAGATTGATCTCAGTATCACAGGTCAGCTCACGATTCGATGATGAAATCTGCTATTTTGGCGTCTGTGGGGCGCAGATCGACGTATGAGCGGGGATTCCTGCATGCGACACGCATGATCACTATGTCGCCCTTTAGGTCTAGTCGTCGGTTATGCAGGAGGCGAGCGTGGCGCTTGATGAATAGACGGAATTTCGAGACTCCGTAACGGTTGGCCTTCCCGGGACGGTGTAGTACGAGCACGGAAAAGTCGTGGATGTAAGGTTGCAGGATGGATTGGTTCATGACTGACTCCACAAGGGGCAGCCGTACATGTTGAAGACGGCTGGTCGAAGACGAAGCGCGCAGGGACGGCAACCGAGACGGCGCGACGATGGGTGGGGTATAGTCTAGCGATGACGGGTTTAAGGAGTTTCTGATGGACATGATCAGCGGTGTACGCGTCAAAAAAAAACGGACACCGAACCTTGTTCGAGGTAGGCTTCACATAGGGTCTGTAGTTGGGCATAGTGAAAAGAAATTCAAGGTTGGAGGTATGGGCCTTCAATTCCCGTTTTAAAAGGAGGAGGATCAATCAAGTTTATTGTTGCGCGCTAGCGACAATTGTTGCAAAATCGCGATGGCGGACTGCGGAGTCGAATTCCCCAATCTGTACAACGTCCAATTGTCACAATTGTCTTCAAGGGCACCACTTTCGCTGGATCATGAGCGCCATATGTTTTGAATCAGCAGATATCAGCACATACCTCCATTTGCTGTTCAATTGTGCCCCTCAACCTAATTGCTTCGGCTACAGCGAGACTTCAGCAAGAAGGAACGCTGCGAAGACTCATCACAAAACCAGTGTATTATGCTGACTTTGTAAGGAAGCTTTCAGATAGGCCCCAACCGTCCTTTGATTGTCGCAGAATGATGCACGTCGTCACTGCCACTGATCCGTTGTACGGAAGATCAGAATTCGAGGATCGTATGTGAATCGCGTGGAGTGATGGTGAGGTAAACAATAAAATTGATTGGGCCAATGGAGAATCCTCAGAATTGCGGGGATGTCACGTAGGAAAGCTGGAACGTCTCGTCTCTCAGTCTGCAGATGGGGGAAATCGTGTTTTTTTTCCGTGCCGAATCACATATGATGGGTATATTGCGTATCTATGGGGCCATGCTCTAACGAACCCGTCTGCAGCTCTGAGAATCATTTATTTAAGTTGCTACGGGAAGAGATTAAAACTAGAACGGAATGAAGCGTAACAAGAACTAAACGAACCGAGTTCCTGAGCCTCTGCGCACGGTCCTGCTGGATGACAGCTTTCGCCGCGGTCGAACTGGATTTAAGATGGGCCTGGAGAAGGCACCTGACCGGCCAATTCTCCGAGTATTTCTTCAGCTCGGGGAATTTACCCTTCATCTGTGAAACAGGATAAACAACGGATGAAATGAACGAGAAACTGACTTACCTTGCGATAGAAGTCCTTGATCGCATCGGGGTCCTGGAAGCTGAAAGCCTGGGTTGTATCCAAGTCGGCTTGGGCTTGGACGTGAAGATATCTCTGATGAGAAATGAGAAGGATTTAGGACGAGAAGACAAATTTACGGTGATCTGCTCCGCCTTGTCATCGCCCTCCTGCCACTCTGGATGATTCTTGAGAATCTTTCGGGTTAAGCCCGATGGGGCAGCAATCCTCGGCATCTGATCATCTCCCGTATCGCTATTGTCATCGTTCTCGGACACAGCGGTAAGTGGACTGCTATGTCCCGACGGCGGGCCAGCGTGTGCAGGGGGAGCTGGAGTCGGAGCCACAGCAGGGGAGATAGTTGGAGCCGGAACGATTTGCAGAGGGGTTGGAGTAACGGGTGCACCCTCCGCAAAGGCGAGAGACTTGATGGGCTTTGAGGCAGCTTCGATAGCGGGATCCGGAGGCGTGAACTGGGCAGGGAGATTCTCGTGCATGATGAGGGTGCGGCGGCTAGGGAGATGAAGGTTTGTGGCCAACACGAGCACGACAACTGGCTTTGGAGGTGGCTGTGCCTCAGCGTACGCGACATTGCGATTAATAGCAGCGGGGAGCATGGTGGGGATCACGGTAGTGAGTAGCAAACATGGGGTGGATTTTGAATGCCCGAGTGCGCGTTCAACGCTTGTAATTGTTATTGTTCTCTAAAAGATCGGCATGAATCACATGCAGAAAAAATGGGAACCCTTCCGCTACGAGTGTTGTGTGATTTGTGTGATGGCGCTTAGCATGCGAGGCGCATTATACCTTGAAGCTGACGAAAAAAACACAATAACGGTGTTATCTAGGATTACTTGACCACAAAAGTGGATCTGCCGTGGCATTTAAAAGGACGCGATAAAATCCACGGTTGGACCTTATCCTGTTACAGTCTGTTGAATCAACTGTTCATCAACGAATACGCCCTCATGTTTTCCTTCCGTTCCGAAACCCTTTCTTCCAAAAACAACGTATACACCTGACACGGAACGCTGCGAGGCCATTTGGGACCAATCATTTCTCTTGGCGCTACAGATGACAGAAAACTCCTAGCGAGTGGAGGTAAGCCTCGAAATCGTCGACATTGACTGGGAGTCAACTGATCTAAAAAATACAGCCGCCGATGGCACTCGTGTCTGAGACCTCAAGACGATGCAGGAGCTTCGCGCTCCAAGCGGCTCGGGGATTCGAGGAGCCACGAGCGCCATAGCATGGATTAAACGTGCTGACGACCCAGGCGAGGCTCTCTTCGTTGGAACACAAGAGGGATATCTCGCCTGTTGGAGACAAGGCAAAGTCAGTATATATATGTCATAGCGGCCGCACGCATGTTCTCAGGCTGACGAGTTGCAACAGGGGGTGCAAGATTTCGAGGAGGTCTCTTGCGAACAGCTCAGCGATCCTGGAGAAGTGACCGGGCTTGCCTTTGATCCCACTTCGAATCAATTTGCACTTTGCACTCGTGATGGTGTCGTCCAGATCTACATACTGGACAGTTCCATGCAGCTTCAGCCCCTTCATCTAGGGTTGATTCCCAACAGCTCCCCCCAGGCGATCGCCTTCGGTGATATGCACGGCAATGAGCGGGATGTGCTTATCTTCAACTTATATAGCGGACATATGTGCGTAGTGAACTAAATAGTGACTACATGAACTGAGTTGAGTCGTCCCAGTTACACCCCTGCGTCGCGGTGAAGTCATTGGAAGGTGGAATGTTGGCACGTTCATGTGAGTAAATGGTCGTCTGCATTCCCCCCAACTGACAGTCCCCGACAGTGGTTCAGCGTGCATTGACCCGACCAAAAGCTCCATGTGTATCGGGGACCCTTGCTGGGGAGTCAACGTTCACTGCCTCGAGGATAATGGTCTCCGTAAGGTCAAATCCTTCAAGATCCCCATCACAAAGGAGACCAGGGTGCGAAATGTTTGCTTTGCTGATCAATGCAAAGAAGTCGTCAGCGGCAGTGACCACGGGCTCATCTACGTCTTCGATCGGAAAGACAATACAACGATTGACGAGCTGAGGATCAGTGCAACAGAGTGGGCGCAGACTGTCACCGTAAGTTTATAGCCCTCAAATGCGACCGTAAGCTGAGCACCTCCAACTCCAGGCCACCGAATGCAACGGGACGCCAACTATATTGGCGGCGAAGTCCATGTGCGATCGACATGCAGCCAACAACATTTATGTCTGGCGAAAGAAAGGGGAAGGGCGTCGCGTTGCTGATTTGTCCTGCAGCTTGATGACAGTGGTACATTTTATTATGCTGGCCGCGACGCTCGCATTTTTTTACCAGAATATCGCGGTAAGCTCATTGGTGTCTCTGCCTCGGGCGTTTTAGACAAATATTGGGGGTCGATACAGCATGTCTTTTGTATTATGAATTTATTGGCCTCGTTTTCGAATGTGCTAATAAATCCTAGCGTCAATGTGGCGCAGAGCGCGGTGGGTGTGGCGCGTTCATGCGAGCGCAAGTAGAATCTGAACGTATAATGTTGCAGATCAAAGAGTTCAAGGGCTCACTGGATCAGAACGTTTAATGTTACAGATCGGAGAACGCACTGAATCTGGACGTATAACGTCGCAGATTCGGAGATGTGGAGGTGAGTCGAGAGGAAGCGAGGTGGCTGTGCTCACGAGATCTCATGTCAATCGCGCGTCAAAACAATCGTGTCAAAATAAATCGTGTTAAAATAAATCGCGTCAAAACAAGTGCTCGGGTGTGCTGCTCAAACTTCACACGTCGGGGTGAAATGTGCTTCATTTATGCATTTATTCATGGCTCCATCATGCATTTTACATGTACATTATTGAATGCACTCCGTCTAGCAATAGAATGGGATTTGAAAAATAATATTACTGGTACGTAGACAAGTGGACTGGCGTCTGATTCAGTGGAAACAAACATCTGCCCTTGTCCACCTGAACCCATGATGACAAACAGGGATCTATAGACCTCAGAACGGGAGCAGGATAGTGTACTGGAGTACTCACTTGGCGCCGCCTGAGTTCATGCTTGCATGTAACATTCTCGCTCCACATAAAGCCATGAGGGCAGGTGCTCAGCGGTGAGGATGTGGCATCCTTCTTAGCCCGATGAAACCCGTGGGCGCAGACAAATGGTGGGCTTTTCGTCTAGAGAATGTGAGTCACGAGGGCTTGTAAAAGGAGTTACTGTATACGAACCTCAGTTCGAGTGCGCTTGGGAGAAGCTTTCGAAGTTGCTGCAGAGGTAACTGAGGTAGCTTCAAGGGATTTGGATCAGACAGTGGATCAGCTTGACTTTGAAGACGCACCAGAGCCTATGGTTACGTGACTGAGTTCGGTGGCAAGCTTTTCGACACTGAGTTCGGTGGTGAGCTCTTCAGTAGACAAACCAAGCGGACTGAATCCATGGGATCCATCCGCTGCGATGGGACTCTCCGAAAGCTGAAAGATTGTTACTAACGCAAAAAGACTTGGATCGCAATATTGATTCTTACCTTCTGGCGATTAAATTGGGCCAAGATCTCCGTCGCTGACCTCATTGAGTCGAGAGGCGAGTCTGAGCCTTGACGCCGGGCAAGATAGTGTCTTTTGTATGGCTCGCTCTGAAAGCGAGGCCTGAATTCAAATGGACTTCCCTAGTTGAGGTGGGGAATCCGAGGGGACAATGATACGCATGATAATTTGAGCACTGCGCACCATTGATCTCACTGGAATACTTAAATTTCCTGCAAAGGTCGGGGATTTCCCAGCGCTATTATTGTCTTCTACGACCCGCGTGTCTGTGTGGACATGATAATTGTGTGTTGTAAACGCGATCAGTGGCAGTGAGGATGTGGATCAAGTGGCGATGACGCCGATAAGGTGACGGGATTCGTCCAAGTTGCTCTTGGGTGTAATATAATACGCTGGGATGAAGACGCCTTCGGTTCTGTGCAACCAGATTTCCCGCTGAAATGTGGGACTTGACCAGAGAATAACTTGGCGGCTCGCGATGAGGAGACAATGACCGAGCAAACGGAGGTATGGCAGCGCGGTCTACTGATTCGATAAGCAGACGATCCTCATATGATCCAACGCTTATTGAAAAAGGAATCTTGAAGACAATTATCACAATTGAGCCTCACACATGAAGATATTGATCCAACGAGGCGGACCGCCGTCGCAACTTTGCAACGAGGATCGGATTCCTACGTTCACGACGGAAGACAATGAATGCGTGTAAATGGAGGTACAATTCCATCCTTTGATTCGAGAGGCTTGCAATTACATCTGATTTTTTGGGGCATATCCGACTCGCTGGACAATAACGAGATAACTTTATTTAAGGGTGAATCGAAAGAGATGTCCCTGCTATCCATCTGTCTCTGCGATCTGCAACGTTATATGTTCGGAAGCGCTCGACTAATCTCTTCATCGTGCCACTCTTGTTCATTGCGGAAACCCTTCCTCTCATGGCTTCAATCTTGACATCGTCATGAACGAGGATAGTGAAATGCCCGCTGGTGATGCGACGCACGCTGCCGCGGAAATCACTGCTGCAGACACTACCCTTGCAGAAGTCTCTGTGAGTTGCTTGCATCAGAACGAGGGAGTCTTGATTCACTTTTGTCAGCGACGAGACCGAGATTGAGACGACACCAGAAAATACATCGTCGCAAAACAGATTGCCGTCGCCGGACCCGACCGCAAGGGAGCTCGATAAAGTACGTGATTCACCAGGTTCCCAGAACAGTCCTCATCCAACAACTGCAGCTGAGGGGGATGCAGAACGCAGGGAGGGCTTATATCGAGGGTCTCGAAGCCCAATTGAAGAAGGCCCAAGCCTCCGCCAACCATTCAAATACAGTCGCCCAACACTTCGAAGACCAATGTGCGTGTCTGGCGAAAGAATTAGACGACAATAGGCAACATGAAACAGAGCTGGAGATGCAGTTCATGAGCAACCAGCATGACATCGGCGACCTGGCGAGTATTCCCGAGTACTGTGCTGAGATATGCTCATGGGCGTCTAGAGGGCCGGCCTTGATCGCGCTACAGCCAACCTTGAGCGCGCCGCAGCATTGGTGGTTAAAAGTCAGCGCCAAATAGCGGCCCAAAATCTGACCATCCAAGAATTGACCCACAAGCTGGTGCGAAGTTTTTGTCGGATGGCGGGAGTTTACTGAATGATCTGAGTTCAGGCGGACAATGATCGAGTCACCGCGAGCTTGCAGGCTCAGCTTCAAGCTCCTGTCGCCATCACCTCGCGTGCACAACAAAAAGGACGTGTCGCAAGGTTCCCAGTTCTCTGCAACGTCAGCACCACGGTCCAGATCCCACTGGATCCTGTACCTCTTCCGGACCCACCCGCGTCACCAGACGAAAGCTCCCAAGGCCCCTTCCTCAAGATGACGGTCAAGATCAAGAAGACGAAGAAGCGTGACGAGACCATTATCGCTCCTGAGAGTAAAGAGAGCATCAATTTTTGGAACGTACGTGAAACAAGATTATCACTGAGATAGGTACTCACCCGCCACAATAGGGAGAACTCCGCAAGGTAGTTTACAAGGCGTTCCACGTTGCAACGGTGGACGACTTCATGCACCACGTGCCGGTCTCCTCTGAGGAGATGCGAGATCACTTTCCCGAAGAGGGTGACTATCGTTGGGATTTCTCTGACGGGTACAAGCAATCGAGATGGAACTGCGCTATCAGGAAGAGGTTGGTGGCGCTGGCCCTGCAAACCGTGGACAAGAAAGAAGCCAACTCTGTCGATTCTCGTTGGTTGGACGAGCAGCTGAAGATGAAGATCTCGTCATACCGAGCGAAATGGCGACTTCCTCAGCCGAAAGTTAAGGCTGGAGGGGGGTTGGAGTCTCCCGAGGAGGCTTTCGCGCGCGCGGTAACGACCATGAAGAATGAGCTGGTGCAGAAGAAGGGGAACTCCGGGAGAAACAGAGTGGGTGTTCACAACAAAAAATTGGCGTATCGTCGCTGAAGACACTTTTAGAAATTCTGCGAAGCGAGCCATGACGGTCCTCCTGGTCATCAACATCAAAGAGCGTGGGAGGGAGCAGGACCTTGAAACCTGGAAAAGGCTTGCGATAATTCTGCAGAAGCTCGGGATGCTCGGAATGTCGTCTGAGGAAGAGGGGGGAGGCAGAGTTCGACGGAAAACCCATGAAGATCTATAAGGTCAAAGTCTGTGTGTGGCGTGCCCCAGAAATCGCCCACTATGTGCAACTCGTCGACAAGCAAACAGAGATGTTCAAGGACCAACGCCAGAAAGCGGGCTCAGACAAGGCACCAAGAGTGCGCATTCCACAACCTGGAACGTCCCGAGTTCCAAAGGGTCTGCCCAGTTCTATGTATAACCAAGAGTGGCTCAATGGCCTCACGCCGTTTGACCAAGAAGAACTCCAGGTCTCGGAAGAGGAGTTCGGGATGCTCATGGCTGCGACGAGCAGAATGGTGCTGTAACGATTGACCAAGTCTTGGGCGAATGGACTAATGGTAGATACAAAGAAGATCTATCTGTATGCATGTCAGCTATCACTTCGCACGAATAAACACAAATTTTGTGCCGACATGGTGTGAAGCTGTTGAGAAGACACTGACTTGAAGACAAACTCGCAAATTATAGGTGCTGCCGTATAATGGCTAGCAACGCTAGAGTAAGCCATAGCGCGGTCGAGATATGTTGCCGTATAATGACGAACATATGTAGCGCCCGAGCGACGTCGCTCTATGATGCCATATGACGGCAAACATAGTGGACGTTAGACGTTGACAAGAGAGAATTGGTGGCGGTGAGGTCGGGATCAAAAGCGGATGTCAAGCGTGACCCATGTTACGTGATCAATTATCTTGCTTGATTTCCATTGTGAGGTGTGAGATGCCCGCAAAAGAAACGAGCAACGAGCCAAGAAAGTCAAGCAGGATCATAACGACTATTGGTCCTTGTGTGTTGTAAGGCGTCATACGCCTGCAATACACGAGCGTCGTGCTTGTCGGTTGTAAGGCGTCATACGCCTGCAGCACACGAGCGTCGCAATCTGAATGCGTCAGCACACGAGCGTCGCAATCTGAATGCGTCAGCATCCAGTCCCTGGTGTGATATCTTGAGTGGCATCGGCCCCCTCTGCCTCTACGACGTGTCCCCTTGTACCAGCCGTTCGTGTCTCTGCTTTCTGTACTCACACATACCCTAATTGGAGGTCCTTTAGCACCGCAGTTGTTCCCTTGCAAGATGCAGTCCTCGACAGCTACACCGCCAACTTTTCCCAAGGTATGCGCATTTATATTGGATGCTCTCCAAGCCTCATGCCTTCGCCAGATGCCCTCTTTTGACGGTATTTTTCGTCGGGGCAATGAAATTTTCACCGTCTACTACGGCGACCCAGAATTCATGCTCAACATGCCTGCACCCCTCGACAAGCCATTCGCAGTAGATAGGGCATTTCGCTCCGCAGATTGGAGTGTTCCCCTCATGCCATACCTCATGTTCATACCCCGGTACAATCCATTTGTGGGGCCTCTTTTTCGACATCTGGATTTCAGAAACAAATCAATACTTCTCACCCCAGAAGGAGGA
Source organism: Mycena sanguinolenta (assembly GCA_014462675.1). Taxonomy (NCBI): domain Eukaryota; kingdom Fungi; phylum Basidiomycota; class Agaricomycetes; order Agaricales; family Mycenaceae; genus Mycena; species Mycena sanguinolenta. The sequence goes on along the minus strand of JACAZH010000004.1, from coordinate 8,571,329 downwards.
TGGGAGCTGGGCAACATAATTGTGGACGGATGGATTCAACTAGAATCGGCGTTGTGGTCTGTCTGCGAGGCCATGTGCGCTGAACTCGGTGATCGCAAATTCAAAGGAATCACCTATTTCATTTTTCCATCCCAGATGGGATATCGCAGTGGCCCACGACGTAGTCGCCGAGGAGCGCTTGCAGTTGCGAGCCGCTCTTGCGACAGTTTCCTCCTGTTAATGGCGTTCATAACACTGCAGTTCCTCCTCCTTTTGCAATCTCACGACGAGTCTTGGCGAGAGCATATCATCCAGGCCACCCAATGTCATCCACAGTGGTTCTCTGATTTGGAGTCGTCCCTCGTAGGCCAACTGCTTGGCGTCGAGCGTGTAGGTATGATTATCAACATGACATCGCACGACTTGGAACCGAGGCAACACTGCTTGGACCAGCTCATAGACTTGGTGTTGGGACGTCTTCCAATCCCTCTCTACTTGTACTGGGGGGCAATCAGGGAGGGAGCAGATTTACGGGTGCCCTCAGCTCTGAAGGATTTGAATTTCTATCCCTATGATCGTGCGGTTCAGATTCTCAATGACTTGCCGGGGAGCATGGCCTTCAGTCCCTGGGACTGGAACGGCAAGGAATACGTTACTGGGAGAAACAGGGACGACGAACCCCAGTCCACCCAGGTGTCCCCATATAACCGTGCTCCCCGTGACCTGCCAACTCCTTCTTCCAAAACACCCACCACACCGCGCACCTTCGATCAACCTACTGCATCCTGCGATGATCCCGCCAAAAATTGTGCTTGCAAATTTCCGCCAGTGGAGCGCCACAGCGGACAGAAAGAAGGCGAAGACATACATGCCTTCATGGCCCGTCGCAACGCGCAAAATCAAAAGTGGGCCACGACAGAAACCTCAGAGGCGAAAGCTAAACGCCTGGCACGAGAAGTTCACGCTGCGAAAGGAGCACCGCCCGGCAAGAAAGGAGTGCGGGTTTTTGTTTGGGAGGAAGAAGACGGTTTCCTGATTCAGAGAGCAATCAATCGTGACAATGCGGCAGATATGTGGGATGAATTCACTCCCAAACAGCGGTTGTATGACAGCTTTTCCAATCAATGGGATCTGTCCTCAGCGCTAGCGCCAGACGAAGAGGTGGGGACGACAACGATCAGGGTGGTTACGATGAACTATTCAACCAAGACCTTGAATTCGACAGACTCCCCGACATTCCAGAAGCCCCGTTGCCCGTTGAAGCGATTCAGGAGCATTCTACATCGGAGGATTTGCTGCGCGTTTATCGGGTCGACAGTGAAACCTCGAACGCTGATGACGCCTACGATCCGTACCTCAATATGGAGGAGATCACTTCCTCTCGATTCGGGTTTACCGTACCTATCGCTCCTGCTCAATACAAGGACCCTCTCCGACCCGATTTTTACGCCAGGTGTCTCGGGGATGAACAGTGGCCGGGCTGTAACCACACCAAATACGCCCCTGCTCCCGGTCATGCTTGCATATTTGGCCAAGGCAAAATCACTAGCAGACGTTCCCCTGGAGTTGCTTGATCTTCGGCAAGATCACTCGGACATATCTGGCCTGTGGGCGGTGGTTGTCGAAGAAAAGATTCTCAACGGCGACCGTTTTTACGTTGTGCGGCCTAGCAATGTTCCAGAGGATACTCAATCTCTCCGCATTCTACTCAAGAGTGCAGCAACGGCGCTACAGATTGTTAGGATGGGATGGAATACCAGGGAAGAGATTGTTTTCCACTTACTTACCCAAGGGATCGAGTTCCGGCTCCGCTGCCAAGGGTCTCTTCGTGCCGCGCCTGTGCACCGGCATTATGATACGGGACTGGGTGTCCGCCCTGCTGGCTACAGGCCCACAGAGCTTGACTATCAGGCGTATGAGATCTGTCGTAACAACTTCCTAGCTTCGCGTCGGGGCCGTGCTGCTCGATTCGCCCGGCGGGATCATTGGCCGTCTTGCAAGAGACATTGTCGTGGATGATCTCGCCTGTTTGGGCCCTTCCGACGAGGTATTCGAATGTGGTATCCGTCTCTGGGACGGCCAAAGTCAAACAGCATACTGGGACGATGATCTGACACCGGAGGAAATTGATTTGATCTGTGGCGTTTATCATGTGGAGACAGGTATGTCCGAGGGCTTGGATATCACGATGAAGCTGACCTTCCGTAGGGTTGACAAGTTCTGCAGACGCGGATGGGGTGCAGAAGAAGGCCATTTCTTGGTGGCCGAAGCCCGCTGCATTCTATACCTCAGGGCTGAACATAGGATGGTGGTCAGCTGATTGTGAACGTTGGTTCCTGAAGCGGCGCAGGGAGATTCAGAGCGAAGACAACAAAGCTGAACTCTGGACACAGGTCCAGTGGAAGCACAAAATTCGCTACATCCAAAAAAGCTGGGAAGTCGCACTGGCCAACGAAGTCCTTGCTGCTGAATATCTTGTTTCTCAATGTGCCGAGTAGATAATCTCCCTTTCACGATTCACGAACTATTGTACATAATGTGTATATTACGTTATTGTCTAATAGTAAATTCCTGCCCAGCAATCAAGTGCGAGAACAAGTCATAAAAATCATTAGAATATTTGAGAGCAATGTGCATGGCTTTCCTCGAGAATCAGGAGCCTGAAGCTTGAGGTTGTCAGTTTGCGCATCGTCAAGGGTAGTACATTGCTCTCAAAACCAAAAAAAAATGTATATCGCGTCGAGTGACCTTTCACACAGAACTTTGAGGGGTCTCTCTATTTTCTTCCAATTTCATATGTTCACATTTGCAAGGCATACAACATGGCACTGATTTCTGCTTCTACTCCCTAGTCTATTTGCTATACTCAGCCGGCGGCCAAAAATTATACACCGCATAGCCACCCATGCACTCCGCAAGGGGAAAGTCATCATGGCGATTTGCATATGTCCCGTCGTGAAACTTAATAATCTCGTTGAGCTCAGAAGTGGCGTTCAAGCTGAGCACTTACTCCTCGGTGAGCGCTGTTGATGCTATGGCCAATTAAATCTCCATTGTTTGAGTAAAGGGATGGCACATTCATAGGCGGCACGAAAGACCCACAAATTTCAACCGGCAGGGGAATCAGGGCCTGTCCGCGTACTTGGTTATATCCCATTGCATCGGCGGTCGACGGATTTTCCCTCGTGGAGACCCAGGGCCACCCGAGGTTGTATTGAACGTGCTCTTCAATTGGGCCAAACCCACCTGCGAAGGCGCCAGTCTGAGCCAAATTATTGAAGAATGGTCAGTACATGGAGAAAAAAGATGAGAGACTTCGTACCCGAGAGCCATTGCATTCTTCGTTTGACAACATCCCGGCACTATGAACTATCGAACTCATGAGTACCTACCACGGGTTTAGTGAGAAATGCAACTCGGCGATTGGAGGTGGCCATACCGTATTGTACATCTGGACCAAATGTTCGTTCAACAGCATCCCAGCACTATGAGCTATCGAACTCATAAATACATACTACGGGTTCAAGGAGAAATGGAACTCGCCGATTGAGGACGGCCATATGTTGTACATCTCGTCCCATTCCGAGTCCGATCGTTGAGCGCAGGGTACGGATTGTGGTTCATGAGGTAGACCTGCTGTATCTACACGAGTACGATGCTGGTCCACGGAGGCGATATGGTTGTGTCGTTCTATCAGCTCTCGTACTGCGCAAGTCTCAGTCAAAGGTTCAGTGATACAGTTCAGTGACGATTACCCCAGACAGCTTTTGTGCTGTTTCGTAGGTGTTGTAGGCGGCTGGACACTTGCTTTGGTGTCCGAACCTGGTTGGTGGACTCCTAAATAAAATTGGAAATGAATCGGGACCGATGGAAACCATGCTCGCCATACAGGGAAGCATGAAGAGCCAAGCCTGTTAAATGCGATACTCGATTTAATTTGCAACAATTAATGAGCATTGGAATACCTTCAAATAGTGCGTACTCCCTAACATGTCAAGCGTTACTCAGGAATCAAAATTGCGAGGCAAAAAAACGTACAAATTTATAGGCCACACAGTCTTGGAACTTCCCTTGCTATTTCTGAACAACTTCCGGTTAGTTAGACCGTGCAGAAATTTAACAGCCTATGGTCAAGTCTTTAGTGAAATTCGCAAACTGTATGCAGATACATTTACCTCCGTTGAGGTGGCTGTCGCAGCACCGAGCTCAAAGTCTCGTACGTTCCAAGTCAAAGCAAAGAAATCCATGGTGAAACAGGTACTCTGCAGCATGTACGGATCCGTCCTGGAGCAGGGGTAGACCGAAAAAGGGAATCCTCGAGTGATTTCATTCCAGAAGCAGATTGACATCGAGCTCCCACACCATAATTTCCATTTTAGGCCGGCAATGCGGCAAGCACTTGGCATAGAGTCCGTGTGTAGGAATGATGGTGTGCACCGGCACGTCGACGACAACAGTTTACAGAGGGCGACGGAGCCGCGGTAGTCTGACCAGAGAGACTAGGTGGTATGTTATATCCGTGTCAGAAGAACGACCGGAAGGCGGAAGCCTGGAAAGGCGGTAGGCCGGAAGACCGGAGGTCAGAGGATGAGAACCGGAGGCAAAGTTACACCACGCTAAGTTGGCGGGTGTACTATACTAGCTTGGCGGAAGGTCAACTAAGAGGGAAGTCCAACAATGGAGCAATGCAGAGGCAAAGCACGTTAATTATCAACTAAAGTACATCTCAGAGTAAATACGTATTTATACTAAGTACGGAGATATTCCGGATGGAGTTGTAGAAGCAAGTAAAGATAATAAGACGAAGTAAAGACAATAAGAACAATAAGAGGAATACATGTGGGCATAGGTCATATGTTGCATAGAGGGGAAACACTCAGTAAATCTTCATTGCGTAAAAACCCCAAGGGTGTGCATCAACAGTCAAGCTGGATGCATCAGCAGTATTGTCAGGATGCGGTTCCGGAAGTGCGGAAGGACACGTCCGGAAGGATAAGAAGAACTTCCGAAGGTTCCGGAAGTCGGAGTGTCCGGAGGTTCCGGACGGGAAGGATGTGCACGGGCATAACAGTATCCCCCTCTTAACGTTCCTTGACCCCAAGGAACTAAGAGGAATACGAAGCCGGAAGCCGGAAGGTCGGAGAGAAAATGACGGAAGAAGGAGTCGTGGAAGAACTGCGTAGTGCGTCATGTGACATCACGTGATGGTTGGATCGTTGTCATGGGAACATCAACAACTCTTTTTCATACCACCACCATGGCTTCCGCTCAACAGAACGACAATGGAAGCAACACCCTACCGCTGCCACCAACCGGAGGGAAAGAGAAGCAGAGGGTGACGACTGCAGAGATGGAGGAGCGGATGAGGGAGGAAGTGGAGGAGGAGAAGAAGAGGAGGAAAGGGATCGAGGCGGAGATCGACGCTGCGGAGACCTCTGAGGAGCGCAAGCTGCGGAAGGCCAGGCAGAAGGCCCAGGAAAAGGCCGTTGCTGAACTCACGGCCAAGTTCCGAGCCGCGGAGGTGGACGCCCAGGTGACTATTGCGGAGGGTCAACGCCGCGTCGAACACATCCGCGAGATTCAAGGACGCTTCGAGCGGAAGGAGTTCACCAGCGACGACACCTTCGACATCGACAACATGCTCCACGGTTTTTTGCCGTCCCGGAACGAGGTTCCGGACGAACCGAACGACGAGGATGATAGTGAGCCCGGTGAGCTGGAGGGTCCGAAACGGAAGCGGAAACCGGAGGTTCCGGCGAAAACCCAGAAGCGGATTGTTGTGGTGAAGCGAGTGAAGAAGACGACGACGGAGGGCAAAGCCAGAGGCTCCGGTAAGCCCAGATCGAAAAAGGTGTATAGGTGGGAACCGGCGCCAAAAGGTAGGTGATGGATTTGTCTGGAATCCACACACTAACTGTTTTAGCATGTCGTCCGTGCAAGCGTGCCAGTGTCCCGTGCGAGATTGCGCCGTTAGACGGCAAGACCTCGTGTCAGGTTTGCTCCAAGAAGAAGGGCCGCTGCCCTTTTAATCCCAAGAACAACAACCGCACGGCCAAACGCCGGAAGTCGCTGGAAGATGATAGCAACAGCGAGGATGGTAATCGCCCCGGAAAGAAGCGGAAGACGTTCGGCGAGATGGTCAAGACAACGCTGGGGCTCAATGCGATGCCGGAGGGTCCGCAGCACTCGACTCGAGTCAACACGCTGCTCGCCGAGATCGGCGTCCTTCGGAACCGTGTTCATTCGCTGGAGACCAACCAGGCGTATGACCGGAGGATGCTGATTCGGGTCGCGCGCCGACTTCTACCGGAGGCTCCAGATGAGTGGCTGCGCACCTATCTGCACAATATTGGTGCGGATGGTTCGGAGGGCAGCTTGAGTCACGACTCGAGCTCAAAGTCGAGCGAGCCGGAGGTTCCGGGTAGAGCCGCGGAGGGGAGCGAGGACGATGGACTGGAGCGCTGGAGGGCGGAGGTGGAGGATGGTCCGGCCGGGATGCCAGAAGGCATCATGGAAGTGGATGGGGAAACGGGAGGGGTTGAGCAGCCGGAGGTTCCGGTTGCTCAGGACATCGAGATGGTCCTGGTCGACCAATTGCCGGTAGCGTCCGGAAGCGGAGGTGATTCTGCGTTCGCAATCGGCCCCTTCATCGAGACGAGCCAAGGTGAAGTCTACCAGGTCCAGGCAGAACCCCCGGAACCCTGGAAATACGAGGTCCGCACCACCGAGCAGATGCTCGACGACTACGCCAGGGAGCAGCGTCGGATAGTGGTTGCAGATGAACGGAAGGCTAGACGTCGGAGGGAGGCGGAGGCGGCGGGAAGCAGATGCTCGCCGATTAAACGAGCTTTTGAAGGAGATGGAGATAATCCAGGCGAAGCAGAAGAAGCCGAGGGAAACGGAGGTGAAGAGCGAGCCGGAGGAAGGGGTTGTCCCGCTGGAGCCTCCGGTTTCACGCCCACCTCTGCCCCGTGGAGTTGCACCCGCCAGGTTCTTGTCTATCCAAGTGGGTTCCGACACGGTATACGTGCTGGAAGATAGCGAGGATGAAGATGCGCCGACCGGACCCATTGCCGGAGGCTCCAGGTCAAAGCCGGACGGAGGAAAAGACAAGGATGGTGATGAAAGAATGGAAGATTAATGTTGAGGAAATAAATTGTAGAAATAGAAAAAACGGGCACTTGTAGATAGATTTCGTTTGTTTTCTTGGAAAAATTAAATAGCTGATTTCTTGGTCATAAAGCGCGTAGAGTCGCCTGAGTGTCGGAGGTTCCGGTCAAGCGGAAGTCGGAGGTTCCAGTCAGGACCTAATAGGTTCCCAATCAGGTCCTGGCTTGTTCGGATAGCGTTCATGGAACTCTGCTAAGAGCTCCAGAGCATCCAAGTCGAATGCCGGAACCCACTGGTACTGCTGTCCAGTATCAGACCATCCGAGCCATTCGACGTAGTACTGGAGGGGACAACGTCGGTAACGCTTGTCGATCTTGGAGTCCAGAATACCCGCAAGTTCAAAATGCTCGTCTCCGTCGATAACTTCGATGGGGCCCGGAGGGTCTTGTTCATGTCCGGGAAACGGGTTCGGAAAATGAGGCTCCAAGGCGGAGACGTGGAAAACAGGGTGAATGCGTGAAAGTGCTTTGGGGAGACGGATCCGGTAGGAAGCGCCGGAGGTCTTCTCGATGACTTCGTAGGGTCCGAAATGGGTTTCGGAGAACTTTTCGGTAGGACAAGTGGTTGCGATGAATTCGGCCGTAACAAAGACCTGGTCTCCGACATTAATGTCGGGATCCGGAAGACGTTTCTTGTCAGCAATCTCCTTGTATCGTTCCGTAGCAATAGTAAGTTGCATACGGAGGTATTCGTAGACTGATTGGAGGTCGTAGACGTATTCTTGGGCTTTGTCAACGTCTTTTCCTTTAATGGAGGTCAAATGGTAAGTGATAGCCGGATGATAACCCTTGTTGGCGAAGAACGGAGAAAGCCCAGTAGATGCATTCGGAGCGTTGTTGAGCGAAAACTCTCCCAAAGGAAGAAGTTCTGCCCAATCGTCCTGTTGGTACGCACAGTACATCCGGATAAATTGTTCGAGGGTTTGGTTCATGCGTTCCGTCTGTCCGTCCGCCTCCGGATGGTGCCCGGAGGTGAAGTGCATCTTCATGTTGAGTAATTCTCCCAGTGCGCGGAAGAAGGCGGAAACGAATTCCGTGCCGCGATCGCAAGTGACGTGGAACGGAACTCCGTGTTTGGAGAAGACATGGATAAGGAACATCCAAGCAAGTTGAGCGGAAGTGATGTGTTGGTCGCAGGCAATAAGGATAACCTGCTTGGAAGCACGATCAACAATAACGCATATGCAATCAAACTCACCGGAATAAGGAAGGAATTCGATAAAATCGATAGATATGGAGTGCCAAGGACGGAGAGGAACCGGAAGGGGACGGAGGAGGCCGTAAGGCTTATGCCGTGGGGCCTTGTTGCGCTTGCAGTGAGTGCAGGATCTGCAATAATCCCGAACGAATGTGCGCATTTCTGGCCAGGAATATTCTCGTCGAACAAGTGCCAGAGTACAATTCTGTCCAAAATGTCCGGAGAGTATGTGATCATGTTTGTTCTGCAACACACGTACACAGAGGATGTCCGGAGTTTCGCCGGAAACCTGCGGAACATAGATCCGATTCTGCAGTAAGAGCATGCTGGAAGGATCCATAGTCCAGCGCAGAGAGTTGCCGGAGGCTGCAGAAGCGAGACCGGAAGTAGCAGCTGGGTCGTCGCCATAGTGGGACTTGATGTCGCGGTGAAGCTGATCAATATCCATAACGACGGAAGCTCGGAGACAAACTTCCTCCAGGAAAGTGGCATTGAGCGATGCTGAAAGCTGATCGGAGGTGAAAATGGAGCGAAAATTTTGAGGATTAACGTGGCTGAAAGCCGTATCCCCCTCTTTAGGGTAGATGTCCCATCGTCTAGTCAGCGTATCAGGCTTGCCCCCGAGTTTACCCGGACGGAACCGGATGACCATATTAAAATGGCAAAGATATACCGACCATCGTACTTGCCGACGCGTAAGGGTCTTCATCGTGGCAAAGTACTCGAGATTCTTGTGGTCGGTGACGACGTCGATAGGTAACGGAGCTCCCTCAAGATAATGACGCCAGTGAGTAAATGCATCAAAAATAGCAAGGAGTTCCTTATTGTGCGTGTCGTAGTTGAGTTCCGGTGTGCCACTACGTTTTTGTTTACCATTAACATGCACACAAGGAAGTACAAGTCTAACGAACGAGAATTAGAGAAAAACAAGTAGTTTAGAGAGGACAACGAAATATGACTCACATGAGTCAAATTGAGTCACATGAGTCAAAACAAGTCATATGAGTCACAATGAGTCATGTGAGTCATAATGAGTCATGTGAGTCAGAATGAGTCATGTGAGTCAGAATGAGTCACGTGAGTCATACGCAGTCATGAAGAAATGACTCACTCCAGCAGTATATAAGGGCCAGGGCCCCAGCATGTTTTCCCCAAGTTGCCCCCACCTGTACTCATAGGTAGTCAACTAACTATTAGCTTTCTGCTAACTTGTGTGTGTCTGAAGCCTATCCGTCAAGCCGTTTAACGAGAACACTGATCCGTAACGAGAACACTGACCCGAAAAGAGAACACTGACCCGAAACGAGAACACTGACCCGAAAACGAGAACACTGACCCGACGCACCTGACTGACCTTACGAGAACACTGAACCAATACGCGAACACTGACCCGACGCATCTGAACAACGTAACGAGAACACTGACCCGACGTATTTGACTGACGTAACAAGAACACTGACCCGACCGAATCAAGTATTACTCTGCCAAGATCCTCGAAAAGGAAATTGTTGGAGCACAACGAACACTTGAGTGAATCTTGCGAATAACAATATTTCCCAAGCACTCAAGGGAAACAAATTTTCCTCCACACATAATTGGAGCCCACCGTGAGGGTTATTTCTTTGCTCCAACGACAGGAATCTCCTATTCTCGGATCTAACGACCGAACTGAACACGATACGACGAAACATCATGACACAAACCACGACCGAAAGGCCTGTTTATGTATTCAAAGATTGGGATGAACGACGACAGTATGAATCTATGGACACTCAGACTCGGCAGGCATACGAAGAATTGCATGGAGAACCCATAGGTCCTCTGCCTGATGTAATGGGGCCACCTCCTCCCAATACTGAAGCTGGACCTTCCCATAGCCGAGGTAAACCTAGTACCTCTTCAGCAGATAAAGGTAAGGGAAAAGCAAACGACCCGGAGAGTACCCCAACTGCCTTTCGATACCGAAGCCAGAAAGATCATGACTCTCCCTCATCATCAGACTCTGAGGATAGTTCCTTGGGATACTCACCACCCTCACCGCCACGAAGGCGTGCTCGTTTCCAACCGCCGCCTACACCTAGCGCAACTCCGCCACCAATGAGCTCTTATGTCCCTTCCTCAGTCCCTCCTCCAAATAGTTATACAATGCCCATAAGCATGGGTCCAACTATTCACGACATGCCTGTGCAAGGAAGCAAGGACGCTCCCAAGAAGTTTCGGGGAAAGTATACGGAGGTTCAGACTTTCGTTGATCACTATGAACGACTGCTCAAGAAATGTCAAATTACTGATGACAAACAGAAATGTGAACATATTCTGAAGTATTGCGCCATCGATATACAGTATGTGATTCAGACTTTAGATGGGTTTGATCCACCACGCTGGAGTCAATTGAAGAGAGAAATCTTGAAGCATTTTGACGCTGACCGGATGTATCAGAAGTACAAGCCTGCAGACGTGGAACGTTTTGCGGCTCAGCATAGCCGGAAACCATGTCGCAATCTCACCAGCTGGAAGAAGTATTTTATCAAGTACAATATTCTTGCCGGCGGACCTTTGAAGAAAGGATACTTAAGCAAGGAAGACTACAATGCGTATTTCTTTGTCGGAATTGAGAGGTCTCTAAGGCAGGTTCTGGAGAATCGAATATTACAGGCCAACCCATTCCGGGATGACACTGCTCAGTATACAGTAGCAGAAATCAACTCTGCTGCCGAATGGTACTTCCGACGCAACAAATATGAGACTCTAATGGTCCGAGCCGCAGACTGGGGAGATGAGTTAGATGAGGAATCTGATGAGGATTCAGCAAGTGAGTCCTCAGAAAGTGATCTTTCAGATTCAGATTATGAAAAGTATCGGCTAAAGAAGAAGCGCCGGCGTGAAGAAGCGGAAAGAGGAAAAGAAAAGGAAGTTGGCAAAGAAAGAAAGTAGTGGAAAAGAAAAACAGAAGTTTCAAGGGACAGAGGAAGAAGTAACCTCGCTAATTCGGAAGCTGGGAGCCATGAAAATAGACGACCCGGAGTACGCACCGGTGTATTATAAAGTCATGGTGATGGACCAAACTGGTCTTGCTGGAAAATGTGTTAAGCCCCCGAACATGGACCGGAGTATGCCTCAGCCGTCAGCACAGTCTCCTGGGCGTCTGCCAGCAGGGCGAGACAGGATGACGAGCAACCCAGCCACATATCCTAATAACATTCCTCTCGGGACACCAGGAGAGCAAATCTGTTTCGGTTGCCGAGAATCTGGCCATCGAATGTCTGAATGTGTACATGTCTCAGCCTTGCTTAACCGAAATGTGGTCAAATATGACGAACAAACACGGCGGCTAGTCATGGCCGGTGGCCAGTGGATTCGGCGGCTAGGCAATGAAACGTTGGTTCAAGCGGCTGAACGATTAGCAGCAGGAACAGCGCCAAGAGTAATGTATGGGGGTAGGAATTTTGGATTTGACTGACAGTGGGCGGTAGACCAATTTTACTATGCGAATAACGACATCAGCAGCGGTGACGAGAGTTGGAGCACATTTTCAGATGAGATTGAGAACGAGGAGGAGTTTCAAAAGGAAGTATACTTGATGACTCCGCAAATGGTAGAAATACGTTCGCCACAAGTTCAAGCAGCTGAGCGAACTGAGCCCAGCACCCGAAAGGCACGACGACAGGCTTTTGACGGAGTTTATCCTCCAAAACGTGAAAGGCCACGGGCGGGCGAAGTCCGGGATTTGCAAGCAGAAACACAGAGGACGAACACTGAGTCCCCGAAAACAACCTCAGTAACGCCAGCCAGCCCGGCACTTATACCCGTAAAGATAGCCCAGTCTGATCCAACACCGAAGCCCGTGCCACCGGAATTTTTAAATCAGGCCCAAGAGCCGATGAAGAAAGAGAACAAATGGCCGCCCACCCCGGTCCCAGGGACGAAGATAACGGAAACTAAACCAATCGAAGCGCGGAAGGTAAGATTTACTCCTGGGGAAGACGAAGAAATGAGTGATGCGCCGGTAGTGGGACGAGATTCAAAAGAAAATGGGAGGAGGCTTGGACAACGACAAGACAGCAAGCAGGGTAAGGAAGAAAGCAAAATCTCAGGGAGGCAGTCAGAATTGTCGGCTACTGTGGATAGGCAGCAGGTTATCGACCGGATTCTGGACGTGCAGATCCCCATGACCCTCAGAGAGTTGATGGTGACCTCCAAGGAGCTACGAACAGAAATCCAGGACTTGATCAAGGTGAAAAATGTACGCGCCGTATTATTAGGCAGTTCAAAGGATCATCCATTAATTGCAAACATGGGGTGGCCAAGAACGGATGGGATATTAATTAAAATCGACATGCAAACAAATGGAAAATCAGTGTGCGCTATCATCGATACCGGATCGCAGTTGAATGTAGTTCGGTCGGACATTGCCGCTAAAAAGATCCAGTGTGCGGTAGACATGAATCAGGTCACCAGCATGAACGACGCCAATGGAGGGTCCGGAAGGCTGCAAGGATGGATAAAAGACGTAGTTTTCAATTGTGGGGACGCGATAACAGTAACCGATCTATGGGTATCGCAGAACGCACCTTTTTCGCTTCTGTTGGGACGGCCCTGGCAGCGGGGAAATTTGGTAAGCATCGACGAACGAGACGAAGGGACATACCTTATTTTCAAGGATCGGGAAACGCGTAGGCCTCGATATGAGTTGCTTGCAGTGCCTTATGACGACCCTTCCATTTCTCTGGTGCCTAAAGGCATTAATCAGTATCAGTCATTTGCCTTTCTAAGGAATGGACCTGACCAGACCAAGAGGACGGTGTCTCGGACAGATCAAGACAGCAATAAAGAAGAAAGGCGGCCAACGGAAGAAATCGAAGGATTAGAGGGCCTCCAAGAGAGCCCATTTGGGGCTAGTCTCAAAACTATGTTCGACATGGGATCGCCGTTGAACCTGATTCGAGAAGATAGAATTCCCGACCAAGTCAGTAAGAATGCGGTCAGTAAGATGGTGTTGTGCATGAGAATTCCCAACGGCGACTGGGTAGTGACGACACGGCTGTTACCCGACGTGAATATCAGTTATGCAGGAAATATCGTAAGGACAGACCTGTGGATAGTATCACAGGCACCGTTCGATTTGCTCCTGGGGCAGCCATGGGGGCATAACCCCCACGGTGCCAGCAGAGAAAGCTCTGCACTCTTGGAACTGTCCAGCACGCCGACACCTAGAATTTGGCCAGGACGGCACCTTGAACATTTGTTGGGTGACACTGCCGCAGAGTTTCGAATCGATCAGAAATTGTTATTGGAATTAACGGGAGAAGATGCTGTCTTGACGATAAGCGAAACCCTCGGTGAATCGGAAGGACCTACAAGGTTTCGAAAGGCGCACCAGACCTATGAGAGCCTGGCATGGCCAGCGGTGCCAAATCATCCAGGAAGAACCCACGACGGAGAACTGGAAGTGGTAACAAAGCTCCTGTTCCAAAGGATATGGAAGCGTGCAGGATGGGCGGTGCCCTACCTTCTGTGTTTCGTGGTCGGGGATCGTGACTGTGCTCGGAGCCTTTTTAATGGAAGGACGGTCATTTAGAAAGAGTCATGAGGAAAACATATATAAGGAGGATGAGTGCGTACCTGCCCAACCATTGGAATTTGAAATGACGACCCTCCAAGACTCTAGTAGTGAAGCGACTCCCAAGACCGGGGGGGATCTGGCGCGCTCGCTTAAGGACCGTCCTTCGACGCCGCTCCAGGATAGCCCGACGTTCCCCCAGCCCTACCCAGCCTTGACATCTAGCCTTGTTAGCGTCAGCCCTCCTCTTTTGAAAGAAGGAACCAACGTGGCCCGTCTAATTGATGGGCGGCCTTCCTCGCCGCCATTGGAACACGTCGAATATTTATCCCGCCAGGCGAGCGAGTCGATGTCGATGCCTATCGCGCGGCTGAGTACCGCAGGGCCTGTGGCGGCGATTACCGAGGCCGTCGGTCGACAATGGGCAAAGTATGAAGCGTGGCAGCCGTTGGATGTTGACCCGACTTTTTGTGGCAGTGCCGCAGACCGAGTACTACGGGAGCACTATTCTCCCCAGTGGAGAGATTCTACACCGCAGTGCCGCAATGAACGCGCTTCGCGTCTTTAGGGATCGAAAGACAGGGGGCCCGGTGTTCCTATCGTGCCATGAGTTCACCTTCCATGTGTCCGCACCAAAAGACCCACTACAGGTTTGGAAACTGGAATTGTGTTATCCGACAGAGGAGCGCTTGCAACCTGTCATGAGGCTTCTGAATCCGATAGCAGAAGATGGAGGGTTTCCGACGCACTCCACCGATTCCCCGCCGCCGATGCTTCCACTTCAAGAGCGTATTAGGCTGGGTTCGGTATGTGTCGTTTTAGGCGCGCTCCCTAGGTCTGACAAGCTTCAGGACATGAGTCCAGACGCAGAGACAGCCGAAGACGTACTCGATGGCGAACCCACAACGGTAGAACCCGCTGCCACGCAACTATCGGCGGCAGAAACGTTTAGCGTATATTTTCAAGACTTGACCCCGCGAATTAACCAGAGGCGAGAGGCGTTGCACCGGGAGATGTATAGGCGGGCACAGCAGAACCTGAAGTTGGATGGGGACTCGTTGTACGGTTCGGATGAGGACAGCATACCGGAGCTCGTAACAGTGTCCTCCGACTCCAGCTCGGACCTTGAGCCGTCTCTGGAACCCGACCGATGCGAGTTCTGCCACGTTCCCCAGCACCTACTGTTCGAGGCGTGCCCGTACGAGGCGCGCAGCGACGACCTGGAGGAGAGTTTCATTCATATTGCGGAAGTAGACGGCGAAGAGACGAACCAGGAGGCGTTGGCCATCGCCCAAATGACGGGCACGTTGCAACGATTTTTTGGACGAGAGCTGGACTCTACCTGGACCGAGTGGGTCGCGCAGATTGCTGCAGGATCGCACTGGGATACCAATAAGCAGGAGGTTAAGGACGCAGTTCAGGTTTTTCGACAAGAGAAGACGAGGAGCGAGGAGATAGGCGAGGAGTTGGCGAGACAGCGCAAGTCCTTCGTAGTGCTGGAAAGGGAGGTAGCGGAGGCCTTGGCAGCGTTATCCAGCCGAGGCTCGAACACGGACGATGGGTCAGAAGGAAGCGGATCGAAGGAACAGGATTCCCACGAATCGGAGCGGAACGGAACGAGAAGATCCATTGCGGCTGAGCTCGAGCCTCCTGTCTTCTACCGTCACGGACGCTTGGTCGATCGCGACGCTTGGTCTAGCTCTTCGTCATCCAACTACGCTACCGACAACTCTAACAGCGACAATGAGGAGGATACATGGAAGACTTACCGCCTTACTACAGTGGACCCAACAAGTTGGTCCCCAGCCGTGACAGATCGGTCAGTGGATGACTATCCCTTGCACCGTCCGGCGTGGGATATTGAAGAAGCGACTTTCAGACTTAACACTGCACTGGACAAGCGGCCCACAATTTTACATGAAGATGTGTTTTTTGTAGATGCCAGTGAAGCGGCTTCCAGCATGGAAGGATCCTCCGAGCGAAGCGGGAGTTATAAAGGGCCATCACCACCGTCTTCAGTCTATTCCGATGACCACGATGCTCTGCCATCCCTGTACTACTGGGCGCACGAAGGAACAGAAGAACAGAAACGTGTCCGCCGATTTGAAGACGAGATGTGCTCGGACCCCGCCAACTTGACACTACGCATGGTCTATGGGCCGCTACAGCCATACATTGACTTCGTCGCCATGGTGGCCGAGGGGGTGGAGGATTTACACCATTACTCACCTCCTTTCACGGCTATTTTCGTCGATCCTGCTCAACCGAATGGCGTTGTTCCCAGTGCAGAGCTCAGTCCGGTGCATGGGCCCGAATCCTCTGAAGGTTATCTCCCCTCCTACGCGGCGCAGGTATTGGAGGAGAATAGCGAAAAGGGTGCGGTGGTAGGACAGAAGCGTAAGGCATCGGACGATGGTTCGAGCCGAGAAGGAAAGCGGCTTTGTAACGGACGGGCCGTTGCGCAGAGGGGGAGGACTGAGCTCACAGAGGCCGAAGTAATTGGTTTGTTCGCAGGTGTGAGACTGGGGATCTTGGAAACCGCGAGGCGAATGGAGGACACGGTCTGGTCTCTCTACGAAGTAAATCAGGTACGGAGATTTTGGGGGCGATTTCGGACAGCGACGGCTTACCCTGTTGAATCTATTGCACAGAGTTGTTTTCCGACCAGTTTTCTCCGGCATCCCCTTCTTTTTCAGTACGAATCCGCGAAACTGCAGACCGTCTGGTATATCTTGCATGAACATGGGCGACTCGAGTTGGCCAACAAACTGCGGGATCTGCTTTCCATTCGCTTGCGCACCGACCGCCCCGAACTGGCTCTTGTTAACGCGGAATATTTGGACCGTTACTACCCAGAATCCGAACACAATTACTACGAAATGTTACGTCAACCAGGGGACCCCTCACCCCTTGGACGAAGCCGGCGACGGGGCGATTCGTCTGACGAGACCACCTCAGAAGATTCCGATGGTGATTTGCACCTACGATACCCTGACACCGACTCTGACTCCGATCATGAAGAGATTCGCACTCGCCCCGAACCATACGTCTGTTCAGTGCACGCCCCGCTTGCCCCGTCTACGAAATATGGGCATTGTTATGACGATCGTGGCCGGGTCCTTGAGGCAGCTGCCTCCGTTTGTTACGATGAATTCGGTGATCCACGTCCGTCTGCTGTTATGCTCGCCAGAGGCCGCGCGCGCGTTGTCTGAGGGTACAATTTCCTTAATTCTGTTCGCTGCGATGGTGCTAACGGCTTGCAGAATCTATCGATGGCTAGGTTTTACGACACGACATGACTATTATCACTTGGACTCGGGACTCATGCGCCACACCGCTGTTTTTGCCCTGACAGTGGTTGTAATTTTAATTTTAGGGGGACTGGTAAGGTGGAAGCGACGAGCGTTTAGTCTGTACATGTCCCCGCAAGGCTTTGTTCTCACGGTTACGAATCAATATTGGTGGCGCTCTTTTTCGCACAACGCTTTAAGTGGGGGAGGAGTATACCTCTGAAAAATTAGCCAACAATACTGCAGGGGAAGTATCTTCGGGACCGGGACCTTGTTGTTATTCATATGCTTTGGCACCTGCTAAACCTGGACCGCGTCTGCCTTGTAAAGAAATTGAGGACCAGTTTCGGAAAGACTGCGATGAGTTATAAGACGACGATGAATACATCATTTATCCTGTTCAACTCTATGATGACGAGCATCGCGAGTTACAGTCCTTTACAATGTATCAACAAACACAGCCAATGGGGAAGCAAGAAGAAATATGTATAAATGCGACTCCTACTGGGGAGGATATCTTCACCATGTACAAACGGGTGGATAAAAAGATCCAGCCTGTTTCCACGACCCTTTTGCCCAGATTATGAGGTTCGTCGCACCATTCCCCGAGACCCCATGGAAACTCTGCCTGAGTTATCAGCCAATCCACCTCCATTCCAACCTACTGACAGACTGAGCTGTGAGCGCCTCGAAATCCTTGGCATCAATGCAGATGGTTTCTTAAGTTCAGAAGAGGAAAGATTATTTGTGCGAGTAATGGAATTAAACCAACACGCATTGGCCTTTGAGGATACGGAACGAGGCACCTTCAAGGAGGAGTATTTTTCACCATATAAGATCGCGACGGTACCACATATTCTCTGGGAATACAAAAATATTCCGATTCCACCCGGAATTTTACAAAAAGTAATTGATGTTTTGAAGTTGAAGATGGAAGCAGGCGTATACGAAATGTGTCAGTCTTCATATCGGTCCCGATGGTTTTGCGTAATGAAGAAGAATGGAAAATTGCGCATAGTCCATGACCTACAGCCGCTGAATAAGATTTCTGTTCGAGACGCAGGCATGCTTCCTATCGTGGACGATTTCGTAGAAGGTTTCGCGGGACGCCAGTGCTATACAGTTTTTGACTTGTATTGGGGATTTGACGCTCGAAAAATGGAGCCAGAGAGCAGAGATATGACCGCTTTTATGACACCACTAGGATTACTCCGCATTACCTCTATGCCAACAGGATATACAAATTCACCTGTGGAATTTCAGAAGTGTATGGTCTTTATTCTGCGAGACGAAATTCCGCATGTTGCCAATATCTTCATTGACGATCTACCGATCAAAGGACCTATCTCTGCTTACCCTGACAAAAATGGAGAGCCGGAATGTTTAAAGGAGAATCCAGGAATTAGGCGATTTGTTTGGGAACACGCACAAGATGTGCATCGAATTATGCATAAGGTAGGGTGTGCGGGTGCTACATTTTCGGCCACAAAGGTTCAATGCTGCCGTCCAAAAGCCTTGATAGTTGGACAGGAGTGTTCGGCAGCTGGACGAACTCCAGATCGCAAGAAAGTTTCTGCCATCCTCGACTGGCCGGCCCTTAAAACTCCGCATGAAGTACGCCGGTTCCTAGGACTTACTGGGACAGTGCGGATTTGGATTCCGAGCTATTCAGATCTGATTAGGCCATTGACCGAGTTGTACCGTAAAACGGAGGAATTTCTCTGGAATGAGCGTCGCAAGCATACCTTTAGACGAATCAAAACCCCTGTCGCATCCGCACCAGCATTGAGGCCCATTTGTTATGAATCATTACAACCAGTCATCTTGTCAGTTGACTCAAGCCGAGAAGCTGTGGGGATGATTTTATCACAACTGGACGAACAAGGAAAACGACGCCCCGCAAGGTATGGATCCATTCCCATGAGTGAGCGAGAGTCCAGATATTCGCAACCGAAGTTAGAACTATTTGGATTGTATCGTGCGCTCCGACATTGGCGACTGTACATCATCGGCGTAAAGAATCTTCAGGTTGAGGTGGATGCTAAGTATATCCAAGGCCTGCTGAACAATCCCGACTTGCAGCCTGATGCCGCTGTAAACCGATGGATCCAAGGAATCCTGATGTTCCATTTTGCACTTGTTCACTGTAAGGGCAACTCCCCAGTGTGCTGTATGCTGAGAGCTACACAGTCAAGACTGGCAGAGGGATCCAAAGTATATTAGCTATAGAATACAGGTATAGTATAGAGAGAAGGCATACCTGGCAGAGGGATCCAAAGACAACAAGTCTAAGGAGCTCTGCCAGCATGGTGCCACTAATATATCTCGGAGAAATGGGTATTTTACATAAGAGGAAATGAGTAATCTCGGAGAAATATGTCCTGGATTCACAGGAAGTGTCAAATGCCAGAAAGAAGTGTCAAATGTCAGAAGGAAGTGTCAGATGTTGTAAAAGAGTGTCAAATGTCATGGAAGTCCTCGGGAATAATGGGATAATGGAGCAAATGAGTAGAGGTTCCCCTTACATTACCCCCCTCTAGGCAGCGGCGTCTCGACGCTGTGAGCGCCAGTTTGGAGAAGTACCCGAAATACCACAGCGGTACCAGAGATCTGACCAGAGCTCTCTGAAGTCAGAGTTTGAGAGCATGTGGATTGATGGAGAGGGATGGAGCTTGAGCCATTGCTTGTATCCAACAGCTTGTGGGTGAGCATGGTAGAACTCAGCAACCTTCTCAGGAGAATTCTCCAGGTTCTGAGCTGGTTGCCAGAGTGCCTCATGACGAGGATAGCCCTTGTACCAGACCTTGAACTGCAGCTTCCTGTAGTACCACCGGCTGTCTACAACCTGTTCAACCTCCCACTCAAGCTCATCATCAATGAGCTCTGGCTCTGGAGGAGGTAGAGGAATGCGCCCAGAAATAGGGTCAGGTGGTGCAGCCTCCGAGTTTGATGACAGGGAAGACAGGGTGGACACGGCTCATCCAAGGTGGAAGCTTGAGACGATATGCATGAGAACCAACAGCACGTTCAACCTCAAAGGGTCCCCAGAGAAGATGGGCCAACTTCTTTGACACCTTTTGACGGATGTCTGAGCTATCAAGCCACACCTTGTCCCCAGGCTTGAACGTGGGTGTAGGCAGGTGCCGTTGGTTGTAGTATCGTGCATAATCATCCTTTGCTTTGGAGAGAGCAGCCTGAGCTTCCTGATCTGCAGAGTGCATGCGATCAACTAGCTCATTGACCTCCTCGACTTTAGAGCGTGGACGGTTAGGCTCAAAGCCCATTCGAGGATGACGTCCAGTATCAAGGAGGAAGGGGGTTGTCCGAGTAGAGGCGTGTATCGCATTATTGTAGGCAAACTCTCCAGATGGTATGAACTCATCCCAGTCATCCTGACGTTCATTAACAAAGAGGCGCAGGTAACCCTCAAGCTCCTGATTGACCCTCTCTGTCTGACCATCAGTCTGAGGGTGGTATGCAGTGGAGGCACTGATGGTAATCCCAAGGAGGCGATAAAGTTCACGTGTGAACTCTGCAACAAACTGTGGTCCCCGGTCACAGAGTACATCCTCAGGTAAGCCATGGAGCTTCCACACATGTTGGTAGAACAGCCGTGCAGCACCTTTGGCATCAATTGTGGTGTGGCAAGGGATGAAGTGCCCACGTTTCCCCAGCCGACACACAACAACCATCAGTGCGTCAAACCCATGTGCCTCAGGGAGTTCGGTGATGAAGTCAACTGAAATTCTCTGCCAACGTTCGGTAGGAGTCTCAGTTGGCTTCAAATGGCCCACTGGTAAATGGCGTCGGATTTTGGTGCGCTTGCAGAGGTCACAGGTGCTCGTATACTGCCCAATATATCGAGACATCTGTGGCCACCAGTAGTTGCGAGCAACAAGCTCAAGGGTCTTAAACCTGCCCTTGTGCCCTGCAACACGAGAATCATGATGCTGCTCGACAATACGGCGGCGAAGGTCATTTGTTGGAGGAACATAGACCTTCCCTCTGAAGTATAGCAGCCCATCCTGCTGGTCCCACTCAGCACTATGAACAGTGCGTGTGCGAGACTTGCGCAGCTCCTGCACTGCACGCATAGCAGGCTCATCCAACTTGCGGTCACGGACTGACTTCCGGATGTCATCCAGAACTTCGACTTCACTGCCGGCAACGGAGAGTCCACTCAGAGCTGCAACTATGAAGGTCTCAGGCTTCAAGAGGACGACGTCTTCGTTGTCACTGCTTCCATCATCATGGTCTGCACACGAGAGAGAGCATCAGGCTTGCCCATGGACTTGCCTGGACGGTGGTGGAGGGTATAGTCAAAGCGCGAGAGGTAGAGCGACCACCGAGCTTGGCGGCGGTTAAGCTTACGTGCAGCTCGGAAGTACTCCAAGTTCTTGTGGTCGGTCCAGATCTCGACAGGATGCTGGGCACCTTCAAGGAAGTGTCGCCACTCCTCTAAGGCACGGATAACAGCAAGTAATTCCTTGTCATAAATCTCATAGTTCCGTTCCACTGGGAGAGAGACTTGGAGTAGAAAGCCACTGGGTGCCACTTACCATCCTCTTTAGACAACTGGGACAGGACTGCACCAGAGGCAAAGTCCGAGCTGTCAGCCTCAACCCGGAAGGGAGATAGATCATCGGGGAGGATGAGGATGGGGGACGAGGTGATACGAAGTTTCAGGGGTGGCAAAAGCCTCCTGAGCCTCTTTCGTCCATTTGAAAGTGACATCCTTGCGCGTGAGATTGAACAGCGGATGAGCAATATCAGAGAATCCCTCGATGAACCGGCGATAGAAGTTGGTGAAGCCCAAGAAGGCTGACACCTCCTTCTTATTGCTGGGTGCAGGCCAATTAGCAACACCTGCAACCTTCACTGGGTCCATCTCAACACGGTTGTGAGAGATAATAACTCTAAGATACTCAATCCGTGTCTTCTCAAATTCGCACTTGTCCGCACGAAGGTACAACCGATGTTGGCGAAGACGATCCAAGACGAGCCTCGTGACACGGCGATGCTCTTCACGTGTCTTAGTAAAGATGAGGATGTCGTCAAGGTAGACTGAAACAACTCCCTCCATGATAAGATCATGCAGGATGTCATTCATCATCGTCTGGAAAGTCGCCGGGCTGTTTGTAAGGCCAAAGAACATGACCAATGGCTCAAACAGCCCACGGTTCGTGCGGAAAGCTGCCTTCCACTCATCTCCTTCACGAATGCGCACATTGTTGAAGCCCCAACGTACGTCTAACTTCGTGAAGTATCGTGCCCCCTTGAGCTGATTCACAAGATCATTAATCAGTGGCAAGGGATAACGGTTTTTAACCGTCATGTTATTAAGAGCACGATAGTCCTGCACCAGCCGCAGACTGCCATCCTTCTTCTTAACAAAGAAGACTGGTGAAGCCATTGGTGATTTGGACGGACGAATTCGACCAGTTGCCAGGTTTTCTGCAATGAACTCATCCATCTGTTTCTGCTCGGCAGGTGAGAGAGGATACACCTTGCAGTTAACAGGTTTGGACTCTGGAATGAGTTCGATTGCGTGATCCCATGGCTTCCGGTTTGGCAGGACATCAAAGGACTCCTTTGAGAACACATCCTCGTACTCATAGAAGTGCTCAGGAAGGCCATCCTTGATGTTGCGAGGCGCATTCTTGGCATGAGCCTCAGCAAGTCGTTGAGAAGTAGTGGATGTGGCGCGGATGAATTCCTCGTGAGGCCAGACATGGGTGAAGAAAACCCGATCATCGTCCTGGATCTCAGAGTCATCAGGGAATTCGCTAGGGGAATCGCAGCCAAAAATGTCATCAGAGTCGACATCATCCTCTTCTTCCAACTCAACCACTCGTGGGACAGGACCTCGGCGACACCGGGCCTGCTGTTCGTGGCTTTTGACGGAGGTTCTGGATATTACTCCTAGCCTCGTCTCGACACTTCCCACATTGTGAGGGGCAACGGCTGAGTTTCAACTTGCCAGATTTCCAGTCAATCTCAGGGTTGTGATACTTGAGCCAGCCATGGCCCAAGATGAGCGTCTGTTTGCCCAACTTGGTCACAGCGAGTACCATACGTTCTGAGTGACCTTCGTAACTGAGAACAACATCAACCACCTCTGTGATAGACCCAGCCTCATTTGGGGTGCCATCAACATTGAAGACAGGGATAGGGACGCACAAGGTGCGTGGTGGGGATGCGATTCTGAGTCACAAAATCTGTATCGGCATAGCCAAGACTAGTGGCACCAGAGTCAACCAACGCATTTGTGGCCAGAATGCGCTGATTGACTGTGGATTGGAGCTCGACGCGGATGCGGAGAGAGGGGGCAGTGGTCTCAACTGTTCTGGCCTGGGTGTGCGTGGAAGACGACGCTCCAGCCTCGACAGTCGTGGGTGTCGGGCCTGGGGTGGCAGCTCAGGAGTAGCAGCAGTCTGGACAACAGGTGGAGTTGGAGATGAAGGGGGCTTGTCCAGATACTGGTTTGCAGTCAGTGTAGACAACGGTGCAAACCGGTTGGGAGAAGGTGCTGTGGCATGAGCTGGCCGACTGGGAGGTGCAATTACAGGCCCAATGGGAGGGGAGGTAGGAGGAGGAATGCGCTGTGGAGAATAGGTGTGGCGTGCTGTCTCCTTCTGAGAGGAAATCCTTTCACAAGTTGTCCAGAAGCATTTTGCTTCATCCTGGTACAGTATGAGATCAAATGGCTGGTACGACTGTGTACACTCGTGGGTGAAGTGGGTACCACCACACAAGCGACATGAAAGAAAGGAACGGGCGTAGTTTTGGCTAAAGACAGCATGGTATGGGGTATACACCCTGGTGTAGGCCGATAAGTCTGAGTACATGCCACAGTTGGGCTGTGGGAGCACCAGGTGAATAAGTGAGCCAACAAGGACTGGGACATGAGCAGGAGGAAGGTATGGGAGCCAGGGAGCGTCAGGTGGAGGAGGAACAGACATCTGCAGCCTCTGAAATCTCTTCCAAACCTCTCAAAGTCTGTTATAGTGGCCGCTAGGCAGTGCTCAGAGGATGAATCCCGATGCAACAAGACGCTCCTAACACCGCTGTTAAGCAAGTGAAAGATGAATAGCGTAGGCAACTGGCACCGCTCTGTGAGAGAGGTCCAACAATCCTTCCCAAGGGAGAGATTGTTTGGTTGGCAGCAGCAAACTAAGGCCGCGCAGGTGGACTTCACAACAGGTAAGCCAACAGACAGATTAGGGCTGGGAAGATCTAGCAGAAACTGTATGCTGCTGCTCAGAGCCACAGAAGATAGTAGAGGGTCCAGAAAAGCCACAAAGAACCACAGAGACACTACAGAAAGCCCAGAATATAAGATAAAGCAGAGAAATGGGGGGAACACAGAGTGATGAGCTGTGAAGCAGGAAAGACACTTGGGTTGCTCTAGACAGTCTCCAGCTGTCCAAGATGCTTCTCCTGTTCTCTAGCTAAGCCCAGGCACAAGGTGCTGGCCCCAGAGATAGACTTGTTGTGCTGTAAGGGCAACTCCCCAGTGTGCTGTATGCTGAGAGCTACACAGTCAAGACTGGCAGAGGGATCCAAAGTATATTAGCTATAGAATACAGGTATAGTATAGAGAGAAGGCATACCTGGCAGAGGGATCCAAAGACAACAAGTCTAAGGAGCTCTGCCAGCATGGTGCCACTAATATATCTCGGAGAAATGGGTATTTTACATAAGAGGAAATGAGTAATCTCGGAGAAATATGTCCTGGATTCACAGGAAGTGTCAAATGCCAGAAAGAAGTGTCAAATGTCAGAAGGAAGTGTCAGATGTTGTAAAAGAGTGTCAAATGTCATGGAAGTCCTCGGGAATAATGGGATAATGGAGCAAATGAGTAGAGGTTCCCCTTACATTCACGTACCTGCAACTAAGTTCCAGGGCCCAGACGCACTTTCTAGGAGAGAGCCGGCGGAGGGAGAAGAAGTCGAGAGCGATGATGACTCATGGCTCGACGAAATTGCACTGTACGCCGCGGCATCAGAAGGCGATGTATCTGACTTTGTTGCCAAATTAAATTTGCCTCAGGTAAATTTAGCACGGCGGGGGCAGGAGGAGTTCCTCAAGAAAGTATACCGATTTCTCACCACCTTGGAAGCCTCTATCTTTGATAAACCACAGAAACACGCACGCTTCATTCAACAAGCCACACGATATATGGTCTACGAGGGAAAATTCCTTTGACGAAACAAGAAAGGGCCTCCGCTGAATGTTATTCTGGATCCTGAAAAGCGTTTGAGAATACTTACGCAGGTGCATGACGAACTGGGCCATCGTGGCGTTCAGCCTGTTTGGGACATTCTAAAGCTTCAATTCTTCTGGCCGAAGTTATATAATGATGTTCAGCATCACATCGCGTCTTGCCACCGATGTCAAGTACGAAGCACCAAGAAATTGGAAATTCCGGTTACGGTGTCGACTCCAGCAGTACTGTTCCAGACCATTTATATTGACATCATGATGATGCCGGAATCATCAGAAGGATATCGAATGATTGTGGCGGCAAGAGATGATCTGTCAGGAACATGTGAGGCACAGCCTCTGAAGACTAAAACGGCCGTGGATCTCGCAAACTTTTTCTGGGAGTATATTTACTGCAGGTATGGATGTCCCACCTGTAAAGCCCACAAAACACCATTAGTTATTGGTGAGCCAGTGGTGTGCAGTCAGCAATAGTTATTGGCAGGTTTGGGGGTCTACAGCTTATGGTGTACCAAACGTCACTTTAATCAAGTGCCAGTTTTTTTTTTTCCCTTTCCAAATTTTTTTTCTCCAAACCCTCAGAATACATTTATATGGCATACCAGCATACTATAGGACTGTCTTGACCCTCTAGCAAGAGGAATTGAACTGTATCTCATCGCAATCAGCACCGAAGGCCAGTTCGGGGAGCTCGGACTAGATTAACCGAGACACAGCCACTCCTGTCAAACATCCGATCTTGCTTTTGGGATGGTGACCTCCCTGAATTCAAGGAATGTAATGCTCTTTCTTCTGGGGAATTCAGCCAATAACAACCTTAAAAGATTCTGGAAAGAGGAATTGCACTGAATCTTAGATTTAGCAAACAAAAAAAAAGATAATTCACTTTTGAGCTGATCCAACTTGGATGCAAGCAGTGCTTCCTCAGAGACAAGCAGAGTCACCTGCTGTTCCTCCTTCGAATGTCCTGGCCTCAAATTTTGAGGATCAAAAGAGGCTATTTTTATGAGGCTGCAGATAGCCTGCAGTTAAGTACAAAGATGCGTCGCGTCGGCACCACGTGGTCTCGGAAACTTCACCGAGGTGGCTATGCATCGGCTGGCTCGCTTCGCAGAGGTGGAGCCGGAGAATCCCGATTGGATTGAAAACGTCAGTGCGACGTCATGCAGCCTGACGGCGCATCAGCCCGCAAAGTGCCGTTCGCTGCCGCACGCAACAACCAGCTTTCACACGCTGCCACAGCTCCACAGTTGACAAAGTGGCCTAGAATATTGCAGTTAGCTGTCAGTGCAATTCCTCTTTCCAGAATCTTTTAAGGTTGTTATTGGCTGAATTCCCCAGAAGAAAGAGCATTACATTCCTTGAATTCAGGGAGGTCACCATCCCAAAAGCAAGATCGGATGTTTGACAGGAGTGGCTGTGTCTCGGTTAATCTAGTCCGAGCTCCCCGAACTGGCCTTCGGTGCTGATTGCGATGAGATACAGTTCAATTCCTCTTGCTAGAGGGTCAAGACAGTCCTATAGTATGCTGGTATGCCATATAGATGTATTCTGAGGGTTTGGGAAAAAAAAAATTTGGAAAGGGAAAAAAAAAACTGGCATTTGATTAAAGTGACGTTTGGTACACCATAACAGCTTACTGCAATAATTATTTAGATATCTTTGGATAACTTTCAATAAATCCAAGACATAGGGCCAAGTCCTACTGTAGGTTGGATAACTTTCAATAATTATGGCACTTGTCAGTGTCCAGCACACCCTGTTGACCTAAAAAGGAAATATGCCCCAAAATAGACCAAAAACCAAAGTAGTAGTGTATATTAAGATAACTATTCTCAGTGTAGAGAGGTTGTTTATATCATGCTTCATTAAGCCTACTGATTTCACCTAGCCTTCCAAAAAAGGCAATTGTCTAAAAATAGACCAAAAAACCAAAATTGTAGCCCTTTTCAATACGAATCTAACTGTATAAGAATTTCTCTTATCAGAAATCTTGTTGTAATATAAAATGCAAAATACTCACACAAGCAGGGGTTTTTTTTAAAGGTAATATTAGGTTAGATTGATTGATAGCATACAGTGACAGCCAGATAAGGTTTCCATATTGATAGTGGGTCCATTTCATTTATGATGGCCTTTGTGATCTGCTTCTTTCACTTATAATCTACTTTTTCTCTTTCAAAGACTTCTATTTGCATGAGTATTTTGCATTTTACAGCATAACAAAGCATCTGATAAGAAAATTTTCTATACAGTTAGATTTGTCTTAAAAAGGGCTACAACTTTTGTTTTGGTCTATTTTTAGACAGTTGCCTTTTTTGGCAGTCATAACATGTGTTTGTACAGGTGTTTTGTGTCTTATGGCATAATGATCACAAAAGTCAGCTAGATGCATTTAAATATACTTACATATTTTTTTAGACTTTTTAGCACTCAAGACTCGCGTTTGCTTGAGTATTTTGCATTTTACAGCATAACAAAGCATCCTATAAGGAAATTTCTTATACAGTTAGATCCGTCTCAAAGAGGGCTACAACTTTGATTTTCCATCTATTTTTAGACAATTGCCTTTTTGGGCAGCCCAGACTGATTATTTTTCACTATTAATCAATGTGATTTGAATTACAAGTCAATGTGACCTCAATCAGTGAAGAAACCTTGTCCTGTTGCAAGTCAGTTAGTCTGATCAGATATCAATACAAAAAGCTTACCTGGTCAATTCAACTAATGACTGGTAAGACAGCTACTGACTCGAGGTTAATCTGACCTAGTGTCTTTAGTGTGACTGATATTATAAACCTTATTTTCCTGACAAGTCAATCTATTGACTTCAAGTCTGTAGCCTATTGACTTCAATACTGACCTGAAGTCAGTAAATCTACTGACTTCATTGACTCCAATTCAGCAGTCTATTAACTTCAAGTCAGTAGAGTACTGACATGAAGTTGGTAAATCTATTGACTTCATTGACTCCAATTCAGCAGTCTATTGACCTGAAGTCAGTAAATCTATTGACTTCATTGACTCAATTCAGCGGTTTATTGACCCTAAGTCAGTAAATCCATTGACTTTCTTGACTCTAATTCAGTGGTCTGTTGACTTCATTGACTCCAAGTCAGTAAATCTATCAATTCATTGACTTGGATTCAGTAGTGTATTGAATTTGACTCATTGACTTCAATTCAGTAGCATATTGACTTCAATTCAGTAGCATACTGACTTTGTTGACTTCAATTCAGTAGTGTATTGACTTCATTGACTATTGACTTTGATTTAGTAGTGTATTGACTCATTGACTTCAATTCAGTAGTGTATTGACTTCATTGACTATTGACTTTGATTTAGTAGTGTATTGACCTATTGACTTCAATTCAGTAGTGTATTGACTTTATTGACTTCAATACTTTGATTTAGTAGTGTATTCACTTATTGATTTCAATTCAGTAGTGTATTGACTTCATTGACTTCAATTCAGTAGTTGATTAACATCAAGATAGTAATGCATTGACTTCAGTCAGTAGTGCATTGAATTGAGGTGGTCTATTGACTTCAAGAATCAGTATTGAAGTCAATAGACCACTAGTATGGTTTAAAAGTGTTAATTGTTTTGTTCTTTGTGGGCCAACCAGGCCTTGCATGAAAAAATGTTGTATATGAACCTTGTAGCTCTCAATGAGTTCTACAAGATTAGGTTAGCCATCAGATGGATTTCGAGGGTCTTCCTCTTTGGGACACTAACGCTTCGCACCCAAATAGGGAAATTATGCTAAAACCTCGCTATCTCGGTCAATATTTGACCGTTTTGGATGATCTAACTTCACAGGTCCAATTTTCTATGTGTGTTATGAATTTTGAGAACCTTCCCCAGCTTGAAACACCGCTGTAATGCAGTTACAAACCATGAAAATGCTGGATAATCAATTAACATATAATATGTTGCTTATTATGCAGTATCTATGAGTTCCAAGCACATCCTATTGCTTGAAGCACTACTTAGAACATTTCTGAAACCCCAGATCAGGACTTGAGAGCTGCAATAGCAATATCATACCAAGATCAAAAAATCTAATCTTCCCCTGATTCCAAGAGATCCCAAGGTCTGATAATGGTTGTGGATGGTGTTCTAGTATATTGTGGACTATATCAACTCCTCTAGAGCAAATTTACTCCAAGTCCCTTTCACAGACTCAAGATTTATACTGATTGAATCTGAAAAGTGTTTTCATCATGTTCCATCTTGCCCAAGGTCCTAGCAGTGCGACCCAATGCATGGAAACAATATTTCAGCCTATCCAAGGGATCTGAGAACAAAAAGTGGCCCAATATACCACTTGAAACATGAGTTTTGCTGATTGACATTTTTCGCTTGTTTGATGAATAGAAGGCCAACAAGACCACTGACAGTAAAATAGAGCTCAGAAATGAAAAGAGGCAAGAAAATAGTACAACATACAGCTTTGGTTGAGGTGATTTGGTGGAGATTTGACTAGATGGTAGTATCACACCTACCCTACCCATACTTGGCAACCGCTTAGTTGCGGTGATGGGATCAGTGCGGGGTATCCGGTGAGTGTTGGAAATCCTTCCAGCTCTTACCCGCCCGTAATACCCTTCGGTATTTCTGCTGCTAGGACTTGTCCTGCGCAGACCGTTGTCGGGAGCTCCTGTCGGCTATGATGGATTATCAAGCGGCCCATCGGTCCATCACTCCGCCCTCCGCGGAAGTTCCCGTCACGTCGACCACGCCGCCGCCGCCACGTCACACCTTGAGCGCTGCGTCACAGCCGTGATCGCTGTCTCCCGACGCCGCTTCTCTACTCGCTGCTTGCCCCCATCTTTCCCACTGTTCTTCCAGGCAGTTCCCTGTGCTTTCCCCTCGTCCTCTCCTTGCCCCCCCTCAACTAATGAGACCAGCTTTAAGCTACACACATGCGCCCATATAAGTAGGTAACACCGCTCTTTTACATCTCGTACTCGTATTTTTACTTCAATACCATGAGTTCATTGCACCGCTATATGCACACTGCCCCTGCCGCTTAAAGCACTCCATTGAAGCTCCTCATGCTCGCTACCCGCTACCTGCACCGCGCGTCGCATCAAGTGCGATTGATAGGCGCGATCTGCGCACGGTCGCGCCCTCCACACTGCCTCATGTGTCAATGACGACTGGGAAGAGGAAAAAGCTTGGGCTTTCCGGCTCCCACCGGATCTCCTATGGTACTTCGAGGACCAAATCCATTTCCGTGAACAAGACCGGCGCGCAGATTCGAAAGGAAAAGGAAAGGCTTCACAATCAGATAGCATGTGCGCAATCTGCCCACTTCGACCCACTCACTGTACTCCACATCTATTAGCTCTCAGTTATGTCCAACGGGATGCACTCTTCGGCAGCGGCGGCGCATACGATGTTGATATGCCTGAGGCACCTGAATACATCAATGCAGGAGATGGATGGCAAGACGTTGATAGTGACGAGGAAGCGGCGCTCCAAACCCTTCCTCCTGGGGGAGGAGGGGATGTATCACAGCCATGCCGGGAAAGAGGCTGCGTTCCATGAAATTTTCGACAAATGTCGACCTGGGTACGAAACACAAAACTGCTAACCCTCTTCCCACATTATTCACTTTCTTCCAGCCGTGGCGACCCGCGCCGTCGTGAATTGCGTGTCCAGAAGATGGTGGACGCCTGGAAGGAGCAACTCCCTTGCCTGGTGGATGCATACCTCGACATGCAAAAAGATGGGGCTGTCGCTGTTTGCGAAGCATCTCAGGGAGGATGGGGCATTGAGGTAATCGGCTTTGAAAGTGCGTACATCTATAATCTCGTTAAGGAGCAGGTCTAATGACATGTGTATATTGTAGAGTACTGTACCCGCTATTTTATACATGTGCACAATGCTAGGCGCACCAACAAGACCCTTGTGCGTCATGGATACATTGGTGCAACCCCCGAGAAGGTCAGCCTCGCATTCCCCATCCGCCTCTTCGAGCTCTACCGGCAAATCCATCGTGTATGCCCTCGGTACAGCATGGCCGCGCTCAGTACGACCCTCACCAATCTGCATTGCAGCCCGCGGCGATCTGGCCTTGCAGAACAGCTTACGGCTGCATATGACGCGTACCTTCAAATCCTCCGTGAGGTTCAAGACCGTGCCCATCACGCTATGCAGCGTGACGCAGCATGGTACATCCGAAATGTCTGCGCACCGTGCTTCTACAAAACAGTCAACGAGACGGACCTCAAATTCTCGTGGCTCGGATGCATGGACGGCAACAATTCACTAAAGCTTGTTGACGCCACCTTCCGTGCTGGCCACGTTCGCCCTGACAACCGCGCATCGACTTCATTCCGCTGGTTAACTCCCGAACAGGTCGATGTCTTCAAGGACGAGGTTAAAGAGTCTCAGAAGGTGCGTGATAAAATCTAATACTATGAAAATTGAATAGCCAACATTTTCGTCTAGAGATCACGCAAGAAAGGTACTGCCGCACCGACCCCAGCCACTGACACACCGATTTCGGCGAACGGACCGCCCACATCATCCACACCACCCACCGCGATATCTGAAATAGCCGAACCCGACATTTCTCTCAATGAGGAAACCCCGGTCGCATCAGGCCAAGAAGATCCTATGAAGTCATGCACGGGGCCTGAGCAACCGGAGCCCGGCGATAATGCCGACGACATCGCCTGGCTCAACGTCAACGAACTCAGCGGAGAGGATTCCACCGAGCTGGCCAAGTGTCTCAACACGTGCGTCGAACGCTGGAAGGCTGCTGGCCCGGAAGCACGAAAAAAAATGTTCGCACTCTTCGCCGTCTCGGGAATTTTCTTGACGGTGTGTCGCCACGGACACGCCGTTGTCATGTGCGACATGATTAGAAGCGGCGAGCTGTAACTCCCATTTTATCTGGCAAAACTGACACTAACTGCCATTATTTCAGGATGAAATACCCGCTTTCAATGGTGAAGTATATCCTTGATCACTACGGTACCGACGTTGGCCTCGGCTACGATATCATGTGCGCATTCTTCAAGACATTGATCCGAAGCTCCTTGGGAGCCAAGGTTACCGCTATGCGTTTACAAGGTGTCGTCCCCGCCTTCCACGGACACGCACATAACCGGGCGTGCCAGATTGGGTGGCATCCGCTATATGTCGACGGCGTTGGTAACGAGGACTTTGAAGAATGTGAACGTACCTTTTCCAAGTCTAATCATCTAGCATCTACAACCCGGTTGGCAACCGCATTCCATCGACATCAGCAGATCAACGAGCATTTCCATTTTCACGACCAGGACAAGCACGCAGCGTCTGGTATGTACATGCAATCCCGAGTTAAATTATTGTTTCTGAACTGTCGGACAGGGAATTTCATCTATCAAAACTACCGGCAGGCACTTGAAAAGATCGCATTTAATTCAGCACAGCTCCTCGCCCTGGAGCGTTCTCTGGGTACTACTAGTGCAGATTACGAGAACGACCATCGTGCAGAGGTTGCATACTTCCAGAGCTTGCGTTCTGAGCCACCCGAGGTACAGGAAACTGCGGACTACCTGGACATACTTGAAAAATTATCTGCCGCTATGTGAGCTTTGCTATCTCAAGTACCCTTGCTAATTTTGTCTACAGACACGCATCGGAAGACGCGAAGAAGCAGTACCAGCTACTTGACAAGAATATCATCGAAAACGGTTATACGCGGAAGCAAATCACCGCAGTAAATACGCGGTACCGCACCACTCACACCAGGTACCTCGCAGCTGAGGAGACGGCCTGCCGTTTCGAAGAAGAGCATGGCATCCCAGTCCGCTGGACTGCCAACACACAGCGCTACAAGGATGGCCGCAAGCTCATGACAGAACAGAAGTACCAAGCCGCCCTGACGGAGGTTGAGCGCCTCGTTGTGCAGTGCCTATTTGAGCTAACAAAGCTCGGGATGAGCGGCGTTGGTGCGTGATCAGCTTTCTTGCAGCTGCCGTCGCTGATTCTCTTAGCTTACAAGCTGCGGGACAAAATATCCCAGGCTCTCAAAACACGCTCCGAGGCTATACGACGAGCAATAAACATTTACAATGATGCTGCCGCCGCTCTCAATCCCCCTCGCGAACGTCTATCCTTTTCTCAAGTCATTCACACGACATCCCTCGCCGAATTCGACCTGCTACGTGAAACTCGCGAGGATGTCCGTCGGCAGCCCTGGGCCCAACCTGCCCGCCGAGAGGCCAGGGTTTTGTACTACGGCATCAAGCGCTCAAAGGAGGAAATTCAGCGCCTTAATGTCGAAATCACCCGTGTCATAACGTACATGGTGGACGAATACGTTGACTACTATAGGGCCATTGCATCGACCCTTTTGGTTAACCCACCGCTTGCTGTGGAACTCCAACAACGATGGAAGCACGCCACTCGTATCAGTGCGTCGATTTGTAAACGACTGGCATCTACGGCCCGGCTTCAAGGGTTCTCTGGCAACCTGTTCCCTGGTACCCGAGAGGGACGCGATCCAGAACTCGGTGCCAGTGTCCCACCGCCGCCATGGCTTGCGGCCGTTCTAGGAGTTGCGGAAATGACGGTCATGTACGAAGAAGTCGATGAACCAAATACAGACACTTCCCCGCACGACGATCAAGAGCAGGATGACTCTGGGCTGGTAGTAAGAGAACTAGAGGTTGATGAGGACAATATTGCTCTGCTAATGGACCACTTGAGTACTTTCAACGACTCGTAGATAATTTTTGGATGTGATATGTCTTGGCCGAGAAAGAGTTCGGAAATTTGCGGAAGTTCACCCGATTGGCTCGGGGCATCGGACCGCTGTCGGGGTTCAATTTAGAATGCCGGTCTTTTGAACAAAATGAAATCGCGGAGGGCAAGGAGAGCAAACAGAGACTATCTGAATTGATAGAACTGTGCATTCATGCTCCTTGCCTCCGCTCAAAAATTACAAAAAAAGCAGCTCAATTATCCCTTACGGTACCCATCATTCAAGATCAGGCTCCTGCTAAAAACGACCCCACAGATCGAGTTCAATTCATAGCACCTAGCTCGAGGCCAATAAAAAACAAGGAACATGGTAGAAACAATGTAAGAGGCCCCTAGTTCCATTATGTTTCGATTTGCGGTCTCAAGTCAACTGGTTCCAAAGATCTGAAGATTGGTCAAACTTGAACGATAACTTCAGTCGCATACCCAATGTTCAACCTGACCGTCTTTCAGTCATAAATGAAGACTTCTGAGACTTGACTGTGAAATACCCCAGTTCTTTCGACAAATAATGGTTCATATATCTGCATGCTTCATTCCGGAAAGCTTTTCTAGGCCCTATAGCCCTCCGCTGCCCCGAAATGTGCGGATGGGGTGTTTTTGGCCAAAATTTGAACCATCTCCAAATCATGCCGAAATCTCTCAGATAAAAGCCCTCATATAAACGAGTGCTAATCCTCATTTATAGCTCCAGGGGTTGCACGAATCCTCGGGAAATAGTGTTCAAAGATTCTAAGACCACCTGGCGAAGTGAGCCCCTGCCATCGTCTGGCTCGGATCTTTTGGTGATTTCTGCTACAATACAGTTATCAATGCTTAAAAATGGTAAATAATGATCATCCTACTCATCGACTGTCAAGGAATATGTGTAAATCAGCGCCAGTCACATTTAGTAAAAATATCGATGGGTAAAATCCTCCTACACCTATTATTTTGTCAGTAGCTCTATTTCATACCACATATATAGATTTTACAACTTAAAGTGCCACAGCAATGTTCAATTGGATCAGACACGCATTTCGAGCAGTTGTTCGTGATTCAGTTTCTAAATCGGGGAATAAGATCGACACAATCAATGGCTGTGCTGCCCATTCCTTGTCTTTACCACCATGGCAGACGCCATTCGTGCACAATTGGGGGCTCCCAGGCATCGATATTCCCGTCCCCACTGTCAGCAAGGCTTACACACCCACCGAAACTATTCCTCCATTGCCGAGTCTGAGGTTCAGCCCCATTGGCCTCTACAACCTCCGTCGCCGTGTCGGGGTCCTCGTTCATGAGCCTGGCGCCTTTCAGCGCCACAAGCACCACTTCATTACTGCGGACATTGCTTGGTTCTGTTCGGGTGCAAGCAAGGACAAGAGACATCTCCTCCGTACCCCAGGTTTTTTCCCTGAGTTCGATGCGCTGCGCGCGAGACTTCCCACCGGGTCCGCTGGAGGCGAGGCTAGGAAAGAACTGCGTGGGCAGCTCCTGACCGCTCTATTTGATGTGGTGCGTAGTTACGCCTCCTATATTTCTTTTCGCTGAGTTCTGTGTAGGCTACCGTACTGGATCGTGCATTTGGAGGGTCGACACTGATCCTCCATGTCGAAGGCACTACTGTCCCCAACACGCCGGCTCTCCCTGAATACCTCCGAACCTCCGTCTACATTCCACCGTCCTTCATTGCCAACAATCCTGCCAGTCACGGCCCGCTTGCGAAGATGGCCCAAATGTTCATAGAATCTGTCGGCGTACCCACCGTGCAGGCATGGCGTCAAAATGCACTTCTCCGTGGCTGGCCGCTCAACCAGCCCAGTCCCCCAGCATCTCCCAATCCACCTTCCTCCGTTCTCGTCCCCACTCCCGACAAGGTTGGCTGGGCACACTATACATTCTATGGACGTCCCACTGGCGCACTTGATGCTCTCTCCTCGCCTCCCCACCATCGCTTCCCCTCTTCATCATTCCTGACGACGACGAGGAGATCGATGAATACACCGGTGAGCCTCTCGACGAGGTGACGATGAGCCTCTTGGATGCGATGGAACGGGCAGGATATGCCGAGGCTGAAGCGCAACAGCATTTGGTACGGGTTCATGAACTCGAAGATCAGGTCGAGGTCTTGGTGGCTCGTGTGTCTGAGTTGGAGGAGAAGGCAAGAAGTCTCGAGGGCCAGCTCTCGATCGTGCGTGCTAACCGGCCACTGCGTGCTTCGCCCACACTACTCCTTCTCGCTGTGAGTCATATTGTTCGTATATTACTTATCTGACGAAAGCTTTATTGCATTTCATAGCCTCTGCCCGTCCACAGGTCACCGCCGCTCATCCCGTAGCAGCTACTCCCCCCCGCCCAACGGCTTCTATGTCCCGTCTTCCCCCAGCCTACACGCCACGTCGCGATGCCCGCACCTTGGAAACGCTCATCAGTTCTTTCAGCCTCGATTCGCTGGCACCTAGCATCAGCCTCGTGATTCGGGCGATCCATCCGGCTAAATGGTACGAAGAATTGGCTAGCTTGGGTATTCCGGCCGAGGCGGTGACAGCGTTGGTTGATCAAGCAAGCCGACAGGACGCCTTGGACATCTACGAATGAATATATGCTTTTCACATTTACTAACGACCTTTACTGACCACTTCTGCTAATGACTCGAAGCAATTTTTTAGTTAGAATTGATTCACTGAAAATTGCACATGAAATTGTAACACGCGTTTCTCTTTGATCAAGTCTATACAAATGCGTACGCGTACTGTCCGTGGAGCCGTATCTGGATCCAAGCGCACGAACATGTGCTCTCCAACTACGCGCATCACTGGGACCGGCTCCTCCAACCGGAAATCCGTGCATGTGCTTTTCGTAACCCCGAATTCGCCCGCCAAACGCGCTCATGTGCTTTCTGGCTCCGTGCATCGGTCCTCGAGCAGGTGCGCCAGACGCGTGCATAGCCCCGAAAGCGCATGATCTGCAGGCCCCAATTTTTCAGGCACTTACTCGAATTTTCGCCCAATTCGACCCATTGCCCACCATGCCCAAGTCCTATTCCACTGTCACGCTCGCCAGCAGCACTCGTATTCGTTCCACGCAGCCCGCGAGGAAGACTGCACCCCTTACCACTGAACAACGGGAAGAGAAGCGTGTCAAAAAGCAGGAAAAGCAAGCCGCCATCGACGCTGTCGTCTCCGAATGGAAGGAATATACGCTGATGAAGGCCAAGGAGCTGGCGGACCGGTACGACATGAAGCCCCGGTACTTCCTCGATATCTTCTTCCAGGGTGGCGCGCACATGGTCTCCCACCAAGAAGCTATCAACCCTTACAACGCCTTCAAAAGTATGAAGGCAGCGGAGATACGTGATGGTTCATATCTTTCTTTTATTTTTTCTTGGCTGCATACTGATGAATATACAGAGGGTCTCTCCAAGGATGCAGCCCAAATCCACGCTGATCACTACGAAGAATATCGCGATATGAGCGTTGCCGACAAAGAGGCGCTCGTCAACAAATTCCGTGATATCCGCTCCCGCAACTTCACTCTCTGCCGCGACACGCCACGCGCGAAAATCCAGGACGTTGCAAAT
Source organism: Mycena sanguinolenta (assembly GCA_014462675.1). Lineage (NCBI taxonomy): Eukaryota > Fungi > Basidiomycota > Agaricomycetes > Agaricales > Mycenaceae > Mycena > Mycena sanguinolenta. The sequence continues at coordinate 8,533,581 of JACAZH010000004.1, read as the reverse complement.
ATTACACGCAACATGAAAATGCTGGTACGTGTTTTCTGAATGTCGGTGATGATAATGTATTGAATATCCATCAGCTGGCCGCCCTTGGTAATCACGTTGGCATCGAGGGCTTTTTTTGCATTGTGCGCAACAATACCGAGTTCCAAATGGCCCCCGAGTGGTATTTTACAAGTGAAGAACTCGAAAATTACATGCCAATCGCAACGCGCAAGTGGGACACCGGACAAGTCGGGCTGAAACTAGAGGCATTTGCGGTCCGGGATGCGACCCTGTCAGTGCGTGATTTTTTTCTTGTTTTTTCTCGTCTGATTTCTAAACAGATATGCTGCGCACCTCGAAGCAGAAGGCCGATTGGATGAAGGGGGAGATACGAACATACATAGGAAAGGACTTATGTATGTTTTTATTGCGTACCTTTCGATTTCGACTAACGTTCATTTAGCTGAAGTGACGGGTAACCCGAGCGCCCAGATGGCGTATACATGGTACGAGGAGGACGTGGTCCAACGTTACGACGTCATCCTGGAGGGCTGGACTGCACCTCGCTGGTGCAATCCAAGCGAGCTTAGCTCGTCCCTTCCGGTTCTTTGCGAACTCTGGGAAGCTGTCAAGAATGGTACCTGCAAGTTCAGGAAGCTATCCCCGTCCGAGGCCGCAGAGCGCAAGAAGAAGTGGGATGAAGATGTGGCTGCCGGACGCGTGGCTGCCAAGAGCCGCGCTCAACGGAGTGACTTCGGCGTCCCACGCAAGCGCACTCGCGATGCTCGCGACAGTGATGGCGATGACGACATGGACGGCCCTGCCGACGACAACGATGAACCCTCGCGCCCACTGCCCAAGAAGCGAGCCAAGCCCGCACCAGCCAAGGCCGCGGCAGCCGCAACTTCGAAGCCTTCAAAGCCCCGTGCGCGCAAGGGTACTCCAAAGGACAGAGCGCCGGCCATGCGGGACGATGCCACTACACAGGCAGCGATCAAGAGGCTGAAATCCAAGTCGGCGCGCGTTCGCAAGGTTTCCAGCAAATTCGTCAGCACCAGTGACATCGACGACGATGAGGATGGCGCAGCGCCGGCTCCTTCCCCTGCTGCAGGCAGCTCTGCCCTCGTTGTGTACACCCCCGCCGCCCCCCGTACTTAGATCCTTCGTATTTACTTACCTGCCTTTCGATACCTGCCCGCCTCGCCGCCATAAATACGTACTCATGTCCGATTTCGTATTATTAATGATTGTACTCTTGCCTGTGGCATATTATTATATTTCAATTTAAGTCTATTAAGGTAGTATGAGGGAGTGAAGGCTGTGTGCAGCCGAGAATTGCAATGGGAACGACGTCGGAGACAGCGATCACGGCTGTGACGCAGCGATCAAGGTGTGATGTGGCGGCGGCGGCGTGGTCGACGTGACGGGAAGTTCCGCGGAGGGCGGAGTGATGGACCGATGGGCCGCTTGATGATCCATCATAGCCGACGGGAGCTCCCGACAACGGTCTGCGCAGGACAAGTCCTAGCAGCAGAAATACCGAAGGGTATTACGGGCGGGTAAGAGCTGGAAGGATTTCCAACACTCACCGGATACCCCGCACTGATCCCATCACCGCAACTAAGCGGTTGCCAAGTATGGGTAGGGTAGGTGTGATACTACCATCTAGTCAAATCTCCACCAAATCACCTCAACCAAAGCTGTATGTTGTACTATTTTCTTGCCTCTTTTCATTTCTGAGCTCTATTTTACTGTCAGTGGTCTTGTTGGCCTTCTATTCATCAAACAAGCGAAAAATGTCAATCAGCAAAACTCATGTTTCAAGTGGTATATTGGGCCACTTTTTGTTCTCAGATCCCTTGGATAGGCTGAAATATTGTTTCCATGCATTGGGTCGCACTGCTAGGACCTTGGGCAAGATGGAACATGATGAAAACACTTTTCAGATTCAATCAGTATAAATCTTGAGTCTGTGAAAGGGACTTGGAGTAAATTTGCTCTAGAGGAGTTGATATAGTCCACAATATACTAGAACACCATCCACAACCATTATCAGACCTTGGGATCTCTTGGAATCAGGGGAAGATTAGATTTTTTGATCTTGGTATGATATTGCTATTGCAGCTCTCAAGTCCTGATCTGGGGTTTCAGAAATGTTCTAAGTAGTGCTTCAAGCAATAGGATGTGCTTGGAACTCATAGATACTGCATAATAAGCAACATATTATATGTTAATTGATTATCCAGCATTTTCATGGTTTGTAACTGCATTACAGCGGTGTTTCAAGCTGGGGAAGGTTCTCAAAATTCATAACACACATAGAAAATTGGACCTGTGAAGTTAGATCATCCAAAACGGTCAAATATTGACCGAGATAGCGAGGTTTTAGCATAATTTCCCTATTTGGGTGCGAAGCGTTAGTGTCCCAAAGAGGAAGACCCTCGAAATCCATCTGATGGCTAACCTAATCTTGTAGAACTCATTGAGAGCTACAAGGTTCATATACAACATTTTTTCATGCAAGGCCTGGTTGGCCCACAAAGAACAAAACAATTAACACTTTTAAACCATACTAGTGGTCTATTGACTTCAATACTGATTCTTGAAGTCAATAGACCACCTCAATTCAATGCACTACTGACTGAAGTCAATGCATTACTATCTTGATGTTAATCAACTACTGAATTGAAGTCAATGAAGTCAATACACTACTGAATTGAAATCAATAAGTGAATACACTACTAAATCAAAGTATTGAAGTCAATAAAGTCAATACACTACTGAATTGAAGTCAATAGGTCAATACACTACTAAATCAAAGTCAATAGTCAATGAAGTCAATACACTACTGAATTGAAGTCAATGAGTCAATACACTACTAAATCAAAGTCAATAGTCAATGAAGTCAATACACTACTGAATTGAAGTCAACAAAGTCAGTATGCTACTGAATTGAAGTCAATATGCTACTGAATTGAAGTCAATGAGTCAATTCAATACACTACTGAATCCAAGTCAATGAATTGATAGATTTACTGACTTGGAGTCAATGAAGTCAACAGACCACTGAATTAGAGTCAAGAAAGTCAATGGATTTACTGACTTAGGGTCAATAAACCGCTGAATTGAGTCAATGAAGTCAATAGATTTACTGACTTCAGGTCAATAGACTGCTGAATTGGAGTCAATGAAGTCAATAGATTTACCAACTTCATGTCAGTACTCTACTGACTTGAAGTTAATAGACTGCTGAATTGGAGTCAATGAAGTCAGTAGATTTACTGACTTCAGGTCAGTATTGAAGTCAATAGGCTACAGACTTGAAGTCAATAGATTGACTTGTCAGGAAAATAAGGTTTATAATATCAGTCACACTAAAGACACTAGGTCAGATTAACCTCGAGTCAGTAGCTGTCTTACCAGTCATTAGTTGAATTGACCAGGTAAGCTTTTTGTATTGATATCTGATCAGACTAACTGACTTGCAACAGGACAAGGTTTCTTCACTGATTGAGGTCACATTGACTTGTAATTCAAATCACATTGATTAATAGTGAAAAATAATCAGTCTGGGCTGCCCAAAAAGGCAATTGTCTAAAAATAGATGGAAAATCAAAGTTGTAGCCCTCTTTGAGACGGATCTAACTGTATAAGAAATTTCCTTATAGGATGCTTTGTTATGCTGTAAAATGCAAAATACTCAAGCAAACGCGAGTCTTGAGTGCTAAAAAAGTCTAAAAAAATATGTAAGTATATTTAAATGCATCTAGCTGACTTTTGTGATCATTATGCCATAAGACACAAAACACCTGTACAAACACATGTTATGACTGCCAAAAAAGGCAACTGTCTAAAAATAGACCAAAACAAAAGTTGTAGCCCTTTTCAAGACAAATCTAACTGTATAGAAAATTTCCTTATCAGATGCTTTGTTATGCTGTAAAATGCAAAATACTCAAGCAAACACAAGTCTTTGAAAGAGAAAAGTAGATTATAAGTGAAAGAAGCAGATCACAAAGGCCATCATAAATGAAATGGACCCACTATCAATATGGAAACCTTATCTGGCTGTCACTGTATGCTATCAATCAATCTAACCTAATATTACCTTTAAAAAAAACTCCTGCTTGTGTGAGTATTTTGCATTTTATATTACAACAAGATTTCTGATAAGAGAAATTCTTATACAGTTAGATTCGTATTGAAAAGGGCTACAATTTTGGTTTTTTGGTCTATTTTTAGACAATTGCCTTTTTTGGAAGGCTAGGTGAAATCAGTAGGCTTAATGAAGCATGATATAAACAACCTCTCTACACTGAGAATAGTTATCTTAATATACACTACTACTTTGGTTTTTGGTCTATTTTGGGGCATATTTCCTTTTTAGGTCAACAGGGTGTGCTGGACACTGACAAGTGCTATAATTATTGAAAGTTATCCAACCTACAGTGGGACTTGGCCCTACGTCTTGGATTTATTGAAAGTTATCCAAAGATATCTAAATAATTATTGCAGTAAGCTGTAGACCCCCAAACCTGCCAATAACTATTGCTGACTGCACACCACTGGCTCACCAATAACTAATGGTGTTTTGTGGGCTTTACAGGTGGGATGTCCACGCAAAGTCGTTACTGACAATGGACCTGAAGTCAAAGCGGGATTTAGAGATTTGATGAAGCGAATGGGTATTCCGCATGTAAAAATTTCGGCATACAACAAGCATGCAAATGGAGTGGTCGAGCAAGGTCATTTTACTTTACGAGAAGCACTTATCAAAGCCTGTGGAGGAAAAATCCACATCTGGCCCGAAAAGTTGGCGGCCGCGTTGCTTGCAGATCGCGTGACCGTGAGTCGCGTTACGGGTTTCTCACCTTATCAGCTTCTTCATGGCGTCGATCCCGTATTGCCCTTTGATCTCGCAGAAGCAACATTTATGGTAAATGGGTTCCGCACTGGAATGACGACAACGGAGTTATTAACCCTGCGCATCCGTCAGCTTTCCGAAGCACCCCAGAGATATTAACAGAGCCAAAGAGGCTCTCCGGAAAGCACGTTTTCAGTCTAAGCAGCAGTTTGAACGGAGATTTATAAAGAAGCTACAGAGAGAAGAATATTTGCAAGGAGAATTAGTTCTGGTTCGCAATGTGGGTATTGAAATGGAAGTGAGCTCACGAAAGAAAACCGACGATAAATATTTTGGGCCATACGAGGTAGTACGGAAGAATGCGGGTGGGGCCTATATCCTGAGAGAATTGGATGGAACTATGTTCCGAAATAACCTGACCGCCGCTTTTCGCTTGCTGCCATATATAACTCGAAACCATTGGTTTATGCGGCAAAACGAAATGAGTGACGAAGATGATGAGTCAGACTCAGACGACGAATCAGACGACTCGCTGGAATCCGAAGAGGAATAAAATAGAAATACTGAAGAATCCCAAAAATGGAGTGCCTGGGAATTGAGCGGCGATCGTCAATAAAACAAACTTTATTGCTGAAGCCCTGAAGCCCGCAGATCTGGAAGCTTGGCCGCGGCCACCTCTCAAATAAAAATTCAGGAGCCCAATTTTGTGTAACTTTCCTCACTCCTCTTACCACTACTACGAATACGCTTTTCCGCGCGCTCGCATCTCTTACCCATGGATTTCATCGAAACAACCTCTATGACTATGCACCCCTCTCTTTGGGAACATCGTCCACGCGCCATGTATCTGATCCAAGAAATTCCTTCGCCGAATGCACCAAGCAGCATCTCGGTAAGTGGGGACAAATAACTTCTCATTATGACTTTCATGATCATGACATTCATGACTTCGTAACTAGAGTGTGCACTTCACCTCTCTGGACAACGACTCGACGCCCGACAGGATTCCTCGAACCCACTCCTCTGCTAATCACACCGACGAGGTCTTGATCCACGCTCCTCCGACCTTCGTTTCAGTTTCCGCTCCCAATGTCACACTCCATGATGCCACCGGCTCCCCTACCCATTCGATCGAACTTCCTGAGTTCTACCTATTCGGGTACGATCCCAACGAGCGGTCAGTGTTCTCCCCCACATCCTTGGACCCCAGCCTTCAGTTCCGGGAGGACTTGGAGAAGGTGGTCGAGGAGCGCCGCTTGGGCGAGCGCCGATCTGCTGAGGCCATTCACAATCAGCTCTGCTACAAGCCCCTTGGCGTCAAACCTCCCTACCGCGTTTTCCCCATCACGTTCTGGAGGCATGTCAAGCCCCTCGAATACACGAACTCCATCACAGAACTTCGACGACCGCCGTGCTGCCTTCAATCAGTTTGAAAAGGACCTCAATGGGTACATTGCGGGAGCAGCGACCTTGGGACACACGACAGAGGACGTTATCTTTCCCGACTTCCTCTGGCGTAGCAGCACCGAGGAGGGAGTCTTTGAAGTCCGGTCCCCGCCCAGCAGGCGATTCCAGCGAGGAGATACGATTCTTTGTTACGGAGGACTGTGTGGGTATTGGAGGCTCGGGGGGCCGGTAAAGCGTTACTGGCTGAAGGAGGATTCTTGCGATCTGGCCGCGACTGAGTTCGTGCAGGTCATGGGTTATGATGATCAGATGCATTCACAGGCTTGGCTCAAAATTCCCGCATATTTCTTCCGCACCACCACCCTCTCGGACCGTTTCAACCGGTTCGTTCGCAGGTCCTTCCGCTCCCTCCAGGAATCCTTCCTCAAAGACGACAACCTCCGTCGTGAGTCGACTGATCTCTCCGAGGCCGTTGTGAAGTTTTGAGACGCTCTTATATTTGAAACACATTCCTTGCTCATTCCTACTACTGTTACCAAGAGATTGCTTGCTACCAAATAACGTACTGAAAAATTGTGGGCCGCGACAATTGACTTGACTTTCTTGTGTGCATGGAGCGATGGGGGACCATCGATTTATTCTGTTCGCCGCGGATGTGCCACTACGTTTTTGTTTACCATTAACATGCACACAAGGAAGTACAAGTCTAACGGACGAGAATTAGAGAAAAACAAGTAGTTTAGAGAGGACAACGAAATATGACTCGCATGAGTCAAATTGAGTCACATGAGTCAAAACAAGTCATATGAGTCACAATGAGTCATGTGAGTCATAATGAGTCATGTGAGTCAGAATGAGTCACATGAGTCATACGCAGTCATGAAGAAATGACTCACTCCAGCAGTATATAAGGGCCAGGGCCCCAGCATGTTTTCCCCAAGTTGCCCCCACCTGTACTCATAGGTAGTCAACTAACTATTAGCTTTCTGCTAACTTGTGTGTGTCTGAAGCCTATCCGTCAAGCCATTTAACGAGAACACTGATCCGTAACGAGAACACTGACCCGAAAAGAGAACACTGACCCGAAACGAGAACACTGACCCGAAAACGAGAACACTGACCCGAAAACGAGAACACTGACCCGACGCACCTGACTGACCTTACGAGAACACTGAACCAATATGCGAACACTGACCCGACGCATCTGAACAACGTAACGAGAACACTGACCCGACGTATTTGACTGACGTAACAAGAACACTGACCCAACCGAATCAAGTATTACTCTGCCAAGATCCTCGAAAAGGAAATTGTTGGAGCCACCTATAATTCCCAGGGAACACCTATAACTAGTGTGGAGTCCGCTGCGCGATCCTCCCTATAGTTATTGGGTGTTTTGGCAGTTTAGGGCTCACTGCAATAATTATACCTATATCTTCTGCATATCTTTCAAAATCTATGGCGTAGAGCCAAGTCCCACAACATGTTGAATAACTTTCAATAATTTTGGTACTGGGCAGTGTCCAGCACACCCTGTTGACCCAAAAAGGAAATAGGTCTGCAATCAGATCAAAACCACAGTTGTAGAGTATGTTAAAGCTATTTTAACTGTGTATAAAGTCGTTTTATATTATACTTCATTATACTACTGATTTCACCCAGACTTCCAAAAAAGGCAATTGTCTAAAAATAGACCAAAACACCAAAGTTGTAGCCCTTTTCAATACAAATCTAACTATATAAGAATTTTTCTTATCAGATGCTTGGTTTTGTCACAAAATGCAAAACACTTGTGAAAATGCCAGTTTTTATTACTATAAAAGGTAATTGTTCTAAAAATAGCCCAAAATCAAAGTTGTAGCCCTCTTCAATACAAATCTAACTGTATAAGAATTTTTCTTATCAGATGCTTCGTTGCGTCACAAAACACAAAATACTCGTGCAAACGCGAGTCTTTGCAGCTGTCAAAGTGTATTATAAAGGCTATTATAAGCCAATGTCAAGAAAGCTATTGATTCCAGGTTGATCTAATGTAGTGTCTTTACTGGCAGCCTTTGATATCAGTAACAAAACCTTACTTTTCTAGCTACAAGTCAGTAGTGTATTGACTTGAGTCAGTAATCTGTTGAGTTGAACTCAGTAATCTATTGACTTCAAGTTGATAGTCTATTGACTTCAATTCAGTGGCCTATTGACTTCAATTCAGTGGCCTATTGACTTCAATTCAGTGGCCTATTGACTTCAAGTCAGCAGCATATTGACCTCAAGTCAGTAATTGATTGACTTGAATTCAGTAGCATATTGACTTGAATTCGGTGATGTACTGACTTCAATTCAATTCAGAGAGCTATTGACTTCAATTTGATAGTCTATTGACTTTTAGTAATTTATTGACTTCAATTCAGTGGCATACTGAACCTGAATCAGTAATCTATTGACTTGAATTCAGTAGTGTATTGACTTCAAGTCATTGGCCTATTGACTGCAAGTCAGTGGCCTATTGACTTGAATTCAGCAATCTATTGACTTGAATTCAGCAGTCTATTGACTTGAATCCAAGAGCCTATTGACTTGAATTTAGTAGCTTGTTGACTTCAAGTCAGTAGCCCATTGACTTCAACTCAGTAGCCCATTGACTTCAAATCAGTAGTCTATTGACTCCAAGTCAGTAAACCTAATGACGGAATCAGTAATCCATTGACTCCAAGTCAGTAAATCTAATAAACAAGTCAGTACTCTATTGACTCAAGTCAGTAGAGCATTGACTTCAAGTCAAGTCAGTGGTCAATTAACTTCAGGTCAACAAGTCACTAATCTATTGACTTTAAGTCAGTAACAACCTCAAGAATCAGTATTGGACAATAGACTACTGATATATTCACTTTCAAGTTCAAAAGTGCCGGCTTTGAAAATTTATTTTGCATTTTGCAGGCCAACCAGCCATTGGATCAAGAAATGTTGTATATGAATCTTGTAGCCCTTGATGAGCTCTACAACAGGAGGTTAGCCATCAGATGCATTTCGGGTGACCTTCCCTTTTGGGACACTAACGCTTCTCTTCCCGAAAAGGAAATTTCTAAAAACCTCGCTATCTCGCTCAATATTGGATCGTTTTGGATGATCCAACTTCACAGGCCCAATGTTCTACATCTCTCATGAATTTTAAGGGCCTTCCCTAGCCTTATACAACACTATAATGCAGTTATAAATGGTGAAAATGCTAAATAAGTGATCAACTCATAATATGTTGTTCAGTATGTGAGAACTATGGCTTCCAAGCACATCATCTTGCTTGGAGCATTACTTAGAAAAGTTCTGACACCCTAGATCATGCCTTGAGAGCTGCAACAGCACTATCTTGACAAGATCAGAAAACCTGATCTTTCCCTGATCACAAGAGATCCCAAGATCTGATAATGGTTCTAGATGATGTCCTAGTATATTATAGGCTATATCAACTCTTCTAGAACAAATTAACTTCACCTGCCCTTCACAGGTTCAAGATTTACACTGATCAAATCTGAAATGTGTTTTAAAATGGTTCTAGATGATGTCCTAGTATATTATAGGCTATATCAACTCTTCTAGAACAAATTAACTTCACCTGCCCTTCACAGGTTCAAGATTTACACTGATCAAATCTGAAATGTGTTTTAATGATATTTCATCTTGCCCAAGGCCACAAGAGTGTGGTCAAGTGCATGGAAACAATACTCCAGCCTATCCAAAGGATTTGAGAACAAAAGGTCACCCAATATACCAATTCAAACATGAGTTTTGTTGAGTGACATTTTTCGCTTGTTTGATGAATAGGAGGCCAACCAGACCAGTGAGGGTGATTAAGAAAATAGTACAAGATACAGCTTTGGTTGGAGTGATTTGGTCAAGATTTGGTCAGTTGGTGATTTTGATCATGGCCATAATATATGCCTTTAGAGTATGGTTGAACCCACCTGCTTGAAAACACCAACTTGTCAAATCTTGACCAAATCACTTCAACCAAAACTGTATCTTGTACTATGTCCTTGCCTCTGTTCATTTCTGACATCTATTTCACCCTCAGTGATTTGGTCAAGATTTGACAAGTTGGTGTTTTCAAGCAGGTGGGTTCAACCATACTCTAAAGGCATATATTATGGCCATGATCAAAATCACCAACTGACCAAATCTTGACCAAATCACTCCAACCAAAGCTGTATCTTGTACTATTTTCTTAATCACCCTCACTGGTCTGGTTGGCCTCCTATTCATCAAACAAGCGAAAAATGTCACTCAACAAAACTCATGTTTGAATTGGTATATTGGGTGACCTTTTGTTCTCAAATCCTTTGGATAGGCTGGAGTATTGTTTCCATGCACTTGACCACACTCTTGTGGCCTTGGGCAAGATGAAATATCATTAAAACACATTTCAGATTTGATCAGTGTAAATCTTGAACCTGTGAAGGGCAGGTGAAGTTAATTTGTTCTAGAAGAGTTGATATAGCCTATAATATACTAGGACATCATCTAGAACCATTTTAAAACACATTTCAGATTTGATCAGTGTAAATCTTGAACCTGTGAAGGGCAGGTGAAGTTAATTTGTTCTAGAAGAGTTGATATAGCCTATAATATACTAGGACATCATCTAGAACCATTATCAGATCTTGGGATCTCTTGTGATCAGGGAAAGATCAGGTTTTCTGATCTTGTCAAGATAGTGCTGTTGCAGCTCTCAAGGCATGATCTAGGGTGTCAGAACTTTTCTAAGTAATGCTCCAAGCAAGATGATGTGCTTGGAAGCCATAGTTCTCACATACTGAACAACATATTATGAGTTGATCACTTATTTAGCATTTTCACCATTTATAACTGCATTATAGTGTTGTATAAGGCTAGGGAAGGCCCTTAAAATTCATGAGAGATGTAGAACATTGGGCCTGTGAAGTTGGATCATCCAAAAACGATCCAATATTGAGCGAGATAGCGAGGTTTTTAGAAATTTCCTTTTCGGGAAGAGAAGCGTTAGTGTCCCAAAAGGGAAGGTCACCCGAAATGCATCTGATGGCTAACCTCCTGTTGTAGAGCTCATCAAGGGCTACAAGATTCATATACAACATTTCTTGATCCAATGGCTGGTTGGCCTGCAAAATGCAAAATAAATTTTCAAAGCCGGCACTTTTGAACTTGAAAGTGAATATATCAGTAGTCTATTGTCCAATACTGATTCTTGAGGTTGTTACTGACTTAAAGTCAATAGATTAGTGACTTGTTGACCTGAAGTTAATTGACCACTGACTTGACTTGAAGTCAATGCTCTACTGACTTGAGTCAATAGAGTACTGACTTGTTTATTAGATTTACTGACTTGGAGTCAATGGATTACTGATTCCGTCATTAGGTTTACTGACTTGGAGTCAATAGACTACTGATTTGAAGTCAATGGGCTACTGAGTTGAAGTCAATGGGCTACTGACTTGAAGTCAACAAGCTACTAAATTCAAGTCAATAGGCTCTTGGATTCAAGTCAATAGACTGCTGAATTCAAGTCAATAGATTGCTGAATTCAAGTCAATAGGCCACTGACTTGCAGTCAATAGGCCAATGACTTGAAGTCAATACACTACTGAATTCAAGTCAATAGATTACTGATTCAGGTTCAGTATGCCACTGAATTGAAGTCAATAAATTACTAAAAGTCAATAGACTATCAAATTGAAGTCAATAGCTCTCTGAATTGAATTGAAGTCAGTACATCACCGAATTCAAGTCAATATGCTACTGAATTCAAGTCAATCAATTACTGACTTGAGGTCAATATGCTGCTGACTTGAAGTCAATAGGCCACTGAATTGAAGTCAATAGGCCACTGAATTGAAGTCAATAGGCCACTGAATTGAAGTCAATAGACTATCAACTTGAAGTCAATAGATTACTGAGTTCAACTCAACAGATTACTGACTCAAGTCAATACACTACTGACTTGTAGCTAGAAAAGTAAGGTTTTGTTACTGATATCAAAGGCTGCCAGTAAAGACACTACATTAGATCAACCTGGAATCAATAGCTTTCTTGACATTGGCTTATAATAGCCTTTATAATACACTTTGACAGCTGCAAAGACTCGCGTTTGCACGAGTATTTTGTGTTTTGTGACGCAACGAAGCATCTGATAAGAAAAATTCTTATACAGTTAGATTTGTATTGAAGAGGGCTACAACTTTGATTTTGGGCTATTTTTAGAACAATTACCTTTTATAGTAATAAAAACTGGCATTTTCACAAGTGTTTTGCATTTTGTGACAAAACCAAGCATCTGATAAGAAAAATTCTTATATAGTTAGATTTGTATTGAAAAGGGCTACAACTTTGGTGTTTTGGTCTATTTTTAGACAATTGCCTTTTTTGGAAGTCTGGGTGAAATCAGTAGTATAATGAAGTATAATATAAAACGACTTTATACACAGTTAAAATAGCTTTAACATACTCTACAACTGTGGTTTTGATCTGATTGCAGACCTATTTCCTTTTTGGGTCAACAGGGTGTGCTGGACACTGCCCAGTACCAAAATTATTGAAAGTTATTCAACATGTTGTGGGACTTGGCTCTACGCCATAGATTTTGAAAGATATGCAGAAGATATAGGTATAATTATTGCAGTGAGCCCTAAACTGCCAAAACACCCAATAACTATAGGGAGGATCGCGCAGCGGACTCCACACTAGTTATAGGTGTTCCCTGGGCATTATAGGTGGTTGGAGCACAACGAACACTTGAGTGAATCCTGCGAATAACGATATTTCCCAAGCACTCAAGGGAAACAAATTTTCCTCCGCACACCGGAGGAGTGAGACTGCGACTCCGGAAAGCGACAGGGTGAAATTCCCCGTCATCTCCGAGAATGGAGCGGATTGCCACTATAGCGTAGTTGGAGGCATCAGTTTCGCACATAATTTGCCATCCGGGGATCCAATGATGGAGTACCGGAGCCTCCGTAAACGCACGCTTGAGAGTTTGAAAAGCGTTTTCACATGCAGCGGACCATTCCCAACAAAGGTTGGAACGCGTGAGTCGTGTGAGGGGAATGGTGATATTTGAGTAGCCAAAGATAAATCGCTGATAGAAGTTGCAAAACCCGAGGAAGGACTGAACGTCCTTGACCTTCCGAGGTACCGGCCACTCCGTAATAGCGGAGATTTTGGCCGGAGACATCCGGAAGCCGTCCGGAGAAAGAATGTATCCCAGGTATTCACAGGTCGTAACGCTGAATTCGCATTTCAGGAGCTTGCAATACAACCCAGCTTCGCGAAGACGTCTAAGTACTTCGCGAACGTGAGCAGTATGTTTGGACGGGTCGTTGGAATAGATCAAGATGTCATCGAGGTAGACGACGACATAGACGTCCAGAAGATCTGCGAACAGAGTATTGAGAAAGCGTTGGAAGGCTGCCGGAGCGTTGGTCAAGCCTTCCGGTATGACCCGGAAGTTGTAAGACCCGTAGCGCGAGCGGAAAGCGGTCTTATATTCATCGCCGGGGGCAACCCAGAGCAAGTGGTAAGCATGTCGGAGGTCGAGTTTGGTATAAATACGTGCCTTTCCCGGAGCATCAAGGAGGTCCGCAATCAACGGAAGCGGATAACGATCCTTCTTCGTAATGCGGTTTAGCCCCCGATAATCGACACAAAGACGGAGATTTCCATCCTTCTTCTTGGCGAAGAGGATCGGAGCGCCATGGGAGGAACGAGAAGGGTAAATAAAACCCGCCTTCAAGTTCTTGTCGAGGAACTCCTGGAGCGCGGAGAGTTCAGCTGGAGAAAGGGAATAGACATGACCGACCGGAGGTTCTTCGCCATTGACCGTCTCGATCTTGAGGTCGAATTCACGATGCGGAGGAAGATTGTAAGCCTCCTGTTCGAAGAACACATCTGTGAAGTCGTGGTATTCCAGAGGTAAGCCGGAGAGGTCTGGAACATCGACTGAAGCATTAAATGCCAGAGTCTCGTCGGTAGGTGTCGCACGTAATGTATACTGAACGGTGTCTTTGTCGCGTATGATGGCCCTATAGGCTGCTGCGTTGACGAGTGACACAAGCAGAGCAGTAGTGAACGGACGAGGCGCAGAAGCCTCTGGAATGTCCATAAAAGGACCAGGAGTCTCCATGAAAGGAGCAGATTCTGGCGAAGACGTCTGCGATGTGAGTGGAATAGGCTCCGGGGATGCCAGAGGTTCCGCCCTCTCCGTTACCGGAGGAACCGCAACAGGTTCCGAAGTATTCTTCGGGTGTGTCAACACTGATGACTCGTCGTAGACAGGGCGGAACTGCATTGTGGCACTACGCCAGTCAATCAACGGATTGTAGCGGTGGAGCCAGTTTAGTCCCAAAACCAAGTCGCAGGCAGAGTCAAGACGGGTGACGTAAAATTCCATCAGATGGACATCGCCGGAAGGAAACCGGGGCAGTAATTGCATCTGCCGGTTAATGATGGATGAGGAGCCGTTGAGATACTGGAGTTTAACCGGGGACACCGCGTACGGAGAAAACCCATTAGATTCGCAGACTCGTGTAGACACAAAACAGTGAAAAGAGCCGGAGTCGATGAGTGCCCGTAAGCGGGAGTTGAATCCCGTGGCTACTCGTGATACAAGAGGCGGAAGCAGAGTTAGGCCTGCCTCCGCCGGAGGGAGTCCGGAAGCTTTGCCGGATGGAGAGATATAGTCCGCGGAGAGTATAGATACATCAAGATCAACGTAAAAAGCATCAGAGGAAAGAGTGGACGCATTGAGGGTAACCTCCAGAAGCACCTCAGAGTCAACGCAGCTCGGACCAGGTGTGGAGGGTTCCGAGCCGCTGCCTATTTTTTTGACTTGGAGGAAGGTGCGTCAGCAGAGGGAGCAGGTGGATTGGATACGGAGCCTGCCTTGCCCTGAGTGTTAGCTGGGTGCTTTTTGCATTCATGCGTCTTATGACCAGAACCACCACAGAACATGCACAAATTGTTCTTCATACGCCGTTCGCGTTCCTCCGGTTTGAGCTTGCCGGAGGAGGTGAGCTTGTCGGTATACGGCTTCGGAGCCTTGGTGTTGGCCTGGCCAGCATTGCTGTTAGCAGCTGGGGGATTGTTCGCCGGAGGGTTAGGTTTGGACGAAGGGTTAGAACTGCCCTTGCCTTTACCCTTGCCTTTGTTCTTGTTACCGCTAGCACCGCCGGAACCTCCGGTCGTGGCGTGAGCGGAGGAGTCGCCGGATGACTTTCCGGAAGATGGCGGGTTGGCGGCACGTTCTGCAGCTTTCTCCATCTGGCGCTGGTGATAGCATTGGTCGAGATGCTGCGCAAGAGCTTTGAGACCAGCGAGAGTGGGAGGACGATCGACGTTCGCGATTTGATCCTTGATACGATTTGGGAGGCCTTTGTAAAATGCCCGATCAAGGGCTGCCTCGTTGTACCTGGTCATCACCGCTTGAGTGTCGAATTCCAACTGGTAAGTAGCCAGTCGATCCCCAGGTTTCATGGTAAGCGTCTCTAAGGCCGCGCGAGCATCTCCGAATGGATCGTGAGGACCAAAATTGGTCGCGAGCTCCTGAACAAAAAGGGCCCAGTTTCCGTCCCAGAACGGAATGGTGGCTTGACCTCCGGCGAAGATGTTCGGTTCGAACCACTTCTGAGCGGTTCCACGGAGGTAAGACCGGACGTAAAAAATCTTCTCGTCGTCGGTCGGAAAATCTTGTGGCCATTCCACAATGTGAAGGTAAATTTGGGACATGAAAGAGGCGAACTTCAACGAGTCAGACCCATCAAAGGTGTCGGGAGCTTTGGAAGAGGTTCGGGTGGAGCGAGGAGCTGCAGCGTTCTGAGCGAGGAGAGCCATTGCCTGTGCCATTTGCTGCACGGCAGCATCGAGCTGAGGATTATTCGGAGCGGGGATTTGAATTGCCGGGCCCAGAGGGCCGGGAGGACCTTGAGGACCTGGAGGACCTGGAAGCAGAGCCAGGCCCGGAAGCCCGCCACCACCACCGCCACCACCTCCACCGCCACCAGGTCCTGGGCCGCCGCCTGGCGCTGGAGCGCCGCCAGTGGGAGGTTGAGCCGGAGGAGGAGCCGGAGGGGTTGCACCGCCAGGCGGAACACCACCACCTCCACCGCCTCCACCCCCGCCTCCACCATTACCACCACCTCCGCCATTACTGGCTGGATCCGGAGCGGGGGGTGGATTAGGAGGAAGACCAGTGGGTGGAATGTTGGGTGGTTGTGCCGTAGGATCAGCAGAAGGGTCTGGAGCAGGTCCACCACTTCCATTACCTTTATCTCCGTCAGGAGGATCACCACCATGAGCAGCCGGAAGAGGAGCGGAAGCTGCACGAGGAACTGGAGCTGGAATGGTGTATGACGCCAATTCAGCTGTAATCTGTTCAGGAACTTCCGGAAGTTCCTCGATGGTTGCGGAAGTGAAAGGTTGCATGGATGAGCGATGACGAAGAAGGGTAAGTGAAGCAAGACTACCTCCGGCAGGGGAGGTGGTCGTACTCCTCAAAATCCATCACCGTAGGATAATTAGGACCAGGATATTGAGAACTGGCCACAGAAAGGCTATCCTGTCGAGCACGGATAGCAGCACCAAGATGTTCTGAGGGGAGAAGAGCTCTTCCCCATGGCATCGGGGCATTCGGCCTCGGAGGCCGTCCCGGTTCGAAATGAGGTTGCATCCGGAGACGTGGTGCACGAGGATCAGGTGATAGAAATTGACCAGGAAGGCTGGAAGCGGACCCAAAAGAAGGTCGTTGAGAACCAATCTGAAGAGGAACGATTGCGCTGAACTGGCGCGATTGCCGACGTGGATCGTGGGATTGGCCCTGAAATTCCGGGGTAGGAGGAAGATGAGCAAAAGAAGACATGGAAGCCAGCCAAGTTAGGTTGAGTTGATAATACTGTTATATCCGTGTCAGAAGAACGACCGGAAGGCGGAAGCCCGGAAAGGCGGAAGGCCGGAAGACCAGAGGTCGGAGGATAAGAACTGGAGGCAAAGTTACACCACGCTAAGTCGGCAGGTGTACTATACTAGCTTGGCGGAAGGTCAACTAAGAGGGAAGTCCAACAACGGAGCAATGTGGAGGCAAAGCACGTTAATTATCAACTAAAGTACATCTCAGAGTAAATACGTATTTATACTAAGTACGGAGATATTCCGGATGGAGTCGTAGAAGCAAGTAAAGACAATAAGACGAAGTAAAGACAATAAGAACAATAAGAGGAATACATGTGGGCATAGGTCATATGTTGCATAGAGGGGAAACACTCAGTAAATCTTCATTGCGTAAAAACCCCAAGGGCGTGCATCAACAGTCAAGCTGGATGCATCAGCAGTATTGTCAGGACGCGGTTCCGGAAGTGCGGAAGGACATGTCCGGAAGGATAAGAAGAACTTCCGAAGGTTCCAGAAGTCGGAGCGTCTGGAGGTTCCGGACGGAAGGATGTGCACGGGCATAACATGGTATAACTAAATGGTGAGCGTATCATGTTTAGCATAGCGCGGCCCACTGCTGAACGTATCACGTTCAACATCGGTGAAGTTGACGCCAATTCCATGCTGAGTGTATCACGTTCAACATGGTTGTGGTTCAAGTTTGGATTAGATATATTAAGATCATCAAGTGTGGCACGTGATCATCTCTGCTTCCTCTCCACTCCCACAACCACGATGTGAACCGTTATACGGCCACATCGTTGGTAAAGGGCAAATGCTGGTCGTAATACGATGGCATACACCCTGCGTGGACCTGCACATCTCGGGTCATCCAGTTCAAATTTGCGCGCTCTGGACATTCCAGTGATGATGTTGGTCGTTACACGGCAACATCGATGAATTTTGTCTCATTGCGCGAGTTAGCTACCACGTCCGCCTCGCTGCTGACTGCCCAGCAGTTATGGGATTCAAACGCTCGTTCACCTGGCATATTCACAGCCCGAAATTCGACACGCGTGCTCTTTTGGCCTTGCGTCTTGTTGCTGCTCTCTGGCACAGTGTCGACCCCCCTCGCTGTAGATGGAGAACGTGCCCATTACACGTATCGGGGTGTTGAAATCTGGAGCATCCATACACTTGGGAGGGAATAGCTTGATCTTCGGCAGACCGTCTGCTCACTGCGCACGATTTGATTTCGGTGAATACATACACGGTACTCTACTCAATGTTGGCCAGTTTCGATTTGAGGCAAACTCCTACCAGCTACGTCGATGGAGCAAAATCGTCGAGCAAACTCCAACATCTGTGTCGCCATCGGTGTGATATCGAAGAAAGAAATGTAGATGAACGGTGGGAGTTCCTATTGACCGCCAACTCTGCGACAATATTCCCCATCCACCTCCTGATAGGCACCGTCGCGCCCAGCCTCGACACCTTTATACTCTCGACATCTTTCTTTACGACCGGAGCCTAGGGGACGCGCATATCCTCAAGTCTTGCATGTTCTAACTTGATTATACCATAACCTACGTCGTCCTCGGAGTCGCAGGCGCTGTTAGGGTGTCGTGCCAACATCAGTCCTGAGGTGTTCGCAATCAGTGGCGTGTGCCATTGCTTCTTTCTTTTGCGGTAGTCAATTCCATCGATAACGGAAGGAATGGAAGGGTTCAATTGTTTTTCCCAGTGTGCGGAGTTGTTCTTATTGGTGGGCCTTTGTGAGACGTGTGTTTTGAAAGTTGATCGTGGCTGAAGGTTCTCCACGTGTGAACATCTTGCGTGTGCTGTGCGCAGTTGTCTCGGTCCGAAGGTGAAATACGTCGCTGAGCGCTTGCTGGAGAAGAACATCAGCACATTGTATTCCAAAGCTTCTATCAACGATAATGTCCTTTCTCTTGATAGATTGATTGGTTGTTCTATTTAAGCAAGCCGTTCAGTCGCGAACGACGGCTGAAGCTTTTCATTGCACGTTTACCCAGCTCCATGTTACTTCTAGCCAGTCTGTCCGTTGCTGATTTTCAGCCCAACACCGCTCCGAAAGAAGAGGACGGGCGGTTTTCGACAATTTATATGAACCGGAACGAAAACAGTACTGATCCTCAGCTGTACATCATCATTGGTCGCTTGGTGTCTGTTAGTGTGGTGGAAGAAACCACAAAGGTAATTGGAGCTGCTTTCATGATTATTCGCTGTCGTTGACGGAATTATAAGATTCTTGTACTAGGGTCCCCGGGAGTTGATCCGCCAACGGCTCATGCAATCTTTCATGACCAAGTTATGGTGCTCCAGGGCCTTGTGGACGCTGACTGCGACAACATTGAGCATGTACGTCGTATCTATTGGCTAGCACAATTGAGGATCATAATTTCAGCACTTAAGCACGTACTCAGTACTCGAGCCTGGTGCCAAGGCTCCCCCGCGAATTTGGATAGTGTGATATATGTTGGCTTGACTGAACAAACTGATATGGTGTGGTCTTTTGTTCATTCTGTCAATTTGGAATTTTGATATCTGCGTATGTTTTTCAGGCAATTTACGACTTTACTCGAGGGAGCGTTTTTAACAATTTGTTGGATGTCTTTGTAGACGAGGTGCCTTTCGTCGATGATCCAGCAGGCCCGCCAGCCAAAGGAGCATTAATGGCATGCGTTGTCGAGATTTTCAGTGCAGATGTTCCGCTTGTGTCTGGAGTCTATGGCAGGGTTTGCCCATAAGCGTTTGGACGATAATTAATAAGTTAACTTCGTTTGTTGCAGGCGTATAATTTGGTGGCGGGGGGCGTAGTTCGCCTTTGTCGCACTTCTACTCGATGAATCATTTCGCGTAATACCCAGAATTGAACAGAGATGCATCGAGTGTGTTGTAAAATGCAAAAAGTGCACAGAAGCACGCAATGAGGCTGAGATCTATGCAATTCCCCTGTTTCCACCTAATGCTCATCGAGTCTGCTCGTTGACGATGAAGCGAGTCAGCGATCTTACCTTGGAAGGCGGCTACTGTTTCATACCCGTGTTCCGCCCTCACATACGAATATACTTGCGTTGTACTATATTTTAGTCATCAATTTTGAATGCGAATTCAAGTCATAAAAATCATGAGAGCATTTGAGAACTACACTGCAATGCGCATGGCTTCTCTTGAGAATCGGAATCTGAATCTTGAGGTCGCGCTCAGCTTGCGCGCCGTCGTCAAGTGATCGTCAAGTGCGGCACGTGATCATCTTCACTTGCTCTTCGCTCCCACAACCAACGATGTGAACCGTTATACGGCCACATTGTCGGTAAGGGACGAATGCTGGCCGTAATATGACAGTATATGCCCCTCTAGGACCTACACAGCTCCATTACCCAGCAAATCGCGTCCGTGACCTCTGGCCACTGGAGTGACGATGTTAGTCGTTATACGGAAACATCGATGGATCTTGTCTCATTGCGCGAGTCGGCCAAACCCCCGTATCGCTGTTGACTTCCCAGCGGTTGCCAAGCAATTCAAAACCCCTGTTCGACCTGGCATATTCTCGAAGCCAAAACTCGACTGAGGTGTCGGCCACCTTGCTGTAGATGGAGAGCGTGCTCATTACACGTACCGGGATGTCAAAATCTGGAGCGTCCATGCACCTGGGAGGGAATAGCTTGATCTTGTGCCCTCCCTCTTCGGCAGACCGTCTGCTCACTGCGCACGATTTGAATTCGATGAATACATGCATGGTACTCTACTCAGTGTTGACCAGTTTCGATTCGAGGCAAACTGCTACCGGCCAGGTCGATGGAGCAAAATCGTCGAGCCAATCAAACTCCTCCAACATTTGTGTCGCCATCAGTGTAATCTTGAGGAAAGAAATGTAGAACCCACTGAATCGAAGACCTTCTGGACAGAGGGGCCGTCCTGCTGTGCTAAAGAACGCGATCCATCGAGATTCTCCTCTACGAGCTGGTCAAGGCGGAGCTGAAGGGGTTGAGAACCGGTAAACAAACGATCATAGCAGCAATCCTACCATGAACCTCGCAAAGTGCTTCTTTACGTCCGCTGTGTTGCAGCCGACATAAATACATGGGAATGCGTCTTCTACTACCTTCGGGCAGGCTTTAGCAGGCCTAGTTATCCCGTAGTAGGTACTGGCCGCCTGCACCTCGAAGAAGCCGGAGTCGTGGAGCTCATTTTCTGACCTGGAGTCCGAGACCTCGTTTATGAGAGAGGTGAAATCCTTGTCGGAAAGCTCCTCAATCATGGCCACATCATCAGAAAGATCGTCGGCCATGGTCACGTCGTCGGGAAGATCATCGGCCATATTCACGGCGTTGGAAAGGTCGTCGATCATGGTCTGGATCAAGAGAACAGGGAGAACGATGGTAGATGGTCGATGGCGGTCAGACGAGGCAAGTCGCATTTAATGCATTGCTCGGTTGATAGAGACAAAAAAAAAGGGCGGCTCAGAGAGGTGCAGAGGCCATGGGATAAGGAACAGCGCGTACAGCACCAGAATATCAGAGGGACGCCATTGTTTTTTGGGCACACCATGCAGACGTACAAGGGATTCCTATTGTCCTCGTATTGTCGTCTAAAAGTCCTAAGCTCCACTAAGCAGATCAGCAGCATCTTGAATCACAGGACAGGCCCGAATATTTACCCCCCATCTGCTCGCCAAACGTGGATCACCCGCATCGTCGGACTCGACGCGCCATGACATGTGATCATCTGAGATACAGCACCGAGGTAAAAGCTAAAGCTGACCACGGCGAACCTCACCGAGAAAACGATGGCTGGCTGGAAGAAGAAGATATGGAAGGAACTGGAACTCAATTCCCCGGTTGACGCTGCCAACGTCAAGTTACCGGTCGTGTTGTACCGAGGGAATCGTGCCGTGACGTTGGGCGTATTGAACGCACTGCATTCCGCGCTCTGTAATTTCGTGCTAACCGTATCACATCGTGCGAAAAATAAGGCCACACTCAACCGCTAAAAGCCGCACCAAAGAGCCGAGCAAGAAGCCGAGACGGAGGAAAGTTGAATGTGTAGGATGTTTTTGACTTGAGTAAGTTCTCTCTCACTCTGCCACGAACCGCTCTGCTGACCGACTTTAGGCTCACGGCGCTGTATCAGTAAACATTACTAGATATTAATCTTGTGCTGTCTGGTGTAATTTATAAGTCGAGACGATAAGTGCAAAAGTAGCTACAATTCACAGCAAAGCAAGATGACAAGATAGCGACGGGTATGTGAGATCTAAACTACAGATATACACGTTTTGATGTGATACAGTATTCGCGAACCAAGAAAGCAAGAAAAGCGTGACGTCAACGTCGGTGTCCGAGATATTTTGCGGAGTATGCCGCACACCGCCTGCGCGGGCGAAGAATTTTACTGTCGAGGAGTGGGTATGTAAAACTAGGCAGGTCGAATACTCACCGTATCGCCTTGAGCTCACCGATTTCCTGCAGGCACTTCCAAGCAATAGTTTCAAAATCCTCTGGTGAACCGTTCGGACGCATGTAATGGTATTCCCGATGTCGGTGGCCGCAGGAACACGGTTGGTAGAACCAAATGCGTTTGTACCCCTTCTGAAGTAGTCGCAGATGGATAACGTGCTCTGGAACAAGATCAGCTTGAAAGGACGCGACTTGGAAACGAAACGCACCAGCAATGAGCCGGTGCTCGACCTCGAATGCGACAAACCACATCTGCATGCCGCCATCGTCCTCGCACGCACCGTAGTCGAGTTGCCTGCGAGCAACGCAGGTACTCTGCCCCCACTTGAAGATGAGGCCGCCGTCGCGTCACCGATGTACTGTGAAATAGACTGCGCCTGGACCCTCCTTGAGAAATCGGACGTGGGGATCGAGCTTGAGAAGGGCTGGAATTTGGTCCTTGGGCTTAAGGGTGCAGCTGCGGAAATTAAAACTTGAAGAAACAAGGTGGCGAGCTTACATCTTCACTAAACGGCGCTCCTCCGCGCGCGTCCGCCGACGCACGATGCATTCGCAACAGAGAGAGGTGTCGACGAACCTGCGACTGCAATTGAGTGGGAAAAGAAAAGAAGGAAATCACTTACCTTTTCGAGCGCTTCCGTGTTCGCGTCCGGACCATTGACGAACAGCCGGGCGTCGCCGTGGGTGTCGAGCGTCGGACAATCTCAGAAAAGTATGTTGAGGACGATATGGGCGCCTTGGTCGTGACAAGGTGTCACTTCGTCACCTTCCCACTTTTACCTTCCACCTCTTGCTCTGTGTGCTTTCCTTGGTTTGTCAAGACCCCAGCGACTCGCAAATGCACAATAGAAAAGCGCAGGGCTATCCGGACGCGTCGAGGGTGCGGCCTATAACGAGTCGGGTGCTGGATTGGTTTACAGGGTGCAGCGGGACCGGAGCGCAATCGCCATGATCCGTCACCGCCGTGAGGGCAGCAGGTATGTTCGGGAGAACACCAACGGTTATGCGAAAGCACCTATACCCCGATTCTAACACCACCTCTCGGCAAACGAGCGCCGCAAAGCTGCACGTACTTCTCTGCGTATTCAGCTGCCGACGCCATCTCGGAATCTTGTCATATCACCCCTCGAGGTCCTCGCCGCCTGCACCTCGTCGTCCGAGCTCATCCTCCGGCACCTCCTAGCAGCCCGCTAATCCTCGCCACACTCATGCAAAACCCGATCCTCACCTCGCTTCCTGTGTCTACCTGCCCGCGCGCGCTACAGCACCCTGCCATGCGTCCTCGCGCTGGCGTCCTTCCTCGCCCTCTGCATTCGCCCCGCTCCGCCGATTTGGTGCCGACATCCCGACTGCATTTCTGCAGGCGCCGCTCTGCGGGCACCCCGCTTCTCTCGTCGACTTATCCGCGCCCACTGCACCGCTCTGCCACGCTTCCCCGCTCTTGCGTCCTTCCTCGCCCTCGCGCCCTCTGCGTCTGCCCCGCTCCGCCGATTCGGCGTCGACATCCCGACTCCGTTTCCGTAGGCGCCACTCTGCGGGCCCCCATATCTGCGACACGCAGGTTTCGCAGACGGGCAGGCCTTCCGCTCTCATCCCTCGCATTCAACCCCTGCGCTCGTTCGCCGACGTGTACATCAGCGCGGCTGGCAGCGCTGTGGCACGTACCCTTCTGATCGCTCACTCGATGGTGGGATTCCGCAGCGGGTACGCACTAATCAACCCGATCCTCCCTAGAACGCCTTCACCCCCCGCTTCTCGATGGATTACTGTTCGTTGACGCTGTACCGTACCACCTTCGCAGTATTGACACCTTCGCTCGCGCACCGCGCTTTCCAACTCAGCTCGGCGTTTCAAGGATCCTACGTGGGCGGTATATATCTCGCACCGTCATTGTCACCCCGTGCGGCCTATGCTCCTCAGCCGACCTTGGTCGCATCGTGCTCGCGGACAGCTACCGTCGTCGCGTACGACCATCCCGACTTTTTGAGCCCCACATCCCCGCCGGTGTCGATATCTGACTCTCTCGAGCGGTAGATGGAAGCGAGAAAGAATGAAAATGAGAAGAGGAGCGCGGATCGATCGGTACTCAATCTACCTCGCCGGTGGAGAACGGCTTCGGCGCTGACGTCGAGTGCCTCTCGCAAACATTCCCGGAGTCACAAAGAGCACTGCACGGCATCGCTCACAGTGAGTACGCACCCTCCCTGGCCTTCCCCTTCCTTGCTAACTCCTTTCTAGGGCGCGTCGGTGTCATACGCCGTGCTGCACTGTTCAAGGCTCATTAACGCTCGCTGCAACGTCCGGTTCATGACGCTGTCTCAAACCACTGAACCCGCTCTCTTGACTATATCTACAACATTTGACTTGTATTTTGCTTTATTGTACCATATACATCTAGCACCAGAAGTTAGCCTGACGATTGGACTGACGATAACCTGCCGATCATCCGACGACGATCTGCCGCTTGTCCGACGATGATCTGCAGGTAAATTTCTGTGCACCCGAAACGAATAGTTTCGGCATGAATTTCGGATGAGCAGAAATGTGAGCCGAAACGACCCGTTTCGACGATGCCGAAATGTTAGCCGATTCGACAAGTTTCGACTCACGTTTCCACGCGCACGAAATCAGATATATCAGCGGTCATTTCGGCAGCGTTGATATCTTGCATTTCGGGAAGCGTTTCCTTACTGCCGAAACGCATTCCGATATCTCCAGTATTGTTAGCCGGGAAATCTATCATGAAACTTTACATATTTGAATTGATTTCTGCTCAGCTGATTTGTCTAGTTTCTAATACAATTTCTGATGAATATATACTTGATTTGAAATCCCAAATATTGGAGTCAATTTAATGTGGGGGTAAATGCCGGTAATCCCGATGTGACCTCCTTCTGAATAAGGAAATGTGTGCCCATCAGCACAGGTGTGCCCGGTTGCCGTACGGACCCTAATTCTTCCTCCATCCATGCAACAATTCTGCTCCCAGTCCATATATTCCGCCTTGTCTGAGAGGGAAATCAGATTGGTTGCGGGAATCAGATCACCGAAAGCCGAGCCCATACCCTTGGAATAGCGATCGACGCAAGCTGCCGAAACATGGTGGAGGGTCCGGGACGGCCTGGGATAAGAGCTGAATGACGAGAATGACCAGGAAATGTGTGGAAGCAACCAACCATCACTGGGAAGGAACTGGCTTGGGATCAAATTTCTAATCCTAGGAGAAAGTACAAACCACCTGCGAGTGAAAGGGCATTACATATATACGTGTGCCCTAATATCGAGGATTACTTACAGCCTGTAGGGGTATTTCAAGGGATCTTTAGGAGACATTTTGTTGACCACGTACACACTGATGTCGAAGATACATTCAGGAATCGTGGAGTGAGGATACGTACGCCACTTACGTTCTTCCACATCTTGTGAATAAACCTATTCTTGTCATGGTAATGGAGCACTTACACGCTGAGAGCATATTTGAGCCCGAGGATATAAACGTGGCATATAGAAGCTACTCACGAACTGCCAGGTGGTAGTTCGACGCCAATTGAGCTGATACATCAAGGAGCACTCACACACTACGAAGGGGATCGGCTGAGTAGGTCGCAGCAAAGAACAATTGGAACACTGACGGACTATGAAAAATGTATGAGGCGAGTCAACGAGAGATCCAGTGCTCCGTGAAAAAAAATACTGACGCGCTACACATCATCAGATAAGCAGGTGAGAGTGAGGATGTTGCTGCACACTCATTTCCTGTGAATTTCGGAAAGGCGTCGGTATCCTTTAGAGCAACACATAATGAAAACTCACCTGCTGTAATTCGAGCGATATCAGAACAAAGAAGATCATGCGCGACTACGGTGACTCACGAGCTTTGAATTCAATTATGGATGATCAGCAACCGCAAGGGTACGTCAACGGACTCATAGCCTACGGGCGATTATTGTATCCGTTGACGAGATCGAAGCAAATGTCACGTACACACTGAGGGGGTAAATACTAAATGCCTTGATACGGACTCTGGAAAGGCACTCACGATCTGAGAGAAAGACGAAAAAAATCATTGAGTTTGGAATTGATGAGCTGGATTAACTAACGCTCTGCAAAGCAAAAGAAAATGAGTTGCGGATTAGCAAGCCGAAAGTATGACTTACCACGCACTAGCAGAATAAAGCACAACGCTTAGAGACAGACAATTGGGGAAGGATCACACTCACTTCCGGCCCCTAAAAGAATCAGGTCAGAATTTCCCCACGAAATGAACATGAAAGCACTCACCAACTGCGAAAGTTAAGCATGCGAATGCGGAACATGGGATGAATGTTTTGCGAAGAGAATCTTACACAATCCTGGGTGAAGCATAAATGAGTGTAGATGTAGGCCGTTGTGAGATAAATAAACAACTGACAAGCTGCAGAGATATGAGGAAGAACGGTGTACCAGAAGACGCACAAATACTCACTCGCTACACGAAATATGTGAGTTGAACCGAAACAAAGAGCAGTCATCGCGAAAGTAGACTCACACACTGTCAGCAAATCAGTCACCGTGTAAGTTAGCCCAGTCCCTAGAATTTTCTGGAAGCCACCTACCGTCTGAGACGTGTCGGTAAAATACTGCGACGGCATGTAGAAAACCCACGTTCTATTTCCCCACCCGCATTATGGTCACATACAAGCTGCACTGATTTGACTGCCACTCACATACTGTATTCAGAGCTCAATCGCAGTGGCATGAAATCTAGAAGTCACTTACTGCCTGTAATGTATAAGGCGACAGTGACCATTCACAAGGAAAAGACTTACTCTCTACGAGATGGTGAGTGATGGACACATGCACTTGGAACACACCTACGGTCTAGAAAATGGGCAGTTCATAGAATTGATCCCGAATTATTGACTCGATTAATACTCACACACTGAAGAAGGCATTTAGCTTCCATGAGAAACAATATAGCAAAAACTGGTTTACATTCTGCAAGAGCAAACCAAGGCCCAATTAATTCGCAAAGAATGCAATAGCGCACATCCTGGTATTTTCATCCCACTCAGTACGATTCTGCTATTGCGAAAACACTTACGGTCTGCATCAAGAGATTGGGACGTCAATCAGCTAGCTGAATGCCACTACTCCGGAAGAATAACTGCTTACACACTACGCATACACCAAATTCAGATAATTGATGCGGGTCATCTTGAGAAATGACTCACGGCGTCACGGCTGCTCAACGCATTGGCCTGGTCCACGGTCAAAACACGACCCTGACATTAATCGAACACGCTGCTAGGAAGGACACACCTCGGGAACGGGATTGGCGGCAGCACCCACGATGAGCGCGATAGTGGCAATGAGGAGCTTGAAAGGTTGCATGATTCGAGAGATGGAAGTGACGAGCTGAGGTTCACGGTCGGAACGTGGGTTCCTTGGTTCCTTATATACCTTCTCTTTGGCCGTGGATGGCTATTCCCTAATCCCGGGACAACTCGATCCCTATCTCTTCATATGCGTCCTTGCCGCACCATTAGATAAATTGCCTCGTTCCCCATTATATGCACCGTCGTGGCACTATACCTTACAGTAACACCGACTGACCTGTGACTGAACCCCAAGCAGAGCTGAACATGAAACGAGCTTTGGCTGCGGCCCACGGAACTTAGTGAAAGGGCGAGCGGTGCAACGCGTTCAAATTACTCGCTCACGTACATTGCCGCGATTCCTACCTTTTTTCGGTCACTGTCTTGCGTTTTTGGGGCTGCGCCAACGTAATTCAGCTGAACGTCGTCAAATTTGCGGGGAATGTATGTTCAAGTGGAAGCACGCACCAAGGACTCTTGATCAAACGGAAGGACAGGATACAAATCTACGGTACAGGATCCACTCATGACCCGATTGGCAGTGGAGAAATACAGTGAGTCAATACCAAGTCAATGCATCTCCCGAAAGACGATGCAGATCAGAAACCCCGAGATGAATGAAAGGTGTATTCCGAGGCCGAGGGGAAAGGTATCGTCATAACGGGCTGCTGCATGATTCGAGTATATACAAGAAGAATGGGAGTCCACTCCCATCATCAGAGAACTGAGTCCCATCCTTTGCTGCTAAAGGATGGGACTCGGGCTGATGATGGGACTCAGGTGCTGTCCCGCCATCATGCGCTTGGCATATGTCAATCACCAGCGATCCGCCGCTCGTCACATTGTGATTTATGGCAGACATCAACAGGACAGTCAAATTCGAAACTGCCGCCCAAGTATACCTGTGAACCTATAGCATGAATGTCTGAACATAGTACAAATTGTTTCGAAGTGAATGAACCGTGGCCTTGCACATGATGAAGTGGGAGAACGAAATCGATATGGCTCAAGTCAATCAAACAAGGCCTGATTTCGTAACTTCAAAAGACCCAAAGGTACTCATGCTGCAGAAGTACAATTCTGCCCCATAACTAGTAAATATAAATGAAAGCTGAATCTCACACTGACTTGAGTGGAAGTTACAGGGTGAGAAGTCGCATTCTGATCGCACCGAGGAAGTTGAATTCCTGTGGGCTGTCAGGTGTCCCACACCGTCGCATTTGGTGTTTATTCTGTCATACGGTCTTTACTACAAGTACGTGGCTGTTTCCTCTGCAAAAATTCAAAAATTGTCGATACAGCTGGCGTGCTGGTGGCTCTCAGAAAACAACCACCCAACTTCGAATTCTGTGCAAGCGGTTTTGTTTCAGAAGTTCAGACACAAAAAGGGCAAGGATAAGGGTTGAATCCCGTATATTTGACGTGAATAATAGTTAAATAAAGAATTTGAATTACCCAATTATTTCCCAGGGAAGAGAGGTTGCATTCTCGGTGGGGATATATTTTCATGAACTCAATACGGCGCATTAATCGGCGTTGAAAACCGAATCTCAACTGACTCACCGAGTTCCCTTTTTCTTGGGCCTTGCAGTTGCGGCATCCGCAAGACGAGTAGACGGAGTGTGTCGACGTTTCCCAGATACAATGTTGCGTCCACTCAATTCAAGATCGATGTTTTTCGGGGCCGTTGTGTCATGGGATCCGCCGTCGATAGCATCGAACATGGAGTCCTCGAAACCATCTCGGGACAGGGACGGTGTGGCGCGAGGGGGAGGAAGGCATGGTAACTCTTGGGAGAGTCTGAGACCAGTTGAACTAGACTAGGAAGGAGTCAGGGTTCAATACACTTGCATGGATCACAGGCCAATTACAGAGTGAATATTCAAAACCATAATTCCGTTCTCCTACATTATTGTGCATCACAGGATCGATGGGAGGTATTCCTATAGGAACGGCAGCCAAAGATTCATCAAATGCAACGACATTGAATTCAGACAGGTGCATCGAATCATCTGCAGAATATAATCCAAAATCGAAATTTGGGATCGATTCTGTGAGAAGTCACTTGTTTGATGCCCAGAATCAACAGTTGAGTAATACGTGCTTTCAGCGATTGAGACAAGCGTCATCGTGACAACACTGCCGGGACCTTCGTAGGAACCTAGCTGAAGGCTTGTACCTAGGCCGGGCTCGATGCCTTGAAACGTGGTAAGTATATTAGACATCAATCTTAGAATGAACTATTGCCAGCACCCGGAGTCATTGCAGATTAATCTGCATTGAGCACGTCGAGCATTACATATTGTGTCGAGATCGGCCAACATGCCTACGATTTCATGGTTCAGTTGGAGTCGAAATTTAATGCAAAAATATACAGGGAGACATACCTTCAGAGCTGGAATCTTGGGGAGGTCGTGTTGGGTTCAGGTTCAAACCCAACCTTGCCACCACTAATTGGGATATTCCCGTACCGCCTGACGGCGGTTTTGATGCGATATTCGAAGCGAGGGTCACACATCTGATGATTGATATGATTGCACAGATGTCTCGAGTCCCATTAATCAGTGCTCGAGTCCCATGCTTTTATCATCAATAATGGGAGTCGCGCACTGATGATGGGAGTGGTCGAGTCCCACTCCCATTCTTCTCGTCATCCCTCGCATGATTCTCTTCGCGCGCTGCCAGACTTGCCATCCATCGCCCTCGACACCGCCCCTCTCCACTCACACTGTCGAGAGACGTCCTGCTCCTCGAAACTCAATGACACGGACGACGAGGCGCTGGAGCTGGAGGTGAAAGCAGATCCCAGCGTTGCCGCCGGCGAAGAGCGGTGCGCGAGCGAGCGAGGCTGCGCTCTCGGGCACGGGCAGTCGTCGCGCGGGAAGTGTATCCAGCCGCACTGGGATGTACGAGCGTTGGGAGCGATAGAGTCACACAATGCGCATCTACAGGACGAGGTGGCGATGGAGACGACGCGCACGCGGCCGCAGCATCACCCTTATCGCTCTCCCCATCGCCGCCGCCATCGCTGCTACTCTTCGCCTTCTTGATCCCCACTTTCGCCCTCGCCACGTTCGCTTCCGGTGGTCCCGGGCGATGTTGACGCAACGGAAATCACCGCGATTTGCAGGGTGGTGGTGATATGAATGGGGCACGGTGAGACGAGGCGAACAAGGCGTATGGCTAGGACGAGGAGGGGACGAGGGAAACGGAAAGGCGATGGACGGAAGGGACACTCAGACACCGGGGGTGCACCTACGCACTCGATCTGTCCGTTGTCCGCGACTGTGTCGAGACCAGGACGAAGAAGCTGGGAGGCGAGGCGCGTCAGCAAACCGGGGCGAGCGTTCGAGGAGCGCCTCAACTCGACGGCCTGGACATTGTAGAAGCTGCGTCGTATATACCACATGTGCGGGGAGGGAAATGGCGGCGAGAGGGCGAAGGGGTACGGATGCGCTAGATCCGGATGCGAGCGGTCTGTAGATCGGGAGAAGAAGGGCCGGGGCGTAGTCAAATCGGAATTGAAGAGCCGAGCGAGCAACCCCTTTGTCGCAGAATGGGAGACGGGCGGCTACCTTGAAGTCGAGGCGCGGTGGACATCGAAGTCGAGGCTGACCAGCAGGGTCGTGTCACATGTATCGCGTGCGCGGATCGCTTGTGTGATGCACAGCGTCGGCTTGCCTTCGCACTTGACCGACGCCCTCCCCTCTCCAACGACCCCAACAAACCGTGCATCCTTCCGAGTCTTCGTCGCCACGCAGAGCCGACGCTCGCCCGCCTGTACTCATCACTCCTTCATCGCCTGCGCATGCGGCAAAAGGAGAACAAAGCCGGCCTTTCCGCACATCGCTGGGATGGATCGGAAAAATAGGCACCGACGGGGTAGTGTCACGTATCGCCATGTGTATCGTGCGCTTGCGTACAGCGTCATCCGAAGCTAAGATGGACGGCCGTCAGCCATGATATCCAGGTATAAAACAAGCCGGATAAAAGGGGGGATGAAGGAAGCAGAAAGGCGGAAGCAGGCGGCGGACATCCAGGCGGGGATAGGTGGGGAAGAAAAGGTAAGGCGAAGGGATGGGGGGTCGGAAGTAGGAAATAAGGACGAAGGAAAACAAGGAAATGGAAGGGAAGCGCAAAGGGGAGAAGAGTACTGGAAGTGAAATAAAGATGGCGATGGAATCGCACAAGGGGTACCCACCGGAGAAAGCCGAGACACTGACTGATAGGGTAGGGTGGGCCCAGGTCGTCTTATTTCACTTTTTGGAAAAAGTTGCAGACTGCTCTGAAATTGCGTTTGGAAAGGTTGAAGAAAAATCCTACTTTTTACATAATCTTTTCTCCACTAGAAAGCTTTAATAGTGTCTTTGCTAGGCTTAGAAAATGCTTGTATCAATCGGTACCTGAGTTATTGCTCCCAATCTGGGCCGTTCCGAGTGATTTCGGTGTCAAGATGTTGATGATGAGCAAAAAATTACCCATTAAGGAAGGTACACGTGACCGTGAGACCTCGGCTAATAGGGTAGGGAGACCCTGGCAAGCCTTAATTCACTTTTTCGACTCAGTGTCGAGAATTTCTTTGGTGGGTACCCCTTGGAATCGCAGCGCACCATTTGCTTTCGATTTTATTCCATGTTAGCTCAAAAACTTGCGCCTGAGACCCGATTCAAGAGACTAACGCAAGCGCCATGCAGACTGGGAGCGAGACATGATCCTGTAGAAGCTTCAAAAGCAGGTGGTGTTCTTTGTGTGTGTTGATTGTTGGTGTCAATGCCATGGACCGGCCCGGGGAAAGCCGTAAGTTAAACAATTGCCAGTGATCAACTCATTCGCTGTGGTCTTCCTAGGAAATGGGAGATGCAGCGAGAAAAATAGCGCAGAGTTTGCAGCACGCTCCACTCCAACTTGAAAGTCTGGTTGAACTTGTTATTAAGCAAACTTCGGCAGTACTGTAGTATTTCGACCAAGTACTTAAGTGTTCAGGTGACGGGTGACGATCGCCCGTAAAACTGAACACTTTTAGCACTTGTGACGGCGACATTGCGGTTTTCTAGCCTAAAAAGGCCAGCAATGTCAAAATTTTCCGGTCCGGCATTCGTTGGACTTCCTTATATGGGAATTTTGATGTAATTGCTCAGGAATCAACAGTTGAAAAAAAAAACAGTTTCGCAAACAGGGTTCCATAATTCTTTATCCAACAGCAATCCTTATCTGGAAGGAGGTTATAACGGTTGATGAGTGTTTAAATGGAGCCTGCCATGTCTCGGAGGCATATCACCCAGTCACTGTGGCGCCAAGCGGAAGTAGTGCCTGGGAAGACGAGAACACCCTCATCCTTGAGCATACGAAGGGATCTGGTTCCACCTGAGCAGGGAGATTTTTCGATTGGTTTCGATTTTATGGTTTGGACGCCTTTATGTTGAAGTTAATTAACTTCCAGGCCTTAAGACACAGCGGTCGCAATCGCCAATGGATCAAGTCAAAGAGAACACAGTTGAATATTAATATACAAGGAGCTTCAAAAAACACCATGAAGTCCTTTCGCAGGCGGGGTTCCATAATTCTTTTTCCATCCATGTAGCAATCCTGCCTCAAGTCCATATATTCCACCTTGTCTTGCGTGGACGTGAGAACGGTGCGGGATTCAGAGCGGAGCACATACCCTTGGAATAACGATCGACCCAAGATGTCGGAACATAGAGGAAGTTCGAGGATGGCCTGCAGTGAGAGTTGAACAATGAGGAAATGGGCAAAAACTGCGCGAGACAACGAACCATCACTAGGAACGCACTGGTTCGGCATCAAATCCCAATCATAGCAAAGGGGTACGAACCAGCTGCGAGTGGAAGGAGGTCATTAAAATCCCAATCGTAGTAAGAGGGTACAAACCAGCTGGGAGTTGACCAAGGTCATTATATATGTGTGTCGGTCAAGATGGTAAGTCACTTACAGGCTGTACACGAACATGGCTTGAACAGATCATTTCAGGGAATGTTTTGCAGATCACGTACGCAATTCTGTAAATCACATTCAGGAATCATCGAGTCAGAATCCATGTGTCGCTCACAAGCTCGAAGGTCCCGCAAATTGTGAATAAACATATTCGCAACGGTCATGGAACACTCACAAGCTAGGAGCATATTTGAGCCCGAAGGATAGAAATACAGCATACATAAAACTACTCACGTGCTGCAAAATGGACATTTTACGCCAGTTCAGTTGCTTCATTGAAAGGCACTCACACACTATAAAGAGGATCAGTCGGTGATGACCAAAGCCAATTAGAACACTGACTTCCTAAGTAATATCGGAAATGGACGAGGTGAGTTAAGGCGAGATCGAGTGTTCAGTGATGAAAATACTGACGTCCTACAGGGCGTTGAGTCAGAAGGTGAAAGTATGGATGTTCATTCACACTCACATACTGTGAAGTTGGAAAAGGCGTTGATATCGTTCGGAGTAAGACATAATGAAAACTCACATTCTGTAATTCAAATGAGATCAGAACAGAGGAGATGAATCATGACTACAACAACTCACGCCCTTTGAAATCGATTACCGTGATAATCAGCATTGAGCGTGAGAGCACTTCGACAGACTCACATCCTGTGGACGGTCAAGTATCATATTCATCGTCGACACAAAAATAAATGTCACGCACACACTGGGAAGTAAGTTGTCATTGCGTTACTGAATGCCCTCATCTG
Organism: Mycena sanguinolenta; assembly: GCA_014462675.1. NCBI lineage: Eukaryota > Fungi > Basidiomycota > Agaricomycetes > Agaricales > Mycenaceae > Mycena > Mycena sanguinolenta. The sequence goes on along the minus strand of JACAZH010000004.1, from coordinate 8,498,903 downwards.
TATGTATGTTGGAAAAGCACTCACGGTCTGAGAGGAATCCGAATAAATTTAACGAGTCAGAATTGATGAGATGGCCAACTTACAAGCTGCAAAAGTAAAACCCGGGTTCAGTGAATAATACAAGGCCGGAAGAATGTCGCACCCGGCACTACTGGAACGAAGGTCGAGTTTCAGAGACAGGCAATTTGAGGAAGGATCACACCCACATAAGTCAGATCAGGCACCTACAAGAATCAATTTGGCATTCAAATCTCCCCGTGGAATAAACATGAACACACTCACGGGCTGCGGGGGAATACAAATTCACATTCCATATCAGAGAACAATAATGAACATTACTCACGCCGCCGCTTGGGGGCTACGAGATAAATTAAAGAGAGTTGTGTTGTACAGGGAACTTGAAGCTTACGCATTTCTGGGTGAAGTATAATCAGCTGGGAGTGTCAGCCGTTATGGACGAATCACTGACACTCTGTTGAAATGTGAGGAAGAGTGGTGCAGCGTAGGACGCAGAAACACTCACCAGCTGAAGCAAATACGCGAGTTAAACCGAAACAGAGAGCGGTGATCGCGAAACGAAAGACTTACACACTGTCAGCACATCAGCCAGCGTGTAAGTGAGCTGAGCCCCTGGCTGTCACCAACTCCCAGTGGCTTAAGCCAAAGGTGTTTTTATCACGCACCGGCTCAAAGCTGTTTAAGCTGCTCAGAGCTGTTTAAGCCCTCTTGGGGCATAAAATATCACATTTTCTACTGCAATACATGCATTGAGCCGATTAAGCGAAGTAAGCCCAAGGCGCTATAATTAAGCCAGGTTAAACAAATTGAGCTGTCTAAGCTGGGCGCATTAGCCAGGAATTGAGCCATTTAAGCCCAGTGCTCACAAAGCATATTCGATCCGGGATCAAAGCCAGTTCAGCCAATTAAGCCCAGGGCTTGAACGAGGTTCATGGCCGACTAAAAGCCAATTAAGCGGATTAAGCGTGCGCTGAAATCGAGCTAATTAGGCCCTTTGAGCGACCCAGGAGCGCATTGATCGCAAACGTGGGGGGAAAATTCGGTGATCAGCACGAAAATCCTTACAGTGGACACACCCGAGTGGCACCAAGTACTTACACTCCACTGGTGGCAGTGGCACTGACGGACGGTGTACGCGGCGCTTCAAGTTGCGCATTCAAGTGGGTAGCTATAGTCGGCAGTCTCGACAAAAAAATCCGGGGCAAACTTGAAGCTGCAGTGAATGCAAGCTGAATGAGCGACATGGTAGTGGAAGGAGAAAGAGAGATCTGCCGCCGCTTTGTTTGGTTGAGTCTTGACACAATGTGTCAAAGCATTGAAGGCCCGATCAATTGATCCGCCGTCTCTTTCTTCTCCTGCCACCATCTCCTTCTCGTCTTCGAGCCGCAATGCCTTAGATCGTAGTCAGCCGGTATGCATTTTTGTCCAGTTCATTGGTGAGGAATTAGCAAGCTCTTCTTTGCTTCACGACTTGATGAGCCACTTCAAGTCTCATCCATGTTCTAGTGCCACTGTCACTGTGCTGCATTACCGGACCCTCCTCAGCTGCAAGGATGGATGACAGGCTCTGACTTGCATGCCATGCTTCATTGACACACTCATCATTCCCGATTACCCCTATGAGGTACGGCGTCCAGTCCAAGACACATGCACCAGTAAACTTAACCCGGTAAGTTCGGCAACTTGAATCCAATTTGAGTTGGCCTTGTGTCCCGAAAAGGCATGCCATTCGGATCGCGCAGCCCCACTTGAAGGGTTTAATCGGCTTAATCCAGCTCAATTCCTGGCTACAACACGCTTGAAGTGCCAGGCTTAAACCGCTCAATTTGCTCAACTGGCTTAACCGTAGCTTGGGCTTAATTTGCTTAATCGGCCTGATGTATATATTGCAGTAGAAATTTAGATATTTCATGCCCTAGGAGGGCTTAAACGGCTTAAAGTGGCTTAAACGGCTTTGAGCCGGTGCGTGATAAAAACGTGTTTGGCTTAAGCCAATGGGAGCTGATCTTCTCCCCTGGAGTTTGCTGGGATCCACATACAGTCTAAAATTTATCGGTACAGCACTGTAAGGGTATGCAGAAAACCCACGTTCTATACACCCGTCCGGATCATGGTCCATACAAGACACACTCATATGGCTATCACTCACACGCTGTACCCAAAGCTTAATTGCAGCGGCATGGAATGTAGAAACTACTCACGGTCTGCGATGATAATTCGACAACGACCATTCACGAGGAAAGGACTTACGGTCTGCGAGGTAGTTGGTAGTCAGTAACAGATACGCGTATTTGGGAACACACCAGCCGTATGTGGGGATCTGATATATCAGATCTCCGCTGACCAGCGGACAGCGGCGATATATCAAGGACTGTGGGTTAGCGGTGAGGCTGATATATCAGCTCACCTTCATTTTTCTCTCACATCGTGCTCCGCCCGATTTGCGCGCCCACCGTTGGTCCGCCTGGCCGCCTCAATTGATGGCGCACCCCAAATGGGTCGAATTATTTGCACATATTATAATCAGATCGTATTGCATCACTCCTTCCTCCTGCCTCCACCTGCTACCCCTTCGCTCCTGGCGCTCTGCTGGCCCTCGCTCCTCGCCATACCATCAATATTGGTCTCGCACACCCCTTCGCTGCCTTTTCGCGCTCTGAATACCTCTACATCGTCCAGTGTTGTTACCACATCAACGTGCGTCTCCAGGCGGCATCCCCCATAAAAACTGCTGTTAGCGCTTGAGGCCTCCAAAACTCGACCTCGACACTCTTCTCTATCCATTCTGTGACATCCCCGTTTCAAATTATGATAAACTCAATACCCCGCTCGCAATCGGCCTCGCCGTCCCTCCTCTTCGTTCTTGCTTCTTGGTGGCTCCAGTCCTCCTCTGGCTTTGACACTTCTCCAATATAACTGTGAAGTAGCTCACTCCCGCATATTTGGCGCTGTCCATCCCGCTGCTCTCTTGCTGCTCCCTACGTGCGCTCCCCGCCTGCATTACATATTACCGCGGCTCCGAGATCCTCATATGCTCCAGCAGCATGGGTCTTACCCATGGTAGTTACACCTTTCTGCGTAGCCCCACGGTGTCTCCCCCGCTGGCTAGGCTGCTTACACGGCGAATCTTTCCGCCTAATCATGCATGGTGCTTCCTACTGCAATTACGCCCCGAGTCCCTGCTGATCGATCTCTGCAAGCCTTTCGCCTGCTTTCCACCGCATCTATATCTGTCGCATTCGCTTGCCTGCTCCCATTTGTCTCGCACTGCATGCACACCGCATTCTTCGAGCACCCCCCCCATCCTCTATTTTCATCCTGGATGCTCACCTGCTCCCCCCCTGGCCTGTATCCCACTCTTTTCGGGCCCGCCTATCGCTCCATTTCTTCGCTGCTCCATTCGTTCGGCTCTCGCAGTAGCTTTCAGCAGCCTGTGCTGGCTCCTCGCGCTCGGGTGCTCTGTGATTTCGGCTGCCCAGCAATTCTACGTTCCATAAACTCTTCAATTTTCCGCTGGTGTTCACGCTGCTCCTCAGGTCTCGCCCTATCTGGCCCCCACTCGCTCCTCACGCTGCCCACTCTTCACCAATTTTGCTCCGCCCGTATCCGCACTCGCTGCTCATCTCTTCTCTTCCCCCATGTCTGCTGCACGCTGGTATGCCAATATCCCTCGTGAGTTATAACCAATTTTCGACATATTGACGCTTTCCATACATTACTTTTTTTATACTATCTGTGAACTATTAGCAATACCATTTGCTTTTCTCCTCTATTTACTTGAGCAGTGGTGAATAGTGTCCAACACGGAAGGCAAGGACTGGATGAAACTGTTAATGATCCAGTTCAAAGGTCTCGCAAATTGATGGCTGAGCGGGTCTGTCGTTTTTGCCTTGCATGTACCCGAAAGCGGGAAGGCTTGAGAGAATTGCGTACATCCACAACCCTCGAGGTATCGTGTCAAAGGGTTCGATTTATTACACTTGTGAACTGCTGGTTCGAGCATTGTCCGACGGTTGTCTCCACTTTACCCTTTTCCTTTGACTTCCATTTGCTTGTGAAGAAGGGAATAGCTCCAATTATCAACAACCACCACAAAATTTGTCAGTTCACCTCGCCAGAGCATTGGGTTTGAATGTATCTGACAGACTAATTTGGATTGTGAACTGACTGTTTGTGAGATTTACCTACGCCTCCAGAGTAGTGTGACGGCGATTCAGATTACTCATTTGCATCCAAATAGCCCATTTCTGATTTTTACAGGAATTTAGAGCACCTGCAAATAGAGGTAGAAATAAAATGATCAGTCATTTAGGTCGCGAACTGATATGAGAAGGTGGATCCGGTTCGAGTCTACCAGTGCATATTATGATCTCTTCAAAACAGCTCCCATAGTTCAACCTCAATCGTTACCTGTGAGGCCAGTAATTTATTCCTACATCCCCTCAATGCTTCAGTCATTAATTTTCTACTCAACAGCAGCTAGGACAGCCTCAGGGGAGAGTTATAGTGCGAAAAGCAGCGAATTGATGTGTTCGTGACAGAAATCAGTTCGCGAAACACATTTTGCTCTCGCTTCTACTAGTACAATATGCAATATTTTCTACATCCCTTGATACTTGAGATACTTATCCTCAATTCTACACAACTGGGAAGGAGATCAGCACTCAAAAGGGTGAGTCGAACCGTTCACGACATAAGTCAGTTCGCGAAAACGAAAACCATTCCCGCACTCACATGCACAATATGCGATGAAAATTTAATCTATTTTCTTCACAGAGCTTATATGATGCACACCGGCATGAATATATGGCCAGGTTGAGGATATTGACGCGGTCTATTGGGTTGCGGCTATGATAGGCGCCTATGAAGCGCCTGTCAGGACAATTTGGGTGCTTCTGGGCGTAATTCAATTAGTGACTTGAACGATTGACTCGACTAATCATACGAAGAAATGTACTCTTTGCAAATTGTCCCGAACTGCTTCAATGGCTGAAGCGAACATGAATATGGTGTTTGTGACCTTTTTCGGACGTCTGTCCGAGCCTTTCGGCACCGTTACCCGACGTGACTGACATGACAATGGCTACGCTTCACCACCACCATCTTCCTCAGGACGCCCCCGCCAAGGCTTTTCACTGCACGGTTGACCGCTGAATGTGTTTTATGAACTTTCTATTCTGTCCACCCGCTGTCTTGGCGCTGCTTACCCAACAGACAACTCACTACAATTACCTTCACCAAGGACGATATCCTGGGCTGCATACTCACTAGATGTCGTTCAATCCGCCAAAATCCTTGGTCATCTTCGCTAGAAACTCGTGGTCATCCTCGCCGAACGCCATTTTGGCTCTTATGTGCATGTGAAACTCGACAAATATCGACATTCTTGGCGCTATCCCTATTTCAGCGCAATGTCGGCAACAGCGGCTAGAGAATCCGGTTCTTGTGGTTCTTGGTGCGTCTACATGCATTCTGTAGGCTTTCAAATGACCTGATTCACGAGTCGGCCCCGTATCTGCAGCGCATGAGCCCTTTTTTGGTGCCACGTCACGCGGTGCAGCACACCAGCTCGACCGTGCTGCTGCTGTGCTTCCAGCAGATGCACACCCCCACAGTGGCTGCTCGTGATGCTCACTGTGATACTCGGACCCGACCCATCGCTCTGCGCTCTGTGCGAGGCGGCATATCTACCCCAGCACGCGCTAGCCGCTGGCTGTAGCACACCGCTCCGGACCCGAGCTCGGTTTCTTGGGGGCTTGTCCGAGTGGATACCACTGGGTGACCACTGGGTGCGGGTGCACCCAGGATGCGCAGCGAGTGGTGCGTGCCGCCTGGCAGTCGAATGCAGACGACAGCGACATTTCGGGCGCAGTTAATGCGATGTGACGCACCTCTCAGCTGCCTTCTGGCGCCGTTACCACCTGCCCGACGGTCTGTGCTGGGCTAGCCCCCAACATTTCGACGCGAAGTGCTGGTCGGGCTGCAGCAACCGCACGTGCACCGCTGTTGGTGCTGCTGGGTGCGGAGCTTGTGTGTGCATGTCCGCAGGAGGACGGGGATGCATTAATAAGCAGCTCGGTTCGCTGTTGCGAACCCTCATATTCGGGCATGCACCCAATTGAGTATGCGCAAGCAGGTGCAGTGACAACTGGCTCAACACGCAGCAGGGGAGCCAGGGGAGCTGGGCATTGGATGCTGAGGTGGCGTGTCGTAAGTGCCTCTTGCAATGCTTCGCTGAACCGGACAGTGACTGCAGAGCGTGTGGTGGCGCCGGGACCGTGCTCACCGAAGTGGTGGGTGCGTTGAGCTTTCAAGCGTGCGCCGCACAGCTGCGGCAGTGCATCTGAGAGTCCTGCGTGTTCGTATATAGGTTTTTCCTGCCGTTTTTCGCCCGAGGGTTGGCAGCAGGGTAAACCAATTTTTGCAGGGGTATATTTTCATTAGAAGCCTCAGGCTACGCCGTAATTCTGTACCAACTGTCTTCATTGTCTTCAATTTGTATCGTGTATGTGTGTACTATATATCCAATTTTTTTCGCGATTTTTGGTGCAAATTTTGTCGTCGTCGTTGCTGACAGCGTCGACGATGTTTGATCGCCTTTGATCGCGACGTCCAGCTGTTTTGATGGATGGTATCCAAATTTAGAGCCCTCGTGATGGTCGTGGTGCACGGCGTGGACTGCGTATGTCAATATTATAATGTGAGCAAACAGGACTCTGCGCTGATATATCAGACCCACCTCTAAGTTAGCGGTGTTGATATATCGCGGCTCTCCGCTCGTTAGAGGCAGCTGATATATCACCATGCCATACTAAGGTGAACACACTGACTGTCTAGAAGATAGGTGGTTCAAACATTCAATCCCTAATTATTGGTACAATCGATACTCACACACTGTGGGAGGTATTCAGCTTTCTGGTATGAGATAAAGCAAGAACTAACTTACATCCTGTGAGAGCAGGTTGGGATCTAATCAAGTCAAAAGGGATAAAACACCTACACTCTGCATCAGCAGATTGGGAGGTCCATCAGCGGGTCGAATGCACATCCACCGCGGCCAACGACTTACACACTACATATACATCGGAGTCAGATTATCAATTAATGCGAGGATATTGGAAAATCACTCACCGCGTCACGCTTCCCCAACGCATTGGCCTGGCCAACCGTCAGAATGCTATTGAACACTGGCGCTGCGCAGCGACACACCTCGGGCACTGGAGTGGCGGCAGCGCCCATGATGAGCGCAGCGGCAACGAGCATCTTGAAAAATTGCATGATTCGAGAGACGAAAATGTGAATGTAGACGATGAGGTCGACGGCTCTATCCTGCGATCTTGTTGACCTTATGTACTGTTTTGTGGACAAAGGCTATTCCCTAAGACCGATATTATACACCCCATTTACGTTCCTTCTTTGTCCTTTGGTAAGTATTTAACCTGAATTTTCCGAGGTTAGCCACTTGAACCTTTTCGTTTGGCGCTGTGCTGACGTAGCTTCCCTATTCGCGGCTTAATTGAACTGGACGGACAAGAATGAAAATAAGTGGAAAGCTCGATCTGGACTTGGTATAATTAGATGCTCCAGAGGAGATACAATTCAGGCGGAGCGAGTAGGTTTGCCCGTAAGAAACACCCATTAATTTTGCGCCATCAGCGTCTGGCTCCCAAAGCGGTTGATGCTCCCTCACTGCCGGCGTCGCGGATCCTTGGTACGCAGCTCAAAATCTTAATCATGTTTGAAATGCTCGAGATGAACACGTACGTACATGCAGCGGTTCGATTTCAACACCAGAGTCACAACAATGCAGCCAAGACGACCCAAGCACCGAGGTTGATACCACGTGCGAGCAAGGACCTTTGCGTCTTGCCTTGGGTAGTTGGCAGCGTCGACGGCATGCGGATTAACACTGGGACGAGATCTAAAGTTCTATGTCACTCGGACAATTTGCGTAGAGGGTGCCAATTGACTGGCAGACCAACAAAGACATTGAACGGAAGTTATCTAATGTTGAATGCCGAGTCCAACTCATACGTTCTTGTTTTCTCACTACTCGGCAGCGGTCCTTGAGTACATTGTAGGCTTTTCTATAGCCTCAAATATTTTGTATTTTTTGGAGGTGCCACAACTGTGAAAGATATGAACCTCCTGAAGGTGGAACCAAATGTGCATTAGAGAGTTTGTGCTGACCCACCCGGGTGGCTACCAAGGCATGTGATCCCAGGTGGCTCAGGTTCCAGGTGGCTCTTCTAGGTGGCTTTTTCCGGTGTAACCCTGTGTTCCTTTCAGTTGTTTTCTTCTTCAATGCTATTGTTCTTAGCCCCTTTATCATCATTTCTGTCTCCTTACTCTCTGGAGGGCCAAGAGATGCTGAATTCTTGTTTGCTGGACTTATCTGTGCATGATCCTGCTCATTCTTGTCTGTCAAGCATATTTGCATGTCTGTTTGAAAGATATGAATCAGAGGGATGTTATTCATACTAACTAAACCAACGATGATGTTATTTGAAAAGCCACCTGGCTCCACATGCCTCAGAAGCCACCTAGGTTGCTCCAGGTGGCTATCACAAACTCTATATTGTGGAATCAATTTTGGCGAGCAGTTTGGCATTGCCACAAAATCTTCCTTTGTATTTCTTTCGTCAGTTGAACACTTTCTATTGGGTCCATATTTTGTCAGTCAATAGATGTGGCATGTATACGTTTCCCAGATTTTTACTAGAGGCACAGAGCTCCATTTGCACTTGAGATGAATAAAAATTCCACACCAGGGTGCATGGACACATCAGGGGGCTAAAATAGTGGACATAAGATCAGTCTGTGGCTACCGGAGCCGATCGTGAGTTGCAAACAGATCATATACTGATATATACTTGTTCGTCATCAGTATATCAGTTCTCTAGCAGAGACTAGATCTATGAAGTCATCTGAATTAATTCCGAATCCCAATCCCGCTTCTGCTCCCTTGAAATTCCAGGAGTTCAATTCTTTCCAAATAATAACTTCCGGGCTCCCTCTCAACTCCATCTTCGGCTTGAAACAGAACCATATACCCTCGTTCTCATTGCATCCACATTCTGGCCTCCTTGTTTCTTCTTTTAGCCTTGCTCAAAAAATTTTTTTTTTCTGAAAGAAAAAAAAACCACAGTCCGTTTCCCGTCCAGTATGGTGTTACTCCTTGCACTGGTAGCGGAAACTACTACCAATGAAGTCGTCCGAACTAGCATTTGCATCCCGTTTCCGCCCTCCATGCTGCTCCACCATGTTTTTCTGGCTTCAACCAGGGTAATTTAGCCATGTTTGGCTGAATTGAACGACAGGAAAAGTAACTTTTCAAGACAGGTTTCGTGCCGTGTAAACCTACGTACAAAGATGATGCGAATGGGTGACAGAAAGGAACCGGAAGCATGGATGGCGGGGTTAGGGAATAGCTTCTGGCAGTGCACCTCAACTGTGAGATTCGGAATTCAAGCACCGGATGCGATTCGGTTAGAACATAGTTTCTGGAGGTGAGATGCGAGATGGATGAAGAGCACAGAACTAAAAAATCAATCTCTTGACCTCAGGTTGTCTATATTCTCGAATCATGCAGCAACCTTTCATATACAGCTAGCCAATCCAATTTCACAATGGACCGGACATTTGGCCCCGGCACTACGTTAACTCACTCACATCGGGATTACTGGAATTTCGCCCCACATTAAATTGACTCCAATATTTAAAGTTTCAAATTGAGTATCAACTGTCCGGAAATTGGACAAGAAATTACAAGTATATGTTGTAAAAATGCCTTGGGCTTACTATATATGGGAAGCCGGAAGCATTCCGGCACAGAGAAAATGCAAAATATCTGGTCAATTGATACTTAATTTAAAATCTCAAGTATTGGAGTTAATTTAATGTGGGGGGGAAATGCCGGTAATCCCGATGTGACTAGATTCAAAAGTTGCCACGGCAAGGTTGTTCCGGAAATTGGTTAATTCAAACTTCGCCTAGCACAAGCCACTTCGTGTGGGAAAAATGAAAATTTTTGTTGTCCTTGTCGGAAAAATCCTCATCAGCTTGAAACGTCTGGGGACATGTCCCAGGACGTCCCAAGGTCATATGGTTTTACGTGGCTTGGAGCACATAGGTAAGAAATGGGGAACCAGTTCCAAGACATGCCGTGACTCCCAGCCACTCTCAAGGCATCTGGGTGCCAGATGACGTCACAAGGACCCTCAAGGCTCCACAAGCCCCACAGTTCGGCAATATTGCGCTGTCGCCTCAATATCGTTCACATTGGGTACATCCAAAAATAAGAAAATCAATATATTAATTGACTACGACAATTCTGAACTAGCAGTGGATGGAGAGCTCAACAAAACTACCAAAGTCATTTAGCACGATGCGAGCACAACAAGGAAACTACGGCATTGTGCTGAGTCTTATCCAAGAAAAGACCAGGTGAGATTGCTATTCGTCAAGTCCACTTTATAGCCATGTCATCGTTGGAGCCCCGTTATATTAACGGACTATGGGTGATGCTGTGTGACTCCATCTCTCTTCCTCTTGAACCACCATCGACATGACACCTGCAAGCTTTGTTCATAGCTCTTAGGTCCTAGCGGTGGCAATACCTCAAGTATGTGGTATGTTGGCTGCTACAGTGAAGTATCAGGTGCATCCAGTTTGATTCCCGAATGCACGGTGTGTCGACTTTCATTTGGACTCGGATTGATGCTTATTCGTATTTTCCCATTTGTAGAGTTAATTCTAGGTCCGTTTGCAGGTATGTAGCAAATTTCCCATCATCAGGTCCAAACATTACTTTCCAAGTTAGCGACATCGACATGCACTGTCTCCCCGACCCAATGCCCCTCCTCGCGGGACAGACTCAAGTAGCATCATGCGACACACGTCTCCGACGCTGAACTCGAGCAAGAAGCTCAACTCCATCATGACCAGCCTGAACATTCTCCTGTGCTAAACAGTGGTCTCACCACATGCTGTGGTCATTTTGAATACCTTGCTGGACACAGAACCTGGTATACAGGGTATTCTCGAGAGCTGCTTTTCGACCATAGAGGATATTGCCGTGATCGAAGACAAACTTGACATGCTGGATAGCACCTTGAAGTGTGTCTTGCTACTTCCTTCATTCCGTGCCCATTATTCAAAATATTCTTTCCACAACAGATATTCTTTCAACACTTCACTACCTAGTCCACTCCACAAACTCAGGCACATTATATGCTACTGGTCGATGGGCAGCAACTCGCCTGTGTGCCACTTGCGGAGTGGCAGAGCCTTGCATCTATCAGATTTCGCTGATGGCCAGCCCGCTAGAGCTGAAGCGGGAGGAAATGCGATGTCTTGAAGAGAATTTGCAGCAGAATCTTGGGCTAGGCACCATCTCTGAGGATCGACTTCACACGCAGCGGAAGACTTGGGTACAAAGAATACATGCCGGTAGATGAAATGAACTCAAACAAACTTGTCGTTCCAAGTGCGCAAGGAAGAATAGGAACAGTTTGATATCCAGGGGCTTTAATTTTACATTTCGATGAAGACATGTACTATCTGCATGTTAATGACATTCAATGAATAATGCTTGGCAATTCTTCGGAAAACAGGGAAGAGATTTTCAGTGTGCATTGAAGCTGCCTATCCTGCCACGGCTTGGGACACCTTGGGACAACCCACCTACCTCGGAACGGCTTGTGAGTGCTTGGAAGGTGTGGCTGAGTGGGTTTCAAGTGCACTCAAGCCGTCCCAAGGCGCCAAGCAGACTCAGGCTGTTGCAAGATATTTGACATTTTTCCGACACTATCAGGGCCCCACAACCTAATATGTCAATATATTGCCCGGCAGGGCAATATTTGGTGTGGTAAGGCCAACCCAGATCTGATATTGTCAGGTCTGGTTCATACATGGTGCACTAACTCAACAACTCCTGAACACACATATATACATATGCGTATTCTACCGACAATACCTATTTCCCCAATTGTGAAAAATTGTATCCATCAATTAAATCATTGAGAAATGTCAAGGATGGCTTGTTGGTATCGAAGACCGGAATCATATGTGTCCCACGACTCAAGTGCCTTGCGTGAATGAAGTTCAGTGGCTTCTGGCTTTCCCACCTCATAGGCCCGACAACCTGTCCATTGTATTTTCGAACTCCATTTGCTTGGTTTGAGCATCCCGAACACTGCGATATCGTAGATTGATCTGTCAGGTAGCCGACACCGAAAGGGTTTGACCAAGTTTGTAACAGTTAGATCTTCAGCTTTGCAATTTACACGGATATGATCATAGCGCTGATTCCTGTGAAAATTGAGGTTGCACCTGAGAATGTCAGTTCTTTCCATCCAATTCACACAAGACTAATATTTCAATCGGAGGCAACAATGAGGTTTGATCTGTAGGCAGATGAATAAAACAAAGGCAGGTCAATGCAGATGAATGTACTTCAACTACATCATGGGGTGCATACTATCAGTGACTGGGTACCTGGCCACATTAGCGAATATTGTTGTTCTCAGGTACTATGCGCGGCCTTCATGGCTGTTTTGATCTTCTATTGAAGGTCTGCTTCTTGTAAATTGTCTGAAATATTATCAAGATTTTAGAGGCTAATGTGGTGCTACCGTGAATTCTTTTTCTGTCTTCTTCCTGAAACAGCAGCAAGCACAGTAGCTGGCCACCTCACCGCTTAAGCCGTTGATAATGTTGCTGGGCTCAAATTGTATCTAAACATGAACAAATGGTTCATATGTGCAATTATAGATAATTTTGGTACACATAGTATCTACAAGGAAAGTATACAAATACAGCTGTGAAGCCGATATATTGCCCATTAAATAGTGCATTTTGAATGGGCTTCTATGCACTCCAAAGAGCAACAGGCTGCCAAGAAATCGGTCCACTTATTCAAAGCAGCCCTTTGTATGATTCTCTTCTTGTCTGACCTCACACTAACCACTGTACCTTTTGTTTTTCAACATCTGCTAGGTCTTGGCTGTAAGTTAACAACGTTGCAAGCATCAACAAACAACATCACACACTATTTGCCACTCAGGCCTTGCAAAGGGGTGAGCAGGTGTGGGTAACCTTGCTTTCGGTGTAGTTTCTATCTCTCTTCATTCTTTATGTTGTCCTTTTAGTTCATAGTTTTTCTCGACAATGCATACAGTGATGTTGGACTTTTGTTGGTCATCTACTGGACAGGTGCCATGGATGCAGTTCCACCCACCCTTAAGTTTACAATTATTACTCGTATATTAAGCAGATGTCCTGATTTTATTTGGACACTGTTTACATTCTTCTTTTTCTCTCACATCGTGTGATTTCCCGAGGCTGCAACTATTTCTGTTCGATGGAGTGCTCACTTAGTGCTCAACATTAACTTTTGGCATCAAATCTTGGCCTCGAGGGCGTCCTCATTATGTCATGGTGTCCATTCTCAGTCGACCACATGTCCATGACTTGCACCGCATGTCCATGACTTGCACTGCTTAAAGCCCGTTCAAAAGAAGAGGTGTCTAAATCTGCCACTCGTCGGACTCCTTTCCTTCCTTCCCCCATCACCCCATGTGCGAGCTGTCCACACAGTTCTTCAATGTGGTCCCGCCCTCTCTCTGGCATTAATACTGGCTTCCCTCAAGTCGCAACACTCGGTTCCTCCCTCTATTCAAGAATGGAATACACTGCCTCAAGTTTCAAAACCGTAACAGTGAAGCCTGCAAGCCCGAGGTCGTCAAGACTGCCTGTATGTGCAAGATTGTGAGCTACACACCATCGGATTGTTCAAGTTGATAGTTGGACACTGTATTCAAGCCAAGCAAGAAGTGACTGCAACATGGTGCTCGCTGCAACATGTACTGTGATAGGAGTTCTCAAAGACCAGTAGCAAACTTCAACTATTATTGTTTTAGGCAACATACTGTCACCGGTGCTCTCAACCTGTCAACTGACCTCGACTTCCAATACTCATGTCGCAGCCGCTTTTTTAGATCCAAGCTCTTTGTTCCAACCTATGTCATCCGTTGTGAGCCCTTTTCCTCTGCGGTTCCACTTGATAGGTTAAACTCAATCATTTCAGTACGCCTCAACCTCTGTGGCCGAGCCAGAACTGTATGAACCACAGTGGCCTGAGTACAAGTATTTTCAACCTTTTCATTGGTCTGGTTTGTTTTCTGCTCTCCTGTTTTGATTTGCACTGATGAATGCTTCCATCTTAGATGCAGAACACCACAGATATGCACACAAATCAACATGGGATATGTCTGACAGCTGAGGTGCGGCTCAATTTCATTCGAGGAACCACTGATCTACAATGACCTGATAGGTCATCCAGATCACCCTGTTGTTGTCTCCGCCGCCCTGCTGCATCAAGTTTATGTTGATTTTTTAAAATCTCTGTTCACTTCCCACTCATGCCGCTGATCCCACCATTCGTCCTAGGTCGGTGGGAACCTCAATGTTGGAAAGGACAACTGTTGAAAAAAAGTGGCAAGTTGCCCTCTCAAGTTCTCTGTATGGTCATGTTAATCCTGTGCAGCAGTGTTGCTCTATCTCGTGATATGCAATGAACTTGCAAAATATTGCCGGTGATAATTTCAGTTACAGTTATGCAATGAATCAAACATTGATACGGCGAAATTTTTTTTGTCTGTGTGCGATTGTCCTCCATGCATCTGGGGAGCTCATTCTGCTTTTGATGTTTGTATGACCGGTTGTAGCATGTATTCCATTTAATTGTATCTCACAATTTTGATGCTGTATGGTTGATACACCGCCGAATCAGGACACAAGACAGATTTCTGAATGATTTGCAAATTTGTATTAAACCTACTCAGTCAGAGCGAAGCAACAGCACCTCTTGTTCTCCTTTATTTTTCCTTCACCTCTTCATTTTATTTCTAATGGTACATTTTCAGCAGGGAACAGTAGTGTAGTTCTGGACACTGTCCTTCAATTGCACTGCTGATTGACTTACTGTGTCCTTCTGGTTTTTAACCACAGTGACAGCTAATTGTTTGTTGTGAGCAAATGATCTGAAACTGCCGGCTTCTGGCATACACTCTGATCACTGCCTGCTCACCGCCTCCTTTCCTTTTGCATCTAGTGATGTCCAGAGTCCAGCTTGGCCTGAAAGCCCGGGCTTGGGCCTGGCTTTGGCGTGCTTGGGCTTGAAATTCCTCAAGCCCAAGCTCAAGCTCTTGGAGAGGGCTTGGCTGGGCTTTTATATAATATACTCTCAATCTCTCACTTTTGCAACAAAATGTTGATGGCACCTTGTCCGGCTCAGTGCAGTTGCTACCTCTCATGACTTGAGCACTTGAATACTACATTATTAGCTGTAAAGCAGTTGTATTTGAGGTGGCTTAATTTTGAGCAAGAATTGAAGCTTTAATACAGCTACAATTAAATAATGGTGCATCTTTGCTAAAGAAAAATTCCCTGCCAATTTGGTGGCCCATGACAATTCATTCTCTTAGCTTGCTTTCGGTTGATCTCATTCTCTGAATTCATATCACAACACAACAGATCAGGAGTTTGCTCTATGTGCTGAGCTGAACATGGCCCAGATCACCAAGAAATTCCCATACTTCACACCTTTCCACTAGGAATATCAGAGACAATGAAACAATCAACCAATAGTAGTTTTGAACCCCTCGAACCCACCTATACGGCCCAGAGAACCCCAATAATTAGTGTGGTTGTTGTGCCCTACTTCCTGCAATAATTATAGGGCAATTTGCTGGTTCACCGCTTACTTCAATAATTATATCTATAACTTTTCAATAACTTTCAGAAGCTAAGGCATATAGCCAAGTACCAAGCTTATTTCAATACCTTTGGATAACTTTAGCACTTGGTGGTGGTCTGTCATACCAAGGCCTACCAAAAATGGAAATATAGCCAAAAATCAACCAAAAAACCAAGGTAGTAAAGCCTATTTAAATAGCTTTGACGGTATACATGATTTATGTTATCAAACACTTCATTTAGCTCTGAAATGGCATGTATTACCAAAAAAGGTAAGTGTTCTAAAAATAGACCAAAATCAAAGTTGTAGCCCTCTTCAATACAAATCTAACCGTATAAGAATTATTCTTATCGGATGCTTCGTCACGTCACAAAACGCAAAATACTCGAGCAAATGCGAGTCTTTGCAACTGTCAAAGTGTATTATAGTGGTTATCATTGGTCCAACTGACCTTATCTCATTGACTCCTTGTCTAGTATCATAAGCAAGACCTTATCTGACTAACTACAACTGTCAATATGACCTAGTATTAGTGAAGAAACCTTGCATTGTTATAAGTCAGCTAATTTGACAAAGCATCAATACAAAAAAACTTACCTGGTCAATTCACTGATAACCAGTAAGAAAGCTACTGACTCTAGGTCAATCTGACCTAGTGTCTTCATTGACGGCTATAACAAAACCTTACTTTTCTAGCTACAGTTCCGGTCAGTAAAACTGGTAACATATTATTGACTTCAAGTCAGTGAATGTAATCTATTGACTTCAATCTACTGACCTAAAGTCAGTAAATGACTTTATTGACCTCAACTCAGCAGTCTATCAACCTCAAGTCAGCAGACCACTGACTTGAAGTCAGTGAATTTATTGACTTTGATTTAGCAGTCTATCGACACCAAGTCAGTCAGTCTATTGACTCCAATTCAGTAGTGTATTGACTTCATTGACTTTAATTCAGTAGTGTATTGACTCATTGACTTCAATTCAGTAGTGTATTGACTTTATTTATTTTGCACTTTGTGGGCCAACCAGGCCTTGGATGAAAAAATGTTGCATATGAATCTTGTAGCCCTTGATGAGCTCTACAAGATCAGGTTAGGCATCAGATGGATTTCGAGTGTCTTCCTCTTTGGGACACTAACGCTTCGCACCCAAATAAGGAAATTATGCTAAAATCTCGCTATCTTGCTCAATACTTGACCGTTTTGGATGATCTAACTTCACAGGGCCAATGTTCTATATCCTTTATGAATTTCAAGGGCCTTCCCTGACCTAATACAACACTGTAATGTGGTGATAAATGCCCAACAACCTGGATAATCACTCAGCATATAATATGTTGTTCAGTATGTGATATCTATGGCTTCCAACCACATCATATTGCTGGAAGCACTACTTAGAACAGTTCTGACACCCTAGATCAGGTCTTGAGAGCTACAACAGCCTTATCTAAACAAGATCAAAAAATCCAATCTTTCCTTGATTCCAAGAGATCCCAAGGTCTGATAATGGTTCTGCATGGTGTCCTAGTATATTCTAGACTATACTAACCCTTCTAGAGCACATGTACTGCAGGGCCTTCTCACAGACTCATGATTTACACTGATCAAATATGGAAAGTGTTTTCATGATATTTCATCTTGTCCAAGGTCCCAGGATTGTGGTCCAGTGTATGGAAACAATATTTCAGCCTATCCAAACGATCTGAGAACAAAAACTGACCCAATATACCATTCTAAACATGAGTTTTGCTGAGTGTCATTTTTCACTTGTTTGATGAATAGGAGGCCAACCAGACCAGTGAGTGTGAAATGGAGGTCAGAAATGAAAAGAGGCAAGAAAATAGTACAAGATACAACTTTGGTTGAAATGATTTGGTTGAGATTTGACCAGTTGGTGTTTTTGAGTATGGCCATACTATATGCCTTTAGAGTGTGGTTGAACCCACCTGCTCAAAGGCATATAGTATGGCCATACTCAAAAACACCAACTGGTCAAATCTCAACCAAATCATTTCAACCAAAGTTGTATCTTGTACTATTTTCTTGCCTCTTTTCATTTCTGACCTCCATTTCACACTCACTGGTCTGGTTGGCCTCCTATTCATCAAACAAGTGAAAAATGACACTCAGCAAAACTCATGTTTAGAATGGTATATTGGGTCAGTTTTTGTTCTCAGATCGTTTGGATAGGCTGAAATATTGTTTCCATACACTGGACCACAATCCTGGGACCTTGGACAAGATGAAATATCATGAAAACACTTTTCATATTTGATCAGTGTAAATCATGAGTCTGTGAGAAGGCCCTGCAGTACATGTGCTCTAGAAGGGTTAGTATAGTCTAGAATATACTAGAACACCATGCAGAACCATTATCAGACCTTGGAATCTCTTGGAATCAAGGAAAGATTGGATTTTTTGATCTTGTTTAGATAAGGCTGTTGTAGCCCTCAGGACCTGATCTAGGGTGTCAGAACTGTTCTAAGTAGTGCTTCCAGCAATATGATGTGGTTGGAAGCCATAGATATCACATACTGAACAACATATTATATGCTGAGTGATTATCCAGGTTGTTGGGCATTTATCACCACATTACAGTGTTGTATTAGGTCAGGGAAGGCCCTTGAAATTCATAAAGGATATAGAACATTGGCCCTGTGAAGTTAGATCATCCAAAACGGTCAAGTATTGAGCAAGATAGCGAGATTTTAGCATAATTTCCTTATTTGGGTGCGAAGCGTTAGTGTCCCAAAGAGGAAGACACTCGAAATCCATCTGATGCCTAACCTGATCTTGTAGAGCTCATCAAGGGCTACAAGATTCATATGCAACATTTTTTTCATCCAAGGCCTGGTTGGCCCACAAAGTGCAAAATAAATAAAGTCAATACACTACTGAATTGAAGTCAATGAGTCAATACACTACTGAATTAAAGTCAATGAAGTCAATACACTACTGAATTGGAGTCAATAGACTGACTGACTTGGTGTCGATAGACTGCTAAATCAAAGTCAATAAATTCACTGACTTCAAGTCAGTGGTCTGCTGACTTGAGGTTGATAGACTGCTGAGTTGAGGTCAATAAAGTCATTTACTGACTTTAGGTCAGTAGATTTAATCTTCCTGACTTGATAGATATTTAGGTAGATTATAAGGTGGTTGGCAGCTGGCAGCCATCTCCTGCCTTTTTTTGGCATGGCAATGTCCATGATTGACATCAGCATATTGATGATCTGACCAGATATAGAACTACTCTTGAAATTCCACCGCATCAGTGACACCCAAATTGGGTAATTGATTGTGGCGGGTCTTGGCTGGTTTCAAAGTCTGCCTTTCACACCAAACAAGACCACTGCAATGCTGCATTTCCTTCCCACTGCCACCACCTTCCCCGACCCTGATCCATACACACACAACACAGTTCCTTGAGGCTTGTTTAGATGGTCAGAGTTATTGTGGGAATGTTTCAAAGGCTTCTGCTCACCAAGAAAGGCTCATTTCTTCTGTGTGTGTCAATAGTGCATTGATTGGTCCAACCGTGTTCTCACCAGGTCTGAAATTGCCTCAATCGGTGTAATTATGCAGTATATCTTGATGGGATACCCTCCCGGCACTTCTTTTGCCCCACTGAACATCCACAACATGTGTATGGTAGGCATTGACCACAATAAATATTCACTTGCAGACAGAGCAAGAATGAGGCAAGAGCAGAATCTAGTGAAGGTACAATACCTTCGATGTAGATAGTGCAATGCTAGGCACAGGCTTTTTTGCTGTTGGGGCTTGCATTGTACTGAATTTTGTCATCTACCTATGTCTCTCTAATAAATTTATTTATGTAAATCTCAACTCTACTTGCACTGAGTTCCACCTACTCGAGTACATGGAGCAGTCACACCAGAGTTTGCCAAGTTTTGGGCCAACTGAAGTGTAATCCAAAACATAAACCGAAATGCAAGGTATCAGGTTAGAAAAAAATCCAGCTGAAATTCATTCTGATTCAACTAGTTTCAGTTTGAGTTTCAGTCAAGCCGAAATTATCAGATTCAGCTTTGATTTCAGTTGGACTTAATTTCAATCAGAAACTTTGAGTTTCAGATTACACTTCAGTTGACCCAATAGTTAGCAATCTTTTCCATGTGTAACATTTGGCTGGGGATTTCCCCTCTGATGGTAGGCATGAATAAAATTCCCAAGTTTTGGGGCAGCTGAAATGCAAACTGAAATGAATCACAAAATTCAAAGTATCAGATTCAGTTTTGAGTGACCTGAAATGTGAACTGATTCTACCAGTTTCAGCTCCGATTTCAGCTCACCTGAATCTGAATCTGAAAGTTTGAAAATCGGTGTAGTTGGCACACCAAAAGTGGAAATGTTTCTGGTAAGCTAGAAACCCTCTTAGAAACTCACAGTTTCTGTGTATGGTTCTATTCTAGGAGAGACTGCAAGTAAAAATAAGTCAGAAATCAAAACTGAAACACACAGTTTCATGAGTATTTTTATTGCCACAGAACAAAAGAGTTTCTTTATGTGATGAAAGCAACCCAGGAACTCTGGGTTTCTTTGTCTCTTTTAACTCCACACAAAGAAAGAGTTTCATGAAAAATCACATGAAACTGGTTATTTCTGTGGATTTTTCGTGAAACTCTCCCTTTCTGTGAGGCTGAAAGGCATAGTCAAACCTGAAGTTTCTGGGTTGCTTTCATCACACAAAGAAACATCCTCTTTCACTGACCCTGAAAGTGATTCTGAAACTGTGTATTCAGTTGTGGTTTCCAACTTATTGTTATCTGTAGTTTCTGCTCAAATAGGAACATGAACAGAAACCACCAGTTTTGGGGAGGGTTTCTATCCTACCTGGAACATTTCCATTTACAGTGTGTGGGCAGAATGGTGGGATGGTAGCCCAGAAACCTGAGCTCCTGTGGTATTGCTGTTGAGCTGGCGCAACAAATAAAGGGTTGATCCTCTGGTATTTTTGTGCTTTTTCAGACCAGAATGCAAACCATCTGGAAGTGTAGGAATGCACCTAGGCAGTTACTTATGCAAGTGCACTAGGACCCTGTTCGGTGATATAAAGGAGGTTGACTCCAATGGCTAGCTGTAGTATTTGGGTCTTACAAGCAGGACATGCTTGCCTAGGCACTTATACATGACCACTAAGGAGATATACCTGGAAGCCCATCCATGCCTAGGAACAATATCAAAGACAAGATGTTCAGCTAGAAGTGCAGGAGTTCAAAGAGTAGCCTGCTGGAGATCACCAGATATGTTCAGACTGATGCCTAGGTGGCTAGGGACCAATGGTACAAGACACCATATGGGACTCAGTAGGATTGCCAGTGCCTAGGTGGCTGATCGTTGACTTTGTATGGAACCGTTAGGCCAGGGAGATGGCTGAGGCATTGATCCAAAGACTTTGGCATGAGAAAGACATGTGATGGTCAAGCACCAGCGTGACCTGACAAACATAGACAATTATTGGAGAACGATCAGACAGTTCTCATTGGAACTGAGCATCGGTAGTCTTGGCAGTCGGGATCTGCAAGTCCAAAATGTCACCAGACTGCATGAATCAGCAACCAAAACTATTATTAGACAGGATTCAACTCCTGCCATACAGATGCATACACTAACTCAACAAAAGAAATGTCACATGGGTTTTCGGTCAGTTCTGGGTCGAATCACTCCAAATAAAATGTTGGCATGAACTTCCATCAATTTTATGACGATATGCACAATTTAACCCATAACATCATTGCCTCATTCTCTTGGAATAAAATATTTGGGCATTTTCTGAAAAATTGAGTCTGTGGGATTATCTTGTATGTATGAGTGGTGTATATAGTCTCAAAGTACTTGAAAAATGAACCTCATTCATGCTTTTGTTTGCCTGGATTCATAGTGTTTTGGGCTAATAGTGAGCTGTTTGAGTTGGCAATTTTTAGCATTTTTGCTGGAAAATGGCCAAAAATACTAAAAATTGCCAACTTGAATAGCTCACTATCAGCTCAAAACGCTATGAATCCAGGCAAACAAAAGCATGAATGAGGTTCATTTTACAAGTACTTTGAGACTATATACACCACTCATACATACAAGATAATCCCACAGACTCAATTTTTCAGAAAATGCCCAAATATTTTATTCCAAGAGAATGAGGCAATGATGTTATGGGTTAAATTGTGCATATCGTCATAAAATTGATGGAAGTTCATGCCAACATTTTATTTGGAGTGATTCGACCCAGAACTGATCAATAAGTACTGGTGCAGGTTTCTCAGGCTATATGTGGAGATTTTGGTATACTGAACTCTGCTTGTGTTGGTCTTTACTTGGAATGTGGATGTTTGTTTGACTTTGGACTTGGAGTTTGAACTTGAGAAAGAGACCTTCAGTTGTTGACTTAAGAACGAGTCTTCACTTATAAAATTGATTGGGTGTTCTCCCTCTTGAAAGAAGTCGTATTTGAGCATTGAGTTGCCTCTACCCCAACTTGTGCAAAGGGCCTTGTCGTAGTGTATTGGATCTTGACTGGATTTGCGGTAGCTGGCAGGAGGCCTTAACAGAAGAAGAATTGAACCGGGTTATACTACCCTAGGCAACCGACTGTACCTTGTCAGGCGCTTTGCCTTCACCCCAATTTGTTGCCTAGGGGTCATTGTTGTAGTGTGTTGGATCAATGTCTGGATGCATGCAGTGTCCCTAGAGCCTGATGCCAAGTAGCCAAATGTTCCTAGTGCAATGGAAAGCCTAGGTCGATGGTCTTACAAACAGTTTGGGCCTTTGTTCGCTTGGAGTTAGCCTCAGATACTCACAGACTACTGGAGTGAGGATTTTCGCAAGTTATCAAAACCTCTGCCCTGGAGCCTTAGATTTAATTGTCTAAACCTCCTTGTATCCACCTATTATAAAAACAACCTATTAACTTCATTCATCGAGGTGCCTAGGCAGACTTTCCTTCAGTTGGAAGCACTCATCTGAAGTATAAGATGAGCATACGAAGTACTGTGTGTCTTGGATTTCTATTTGGTTTAGATTCTAAACCAGCTAGCTGCATACTACGGCTCGGACCTGAACTCACAAGGAGAAGCACTCAATCTTTGGGAGTAGTAGTGTTGGTGTAGTTTGGTAGTTGTTGGTGTGGTTGTTGCCCATCAAATACTATTGCTATTCTTTCACGTTTGTCAAGTGCACCATTTCACTGTGCAAGGGATTGTATCACAAACAACAGGCTGGGGAATGTACACATGATCATGCTGTGGGCAAGCATGCACACACACTGAGCACTGACCCTGACCCGATCCTACCACTACATCAGCATTAGGGGAGGGGGTGTCAAAGTTCACTTACCAGGTTGATTCAGGTGTTGATTCTTGATCAAGAATCAACATCAGAATCAAAGATTTTTGTGAATTGATGAGAATCAATGAACCTCCTCCAGAGAAGGTTCATGGATTCTTAGTTGATTTGAATCTAGTTCTGAATCACCTCTCGCTGAGTTGTTACTCTTTGTTATGGACACCTTCCAGTAACTGTTCAGCTTCCTGAGCCCAATAATGCTTGTGTAAACGGAATACTACAGTAGACGGCACCTGTCTCTTTTACGAGAATGCTGTCAAAGTGTGTATTTATATTGCGGAGCTCCGAAAAAGCTGAAATCTTTTGCGGCCGAATATAAAATGTGTATTTTGACCCTCATACAATTCTGGTCTGGGTAGATTTTTTTGATTGGTTTCCTTCCTTTGTGTTGAAATTGATTAACTTTCTGGCTTTAATCAATTGGTGTTATGACAAGACCATTGAGCAGTTGGCGACACAGTGGTCGCAATTAGAGTGTAGCACAAGTATATATTTGCGAATATGAATATTCGCCGAACCCTAGAAATTGATATTTGCATTCATACGAATATTGATGGCGAATATTCGTTGCTTAGTCAGCAATATTCGCGAATATTCGTGAATATAAATATTCAGTGAATATATTGGAGATTCGGGGGTTTAGTAGTTATTAATGAGTTGCTGAGGACCCTTTTATGTTATCTTGTGAGTTTAAACATTGTCAAAGACTCATACAAGCCCTTTCAACCATTTGATTGACCATCATCACACTTGCTGTCAACCTGTCAAGCAGTTGTCAAAGCGAAGATGTCTCTAAAGTGGTTGGTTTGCATATGAATTACAGATCTATTTGGTGTAAATGAAGTATGTTATGGTTCCAAAGAGGGGATGTGTTAAACAGACCCAAATTTACTATACTTGATTGAAATTTTAACTGTGTATTACAGCTGCGAATATTCGTGAATATCAACTTTTCTGAAAACTGATATTCGCATTCGTGCGAATAGCACAGCCACAGCCATTCGTGAATACAAATATTCGCTATTCACAAATGGCTTGGCACAAATATTCGTGATATTTGGTATTCGTGCTACACTCTAGTCGCAATGGCCAATTTGAATCAAATCAAAGAGAACATAGTTGAATATCAATGTACAAGGAGCTTCAGAAAAACACCATGAAGTCCTTTCGCAGGCGGGGTTCCATAATTCTTCCTCCATCCATGCAGCAATCCTGCTCCGAGTCCGTATATTCGGCCTTGTCTTGGACGGAAGTTAGAACAGTTGTGAAAATGAGATCACCGGTAGCCGAGCGCATACCCTTCGAATAATGAACGATGCGAGATGTCGAAACACGGTGGAGGGGCGAGGATGGCCTAGAGTGGAAGTTGAATAATGAGGGCACATCCAGCAAATGTGGGACAGAACTAACCATCACTAGGAACGCGCTGGCTCGGCATCAAATTCCCAATCGTACGAAAAGGTACAAACCACCTGCGAGATGACGGAAGTCATTGTACATACGTGTGGGTCAAGATACAAATCACTTACGTTCTGTACAAAAACATAGCTTGAACGGATCATTTCAGGGAGCGTTTCGCATAGCACGTACGCACTGGGGTAAATGGCACATTCAGGAATCATTGAGTCAGAATAAATGTGTCACTCACTTCCTCGAAAATCGGGCACATTGTGAATGAACATTTGCAATAGTCATGGAGCACTTACAGCCTGGAGCAAATTTGAGCTCAAAGGATAGAAAAACGGCATACCGAAGCTACTCACGTACTGAAAAATGGTAATTTCATACCGATTCAACTGATACATCGAAGAGCACTTACACACTATGAAGAGGATCGGTCAGTGATGGCCAAAGACCATTGAAATGGAACACTGACGGCCTATCAATGAACAAAGCGAGTCAGCGAGAGACCGAGTGCTTAGTGACGGAAATACTGACGAGCTACACGCCATTGGATGAGCTGATAGTAGAGATGTTTGTTCACACTCACTTTCTATGAAGTTAGGAAAGGCGTCGATATCTTTCGGGGTAACGTATAATGAAAACTTACAAGCTATAATCGAAATATCAAAATACAGGAGATGGATGACTACGACGACTCACCAACTGAAATCGATTACCGTGATAATCAGCTTTGAACGCGAGGGGACTTCGACGGGCTCACAACCTGTGGCGGCAAGTATCGTATACATCGTCGACACCAAAATAAATGTCACGTACACACTAGGAGGCGAATTGTCGTATTACTGAATGTCCCCATATGTAGGTATGATCAAAAAACACTCACGGCCTGAGGAAAATCCGAATGAGTTCAACGAGAGTCAGACTTGATGAAATGGATTAGCTCACCGCCTGCAAGGCAAAGAAAACGAGTTCAGTGAATGATAACATCAAGCTGAAAGTTCGACGCACCGTGCACTAACAGAATGAAGGTCAAGTTTCAGATGCAAGCGATTTGGGGGAAGGACCACACTCACCCCATCATACGTCTACAGCAATCAGCTTCGAATTCAAATCTCCCCATGAAATGACCATGAACACACTCACGACCTGGGGGATTATGGGAATTCAGATTCCCTATCAGGGTAGACAATACTGAACATCACTCACCGTCCCGGTGACTTGGGTCTGTGAGATAGATTGAATAAGAGATGAGTATCTTGCAAAAAGAACTTGAAGCTTACGCATTCCTGGGTGAAGCACGATTAATTGAGAGCGTGAGTAGTTGCAAGATAAATAACTGACATACTGCCGAAATGTGAGGAAGGGTGGTGTAACGTAGGACGCAGAAACACTCACGAGCTGGACCAAATACGTGAGCTGAACCGAAAAGCAGAGCAAGTGTCGCGAAACGAAGACTCACACACTGTCAGCACAATCAGTCACCGTGTAAGTCAACCGAGTCCCTGGAGTCTGCTGGGATCCACGTACTTCCTGGGATGTGTCGGTACAACACTGTAACAAGATGTAGAAAAACTTACGGTCTATGGGCCCGCCCGCATTATGGTCACCTAAAAAAGACACAGTGATGTGGCTATCACTCACATACTGTACCCAAAGCTCAGTTGTCGCGGCATGAAATGTGGAAATTACTCACTTCCTGTGATGTATGAGGCCACGATGACTACTTACAGGAACAGGAAAAGGACTTACGCTCTACGAGGTAATTTGTAGTCAGTAACAGCTAGGCGCACTTGAAACACACTCACGTCCTAGAAAATGGGAAGTTCAAATATTCCTCCCTAATTATCGGCTTAATCAATACTCACACACTGTGATAGGCATTCAGCCTTCGGGATCGAAATATAGCAAACACTAACTTACATTCTGTCAGAGCAGGTTGAGATCCAATTAGCTCAAAAGGGATAAAACAACGTACAGTCTGGTATTTTCATCCAAGTCAGTATGATTCAACCATCGTGAAAACACTCACGGTCTGCCACATCGGGAGAATGGGAGGTCAGGCCAGTTGAATGCACATCCTCCGGACGAACGACTACTTACACACTACGTATGCAGGGATTCAGGTACTTGATGCAAGTAATGTTGGGAAGTCACTCACTGCAGTCTGACGGCTGCTCAACGCATTGGCCTGGTCAACTCTCAGAATACGAACACGAAACATCGATCGAACAGGCCGCTTGGAGTGACACACCTCGGGGACAGGATTGGCGACAGCGCCCACGACGAGTGCGATGGTGGCAATGAGAATCTTGAAAGGCTGCATGACTTGAGAGAGAGAGATGGAAGGTGACGAGCTGAGTCGACGGTCGGATCCTCCAATTTGGCTACCATTATGTACCGTGTCGTTGAACAGCTATTCCCTAAGACCGATATTCCATACGCTCTTTCGTTTACCTCAAATCTTCGCCCTTTGGTAAGTATTTAACCTGAATTTCTCTAGGTCAGGCACAAAAACGTGTGGAGTCCTGCAATGTCGTATTTCATACTCACACACGCTATTCCCTAACCCCGAGATTCCCTGCCCGTTGACTATCCTCTTTCGCGCCCTGCGGTAACGTACTCTTTTCATGTTCCCGGTTTAATGCAGCTGAAGGCAGCTAAATTGGTCACAAGGAACGTGAAGCGGTGGCGGTAGTCCTGAAACGATATCTAGTATCTCAATTTCAGAAGAACGACCTTGTAGAGTAGTTTCGCTTCCAGGCCAAGCACCATTGCCGCGGCAGACCCATTCCCGCGATTCCCAGGTACCCCGCAGATCTAGCGGATGCGATTTTGGAGTGTGCGAGGCAGGTACGATGTGCTAGCACCTATGGGGCTTCAAACATGAGTCTCGCGCGACGGAGACGGCGCGGACACGTACTTTTACCGTGGTCATGGTTGCGTAGACATATGAATTCCAACTCAAGCCAATTCGTTCCTCCTCGCTTGCTGAGGGTCGTACTGAGGGCGCCACAGTGCAGCCAGTTGAGAGAAAAAATCGAATTTGATTCCGCGCGTCCGTGGGGGACTTCGGTTTCTTTATGTTCGGGGACCGAAAAAATGTTACTCAGAGGTAAGAAAGAACCGAAAATCTTGTCTTGATCTGATAAAAACGCCACAACGAGCTGTGGTGTTGATCTGAGTCGACAGAATTCGCCATCCGCGAGCAGTCATGACCGCGGATAGGAGCCGTTCGAGCCGGAGAAGTCGAGTATTCTGGAAAATGTATCCAGCCAACCGTGCGCATTCGACAGCCGAGCTCCCAATCGCTTATCTATGAAAATTTCAAGAGCTCCGAGACTCATTCTTGAGGGATTCTGCCTCCTTCAGTTCGGCGGTTGAATGTGTGCCGGCGCAAGATGCTGAAATTTCCGATCAGATCCCGGTCGACGAGCTGCGACGCGATGGCCAGTGCGCCTTATACCAAGTCGTCCACCCCGTGCTCAGAAGGATAGCAACTTCTGTTGTAAGTTCGTAGGCCGAGGGCAGCGCTAGCAGGACCGGAGTACTACAGCATTTCTGCAAACGTAGAGGACAACTAAAACGGACCACATCAACCAGAGCTGTATACCACGCAGGGGTAGGACGAGTTTTGAAGCCAAGGAACGCAGTTCGTTGGGATGCTAAGAAGTTGAAGGCTTTTTCATGAAGCAGAAAATCAGCATTAATAGATCGTAGAGAATCTGAACTCACTGTATCCCGCTCGCTTTCGAGTCCTTCGGCTTGCTTTCGTCCACTGAGCGGTTTCCTATTGTTGTGAATGGGAGCACGGAGAGAGAAAATCCGCCGTCCGCAAGCACAAGAGATAACAATTCCAGATGGTAGCCGCAGTATCAGAGTATTGGCGACACTTTATCAAGAGAAAGCAGATTCCTGCGCATGTTGTCGACTATCCTGATTTCTTTCTCGTGGGTGGATTCTTTCGGACAGTCTTTCCAGCACTGGTAACCTGAGTTCCGAACGGTGCTTTGAGGCCAGGAGATGGATAGAGAAGCAAGGGTTACAGGCCGTAGTTCGGTAGTGGTCTTGCGGCGTCTTCTATGACAATTTTGTCGTCGGTCTGTTGACGCGTGGTCGACGTTCAGAGAGAGAGATGCTTGGCTCTGTTACCCATCAGACTTCACGCACCGCCACATGCCGCCCAAAACGGAAACCGCTCTCCGACGAGCACATCGCTGAAGGTCGCTGGTGAGTTCACTGGTGACATTTCTATTCATTGAGATGGAACTAACCAATACAGGGATGAAATTATACGCTACAAAATCCACTGTAAAGTGCAAACCGACCATTGAATACAGTGTGAGTCCCGTGTAGGCTTGGTGTAGGCTGTCCCCAAAGATCCATGCTGATGAAGACTCTCCGAGTGGATTCCTCCGCCGACGGGAGAGTATCAAGATAACGCCGCTTGCTGCTGCAGCCGTCTTCACGCGCTCACGGCTGCTATCGCGCTTTTCATCATACTTCTCGCTCTCTGCGTCATCCAGCGCTTTCTTGGCCCTTTCCCCTCTTCGCATCTTCCCCCTCTCGAAACGTAACCGTGACGGCACGGACGATAAAGTCACCACCGATGCTGTGGATGAAGAATGAAGAGGCGCTGGAGGTGGAGGCGAATGCCAGCGCAGGAGATAGATGCGGGTGGCAGAGTTGCGGGGCGGGAGCGCGCTTGCGCTTGCGGAGGACGAGGTCGCCTGTATCACAGCAGTCTTCGTTTTCCTGGTTGCAGCATTCGCGTTTGAAGTCGTCGATGCACACTGGGATCAGCGCAATTTGCAGGGCAGCAGTACGGAACATGTCATGATGAGACGAGACGGGAGGGCGTGGGGCCCGGCGTACGCACGAAGCGAGGGGGGGCGCCGTGCGTTCTTCACGAGCGGAAGACACGAAGACAGCGCATACGCAAGACGAGGCCGGGGTGGCATGTCTCTTTGACGAGATGGAGATGCGGACGGCGCTCGCACAGGGGTGCGATAAACCATCGCACTGGATCTATGGCGAGTGCCGTCGACAGGGGGCGACGAGCGAGATCGGGGCCGGAGTACATCCGCAGCGCATACAGGGGGCGCGGTGGCTTGCCATTACAGTGCAGCTGTGGGTGCGCCGCTTGGGACTCCGGGAACGCGGCCTATGGCGGTGGCTCCTCTGCAACGGGTTGCGCTCCCGTTTGAATAGCGAGCGCACGCGGAATGAGCCCCCGCCCTAGAGCCCTCCACCACGCGTCCCCACTCACTTGCTCATCGGCTTCATCGACCGCGGCGTCCCGCCTAGCCCAAGCCGTCCTGCACGGAAGCGGTGTGCGCAGGGCAGATCCGCCGGTAGGGGAACGAGGTGCGAGTGCAGCGGGAGGCGTGTGCGGAATCTGACAAGTGTGGACTTGGACTTCGAATTGGCCGGAGCTTGGACGAGGGCGAGCCTAGGTGAGGTCCCGCGTCGGCGCGGAGTAAGGTGTGGTATAGCTTAAGGGGAGGGTGGCGATAAGGTGCACGGGCACGCAGGTGTGCGGGTGGGTAGGGCAGCGCGGGGAGTGCGCCTGTGTATTTGGACGCGGCGGGAAAGAAAACGGGAGACGAGAAGATTTTGCGGAGGGGCGGGAGTGGCGAGCAGTCTGCAGAGAACAGGGAATGAAATGGACACCAACAGGGCTGGATACAACGAGACGGGGATCGCGCCTTCGTCAATGCGCGGAATGGCCCGGAAGTGCGTCCCCAGACCTCGAAAGGGAAAACGAAGGGCGCTTCCAAAATTTGAAGGCTCGCCGTGTGGATTTCGAGCTCCATGCCTGCGATTTAAGTATACGGGAAGACGGGGTCATCTTAAATGAACGCTGAGAGGGCGGGGAACAACGAGAGGCAGACGCGGAGCATTCAAGGAAAGCACCCAGACGGCGACGGGCTCGGAGGCGAGCAAGAGGCGAGCGGAGTTTGAAATCACGATCACGTGCCCGATCTGGGACGAATTTCAAGCACGGTGTAGTGAAAATGCACAAATTGGAGTCGGCATTATGAGGAAATTGTTTGTGCATAATTACTTATTTTGTAGACTCTGTAACACCGTGACGAATGAGTACAGATTCTCCACAAGGTATGCCGACGCTTCGCTTGGTAACTGGCTATGGGTTAACCTTTTACTGAATGGGCTAACAAAATATCTAATCTTTAAAAAAAAAAAACTCGAATCTCAGTCCGCAGACTAGAAAATTCGTCGCCCGTACAGAAAGATCTCCGGAGCGCCAGTCGGCATTGTTCGATTGTTGAGCCACCAGGCAGGCAGTGTCCGGAAACGAAGAAAACCAAACGAGGACACATAAGAAGAAAGGGAGGGAACAATTTGATGAGCTAGGAAGAAATGAGGATGAGCTGTGAGAGAATGGGACAGAAGAATCGGGAGAGATTTCGTGTCAATATACGAGCTCGCGACAGGCCGAGCAAGAGACTCAGAAAAAGTCGCGGCATCGGTTCGCGATGTTTAAATTGCCCAGTGCGTGAGGTGCAGCAACTGTTGAAAAAGTGGGGAATCGATTCTGTTGAGCCGGGACTTGAGGCCGAAGAGAGCGGAAGGAATGCAAAAAATGAACAGATGCAAGTCGCCGCTAACGATGCCGATTCAACCAAGGTCATCCAAGCAGCAGGGATGACGATGCCACACGAGCCAGCAGGAACTCTCCTTGCGTTGTTCGCGATATCAAGTAAGAACGGAGTTGAATATTAATATACAAGGAGCTTCAAAAAACACCATGAAGTCCTTTCGCAGTCGGGGTTCCATAATTCTTTCTCCATCCATGTAGCAATCCTGCCCCAAGTCCATATATTCCGCCTTGTCTTGTGTGGAGGTGAGAACGGTACGGGAATCAGAGCGGAGCACATACCCTTGGAATAACGATTGACGCAAGATGTTGGAACATAGAGGAGACTCGAGGATAGCCTGCAGTGAGAGTTGAACAATGAGAGAATGGGCAGAAAATGCACGAGACGACCAACCTTCACTGGCCCTGGTCTGGTTCGGCATCAAATTGCTTATCGTTCTAAGGTACGTACCAACTGCGAGACGAGTTAGTCCCATGGATCGAGAAAAAATGCACAGGTACGAACCAGCTGAGAGAACGGAGGTGGTTACATATACGAGTGTGAGTCAATTCCCTGTAAAATAACTTACGGACTGTATGGGTGTAAACAGATCATTTCAAGAAACATTTTACCGATCACGTACACACTGGCGTGAACGGCACATTCAGGAATCATGCAGTCAGGATGCATATAGGCGTCTGTTTACTCACAAGCTGCCGCACGTTGTGAATGGACTTATTCCTATAATGAGCATCTATTACTTACACTCTGGGAGCATATTTGAGCCCGAAGGATAAAGCCACAGCATAGAGAAACTACTCACGAGCTGCAAGATAGCAATTTCACGCAAGTTCAGTTGGTCAATCGAACAGCACTCACACACTATGAGGAGAATCAGTCGGTAACGGCCAAAAGCAACTGGAACACTGACGCCCTAAATAGTATCAGAAATAGACGAGGTGAGTTAACGCGAGATCGAGGGTTCAGTGATGAAAGTGCCGACCGTCTGCACGTCGAATGAGCGGGGGAAGATATGGTTATTTGTTCACACTCACTTTCTGTGAATTTTGGAATGCGTCGATATCTTTCGGGGTACCACATAATGAAAACTCACGGCCTATAATCCAGATATCAGAACAAAGGAGATGAATCAGGTCTTCAACCACTCACGACCTATAAATTCGACCGCCGTAAGGATCAGCAAAGGCGAGGATACTTCGACGGACTCACATTCTGCAGGCTATTGAGTATCATATTCATTGTCGACACCAAAATAAATGTCACGTACACACTGAGAGGGAAATTGTCGTTGTGTTACTGAATGTCTCCATATGTATGCATGTTGGAAAAGCACTCACGCCCTGAAGGAAATCAGAATGACTTCAACGAGTCAGAATTGATGAGATGGATCAACTTACAGCCTGTAAGGCAAAAGGAAAATGCGTTCAGTGAATGACAATATAGAGCCGAAAGAATGACCCACTTCACACTACCGGAAAGAAGGACGAATTTCAGAGACAGGCGATTTGAGGAAAGATCACACTCACCGGACCCTCCGCCTACAAGAACCAGTTTGGCATTCAAACCACTGTGGAATGAACAAGAGCACTCACGACCTGCGGGATTACGTGAATTCGAATTTCACATCAGAGACCGACTATACTCACGATCTACGGGATGCGAATTCGGATTACATATCAGAGACTGGCTGTACTCACGGTCTGCGGGATTGCGCGAATTGAGATTCCCTAGGAGAAGAGACTATACTGAATATCATCACTCACTGCCTATGATACAAATTGAACAAGGGACGAGTATTTTGCGAAGAGAAGCTTACGCAATCCTGGGTGAAACATGATTAGGTCGGAGCGTGAGCCGTAGGGGAACGAATAACTGACATTCTGCCGAAATATGAGGAAGAGCGTATCCTCCAATGGCGCAAAAACACTCACCAACTAGACCAAATACGTGAGTTGAACCGAAACGGGGAGCTGCGGTCGCAACACGAAAGACTCACACACTGTCAGCAGACCAGTCAGCGCGCAAGTGAGCTGAGTCCGTAGAGTTTGTTGGGAGCCACATACAGCCTGAGATATGTCAGTACAACACTGCAGCAGCATGTAGACGACTCACGTTCTATTCACCCGCCGCATTTGCATCACCTACAAGACACAGTAACGTGACTATCACTCACAAACTGTACTCAAAGCTCAATGGCAACTTAACGGCATTAAATGTGGAAATTACTCACGATCTGTGCTGTATAAGCAACGAGGGCTATTTACAGAAAAAGAACTTACGTTCTACGACATGATTCGTGTAGTGAGCGACAAATACACACGCACTTGGGAGCAAACTCACTTGCTGGAAAATGGGCGGTTCAAACACTTTATCCCGAATTATTCGTTCAATCAATACTCACACACTGTGGAAGGCATTCAGTTTCTAGGAGCAAAATATACCAAAAACTGGCTTACATTCTGTGGGAAGAGGTTGGGGGAGAATTAACTCGAAAGGAATGTAATAACGTACATCCTGGTATTTCATTTGAGTCAGTATGATTCAGCTATCGCGAAAACGCTTACGGTCTGTGTGAAGACGGTGGAAGGTTGATCAGCTGATTGAACGCACACTCTTTGTCCGAACAACTGCTTACACACTACGTATGCACCAGGGTCAGATCATTAATTAATGCGAGGATGTTGAAAAATCGCTCACTTCGCTACGACTGCCCAACGCGTTGGCCTGCGTAAATGTCAGGATACGAACGGGAAATCGATCGAACATGCAGCTGGAAAGGACACACCTCGGGAACGGGATTGGCGACAGCACCCACGACGAGTGCGATAGTAGCAATGAGAACCTTGAAAACCTGCATGACTTGAGAGAGAGATGGAAGTAACGAGCTGAGTCGACGGTTGTATCCTCCGATTTTGCTACCCTTATATGCCATGTCGTTGAACAGCTATTCCCTAAGACCGATACTCCACACCCTCTTTCATTTACCTCAAATCTTCGCCCTTTGGTAAGTATTTAACCTGAATTTCTCCAGGTCAGACACAAAACGTGTGGAGCCCTACAAGGTTGAATTCGGGGCTCACCCACGCTATTCCCTAACCCCGAGATCCCCAGCTCACAGATTGCATCCTTTCACCGTCGTTGTAACATAATTTTTCATGTTCGCGGTTTAATACAGCCTAAGGCAGCTAAATTAGTCACACAAGGAAAGTGAAACTGTAGCCGTGAAACGAAATCTAGCATCCCAACTTCATAAGGACAACCTTGTAGGGTAGTTCTGCTGCCAGGCCAGGCCCCATTGCCGCGGCGGATCCATTCCCGGGATTTCCAGGTACTCCGCAGATCTAGCAGATGCGATTTTGGAGTGTGCGAGGCAGGTGTGAATAGCGACGATGTGCTAGTACCTATGGGCCTTGAAATACGAGTCTCGCGCAGTGGAGACAGCGCGGACACGTACTTTTACCATGGTCATCGTCGCGTAGACAAATGGATTCCAACTCACGCCAAACTCGTCCCTCCCTCGCTTGGTGAGGTCATACCGAGGGCGCCGCAGTGCAGCCAGTTGAGAGAGAAAAAAATAAGAATTGGATTCTGCGCGTCCGTGCGGGATTTTGGTTTCGTTATGTTCGGGGACTAAAAAAAAAATGCTACTGAGAAATAGGACAGAACTGGAAATCTTGCCCAGACCTGATAAAGACGCCACAACGAGCTACAGGGTTGGGCTGATTCCTAGACATAATCCCCCATTCGGGCGCAGTCATTATGGCGGATAGAAGCTGTTCCGACCGGAGAAGTGGAGTATTCTGGGGGATGTGTCAATGTAAAACAGCGCAGTCGAGCGATAGCCCGAGCTTCTAGAACCTTGTCGCCTCAATTATCTGGGCGATGTTCCGGAGTGCGCGATTTTCGGCAGCTCCAGGAGTCGTTCTTGAGACGGAATCATTCCGCCTCCTCCACTCCAGTACTTCGAGTTCGGAGTCGGGAAATGAATGCACGTCAACGCAAGGCTGCATTCAGCTGCGCTGATCAAATTCTGCTCGACGAGCTGCAACGCGATGGCGGGTTCGACCTATGCCAAGTCGTCCACCGCGCGCTCAGGAAGATAGCAAATTCTGTCGTCATTCGCAGGCCGGGGCACGTCAGCAGAGGCTAGGTACTGCAGCCTTGCAAACATAGAGCACAAGTCCAACGGGCGAAATTGCATCGGCAAATGCGTTGGAACGGCGGAGGGCTAGGACGAATTTTGAGGCTAAAAAACGCGCGCCTCGGTAAGAGAATCAAGCTACGAGACCGGGACTTTCTCATGAAATAATGAATCAGCTTTCATGAATTTCACGGAATTATCCACTTATTGTATCGAACTCACCTGCAGTCCTTCGGCCACCGGGCAGTTTTGCATGGACGCGATTGGCAGCACCAAGGCGCAAACTCGCCTTCGAGTTGTTCGGGTCGTCGTATCGGAGGATTCTGGACGTTATACTGATACAAAAACCCACACCAGCGCACTCAGTGGTCGATTTTGGGGAGTCAAGAGCATTCCGCAAACATCCTAGCCGGAACCTCCGTGTTGGTTTTGTAGTAAGTACTTCTTGCAGGCATTTCATGCTGGATTTCATTCTCGTCCGTGACGGTCGTCGTCGTTAGTGATGTTCTAGCTTTCGGGTACGGACGGGGGCGACGTAGCTACCGTGGGGCCTGTGCGCGGATCCAGCGGGATGTACAGCGGCGGCACTGTTGCAGAGCGAGCACCCCGCTGGATGAGGCGGGGACGGAGACAACGTGAGCGCGCTATGTTCATCGCCCCTATCGCTCCCGGCACGCCCGTCTTTGCTTGGTTTCGTTGTTGGGCGCCGCTTCGCCTTCACGTTCGCCTTCCGGCGACTTGGCGGACCGTCTGCGTACCGGCCATCCAGCAGGGACGATTTGAGGGTGGCGGCGGTACGGATAGGGCACGTGGGACGGGCCGGGGAGGGCGTCCGTCTGGCGCGAGCTGGCAAGGTGGGTACGAAGTGAGGCAGGATTCCCGAAAGGAAACAGCGTCCGTGCGCCGCAAGGGATCGGGAGAGAGCGTGGGGCCGAGGCGAGAGGTGGAGGCGTGCATCTATTCGAGACGCGGAAGTGGCGTGACTGTGCGACCGAACGATAACAATGCGCATAGCGAGGGCGAGATAAACGAACGCGCTCAATTGCCGGCCGCTGTCGAGGTGGAGACAGCGAGCAACGGGCGCGGTCGCGCGTGGTGGATTTGAGAGGCGAGAAGCGAGGCGCGAGCCGCGCTGAGCGGAATCGAAGTGGGGCTACATCTGCAACAGGTGCAAGGACACGGTGAGCGGCTGGTACGTCGCGACGTAGCATATCGTGGTGGCTCGTCGCCAGGAGCAGCGGCACGCACCTGCACTTGCGCTTGCGGACCGCCCTCTCCCGCTCTATTCCCACTTCCTGCATCACCTCCGCACCCTCACACCCCACCCCGCGCGTCTACACCCGACTCCAGCCCAAGGCTCCCGAAAGGGTGCTCGGGGGGCTCAGTAAGGAGGAAAAGACAACTATAGGTATAAGCGGCATTCGATAAAGCAGCCAGATGGTAGACGAGCGAGCAGAGATGCGAGCGGAGTTTGAATCACGATCACGTGTCTGATCTGGGACGTTCAACTGGCCAACGCGTTGTTCATTCATGCCGACCACTTATATATGTCCAGCCCAACGAATCAATAGGATTTTTCCTTCAGTCAGCTAAGTTCTGGAAATCGAATAAACGCGAATTTGGTCTAAATTTGCACACGAAGAATGTCACGAACAGAACTTGCATTCTGCAAAATCTTCCAATTTGAGGCTGTGAGTTCAGGTGGAGGGACTCCTGGAAGTCCAGGTTTATTCTTGCCTAGTCCTCCAGGTGGAAAAAAAAAAAAAACCGAACGATTGAAACCAAACGAGCACACAGTTGAATATTAATATACAAGGGGCTTCAAAAAACACCATGAATTCCTTTTGCAGGCGTGGTTCTATCCATTCTTCCTCCATCCATGTAGCAATCCTGGTGCAGATACTATTCCGTCTTGGCTGGGGTGGACGTGAGAACGATTATAGGGATTCTCGCGGCAGAATTCATACCTTTGAGATAGTGATCGACTCAAGATGTCGAAACATGTTCGAAGAGCGACGAGGGCCTGGAGTGAGAATTGAATAATGAGAGCATGGCTAGCAGATGTGGAAAGGAACCAACCATCACTGAGAACGGGCTGGTTCGGCATCAAATTCCCAACCGCAGTAAGAAGGTACGAACCACCTGCGAGACAAAGGCCATTCAATCCTGATGGGTCGAGAAAAAGATTGACAGGTACGAACCACCTGCAGGATCACGATCATTACATATGTGGGTGTGAATCAAGATGGATGTAACTTACCGAATCCTGCGCAGAAAATCGCTCGAACAGATCATTTCAGTGAACGTTTCGTAGATCACGTACGCACTGGTGTAAATCACACATTCAGGAATCATCGAGTCAAAATGCATGTGTCACTCACAGCCTCGAAGATCCCGCACGTTGTGAATAAACATATTTGCAATGGTCATGGAGCACTCACAAGCTGGGAGCATATTTGAGTCTGAAGGATAGAAATACGGCATACAGAAAACTACTCACGACCTGCAAGATGGGCATTTCACGCCAGTTCAGTTGGTCCATTGAAGAGCACTTACACACTACGAAGAGAATCAGTCAGTGATGGCCAAGACGATTGAGGTGGAACACTGACGGACTATCAGAAATGAACAAAGCCAGTCAACGAGAGATCGAATGTTCAGTGATGGAAACGCCGACCTCCTACACGTCGGATGAGCAGGTGAGGATACTGATGTTTTCACACTCACTTTCTGTGAATTTTGCAAAGGCGTCGATATTCTTTTGGGGTAAGACATGATGAGGACTTACAGTCTGTAAACCAAGTGACATCAGATCAAAGAAGATCAAGCGCGACTACAACTACTCACGGCCTTTGAACCCGATTATCGTGACAGTCAGCTTTAAACGCAAAGGACACTCACATACTATGGGCGAATAAGTATTATGGTCATCGTCGACACGAAAATAAATGTCACGCACACACTGGGAGGTAAATCGTCGTTGGATTACTGAATGTCCCCATATGTATGTGTGCTGGAAAAGCACTCACGGCCTGAGGGAAATCCGAATGAATTCAACGAGAGTCGGATTTGATGAGATGGATCAACTTACATCCTGCAAGTCAAAACAAAATGAGCTCAATAAATGAGCATATCAAGCCGAAAGATTGCCGCACCTCGCACTAACGGAATGAAGGTCTAGTTTCAGACACAGGTGATTTGGGGAAGGATCAAACCCACCATAACAATTCCCTACGAGAATCAGTTTCGAATTCAAATCTCCCCATGAAATGAACATGAACACACTCACGATCTGCGGGATTATGCAAGCTCAGATTCCATATCGGGGAGACAATATTTGAACATCATCGCTCACCGATCCGGCTTGCAGGGCCTATGAGATAAATTGAGAAAGAGAGTATTTTTGAAGAGAACTCGACACCCACGCAATCCTGGGTGAAGCACGATTAATTGGGAGCGTGAGTGGTTATGAGATAAATAACTGACATCCTGCCGAAATGTGAGGAAGAGTGGTGTAACGTAGGACACATAAACACTCACCAGCTAGAACAAAGACGTGAGTTGAACCGAACCGGAGAGCGGACATTGCGAAACGAAGGACTTACACACTGTCAATATCAGTCAGCGTATAAGTGAGCTGAGTCCCTGGAGTTTGTGAAAAACCACATACGCCCTGAGATGTGTCAGTATATCACTGTAACAGTACGCAGAAAACCCACGCTCTATTCACCCGTTCGGATCATGGTCCGTACAAGACGCACTGATGTGAAGTTATCACTCACATACTAGACCCAAAGCTCAATCGCAGCAGCACGAAATGCAAAAATCACTCACGTTCTGTGATCATAAGTCGGCCATGATCATTCACGGGGAAAAGACTTACATTCTACGAGGTGGTGTGCGATGAGTGACAGATATACGCATTTGGGCGCACACTCACGCTCTACAAAATGGGCGGTTCAAACATTCAATCCCTAATTTTCCGAGGCTCAATTAATACTCACACACTGTAGTAGGCATTCAGCTTTCGGGTGCGAAATATAGCAAAGACTAACTTACAGTCTGTGAGAGCAGGTTTGGGTCCAATCAACTCCAAAGCAATAAAATAACGCACGGCCTGGTATTTTCATCCAAGTCAGTAGTGATCCAGTTATCGCACAAAATACTCACGAGCTGCATGAGGGAGGTGAATCAGTTAGTTGGATGCACATCCCCCGAACAACTACTCACACACTACGTGTGCACCAAATTCAGAGAATCGACGCGAGACATGCTGGAGAACCACTTACATTGAACTGGTGATATGCACCAAATTCAGAGAATCGACGCGAGACATGTTGGAGAACCACTCACAGCGGCCTGGCGACTGCCCAACGCATTGGCCTGGTGGACCGTCAGAATACCCAACACAAAGCATTGACCACTGCCGCTGCGCAACGACACACCTCGGGGACCGGATTGGCAGCAGCGCCCACGACGAGCGCAGCGGCAACAAGCATCTTAAAAAATTGCATGATTCGAGAGGCGAAAGTGAGGATGTAGACGATGAGGTCGACGATCCGATCTTGCGACCTTGTTTCCTTATGTACTGTTTCGTAGACAGGCGCGCTATTCCCTATGACCGATATTCTACACCCTCTGTCATTTACCTCAAATCATCGCGGGTAATTCTGCTACCAGGCAGGCGACATTGTCGCAGCGGATTCTTTCACGCGATTCCCTCGTACTCGGCAGATCTAGCAGATGCGACTTTGGAGTAGTGATCCGTTTGGCTTGGCTTCAAGCCACCAAGCCATGAAGCCAAGCCCTTGGCTTGTGGAAACGTACTGTA
Organism: Mycena sanguinolenta; assembly: GCA_014462675.1. NCBI lineage: Eukaryota > Fungi > Basidiomycota > Agaricomycetes > Agaricales > Mycenaceae > Mycena > Mycena sanguinolenta. The sequence goes on along the minus strand of JACAZH010000004.1, from coordinate 8,458,765 downwards.
GGATCGCACTATGGGTTAATCCCATAAGGAGGGTAATTCTGCTGCCAGGCAGGCGACATTGTCGCAGCGGATTCTTTCCCGCGATTCCCTCGCACTCGGCAGATCTAGCAGATGCGACTTTGGAGTAGTGATCCGTTTGGCTTGAGATGTCTGAAGCCAAAGCCAAGAGCTTGAGCCCTGGCTTCAGGGTACTGTTGGTTACCACTAGTTTATGGCTTCAAGTCAACGTTGAATGATCACAAATGACTGTTCAATATCGAAAATCACGTTCGGTTGTCTTTGCCGACTCTTCGGGTTGGCTGCGGGGGGATGTACCAAGTGTGACACTCACACTCACACTCGGCTAGCGAAATGCACCCATTTGCGACACAGTGGCGCAAGTCGCACTGGAGTCTGTAGTGATGCGAAGAGCTGCGACACTGTCGCCAAAATCTAATGCTGTCATGGTCCGCGGTCGGCAGCTTGCCTATTCGGTTCCTATTCGGGTTTGATCCTATTTTTTCGCCTCTCCTCCTTCTATCGCCCACCATGGACGATGCAGAATTGGCAGAAAGTCTGTTCAGCGCCGTGCTTCACGAATTCCGGGTGGGCATGCCTGCAGTGGCGCGACCCACAGATCCTGCCAAGTCGGAGGCCTCTGTGCTCTTGCTTCGCGCGTACTCGGAGCCTCGTTCTAATCCTGAGGTCATTAATCGTTCAAGTTATCGCTTTTATCGCTTCACAAAGGAATGAGACGGTGAGCCAAGATATCTTGTTTAATTTGCCATGCCCATCGAGTTTTCTTTCAATGCACACGACGCCGCAGAATTGCGAACATTAAAGTGCGGCTGGCCCCAGCACCGGCGTTGAACTGGTTTCAGAGAAACATCTCAGTCCTCATACCGTATGAATACTCTCAAGCTTTGCCAGCCTCGAATGTGGACGGGTGTGGTTCCTGGGACCTCGCAGCTTTCATGGCTCCGTTTGCAAGGGGTTCGGGCATCTCGGACATGTCTGTCCTTCATTGCGTTCTCTCGAGTACGGGTCAAGTTCAAAATGTGCCTCCTAACCTTGCACCGTGAAGAACTCAAAAGAAGAAAAAAATCACGGCTGCCACACACTGCATAATATCTACATGTATACTCTGTGACAAACTTGGTAATTTATTTCATTGCACGTCACCGCCTGCCTCCAATCACTCTCTAGTCTTCATCAAATCCATCATCCACATATCTTACATTGATGTGTAACTCTTGAATGAATCTAATCTGATTCGGGCTGGCAACTGAGGGTGTCGCAAGTTGATCGAGAGTGTCGCAGATTGACTGAGAGTGTCGTAACTTGGTCGAGTGTGTCGCAACTCACAAAATCTAAGCGATGAGTGTGAGTGTCGCACTTGGTTGATCCCCGTTGGCCGTGGTTCACTACCATCACATCATCGGAGCGATCAATGTCGGAGTTTGAAAATGGGAGGTCAATCGGCCAGGTGAATGCACATCATCCGGACGAACGACTGCTTACGCACTACGTATTATGCAGGAATTCAGGCATTTGATGCGAGTCATGTTGGAAAGAATCACTCACCGGGTCACGGATGCCCAACGCGTTCGCCTGGTCAACTGTCAGGATTAATACGAAGGGGAAATCGATCGAACATGCCGCTGGAAAGAACACGCCTTGGGGACAGGATTGGTGACAGCACCCCACCCACGACGAGTGCGATGGTAACAATGAGAATATTGAAGGGCTGCATGATTTGAGAGAGAGACGGAAATGACGAGCTGATGTCGACAGTTAGATCCTCTGATTCTGACGTCCTTATGTGTTGTGTCGTTGGATAGCTATTCCCAAGACCGATATTTCATACCCCATTTCATTTGGCTCAATTCTTAGCCCGTTGATAAAGTAAGTACATGTATCTAGCCTGGATTTTCATAGGTCAGCCACGAAGACGTGCGAAGGCCTACAATGTTGAATAGCGCGGGTGAAGTATTCCCTAACCCCGAGATTCCCAGCTCATCATCAGGCTTTTCTTTCGCACTGTGGTACTACTTTTTTTATGTACGCGGCTTAATGCAACCCTACAAAGAAAGAAATGAAGGGTCGAATATTCACTAAGTATTCCACGCCCTCATAGGTGCGAGGCCCTAATGCTCCGCATGCGACTTCGGAGTGTGCAAGGCAGATGCGGCTCGATCACGGCGATGTGCTAGCATCGGCGCCGGCCTTGAAACATGAAACTCGCGAAGCGGCGACGGCGACGGCGCGGGTGCGGACTCGGAGGATAGCACCTTGCGCAGGCTCGGGCAGACGGCAGAGGGTAGAGACTGCAGCGTTGCAAACGTAGAGAACAAGTAGAGTTATTTTTGTGAAATCAAAATTTGGAACGGAAATTTCCAGAACTTGTACTCACTGGATTCAACTCGCTTCCGGCCATTATTGATGTGAATGGCTCAGAGAAGAATTCGCCGTCCGCGAGCACACTGACAGCCTGAGATCGCAAGTCCAGAATCCAGATGGTAGCCGCAGTATTGAAGCGACACTTTACCGAGAGAAAGAAGGGTTGGCGCATGCTCAATGGTCGACCAGCTTGATTCTTTTGTCGCGTTGAATACAGTATCTGCTCGTCGCGATGGATTTTTATGGACAGTCATTCCAGCACTGGCGGTGACACCGGAATTCTGAAGGTGCTTCGAGGACAGGAGGTGGATAGAGAAGGCCTGTATCTCCATGCTGGTCTTGTGGCGTCTTCTACGACAATTTCGTCGACAGCGTTCGGAGAGAGAGATGCTTGGCTCTGTTGCCCATCAAAGCCAACGACTTCCCGCACCGCCACATAGTTCCCAAAACGGACAACGCGCACATGGCTGGAAGCCGCTAGTGAATGCAGTGAAAACATTTCTATTCCTATTGGCCAGGAGGAGACTAAACAATACAGAATTGAAGTTCTTCAATCCAAAATCCACCCGCAAGGCTCACCGCCAGGTGGCCGTGTTTTATAAAAATGACTGTAATTAGAGTCCAGCAGTTTTTTAATAAATGACTCTACCTTAGAGGCCGCTTTTTTATAAAACATTAGAGATGCTTTCGGGCTCTCCAATAATCCTGATCGCTGTGGCCACAGCGATCAAAACCTCGTCAACAATGCCAACGACGAGCTCGTGTTTGGCTCGCGATGAGCAGAGAGATGGTTATGTTTGGCGTCACCTTCCCTTTGTTTGCCAAGGCCTTGACACCTAAATGAGGAAATTCATTGCATCACAGCCTCGGATTCTCGTTGCGATCGCTGCAATTATATTCGTATCATATCAGAGATACAAAGATGCGATAATATTGGAATAAATGAAGCTTTCAACAGGTTTGGAACCCAGCAAAGCTTCAGAAAGCCTGCAATAAAGGTAATCGCCATTAGGGCATCAAGCCGTCCCCGTAATTTGACGGGTTGACGGGCCGTAAAAACGGTTACGCCCCCGTACCGTCTGGCTATTTCACTCCACAGAAATACGCCCGTATTAATACGGGTTTTGTACGGGTTAGGTGTAGGGGCCGAGAGGACAATTTTGAGGGCCATTGGTAGGTGAATCTGGCCAAAAGGATGAGTTTGAACACTGAATCAAGCACTCACCACCTTCCAGATCGCACGGAAAAAGTTGAATACACCCGTAACGGGCGGTTACGGTACGGTTACGGGTTCATATCACCCATCCCGTTTCTCACAATTTTCTTTACGGATACGGCCGTATTTTTTTACGCCCGTAACCGTAATACGGACGGTTTGATGCCCTAATCGCCATCGAGAATATCGAAATATTACAGGGAGCGGCACGCCACATCCAGTGTGGGAGAAGGAGATTGGGATCTGAATTGCGACGATTGAGGCCGCTGTGCAGTCCAAAACAGCGACGCCGAGCCAGGGATATGCGAACCGGGACGACCAACCAGCACACCCTCCTCCTTCCGCCTCTTTTGTCCAGCAAGCGACCAAATGTACGGGACCGTCAAATGAAACACCTGCATATGCTGCTCCAACTTGCGCAGCCTTTCGAAAACGCCTCCATCAGTCCTCTCTGCACGTTGCGCAGTTTGCAGCAGGATGGTGCCGTATACAATGCACACGGGTTACGGCCACCACACTCGACATGGCCCGCCCTATGCGCGGACGCAGCGGCGACGTTGAGCATCTGATGCTATGTCGCAAGTGCCAGACAATCGGCAGAGTGATTTGACAGCGCACACATGGGCCGGGCTGGGGAATCAGGCGGGGCATAGAGTTCTTCATGAGGAGCGTGCTCTGCTCTGCGATCCCCTGGGAGATGAGGCATGATTGTTCAGCAGCAGCGTGGTGAGTGCGAGGTAGACAAGCACGAAGAGGGTGGCGAGCACGGGGAAGTCGGTTGTTGTCCTCGTCGCCTCCGTGGTGACCGGCGCTCGCGCTGAGGTGCTCGAAGGCCTACTTGCGGACACAGTCAGACGCAGATGGCCGAAAACAGGAGACTATGAGATACACGGATTGTACGAGGAGAACAGGCCGGGCGCATGGCAGCGTATGTTTTCGAGGACCACGACAGTGACATGTGCGAGCTCGTTCGTTGGCCCTGACCCCACATTCCCCGCGTTCTCCCCTTTCCCCGCACCTGCACCCGCTGCGCCCCCCTCCCATCGACGCCGCCACGTCAAGCTGCCATAGCAGAAGCAGAAGCTGGGGGTGCTGCTCCACATCGCGTATCGTACTCGAAAACACCTTCAGCACCTACCCTTGCGCTGGACATAGTAGACGCGGGGTACGCGCTCAAAAAACGTCACCGCGCTGCCCGCGGACACAGCAGCGATATCGAGCAAGCCGTGCTGCGTCGTGGGCATCATGAGGATTCCAGCATCAACAGTATGATAGAGGGCGAGTAGTCGCTGCACGGGTAGGGTGGAGGGGTCCGGCTGAAAGCAGCTTCGTAACAAGCGGATTAAGTGGCGGGATGCGGTTTCCAATGAGGGCGACAGAGCCCACGTGATTGTCCAGCAGCAGCGCGATGAGTCTGAGGAAAGCAAGCACGAAGAAGACGGTACGTTTGGACAGAATACGCTTTCGCTGTACGCCCACGACGCCCCAGTGGGCGATTTGGCCTATGCAAGCTAGGTCTGTGCGGTACACGATTTATCACTGTCACGCCATGCTCGTAGTGCACTAGTACGGAATAGTGATCGTGTTGTGCGCGCGCGTGCTGCTGCCAGCAGTACCTATGCTTGAGCGACCATGGTGTGCATCAAAATCGGCACGGCAGCAAATTTGGTTTCCAAGTAGGTGACACTGCACGAGAGTCGTGACATACCGCTGGATCACTGTATTAGAAAAAGGGAGCAGAGACAAAGTTTCTGTGACACACCTCCGCCCGTCCTCAGCTTCTACGGACGATAACACCTCAAGGAAGGTGTGCGAATTGTCTCAACTGCATGTCAGCGATTGAAGTCAGCGAACATGCGCTTAGGGCAGCTTATTATAGGATATATTCCGCTTCTGAAAGTGTAGAGCATTGCCAGGCTTGCTCGACTCCTTCTCGGACCGACACCCCAGTTTGCACCGACGTTCCGGCATGTAAACAAGAGAGAAACGGAATTTTCATCGATTATAGAGCCCCCAGCATCCGTTCCGAGTCGGAGGGACGATTTGGGCTAGCGAAAAATGAGTCCAATGGTGGAAGTTACGCAGAGAACGCGCGCGTCACAGGTGTTACGGTGTGACATCCTCTGGCCCTGAACATCTAAATCAGCGACATTTAATATTCAGACGAGGCCTGAGAGAATTCTGAATGGGCAAGAAATTATAAAATGCGACACCGAATCGGAAAGTACGTCCAGAGTGGTAGATATCCAATTTTGAGAATATCAAAAACCGTCCATTGCGGCCGGGAGGGCAAGCCGGGGGTGGCTCTCAGGACGAATATATCCCATCCAATGGTCAAGACCGACTCTCCGAATTAATCAGAACATGAAACTGTCAAATCATTGGAAGATCAGAGACAGTATTAGTTCGAGTTGTGAAAGTTGAAAAATACCGAACATAGTATATCGAGTCCAGGATGGCCCCAAGGGTAGTTCTTTCCTAATCCGATGCTTTGGGAAAGCTCTGAAGATTATTCCGAACGTAAAATGGTGAGATACCCCGTAGTTAAGAGGTATATTATCCCAGTAACTGTTGAAAAATATTAAGCATAGTATATCAAGTCTTGGATGGTCTCCAGCACGAATATACTCAATCCAATGCTCCGGGCGAGCCCCAAGCATCCGAATAAACATGGAATGGTCAAATACATTGTAGTTCAGAGTGCCATCATCCCGAGTTGTGCCAGGGGAAAATAGAACCAAACACAGTGTATTCAGTACCGGATGGCCCCCAGGCCAGATATCCTCAATCCAATGCTTCGTAAGCGCTCTAGGAATCAGTCCGAACTCAAAATAGCCAAATACACCGTAGTTCTGAGGAACTACTCTCTCGGGTTACGACAATTGGAAAAATATTGAACACAGGACTTATATCTAATCCCAGATGGCGCCCAAGACAAATAAATTCAGCACAATCCTTTGTGTGAGGTCTAGGAGTCTGTTCAAACACGAAATAGTCACGTACCGCATAGTTCGGAGGCACCATGATCTTAAATTGCAATGGTTGAAAAACACCAAACACCGTATATTGAATCCCAGATGGCTACCAGGCCAATTATATCCAATCTGATGCTTCATATGAACTCCAATCCATCCGAATGTGCAATGGTCAAATATATTGCAGTTCGGGCGTGTCATTTTATCAAGTTCTGCTGGTTCAAAAATAGTACCAAACACAGTATATTGAGTCCGGGATGGCCCCCCAGGAGAGATATTTCCAAACCAACACTCCAGACGAGCAGTAAAAAACATTCCAAACATGAAATGATCAGCTACTCTGGCAGTGAGAGGCACTATTGAGGTACTATCATCCCGAGTCATGCCGCCCTTCTGCAGTTGAAATATAACAAAGCCGATGTGCCGCGCTTTGGATGACCTTCAGGACGAGTATTTCAAATCCAATACTCCAGATGAACTCTGGAAATCAGCATGAACACAAAATGGCTAAATAATTTGTGGTGAAAAGGTAACGGTTTCTCGGCGTGCAGGTCGTGGTACTTTGGAACTGATCCAAGCTCAGTACTACTGTAAGCATATGAGCCCGTTCAATGCAACTCGGGTAAACCGTTCTGAAAACCAACGTTGAGCAATTTACAGCTTATGAATACACCTCACTGACCATGAAATATGTGCACCAACCAACTGACACACCATTCAACTGGTCCTTCACTGAGATACCGATGTACCAAAATGGCGCATCGACTGCCATATGACCTCAAATTTGAATACCTTTTGAAAAACACCACGAATGAGGTCTGTGGGTTATTCTGAACATTAAACGAGCATCGAGAACAACTGGCACAACCAGGAACCTACCGAGCCGGTTCACTAGTACAATACTGAAACTACGGTCCATCGACTGTCATATGACCTCAAATTTGAATATCTTGGATACAACGCCGCAGATGAGGTCTATTGGTTAGTCTAAAATGCACTGAGAATCAACTAGTGCAACAAAGAACCCGCCGCGCCAATTCACTATTAACACATCGAACTTGTACCAAACAAGATGCATCGCCTGCCGGACAACCCCAAATTTAAATATCCTCGATCCAATGCTATAGATGAGGTCCAAGTGGTAGTTCGAACTCGAAATGAGGACTTGGAATTAACTGGTGCGACACAAAATTCCCCGAACCAGTTTGGTAGCCACACAGCTGAAACTACTCTATACCGAGGGGATATCGAGTATTGGTTGACCCCCAAAAATTCAATATCTTGGATTCGATACTTCAGATGAGAGTTGAAGGTATTATGAACTCGAAATGAGTACTGGGAAGTAACTGGTGCGATAAAAGATCTCCGAGCCAATTCGGTAGCCACACTGAAAGTGTACCAAACATGGAGTATCGACTGTTGGGTGGCGCCAAAATTCAATATGTTGAATTCAATGCCGCAGATGAGGTCTAGGAGGCAGTCCGAACTCGGGATGAGCACTGGGGATTGACAGGCAAGACACAGAACTCACTGAGCCAAGTCAATAGCCCCACTGAAACTGTACCAAACACAGTGCATCGACTGCCGGGTGACCGCAAATTTGAATTTCTTCGATCCAATGCCATGTATGAGGTCTATCTGTTAGGCCAAGCACGAAATGAGCACCGAGAACTAAATGGTGCAACACAGAACCCACGGTGCCAAATCAGTAACCACACCGAACCTGTACCAAACACGGTGTATCGACTGCCGGCTGACCGCAACTGTGGATATATTTGATCTAATGCCATGGATGAGGTCTATTGGTTAGTCCGAACCGGAAATGAGCGCCGAGAACCAACTGGCGCAACGAAGAACAATCATGAAGCCAATTTAGTAACCACACTGAAACTGTGCTAAACATGGCGCATTGACCACCGGATGACTTCAAATTTGGATCTCTTCGATTCAATGCCGCAGATGATATCTATTAGTGAGTCTGAACGTGGACGTGTGCCGAGAATTCACTTGTGGAGCATAGTATTCACCGAGGCAATTCATTAGCCATGCAACCGAGACTGTATCAAACACGGGATATCGAGCGGGGTGACACCAAAATTCAATATCTTGGATCGGATACTGCAGATGAGATCTAGGGACTAGCCCAAACTCGAAATGAGTACTGGGAATCAAGAGCCAGAACACAAAACTCACGCCAATTCAGTATGTACACTGAAAGTGTACCAAACACTGGTTACAAGTGTGGGGTGATGCCAAAATTCAACATCTTGAATCCAATGCTGCAGATGAGATCTAAAGGGAAGTCGGAACTCGAAATAAGTACCGGAAATCCACTGGTACATTACAAAATTCACTGCTCCAATTCTGTTGCTGCGTCAAAATTTTACCAAACATAGAGTATCGAGTGCCGGGTGACCCCAAGTCTCCAGATCTTCCATCCAATTCCACAGATGAGGTCCATTGAATGGTCTGAACTCGAAATGAGCACGGGGAATCGACTGGTGCAACATGGGAAGTCACCCGCCAATTCAGTAGCCTCACCGAAATGGTAACAGACACAGGTTATCGAGCGCAGGGCGAGGCCGAAGTTCAATCTTTTCAATTCAATGCCCGAGAGAAAATTTATGGGTAAGTTCACATTCGAAATGAGTACTTGGAATCAAGTGGTGCGACGCAGAACTCACTGATTCGATTAATTAGTCACGCTGAAACGGTAGTATCCCAAACATGGCGTATTGCCCGCCGGGTCACGTCAAAACTTGATATTTTCAATCCAATGCCACAGAAGGCTTCGATCAGATGATCCAAATGCGAAAATGAGTCAATACCCAGAATGAACCGGTGAAATACAGTATTTACCGAGCGAATCCAGTAGCCACACCGAAAGTGTACCATATACAGGGTGTTGAATGCAGGGTGAGACGAGTGTTCAATATCTTGTATTCAATGCTGGAGATGAGATCTATGGCTTATTCCGAGAACAAAATGAGCGACTAGCGAGAATCAAGAGGTACAACGCAGTATTCACGGAGCCAATTCGGTAACCACCCCAAAACTGCACCAAACATGTGATGTGGAGTACGGTGTGGGACCCAAGGTCAGTATCTTGGATCTGAAAATACAGAAGGATTCTATGGGGTATGGTGTGCATCGCGTAAACACCACCAAACTATGACAACTTTTATTGCACATGGACAAATAGCTCAAACTTCTAGTTCTCTGGGCAAAACACTCCAATTGCATAGTAGATTAATCCACCAAGAGGGATAGTTCATTGCTGCAAAACTGACAATAAATATATGTTCGGAGCGGTCGATTTGGGACATCAGTGATGCGATCAATTAATCAAACACGTGATGCACCAGAGCACCCCTGTCCTGCATCCATTGCCTGTCCCATGTGTTCTCCAACCCGCCTGTGTGACTTGTACTGGCAAGAACTGAACTTTCTAACCCGAGCCTGTGCATCTTTGCAGTCCAATTTGCGACGTGTCAGCCCGTTCGGCGATATCGGATGTAATTTTTTCTGCTGGCCTCAATTTGGGACATCATTGATGGCATCACCGGCTGTTCAAAATTGGTGGTGTTTACGCGATGCACACCATAGTCCGAATGCGAAACCAAGTCAATACCAATGAATAATCAGTGAAGCACAGTATTCACTGAGCAAACTGAGTAGTCACACCAAAATTGTATCAAACACCTAGTATCGAGTTCAGGACGAAGCCAAAAGCCGATATCTTCGCCATAATTCTGCAGGTAATGTCTATAGGCTGCTTCGAACACAAAATGAGTGATATAACAATAGTTAATCTGCAGTGCACTGTATTCACCGAGCTATTGCAATAACCACACCAATCTGTACCAAACACAGTGTGTTGAGTGCCGGGGAACGCCCAAAGTCAAGTATTCTATGGTTTAATCCGAGCATGAGCTGACAGCCCAGCATAACCTTCCGAAGCAATGAAGCTGAAAGAGGTGCAACAATTCTCGATCTGGACTTTGAGATATCTCTTCCGAAGTCAAATGTTTGTCTGCCCATTGAGCGGTATTCGGGTTTAGGATCAACAGAGGCACATATTATTCAAAGTACGAGCGCCGTGAAATAGCCTTGCCGCCGTAATTTGGTGAAACTAGAATAAGCGCCCAAGCACCTAATCGGGTCCGCCGAGATCCAGGAATTAGGACGAAAAGCAAATTGACAATAAGCAGTAGGAGGGGACCACGCTGTCAAGTATTTTGGCATACGCAGATGAATCAGGCTGTGTGTGTGCAAACGAGCAAACGAGCAGCAGGCGCGGCCGCGCAGTACAGGGCAATGCAGAGCAGAGCAGAGCAGGGAGCATACATGCAAAGTATGATGGATTGAATCGAGCACGCACCAGAACCACTCGACTCCACGAGCCTCGTATCTAGGCGGCAGCATAGTATGTAGGCAGCGAGCGGGGCCTGGCTGGCGGAGTACCGGGCCGCACAGCCGGGTGAATGAAGGGGGCACCAGTGGAGGGATGAAGGCGGGGCACGCAGCGGGATGAATAGTGCGTGGAGGGATTTGCTGGTCAGAGAGCTGCAAAGGCGGAGGCCCGGAATGCACGGCGGGGGTGCGGCGGCAACGGCACCCGAAGCGAAGCGGAAATTGCCGGCGCTGTCAAAGCGAAAGCGTGTGATTCAAATGGAACACAACTAAGGCTCCAACTGTTTTGTTTCTGTTTGATGACCTGGACAAACCAAACAGAAACAGTTTCTAAACAGTTTGAAACTGTTTAAAACTGTTTTAAACAGTATTTTTCAGGCTGAAAACTTCACATGAACTACTGCACTGTATGGCAAAGCTCTGTAACCGTAACTGAGCCGTAACTATACAGCGTGCTAAAGGAGGTCATACAGTTACGGTACCACGGCGTTTTACAGTATATTACAGGTAGTACAACTATATAAAACCCCCGCCTCCTGCCACGTTGGCGAGGCTCAACAATTCTCCATCCAACTGATCAGGGGTGTTGCAATAGTAATATATATCCCAAATGCATGGGTAAACATGCTGTGGATTTGAAAGTTTTTCTTTGTCTCAAGTGCAACTTGAGCGGCGCGGCGCGGCGGGCCGATGGCGCTGATGGGAATGATGGGAGGGTCGGTGGGGTGATCGACGAAGTTTCTGCCAGTCTTTGATGATCAGGACGAAGCAGAAGGCTTGCAGAGAGTTTGCGAAGAGTGGTCCAGAATTTGAAGGTCACTGGAAGCCGAATGAACTTGCTGCCACGACTCCTCCGCCACTTGCGGCTATGGCAAGACTGTTTGAACTGTTTCAAACAGTTTGTTTACTGTTTGTCAACCTGGCAAATAAAACTAAAATAAAAACCGTTATAACTGTTTGAAACAGTTTAAAACACAAACAGTTGGAGCCTTAAACACAACACATCATTCCATCAACCTGCACGCGCCCCAAACGCGCCCCGCTGAAAGGCGGTGTCCTGTCTGGTCATTGAGCTTTAAAGCTTGTTCAGTAGGCTATTAGTTATCTGATACACACACATTGCACTGATTGCCCATTGATAATGTGCTGGATAGCGTTCGGGAACCCACAACTTTTGGTGCGGCGCGCCGTGGCGCGCTGGAGGCGCACAGCACAGCCACATGCGCCCCGACGAATCCGCCCACGATGCCGCCGCATGAAGTGGTTCCAGATTAGGCAGGACCCAGCTGTCCAGGAGGTATGTCTAGTCTTTTATAAAAAAGCTGCCTCTAATCTAGAGTCATTTATACAAAAATGGTCTGACTCTACTTAGATACTTTTTTTATAAAAAAGTGCCGTTTACGCCTGCAAGGCTCAAGCTAAATACAGTGCCAGGTACAATACTTACACAAAGTCCGGCAAAAATAAAGACCAGCCTGAGGCGAATGAAGATTGCACTGTGCGGAGTAGGGTGAAGGAGGAGTATCAGCATACTCGCACCCGGCGCTGCAGTCGTCTTCACGCGCTCCAGGTCTCGCTATCGCCCTTTCCACTCTCTTCGTCCAACGCTTCCCTTTCCCGTTCTCCCGCCCGTCAGCGCACAAGCCGCTCGAGACGCGACGGAACGAATGCTCAACGCACAAGCCGCGGAACGGACCCCAGCGGCCGCACCGGGCGTGGACGACGAACAGGAGCCACCGGGGCTGGACCAAACGGATTGGAAGTCGACGGCGCGCGATCGGGTATGGACAGCGCAACATAGTGCCTATGTGCGGATCCAGCGACGCGTACGTACGCGGGGGGCAGATTGCGTGCGCGCCAGACGAGGCAGAGACGGCGCGTGTGCGGCTGCATCATCGCCCTCATCGCTCCTTGCGCGGAGACGGCGCGTTATGCGATACCAGGCGCAGACGAGGCGCGGGGGCGGTGGGATAGGCAGAGCGCGAGCGTGAGCGTGGCGACAGCCACATGGGGCCGAGCGGTCCCCGTCCATGTCCTCCGCTCTCACTTCGCCGCGGGGCACGTAGAGAGTCAGGGCCGAAGTATAATCACAGCGGGTGCAAAAACGCGGCGCGTCGCTGGCGGTTGGGCCGCGATGGGCAGGCCGGCGATGCGGATATGGCGAGGCGGGACGGGGCAGGGCGGGGAGTGCATGGGTGCGAGGCGAGACGGCGACAACGACGACGCGGTTCTTGGGCGAGGCGGAGACACAGACAACACACTGCGGCCGTGCGATACACAAGCGCGCCTATTTGTTCGCGATCGTTGTAGACACGGAGGCGGTGGGCGGTGGATGCGTAAGGTGAATCGACAGGGCTCAAACAGCGAGAAGCGGGGTGTGAAGCTGTGGCGAAGAGCGGGTGGCTACTGACGAGGATATTCCTGTCCTGCGCTGGCGGTGAGTACACTGCCTGCGATGCGAACGCAGAGAACGGCGCCTGAGACGTGGACGCATTGTACGGCAGGGACCCGTGCGCTGCAGTGGCGATGAGGGACTGGTGGCTCAACGCTCTCTACTGTGGTATCCCCCCGCACTCCTGCACCCGCCTCCTCTTCACCCCCTCTAGCACAGCTGCCTCGGCGACGCGCGGAAGGTGTGCATGCAGAACAAGTGGCCCGGCGCGCCTTTAAGCAATGTCCATCTTGAGTTTCGCCAAAGGTTTTCACAGACGGAAATCGGCTGAAAGCAATGACGAGAGGGAATCCATGTCCTATGGCATACCACAGCAGCCAGAGCACATATAGACTGAGGAAAACACACTGGAAAAGGAAAAATTATGTAATGCACTGAAAGTCTACCTGAAAATGTGAATTTCATTTTATATTTCAGATCTACAGAAATTAGGAATATCTTTGTGTCTGAAAGGTTAAATGAAAATACATATTTCATATTCCATTTCAGAGTCACTGAAAAAAGGACTTTCAATGCTTATGAAATGTGTTCTGAAAGGACCACTTTCAGCATGCCTTTCAGAAGCACTGAAAGACCTATTTTCAGAAACAAAGAAAATCATGCTGAAAGTCCAAATTTCAGTGCACCTTTCATAAGCACTGAAAGATCTATTTTCAGATAAAACAAAGACAATTATCTGAAAATAGATCTTTCAATGCTCCTGAAAGGTGTGCTGAAATTTGAACTTTCAGTGCAACTTTCTTTGTTTCTGAAAATAGGCTTTTCAGCACTTCTGAAAGGTGTGCCTAAAGTGGTCCTTTCAGAACACATTTCATAAGCATTGAAAGTCCTTTTTTCAGTGACTCTGAAATGGAATATGAAATACCTATTTTCATTTCACCTTTCAGACACAAAGATATTCCTAATTTCTGTAGATCTGAAATATAAAATGAAATTTGCATTTTCAGGTAGACTTTCAGTGCATTATATAATTTTTCCTTTTCCGGTGTGAAACAAAGTCGCGAAAGTAGACTCCAGCAAAAAGGCAGGCGAGCGCAGTTTGAATCGCGATCACGTGTCTGATCTGACAACGATCAAGCTCGCGTTGTCTAGCGATGGAAATTCAGAGAACAAATGTAATCTTGAACTAACTCCTTGCCGTATTCAGGAACGGGAAGAAATTTGCATAGCTTGCGCAATCTTCCGGAGGTGCGAGGCTAGAGTCAAAAAACGCGTTCGCACAGGCTGGTGATGTTGTTGGTATTGTACATGTGATTCTGGATTTGCTTCTAACGGGCGGATTAAACCGCATTATAGTGCAAATAAGGATCAAAGCGATCGCAAAGCTGTTCGCCTCCAACTCCGCGCGGAGGGACAAATCGATATGGTTCGTTTCGCGTGAGTTGATCGACTGCATGAGGAACATGTCATCGTAGTGAGCATCTGGCGCTACCTCCAAGGGAGCGAATGCACGACGCGCTGCTTGCCTATGTTCGCGATGGCGGGATCGTCCGGGAAGAGTCGAGGAGCTTGAGGATGACGTCGTTTTCAGGATAGAAGCACAGTCGTATGCTTGTGAGTGGAAGTTGATGGTACAAGTCGAGCAGCTTGCATTGGCGAAGTTGATGTTGTCTCATTTCCAGAGTCTGCGATCACAGGCGCTTCACAATGTGCATATTTACATTGTCATCAGGTTCTGGACTCATGGCAAATATTGATAATGACGAGAGCGCGCATCGCTTCGGTTAAGATGTAAGTAGGCGCGCGCTTGATTCAGCGCCAAGTCAAAGGCGATGTTCCACTGACCTGAAACAGATTGCTCAAAAGCAGGTGTGAGAAGGCTTCAGACAGACACGGATAATTTTATAAAGAGAGTGAAGTGATATAATAATATGTGAGTCAATACTATAATTCTATGGATTCTGAAACACAAGCTGATGTGCGCTGCGCTGAAAAACATCAACAACTGTCAACGAACGCCCCATCCGCTCCCTCACACGCCCCATACGCGAGCAACCTTCGTCGCAACGCCACAGCAGCGCCCAAGGAGGAATATAATCGGCGTGACAACCAGCAGCAGCGTCGCCGCGCCCGTCAACCACACCGCATTCCCCGCCACCGCGCTCCCCGCGCCCGTCTCCGCGTCCACGCGCTCCCTGATCACAAAGAAGAACGCGGCGTCGAAAATCAGGACAGCGACCCCCGTCGCGGCCGCGAAGCCGCTGAAGCAGTCCGCGCAGCATTTCGCGAGGAAGGGATGCCGAGTAATGCGAGGAGGGCAAAGGCAAAGGCGCCGAGGGCGACGAGGTGGAGCACGAGGGCTTTGGTGAGCGCGGCTGCGGCGACGTTGACGCCGTTGCTCAGGACGGCGGGGAGCGTGCCGTCGATGAAGTGCGAGGCCTCTTTGTTTGGAGGAGGTGTCAGCTTGTACACACACTCGGCTCGGGGGATACGCACCAGAGAGGGAGTACCTGATTTTTGCCGGTGAACATTGCAGCCCGAGCCCATTTTGTAGGTCCGTGCAGAAACCCAGTACACCCAAATCGACAAATGGCGTCGTTTGGTTTGCGTTGACGGTTGTGGCGACGCTGCCTGAAAGGTCGATGCGGAGGAAATATATGGATTTGAAGTATGGGACGTCGAAGGCGACGAGGGCAAGGAAGACAGCGGCGACTCCGATGGAAGCGACACCGAGAATTTTGTCACAACCCATACTTAGGTGATGGAACAAACGAAAGAACGAAAGGAGGGTGGAAATAGGAAAGAGGATCTAGGAGGAGGGATTGCGCCGCCGTTAAATAAATAAGCGATAGACCGCACCTGCCGGCGACTCTGATTGACATCGCCCTAGATTGTTAGTCGCCCCCATACAGCGTTTAGGGATTACTAGGCCAACTTTTTCCTTGAACGAGACACATGAGACATCCCGGCACGTTTCAGCTTGATGTCCAGGAAGATTCGGTCTGAGATGGAGTCGTAATTGTCGCTGGCCACACGCTGCAGCGTTCTTCACACAATATCCCTGCGGTTCAAGTACGCTACCTGCGGTGCGAACGAGGAGTACGGCACCTGAGACATGAACGTAGCGTATGGCGGAGACTCATCGTCCGCCTGTGCTTGCACTTCATCGCGCACGATAGGCGGCATGCTTTCCGCACCGTCCCCCGCGGGCCAGACCTTCCTCCTGGTCAGCCCATTACCCGCTCCCAGCCTTACTAGGACACGTGTAAGCGATGTGTGCAGAACGGGTCGCTAGGTGGAGGATAAGCAATGGCGTGGAGGGGGCCGGCGTGCGGGATGTACGACTTGAAGGAGTGAAGGTGAAGGGCTTTTTGACTTCGGGGACGTGGCCGTGAGCTTCCGCCGGCGGGACAAGGTATGATCGAGACCGATGTGGCTTAAGGGCGTGTATGGTGGCGCGGGGAGCACTTCTGCAGATTCGGACGCGGTGGCGAAGATTTCGTGAAGCGATAGTAGGGTCTGCGGGCACCTGAGAAGCGTGATCAGTGGATAAAAAATGAAATAGAGCAGGATGTCACGTACCCTCGAGATGCACTCGGAAAGACTGGCGGGAGGAACGTATTTGTTGGCCAGAGCATGAGATGGTCAGTGGGGCTGGGCTATGGGGAGCGAAGCAAGTTAAAGTGGTAAAGTAGCGCAAAGGCCAGTGCAAGATGACTTACGATGGTACCTGAGTTCTCGCGTCAGGGGTGTCTACGTGCATATAAGAGGCAACGGCGCTGCCGCAGGCGTCTTCACGCGTGTGGTCCTTGCTATCGCACTCTTGATCTCACTTCTCGCCTCGATCGCTTTCTATGTCGCTAGCGCTGGCGGAGAAGAAGGCAGGTCCACGCCGCGCTTTCGGGTACGGAGAGGCAAGACGTAGTACCGGCGCGGCGGGATGTACGACGGCAGCAAAGTGCTAGAACGCGGGGAACGCGACGGAGGCCAAGACGGCGCGCGCGCCGTACCCATCACCCTCATCTCCATCTGTTTCGTCGTCTTCGCTTTCTTGGCCGCTGCTCTCACCATCGCGTTCTCCTTCGCTTTCGGTGGCCCGACGCACCGGACATCCGCCGCGATTCGCAGGGTGGAGGATACCTCGCGGTGGCGAGGCAGAGGTGGGTTCGAGGTGATAAGGGCCGACGTACAGCGCATGGGAACGAAACGGCGTGACGGGAGAAGACAGCGAAACGGGACGAAGACGGCGAGCCTCTCGGACAGAGCGGAGACGTGGACGGCGCGCGTGGTGGTATGATGGACCACCGCACTAGATTTGCCCGTGAGCGGCGCGGACACTGAGATGGAGACGGCGGGCGACGTGCCGGTACGGTGGCTCGACGTACGCGTACGTGGATCCTTTGGAGCTGTCCGCACCTTCCTCGATCGCGATCAGCAGCGATGTCCACTTGCAGTTCAGCGCACTCGGCGGCGCCACCCTCTCCCCACCTCATCCCAACTTCCTGCTCCCCATCCGCAGCCACTCCGCGCGCGCCCCTAGTCTTCGGCAATCCTATCCGCCTTGGCGCCCACCTGCGCCTGCTTCCCAGCCCCATCGCCCGCGACGCCCACCCCACCGCAACCCAGCCACGGGTGGCCTTGATACGTTGACGGAGTGGAGGGGAAGTTCAGAAACAACGAGAAGAATGAACAAGCATTATTGAACACCCAGAGAAAAGGCAAAGGAATCCAGATGGCGAAGGAGAGCAGAGAGGCGAGCAAGAGGCGAGCGGAGCTTGAAACACGATCACGTGTCTGATCTAGATCACGCTTACTGTGATCGCGTGTTCACTGCGTCGGAATAAGGCGAGGCACAGCGACCAAAACGACCGCAGAGCCGAGCAGAGTTTGAATCGCGATCACGTGTGCGATCCATCTCAGAAAAGTCGTCATCCACGAATGCGAGGCCCGAGTGAAAAGCCGCGTGGTACACACGAGGATCACATCATAAAAGGAAGAGATATTACCGTGCCGCTGCTGTCCGAATGTTCGCACCGAGTGTATATGGAGGTCAAGTTTATGTCATGTAGTGTACCAACTTTTTACATATCTAGGCAAGTAGAATGTCGGGGAGACAGTGAGATTAACGATTACGATGGGAAAACCGAACTGCCGTTGAACCGTAAGAATGTACGAAAATATAACAAAGTATCATGTCGAAGAGATTTTTTGAAGTTTCTTGATTTTGCCTTCTTTTGTGTTGAAATTAATGAAATTTTAGGCCTTAATCGGTCTGCCATCATGACAAGACCATCAAACCGTCACCTGTAATGCCCTATAGCGAAACTATATAATGTCATCAGACATAACTATTCTGTCCCTGACATAACGGTTCTGTCCTCACCATCGCGCACATGTCCGCCCTTTACGAGGACACCATCCCTTGGCTTCCCGAGCTCGGAGGAACCCCTGGGGATGTTTCTCTGACGATCTGGAGCCTCAAAAAAAATATTCCCTTGAGTTTTCAACTGGTTTTCGAGACCAGCTTGTTTTGAGTCATATTGATCGCAATGATTTCTCTGCTCAAAAAGGAAATTCGAGCTAGAATACAGCGAACCTCTTCTGTATTACAAGGAATATGATAGTTCACATGTAGCTTTGACTATCATACTATTTTTGATCCCCGCAACATGTGCGAATATTCTTCGGTTCCTGCGCCTAAGCATTGACGGCTGTCGGTCTCGGAATCCAGGATTCCCGCAGATGCCATGGAAAGTATTGAGTTATTTGGTGAGTACGAGGAAATCCTTGGTGAGGAGGTATAACTAGGGCGATGAACTTGTCTGTGAATCAATCTTTCCGCAAATGTGATGTGTGTATATATCGGGGATCTCAGACATGTTCATTAGTCCGTCAATGGCCACACTCCGGTCAGGCCTTGACATAAGTAGATTATATCGACGACAGCATACCTTACAGATACAGTAAATGTTCTGAGGAAAATAACCAACTAAAACCAGCCAGCTTGCACCGAAATCAAGGGACAGTGCGGAATTCTGCGAAGATACAGAGAGGTGGTTATTTTCCCAAGCAATTACTCGTGAATATGAGGGGAATCGCACGCAAGATCAGGTGAATCGGCCCAATGGTTGTGGAGATCTATAAAGAGCGGACAGAAAGCTGTTGTGAGAAGGACCGGACAGTCTCGGCAAATGGACAAGAACGGATGATCCGCGGGATAAGATATTGATTATGGATGGACGGAATATCACGTTTTTATGTGTTAGAATGGAGTCTGAATACCATGAGCTAGAAGATGTTACAGTATTTTCGAAGTACCTCAGAACTAATCAGTGGTCAATGATTCGAGAAAGGGAAAATATCACTTCATGAGTCCCACTCAAACAGCGGAGCTGAAATTCAAGTCCAGTAAATTAATCGGCGTAGATACACACTATTGGCTATTTTCCCTTGAACGTACTCCTAAAACTGAGCAGAATTGGACTTGAGATCAAGTGAATCGACCAGGTAGTTGTTGAGATATGTAAAGAGCGGACCGAAAGGTTTTGTTCCCAGGACCGGAAAGCCTCGGCAATTGGATCAAAATACCTGATCCGAAGGACCGGATATCACTTCTGCCGGGGCAAAATCATCATATCTGATGGACGAAAAGCCCTGGAGAACCGGACCAGATATTCATAGGCAGCGAACAGAAATGTATCAAGTAGGGGACACAAAAACATAGTACTCATGACATGTGGGCTGTGTTCAGAGGACAAAAATACATCAGTCAGGACAGAAACGTTATTCCGGCGGACATTAATAGTACACGCACACCGGAAATGGAAAAATTTAATAATGCCCTGAAAGTTGAGCTGAAAGTGATAATATCAGATCCAATTTCAGCAGCTACTGAAAGTACCAATTTTAGAATGCCTGAAAGAGAAACAGAAAGAGGTACTTTCGAAGTTCCTTTCATAGAGTTTGAAAGAAAGATTTTCAGAGCTGCGGGCTTTTTGCCATTGGTCCGGCAATTACCGGACCAATGGCGAAAATAGCGCATCTATGAAAGTTGTACTTTCAGAGTCTTTGAAAGGGACTCTGAAAGAAGGTCTTTCTGACACACTTTCAGATCCAATGAAATCAGTCATTTCAGTAAAGCTGAAATTGTATCTGATATTACTACTTTCAGATCAACTTTCGGGACATTATTAAATTTTTCCATTTCCGGTGTGACGCTGCCCTATATGTGAGCCCTAATAGAGGGGGAGATATATGAGTACTCCCCTTCTAATTGGGAGGCGTTTGGGTCAAATGCCGAGCACGCTATAAAAGTGCTTATTTGTTAGCTGAATAAGTGAGATATTGAATAGATCTCTTAAATACCTGTGCGAGTGATGTTGCTAAGCAGTGGTGAGTGTTGCCATCAAAGATGGCGCGCCCGTCGCGGCATCACTGCCATCAAACGCCGCTCATCCCGACAATATTTAAGAGATCTCTCGGTATTTGAGAGATCTCTTAAATATTTAATGAGATCTCTTCAATATTTAAAGATCTCTTAGATATTATCAGTGTTTGTTGCCATCAAAGCCATCAAAGACCGACAGCAACGCCGCCGCACAAGTCCACAGCGCACGTAAAAATCGGTGTAAATTTGCGAAAAAAAAATGGGGGTGTGTATATACACCACGCCCCTATACCATCCAAGCCTTCAAATCACTCATTTAAATAGCGTTTTGTTCACACTTGTCAGTTCATAGCATAATCATGATCATATCGTGCATAGTTAAGTAAGGCGCATAGTGATGGTATGGAAAGATACATAAGGTACGGTGGAAGGCATCATCTGGTATACAGCAAAATCTACGAACAGGAGCCGCGGGGTCTTCCAACATCGGAGCATTTCTTATGAGGCCGTTTTTCCTGCACTACCTGTAAGCCCTCGTTCTCGGCACGGCGCTTCTGCCCTGTGTCTTTGTGGACCTTGCGCTTCTTCTTCACCGGCTCACCACCGGCTGCAGCATCAAACACACGCTTGGAGCCAGTACCCACGTCGCCGGTGGAGGAGGGCGCGAGAGGCGTGCGCACCGGGGAAGTCGGTGGCGGCGGCAGGTGAATGCCTACAGGGCTGTCGTCGACGTCCTGCGTCTGTCCGTTGGCGCCGTGAGTAGCGGAAGGGGGGGGTGATATACCCCCTGCGTGATGGACTATCGGTCGGAACGATGGACAGCGCAAGTAGCGCCACACAGCCGCATTTTGTTGGCCTATGCCAGCAGTGCGCGAAACGTACTGCACAGGATATTTGCAAGGTCGTGCAGAAGAAAAACATTCACACCCTACAAATACAGCGCTAGCACCCCATATGTGCGATTTGAAAACTCATAGAATGTTTGAAGACACGCCAGGGATGAGGAAAGCAACTCTCTGGCCCGTGGTGCCCGAATATTGTCACTGTCCGGACCTGCAAATATTTCGAGCTAATAGCCGCAAACCAGCCATATCGAGGCACGCAAAGGGTTTTCTAGTTCGCTGCAAGAACTATTGACGGGATTTGGGCACCAGAGATAAGGGGCAATGCCAGCAGATACCCTCAGTTAAGTGTCTGTTGAGTAAAGGAGGACGTAGAAGACGCGCCAGGGGTTGTCGTAGTCGAAGATCGAGAATAGTCATGCTCAAGTCATGGTTGTCACGTCGGGTAACGCCTCCGAGACGGTGGGAAAGACCTCTGAAAAGGTCTCTGACACAAAATTCATGCTCGTTTCAACTATTCATGCGGCTTTTGACGATTTTCAGTCGGTGCAATTTCCCCTAGTAGTTTGACTATCCCTATCCATGGTTCAAGGAATTGATCAAATTATGCCTTACAGCACCAATATTTCCTTCGCCGTAACCCCGAAACTTCCTCCACATCCTTGACCTGGTGGCATATCCATACTTATGAGTCTCGTATCAACTCTGTGAAAAGAGTTTATTTAGTTTTCCTCACATAATTTGCATGTGAAGGCGAGAATGAACCTTGTTTTGCGAACCGCTTTCTATCACAACCAGTTCGACTCGCCAGTTTACACACTTTTCCTGAAGCCCTTCGAGTTGTCCAGAATTGAAGAATAGTACCATAGATATTTAGAGATGCGAGAATACGATGGACATTGTGCTTGTGGACACAAGAGGGGAATTTCTCTCGCGAACTGATTTCAGTCACGAACAGGTTAACTCGCTGGTTTGTGCCCTGAATCTCTTCCTTGGAGGTCCCTCAAGTGCTGCAGAGCTCAGAATGAGTAGTTCAGATATCAAGGATTTCAGAAAAGAATTACAATACTTATGCAACTGCCTGAGGTTGGATTTTCGGAGTTGGTTCGAAGAGAGTTGTGGAAGCACTGCTAAGTTGGAAATAGATTCAGCTTGAGATATATCAGTTCGCGACCTAAATAACGAACGATTTTATTCCTAGCTCGATCCCCAAGCATTCTAAATTGCTGCAAAAATCAGAATGAGCTCTGAACATCTGAATGATCAATCTGAGCGCTTATTTGAGCAACTGGAATCACAGTGAAAAATGCTGAATCATGACCTCGCTACCTGAACCAGGTTGCGATACACATTCATAACACGTGCTTTGCCATGATTATCCAACAGCATTTTTGGTCGAGTGCGTTCTGTTTACATTATTCTTGTTTCATCAAGCAAATGGAGCACATAACTAAATGATACAATAGATTTGGATCAAAAAGTGCAGACCATCATAATCAGTGTGCGAGACATTCAAAATGGATCCTTCAGTGTGTTCACTCAACAGATTTTCTTTGACTCCGTGTGCATATTGCACCATTCTCCTCTTGTCAGATGGATGGGAGTCCGAAGAAGAGCATACACCGACAATGTAGGTAAAAAAGACGTGCACTCTGAGTTTGCGAGACAGAGTACTGAGTCTTTTGGCACGGCCCAACAGACTTTGTTGAGTATGTGCTCATTCTTCTATACCTTAGAACTGTTCTTTTGCTTCGAAGGGAATGTGAGAAAGATAAATGGTATTCCTACTACACAGAAATGGTTTGCTGAGTAGTGGAGAATAGTATGGAATTAAAGCTGTTAAAGACTCGCAATAGACGTTTAATGTTTGCAGAGCGAACAGGTGTGCCAGTCGGCATGGAAAGGCATATAGAAAGAAAGAAAAGAGAGAGAGAGCAGATACGATGCGAGTGCGCAAGGGAGACGCATTCACCAGCAGAGCAGGATTGCAAGGGCATGCAGGCAGCGAACAAGCAGCAGAAATCAATTGCAGAGAGTGAGCTGGAAGCAAGCACAGGAGCGACGAGCAGGCCCCGCTAAAAACAGCTGTGCCGAGAGAAGGGGCGGGTCGTCGATCCAGGGAACTAAGAACGGCGAGCACGGCAGGCAATAGAGCGAAAAGACATCCCCAGTGTGTTTGCGGGACACGAAATGCGGGAAGACGAGCGCGCCGATGCAGCAGGATGTGGACGTGCACACGCCTAGCAATGGTGAGCATAGTTGCAGAAGAACGCACATTGGCTCAGGTATCCGGAGCGTGTGCAGAGAGCAGGCAGTTGAATATGCGACAGGTAAGCGCCCAGAATCCAGCTAGAATCCAGCGGTTGACACCCAGTAGACCCAGAACATGGTACTGTTCACAGAGGAGGTGCGGACTCTTCCATAACATACCGCTCAGAGATAAATAAAAGCAGTGATAATTACTGATGGTGGAAGGCGGGTGGGCACCTTCCATCAATCCGACGGCCGCTGCCATTAAAGATGGGCAGCGACGTCGCGTAGCGCGCTTCTCGAAGCGCGCCATCAATCCCATCGATGGTCCCACCACCCGCACTAAAGTCTACCATTTTGGCCGCAAAAATAGGCGGAAAGTCGGGGGGAAATCTGAATATAATCTATGAAGCGTTACAAAAGGTGCGGAGCTTGATATTCCAAGTGAAAATACAGCGGTTCCTGTTTGTAGATTTTGCTGTATACCAGACAGTGCCTTCCACCGTACCTTATGTATTTTTCCATACCGTCACTATGCGCCTTACTTAACTATGCACGATATGATCATGATTATTCTATGAACTGACAAGTGTGAACAAAACACTATTTAAATGAGTGATTTGAAGGCTTGGATGGTATAAGGGCGTGGTGTATATACACCCCCATTTTTTTTTTCGCAAATTTACACCGATTTTTTACGTGCGCTGTGGACTTGTGCGGCGGCGTTGCTGTCGGTCTTTGATGGCTTTGATGGCAACAAACACTGATAATATCTAAGAGATCTTTAAATATTGAAGAGATCTCATTAAATATTTAAGAGATCTCTCAAATACCGAGAGATCTCTTAAATATTGTCGGGATGAGCGGCGTTTGATGGCAGTGATGCCGCGACGGGCGCGCGCCATCTTTGATGGCAACACTCACCACTGCTTAGCAACATCACTCGCACAGGTATTGAAGATCTATTCAATATCTCACTTATTCAGCTAACAAATAAGCACTTTTATAGCGTGCTCGGCATTTGACCCAAACGCCTCCCAATTAGAAGGGGAATACTCATATATCTCCCCCTCTATTAGGGCTCACATATAGGGCATTACAGGTGCAAACCGTTGACGACACAGCGGTCGCACTCACCAAGGAATCAAATCAAAGAGAACGCAGTTGAATATTAATATACAAGGAACTTCAAAAGACACCATGAAGTCCTTTTGCAGGCGGGGTTCCATCCAGCTATCCTCCATCCATACAGCAATCTTGCTCCAAGTCGATATATTCCGCCTTGTCTGTGATGGTGGTCAGCTAGAACGGTTGCGGGAATCAGATCACGGGTAGCCGAGCCCATACCCTTGGAATAACGATTGACGCAAGATGTCGAAACATGGTGGAGGAGCGAAGATCGTCTTCAGAGTTGGATAATGAGAGCCTTATGGTCAAAAATGTGGCAAAGAGCTAACCATCACTAGGAACGAACAGGTTCAGCATCAAATTCCCAGCCGTAGCAAGAAGGCACGAACCACCTACGAGACAGGGAGGTCATTACATATGTGTGTGGGTCAAGATGGTAAGTCACTTACAAGCTGTACAGAAAGATGGCTTGAACAGGTCATTTCAGGGAAGGTTTCGCAGATCACGTACGCACTGGTGTCGAAGATACATTCAGGAATCGTAGAGTCAGGATGCAAATAGACACTCACGCGCTTTTGCAGGCTTGAATGAACTTTTGCAATCGCAATGGAGTACTTACCCTCTGGGAGCATATGTGAGCCTAACGGATACAAATACGACATACAGAATCTACTCACTTCCTGAAAAATGGTAATTTCATACCAATTCAACTGATACATCAAAGATCACTCACACACTGAGAAGAGGATCGGTCAGTGATGACCAAAGACCGCTGAAATGGACCACTGACCTCCTATCAGAAAGGAACAAAGCGAGTCAGCGGGAGACCGAGTCCTAAGTGACAGAAATACTGACAGTCTACACGCCATCGGATGAGCAGGTGAGAGTAGGGATGTTTGTTCACACTCACCATCTGTGAAGTTGGGAAGGGGGTCGATAGCTTTTCGACTAAGACATGACGAAAACTCACGTCCTGTAATCCAAGTGACATCAGAACAAAGGAGACGAATCATGACTGCAACGACTCACGGCCTTTGAACCCGTTTGCCATGATAATCAGCAAGCAGGAAGGTATTTCAACTGACTCACAGCCTGCGGGCGATCAAGCTACCGTATTCATCGTCGACACCAAAATAAATGTCACGCACACACTGGCAGGTAAATTGTCATTGCATT
Organism: Mycena sanguinolenta; assembly: GCA_014462675.1. Taxonomy (NCBI): domain Eukaryota; kingdom Fungi; phylum Basidiomycota; class Agaricomycetes; order Agaricales; family Mycenaceae; genus Mycena; species Mycena sanguinolenta. Next base: position 8,432,607 of record JACAZH010000004.1, on the reverse strand, counting down.
ACTGAATGGCCCCATATGTATGTATATTGGAAAAGCACTCACGTTCTGACGGTAATCCGAATGAATTCAACGAGGGTCAGACGTGACGAGAGGGATTAACTTACAAGCTGCAATGTAAATGTAAATGCGTTCAGTGAACGACGATATAAAGCCCAAAAAATTACGCACAATGCACTGCCAGAATGAAGGTCGAGTTTCAGAGACAGACGATTTGGGGAGGGTCGCTCACCACGACAGGCGCCTACAAGAATCAGGTTCGAATTCAAATCTCCCCATGAAATGACCATGAACACACTCACGCCCTCCTGGATTATGCGAATTTAGATTCGAATAAGAGAAGAGTATCTTGTGAAGAGAACTTGAGGCTTACGCATGGCTGGGTGAAGCACGATTAATTGGGAGCGTGAGTAGTTGTGAGACAAATAACTGACAGTCTGCCGAAATATGAGGAAGAGTGGTGTATTAATTGGGAGCGTGAGTAGTTGTGAGACAAATAACTGACAGTCTGCCGAAATATGAGGAAGAGTGGTGTAGCGTAGGACGCAGAAACACTCACGAGCTGGACCAAATATACGAGTTGAATCGAAACGGAGAGCGATCATCGCGAAACGAAAGACTTACACACTGTCAACATCAGTCAGCGTGCAAGTGAGCTGAGTCCCTGGGAGCCACTTACAGCCTGATAGATGTCAGTATAACACTGCAGCAGCATGTAGACGACTCACTTTCTATTCACCCGCCGCATTTTCGTCACCTACAAGACACAGTGACGTGGCTATCGCTCACATACTGTACCCAAAGCTCAGTTGCAGCGGCATGGAGTGAGGATGTCACTCACGATCTGTGATGATAATTTGATAATGACCATTCAAGGGGAAAGGACTTACGGACTACGACATGATTCGTGTAGTGAGCGACAAATACACACGCACTTGGGAGCAAACTCACTTGCTGGAAAATGGGCGATTCAAACACTTTATCCCGAATTATTCGTTCAATCAATACTCACACACTGTGGAAGGCATTCAGTTTCTAGGAGCAAAATATACCAAAAACTGGCTTACATCCTGTGAGAAGAGGTTGGGGGAGAATTAACTCGAAAGCAATGTAATAACGCACATCCTGATATTTCATTCGAGTCAGTATGATTCAGCCATCGTGAAAACACTCACGGACTGCCACATCGGGAGAATGGGAGGTCAGGCTAGTTGAATGCACATCCTCCACGGCCAACTACTCACACACTACGTATGCCCCAAATTCAGAGAATGAATACGAGACATGTTGGAGAACCACTCACGTCACGGCTGCCCAACGCGTTGGCCTGGCTAGCCGTCAGATTGCCCACGCAAAGCATTGACCACTGCTGCTGCGCAAAGACACACCTCGGGAACGGGATTGGCAGCAGCACCCACGATGAGTGCGATGGTGACAACGAGAATCTTGAAAGGCTGCATGACTTGAGAGGGGATGGAAGTGACGAGCTGATGTCGACGCTTGGATCCTCTGATTTTGCTATCCTTATATACCGTTTTGTTGGACAGCTATTCCCTAAGACCGATGTCCCACATCCTCTTTCATTTACCTCAAATCTTCCCTTTGGTAAGTTACAAGTCCTTTATGTAGTCGTTTCAAGGTTTCTGCACGCGAGCGGCGAGATTTCACGACCTCTCACCGATTGAAGCCTCCCATCGAGACGTCAATCAAGCAGCTTTACGAGTACTTATGCAGTCGTTTATGTTTATATGTAATGTTTCTCCATGCGAGATTTCGCGACCGCTCGCCGATTGAAGCCTCCCATCGAGACGTCAATCAAGCGGCTTTACAAGTACTTATGTAGTCGTTTATGTTTATATGTAATGTTCGCGACCGCTCGCCGATTGAAGCCTCCCATCGAGACGTCAATCAAGCGGCTTTACAAGTACTTATGTAGTCGTTTATGTTTATATGTAATGGATTGAAGCCTCCCATCGGGACGTCGATCAAGCGACTGCGCGGATCTGATCAGACCCCTGTCTACCGCTTATAGTTGACTGGATGACTCCGCCGACTTCCCATAAGTCTCAGACAATGGTTGGCGATAAATTAGGGTCGGCGAACGACAATTGATTGGCTAATGTGATCTGACCCCTGTGTGCGCTCTGTTTCGACTTGAATCAACTGTATAACAACCTTGAAGATAAGTACCCGTTTCTGCCGCGCGCCATGCGCCCTCATTCCCCAACTACCTAACCTGAATCTCCCTAGGTCAGCCACGAACAAGTACTGAAGCACACAATGTTGAATTCCGTCACGGTGCTCATCGACGCTATTCCCTAACCCCGAGATTACCAGCTCATTGCACGACCTTTCTTTCGCGCCGTGGTAACGTAACTTTCTTGTTCACGGTTTAATTTAGCTTCACAGAGAAAGAAACGGAGCGTCCTGGATTACTCGCATGTCTCAGCTCCAGAAACACGCGATTTAATGCAGCTGAAGGCAGTTAAATTCGCTCCACAAAGAAACTGAGCAGCCTGTTGCATGTCGCTGCTCCCGATATACAACGGCTGCTTTGCTCTGTCAGTCGGAAGGAAGATCGAAAATAAGTGGTCAAATACTCACTATTCCGCGCCCTCGCAAGTGCGAGGTCTTGATGTTCCGCAGATGGGGCCGACTGTGGATTGTGCGAGGGAGGTGTGAATAGCGACGATGCGCCAGTATGGATCTTAACCCAAGTGCAAGTTCGGGCACATTGCAACCATAGAGAACAAGTACACCGGGTGAAATAGCCTCAACAAAAGCGTTGGTGTTGCGGACTGCAAGGAGGGAGGAATTTCGAGGCCAAAGGACGTAGTTATCATTAACAGGATCCCGATCAAGGTGACAAGGTCTGAGAGTTACAGTATTACACTGGCCCTCCAGGCAGCCCTGTAACCTCCTCTCGGAGGGCACTCCGGAGGGTGGCCAAGTACGTGCGTGTCGCGATGTTCTGGCGGTCTTCGATAGTTTCGAGAGTTATATACCCGATGGCTACAGTGTCGTGGTCCGTACTTGAATTTGATTCCCTTCCCTGCAGGTCGTTTCGTGAAAGGTATGCGGCTATCAATGTTGGCATATTGTTGCATTGATTGGGTTGCATGGAGGACTGTAGCATACTCGTAATCTGAGGTCCATGTATGTAGGTACAGCAGCTGTTTGTTCCTTTTAGGGACCGCCATGGTAATGCAACTTTCCTTCCTTCCAGGAATAGAAGCGCTATATGTTAGCGAATAATAGGATAGCACGGCTCAAAGATTCGCTAGATCGACGTGCAAGCACGTCGACCAGCTCACATCGAGCCATTAGCAGTGTAGGCCCATAAGGCCTTAAATGAGGTTGGCTGAGCATTTAAGGGCTTAAAAAGGCCAAGGCCTTGAATTAAGGGATGATTTAAGGCCTTGAGATCAAATTTCCCACACTAGCCAACAAATAATTTTACTTGTGTGGTGCAGGCCGTCGTTGTGCGCGGCTGTTACGAGTACTTATGTATTGTATTCAAAGTGAAATGGTATAAGTAAATGAATTATTCTATTTGGCGCCCCTGGCACTCCTTACAAATGCAACGCCCCTTCCCTTTTGAGTAAAATCCCGGTGGCCACGTTTCGCCAAAAGCCGTCCTCGTTAGATTCATCTCGAAGGCATGCAAGTGTCAGCAAATGTCAGATAATCGAGTTTTCAGCAATGACCCTTCTTAGTGAAATATATCCAGATTTTTTGAGCATACTTCTGGGAGGATATAAAATGCTTCAAGCATGCGCCTCGGAACAGTCCGGCACTGTCACAAAAGTGTCACATAATCTTCCATTCGAGTTATCTTGTACATTGTAAGGCCCGCACTGGCTAGAGATCTATTACAGGAATACTCTGAACATCAATGTGTCTCCGTGATTTTTCTCACAGAAAGTGGGCAATAATTAACGTCGTGGTCAGTGAGTTGTCAGACGGTACTAACGAGAATCGAAAACGAAAATGATCGAGCCGGGTTGGCCATCAACGGCTGCCCCGGCAATCATGCCAAGAGGTCGCACTACGGCATCAGTGCGGCAGTGTTCCGACATGTGTCGCTTGGCTCTTATTATACACCACCGTTCGAGTCAATTGTTTTTGAAACAAATTCTGCGGAATTGTATGAAATCTGTTGGATAATTCTATTTGGCAACCTGGCTGCCAGCTTTTGGGGGGTTGTCAAATAGAAAGGTTCTATTTAATCTTATCTGTCCTCGCTAGACTCCGGCAATTCCTCATCCGGGAAGAGCGGAGTTTCAATTTTTCTGTGTACACCTCTGAGGTTAAAGTCATTAGATACACAGAAAGGCATTTCTATAAGACCAAGTTTTAATAAGCTCCAGCCTTCCCACAACTCTACTTGCCTTTGTGCTCTGTGGTTTCTCCACTGTTTGCTCGCCGATGAATGCCGGGAAGCCGCGGAGCAGTGACTGACTTTGATGGTCAGGATATGCCGCATCAAAATACAACATGCCAGTGGCTGGCTACCTTAAGCGAGGTGTTACTGCGGCCATAGTACATCAAGCGGTACTCTACTCATTTGTCTGCCGACCATGCCGAATTTCCCGTTAAGGTTATTGAGCTGGCAAGACACGTGATTTTCTTCTCTTGTCTTCTGCAAGCATGTAGTACAATGATGTAGTAGATACGCCCAAGGCATGTCAGCATAATTTGGCGAGAATGTTACTAAGGGCGCACGGATCTAAGCCTACACAGACTTCCTGACCTGTGCTCCTGAAAAATCATCCAGCGGCGACCTAAAGCCAAAGTCGCTTTCGGTGAATAAAGATGCCATGCCACTCAGTATATTTATTGGAGGTGCAACGCAATGTGTGTACGCGTCATAATGGATGCTCGGCATTTGACCAAGGTGTTAGCGGGATATTCGGTAGCAAGTCGGCACGGACGCTAATCGGTTCGGACACCAGTACGGACAGCTAGAATTTACCATACGTATATATTCTGTATCCGCCCACGACGCTCTTCGTTCCGTCCACATCCCAGGTCGAGAACGAAGAGCGTACGTCCACTCTCATTACATTTCCTCTTACTCTCACTTACATTACATCCATAGTAATCAGCCGTTCATTTATCTAGGTAAATAATACATTGGTTCCGTCCACATCCCAGGTCGAGAACGAAGAGCTAATCAGCCGTTCATTTATCTAGTGTCCGCACACCGACGGAACACGGCGCACGTCCAGCGCCATACCACATTCCTTCCCACGCCGAACCCTCCAGCTGCTTTCGACCCACATTCTTTAACACAAGGCCTTTGTGTTCGACAACAATAATCCGGCCGTTCTGGTCTCCTCCTGATGTACACTGGCGGCTCGTCATATACATTACCGCCTATGATCTCTCACTTTGACGAACCACGTCTCATTTCTTAGTTTGTTGGCCAGCGACTCAATCATAATTGCTTTCGACATATACGATGCAGCAAAGCAAGTGCTGTCGACTTTGATGGGCACGTTGAAACCAATATCGAGCACAAGAAGCAATAATACAGCGAGTATCTTAAACTTTGAACTTGTTCCTCTGATTTAATTGCACTCTTCCTGACCTTCATTATTGACCCGAGCGTGTTGAGGCTCATGCACAAGCGTATATGTGCCTCTACGGCTAGCGTCATACACGCAGTTTCAAAATATCAGAACGCCTCATTCATGTCCGTTCCGACTCTAACTCCTACACCACCCAATTTTCTAATTCTCTCTGTAGGATTCACAGTTCCGATGCCATGCCCATATTCCGGCGATGCTGTGCACCTTCCCCATCTCTATTTCTGACCTATTGCTTACACCATGCAATTTCATAGTGTTTCAAAAGGAATCTGACTAAGTCGCAGTTACCCTATGATGGCTCCGACCAGCCAGCGTGGCCGGTACAGAATTCCCATACGAGGTTGCCGTTCACTTTGCATTCGCCCCTCTAAACAATCCATTATTGCAAAGAACGACACTTTTCATTCACAATCTGCGTTTGATCGACGACCATTGGCAGCCCGGGGTTTTTGTTCTCGGTGGTATCATTCGTATCGGAGGGTCACGACCCTCAAAAGTCGAAATCTCAGGAAGACTAATCACATTGGCGAGAAAGCCAGTGAGTGTCCAGAAAAATATGAACTAGATTACAGATGCATGGTGGTGGTGCAATAGAAAATGAGCTCAGGACAGCGGACATTTAGGAGAACGATCATAGGGGTCTCCGACTGTGTCGGTGAGGTGACGAAGCTCTCACATGACAATATATTGTGTCCTGCCTCAGAGCATAAGCTGTCTGATTTCGAAGTAGATCAGTATTGAAAATATTACTGAACTACGAAAAGTTGGATGAGTATATGCTAATGAGGGGGAATATGGAGACATAATGAATTCTGGCGTATATTTGTTCTTGTTCAATAATGCGGTGAAGCAGGCTCGAGAGCACAACCACAGGAAAGACGCCGTCACAAAGGAATATACGTAGGGTTTGTGCAGGGTGTAAAGGGTCGGATCAGATAATTTACGCAAAGGTCTCGTTGGAAACAGGCTCGTGGCAAGTGAAGAAGACCTCTTTTCGGTGTAATTTAGTCAGAACAAACGGCAAGTTTGCTATAGAATACTGTTCCTTTTGGCCAATAAGTAGTTTGCGAACCTAAGGCATAAATGTGTCCAATTGCTTGACAAAAACTGAGAAACTGAAGCGACTAGAGCAAAAGTGAATTCTGTTTCATAATTTTTTGTCAGTACAGCCACTATCCTCGTCACATTTGTATACTGACTCGCCGGCAATGCACGGGCCGGACTAATGAAAGTTTTAATTTGATCACAAAAATGTAATGAAATGTCATGATCATTAGATTGAAGAAATGACGACCGTGCTGGGAGAGGTCGGCAAAATGGCCCTATATGATTATTAAGAACGATTACTTAAGTACTCGTAACACTCATGATACGTACTATTTTTCGCCGGGCAGTCGGCCACCCTAGCCTTTCTTGTGAATCCCGGCAGACAACAGGTATCGCATCGGGGTCAGCTGGCATGGGGAACATAGCAGGCATATTAAGAATGGATCGAGTATATTTCCCCGCATTTACACCAAGATTTGAAGGTATAGCGAATTTTTTCTTGGCGGAGGTCCTGAAATAGCCGTTGATAGGGTAGTTGGCCACCTGCTACAATACATGATTGCTGCATCATATCTCGGCCAGAGTGAGTCATATGTTGTAGATGGGATATATATGATGTATTCTGGATGCTTTGTTCGGATGTTCACCCTCAGAGGGATGCAGAAAAAAATTGATTTTGTAGCTAGCTGAAGGCCAAAAATAAGCACTCTCGACTGTGTGACTGCCATGAAGCCGAGGAGGCACAAAACATTCGAATTTTTGGGACATATAAAGTACTGAAAGGTCACCGAATGCACATAGCACAGCATATCCATCTCAAAGGCCTCGTGTCCATTCGAAAAAAATCCATGAGTTATGGACCTGAATTTTGGCCAACACAAATGCACGAGGACAGTACAAGTGAAAAATCCCATATGTAGTCCAGGTTAGGCCTATATTGATGCAGAGACGCCATGCCAAGACCCAGACTTGAAATGCCAAAGGGTTGGAAGCTATTGTGGCGACATCTGTGGGCCCTGAAGGAATGACTAACCTTTTTCGACCCATAGTAAACATATATGTGCAGTCATGGAGGAGAGAGTTGTACAGCATTAAAGGGACAGATAATACGAACTAAACGAGCCTCCAAACTCGCCGATTGGTGAAGATTTGAGGAAGAAAGAGCTGAGGCAAGTCACGGCAGGTGGTTGATGCCAAGAAAATGGTGTTCCCACGTCCCAGGACGGTGATGCCGACACCGTAACTTTTGATCGATACATCAGATTCTGTTCAAATTTGGTCTGGACCTGCGCTACAGGTCGTACTTCATCCCTCAATATCAACCACATTGTGATTTCAAATGCCGGCGCTGTATACCTTGAGTGGCCGAGTACCTAGGGGTGGCTGACTATCCAGTCACGTATAGTAGTCGTTGTCAGAATTTTTATCCCACTGTCATAGGAAATTGCATCATCTGAAAATGCCTGCACCAACCAAACAGCAACTGCTCCTCATTGTCCATCTCTGACATCCTTTGGCCACAGGGCTCTTGAGGGGTTATAAGCTTTAATTGTGGGTGTAACTTCAGTATCATCTGAGATTTCACTGTCAGACTCAGAACGTCTCCCAACAGCTGCAGCCAAGAGGTGTGCACTCTTAAAATTTGGGACACTGGGTCGGAAAAGTGGATTAAGACCCTCCGCGACCCACACACCCATTAGCCGAGCACAGCCACAGCACAGCCATCTGCTAAATTGGGTATTTTCCATCATTTTTGCCGCTTTTGCTGTTTGAACCACACCAAGATGATGCTACAATAAGTCATGCTGCTCAATTTATCAGTCAAAATTAAAAGGATCCAGCATCAATATCTAGGTTTCAAGCCGATTTGACACTGTCAATGCATTGAACAGACGGGAAACAGACACTCAACAGGCTACCCAACAGCCCAGAAGAGTCAGATTTCGGTGTGTAAATATATATATTTCCCAAAGAATTTCTTTTATCATCTAAAATGCATTTTCAACACAGTTTGGACTTGGGTTGGAAAAGTGGAATAAGGTTGCTCAGGACCCACCCATCTAGCCAGTGTCTTGGCATTTGCTGGTGCACACCTCTTGGCTGCAGCAGTGGGCGGAATGCAATTACAGAATTGTACACGTGATAATTTAAGGGCTTACAAAGGCCTTGGGGTGTTCACCAGAAACTTTCAAGGCCGGCTCATGCAAGGCCTTACAGTATAGTGCCATTCGGTGGATCACCGCTTTGATCTTTTGGCTATCACTCTCGCAATTTCTCACAATAAATTTTGAGTTTAATTAGATATATACTAGAACATATAAGAAGTGTATCTACGGTAGAATATGGAATATTAAGGTAGTAGGGTGTGCAAAGAAATCAGCAATGAGCAAAAATGCCAAAATGTCACAAATTCTGTTTAGTGGATCACCCATGTCACACATTGCCATCATTGATCTCGTCTTCCTCCACGTCGTCCTCCTCGTCATCTACAGCAGGGATGGTCGGTTTCTTGCCAAGTTTGGGCTTTTGTGGCAGGTCCTTCTTCCTTGTGCCCAATTCCACCAACCTTGAGCACTCCTCGGACCAAGCTTCGACCGCAGCAGTATGACACACTTTCATCGCTGCCCATTCTTTCTCCACTTCCTCCCGCAACTTCTTTCTGTGTTCTCTGGCAGGTTTCTTGGCCTCCTTCCCAGCCTCATTCACCAACTTGTCCTCCTCCATCTCCTGGACCTGCTGGTAAAACTCCTCCAAAGAGAGGCATTGTGCCTTTCCCTTGAACAGCTTCGCATGGTCCGTTGTCACCTTCTCCTCTTGCTGATGCAGTGCCTCATTCATCTTCCTCAGCCCCATGTTCTGAACAACCATCGTTGCATTCGCCTCCTCCAGGATCTGGTCTCGGACATTGACATTTTGGTGAGCAAGGGCTAGTTGTTTCCGAAGCTCCTGATTTTCTGCCTCGAGCTGATCACGAGTTTTGTAGGATTCCTGGGCTGCTCCAGGTGTCGCAAAGGGACCAATTCGGAGTCAGCAGCGCACGCGGGACATTCTGGACAACAGGCTTGAGGATTGCCATATCATAGGATTTGATTTTGGGTGTGCTGAGGAGGAGGGAACCAGTCGAGGTCCTGCCAAGGTGTGCATAAAGTGTCCGCATTTTTTTGGATGGTGACCACAGCTCAGGATCAATGTTTTCGTCCTCATCATCTCTGCCACATCTCTGCGATAGGGTATGTGGTGTAGTGGGCACGCTTGCTCCCAGATTGGACAGGGAGAGATCCATCCTTGTCGGGGGCTGCATGCGCATCGCATGTGTGATCGCACGGACAGGACTGGGCTGCGGGAGCGGGAACTCGCCGCGGGTTGATGTCGCTTGGCTGGGCTTCATCTGCTCAGCAGTCACGAAGTCAGGATTGAAAGGTACGACACCCGTTACTTCAAAAGCTGCTTTAACTGTTGACTCGTCAAATGCCTGCAAGTATGCCGGTGCCCAAACGGACATGAATTCTGCCTTCGACACATCGCACATCACTTTCGCCTCCCATGCCACGATTGCTGCCTGCCAGCATGTCTTCATCTTCGCAAAGCAGACAACATCGAGCCCCTGCAGTGCGTGTGTGCAGTGTGGCGGGTACCCCAATAGGATGATGTTGTTGGTGCATGTAAAGTCAAGGAACTTCTTCGAGTAATGGGAGCTGTGGCCATCGAGGAGAAGAACACATGGCAGCCCATTGGCATCGGCCTTGGTGGTGGGGTCAAAGACCTTGACCAGCCACTCATACCCGAAGTCACCGTTGGTCCACCCATTGATGGATTTTGCGATGCTATGGTCAGAGGTGAGTTCCGCTAGCCTGTCCATGGCTGCTTGATACTCACAACGCATTGATAGTATTACCATTTTTCCATGCCGACTGGAAGTTGATGCCAGGGAAGATGACCATCGGTGGCACCACCATCTTGCTGTCACCATGGATCGTTACTAGCGCCGTGATGTTCTGGCAGCTTGCTCCGCCCTGTTTGTGCTGAGTTTTGGTCCCACGTGCGCCAACAACACGGTCCTTGCCCATGTACCCTGTCGAGAACCCGCTCTCATCCATGCCATATATCCTATCCAGTGAGACGCCCATGTCGACGATCCACTTCTTGACTAATTTGACCCACGATTTGACAGCCTCGGGATTCAGGCTTCATGCGCGCTGGGTGTCAAGCGGTTTGCTCCAAAAGGTATGCAGTGCATCATGATGCCTGTCGAGAAACTTGAAGACCCATTTGTCTGCAACAGGCTCACAGTCGGCTCCAAGCGTGGCCTGCCAGATAGCATTGGCAGCCTCCTGGATTTGCTCATGCTTGAGTGGGAACCCATGATCTGCGGACTCAAGGATGAACTGGACAAGTGACCATTCCTGAGCTGGGGTGAGCTTCTGCTTCTTTTGATTGGACTCTCGTATCCCGACTGTGCCCTGTATCCGTCGATTGAGAGTAGCATAGGCCACCCTGTGTGCTTTTGCAATAGCTCGAATAGATTTCGGTTTCCCCAAAGTGGCTGGTTTGGCCTGCTCGTGTTCATATTCATACACTGCCACCCGCTCCTCCATCTCTTTCCTTTGACTGTTGGCATGTCCTTTGACACGCTCTGATTTGGCGTGACAAGTCATGGGAAACGCTGCGTGCTCTAGACGCAGAAGCACCGCAGAATGACGAGAAGAAGAGACACGTCAACAAACTGCTGTCATGCTTTTCACGTGCATTGACTTGCGGAATTTCTGGCGGCCGCAATTTTGGTTCGATTCACCTGCTTTATTGGGAAGAACTGTAGCTAAGAATGTGCTCTATGACATAAAAAATAATTTTAGCCCAATATTGTGCCCATTGAGATGTAATCGACCAAAAGGAAAGTTGACTGATGCACAATCAGAGGATGATTTATACCAAACCGTGTCGCACTCGGGCTTCAATGAGTCTGTGGACTCGATTTTTTTCTGAAGGCGTAAATGGAATGTACAATGCTATATCTAAGAGGATTTGAGCTCAGAGTATGTGTGTGGCTTGAAATAAAATGATGATTCACCGATGGGTAGTGATCCACTGAGTGGCACTATACTGTAAGGTTTAAGGCCTTGGCCCTTTGGGCGAACACTGGCCATTAGGAGCCGGATGGTGGGAAAATCATGATGTGTGTCATGGTTCTTTGATGGGATCAGCGGTTTTACATTTCTTTTTCAGACCCAGAGAATTTGGGATTTGGAAAGACCGGCATCAGAGGTACAGCATCAAAATTGATGGGTGCGGCTATTCGCAGCAGTTACTGTCGGAGCTTAAAATGCTGTCATTTGCCCTCGGAGTGCTCGCTCTTGCCAATACATCGAGGACATGATTTTTCTCGCCATGTCTTGGATCAGGAACTCTTAGATCCTAACCTCACTGCCTTTAGTCAGTGTGGACCTCAAATTAATGACTGAGCCCTGTTTAAAAGTCTCTGAAGTCTTTAATTACCTGACATTTTTTACTCTTTGATAGACAATAGTCAGATAATACACACCCACTCACTGCTGTCTCCTGCAGCATGGACTGTTGGACAAATTAAATCGGACAAAGACAATTGCAAGTCAGAGATGAAGAAAAAATGTTGTATCCTGATGAAAACTTGATTTAGGCATGTTGGATGCAACTTTCAATTCAAGTGAATGCTTATTCAGGCTGTAGCGCCTCTTTTGCTTTGAAACGTGTTGATGAAATCCATGTAGTTTATACCTTTGGCAAGCACAGACTTTGCCCATTCTTTGGTGACAATATCCACAAGCAGTCTCAACAGTCATCGACAAATGCAAATCAGGTGAAGTGTGTTTTACACTTGAAAAGAGACATTCAATGAAAACACTGACACCGGGGATGGCGGGAATATCTCGTGCAATGCAGGCCATATATTTCAGAGTGCCTTGATTTGTTTCCAGAGAAATCAGCGTGACGTGTACTCCAAAAGCTATAAATTCACCTTCCACCAGCCAAATGGGTCTGCGCCATGGGAGGAATGTTGCTGAAGTAGAGGTCAACTTCATAGTCTCTGTTACAGACCAATATACATATGACAAACAAGTATATGTATATGGTCTGTTAGTAATCGCGCCCCTCTTGACGTGCTGCTAATTGATTGCGCAATTCGGTGGCTGTACTGGTTTCATGCGTGTTGTAGAACTGCAGCTTGTACTTGGTTCCTGCATCTGTTTTTTGCTTCAAGAGGCTTGAATTTCCATCAAGTTTTCAATGTTTTGTGAGGAAGTGCAGGTATTGGAATGATCAGCTGATTCAGGCTTAGATAATGGCTCTTCACCGAAACATGTACTAGTGCTCATCTCAATAATCCACAACTTTGCCAGACCTCCCAGGTAATGTTCTACAATGTCTTTAGCCCTGAGAGACACAAGAAAGCTGCGCAATTGGTTGGGTTCAGGACGCGTCGAACGTGCACAGCCACTCAAGTACGTAATCAATCGACAGCACGCCAAGACCGATCACATTACTATCAGACTATCAACTTCGTCATGTCCATCTCTGTAGCAAACGAGACTGGCCACTTTCTCAGCAGGATTATTCAGTCTGATTTGAAATACGCATTCCCATTCTTTATTGAATGCATGGTACACGCCTTCTGAACTTGACGGGAAGATAGTAGGGCTGTGTGCCGTTACCGTCGCGCCGGTTCTGATGGATTCCGGCACCGGACAGCCGACCCGTTCCATCGAGGCCTTAAAGGCTTTGCCGACGGGACGGTAACGGGACGGTTTGGGAGGGTGACGGCCGTCGAAATGACGGCCGTGACAGAGGCGACGGCTGAGTAAAATCATATTCCCAACTTCATATCAGCTCAGCATACTTACTAGTTTAACTCTATTTATCCAAATTCCTGGAAAAATTCACCGGGCCGATGTATTTTTTTTCTCTTCATGCCCGACATCTCTTGACGTGGACTGACACGTTGGATGCCACAAAGCTGGGCTCTCAACATGAGTATATGTCATCGCCACACAGCAGCGCACAGCAGCGTGCACAGCGGCGCAACAGAGCATGCACAAAAAACCTGCAGGGAGTGCGGATATTATATTCTTGCACAAAAGAAATTGCTTCCATCTGCACTCGGAAACGGTAATAATCCATTTAGTCACAGTGTAGAGCGACCCTGCAATGCTACATGAAGGAATAAAAGCACTGAACAGACCCGGCCTTTTTCCATCATCTCCTGTCCAGGATGTCCAACCAGTGTGCACTCGACGCCAGCGGAAATCTCAAGGATGCCTCAGATATCGACTTTTATCAATATGAGTCGGACACCAAGGCCCTCCCTGCCAAAACAACCGGTGAACCTTTCAGTCTCACTGCCTTGGTCAATAACTGACCTACAGTCTCAGAGCTTTGTCGTGGAACTCGCAAAAGTTGAATGCGGTGCTGCTTTTGATGAACTTCGTGATAATTATCTGCTCCCCCGTGAGGACTTTAGCAGCTGTGATCCGGTTCAGTGGTAGTTCGCACGGAAGGCGCAGTTCCCAAACCTGGCTCGGGACATTCCAACTATCCCCGGTAAGTTCAATTTTTCGTTTACAAAAGCTCGATGATTAAAACATGTCTTTAGGGTCTGCTGTTGCTGTTGAACACATTTTCTCTGGCAGACGCGACACCATCTCTCTCTGCAGGGCAAGTTTACAGTCCGAAACCATCAGGACTCGATCGAGTGAAGCAGCGTCTTCGCCTCGCTCGCAACGCGATCAAGGAGGTTGTGGGAAAGGAGTAGATGGCTAGATAGTACCATACATCATGTTCACGTCGGAATTTAGCCATTAAAAAAATTCTGCTTCCCGTTCCGTCGTCCGTAACGGCCGTCCCGTTCCGTAGAGGCTTCTTGAACTCTTGTGACGGGACGGTGACGGGACGGTTTGAGAGAGTGACGGCCGTCGAAATGACCGCCGTGCCTGTCACGGTGACGGCGCACAGCCCTAGAAGATAGGCTTTAGATCCTTATCACTAGTCAATCAAAAAGCCTTCCAAGTTTAAAGCCTCCCTCCCTCAGATATGGGCAACCTGAACAGCTAAAGTGTATTGAAAACACAAATCTCGAGATTGGTAAAGGTGGCATCAAGTCAACATCACAAATATTTGAACATTCCTTATCTGGCTCCAACCCAATAGGACTGCCGATGAAGCCGATTAGTGATCTCAATGCCAATTGGGTGGCACATGGTTAAATTTAGCACTCCTACCATGCCTGGTTGGCTCCGCAATGGGCAAAAAATACAAGTTGAGTGTATCCAAATATAATAGAGAGGTTGCGGTGAGCCACCAGAGCCACCAGGAGCCACCTGGTGGCTCTAACGGCATGCGGTGTGGAGTGGCTACTGCATTTGGTGGCTCCGCTGGTGGCTAAACGTATGACGTCAAACCGCTTCTTCTTCTTCATCTTCACGTATTTGAGACTCCAAGAGAGCTCGCTGCATGAGAGACGAGGTGAGAGTAGTATACAGAACACACTGAAAACATGAGTGACGGAGCCACTGGCCCAGCAGTAGCCACTCCGCACCGCATGCCATCAGAGCCACCGGGTGGCTTCCGGTGGCTCGCCGCAACCTCTCTAATTGAATATGCTGGTGGCATATCATATTTTACTCATATTGTATCATAGTCATATTCTGTCATATTCATATTTGAAAAGAGGTCCAGGGCCCGTATCATATTTGTATGTAGTTGAATATATTCAAAATATATTTTTTCATATCATATTTTTGGCCAGTACTAATCTGCTTATCACGGGTGGATTTTCTTGAGACGGTAACTCCCAAGTAGCTCCAGCACTGGCGGCAACGCCCGAAGGTGCTCTGAGGCCAGGACTCGGAGATGGATAGAGAAGGAATACTTGCAGCCTATAGCTCTGCAGTGGTCTTATGCCGCCTTCTACGACAATTTCGTCGACAACGTTCGGAGAGATGCTTGGCTCTGTTGCCCATCAAAGCCAACGATTTCCCGCACCGCCACATGGTTCCCAAAACGGACAACGCACACATGGCTGGAAGCCGTTAGTGAATGCGGTGAAAACATTTCTATTCGCGAGGAGGAAACTAAACAATACAGAATTGAAGTTCTTCGATTCAAAATCCACCCGCAAGGCTCAAGCTAAATACAGTGGGTACAATAACTATAGTCACGGACTCGTTACGGGGTCGCGTGGAGAAGCGACATCGCATCAGCGGAGTTTCAATACTCGCTGTATATAGAAAGTCGTCTTAATTTGGAAGGTCGGCTTAATTAGGGAAACACCCGCTTATCCTAGACCGCCGCGCCGTCGATTTGAGTGCGCGCCATGGCCTCCGACCGCCCAAATGTCATATTTGAGTCTGACTTTATATCGGACAGTCCATTCAACACTAAACCGAGCTTCCGAGTAGTCGTAGCCACAGATTCGGCTCGAAACTCGGACAACAATTCTACGCCTTTGAGTAAGCGGGTCTTTCGACCCTTGAGCTTTTGAGAGATTCTGAGCATGAAATTAATAGCACCTGGTTCTACAGCAAGCGCCCCGGCCACACCGCTCCCTCGGCCTTCAAATATAGTTTCATCCCGCACCCGGCAAACTATGCTAGATACATCGGCATATTCGAGCCCCGCACCCGCATTCGCGCCGCAGCCGCAGCCGATCTATTATCCGTATCCCTATCCATACCCTACAACTCCCCAGTTTTATTCCCAGCCACACCGTCAAATGATAGATGTCGGGACACAGACAGTTCCCGACTCGGCTTCTGGTTCAGAGTTGGCACTGAACTTCGGGGCCAACCTTTTCGACGGCATCATTCCTGGGACAATGATGGGTGGCCGTCAGCGCGCACGATTTAAATGGCCCGAGGGCGTGGAAATAGGCCCGAGGATCGACTTCTTGTTGTCATTCGAGCAATCAAAAAAGCTGGCTTCGCAACTCTCGGGGCATTTCTTGCCCAGGCTTTTCGCAATGACGTTGTATACAACAAGCACCCTACTGTGTACCACACTCTCTCTTCATTTCTCCAGACGAAGGAACGGTCAATTGCACATCATCCCGTTGCAATCGTCGACTTGATCTTTCGGCACAGAAAGTCTCAGGAATTTGTCAATGGAATCGCCATCGATCCCAATTTTTTGCTTCCACAGTATTCCCTCCCACCATCTTCTCGTAGCCATCCACATGCGCCACTCACCTCTCCCAATACCACGTACAATGCACTCGTAAATTGGGCTCTTCATCGCATGATCGAGAGATTCGAGAAGGAGACGAAAGAGCTTCTCCAGCCTCATTATGGGTTTCTTCATCGTCGAAAGGATCCGGCTTTGACCTGGGATGGTCTATTGGGATGGAGCCTTATACAGAGCCAAGAAACAATTGCGCTACATGCACCAGCCATTTTCACCCTCTTCACAACGATTGCAGTCAATCGAAATGCGCGGAAAACTCTTGATGCCAAAATTGCCCAGACAGCTGAGGAGCTCAATGATCTCGGGATAATTATGGACGATGCTCTTCCATTCATAGACCAATCTGTGCAAAATGAAGAGCCAACCACGCCCTCTATTCCAGATTCAGATGAATCAGATATCGATGATGGTCCAGTTACTTCCGAAGATGATGGCACTGCCGAAGCCCCCGTTATTATGGAACAAATTGGACACCGGGACCCTTGGCAGGTATGTATTGGATTATGTACGATATTTCTCATCTAAAATTCTCTACAGGCCGTCACTGTTTTTATCTTGGTGCTTCTCTCATTCCGGAACCGATTCGCCTTGATACTCCCCATTTTGATTGGTCTTTTCGCCTTCACTTGCAATGCCAATCGGGAGTTGATATCTGTGTTGTCCCGGCTCGGTTTATCCATCTCGTACTCGATGATTTTGGCCCAGCTTCACCTCCTCGGGGCAGATTCGGCAGCGCAGTTGCGTGTGCTAGGTGCCTTTGACAAAGCGACTGGCCCAGCATTTCTCATCCTGTTTGATAATGTCAACAAGATGAAAAGAGCTTGGAGGGCTACTCTGGGCCATAAAGATGATGTCAAGAGTGGGACAGCATCAACTATTATCGGGCTCGTCGGCATTCAACCAGGGGCATTTCTTTTCGGAGCCATTGAACAAAGCAATCTCGGAGAGAAAACGGGCAGGACTCACAGTACGACAGCTCAGGGACGACATCGACTGGGACCACATCCGTGGTGTTGGGATCGGGCTAATTTTGCGGACCTGGCTGAAATACATCCCCGCTTTAGCCTCGCACCGGCCCGCTGTCGAGGAACTGTTCAAAACCAAATACAAGAAGCATATTCTTCAGCTTCGCAAGAGCGACATTCGGTCAACACGCTTAACGAATATCGACGAGTCCACAACTGTCGGAGCTGCTGCGGTGTTATTCAATATCATCATTGGTCAGCTCGCCGTGATTCCGACATCGCTCTATCGCTGGCTTGTAATGATATGCGGTGACCAACTCAGCATTGATCGCATTCGGAAGCTGAAAGACTACACAAAAAAATTCAACAACCCATTCACACCCCATGAATGGACACTGCCGATTATCCAACTATGGCATCTGAAATGGAATTGGCAGAAGGCCATCTTTCGTCTTCACTGGCATCCACAACTTGGCAAGGACATCTTTGGTCTTCATCACGATTGCGAGTTGTTGGAACGAGGCAAATTTAACCATGAGAAGTGCGACTTTTATCCAGCACATCACATTCTCGAGGACCGCTTTGAAGCCGTGGTATTAGATGCATTACGGTGAGATTGAACATCATGCCTCATGATTTAACTGACAACAATTGCCTAGTTTGGTGTGCGAACAAGAGACAAATGTGATTTACGGTGCAGAGGTCAAACTCACTGATATAGTTTCAAACTATTTCGGCCCTCTCCATGACTGCTCCTTCGAACGTCTCGAGAATCTTGCGACCAGGGTTTACCGTCGCTATATGTGCACATCGGCAGCGGAGGATGCAAAAAGGACACTCCAGCACTCGCGATACAGACATCTACGGACCCGCATGGAACGCCCCCGATGCATCTTCCGAAGAAGAGGAAACAGCAGGTAAACTCCTCTCTTAATTGTTATATTGTCCTGAATTTCATTTGGTAGAGCCCATGCCGTCGCTAACAGCTATTGGTTCCTCAACTAAGCCACCACCCCGAAAGAAGAAAAAGAAATCTCGGGCAAAGGCTGCACCTCAAGCCGAGCGGAATTTCTCCGGTGGTGACCAAGTGATAGTAAATCTTGTCCATTTCATGCGGGTCACATTCTGGTACCTCGAGCTCTGCGCGGGGATTGCAGAAGGCGATATTGGACGAGTCTTCGAAGTCATCAAGGTGAGTTGTATACATCCCATTTGTTGACTTTTGCTTATTTAATAACAGTTGTTGCGCTTCTCGTTCTGGGGTGCGGGGTCAACCAATTATGGGAATGAACTCCTTGAACTTGCTTGCCATTTCCTCTATGAGTGGTCAGATCCCCTACGACTGACAGTCCTCGAAAATTATCTGGTCAACCCAACTGGCCGGATTGGACATTGGCTCGAACTCGACTTACTGCAAGAACATTTCAATTTCTGGATCAAGGCCTTGTTTAATTCGAAAAGCCACGACTTTGATGGAAAACACCTCTCTGAAGCAGTAGGTTTGAACATTACAGGCATCAGCAAACTGCGCGAACGCTTTCCTGGCTTGTTCGGGTTGAAGAAAAATGGCCAAAAACATCGAAATATCACCCCATTCGACGATATCAACCGTCTCGGTACTCATTTCCGTGAAAACCACATTCTCGAATGGGAATCCGGACGAAACCAGCCCTATGTTGTAGGCGATGAGTTTGCGGAGGGAGTTCATGTGTTGAGCAGTGGGACATTGAAGGCCTTTTTTGGCACGCACTATCTCTGGAGGGATGTTCAACTTGATCCCCTTGATGCAGATAATTCGAACGAGGATTTGGAGCAGCCTCCGTGCCCAGCCACAGTTATCGAAGGAGTCATGGAGGTCAACGAATTTATTTCGGGAGTCCCGGCGGCGTAAAATAAAGAAGTGAATGTAAAATTAATATACTATTATACTGCATTTTCTTTTCCCTGTTTACGCTTTCTCTTCTGGTTTTTCTGCGGGGATGATGGCCTCGGCAGATTTGTAGAGTCTTCGAGGACAGGTTCATCAACTGCCATGAGGTTGGCCTTCCTCTCCTCGATTTCTTTCTTGGTCGGGAACGGTGCGGATGTACTGGAAGAGTTGAATATTCTGCGGTTTGAATTAAACACGATGAAGTTCTCAGCAAGCCGCTCGACCAAAGCAGCTTTATTTCCACTTCGCGGCAAGCTTAACTCTTGACAAAACGACTTGAGTACAGCAACTGTTGTCTTGTCAAGCAGTTCGATGCCTGCTGCTGCACTGCCTTCGTCTGCGTCGGAATCTGAATGGGATTCATCGCCTGCAACACGATCTTTGAAAATCTGATTGAATCCGGTGAGTGCTTCAGTTAGAAAATCAAAAAGTTGTTGCCCGTGGCTCCCGGCGTAGTCCCAGTCGACAGCAATCAGCTTGAGCTTCTCGAGCGACGTACAGACGTGCGCTTTGTTCACGATCGCATGCAGGACATGCCGTGGAAGGAAATATTCGCACGGTACTTCGCAGTGAACACGAATTTGGGCCCAGGCCTTGTGCCTCCAACGATCCAGCATTTGTTCCAGCGAATCCTTCATGAGCTTTTCCAAAGGGTGAAAGGTCCTGTCGGAACGGAGGCGAGTGGCCGCTGTCAAGGCTTGTTTTTCGAGGAAATGCTGCGCCCAACGCGCTACAAGTTCCGCAAAGTCGGCAGTGGATCCCTCGGGGTCACATATTGGCACACAACCACATCCTGGACGTCGGACGAATGCCTCCCCGTTATGCTTCATTGATACGCCACGGCAGCACAGTTCCGGCGTGGGATTGTACCATTTGAGTCTTGACCAGTACTTTTGGCAACTTATTGCGCTTCTCCTGTGCGTCTGCAGCCTCATTTTTCCCACCAGGTCGAGGCTCTGCAACCCAAGCGGGCGCAAAAGCGATGACCACGGCAGGCAAACCATCTCTTCCGGCACGTCCCGATTTTTGCTCGAGATCAGCAACTGAATTCGGGATATCTGTCTGAACGACGCGCCGTATATTCGGGACGTCGAAGCCGTATGTAGCCGTGTCTGTGACAATCAGGACGCGGACACGTCCTAATTTAAAATCCTCCACTAGTTGTTGGCGCTCCTCCAAAGGCATCAAGCTGTTGTACGTCCGAATGAGCTTCTGTCGATGTGGGATGCACGGAGGAATGAGGCTGTCGAGATATTTCTCGATTTGAGTTCCCTTTTTGATATAATCCGCGAACATAATCGTTGGGATAATTTGGCTTGCATCGCGTAAATCGAAGGGGATGATGAAGCTGAAGTCCAAAAATTCCCCATTGCTCGTCGGGTACTGAAAGATGCGGGGAATGTATTTCAGATTTGGACGATCCACGGAGTAGCGCGCATTGATGTAGCTGCTGGAATGAAAGCCAAAAGCAGCAGCTAGCGCCAATGCTTCGGCATGTGTGGCGGTAGCGGTGACGGCAGTCCACGTTGTGCCAGTGGTACTCCCGAGGCGAACGCGCATATTTAGCAGCGAGGAATATCCAGTTTTGAAGACGCCCTCTTGAAGAGGTAAATGGGCCTCGTCGATAGACATCCAGCGCACTGAATTGATGAATTCGGGTTTGCGGAGAAGTGCTTTCATGTCGGTTTCGTTCAGCATATGAGGAGTCATTACTCCTATCCGTACATCATCTCCTTCGGCGAGTTCTTTGAAGAGATTCCGTCCAGCCAGTCTGGCACTGCGGACCGTGTCCTGATTGATTGCAAGAGCACGAAGCCCGTGGCGTGAAGCAGCATCGGCCTGAGAACATGCCCGTCAGTCTCCAAGATGTCAAGGATGGGAATATTCACGCACCTGTTGTTCTACCAGTACCTTTGTTGGCACAATCATCAACGCGACACCTTTTTCTCCGCGGGCCTGGGCAGCGATTGCTCCCGCTTGCAAGACCAATGTTTTTCCCGTGCCGGTGCCCGCAACGCAGAATACATCTTTGCCGTCGTTGATATGCATCGACAATTCGAGCTGATGCGGCCGTAATTCCGCGACTTTGCTTCACGTGCGAAGCAGCTCGTCCATCCATTCGCGTGAGTTGACAGGGTGCTCAGAAATAAATAAGGGTCCAGAGTGAGACATTATAAGTCAATATTGGGTTAATGAGGATGAATGAGTTTGTCGGCGCGTCGAACGCGGTCCTCGACGCGAAAGCGCGACGCGTTGAAAGATTGATGGCGTCGCGCGCGTGACTTTGACACTTTCCATACAGGGTGCCGGTAACCTGCCGAACGAAACTCCGCCCATCAAATGTCGCTTCTCTGTGGACCCCCGAGATCAGTCCAAGACTTTCTTTACGTGTGAACGACTATCTTCACAAAAGTAAAGAAAGAAGTAAAGAAAGTCTTGTATACGAGATTACATACAATAAGTACACCAAGTCCGAAAAAAAAATAAAGGCCACTGGGCGAATGAAGATTGCAGAGTAGGGTGAAGGAAGGAGGATCAACATAGTACATACTGCAGTCGGCTTCAGGGGCTCCAGGCCTCGCTATCGTGCTCTTCGTCGCCTTTTTCACTCACTTCGTCCAACGCTTCCCTCTCCTGTTCTCCTCGCCCGTCAACGCACAAGCCGCGAAACGGACGACGGTGACGGCATCGGGCGTAGACGACGAGGAGCCCCCGGGGCTGGACCAAACGGCTCGGAGGTCGACGGCGCGCGATCGGGTACGGACAGCGCGATGTAGGGCCTATGTGCGGATCCAACGACGCGTACGCGGGGGAGCAGAGTGCGCATGCGCCGGACGAGGCAGAGACGAGGCGTGTGCACCTGCATCATTACCTTCATCACTCCTTGCACGGAGACGGCACGTTATGCGATACGAGGCGCGGGGAGCGGTGCGATAAGGCAGCGCGCGAGCGTCGTGACACCCACATGGGGCGAAGCGGTCCCGTCCATGTCCATGTCCTCCACTCTCACTTTGCCGCGGGCCACGTAGAGAGTCGGGGCCGAAGTGTAATCGCAGCGGGTGCAAAAACGCAGCGCGTCGCTGGCATTTGCACTGGCGGTTGGGATGTGACGCGCTCGGGATCGTTTTCGGACATCCACACATCCACCGCGATGGGCAGACCGGCGATGCGGATACGGATACGGCACGGCGGGACGGGGCAGGGCGGGGAGCGCGTGAGTAAGAGGCGAGACGGCGACGACGCGGTTCTTGGGCGAGGCGGAGACGCAGACGACGCGTGCGCGGGCGTGCGATACGAGGACGCCTATTTGTTCGGGATCGTTGTAGACACGGAGGCGGTGGGCGGTGGATGCGTAAGGTGAGTCGACAGGCGCTGGCGGTGGCGGGACTCGAGCAGCGAGAAGCGGGGTGTGGAGCTGCGGCGAGGAGCGGCCTGTCCTGCTGGCGGTGAGCACACTACCCGTGATGCGAAGGCAGAGGACGCCGCCTGGGACGTGGACGCAGTGTGCGGCGGGGACTCGTGCACCCCCGCTTACGCTGCGACGCTCTCCTGTGATATCCCTACTCTCCTGCCCCTGTCCACCCCCCGCTGCGTCGGTCCCGCGCGGAAGGTGTGCGTGTAGAACAAGTGGCCCGGCGCGCCTTGAAGCAATGTCCATTCTTGAGTTTCGCCAAAGGTTTTCACAGACGGAAATCGGCTGAAAATGACGACGAGAGAGGGAATCCATGTCCTATGGCATACCACAGCGGCCAGAGCACATATAGACTGAGGAAAACGAAGTTGCGAGCGTAGACTCCAGCAGAGAGCAAAGGGCAGGGGAGCGGAGTTTGAATCGCGATCACGTGTCTGATCTGACAACGAACAAGCTCACTATGTCATGGGTCGTCTAGCGGTGGAAATTCACACAACGAATGTAAGCTTGAACTGACTCCTTGCCGGATTCGGGGACGGGAAGAAATTTGCATGGTTTGCGCAATCTTCCGTAGACGCGAGGCTGGAGTCAAAAAACGCGTTCGCACAGGCTGGTGATTACAAACAAGCGAAGTATGAGCTTCAATGTTCGTAGTCTGCCTACGAGAGACTAGCTGATGATGTTGTTAGTACTGTACATGTAATTCTGGATTTGCTTCTAACGGCGCATTGAACCGCATTACAGTGCAAATGAGGATCAAAGCGATCGCAAAGCTGTTTGCCTCCGGCTCCGGTCAGAAGTACAAATCGATATAGCGTGAGTCGATCGACTGCGTGAGGAACACGTCATCGTAGTCAGCGTCTAGGGACCGAATGTACGACGCGCTGCTTGCCTATGTTGGCGATGGCGGGATCGTCCGGGAAGAGTCGAGAGCTTGAGGATGACGTCGTTTTCAGACCAGAAGCACAATCGTATGCTTGCGAGTGAAAGTTGATGGTACCAGTCGAGCAGCCTTTCGAGTTCATTGACGAAATTGATATTGTCTCTTTTCCAGAGTCTGCGATCACAGGCGCTTCACACTGTCCATATTTGCACGTTACAAGATTCTGGACTCACGGCAAATAGTAATAATGACGAGAGCGCGGCGGGCGCATCGCTTCGGTTAAGATGCCAGTAGGCGCGCGCTTGATTCAGCGCCAAGTCAAAAGTGATGTTCCACTGACCTGAAACAGATTGCTCAAAAGCCGGCGTGAGAAGGCTTCAGACAGACACAGATAATTTTAAAAAGAGAGTGAAGTGATATAATAATATGTGAGCCAATACAATAATTCTATGGATTCTGAAACGCAAGCCCTTGCGAGGTTGCGCTGGAAACATCAACAACGAACACCCCATCCGCCCCCCTCACACCGCCTCATACGGGAGCGAGCTTCCTCGCGACCCCACAGCAGCGCCCGATGAGGAACATAATCGGCGTGACAACCAACAGCAACGTCGCCGCCCCCGTCAACCACACCGCATTCCCCGCCACCGCGCTCCCCGCGCCCGTCTCCGCGTCCACGCGCTTCCTGATCACAAAGAAGAACGCAACGTCGAAGATGAGGACAGCGACCCCGCTGAAGCAGTCCGCGCAGCACTCGGCGAGGAAGGGGATGCCGAGTAGCGCGAGGAGGGCAAAGGCGAAAGCGCCGAGCGCGACGGCGAGGGCGACGAGGTGCAGCACGAGGGCTTTGGTGAGCGCGGCGGCGGCGACGTTGACGCCGTTGCTCAGGACGGCGGGGAGCGTGCCGTCGATGAAGTGCGAGGCCTCTTTGTTTGGAGGTGTCAGCTTGTACACACACCCGGCTCAGCTGGGGAGATACGCACCAGAGAGGGAGTATCCGATTTTTGCCGGCGAACATTGCAGCCCGAGCCCATTTTGTAGGTCCGTGCAGAAACCCAGTACACCCAAATCCACAAATGGCGTCGTTTGGTTTGCGGTGACGGTGGTGGCGACGCTGCCTGAAAGGTCGATGCGGAGGAAATATATGGATTTGAAGTACGGGACGTCGAAGGCGACGAGGGCGAGGAAGACAGCGGCGACTCCGATGGAAGCGACACCGAGAATTTTGTCACAGCCCATAATTAAGTGATGAAACGAACGAACGAATGAAAGGAGGGTGGAAATGAGAAAGAGGATCTAGGAGGAGGGATTGTGCCGCCGTTAAATAAGTAAGCGCCGAAAAAGCGATAGACCGCACATGCCGGTGATGCTGATTGACATCGCCCTAGATTGCTAGTCGCCCCCATACAGCGCTTAGGGATTCCTAGGCCAACGTTTCCCTCGAACGAGACACCGGCACGTTTCAGCTTAAGGTCCAGGGAGATTCGGTCAGAATTATGGAAAACCAACCGAGAAAAAAAAAAAAAGATGGGAGAAGAGAAACAGCCAGGATCAAGGGGCATAGGGCGGGTACATTCGCAGCACGTGGATTGGGGTTTTCCAGTGAAGCTATTGATGGGTGGGCAGCGGCTGCGTAGTGCGTGTAGGTGAATCGACCTGTTGTGTCCAATAGCATTCGCCTCGTGCGCCTCATCGCGAGCTGGGAGCGCACGAAAATACAAACGAAAGGACGAACTGAAGCAGCAGAATGATACAGTTTAAAACGCACCGTCTGTGCCGTTGTCTACAGGCGCTTTGAGAGCTTGTTTGAAGAGCGGCGAGTATGATGGGAAAAAGAGCACGACAAGCTGTGTGCGTCGCGACCCCAATATCAACATACTAAGGTACGAGGTAATAGTTGCATCGTCTGTCCAGGAGTCTAGGAGAGACCATCATTTGTCCGGTCTTGTTGCGATGATGCAAGACGATGAAGATATATGCCTGAGGGTTCCACGGTGACTTCCACCAACGTTCCACAGACCGACGATGATCAGCGGAAATGAAGTACGAGAGTGCGGAAACCGTAGCACAGTGACCTCCGAGTCAAACTATACCGGTCAGAACAACCCGCACAGACACAGGAAAACCAGCTTGTGGAAAGCGACAGAGACCGAAGAAAATGGAGCGGAGTTTGAATTCAGTCGCGCTCACGTGGTTGATCCGCCGTTCCAAATCAGTTCATCGTGGTGATTCTCGAAAGCTGAAATTCGTGTTCCGACGCGCTTACATATTGATATACATCGCAGATGGCTTCATCTGTTCAATATTGCATTGTCCCCTTCGCTCTTGCGACTACCGTTATTGGCTAAATCTGAACGTCGCAGCAAAAATTTGAATTGGTAGAGCTGCAACGATGCACAGGGCGCTGTGGATGCGGTTGCCGTGCAAATGTAGGGAGATTGTGCAAGCAGGACGTCAAAAGGCCATGATTTCCATACGCGTAGGCTTTCCGAGTTCATGTTCGCAGTTGGCTTGCCTGAACATCACCTCACTCTTGACTCTTTCCTTCAACTGCATCGGAGAGGGCTGCTGAATCTGTCTTCGCACACTTGGGTTCAGTCATTAAATATATAATACAATGAACTTTGATGTTCGGCGACTATACCATTCCCTTATTTCCTTCCTCGATCACCTCATCCATTGGATAGTCGAAGCCCATACTGGTGTGCCGCACTCGTGTGATGTTGACTGCAATGGACGAAAGTTGGGTACCGCCAGAGAGTGTCGAAGGCTTTTCATCTTCCATTTGTGCCCATCCCATTCCAACGCGAACATGAATAAGCATGCAGGAGATCCCGGTTATAGCCGGCCAACAGTCGACCGCAATGAATTGCAGATTGCTCTGAGATTGATATGTAGCGATGAAGAAAATAGTCCATATTCTGTCAGTCAGCGTAGTTAATAATCAATGGTGGTCCAAAAGGAGGGCAAAGTTTTCTGACGTGTAGATGGCGGCACTTTCAACGATGACAGCCAAAACCGACTGTATCGCGTTAGCGACATTGTTGAGGAATACGTCGATGATTTGAGATGTATTCTCACCCTCAGACTTCGGCCACCGTATGGCTGAATTGTCTTGGCTCGACGACCATGATTCCAAAGCCGCCATGCAATAAAGGCTGATTTTGGCATAAAAAAATTCGTCACAGACGAGAGAGGGGTAGACATGCCTGTACTGTAGCCATGAGTGCTGTTAGTGGTGGAAAATAAGTGATCAAGTCCGGAGAATTGAATTGGACGAAGTACCAAAGAGTGAACGCGGTTTCGCTGGTGATCCAACGGCCGGCCTCGGTCAAAAATACGATTTGCCCCGGTTCGTATTGCGTGAACTGGTATGTTATTCCAGCCCCGGACGCTATTGGGATAGTTAAACACGGGGAGCGAAGTACACCAAAGCGAACCAGCGAGGCCCAGTAACGTGGCAATTGGAAAAACAATGACATATTTATTGTAACCCCACACGATCCAGAGACGATGAATCTGAGGTGAACATGCTCGACAATAGGTTTATTTCAATCATCGAACCGGAAACCTCACGCACAATTAAAGCGTCACCGATGATCACCGTTGCAACGAGAAATCCAGTTTTTACCACTTCTGTTATCTCAGATAAGTTCCCATAGAATGCCAGAGGACCTGATGAGTTGGGAGAATGGATGAACGCCAGAAAGGCTTGGTTGACCACAAGAATCCAATGCTATTTTACAATATGAGCATGGTTTCTAACCAGAATAAGAATAGCCGACCGCGGTGATTGTGAGGGAAAGCCCTATCGCCCCGAGAAAGATTGGAGACCAATATATTGACGGCCCTCGCCGCGTTGAGCTCCCATTTCGACCGATTATAAGACAGATTGAGGTGACTGCCAGAACCAGATAGACGCCGTACAAGCAACTCTGCAGGGCAAAATTGGCGAGATTGGCGGGAACGAGGGAAACGTCTGAGACCATCGGAGCTCAAGGAGAGTGGAAGCTCCGAGTCCTTCTTATACAGTAGTCCTGAAAGCAAGCGACCACCTTCTCCCTCCAGGTAGTTCAATTGAAAGTAAAGGTTCTCCCGTTCTCCCGATAGTTGTGTGAATCGTTCCACGGGAGTGGTTCTTTTGCCATGGCACCCCACCTCGGGTGTGGAGCCACATCTTCTCGGTATAATACGAGGAGTAGTTCACTTTTGCCTCCGGTGAGATATCGTGCTGGGACAATGCGCAACAATTGAACCCAACTTACTTGATTGCGCGCGTTCAACTGGGACCTGTCTCTACAAGTTGTCACTTCGTACAGATATCGCGGCGTTGGAGCCTGACGTTCTAATCCCACGGGCGTGAGAATCGAAAAAGAATTCTGTGTCTCACTGATCAGGACGGGAACAGCGTTCTCTATTCCCACAAGTTTCTCAATGAAATTCACGAAATCAAATCGCAGAGTCGGGAACACATCTTTGATGCGAAACTTCAAACCCCACAACTGTGATGCCGTCACACAGCCACATATGCTGGTTGGATTTTGCCACTTGCAGGGAAACGAGAAAATCCTTCGGCCACAACTTGAGATGGTTGGCTTCAAGGGGTGATCGACATCGCTTCCGAGAACATCGACCCATTGTTGATTGTTCGTATTGATCCTCTGATTGTTCGTATTGATCCTTTGATTGTTCGTGTTTTGATAGCCTGTCAATGCATGGCAGTGCGCCCGGAATATTGCCAGGACGCGTCGAAGGACTTGAATTGGACACGCGATTAGCCCTTGTGCTACGAATTATGATGTAGAGACCTCAGATAAGAGACCAGTGTGAGCTACAGTAGCTTCCTTACTCCCCACAATGTCGCACAGAGCAATTCCAGTGTCGGAGCCCGTACCATTGACCTCAGTGACTGATGGGACGCGACTTCGGACTACTGTTGATGAACGCAACATCCACCATGTTATATGTGATATCTGTGATACAGATATTACTCTCACTTCTTCTGCACATACACGTAGAATTGAACAACACCGTGCAGGATGCAAAAAGAAAAATCAAACTGTGTTCTCCCAGCCTGTACCAGTGGTCTTGGAAGATGGAACAGAATTTGTGACTACTGTCGATGAACACAATATCCACCATGTTATATGTGATATCTGTCATACAGATATTACTCTTACTACTTCTGCAAAGCCGTACCAAATCCAACTTCATCATGCAGCATGCAAGAAGAAACACCAAGTTAATCTTGAGAAACTTTCAGTAAAGCCGAAAACCCTGTTTGAGTTGAAATTTGTCTCACAAATTCACAGGGACAGGCTATCCGGACGTGCCGACAGTACATTGACAGGCTGTCAAAACACAAACAATGAGGACATCAATATGTACAATCAACAATGGGTCGATATCCGCGGAAGCATCGGTGATCACCCCCTGGTTGGCTTCCGAGTACAAATTCGGGAATGCAACATCACAGAAATGAACGAAGTGAAATCACGAAATACAAATCAACACAATTGGCCCTATTACATCCGGTGAGCGCTACGCCTTTGGAACCATATTTTTCGAGGTAGAACCACTGTTAGAAGTGGCGGATGTAGAAACTGTTGCATCGTTATCAAAGATGCTTGCGGTCGCAGATGCATCAGTGGTTATGCTGGGTGTGAGCGCCGCCTGCCTCAGATGTGCCACTGGAGGTACAGGTATCGCGACAGTGGGGATGGACGTCGCGGGAGTGGTTTCAGAAGCAGTACTGTCGACGTTCGTATTCCACTCCAGTTTCCATGCGGCCCGTGCCGAGTTCGTATTGTTATCTATCAATCCAAACTGGCGATCCAGAGTAGGCCAAAGCACATCCCTCCACTTCAAAGTTTCAGGGGTCCATCCTCGTGCGATGGTCTCGTACATTGGAAGCTGTGGCGTCAAAGGCATCTTCCCGGATGCGGATGATTTCAAAGATAGCCTCCCAAAAAGTTTACTGATTCTGGAAGGTTCTTTTGTTCTGGATTTGTCCAGAGGAGCCACCGAGACTGAGAGGCCAGTCTCATCAGGAACTGCCACTGGGACACCAGTAGGAATATCTGTACTATCTTCAGAGCAAAGTACCTGGTAGCAATCAAACTCACTTGGAGTCGTTGTCCTGCTGAGGTCCACCGTGGTCCTTGAATGGCTCGCGAGAGGCTCGTCAAGCAGAGCATCGGGTATATAAGTCTAAATTATAATCAACTTATTGCATATCTCTGCCACCAATTTCACGCACAGAGGTCAGCAGCATTACTCCACGACCTTGACTACGGAGTGCAGGATCCTTCACCCAAATCACAATTTGATGTCGGACAATGGAGGAGATTTGTGGCAGGTGGGGCTTGAAGCGCTATTGAAAGTGAAAGTGGGAGGATGACCATAACACGAGGTTACATACTTTCTGGCGCCGTATGAGTATACCCAGCCCAAACTCGACGCGCATTTCGTATGCGACCTTATCGCGATTTGTTTCTGGAAACCAGGAAACGTCATACGATTTGAAGTCTTTGCCGGCTCTTTCTGCCTCCTCGGGGTCCCAACCTCTGCCTGGGTCATAGCGAATATTGCACCTGGGTATTGGCTGACCAAATGTCAACAAAAAAGAGGGATCAGTCAAACGCGAGATACCTTTTGGTCGGCACTCTCCACTGCTTCATTGGCGCCGCGGGTATATCCACCAGTTGCTGTGAACGAAGGAACAAGCCCAGCGAGGCCGAAGGTTCCCCCACCAGAAGCAGAGGTAGATTGGCCACTCGTACGTTTCAGTGTGACGG
Source organism: Mycena sanguinolenta (assembly GCA_014462675.1). Lineage (NCBI taxonomy): Eukaryota > Fungi > Basidiomycota > Agaricomycetes > Agaricales > Mycenaceae > Mycena > Mycena sanguinolenta. Next base: position 8,401,773 of record JACAZH010000004.1, on the reverse strand, counting down.
CAGGTGGCTCGAAACCGACATCCAGGCTGACAAAATGTATGACTTTCGTATAAATCACTTTGTGTTTTGGCAACTCACAAGTCACATTTTGAGATAGAGTTTGCACGCTGAGCCAATAAACCAATGTTGCTGAACGACCGATCGAGCTGAGTTTCTCCACGACGCAGTTTGATTTCCAACAGCACGAAAGAAAGTACTTCAGGACGGGGCGCAAGTATAGCGGGATTGCTATTCTTCATGGATTGAGTCTTAAACTGCAGCAGCAAAAATAAGTAAGTAATCCCACGGCAAAATGAGTATTGCAACTGGCCGACCTTGACATATGAACAAAGATTCACCTCATAGAGCGGCATGTCACCATTGGTTTTTAATCCCAGATCAACTGTGAAATTGTGATAGTCCCCTTCCCATGCCGGCACCGCCGCAGAGCCAAGTTCGTCACCAGCTCCTCCACGGAGCCGGGCTGCTTTACCAACCAAAACATTACCTGGATCGGAACCCGACGCTGCCGCATCCGCCACGGTGGCAAAATTTGGCATCGGACTGTCGCCGCGCGGCCGAACCATGACCGCGAGTCCCGACACCCGCGCGAGTTCTTTGGCCAATTGGGGTATCAAAGTGTCTGCGATTGAGCCAAATATTGCAAGTGCAGGTTCCTCGGGAGAGAGTGGAATGGCGAGCGGACCATCGAAATTGCGTGCTCGGATCGCACAAAGCAATGGGTCGTCGTAGTGAGCTTCCACCCAGGCGACGGCATCAGGAACGGAATGGACAGACACTAGGACACCACCCGAGGCGAGCTCTCTGTCCAGCGTCGCTACATCTGCGCAGCGGAAAGCGATCTGATCATTTGTGCTAGTGATAGATAGAGTTAGAACTCCAAAAGTAGTGTAAATCGATCTACCCGCACAGATGTCCTCCACTCGGCGGAGAGTAAATTACAGGGAAAGTGGTGCGCGACGTGTCCTTAGTAGTCTGTTCCGCGTTAGGGTGGTGAGTACGGGCTTCACTGGAATATCCGCCGCGGTTTCCTGCAGAGAATGAATGGAAATTTTCTCAAATCGATGGAATCTCTCGCACCTCCGAAGTTGTTGTTAATCGGTGGGAACGAGTTGGACCGGAAACGGAATTGGTCCCCTCCGATTCCGGCTCTCGCGTGGAACGCCCAGGGTGGGGTCGCAGCTGAGGGACTTGGGGTGGACATTGCGGGAGAAGGAGCGATCGATAGCATAGATCGATAGTAGGTGGTGCCCAAAGCGTGACAGCTCAAAAATGAACTAACGTGTGAATTCGAACTTGATAGCTTTGGATTCACATGAATGATGACCGAGAGCGCGGCGGGGACCCGTACCACTCCGGTTGAAAGAATGGGTGTGACCTTCCGAAGAGAACTTGGAGCGATGAGCGGCAGCGGCCGTTTTCGCCCGAGAACAAGTATGAAAGTCCACGTACAAGGAATCTGGATATGTAGTGCTTGACAGTGAACCACAACTCTCATTCAATTTCCGATGGACAAGTATGAGCGATCAGGGCTTAGAAAACTTATGTGGATGCAATGGAACCGCTGCCAGAGTCGTGTCATGCTAGTTTGCTGTCCAATAAAAAACTTCCAGAGTAATTCTTCTCAGTATGTGGAGTCCATGGCCGCTGAGTTGTCGCTGATACGGTGACATGCTTCTTTACGCTTAAAATGGACGAATCTAGGAACGCATGAACAATTCTAGTACATCAACACAAAACCAGACAAGAAATTACAAACGTCCCCGATTGATACACTTCGCTCGTCTACCCTCTTGCTTTTCAGCCACTGCTTTCGTACCTCTCGGTACCACCCCTACCAATGCAACCGATGCGTCGGGCACTGATACCCATTCGGATCGTTGAAGAGGTACAGCTGGTGGTACGCTTCCGCATCCCACCACTGTCCCGCAGCCTCGATGGTTGTGACGATTTTGGTGCCCTGGACAACAGAGTCGGTGTTAGGTTAAAAGGAGGTAGGATATAGAAACGGGGCATAATATGAGTATGCGCGACACGTACATTAGGCGTAAAATGCTTGGCTTGAACTTCCTCCGTGACGCGCCGGGCGATCTCAGCCTGCTCAGGAGTCGTCGTAAAGATCGCACTGCGATACTCTGCCAAAACGGTTGTCATCATCAGCACCCCCAATAACAGGCTCCTATTGCGCAGAATAGATACTCACGCGTCCCCTGATCCGCGCCTTGTCTGTTGAGCGTCGTCGGGTCGTGGGTTCTGTAAAAGAACTCCACAAGTTCCGCATACGACACTTGTGCAGGATCGAACTCGATGCGCACCGCCTCCGCGTGCTCCGTCGCGCCGGTGCACACCGCACGGTAGGATGGCGAGTCGGCGACGCCACCAGTGAACCCGACGCGCGAGCCGAGGATGCCTTTGCCCTTGCCTTTGCTATGAGTAGGCGAGAAGTGTTTGAGGAAGATATGTTCAGTGCCCCAGAAGCATCCAGAGGCGAAGATAGCGACTTCGGGAGTAGCTGCGGTGAAATATAAGCGACGTATTGAGAAACAGGACCATAACATGTACCAGTCATTCCGCGAGTTTGACTTTAAGTTGGAGTGAAAGTAAGTAAACAAGTCAGAATCGGCGCTGAAGCGCAGGAATATATACCTGGGGGTCACGGGCAACGATGAGCAAGCACGGCTCGGAGGTGGCGGTGGGGAGTAAGCAGAAACGATGGCGTGATTCAGATCAGGTGCGGATATGGCAACGCCCGACGGAGATTGAATCGCGATCACGTGGTGGGATTGAGTACGGGCGCAGGTGCAATACTTACGCGTGCAGATTTTATTCACGAGCTCTTACGAGCGTCTTAAGGCGCGACCTAGACGCAGCTAGATGCATACTTCTCTATTACATCCACCTGGGGCCCAGTAGGCGTGTCCATTTTGCGCCAGGAAATGGTCCGACTTGAAGGCTGTAACAACGTCGCCCGCTTGAATTTTAGCAGTCGCACAGTGTTTGAATGCGCCAAAGCGCTTGTAATCTCGTTTCTATCTTTATACATCACGGAATACCAATTGCTGCGTGGGTGCAATAACTGGCGCCCGCTGACAGCATATTCGCGCGCGATCACACAGTTTTGTGAGCAGTACGCCATAAAATAATATTGGTGGCACTTGATTACGAGTGCTTCTCCAATCGCGCGCGGGTCCTCGTGAGTTCATCACTAGAGCGGTTGAATCTCTGCGGAAGCGGATGACGTTGTCTTCTCCCGTCGCATACAGCTGAAAATGGGTCATGGGGACGAGGATGGATGGGAAGATTCTCAGAGGAGTACGATAAAGCAGATGCCTTCTGACTCGGAGCTGCAGTGCCCACCATGGCCCCGCAAACCTCTGCGACCCAAGTCCGGTTGAATAACGTCTCGATATGCTTAACCGCAACGCTGAAAACCGTGGAACTGTTGTCCGAAAGCCTAAACACTCCTTTTTTGGTCCCCATTTCCGCCACGATCCGATTATTGTTGACTTGCGTTCAGGTATGGTCGTTATGTTCTCGAACCGCGCCTCTCACTCTCCCGCAGACGGTTAAACAGCACAGAAATGAATGTACTGAACTGTTGGAGCAAACTCACGAGTTGCTCGATGCCATTATCAACGCCCACATCAATTCCGACGCGCGCGGAGAACTTCCGGTCACCATGCTAAAACAAATAGGAATTTTCACCGAGTACTGGCCCGCGGTTTTTTCTCCACTTCTACTGACCTGTTTTATCAGAACACTCCACAAGATCCATACATTTGTTGAAGCCCAGCAGGATGGAAAGAAACTCAGGAATTTGTTCCGCCACGGTGAAATGACTCAGCTTCTGAAGGAATGTCGGGGGTGGATTGCAACAGGGACTGGATTTTTTCAAGGTAGGCAAAATTCTTTCCCTCATCTGACGACATATTACCAATTTTCGTTGTAGATCCAAACCGTGAGTCTGTTTGCTGATATCACAGATGCCCAAGAGGAAGCGGAACGGAGATATCAAGAAGTGCTCAGTTTGATTGAGACGCTGTCTGACCCAGTCAGTTCAGACGGAGCATCATCTGTACGTCATTTGCTCAGGTCCTAAAACTTCAGAGATAATCTCGTGAAAGATAAACCAGGTGTTTTTACAAGCATATGGCAACAGGTTTGGAATCCATAATATTCAGTGTTCTATTACGATAATGTTTTGTCAAGTTCAAACTCCATCACCATGCTTCCTTCGGAGCCAAAGATCTTTCATGGGCGAGAAGCCGAACTTTCGGCCATCCTCAAGACTTTCGGACAGGGAATACCGAGAGTCGCCATTCTCGGTGCCGGTGGGATTGGCAAGACAAGCCTAGCAAGAGCTGTGCTCCATCACCCTGAAATCACTTCGAGATATGGTCAGTCTCGGTTTTTTGTTGCCTGCGACTCTGCAGCCACACAGGTTGAACTTGCTGCCCTCGTTGGAGCCCATCTTGGTCTGAGGCCAGGGAAAGATCTCACTCAACCCGTTGTTCGTTATTTTCGAAGTAGCCAGCCCAGTCTGCTCATTTTGGACAACCTGGAAACGCTTTGGGAGAATACAACCACCCGCAAAGAAGTCGAGGAATTTCTGGCTCTGTTGGCCGATGTTGCGAATTTGGCCGTTATTGTGAGTAAATGCCTGTCTTTTTTTCCCCTTGTTTACCGTGACTGATATTCTCAGATCACCATGCGAGGGGCAGAACGACCGGCCAAAGTGCAGTGGAGCCGACCGTTTTTAGGACCTCTGAAGCCATTGGAGCAAGATGCCGCTCGGAAAACATTCATGGATATCACGGACGACGAATATAACATCGACGATATCGACAAAGTTCTCGCTCTCTCCGATAACATGCCGCTTGCAATTGATCTTCTCGCTCATCTGGTGGAGTCCGAAGGTTGCTCCAATGTGCTGTCCCGGTGGGATGCAGAGAAAACTTCTCTCATCTCCCAGGGATATGACCGGAGTTCCAACCTGGAAATGTCCATCTCCATGTCGCTGTCGAGTCCTAGGATCAGCTTGCTACCTAATTCCCAGGATCTCCTGAGCCTCTTGTCGATGCTACCCAACGGACTTTCGGATGTTGAACTCGCACAAAGCAAACTACCTTTCAAGGATATCTGGGAATGCAAGGATGCTTTGCTGCGGACTTCTCTGGCTTACAACGATGAGCAACAAAGGCTCAAGACAATGGTACCAATCCGTGAATACATGCAGAAGTACCATCCACCAGGAATGAAGCTCATTCGACCCCTTCTACATTACTTTCACCAGTTATTGGACTTCAACCAAGAATACGGGGGAACACAGGCAAATTCCAGAATGGTTTCTCGGCTCCTGTCCAATTTGGCCAATATTCATAATGTGTTGAAATCTGGTCTTCAAGGAGATGAACATACCGACCTAGTGGATTCTATCTATTGCACCTGCTATCTGAATCAGTTCAGCCGGCAAAATGGGCGGGGAAAAATTCCCTTGATCCATCAGGCAGTTGAGCTTCTCCCAAGCTTGAGTAATCCTCACTTGGAGGTGTACTTGATCACGGAGGTGTTTGGCTCGTGGCAATTCTATCGAATGGCCAATCCAGATGGGCTCATTACTCGGGCTTCGGAAAGAATGAATCAATTTAATGACACAGATCTTAAATGTGTGTTTCCAGGTCCTCTCTATGTGCTTCACTCACCGTAAAGCTATAGGTAAATTCTATAATGCCATGGCGTATTATTACCAGGGCCCTACGACTGCGATAGATTCCTGCCGAACTGCGCTGTCCTTGGCAATCTCAACTGGCAACAACGGAAGACATTCTGATACACTTCGTCGATGGGCATATATCAATCTCAAGATGGGAAATGCGTTGGAAGGGCAGGTTCTGGCCCAGGAATCTCAGAGAATGGCGAAGCTCTCTGGAGATTTATGGCAAGAAGCTGTCGCACTTCGAATCGGAGCGATGTGCAATACAACACTTGGCAATTATAAAGCCAGTCTTGTCCAATGCAGCACAGCAAGAGCACTTCTTCGTATCTGTGGCCTCGCCGGCTGCGAGTTGGACCGTGCTATTCTCTCAACCCAGTCGGAGGTCCACTTTCAGCGATCCGAGTACATCGAGACTCGGGGAATTCTGACGCAGATCCTTCGAGAGGCGTCTGTGGAACAGGATCCATACAATCATGCCATGACTCTCTACAATCTGGCAACCACAGATGTCAACCTCCCAGGACCACTTGAGGATAGCAAAAATAAGATCAATACTGCGAAATCCCTATTTGCTTCGATGGGAGAGACTGTTCATGAAATGGGATGTGATACAGTTCTTGCTGATATCCTCTTGAGAGAAGGAGATCTGCTTTCCGCGAAGAAAATGCTGTATCGGATTCTCAAAGACTCGTATGGGAATGAGAACAGGACAGCGAACACCTGTCTAGAGATGCTCGCTGATGTTCGCCGTTGGGGAGTTCTACAATTCCCCGCATGGACAACAATATTCCTGATACAATCTCTAAAGTCGAAGCAACGTCTTGAAACCAACAAAGCTTTACAGTACTTGGGAGATCTATTTTTCTCTGAAGGCGATGAAGACACAGCTGCTACTTTATTCACCGTTGCTTTGGATGGTTTTACCTGTATGGATGTCCACCGGAGTAGAGCAGAATGCATGTGCCGGTTGGGTGAAATCCTCGAGAAACGTGGGGACTTGTCGAGAGCAGTGGAGTTGTGGCATGCTGCAAGGCCACTCTTTGAACGTTCCTCACAAGAGGAACAACTTCGAGGCATTGATAGAAAAATTGCCTCTATCACTGACAATTGAATGTTCCGGAAGGGGTGGGGGGCTCCCGCAATGTGCCTTGATTCTGGATGTATATGTACACCTTCCTCTTGCTCCTGTAACGAAAATTCTTGAAATGTGCCCGTACCATAGCTGTTTGCCAATGTTTGCCTGATTTATGTAAACTTGAATGTATACTTATATGTGGATAGTTCCTAGAGACAATGGTAATAATCACACCAGGAAGTGTAAACTCTCAGGCCCACTGAAATGCAACTTGAAACCAAAAATTTCAGACTGTGTAAAGTTGAGCCAAAATCAATGCTAATCTTCAAACTTTCAGATTACAATGAGGTTGAGCTGAAATGCAAACAGATTCTACCAGTTTTAGCTCTGATTTCAGCTCACCCAGACCCACTTTGAATTTTGGAATTGATTTCAATTTGCATTTCAGCTGCCCTGAAACTTGAAGATTTTACCCATGCCTACCATTAGAGGGAAAATCCCCAGCCAAATGTTATAGCTATACACAGAGAGAATTGCCAACTTTCAGGTCAACTGAAGTGTAATCTGAAACTCAAAGTTTCTGATTGAAATTCAGTTCAAATCAAAGCTGAATCTAATAATTTCAGCCTTGATTTCAGCTTGACTGAAACTCAGAATGAAACAAGTTGAATCAGATTGAATTTCAGCTGGATTTTTTTCTAACCTGATACCTTGCATTTCGGTTTATGTTTCAGATTACAGTTCAGTTGGCCCGAAATTCGGCGAACTCCGGTGCGAATTTGAGCCCATCCGGCAGATTGACTTAAACTCATGAGCAAACAGCTTCACCAATAGAGGATGTGAATAAGTTCATGTCCAGGGTCAAGCACTCATGCAACGTCTATTGGTCATAGTATTGAGATCTATGAGTTAAAGAGACCGTAGCACAAACGGAACTTGAACTAGACAAAGAGAGATATCGCAACCAGAGTACTGCCATTTTATTAAAAATAATTTGCAAGTTCTTTGGATTTGATTTGGTTCTCATTTGTTTCAACAACTGTGGACACTCACAGTGCTTGTCTGGGTGGTCAGGTACTACTATTTTTGGCCGGGTAGTCAGCCACCCTGGCTTTTTGTGTAAATCCTGACAGGTAGCAGGCATCGTTTCAGGATCAGCTGGTATGAAGAACAATGTAGGCATCCTAGCAATGGGGAAAGTATATTTCCCTGTATTTACATCAAGATCTGAGGGTGCCACAAACTTTTTGTTGGCAAAGGTCCCAGAATAGCTATTGATGGGCTAGTCAGCCACCTGATTCAATACATGGTTGCTGCACCATATGCTGGCCAGAGTGAGTTGGATATTGTATATGGGATATACTGTATCTTCCCCTTCAAATCAGTAGTCACGCATCACACATCCCTGTGCTGATCACGAGCTTCGGTCGAGGTCACACACCATGCCGGCCTCTGTCGAACCTCCAAATGGTCATGCAGTGACAAAATCGCCTAAAAATGCCAAAAAGATGAAATTTTCGAAATTCTTCATTCCTGAATACCGAAATTTTTGAGGTGTCACGCAAAAAAATTTGCAGTTACCGAAATGTCGAATTAAGTTGAATTGCTAAATTGGGTCACGCATCACGCCCCCTATCAATTTGAGGGAAAAGTATGGAAGCCCGGACTGCCATGATCTCTTGATCGCTGGTGCTTGCCATATATGGCAGCAGACCCAGAACACCCCATCCTCGGCTCTTGCTCGGCTGTAATTAATAAAATATGCAAGTGTCAGAGACTGTAGCCAATCGATGTGGTGCATAGTCACCAAATTGAATACTCACTGAGAATGTCCAAGATATGTTTTGAACTCAACGAGAATTGAAATTTAGCGTGCTGATCCCGGTATTTTGTCAACCTGTGCTGCGCGAGAGCATAAAGCAGTCCTCTCCGCTGCATTTGCTGTTGGAATACCAAAATACGGCCCATTTTTTGCACCATGTTTTTGGCTGTGCTCCAGGTAAGGGTGCTGTTTATAATTCCCCGACCAATTATATAAAGCAGGCAGGGCCGGCAAGTGGCAGAGCCCTCTACCATTGCTATCTGTTGTCCTGGCTCAACATATGCATGCACGTCACTGAAACATCATGGATCTGTGTTGCATTGAAAATGAACTATATGGTAAGGAGGGACAGCTAAGGGACCTCTGCCATGCACTGGCCTCCTTTAGGTTTTTGTTCGGCTCATTACATTTTGATTGAATTTCTTTATTCGGTCCATCTGCCTCTGCCTCCGCGTTTGGAACAAAAATTTTCGGGCCCATTCGGTAGGGATATCAGCACAATTTCGTTGGGATGCAAGGCCAAAATATCAGGCAACAGCTACAGTTCAAAAAGTTATGTACATACAATCCAAAATGAAAAAGTAATCATTTCACCTCGCACTCCATCAGTGGTGAATGGTTGGGATTTTATGGCCATGCGATCAGTATTATCTACAGTGGAAGCAATGGGGGGCAAGCAGCGCAGGTGAACCGTGAGGTGATTGGCCGAGGTGTGAAGCCGAGGAGGCGGTGGCGGAGGCGAGTGGGACACTGTCATGCATGCTCGTGCGCTGAGCACATACGCCGAGATCACCGCACGCTTCCCACGGTTTCATATTTTTCTTCCGCACATCTCGCTCATTCTGCATTGCCCTGTTTCACTTGTATACTCCGTCTTCTGCTCCTCTCATCGCCTCACTCCTGTACTTATTTATTTCTGCACTGGTTTCTTGCCCTGGTTCAGCTATATCTATTTCTACTCCACCATCTCCTATTCTGTATACTATATATTCTGTATTTTTCCTCTATATTCTACACAATATCCGATCCTGTTTTCCGCAGTATATTTGCTTCGGCATTCGTCCCTCAGCCCTCGTCGTTGCTGAGGTCGCCTTCATCTCCGCTCGTCCGGGGGATGGTGATGCAATTGTCATCCGTAGCCGTCCTCGTGCCGACCAACAGGGGTGTTGTCACACCTACCACCCAGGCAAACACGGATGGAAGGAAATGAAAGCGAGTTGGTGTCACGTCCTAAGCTCTTTCTCACGTCCTGGAGTAGCTAGACTCGAGGATTGGGTGGTGTGATACTAGAACTAGTGTATGAACGAGAATTCAAGGCTAGCTACTACAGAATAATACTACTCTACTTATACTGTAAAGCGTACCTTGGGAATAAGTAAACTAAATATACTAATACATGAGGATCACAAGAAGATCGTATGTACTACATGAGCGTTCCGTCAACGTAACACATGTTCCGATCATCCATTGATCGAATATGTCAAACCATATTAAATAAGTCATGCTTTAAGCATGCTGTTCCGATCACTATTAAATATATCCTTTTAATGTCTTGAAGACATGTGTCCAACATGCTTCTTAATATCCAATAGTCTGGCGCTACCTCCTCGACCTCACGAGGATTGAGCCATCGTGCGTAAAGCACCCTGTTGCCTTCTTTAAATAACATGCCTCGACCTCGTGTCCCAGACCGAAGGGTTTCTTGAAATATCAACACGAATAAACCTCCGCTATTATCTCATCTGTCTGGCGCTAGTCCACATTATCTTGTCATGTCCCAGGCGCCTAGATAAGATGTCACGTGCAGGTCATTAGCGTGACAGTTGGTCCACACTGCTCAGGGACTTGAGCCGAGGGAGCGAGGGCGAGAGAGGCGACGAGGTACTGCGCTGCATCATGCTCAGATTTTGCTCCAGACTTTGGGTTGCCACCACTCTTGCAGGAAGGAGCAGGGAGCATGGAATAGCAGGGAAGTAAGTACCAGTATCCGAGAAATTCACGACTAATCAATCAATAATTGTAGGATAGAACGTGTTCGCAAGTGATTGTTAAACGGAGCGGATAACATGAATCTTTTCGAGTCAAAGGTAGCAGGTTGTGGGGGAAGAGGCAAAACACAATGAAGGAATTTATTCAATGAAAAACGATGGCCAAATTAAGATATGTTCCTAGATGAATACCAGGGATATGTGCCACCTATAGAATCACCGATGACGAACCAACCGACTGACCAAGCACAAGCTAAACACCAAATATAGGTGGCTGGCACAAGGTAGGAAGGAAGGAATCTAAATTGAATCCTAAATAAATAAAATCAAAAGCGGCTCAAAATTCGTTTGTTTCACACACGAGTGTTGATCAGCTCGCATTGAGCCACTGTCCAATGGTTTCAGCATTGTAAAAAAAATCTGAGAATATAATAATCATGAACAAATTCAACGGTGGCCCAAAACTCGCTCGGTCGACACTAGTGCGTCGACCAGCTCGCATTGGGCCACATTTCCAACATTTGATTTTGGAAGATTTAGGAGCTCGAGCCTCATTATCTTCAATTATGTGTACAAGCAGTGCCAAAGTGGAACATAGAAACGAGCTCAACAACAGATGACTGTTGAAGGAGACGAGTTTGTTCACTTGGGAGAAATTGGAGCTCAGATACGCCACCAATCACTAGCGAAGCAGTATCTGACAACCTCAGAGAACTACAAAGGACCGACTCCGAAATTCAGAGATGTACCACGCCAATCCACCAAAATGTGATGATTCAGACACAGCAGGGACAAAAGGATTGTCGAGGAACATAGATAGATGAAGCTCTGGATTGGGGTGGCCATGAATTGGGAGCATAATCAAGTTGCCAGATGAAACCGGAACAGAGTTTACGCCAATATTCTTTTCCTACCCTTTCTCTTCGGGTCTCGAGGCTTGCCAGCTTGAATCGGTATTCCAGTGTGACTTTCTGACACAGGGAATGAGTTTCTCGGGTTATTAGGGGGCTGCCCAAAAGCTGGAGGAAACTAGAGTCAAAGTTCAAAGTGGTTTGCAGGAGCGAGATTCGTGAAGCATCGGACTTTCTCGGGCTGAACGTAATCAAGATTGTGTGTTCTATGACGGCAATCATTTGGCATGGGCAACGGCACAAGCAAACCGTCGCATTTTGGCAGAGAGCAAAGTCCATTACATGAAAACTGCTGATGAAAATGTGATTTACAGCCAAAATCGAAAATTAGGGCTCTCTAAGACCCTTACCTTACGGTAGCGGGAATTTTGGTTTACAAGCAGGGTGTTTATAAACAGATTTATAAATATCAAGCGCCAAGGATGCCAAATTTTGACTTCTTGGTTTTTTTCCCAGCCAAAAAAGTCCCTCTTTGACCTCAACCTGCATCAAATTTTGCCCTCTGCCAAGACTCGCGCCCCGTCCAGGGCATGCAGTTGCGAGGAAGATCCAAAGAAGGCAAGTGCAATCTTGAAATTCTCGTCGGGCATACTGGTTGAATTATTGCTGGATTACATGGTAGCAGCTGATACTCAGTTGTACATTGCAGAAACCTGCTAGCAGTCAATTCTGATACCTAGGTAAAACCAGTTTTGCCTGTTCGGAACTCCCTGATCGGCAGTAACTAAAAACTGATGCGTTGAGACGACCCACTCATAAACCAGACTGAAAAACACAGCACCCTACTCCAGGGTATGAAACCAACGGCTTCCAACTGCAGATTGCTCGCTTGCTCATTCCCCCAGTGTCAGTTGAAAATTCCTCGACAGCATTACATCAAGATAATGCTTGAGGTTGCCGGGAACTCCGTTGCTCCTGATCCCAATGAATTACTATCGGCAAAACATGCAAAAAAGAAGGGTTTCTGGTACTGGTTTTTTTTTGCATCTGGCTGTGGGCTCAGCAGGTCGCACGACGGCCTCAACTTGGCCGAGACGCCTGGTGCGATTCTCGCGACCTCCCCTCGTCTCTTGTATGTTGTATGCCTCACTCACGCCTCGCACTTGGGGATCCTCTTGTAATCTATTGTTATTCTTCTCCCTCAAGAATCGCACTCCTTACCCAGCTCATCTGGTGCCTTATTTACAAGAATTACGATGATTCATTCGCTAATTATCGTTCGATATTCACCGCATCTGGGACTTGATGCAAGCTTTAGACTGCTGGTAGGTCCATTGCTTTGATATGGACATTCCTTTTTGTGTTTTTAATCAGCGGTGGCCTTGTTTCTACGATTTTCCGTGGCAAGCTTTTGACCCCATGAAATCGTCTATGAAGTTGTATTCGCACTAGCTTTTCGAACTCCATTACATGTTTGAATTACACATTTATTTTTCGTCTTCCTGTGCCCGCTGTCGACGCAGAGCAAGGCACATCCTGTTCTATGTTACATGTGTTGAGAATCGCAGACTGGATACAACTCACCTGCAGCAAGTCTCCTAACCCAGATTCGCGTGTCAGTTGTTCTCAGCTCTACATGAAGCATCCCGAACATTCTAGATAAGAATATGACTCAATCTTTTTCTATTTGTTTCTCTTACATTCTAGTAGTAGCTTTTGTACACAGTATATAAACTCGATGAATTTACAGCGTAGAGCATTGGTTTGCTCTAACGCAGGTCTTCCTCACAGAATAGTGCGATTGCAAACTTTCTCATGTCAGTTCTTAACCCCGAAAAACTCAACAACATATATTGCCATTACACATCATTCGCGTATTATTGCTTAACCTAGACAAGATGGATCTTGGCCAATGGAACAAATAAGAAACAGACAAAGTATGTGTCACCCACCAGTAGTCATCCATGTTCAACGGCCCTCACTCGCCCTGCATTGGAAAGTGTCACTCAAATATGGGATCTCTGGTTCATATTGTTCATTGCTGTCCATTTTATCTCTCAAAATCTCCATGTTTACTGCTTCTCAGGGCTTTTTCGGTAAATAGTTGCCCAGGTCATTGCCGCCATCAATCAATAGCATCAAACCGGGGATCGGACTTGGTGGGGCGAGCAAATGTTGGATTTGCTCGTGGTGAAAGGCCGGGAGCAGGACGCACCGGCTCGTATCTCCGATCATAGCACAGATCACTCCGCGTTTTGTCCGTCGAATTGGTAGCTGCCTCGTCCTTCTTCCTTCCTCCTCACCTCACAGCAGGCGCGCAGCAGCGACCTGCTGTTCATTTCACCCACCCACCATCCCTTATATTGCATTTCACTATTTAGTTTGGTTTGTAGTTTTTTCTCAAAGTCTCTTGTAGGCACATTCTGCTGCCCATTCAGCACAGAGCCTCCTGAGGCCATGCTTTGCTGGCTCCCTCAGCCACAGCGCACGGTCACTTTAGACCCAATCAATGATTGTGCCCCCAAGTCCTTGACACAGGTTTCAGGTGAAATTCAGTGGAATGGTAATGTGAGATTCACGTGATGATGTCTTGCCTCCTTCAAGCTCACTGCTTGACTGAATTGAACAGGTTGTTTTTTGGTTTGAAATCATCCGGTCCCAATTTCTGAGAATCAAACTATTTCACTAGCTAATTAGTGGTCCTACATATAATTATGGATTCATATCCAGAATTGTCGAGCAAGTAGTGGCATGTCTTTTTTGTGTCTGAGATGGTTTGCTTGGTACTGTAAACTTTTGTAGAGCGGAAACTTTCCCATGCTTGTGCACAGCCACCGCTTGTTCCCGAACGGAAACCCACTGAAATTGTCCATGACGCAGGGTGGAAACCGGAAACCAGGGCCTTGGGATGGAGGCAATTCTGGGGGACATCACTGAGAAAATTTTGCAAAGTTTCTTGGTGCCACAGGGCCAGTACAAAATTTGCGATTTTATTGTATTTTTCAGGCAATTTTTAGTGATTTTTTTCGTGCATCACGCATTTTTGATGGAAACCAGGGCTCCGTGACGCCAATCATCACGGTGATTTGGAAACTGAACTCTCAGGACGTTAGCATGACAGTTTCTGCTCTACAAAAGTTTACAGTAGCTCAACTCCCTCCTTACCCAACTTTGAGAGCATCAAGCTGGCGGTGCCTCAATCCCTATTTTTGCAATGCGCAATCAATACAATTGCATGTGGCTGAGCAAACAAAACATCTTTCTGTGAAGCACAGTGTTGGAAATAGGATCGCAAGGCCCCGCTCGCATCTGCAACCACACCACTTCCCGACAGACAATGGGCGGGGTGGCGGGCCGCTTAGATGGCAGTGATGGGAGCGTCGGCACCGCCTCTGGCGACGTCCCGCCTATCGGTAATGACGACAATGGAAAGGAATGTTTGCCGAGAAGTGTTTGAATGCATTTGGCCTACCTCGAGGCACATAAAATAGTCGAATGATATCGAGTGGAATTACGGTCGTAAAGTACCGCATACGGCCGTACTCGTACGGCCCCATACAATGTACGGTATGGGTGAAGTACAAGTCGCCTCGAGAGGGAACTCCATATCGGTTACAGGACCCGTATAACCGTACCGTATTACGGTCGAGTACGGGTACAGTGGGGATCCCTATTCTTTCTTCTTGCACAAACCACGCCCGACGCTGATCAGACCCAGCATTTTAGAATATTTTCCGCATTATCTTCGGATACGATGACTGATTTGTCCGCACAGGCCACACAAGGGGTTCGCGGGCACGTGTGCGCTAAGAAATTAGGTTTTTCATTGTGTTCCTGCATGGCAGCATATGTATGAGCTACTGAACTGTCACATGCAGTATTTGAGTACGCTTCGACGTTGGTCAGGGAAGTAGTTTCCCCAGCCAATGAATCAGATTTTGGAGTCGCTGCGATTTTGCTGAGGCGATTGACTGAATTACCCTGGTATCGTTCATCGGCTTGTCACTGTACATAGATGCTACCAATCTAAGATTCTCGCACCATTGTCCTTGCAAAATGGGTGTGTTCACATCTATTGAGTTGCAACCGCCGGAGCGAAGCGAAGGCCTGTCTTGTTATATAGTAAGATTTTAATCCGATCGGATGCCTGACATTACAAATAGACTATATACCTCCAGCGGCCGAGTACATTGCGTGTATAAGTGCAGCGTTTTTTAAAATAATACTCAAATTCTTCTCTTGGTCTTCTACTAGTACCGAAACTGCTGAATGATGGGCTCGCATGCTTCAATAATGAATGTGTCGTTGAACGGGAACGAAGCAGCCGCATATTTCAAATTTATCACTCAACCTCCGGCCCGTCACTAGCCTGGCGCTCATAACGGAAACCATGAAGAGCCTTACCTGTTTTTCATCTGACCAATGATTGAGACTATTTTTTCCAGGGCGTTGTCGCTGCTGTTCCAGTTGCCATCGTTCCATAGAGCTGCTGCGATCGGAGTGACTGCCATTGGAGATGGATACCTCATGCCCTCCCCGCACAGGGTTTCTTCGTAGCGACAGCTTGCCTATTAGCAGCCCGGCTTATGCCCAGGTTCACACAGGTAGCGTCAACAGTAACTCCTCCGTCACTCTATTTGCTGGTAGCAGTAATCTCACCACCGCTTCCACTGCTAACGGCGATAACCGTACCCTATTCGTGGAATCAATCCTAGGAGGACTCGACACGAGGATAGCCCCACCGATAGTCTCAAGTACGTCAACTGTCTATCCCGAAGGCTAGACCCCACTCGCTATTTTATCAGCGGATCCCACGGCCGCAGGTCTCATGGATCAATACGAGGCTATGATTCAGGCCGAAGATACTTCCGTCTTCCAACGCAGATGAAACCACGCGTGTTGGCATGCACATTCATGGTAACATCACTCGACTAGTTATGGTTAGAGCGAACGGTAGCATGCTTATATACAGCTTAGTCCATATGCTTGCCCGATCAATTTCATGAAGATCTGCTTTGAACCCACAACCCGAAGTCATCCGAACAATGTAGCAAAATGTTGCGCGTATAACAAGCTCAATTTTTTGATACAATATTCGAAAACTGTTCATGCGGTGACATTCCGCCTCAGACCTCTGTCTGAAGTTCCTTGTTCTGCATTCAAATATCTGCTGTCTTTAGTCTCGACCGGCATTTTTTGGGATCTTGTAGATTTGTCGATTTCCAGTTCTGACAAGTTCAACACAGCTGCTTGTACTTGTTTATTGATGCACTGCCTCAAAGAATCCATCACCACGTGACCTTACGCCACGCCCTTCTCGCACGGCGGCCATGCTGCCCTACCTATGTATTGAGGTCTTGCAGGAGATCGGGAGCCAGGTTTACCTTGTTATCTCCCTCGTATTCACCGGTTCACCACCTTGGTAGCTCCCCAACTCCGACCAGAAGAATCTCCGTGCGGTATGCAAGGAGCTGAATGTCGCTATCGACCCTCTCTTCTACACGTTTTTTGTTCTGAGGGGGGATCGGATGCGCGGAGAGGATGGTCTCAAAATTATAGAAAGACTCGCGGCAGGCCAGATAGGATGGTCTCATCACTGTAAGACCATCCATATCCTACCTGGGAGCAAGGCGGAGAAGGGTGAAGCGATAGGACCGAAGTGGTATCCAACGAATGCAGAGTTCCCCAATCTTCTTGTCACGGCAATCGCTTCGATGCAAAATACTCAGACCGTTATGTGAGCCCAATATCGCCGGTAGTGATATCAGATGTTCATACGAATATTTCAAGGTGGAATGTTCGCGCGCGGGATCCCCAATGGGTCAGAGAAGCCATCTGCGATTCTCTCAGCACCCTCAGCCATCTCACAAATCTCCGTCTGCAAATTGAAGGGGGTTTTCGCCTCCAACTAGCTCCCCTTCCGCGCCTGACGAAGTTGAGAATCGAGACGATGGACTGGCAGCCAGTACACCCGGAAGAGATATGCCGTCTCGTTGGGCGGGGCCACAACCTTACATGTCTGCATCTGACTGGCCACTGTGACTGGTCCCAAGTTTGGACGATGGTGCGGACAACCTCGCTGCGGCCGAGCCCGAGCACCCGTATCCGACTCAAGGACGTGCGCACACGTATCGTCACCCCCGATCTCATCACCTATCTCTCCTCATATTCCGGGCTCGAAAGATTAACATTGGAGAAATTTGAGGGCAGCCAGCCCCAAATTGATAGTTATGCAGATGCTTTTTTCAACGACGTTCTGCCGCAGCACTCCCAGTCCCTTGTCGTGTTGAACTGCCCTGCGGCTTACGAAGGCCGGTGGTGTTTCAGAATGGAAGTTGCCAATTCCATCCTGCAATTGCGCAAGTTGGAGAAGCTTCATATTAGTGTTAGTGCTGTGGATGTGATAGATGCCGAGCCGGCGGTGAATGCTGTAGTGCGTAATCATTCGATTGATTCAACGGATCGCTCTCACCTGGAGTTAGACCCTCCTCCTCAATACTGCTGCCTTGCTTCCCGCTCTCCGCCTCCTGCACATATCTCCGGCTTCCAGACGACGTCATTTCGACATCGGTCTCAAGACGGGAATCGAGGACTTCACATCTCATATCGAATCTGCTGCTGTTGTGTACACAGACGCCCACTACTACGGGCTGGCGCCAGCTATTTCGGACGAGGGCGATTACAGCACAGTTTTGGTTTATCGAATTTTGGATCCAGAATCTCCACGAATCGCCCAGGTGAAGGGTTTGGTTTCGCAGAAGGAGCGTGATGAGGACGAAGAGTGGTGATTGACTGTATTGGAACACAGTCTACTTTTTCTCGCCGTACTTATTGCCGTATGCTTCGCTAGCTGAATGAACAGGGTTGGACTTCTGACTCCGCCACTCTCTATTTCGTTCAACGGCCGGGCTCGATAAACTCTGAGCTACCCAGAATGCGGCGTTTTCTATCATTTCCGTTGCCCTGGCTTTGCAAAGCAGTTCCGGAATCGATGGTTTCTGACTGGACCCTGTTTTTTACCCGTTTTACCCTCCAAGACTTGAACCCTACACCGATACTTATGCGTATAGGTGTGTGAATTACTCCGTGCATATAATCGGAATGAACCCTTGATTAACATGCTCATCGACTCGTCTCGACTGAGCAATCAGGAGTGATATATATCTAGGCGAGATCTATGTATAGGCGCGCGCTTAACTTTGAATTGACCTTTTTATCAGGCGCCTCAGTATACCATTACTAGTGAAGATTTCTGCCTAGGAGTACCCCTGCGCCCGCAATTTCTGCGGATTTCCTTGCTTGTTTTGCCTAGTGGGCTTCGTGAGCAGCGAAAACTACACCAGCTGGGATTATAATTCGTGGTTTGATCGGCTTACGCGGCGATGCCACGGTGGCTAGCGCGGTCAAATACGCGACACAGTCCCGATCACGGACACAGGATCCCTTTTCCGGGCGTATTGCCCTGCCGATACGAATATAAAGCAGAGGATGTTATTCCATCTTTTCATCCCTCGCCAGACTTTTGTTTACTTCGGACACAGAGTGTGTTAACAGCTCGAACTACATTTGCTTGACTTATTTGACCTCTCAGGCACTGTGTCTTATTTATTGCTCTTCAACCTTTCGACCACATCAGCTGCTTTCGGACCATGCGTTTTGCTGCTGCTCTAGTCGCCTTCGCTTCCCTTGTATCGATCCATGCCACACGCGTGCAGGTCAGTGTATTCATTTCATCCCAAAAACTGCCCTAAAATGTTGCGCCCAGCCTCGTGACGACGTCTCTGCTGCCTCCTCTGTTGCCTCCTCTGTTGCCTCGGACGCTGCTGGCGCCGTCAGCACCGCGGTTTCTGTCCTCCAACAGGCTACCTCTGCGCTTCCCAGCGTTGTTGGCGACGCTACCTCTGCTGCTGAGAGCGTCTTTAATGGCGCTACCTCTGATCTTGAGAGCGTCGTTGGCGATGCCACCGCCGCTGCGGGCTCCGCCGCGAGCGACGCGGCAAAAGCTGCGAACGGGCTCTTCGGTGCCGGTGTCCGCACGCAGTCAAGTACCTTGCCGTTTGTTGTTGGCGCTGGTATTGTGGGAATTCTGTTGTATTGATGTCGAATAAGAGGATGAGTAGCATAGCGACATAACCAATACGGCGCGTAGACGGCCTAGGCCTGCAGACTCCGCGTTGTGTAATTCAATCTGTGAATTGGGACGACCGTTATGATAAAGCGTATGGCATGGTGTTGAGATTGAAAGGGAAGGTTGTGGGCTGAGTGGAAGGCAACGAAGGGGAGGACGATAGAGACGCGATCGCTGTCATGCTGTGTAGATTCACAAACAGAACTTGTTCTGTATGTGCCTATTTGGGGGGTTTCAAAGGGGGGAGTGTCAAGAATGTCCGCTTTTGGCTTATGTGAATCGGACGGCCCCGGACCGCTGCCGGCTCGCTCTTTTCCGGTGGTCTGGACCATGAGTTTGATGTAACCCAAATGCGACCCAATGCGAGCTGGTCGACGCGTCAGCGTCGACCGAGCGAGCGTTGGGCGCCCATCCTCGAGCTCACAAAATTCCATAGGCACACGAGGCTTCAAATTATTTGATGAACTTCAATGTTCACAAAAATTCAAGAACAAATCACAAGGTTTTGCCAAGGTTTATGAAAGGAAGTGACTTTTTTTATTTAAAACCTCACTGGTGAATTGTTCTTTTCAAGTTCTGTTTGTGCCACGCCGCTTGCCGGCCTCTCCCCAAATCATTAGATCAAGATAGATGACTAGCCATCTGATATACACAGCCACATCTCTTTTGCTCGTCGACGCCCTCTACGCATCTGAGCTCTTTTCTCGGCCCCACCCACCCATTGCCTCTTCTGTTTTTTCGCTCGCGCTTGGGTCGCGCTGGGTCTCATCTCAGACCTCGTGCTTCTTGCGTACAGGTTCGGCCGTTCCCGCGTTCCGTTTCTCCCCCGTTCCGACTTGCCCTCTCCGGTGTATCCCGCTCGAGAGACCAGCCGGTCGGGACGGCGGTTCCCTACACACACACACGCACCTTCGTCCCGCTCTAGCTGTCCAGCAGCGGGGAAGAGAAGGTGTGGGCGCGTAGCGCCCCCTCCCTACCGCATCGCCTTGAAGGCTTGGTGAAAGATAGAGCGAAAGACGGCGAGCTCGGTCCGGATTTTTAATGCCACGAGACTCAAGAATCTTCGGGAAAATCCGGGCTCTTAGCTCTTTGTTCCCTTCCATTCCCACCAATCCCCGCAACTAGCAATCTCCGTCATCTTCGAGCAAGACTCCGATGAAAGATCTCAATCTCCCGGGGGGAAATCCCCTCACGCTCTCCGCTCCGTTTGACGATCCCACTGCCGTTTGACGATCCCACTGCCGACGCCATTCTGCGCTCATGCGATGGCTGCGATTTCCGCGTCCATCGAGTAATTCTATGCCGAGCCTCCCCATTCTTCAACGACATGTTCTCTCTTCCCCAGTCCGGTGCAGGGGACGAGGTACCTGTTATACCGGTCACAGAAACTGGTCGTCTGTTCGACCGTTTTCTCCGGGTATGGTATCCCGGCGCCGAGATGCTCGTCAAGTTCGACGGGCTAGACGAGCTTGCAAAGATCACTGAACTGGCTCTTCTCAAGTACGACGTACAATCAGTGGCCCCAATCATGCGGATACATTCGCAGGTGTATCTTCAGACGCACTGCCTTGGTGTCTTCGCTGTAGCCTGTCGCTATGGATGGGATGATGTAGCGAAGGCTGCCACCAAGCAATCGCTTAATTTCACTCGCGCCACCCTTTTCAACGACAGCAGTGCCACTCCCCCAGCTGAAGCACATCTCTGCCGATCATTTCCAAGCACTGCTCAGATATCACCACACCTGTGGCCGAGCTGCCTCTTCAGTGAAGCTCCTCGGCGTGTCCGACCACCGCTATTCTTGGTATACGTGCACCTCCTGTCCTGCCCACACCTCGTCGTACTCACCGCCGCCATTCGGCATGAATACTCCCCGCGCCTGGATATTTCAGTATCTCGACGAGATGAGCTCCAAGCTGAAAGATACACCCGGAGCCAATGTGCAGGATCCCTCCATTCTTCTCGCTGCCCAGGTGAAGGCCGCAAGTTGCAAGGGTAATTGCAGACAGGACGGACTACGCGACCTAATCCGATTCGTCACCGAAAAATATGAACCAGCTGTCAAGGCGGCGATCGAGGCAGTAAGTTCATTGCCCTCATGTTCTGTATGGCACTGATTCGGTGACCAGGTCCGATTGGAAATTTCGTTCTGAATCCGAGATTTCGTTTTCTTGAACCTATGTACGACTCATTTTCCAAAACCCTGTGTACGAGACTTCGAGCCAAAAATGTATGATATAGATTTGTATATCTATGTGAATCGGATGGGCACTTTTCGTCCGAGTCGTCCTGTGGATAAATTGTCCTCGTCCTTTGCAGGAGGCTCAAAGTATTCGTTCCGCGACGAAATCTGAATCCTCCGCGTTCAAAATTGCATGCGATGTGCGCGAACATTCAGCACGCGACTCTGCATCTTCGAATACATTCAGACACAATGTTGTATTCCGCATGGAACTTGTCTTGCGCTGAATACCTTGTCAATGATCCTTTGAAAACCCATGCAACAATTGGAGCAACCGATATGAACCAGCTGCCTGACCAGCATCCTAGCTCGGCAGTCCAACAACGCTCCACCATTCTACGCTATCTCATATTGTACATACATATATCAATCTTTGATCGTTCCGTATCTGCGTAAAGATACGACATGTAGTTGAAAAGCATCTGCCAGAGCATTACTTCCCGTGTTGGCGGCCGTCCAGTAATTAGGCTGTCAAAGGTGCTACCATAAATAATATTTTCGCATGTTCCGCAGCGAGGGCTTCATGTCGAGATCGAGGCAGCGTTTAGCACAACAGGTTTGGACTCCAAGTCTTCCCGGAAGACCTGTTCTATGGCACTCTCCGAGTCGGCGTTGAGGTCCCGGAATCGCACAGGCTGTGACGGTTGAGGGGAGGATGGCTCCACCGACTGTCCCATCGCGATTCGAGTTTGTACGAGCGCGTTGGCGATTCCAGCGATGGGAGGAAGAGTCGCGACGGCGAGGTACTGGGAGTTGTCGTCTATTTGATGCGTTACCGCATAAAACAGTGCCCATGAACTGCGTAAATTCGCTTAGTTCTGTGAATGAATCACGAAAGGTTGGAATACTCAACGTGTACAGTGCTGAACTCTCAACGAACATTCCGAGAAGGTCCTGGCGGAAGTGAATGAAGCTCGGTCCTGGGTTTTGGGGCGTCTTACGCACCCTAAGATCAGCTCCGCCCTCAGGTATGCAGGCCCGCGTGATGGTGTATATCTTCCAAGCGATAAAGACTTTGGTTCACTCCGTCAAACCGACTATAAACCTGTCGGAAAGGCATACCGGTGCAATACGTATTTGTTCTACAGTTGATCAGGCTCTTTGCTATCCTTAGAGGGAATATGGCGTACAGCAGCGACAAAACCAAAGTCGGTGTCAAGCTTGTAACCATTGCCAGATCCGGCGTTATACTTCTATAAACTACGCTGAGTATGCCGCAAACTGAGATGTATCGTTAGGTCACAATTTTGTTTGGTAAGGTACGATCTCAAACCTGTGAAACCAATCCAAGCCAGCACTGGCAGTATCATCACGGGTTTGGTGCGGCACCAGACAATATACAGCCGATAAATCTTTTCCGCAAGTCAGAACGGTGCTATCTGAGCAGGTTCGTCATACCATCAGAAGGTCATTGAAAAATACTGAGGCCACTGAAACGGTATTAAGGGCAATTGATGTTGTCTGGCTCTGGTCTTCGAAGAAGGCGGTGGGTCCAGCTTCGAACAGGAGAAATCCCTGAAATACCCTCACAGTTAGCAAGATACAAGTCTGTCGATGTAGACAAATCAGAATGGATCTGAATAGTCGGAATCGCGATACCTACGGCTGTGACGGCCGCAAACAGAAAAAAGGTCGAAACAAAGGTGATGGATCGGTAAAGAGAATCGGCTCGTTGGCTCGTGAATCTTCGGCAATACAAATAAGTGGATATTATGAAAAGATTCAGGTAGAAGCCATAAAACACATCGGCGATGACCATACCCGCCATAATTGCGATGAGCGGCGTCATTTTGGACGACGGGAGCGAAGGGTCTGAGGAACATAGCCCGCTTTATACCACGAGCATTTATTTTGCCGCTCTTCCTGACACGATGTCTTCGTCGTGAGTCCAGGACCATGCGGAAGGTAGCACATGCCTTAAATAAATGATCCGCCACAAGAGATGTATTTGGCAAACTGACAGTGGACGGCGACATGAGTAAAGGCGGAGTGTTGGCGAGGATTGTTTCCACCAGCTGAAAAGAACTATGTTCAATCGGGCCGAGGGAGATGAAGGCCGAGTGCTAGCGAAAATAACTTCCTTCCGCTGGAAATAGAAACTTTTAATATATCATGTAGCGGCGCGAAGCCCAATTGGCAGATAGACAGGCATTGCATTTCGGTGGGATAGCTAGACATTGACAAATGTGGGAGTGCACTATAAGTATCTTGGGGCGGCCACTAATAAAGCACTCCGACAAATGGAACTCACGATCATCGCAATGTCATTTCAAGGCCTTGATGCGATGAAAATTGAGGATCCCAACGCCGAAGTTCCAACAAAAGTTCGAAACGTCCATAGGGAAAGGTGCCTGGAAGAGGTAAATAGAATGGCGACGCCGAGAATGGCTTGAAGGGGATGGAACGGGCCTGCGAAGGATCCCAGTGGAGATGTGGCACAGTGAATGAAGCGCGACTACGGGCTATGGCATCAAACCGTCCCGTAATTTTACGGAACTACGCGGAGTAAAACGGTTACGTCCCGTCGCGTCCAGCATTTGTTGATGAGTTGTTACGATACAGTTACGATACGGGTTGACCCGTATACGGTGCCACATAACCGGCCGTTTACGCGTAAACGGCTGCAGCTTTGTGCCGAGGATGCCGCCTTGATTAGCATCTGATGGTGAGTCCAAATCGGTCTGCCGCTCCCTGATTGGCATCGGCAAACATATTTTCCAGCCATGTTTCGTTGATAACAGTCAAATACATTGGCCCTCCGGGCAGCCCTGTAACCTCCCAATTCAAGGATAACGTATCTACCTCCATATTCTTGGTCGTTTTGTGTTATGGCTTTTGTTACTCCTAGGGGTACCCTGCCAGATTAGAAGACGTTTTGTTTTGCATCTGATGTAAAGTGAGCCGGAGAAAGACGTCGAGACGGGATACGGAGAGTGGAAGCTCAATACTCAGTCACATTACTAGGGATGGCACGAGGAGAGAGATTTCGCAGAAAGTATAGCGAGGAACATGAGAGAAACGAAGAAAGAAGCGTTGCTGCTGCAAAGGAAAAGTCTACGTCAAGGAAGTCGGCAGCAATAAGTGCACAGGTTGTTTGGTTAGGTCAAAGGAAATTTCCATACAGCGAACTGTTGAAAGGGAACGAACGAGTGTCAGTCGAGCTTTTGTGAAAGCTTAGAATAGGGGCTAGTCACGAGCACCAACCAGGATTGGAAGGGTGAGAAAATTATGACGTAGGTCATGGTTTTTTGATGGGATCAGCGGTTTTACATTTCGTTTTTCAGACCTGTAACCTAGGTCGGTTACAGGAACAACAGACTTTGTTTACCACTGATGATTGCCTGTCGCAACTTGGATGCAATTGAATTTCAATTCTGGCTACTGACTATCGCTCAGGAACACGAACGTCAAGCGCGTCAAGATCCAATTAATATCAGTTGATTGTTCACCACAGTTCAATTGTAGTTCGAGATGCTGGATGGACTTGGAATGAATTTAGTGACAAAACCCGTAAACGCGTATACGTACGGTACTTTACGGGGCCATCCCGTCTGGCCTCCCATACCTGCCTCTTACACACGGCCAGAGCCGTAGCATTCCAAAGATACGGCGTGAAAGTTGCGCCGTAAGCGTAATACGGACGGTTTGATGCCCTACTACGGGCGCAGGAATCCCCATGACTCGGAAAGCCCGAAAGCCCAAGATTATAACAGTGTCATCACAACACTCGCTCAAGCTACTTCCATGTCCTTTGCGAGAGATGCGGGCAAAGATATCAAGGAGGTCAGATGAATAAAAAAAGTCTCAGAATTCGCCTCACCGAGTTTTCCAGAACCTCTGCCTGTATCAAACTCACAAACGAAACGAAATGCCACGAAATGAGAGGCTATGCTAGTCATCGGAAGAATACGGGTTTGCCTCTATTACTGGCCGTAGATCAACATGCAAAGGGTGCTTCGAAAGAGAGGAAATGAGAATAGAGTGTGATTAGAAGGAAAGAAAATGGGAATATGAGCTGGAAATACATGTGTTTCATTGCGGATGCCAAGCGATGAGAACATCGGGCAAAAAAATGCGTATTATCCAGTGCTTTGAAAAGGCGGGGAATAAAATAAAATTCAACATGTTTGTTCGATGTGCGTTCTGTTCTTGCGCTACACCATAGGGGCCCACGAGCCCTTTGGAAGCTCCTTTTCCTTGAATTCCTCCGTATCTTGACCCTCAGTGGAGCGCAGGAGGAGTCCGGGATGCGCGAAGTTCATAGTGAACATGGCGAGGGTCACCATAGCCGCGTCAAAGACGTCTATAGGTCTTCGTCAGCATCCGGGAAACATGCCCAGATAAATAAGAACGCACTGAAATAGACCTGCGTCGTGATAATCTTGCCAGTCCACCCGTCGGCGAGCTCGACCATGCGATAGATTGAACGGATGAAAAGCACCAGCGTAGAGAAGCCAATCGCGCCAAGCATGATCTTGAGGCGCGAGTCCAAGGTGCCACGTTCGTTGACCGAGATCATGGGCCGCACAGGTGTAAACGAGATATAGTTCCGCAAGAAGTCGACGCCGCAAGCGACATAAACGCAGAGAGCGATGAACTGAAAGATAATCCCGCCGAGCATGATGTTGCCGCCAAGGTTCTGGGCTGAGATACTTTTCGATGAGGCTGCAATCCCACCGCCGCCGCCTTGCACAAAGAGCGCGATGATGTCCTGTCATGAAAAATTAAGCGACAGGTGAGATTTAAAAGGAGAAACCTACACAAGTGAGAAAGATGGCCGTGTACGATTTCGGCGTCAACCGCGAGTACGGAGCCCCGAGGCGACGGATGACGCGCCCTAGGAGAATGAAGTTGGCAGCGATAAGCGGTGTCGGTGCGATAATTGTCGTGGTGATTCTGGATCCACAATCTCAGGAAACAACTAGAGCTGGGAGGAATATTTGAACGTACTGCATCATGTACGGGTCACTGAGAGCTGGTGAGAAGCTGCTCCAAAGACGCCCACTCCATCCGATGAGCTCGCCAATACCGCACAGGCAGACCGTCGGAAGAAGCCACCACATCCCGAAGTAGGCTGATTGGCCGGCATGAAGGACTATGAATGTATAAGTAGGAGAAAACCCCCCAAAAAAATTGCCGTACGAGTACTGATTCCGAAAAGCGTAAGATAGGTAACCGCTACACCGAAACTCGGTACGTAGCCGTAGGCTGTTTCCTGCACCGCGGGAAACACTGCAAGTGACTCGAATCAGAATGCTAACGGAGGACAGGCTTTGTACTACGCACCTGTACCATTGTTGAAAGACATCAGGGAAAAAATTGTTGGTTCGAAGAAAAATGATAGTTGTTAAGAAGTAAAGAACTGGAAGGAAGAAAGCGAATGAATAACCCAGCCAATGAGCAAGATTATTTAACGGCTTAGATGCAACTGCGGTTGTGATGTGCTGAGATCGCTGCAGTTCGCATCAGTGACTTGGGGCGATGCTCACGTTTTCGCTCGACCAACTGCTAAGATCTATTAAACCACATCCAGAGCATCGAGGATCAAGGATCGAGCCGAGAATTGTGAAGTGGTGTATATCGACCTCAATTCACGGCAGACATTACTTTCGATAAAAATTACTCGCAGTGAGGTAGGCTTTCCGTCGACCGATAGGGTTACGGCATCGTCGTCCGACAGCCTACGGCGTCGTTGTCTGGCAAGAAGGTAAATCCTCGCTTGCCGTGTGCGCAGCGGATGCAATATGTTGCGACCCCCTCCCCGCAGCCTACGCGCAGTAAATTCCGCAGCTAAGGTGGGCAAAATACGACGACGGGCCGCAGGTCGAGATTGGGTCGAGAGGCAGCTGTGCGCCTTCAATGCTGGCATTTATCTGAGCCATGCAGCGGCACTGGCATCTATTCTAGCTTGAAACAGGCAACAGAGCTGTGGATGAGAGCGGTGTGGGTGAAAAAAGCAAAGAAAAAAGCGTCGAGGCGGTGCTGATGATCACATGTTTCAACGGCATTTGCCGAACACCCAATCGGACCACTAACGCCCATTCTTGCTTGAGGGCGCTTACAGAGGTGGAGAGAATTTTCACTGTTTTACATAGGCTGGTGGGTCTCGGAGGCATCCAAAGGGCTGGGCGCTGAGCGAAAAATTCAAGTGGCTTCCTAAAAGAATATCCATTTCTCATTCAATTTTGAAGCGGTTTTTTTGGTTCAAGTTCGATAAACTAATGATAAATGCCTCACTCATATTCTGCCTTTTCACAATTGAATTTGAGTGCACATGAACACCGTAAATCTGAAGATGCGTTCAAGTGTGCTGCACGAGAGTGAGCGTGGGAATGTGATTGCCGAGCTCGCCAAGCGAATGCGTCATCACCTTTACGCGCGAATCACACACAAAGTTAGCGTGGGAAACAACTTAAATTTTCCACTCCGCGCCCAGCCCTTTGGATGCCTCCGAAACCCACCAGCCTGACTACGGCAACCGTGCCCGCCACATTGGTTGGTACTCCATAGGCAGGCTGGTCACGAGCCTATGTTTTACAGTTGCTCTGAACGACAGTGACATAATGAGTCTCATGTGGTGCCAATGCGCTAGCAGCAGGAGATGTTGTGCGGGCGGTGCGAAGATGAACCAGAGATCGCCTGATAATATTTCTCTGAGATGACAAAGAATTCGAATAGTATCATAGTTTTTGAACGAAATCAATGTCCTTCGACGAAGTCCACTGGAGTTTACAGGCGCTCTGCCGAATTGTTTTCAACTTGAAGTATCTAGTCCCAGGTCAATGTTCCAGTGATACGTGGGACCGCTGTATAATCACAAACCGCCTTACTGTGCCTTCGTCCGATGACTAGACATAATCAGTCTTCTCCTTCATCGCCTCGGGTCGTAGCACTTGACGCCGTGATGCGGAAAGCCTGGAGTGGCATTGGCGAAAGCTCCGCTGCATCGCGGTAGCGGCCCCAGGTCATCCACCATTCATCGGCATCATCTGAGGCGCTGTATGAGAACCTTGGTTTTATTTTTGCATGGTGAGCACCGGGGAGAAGTCGAAAAATCGTTGTCATACATGATTCGAACGTCTTCCATCATGTGCTCCAGGTCACCATCGAACACATTTTGGCTAACCGCATGCCTCGCGCGGAATGCGGCATCACGTTTCACTTGGGCCTCACCATCCGGCATGAGCATATGATAAAGATATTCCTCTTCAATCTGCCGAATGCGAGAGGCGCGAGGCTCCCTGTCAAGCTGGTGAGCAATACGGCAAGTGGGAATGTTCCACGTTCGTACGTACCTATGCTCTTGGAAGGCGCGAAAGAAGTCAGGGACTCGAGTGGGATTTTCAGTGTGCGAGAATATTTTCCCAATGAATGCAGCGTCTTCGAGAGCGACTGCATAAGCCTGCGTTGCACCAGGCTTTGGAACAGGGCTTGAGATATAGATGGGAGGTTGCATTTGGGTAGCAAAATACTCACCGGAAATGGATGGGCGGCGTCACCCAAAACGAGAACCCTTCCCCTTTCGGACACCCAGGATTCCAGTTGGGAAGGCTCATGTTGGATGCAGGTCGCTGGTCCGGTAAGTTCTGCAAGTCTCCGGATCCTGGATTCCCAATGAACAATGTCGATCGATTCAAACTGAGTACGCTACCGCTCATCGCAGGGGCCGAGCACATCGGTAAATTTCATCTCCGCTTCTCGCGTCCAAGTTGAATCCTGACAACTGTCCGGTGTGAGCAGGAACAGCGAGATATCTTGCTCGCTTCCCTGACGAAGATACCCAGGTTACGGGAAGCACGATGACAACGAATCCAAGACTCACCACAACGAATGTTCTCAAAGCTGTGTCAAAGAAATGGAAGTCGGGTTGCAATACATTGCAAACCAGATGCCTACCTCGGTTGGAACCAATCCACCCCGTCATCTGCGGAGGGACAAAATTCATAATATTTCCTCATAGACGTGATACTCACTCCCAGGTGGTGAGAAAAGACAGTCAGGTCGTGCTCATCCGCAAGCGCTTTGGGGACCGTTGCACTGCATAATTCCAGTATAAACTGTAGGGCCGGGAAAGAAACAATATGTACTTACTGGTATAGTGCAACCCCCAGACCGTCGTCGCTTTGTTGAGATATGCCCTCTTCCTCAATGAGAGTCTTGCGAACCACACCCCTGATGCCATCCGCTCCGATGATGGCATGCGCTTTATGAATGTCGCCTGATTTTAGGGTAACCGAGCAAGCGTCACAATCCACATTCACTACCTCCGCGCCGAACACTATAGATACTTGTGCAGCGGAGCTGGACCCAATCTTATCTGAGGGTGCAACGGCAACATCATGAAGCATGCGGACGAGATCTCGGTGCTGGGTCATGTATCGTGAGGAAGCAGAACGGCCGCAAAGTAACAATTCACCGACCGCAAATTGTACATACCGCCCTCGGGCTTCATCCAACACCGCCGGGTCGTAGCGATTTATCCCTGCATTTTTCAGAGCCGAACAGAGAACGCGCATGCGTACGACTCACCTAACTGGTCAGGACCAGGTGTTTCTCCCGCCGCATCTGATTTGCTCCGTCACTAAGTATTTACCAAGTAACTGATTCGCACCTACATTTATACAGCGAGAAGCCTGAGCACGCCGCAGATTTGGCGTTAATCTCCGCCTCCAGACCCCAGTCGAGTAGAATTTTGCAACCATTAGGGCATATCCTGACGCAATAGTCATGAAAAAAGTCCATATCCGGTGGCAATGCATACTGAGCACATCCGGATCCATTTGGTACCTTGTCATGGTAAGGAACTCCGTAGCACAGGTGGCAATGGACACTCACCGAACCAATTCCGCCGAGTTGCAGATCTTTCTCGAGGACCAGTACACTGTGCCCTGCCCGCTTCAATGCGATGGCGGATGCTAGACCTGCCGGTGCCATGAGAATCGGCAAGGCTTCATATCCCACGGAACTATCTATACCTGAGACAGACGCTCCCACGATTATCTTCGAGGCCTGTTAGCATGAATTCGACGAACATCGCGGTGGGACGCACAAAATTTAACCCAGCGTTGGTCATTGAGGAGAGGATGAGGAAGTCGCTGTGCGAAGCTATCTGCTATCCGCGATGCCAGCTCTTTATAGTTGTGGTCCCAGCGCTCGAGAAGAGTTGTCGTCCCGCCTTTCTCTCACGCCAAATTCAGCACAATTACTCATTTGCGTGTTTCGCGGCCGTACTCTCTTGCGATGATTCGAAATTAGTAGGTCGGTAATGAGCTGAACGTTTCACTCATCTAGGCTTGTAGGATCAATGCATAAACCTCTGAGGCAAGTTGATCTTGAGTCCGCTGCGTATTGATACCATATTGAATCTGAACGAGCGAACCGAAGATCGACGGCTAGTCAGGGTGGATCTGTTGAAGATGGTTGGCGAGAAACCAACAAAAACAACATCAGACGGTAGGGAACCCATAGTTTTGGTTATTTTCCACTCGCCGGCTCGGCTGGTCCACTGTCTAAATTCGAAGCGAATTGGTTTGTCATCTACAGGTGCGGAGATTCATGAATAGGAACGAATAACTTACAAGTAATTTCGGCAGGCTGACCCACCGGCAATCCGTTTCAAATCTGGTAAAATCCGAGAGAAAAATGGACATATCTAGACCGGCAGTGGGATCATAGCTATCATACCCACGGAGAATGGATGAGATCGGATTGGAAAGAGCGTCTGCGCTTGAGAATAGATATGCAAATATGCAACTGTTTCCCGCGAGCTCCGGATCTGTGTCCTGAGAGCCATTCTCATTCAATTCGCTGTCGTCGTGCTGTTGTCGAAGTTGTTGCTGTCAGTGTCCGAGTGATCCGAGTGGCTATCGTACGGGGTTTTGTCGTCCTTGGGCTTCGACTCTCCAGTGGAATCCTGGTCGTCAGAGTCGCTGACTCTCCGGACGACATCGCGCTATCCATCTGCTCTTTCCGTAACGCGACGGCAAGAGCGTTGACGGATTCGAGGCTAAATTTGAGGCTTCTGCCAAGCTTCTGCGCGTAAATCGGTCCAAGTACTCACCTACGATAAGGCAGAAAAACCCGGAGGATTTTCGACAAATGAAGCAATCTCGTAGCCTCTCGGAAATTTGATTAAGTGAGTGATTCTGTGGGAAGGGATAAGTAACTGAAGGGAATGAACACGAATGAAAACGAGTACATGGTTCCCGCCATCGCATCTTGCTCAGACCACCGTTGCCCAATGTCTGATCCGAACTTCCCGATACGTCGGTCCGAATTGAAGCCAACACAGGCTCCTTCCTTTTTGAGAAGCTCGCCTATCACGCATCAAAGTTCGACGGGACGCGCCGCGCCATTGTCTTTCATCAACCGTTCACCCCTTCTCCTACCACCACCATGGCCACTATGCCCCCAAGATTCGCTTTCAGTGCATACACCACTGCCTCTCATGCTGCCACCCTGCCGTCCCCTTCCTCAGAGCTCCTGAACTCGCGCAGAAAGAACTGTCAACTTATCGGCTTTGCTGTCGATGAGTGCCACCCACCACACTTTCCCGCATTTCGCGCTAGCATTCCACAGCAGCATCCATACGCACTGCTCATGCTATTCCTGTCTAGAAATACACCGATGGAAACAATTTGCCACCTTTGGTAACAGTGTGCGCGCGCCCAGGTAATACATATGGCGGTCGCTTTGTACATTTAATATTTTGCACATACACACATACGAATCTCATTCATACACACAGACGGCTCCGATGTTGCACACACACACACACTGAACATTAATTCACACACACAGTGCTCGCATTCTAACATACACACACCAAGCACTGCGTTGGTTTTTTCACACACACACGGACGAATCGGATGATTTCACACACACAGACGCATCGGGAAAATTTCACACACACATACTTGTCTACTATCCTAATTCTACGATAATTCCAAGTTAATTCGACGACGGTATCCCAGCAGACCTCATCAGCTTTTCAACAGCATTATCAATGAGCTCCTCCTCTTCCCTCAAAATGCTGAGCTTGTCCAAAGAGTCCTGTAAGCCATCACAAGTGCGTCGATGACACTCGGTGTTCATGCCACCGCAATAGAAGGTAGGCAATTTCTCGAGGATCTGGGAACCGGGAAGTTCTTCCTTGATCAAAGCTCCGAGCACCCCATCCATCGACGTCCACATTTTAGCCCACTCTCCTTGGCAGAAGCCGTGGACGTAGCACTCGTTGCAATGATTCACAACAGGCACTCGAACAGCTAGATTAAGGCGAGCGTCCATAACCTGGAGCTGAGCCTTGGCCAACGCACGAAAGGCCGGCCAACCTATCATCGCCTCGTCCTCCTTGGAGATGTCATTGACGGGGACCAGCATCAACTCGTCGAATGCCATCTTGATCCAGCTAGCGAAGCCATAATTGAAGCCCAGCATCAAGCGCAGAACTGCAGGCAGGCTGCCAGTCATGTCCAGGCGGCGTTTTGCGTATGCGATTCCTCTGGGAGCCCCCAAGAAGTGACTGACTTTGAGGATGGCGCAAGCGGTCTCGACACTGGGCAGATCTTCAGACCAACTGCACGGTGGTGAGTTCCTAGAAAAAAATTGTGAGATCTCTCACTCACCTTTGCAAGAACATAAAATGGAAAAATTCCTCAATCTCCTTGGCAGCCAGCTGTTCGGGCAGCATGACAGCTAGCTCGTCGCTTGTCCCATCAAGACCAAAGGGACCTCGCCTTTTGGAACCATTCCCTGGCATTGTCGGCCAGAGTCATGGGGGATGTTCGGGTGTGGCAGATTGAGCATCGCTGCAAAGAGATCGCTTCCCAGCTGCAGTTGACCGCGGTAGACGTTGTAGATGATGTCTGACCCATCGCCAGCCTTCAGTAGGTCAGTTAGGGTCCTGATGATCGCTGAATTAACTTACCTTTACAGTTAACGTGCCGTCTGGGAAGTACAGCTCTGCGTGTCTGGGCATGGATGTGGTAAAAGAGTTGATAAGACAATCACATGAATTTGAAATTTACTCCTGACCATCATGGACGCCTTCAATTTCCCCGAAAACCTCCCTTCTTTACCGTCTAATGGGCAGCCTTGGGGAGCCAATGTTCTCACTGGGTACCAAGTCCTCAACGATGCTTACGTCCGAGTTCTACAAGCGCTGTATCAAGAAGACAGTGACGCTCTACGATATAGGATCTTGTCCTCCAACATTGTCGACAATTTGGTACCAATTCTTGAAGGGTTGGAAACCGAAGTACCCAGAGAATGGGTCGATCAGTGTGCCAGTATTTTTGGGCCACTGGTTTATGAGCTCCAGGTCGGGGCGCTGGCAGCAGAAGGAGTGCATGTTTAATTTCGCTTTATGTCCAGTTTAATTGTGCTGATAAATGCTCAGGGAGCGGGACGAAGTTGTGCTGCTGGAACCAGTTACTGAGCAGCGTACAAGCAATCGTGGCCGCCCCCCGGAAGCACATCGACCCTGAATTTCTTAAGGAGGCTACAGGGTTTAATCGAAGTATCAAGCTCGGTGCTCTTGCTTCAGCCCTCAACGTTCACCGCCATACCTTGAGGAAACGATTGCGGGAGCTCGGTTTAGACAAGAGGTTTGACGAAATCGACGATGCCGACCTCGATCACCTCACCCGCCAGTACAAAGCCAAGAAACCCACCTCTGGGCTACGGTATCTCCGCGGGCATTTCAGGCGATACGGCATTCGAGTCCAACGAGAGAGAGCAAGGCATTCTCTGCGGCGGGTGGATGCCCTTGGCCAGGCCCTCCGAACGCACCTAGTTCTTCGACGCCGCCGGTACAAAGTCGCTCGACCCAACTACCTGTGGCATGGGGATGGCCATCATAAGCTTATATGGTGGGGCATAGTAATCCACGGTTTTATAGACGGCTTTTGTCGAACAGTAGGCCGCTGCACAAACTTGGTTCTTGCTCTTATTAATTCATATCATAGCTCACTGGACTCAGAGCAAGCAACAACAACCGAGCAGCCACTGTTCTGGAGGTGTTTATGGACGCCATTCAAAGGTATGGGACTCCATCTCGAGTGCGAGGGGATCGGGGAGGAGAGAATACCAAAGTCGCGATATGGATGGTCATGCATAGAGGGCCTGGGAGGGCATCCTTTATGTGGGGATCGTGAGTACGGCACGTGCTCCATTTTTTCCACTCCTCAATATTCCCCAGTTCTACTAGAAATACTCGCATTGAACGACTTTGGGTAGAAGTCGGTACTCAATTCGCCCGCCAGTGGAGAGCCTTCTTCACGCGTTTAGGTCGCCGCCATCAGCTGGACCGCATGAATCCCGGTCATCTGTGGCTCCTACACCACCTCTTCCTCGTAGAAATTAACGATGACTGTGTCGAATTCCAGGAGGAGTGGAACCTGCATCCGCTCGGAGGTCCTTCAACGAAAAACCAAAGCCCTTCTGTCAGCTTGAGGTTTTTTTTCCAATTTGCGGTCATGCTGACGTACCCCAGGATATCCGTCTGCTTGGTCAAGTAACGGAAGGCGTGTATCGTGATGACCCCCTAGATGGAATACATCCGGACGCCATCAATCGGTACTATGGAGTCGAAGGCCGTCGACTACGCCGTTCCAGGAATCAGACAGGTGCAGGGACCTCTTTGGACGAGGACACTCCGGAAGACGACACCAACGTCGAACCCTCCGAGGAAGAAGAATTGGAGAACCGCATCGAAGGCGATCTGGCTCACAACATCCGCCACAAGCCTGTAAAGGTTGCCAAGCATCGATCTCCGTTCAAAGACACCGAATTGGAGCAACATTTCCTTGCGCAGTTGGCGAATCTGCTTTCGGACCCCAGCATTCTTCCAGAAGACTATGGCGTGCTGGAGGAGGAGTGGGAAGGAGAGGACTACCCGGAGCTCGAGACGTTCCGGCCAGGTACCAAGGGCAAAGAGCTCACGGTCATACTCCCTCGCGAGATTTGGTTTCCGCGGGCGATTCGCTGGGTGCAGGGCCTCGATCTTTTGACGAGAGTCTTGGAAGCACTGGACTTGGACTCAGATCTCCCCTCAGATAGTATAGAAAGTGATTCAGATTAGAAGCAAAGTAAATACACGGAACAATTGCAATGCGAAAAGCAAGTAATATGGACAGTACAGCGCACCATGTCTCCACAAGGTGGAGGTAGGGGGGTAGAGGGCATCTTAACGCAGGTTTTGAACAGTTAGTTTGAGGGAAGAGAGCGAGAAATGAAAAATTAAGACTTATTTTTGGTTTAGCCATTGTCGAGCTGATGGTCGTCGTTGGTCACGACGCCGAAGGCGCGTTAATGGCGGGGTCGCTTCGGTGACACCGGGAGGGACTAGGGGGCATCCTAGCGCAGGTTTTGAGCGGTTAGTTTGAGGAAAAAGAGCGAAAAATAAAAAAATTAAAGGACTTGCTTTTGTTTTAGCCAATTTTGAGCTGATGGTCGTCGTTGGCCACAGCGCCAGAGGCGCGTTGATGGCGGGGTCGCTTCAGCGACGCCAGGAGGGGGGTAGAGGGCATCCTAGCGCAGGTTTTGAACCGTTAGTTTGAGAGAAAAGAGCGAGAAATGAAAAAAAATTAAAACACACTTTTGTTTTGGGGCTGATTGGCCTGCTGGCCGTTGTTGGCGGCGGCGGCGGCGACGCGTTAGCGGCGGGATCACGGCGGCGACGTCGGGAAGAGGTAGGGCGTATCCTGGCGGTACTTTTAAGTGATTTGTATAAGGAAGGAGTCGAAGAAACAAGAAAGAAAAACTCACTTATGTTCCCAGGTCAGCAGTGGTTTGGATGTCGTCGCTGGCGGCGGCGGCGGCGACGTGTTAATGGGGGGATTGCATCGGAGACATCAGGAACGTGTATAGGGCATCCTAACGCTGCGTTGGAAGGGTTCGGTCGAGGCAAAAGACCGATAAATGAATATATAACACACTTTGTGTCAAGTCAGCTGGTTTGGAGGTCGTCGTTGGCGGTGACGCGTCAATGGCTGGATCACGGGGAAAATGCTAGGGGTGGGTAGAGGACATTTAGACGATACTAGGAAGGAGTTCGTTGAGGGAAAGAGAGCTAGAAATGAGAAAGTGGCACACACTTTTGTTTAGGTCATATTAAAATTGGTAGCCATTATTGGCAACGACGCCGCGGAGGCGTTCACGGCAGAATGTCGGTGGCAACACTTGCAGGGGACAGAGAACCTCCAAATGATGCTGGCAAGCAGTTTGTTTAGGGGAAAAGATGCATAAAGGGCGGAGTATTGCACACCTTTGTTTGAGGTCATAATTGGCTTGGAGGTCAACCTTGGCAGGGACAGCGGGAACATAGTATAGCTCGGAGAGTGCAGGAACGTAGAGAGGGGACCCACGGTGTTGGAACGTCGCCAGAGGAGGTAATCCGAAGCCGCTAGGGGCTCAAGCCAAGTCGAAAGAAATTGGGCCCTATTGAATGACTCAAGCTTCAGACCCGTTGAGCTGGAGGTTGTCTTGGACGACCTGGGCCGAAATTCACTGCTTAGCAGTGTCCTATGGATGAGAAATAATGACCAGAGGCACTGAAAGACTTGAGGTCAAGCCACCGATTGAGGAAGAGAGCAAGAGTTGGTTTCCTTTTTCGGTCATCAACACTTTCTCTCTTGCGACCACAACAACACAAGCGCGTCGCACCAACAGTGTTGTGCCCACCAATCCGGCCTATTTAGCCGTGTTGCGCTCCTTGTCGTCGTCTTTCACCTCAGACCCACCACGGCCGAGGGTGGAAACGACGGCAAGGACGCGCCTTGATATTGCCTACACCTCTTGCACCTGCGCGTCTTTTTTACTCAAATCAATGAACAGAGCGCGTGTTCTTTACGGGGGTTCCGATTCAACTCCCTCACTTCGACCTCGAAGCCGCCTTGCAGACTGAAAATACGCGCCGCATGTATTCAGAAGACAACGGCGAACTCAGCGCGTCGCGCTGACGTGTCTGGCTTCAACATAATGGTGTGACCGTACGCGTCAAGAATTCGCGGAGGTCCGTGAATTTCCTGGCCCAGCAAAAACTGTCTAAAACTGAGCTTCGAACAGCCCCGGACCTTCGCCACCCATGGACGATGTCATCGTCTTCATCCCGCCTGACGTCGTGGCATCTTTTGTCGCGTACATGGACTGTAACGGCCTCTCGTTGCCGCCTACCTTAGACCTACGCAATCGGTTCA
This sequence comes from Mycena sanguinolenta, assembly GCA_014462675.1. Classification (NCBI taxonomy): domain Eukaryota; kingdom Fungi; phylum Basidiomycota; class Agaricomycetes; order Agaricales; family Mycenaceae; genus Mycena; species Mycena sanguinolenta. The sequence goes on along the minus strand of JACAZH010000004.1, from coordinate 8,363,755 downwards.
CAGCTGCTCTAGCGCACCCTGCGTGACCCCCGCTGCAGCCGCTAACGTCCGTCATTCTGTTCCTTCTGTTCTTTGCTCTTAGTTTTTCAGCCATTTTATATACAAGAATATAAATTACGTTGTATTAATGGTACAGGCTTCTACCCGAATTGCTATATTAACAAATGGAAATGGAGAGAACGAGTAAGGACAGTGGGTAGATAAAAAAGGAACTGAGATCAAGTAACGACAGTGAGTTGTGGGTAGATGACAAGGAAATGAAGAACGAGTAAGGACAGTGAGTATATGGCAAAGAAGTTGAGATAGAGAGCAGAGCAGAAGCAGATTTCAGATACGAATCTGCAAGATTAGATATTCTGAGTGATAAATATGTCGGAGGTATGGATATACGTAGAGGGGGTAAGGTGGTCATTGATTCAATCCCCGCGGCCTCCCCTTCCCATCCTCGAAAACCTGTGAATGGTGTGAAGGGCAGTGGGGGCAGCAGGAGTTGCAAGGGCTAGAGCCGTAGCTGGAGGGGGAGGAGGGACAGCCGGTGCTGGAGCAGCCGGAGTAGCGGGAGGGACAGCCGGTGCATTGGTGGACACAGAGAATGTGGGCGTCCAAGTAGAGAATGTAGCGGTGAAGGCCGCATTGCCTGAGGATGAGCTACCGGTAGGAGGTGGCAACAACAAGTCCTCATAGAAGATGGGTGGCGATGGAGACCTGTCGCCAGGCATGAAGAGAGAAGGTAGGTCCTCATCGTCTGCGGCAGTGAGAGGACGCAAGTTGTTGGCCTCGCCGTCACTAACAACAACAACCTCTGGCTCCCCGTCATCGCTGCCAGGAATGGAGACTGTCTTCTTCTTGATCACTCCTGAAATAATGTCAATGGAAGGAAAATAGGAAGAAAGTACATCTACGCACCAGAGGCGAGACGAGTTCTCATTTTTGCAGCATGGCGCATATCAGTCTCTGGCTCATCTTCAGCAGATTCTATATTGTGATTTAGCATTGGTCGAAGGCAAGTAAAGAGATGCGTACTTGGATCAATCTCCGGCTCCATCTTGACATCCGTTGCCTTAGCCTTTCCCTTCCCTTTGTACGCTAACAAAAATTTCTCAGAGAGGGTCAAAATACATAGAACTGAATGCGGACCTGGCTTTGGCTTAGGAGGAGTGAAGACGATTGGCTCCGATGAGACGCTATCAATGTCCGATCCTAAATCCTCGCTGTCTGGCTCCTTCCACTCCCATTGATGGCTGGGGATACGGTATTGGGATACTGGGAGGAAACAGTGAGTATTTGTCCAAGTACATATTGATAAGGCAGTCACCGAGGTAAAGGACCCTGTCGCGAGCGGTGCGACCAAGCACCCGACAGTAGCGGGAAAGCTCAACTCCCGTTGGAAGAGAGTCCGTAGCCACAGTGAGTTTGGTTTTGTAAACGGTAGCACCCAGCCACAACTGCCGCTCATTGGGATATTTGCGGAAGAGGAATTGAAGTGCCTCGGGAAACAGAGCCTGGACTTCAGTATTTGCTTCCGCATTTGTCCACGATGAGTCGATAACAAGAGGTCTGTCTGGGGAGGCGAACACGATAAGCTTTGCCTTCTGCAATTCTTGAAGCTCATCTGCCGACGGGGTTTTGTTGTGGCGCACTGGCAGCTGCCCATCTGGCTTCATGTATTCATGTCAGCGAAAAACACTGAGAGAGGCAATGAAAAAAATTACCAGCAGCCCCCAAGGCAAGAAGATTACTGTACCATACGACGTTTGGAGAGACTTTTCCTACCACGTCATCAGCAATGGCAAAGGCTATGTACGACTGGGCTGCTTACTTTGCCTGCATTGACCTTTTTTGGCTTTTTTTGAGAGTTGTATCAGAGTTGGAGTCTGACTTGCGCTTCTTGACATTGCGCAGACCGGCACTGGTTTCTGCTATAGCCTCCTCCCGAGAGACTTTGACGGACTTGGAGCTAGAGGATGAGGATGAGCCTTGAGCTGCATCCTGAAAGCCCTTTAAAAAAGAGCCAATGCTAGGCTTGGCTTTGGGATGAGCACTCGCGATGTGGTCGCAGTCGCGGCATTTGGTACGCTGATCCTGGTCGACATAGGTGTTCTCGGCGCGGAGGCAGATACACTGCTGGCCATCGGCAGTCATTGCACGGCACCGGTTGTCGTCGACCATTTTTAAGAGCAAAAAACAAGAGTGGGGTGATAGTTCAAGATAAGAAATTTTTAAGGCGTGACAAAGCCTGAAACACCGACTCAACGGTCGCAAATTTGCTTCCGTCGGCTTCTGCCTGCAACCAAGACAGTCGCTAGATACATTTGAAGTGTTCCAAGAGCATTTCAAGTTGTGCAAATTATTTGAATTCAATTTTAGAATATTGTTCGCTGCAAAAATGTAGCCCAAGATTGCCTGCAGCTGTAGAACATGACTTGCGGCTGGTCGGGGACGTTGATGGCGGGAAGATAGCGCAGAGAAATAACGCCAAACATACCATATAAGGCAATTCCCGCTCTGTGTGTGAAGGTGAGCGCTGTGTGTGTGTGTGAACTGCTGTGTATGTGTGAAAAATTTAATTGTACAATGTGACCGCCATAAATACAGGCACCTCACTAATCCTTTCGTATTCCTTTTTGTTACTCCGATATTATTTAAAATCCAGAATACTACTGTGATAAGGAAGGAATTTTCTGTAGATTTAACTTTGTGTGAATATCTCCGTAACGTCGCCAACTTCGACTTGCCACTTGGTCGTGTTGGCCGCATTCGGATATCGGAACCTCCCGCGATCAGCTTCTCTTGATTGCCGTGCCTTCCCAAAAAGGCAGGTCCTGTGTCGGCCTCGATTCCCTCGCGCACGTGCGGCACAACCAGAATACTCTTGGACGCGACATGTACAAGAATCGAGAATGCAAAATGTTATTGTTCTGATAAGTGCAAGACGTGTTGTGTGCGCATCGAAAGCTGAGACGATCGGTCGATACACGCTGATGGTGCCGCACTGCCGCTAGCCCGCTGAATGAATTTCTAGGCCCGGGAAGCTGGCCCAATGTAACTCCGGCAAAACTCGGTCAAAGGAGCCTCAAATCCCCTAAGTTTTGGAGGTCCACAGGCCTCAAATCTCCCAAGTCGGAGAGGATATTGAATACCGCTATTTATTTTTTTCGCCTTTTTCCATAGCTATTAGCGCCCCACCGCTAAGAAAGGGATATTGATTGTGAGAGGTCGGAGCGGCTTCACAGGTAAGCCCCACCATTTTCTGGCCGCGTGTTTAGTAAAACCTTCAGGATGCGTGTCTATTGAAGTGAGTAACTGCTCTCGGTCTAAGACCAATTTGACCTGGAATTCGAATCCCCTAACTTGGAGTGGGTTTTCCGGAATTCAGCCTCAAATCCCCCAATTCCGGAGTCGAAAATCCCAAAGTTTTTGCCTCAAATCCCCTAATTTCGGACTTACCCTTAGGTGAGCTTCCCGGGGCCTGAATTTCTACTTATTTTAAGTTTTTGGAGAATCGAGACGTTTGTCCCACAATAAGAAAAAGAGGCATGGGAGGCGTCTGGGGCCGAATAGCGAGACTTCCACCACGATAAATGCTAGCGACTTGCTACAGTTTATTGCGACATGGCTGGGCGCCTATGGGATAGTCGGCCAGAACAACGGCCGATTCCCACCAAGGTAAATGTCCCCCTTCCTGTACAATCGGCGCGGAGGATGTGGAGACTGTCCCTAATCGGTTTTTGTGATGCTCCTCTCTCATTACCCGCGGATCTTGGTACCCTGGAGAAACATCAAACAATGGAAACACCCACGACCGTCGACGCGGTGAGTGTCTCGGGGACGTTCGCGCTTATTCGAATCTAGGTTGACGATCTAGGTTGACGATCAACTTGAAGAAACCTTGCGCCAACATTACACAGGATGACGCTCTGGGTTTGGTTCTGCTTCTGGATTGCGAGAGAAAATGCTTATCTTTCCGTGTTTCCTATACAGTAACTCATGTTCAGAATCCGCCCGGGATACGTACTTGACGACCCCGGGGAGAACCAAGATGGCAGCCCCTTTCCGAGGGACACTCTATCCCGGGAAACGCTGGCGTTGATGCGACTTGGTGACGGCCATGCAACGGCTCTGGCAAAACAGAGCGTTTGATGAAAGCTGAAAATTGGCTGAAAAAGCGCCGAGGCGGTGCCGCAGCGCACGTGACTTAACAGCCCTTGCCGAACACCAAATCCGTCCACTCACGCCCACTTCCCGAAATGGAAAGAGGTTCTCTTACTTGACGGCTCCTCCAGCCATTATTGGAGGCGAAGAGAACCCGAGTCAGTGATAATTTCACTTTTTTGCCATGGTTTCAGGTCAAATTGTATCTAGATGCTATGTGCTAAGGTCGCCAAGTACGTAGGGTCTTTGATATGAACAGAAGTCCTGGGATGTGATCCTTCACTGCTTCCCAGTTGCCATTTTTGCAATCGAAATCTGATTCCAATCTTTATTCCGCTCCGAGGCTTTCCCCACACGCTGTCGGGCCCACTGTTCGAAAGTCTTCATCTTGGGATACGCAGCCATTGCCGCGGCCGTTTGCTCTGCGACCTCTGGGCACTTTCCACTCGTTCTCGCTTCGTGTACGCGCTCTATGTCCGCAATTCTGCATCCCGCATGCCGCAATGAGCGAATATTCTGCAGGGATGACACTAGATTACTTACAGTGCCTTTGTGTGCGAATTCAACGATATGAGAGGGATCGCCAGCCAAGCAGGAATGGAGGAGAGCTGTTTTCCGGTTGCACGTTTGTACGACTCTTCCTGCTGCGCCATTGTTGATGCTGACAACCAAAATGAAATCAGATCATCATTTCAATTTATTCATATATCGACCTACCTTCACCCGCAACTACCAGAATTTGAGACGCGTAGGTTTGTGGATTCTGTTAAAAAATATTTCAGCGCAGACAGCGAGTCCTAAACGGGTCTTACCCGTAAAACAGCTGCTGCTACATGTCCGATATCCTCAACTGCCTGTGCACTCTGATGAGAAATTAACTAGTTTAAATCTTTAGAAACTTACGACCAACTGGTTCGTTGTAGTTGGCTTTAGACCTTTTTTCAGTACTCCAACAGCAATTGTGCCAATTTTGTTGTCGTAATTCTCCATAAAAAACCCTGGTCGCAGAATCCTGAAGTTCCTCTATTTTGGTCCGATGTTGCCGTTCAAATTAATTACTCACGTCCAAGGCAGCCCTTTTGATTCCCCGAGTGCGCGAATATGCCTTTCAATCATGATTTTGGCATGCCGATCCAACTTTGCATTGTCGTCATTGTACTCGCCGCCACGCTCGACGGACGAAAAAATATAAGACGAGACTCCGTACTCCGCAGAAATATCAGCAAGAGTCTGGTGTCCTTCAGTATGCATTGCACTGTTCGTGGAAATACTGTGTCGTACCTTGCCCTGTTTCTCCTCGCCATCCGCATTTACTCCGAGGCCTGGGAAAGCAAGCGCACAGAAAACTCCCCATATCCCACCCCGTTCCTTTTTGGCGTCCTCGAATATTTTCCGGATGTCATCGGGTGAATCCAGGTTGCCCTGAACGACGGTGACATTTTGAGTGTCGTGTGCCGCCAAAAGACTAGCAGCAGGAGAAGATGCTGTGCGGGTCAAGGCCAAAACATGGAATTCGGATTCGGGGTCGCCGAGGTGAAGGGCATGGATCAGGGCGCGACCTTGTTTTCCTGTAGCACCAGCGACGAGTATGAGCTTGTTTGCCATAAGAGAGTCTGCGCTGAGTCCACTATCCCTCTCGAGGATGCACGATGTTAAGCGACGGTGAATGAAAAGAGTACGTCAATGCCGAGATTATGTATCAGACCTAAATAGATTTAAACTCCCGATCATCACGGCGGCACTTAATTCCAACACTCACCGTCGCCCACCAGCATCATCCCTCGGCTCGTTGGTACTTGAGGAAGGATATGTCTTTGCTTGCCGTGCGGATTCTGTGTGACCATTTACATGACGAGATTAATTCTTCCGTCGATTTCGGCGCCCCGCGGCCCGCATCTGTATTACTGTCAAATACGGTGATGTTGGCTGTATCTGTCATCCAAAATATTCTGGCCCAACCCATTGGGATGAACGCCACCTAATTTAGCGCCGGACTCCTCGAACCAGTGCTGTCACTGCGGTCCGAATAGTTCCCTCACAATTCACCGGTGGGGCCGAGTGGGTGCTCGCGATCTCTCACCACATTCTGCTCAGACTGGTCGACCTCAGCTCCGCTCGTCTACGATATGTAGTGGCCAGCGCAACTCTTTCTACAGCTCCGCCCGGGTCTGTGTACATCATTCGCATCAGAATAGAGTGCCGGATATACATCAAGGCTCTGAACCGGACCGGATATTTTGGTCTACAACTACGATGATAAATTCGGGGCGCCGCGTCTCCCACTTCGCCATCCCCCCTTACGGTCCTCACCCATGGCTGCGACCTCGCCACTAGGTGCAATCTCTGCTGAGGTGACTGCTTTGAATGACTACGCGGCGGTGAGATATACGAACAGTGAGCTCAACAGCCTCGGTCCCATGCTATGGGATATCTGACGCTCTCTCACAGTCGCATTCCTGGTAGATATCGTGGTGGTCTCTGCGTGCCCGGTTTTAACCCCCTTGCGCTTGCGCAGACGTTCATGGTTTTCGACCATATCATCACCTTCGAAACGGAGGTAATTCTTGTTGCTTGGCATTGAATCATTTCTGACCCGACGCAGGTCGCCAAGATATGGACGTAAGTTCTGGCCTCTACGTGAACGATATTTTCTGATGATCCCCGCAGACTCCAGTGGCGACTGCCGAAGGTCCTCTTCCTCGTGAATCGATATGTGATACCCCCAATGTTGATGTACGTCTGCAATTATAACCTCGATCATCCAACCTACTGTTTCGCCAGATTTGACGGTGTAGGCACGGCACGACTCCCAAGCACGCAATGAAGTTTCTGACCAGAAATCTCCGATTAGTACCGACTCTCTATGATCTTCCGGAATCTCTGTATGTAGAGGTTTATTTGTTGCAGGGTGAATGTCCTGCGCTCATGTGCGCTCTATAACCTTTGCAGGTGTAGCTTTGTCGCAAAGTGGACCTCATGGTTCGAGGCGCTTCGTATTCAGTATTCGATAATCTTAACTCACTAACCACTACCTTAGGCCAACAATCATCTCGTTAGGAACGGTCGAGACTATACTAATAGTGCGTGTGCTTGCTATCTGTGAGCAAATTTTTCCGATGTAATATTTCCTTGATTCTACGTTACGTTCAGGTGGACATCGCAAGGTCACAAACTGTCGTGGTATCTCGCATTGAACTGACGGCTCCCAGTGGGTTCGCAACTTTCTGGTTACCGCATTTCTATGTATGGTCTATTATTCAATGAACCAATGAGATTAAACTATATTTTTTGTAGGCGCCATGGCAGCGTGGATAACGCTGAGCTCTAAAATCATGACGAAAACCACCGGTATGTTTTTGAATCAACGAGTGTTCTATATCGAGAGACTGACGCACATTAGGTTCCCCCGGCGGCATTCTCTTCCCTGGATGTTTATATTCAGCTCCGAAATATTTCTTCGCCGCGTGGTGGGTTCATAGTGAAGTCATAAATCGAAGGCTGAATGGGCTTTCTCAGGATTCCTCCCGTAGCATTTGAGAGTGAGTCCACCTATAAGGGTTAAATGGTTATTGATATTCCCCAGGTACAATCATTCTCATTACACTATACTACCTCAGCGAGTATGAATGGTCCCACATCAATTTAACGTATGTCTTGAACACTATCAAGGTCTACTCAGCTGACTCGGCACCCAGTCTACGAGTTCTAGCCCGGGATTCCATGATCTACTTTTTAATCATGTTCTGTATGCCAAGCATTCCTTCATATCTGGTTCATAGATAACATGAACTTACAGTGGTGCTCCTCGCCAACTTATTCATAGCCAAGTGGGGTCACGACTTCCTGGGATCCCTTTTGATTGCGTGAGTTCGGTGATTCACAGTGAAGACATTCCACTGGAAATCGTATCAGACCGTCAAGCGTAATTGCGTGTGTAGCGGTGGGCTTTAACTTCCTGTTAACGCGTAAATCAATCTCACGAAAAGTCAAACAGGCAGCGCGAATGATGATGAACATCCGCGAGGTCGGTGACGTAGATATAGAGCCTCTTCCGGCAATTGAATTCAGAACTCCGGCTACGACAACTATGGGCGATGGAGAAGTGTAATGTGGAAATATAGGATATGTAGTTGTATGTGTACATGTTTGGTCCTGGTTGAGCCCGCGCGCGGGAACACGTGATTGTTAACCCTAGAATATTCAGTATTTACTACGTAATTTGTATCGACTATGTAGGAAGGAGTCGGAATAAATTAGAGGATTGAACATTCATGGAAGGAGCTGCTGGAACATGATAGAACAAAAAATGTTGAGAAGAGTGCATGCTGCTAGTTCATGACTTGGTCAATTCAAAAAATTTTAGCGCCACAACGTCTTGTCAGATTCAATGTGGAGGCAGAAAAGGCATGGGCCAAACTATCCCCGCCGAATTGAATACAAAATTCTGAGTAATCAATCTGTCATGAGGGAGAGCGCCTAATCGAGCGCTTTCTGCTTGCTGGATGACAACTTGCACTGTAACTTGGGCGCTGGACGGTTCAAAGCGGTTTGTTGTTGACACCTTCCATCCATACCTGACCTGCCTTCAAGTTCCACGCTATGATGAGGAATTCAAACAAACGCTCAGCTTGAAGCTGATGAACAGACAGAATAGTAACCTCTTTGAACGTCGGTCGAGCACCCTGTTGAAGTCAGTGACAAAGGAAGCGTCGAAGGTCAGAATTTGACGCCCACAAAATGCATAAAAATAGAACCGAGAGCGGTCGAATCTCCACGTCCTAGGCTTCCTCGTCAGCTGTATGTTATTCACCTTCACCAACGCTATATTGCCTCATTCCTTCCAGTTCTAGTATCTAGTTATGACCTACACCAACGGCATCGCTCCCATTGTGACCGTTTACGGCCCAGGGAACCTCCACCACCTCTCCTATGCCTCCAACGGCGGAATCCCCAACGTCGTGGGGATCATGCCCACTCCCGCGTCCGTCACCTCCGAAAACAATGTTACCAACTTCCTCCTCGGGTTTTCGTACACCTATACCGGCTATTCGTTCTACTGGGACGGGAAGGGTCCGGCGTTCTGGCGTAACGCGGGGTCCATTTTCACCGAACCCGTCGGAACGAGCTGGTCGGCTGCCACGAGCGCGTTGTGGGGAAACGAGGTTATTTTGGGTGCGGACGTTACGGCGCAGGTAGCGACTGCGGAGAATCGCGACAACGAGGTTATCGTGTTCATTATTCCAGATGACCTCGATTGAGGAGATAGAAGTTGTTCTGTAATGGAGATTAGCGTACGCAGTTTCTTCGGACCGGGCTCAGCTCCGTAATAAAGTGTGTTTGGCACAGGTGAATCCGTGAAGTCGGGAAAAAGGGCCGGAAGGTACAAGGAACATAGATTATGCACATACATTGGATCAAGCAAAGCACCGATATATAAGCCTCGCGTTCGCCCTCCATCGCAAGATCACGGGGAATATTAATACCACCCGCCTCGAGGGATACATGCTCCAAATCCAATTAATCAAGATTCACGTACCCCAAACTCCTCCGGCAACACGAACTCGCTTGGCGTCTCCTGAAACTTGAGCAGCACCTCGGGCAAGGGCACACCAAATGCCTCTGTGCGCCGCCCGTACCCGTACCCGCCGCGCGTGTTGCGCAGGGTGGCGATGGTAAGCAGGAAGTCGGGGATGTGAAACTCGTTCTCGTGCTCGTGTGAAGCGGAACCGGAAGTTGAGGACGAGGACGGCGGCGGGTCGAGAAGGAAGGCAGGAAGGGGGACGCCGAATGCGGTTGTGGGCTTGGCGGAGGCACGCGCGGGACGTGGGGCGGGCGGCTTGGAGGCGATTGCGGTTCTGGACTTGGCGGAAACGTGCGCGGGGGGTGGGGCAGACCGCCTCGGGGCGGAGGGGGAAGTGAAGGTGGAGATGGAGATGGAGATGGGAATGGAGGGAGACGGCTGAACTGGGGCAGAATGTGGTATCGGCGCAGGTCGAGGCGGTTGAGGGGCAGATACCGAAGAAGCAGGCACTGGCACGGGCACAACGCCCGAAAGCGCCCGTGCATTCATCGGCACCACCGCGCCCTCCGCGTACCACGACGTCCACCGTTGGCCGTCAGGATACAGCCACACAAGACCGTTGTACGGTCTTTGCGGCTGCGATTGTGCTTGCGGGTGCGGACTTTGCTGTAGAGTCGCTGGCATGTAGGCCCTAAAAGTGGGGTCCGAGCGGTAGTACGAAGCAACAGCTGGCCGTGGAATGGGCGTTGTTTGTGCGATGCTCTTGCTCAGCGCGGCAGCCTTGGCGATGGCCACGAACGCCGACGGCAACTCAAAGTCCACGGGAGGCGTCTTGTAATCGTGGAGAAGCATATCCGGGAGCGCAACCCCGAATGCCTCGATCGGCCGCTCCCAGACACCCGTCTTAGTGCGGATTATGGGGTTGGATTTAGAAGTTGCCACCGAATTGTCGTTGTCGGGAAGGGGATGGCTGCCTATCGTCTCAGCCCGTTCTTGTTCCGGTTCTTGAATAGACGTCTGGTCACAGAGTCTGATCTTGGGTTTAGCCGGCGCCGGTTCGAAGACAAAGTCCGGGAGGCAGAACTCGTACGCGTCCATGTCGCGCAGGATCGGCGGAAGCGGAACACCGAATGGATACAGATGTCGAGTTCCAGAAAGCCGGTTATTCAAGATGTTGGACTGCGACTCGGATTGAACGCGGCACCGTTTAGGGGGCCGGGAGGGAGGTGGGTCATCTAAAGAGGACAAAATATGAGTGCAGCGGACGTAGAGGAAGGGGAAAGGAAGAGTCTACCCTGTGAAATCAGGGATGAGACGCTCGGGGCTCGTGGATGTGCAGACTTGCTGGATTCACTGTCTGATTGCTCTCTCTGTTCAGAAAGCAGCTCCGCAGCTACGGCGGCGGAAGAGCAAACTGTAGCGTACCAAGTGAGATTTCTATCGCGATAAAAGACAAAACCCACTTGCCACTCGTAGCTCGTGAACTAAGGTCGCACGAGGGCTTGCGAGGAATGATTGGATCAGCAGATTTGCTCGACTCACTGTCTGATTCTTCTTCCTCTTCAAAGACCAGATGCGTGACTACGTAAAATAAGATGAGTTTCTTGCTTGAAGGAACCAAAACGAAATCGAGCATACTCTTTCCAAACATACTTCCGGTGTGAATGTGCTCCTCAACGTCCACCTCCATGGCCAGTTTTCTGGTGAACGCATGGGCTTGGTAAGCAGAAGACATCGACTCCAATTTTACCTAGACACAGACTCCGTAGTTGTACGGACAAAGCTCAACGGGGGGTCTTCGTCCATATGGTAATCGCCGTCCATTCCTTGGCCCACGTTGTAGCAAAGATAAGGGGGTGGAAACACGGCCGTGGCAGAGCTAATCTAAATGGACGTGCAAGTACAAGGATTTATTCTGAGAGCGTGTAAACTGGGGTGGAACACAGAGAAATTCCAAGACTCGTCGCGCGTGTGGTGAGAGACAATGGAGTAGGTGAGGCTGTGCTAATTGATCTGATGGATTGATCGCGGATCCGTAATCGCTATTCTCCTCCGCTTTGTCCTTGCGCGTCGTCCCAAGCTCCTGGTCCCTCGTTCCTGGTTTTGCTGCGAGGCTCATTTGAGATGCGGTCCACACCGGAATCTCATCGGCCCATACGCGTTCTCAGGTTCTCACCGCCGACTCTCTCTGGCTCCCCGGATTAAGTACAGGCCAAGTACTTACTTGCCATGCTGACCTACAATTGCAACGCGGAAGGCTGGAATTCGATTCCGAAGTTCGAAATACAGACATGAGCTTTCGAACCCCTTGAAAAACTCAACTCAAATGACGACGCAACGTTTGAAGCAAATCGAGTAGAGTGGGGGTCCGACTCCCTAAGGCGTCCTCCGCAGGGTCTAGAATTCGAAGTTTCCTGCGGAACCTGACGCTTTGAATTACTCGAAGAAGCCACGTGAATAGCCGTAATTCATGAGAATTTCAACAAGAAGATTTTTCAAAGCATCAAAGCGCGCAACAATGGGCCGCGGCGCATAAATACCTGTGGGTCTCGGTAGATCGTGCCACCGTCGTTTATTTAACCTTGCCTCCCTCCTTTCCCTTCACCGCGCGTTATCCACATCGAAAACCAAACACGTCTCCTGCACGTATGTCGTCCTTATTGATGCCCTTGGATCCGTGCTGACTGTGTCGACAGAATATGACCGAGTACGACTACTCACCAGAGGCTATCCAGCAATACATGGACTCGCAGGCACGCATCCAGCAGTGGAGTGCCGACACCGCGCGTTCGGGCCCCTGCGATCCGAGCACACCACCCACACCCGCCGCGCCTCGTTCCATCGCCCTCCCTCCGACTCAGGCTAGTGGCACGCGCAAGACGCGCGCACGTCCAAATCTCACCATTCAGACTAGTCCGCCGCGCGCTGCTGCGCCGGCGCCGGCGAACCAGGTGTACGCCTACACGCAGCAGACGACCCCGTACGGCTCCCAGGTCAAGATCACCTCCCAGACGTCGGACGGGCGGTACATCCAGCAGCAGTCGTACCACCACACCACGCTCGCCGCACCGCAGTCGCTCGCGGTGCCGCCGGTGAACTACGATCCGCTCGCACGGAACCCGTACCCCACGCCCGAGCACCTCCAACACAGTCTCCCTCATGCGAACCCGCGCGTCCGCTCCAAATCCTCGCACAGCGACCGCCCCACGCAGCCCATCTACGCGCCCCCCGTCCCACCCATCCCCGAGCGCCATCGCGCGCACTCCAGCACCCGCCCAGCCGGTGCCGCGGCGCCCCTCTATCCTGCAAGTGGTGCGTACGCCAACGGCTTGTACGGCGCACCCTCTGCCGCCGCTTCCGCGGTCCACCTCCCTGCCGCTGGGTACCTCCCCCGCAACTGTAGCGCAGTACACCGCCATGGAGAGGGCGAAGTCGAAATCATCGGCGACGCTCAATATGCGCTATGCCACCGACGCTCAGCGCCACCCGCGCGTCGAGCAGGCTCCTCCGATGCCCGCGCCTCAGCAAGCGCCGGTTCAAGCGCAGGCGGGGTTCTACGCCACGCCCCGCGCGTCGAAATCCTCCGCGACGCTCTACGCCGAGCCTCACTCGCACTCCAAGTCCTCCAAGTCTAAATCGTCTTCGAAACGCGAGCGCGAGCGCCGCCCGGCTATTCCTGAGTTCGGGGAGAAGATGTCCACTCCGCACCCCGCTGCTGTGAGTCTTCATTTCTCTTCCTTCTCGTTTTGTTCTGGAGCTTCATTCTGACGCTGGTTGTTGCAGTCTCAGATGCTTGTACACTCCCTCGTGCCAGTCGCGTCGTACAAAGACAGCCACCCCGAGCCCACCACGCGCACCAAGCAGCCGTCGCTCTTCAAGCGCATGTTCCTCGGGAAGAGGAGCACCTAGACGCCCTCTCAAACACGCTCCCCCGGAATTTCCCTCCCCATCCTTTCTTGCATCCATCTCCTGCTCGCATCTACGTCCTCGATCCGACGCTCGCCGTCCCCACTCTCCTTAACCTCAATCTCATCTCGCCACTCCATCCCGGCAACCCCACTCATTACCTATCTCGAACTCTGTCCTCGTCCCGTTTTCTTCTTCCGTCTTATCCTTGTACCGTCTGCGCTTCCTTACTTGTCTGAGATAAATCAAACCCATCTGTCGTGTAGATAGCATGTACGTAGTACTAGTTCGCCGCGGAAATTCAATACATCAACTTTACTTCTAACGCTCGTTCGTGGTCCCCATCTGGATTCGCCGTCTTTCCGAGAGAGAGACAAAAGCAGGTGTGTCAAGATAGCGTGGCAGTATTATTTAATTTAGACGCTCCGGTCGAAGCATCACTAGGTGTAGCTGAAACATACGATTTTCGAGCAGACCCTGATTCTTACCCACGGCCCGAAGTTGTTGTTCTAGAGCATCCGGCGATGGTTGTTCTCCTGTCTAGACGCCGTCAGATATGCATCCCGCGTCGGAGTCCGTTCAATTATGGAGGAAGCCGGAAGGTTCAGGACCGGTCGCTCGATTTCACCAAAGTTACTACCAAGATATTTCTGACTGTTCGATAAATGGACCAAGCTACGAAGATAGGGTTTTGCTTCGAGCAGCTTCGACAAATCTTAGCAATGCACTCCTAGATGCTCCTCCCGTTTGCAACATTCTTCGACCATTCCAGAACGATCGCGTTCCGTTCTAGTGGCTCTGTCGAATATTTGTACATTTCTTGGACATGGAGCTAGTCCTTATGGATATCCCTAACATGAATGGACTAAGCATCGAAGATCGGGTTTCACGCGCACTTCCAGCAGTCTTGAAGAGTTCGAGGGGTATGCTTGTCCTGAATGCCTCCCGCTCCAACATCCTTCGACGATTTCCGGAAGGATCGCGCTTCGTTCTGGTGGTTCTGTCGGATATTTGTACATTTCTTGGACCTGGAGCTAGTCCTTACGGATATCCCTAGCTGTAAAGGTGGCGTTCAGGTCAGTCCAATAGACTTATCTCGGTATGTTTGCGGATTTAGCCGATAACCGTCCTCCATTTGACTCCGTTTCGTTCTAGCTATAAATTGGTCCCAGTCCGCAACTCGATGTAGCATCTCTAGAATTCCCCCATGCCAAATTTCTTCTGGACATTCCTGTTGCTACCGACGTTACTTTGCGCCGCATCGGAGCCGCATTGGTACAAACGCAATAAAGCCACTATTCAGAAGATATACGACCGTACGTGGACTTGAGACACGATCAGTTAAAGAGCCTGTACGAGGCTACTGATTTCACCCGCCAGTCACTGTGTACCCCGCAAATGCTCAGATTATCTCTGAGGGTGCCTCCGCCGTACCTGATGGCCTATTCAACGTAAATGCAACGGGGAGGATCACCCCTGTCGGCGAATTCTTCGGATTCCAGGACTCGATCGAGTACTTCTTCGGGCTGGCGCCGCTGCCTTCTGGTGTCCCGCCGAATGGGGCCCTCACCAAAGCGACGTTGGTTCAGTTTACCTCGGGGTGCCCTGACGTCGCTGCAAGCACGGTGTATCTCAATATCAGTACAATAAATCCCGATAATTCGCCTGGGGCATACATTACGGCGTTAAAGCAGGTATGTTTATTGCAGGCGATACCATATTTGCAATATTGTGTTTACAACTCTGCTGCAGACCGCGTTTTGGCGCTTCGACAAAGACGGCGCGGTGCTGGACTATGAAGCCTGGATACCATCACTGGATCGATTTGTGAATCTCATTAATGGGGTGCCGGATTTTTATGCCCCAGGCCCTATGAACGCTACAATCCAATCTATTTGTGAACAGCAAGCGCAGACATGCATTGGGAACGACACGGTTTATGATAGCGTGGGGGATTGTGTTCAGACGCTCTCGGCGAAACCGTTCGGGCGGTTGGATGAAGCTTGGGGCGACAATGTTGTGTGTCGCACGATCCATGTACTGTTGACGAAGTTCCGGCCAGATGTATGTGTTTTGCGCGGTTGGGTGAATGAAGATGAATTGATTCTGCATAATCACAGGTTCATTGTCCTCATGTCGGTCCAACTGGCGGCGGAAAATGTATCGATGTCGACTACAACGACGTATGTCAAAATCGAGTTTCAGTTGAACATTGAATCTTGACTCGATAATGACAGGTATTTTTCAACGACCAATTCCTGTTTGGATCCGGGGGGAAACCCTTCAACTGCGACAGCTGGCGCAGATAGTTACATTCTGACTCATTTGCAAATTCAACTACACGTACATAGATGAACTTCAATCAGGCGCTTTCTTTCTGGGTTTCCGGTGGGTTTCAATACAAACCGAGGTGGAAACCAGCATCAACCAATGTCGAATAATGCCGATCGGCTGTCTCGGCGGAGCTGCTCGCCTGCCGTATCGCGACAAAGTCCACAGCGTGCTGCCTGTCTTCGGCTTAGCGGCACATTGGCTATTTGGAGCTCCGCTTCGCTAAATTGGTGTTGGGCTCAGTGTAACACTTCAAGTGGTTCTGTTAACGCATGGATATATTCGGTTCTGGTCATTCTTCAAGGATAAGCACTCCGAATTAGTGCTGCAGCCCGATCGTTTCTGGGTTCCACAGAGCATTTGAAGGGCAGCGGGTGGCTGAGCCAAAGATCCATCAGACAAGGAACCATTGAGGGCATCGAGATCATACCTCATAGTGCCCGTGGTTTGGCCCAAGGGAGGTTCGATGATTATGCCGTTTTCACGTGCTTTGGAAATGTTGAAGACCGAGAGGACCGCACTACATGTCAGAAACAGAATTGTTTCTGCAAGCACTTTCCCTGTAGGTGGAAATCTATAAGTGAATGCGTGGTTCGGGGAAGAATATATACCAGGACAAATACTGTAGAGTGTAAGTTAATTGATGAGATTGCTGTTCAAGACAGTCCTACCGTCGTCCAAAGCCGAATGAAATTCTCGTGGGGTCTAGTTCCGCGGCCTTACCGGTCTTTTCAATAAATCGAGCTGGGTCAAATACCATGGGGTTGGTATATCGCGCAGGGTCGTGAGTCATTTTCCTGGAGCATGGTTTAGACTCTGGACACAAGAAAAGTCGCAAAATAAACCAGATATTTGGGATCACGAAAGAGTCCTTCGGAATGAGCATGGGTGTTGCTCCTTCACCCCGCTCGTAGATGAAATCCGCCCGTGCGCGATGAGCGAAACCTATTAATAATTAGAGAACGGGACGCACTGACGAGTTCAAATATACCAGTAGGAACGGAAACATGGTAGCGCAAGATCTCTTTGCATAGCGCATTCACATAGGGAAGTCGCCCGCGGTCCGAGATGTCTGGGAGCCGATCGGTTCCTACAACTGCATCGATATCTTTCTGGGCGGCAGCTTGAACTTCTGGATAGAGGCTCATCGCCCGGAAAAAGGCTTTGATTTGGGCTGAACTCTTAGTCGGAGGGATGTTCACGAACCGTCTAGGAACGAAGGAATGTAAGCATACCGTGTCGGCTCCACCTCCTTGTATGACAAAGGCTGCCCATTTGATTAAGTACTCCTCGTGAGATCCCTCCTCAAGTAAACTAGCGGTGAAGGAAGGTTCTATATTCCCGGCGGCCTGTGAAGATCAGTCATGGTTAGTCACAGCGACACCCATTAACGACTGACCAGCTGCTCCTTGACGTGCTCACAACTTGTGTCCACAGTTCTGTGAATCTGGCTTGAACACTCTTTGGCGGTAGTGTGAAACCCCCCACCGGGTAGCCATTCAGGCCAGTAACGTACTAGCAACACGATTAATAGGAATGAATCACAGTTGTCAATAGTGTGCTCACGGGCTGGGATGATGTCCACCAGAGAGGCCCCCAGTGTGGTTGCCCGAGAAAAATTGGATACTGATGTGTTGAACATCTCCAGAAAAACATCTTGTTCTGAATCTGGATCGACGTTATATCCGTACGCTATACGCAAGGTAATTGTAATGGATCGGGTGTGAACCCGAAAGCCGTGCGTTGGTTCTTTAGAACCCCGTGGACAATTCCTTGTTGATGCGTGACCCGACGTGAACTTCGCTTCAGCCTTGGCTGGCCCTGTTCACTCGGAAGCCTCTAGACGTCGGTAAGCGTTCCGCCTTTACCGAGATGCTGAAGGGAATAAGCTAGATAGCTTGTCGTTGCGTCGATGCAAGGGTAATGTTAACGTGGTGGAAAAGAATATATTCCAATACCTACCTGTAACTATTTATGTTGCAGTGAATATGAAATAGAGTATGAAACGTAGGTAACCGGAGCTGTACCCACGAGGTGACAGAGTAGATTCCGTAGATCATCGCAAGGTGTTGAAACAGATAAATAAATTAAATATGGTCGACTCACGCTTGTTGACTAAATGGACCAGTATCCATGACAGTAATGGCCCCGGTCATTCTGCGCGATTAGTTGTATTGCGACTCGCACCATACCGTGCGTACTTACCTCTCAATGAGTTTCAACGCTTCTTCTGGTTTGCCGAGAAGACTCTGCAAGAATTTGTGTACCTCCGATGTTAGCAAGGGTCCAAACCGGGAGATAATCGACGTCGAGTTGCCAAAGAGCTGATGGTAAAGCTTGCGCTCTCGCTTGACGCGGTCTCCGTACTGCACCAGGGTGACTATGTTGTCGAAACCCATCAACTCCCCGGCCATCGGCAACACTGGGCGATCAGAAAAATTGACACCGTGAGTTTCTAGCAGGTCTTCCGCGACTTCCAGAGAGTTGACTATGATCATAGTTTGACCGAGGACGGTCAGAGACGAAATTTCTCCTAATCGAATATTTGTGAGGATTCCCGTTTGTAGCTTCAACCGCGCACCCCAAATCTCGCCGAGTTTTGCGAATTTGAGCCAGGGCTGAGAAGTGGGAACATCGAGAATGTTGCCTACGATGGGAAGTCCCCGTGGCCCCAGTGGTAGTGGTGGAGTTCTGCGCCTGCGGAAAGAATAGGCAAATGTAATGGCCGCAATGGTCATTATGAGAGTCCAACGGGAGTCCATGGCTCAGAAGTCGAGCACGGTGGCTGGGGATGGAGAGGGAGCACGGACTATATATCGCTGTTATCTAAATCGGATCCGATAACAGGGGCTCACGAGCTCATGCAAGACGTCAAGGAGATGAAAAACTGCTTGACACAGGCACGCACTGCAGCCTTCTGCTGGTACCTCGTACGAGCAGAAAGATATTTTTGAGGTATAAACGAGATGGCGCTCTACACCGAGGTGAATATTGCGCTGACTGGTATGCCGTGCCCCGAGATAACGCTGCTTGCGCTAATGAAATTCGCGGAAGATTTGACTGATGCGAAGGTGCTTGAGGCAAGTTTGGAGTGACTAATAGGGGAAGTCAAAGTTGAGAATCACGTACGATTCTGACGTGATTCAAGAGGTGATTCTGGGGATGATTCTCGATCGAAAATCCGCACCGTTTTTGAGAATCACCCTGAATCACCGCGGATTCTTGTTTCGCCTCCGGAGGAGAAACACGGCAGAATCGTGATTCTGAATCACTTTCTGAATCCGCGTCTCGTAAACACTAACCCTTATCCTCGATCACTTTGCCTCCGTTGAGTTAATCAAAAATTTTAAATCCCATTAAAATTTACACTCTTACTGAATCCTACAGCATGGCACGCGACAAAAAATCTGCTACCCCCCGAACAACCTGCTAAAGCTCGCGCTCCTGGTAAAATGGGAGATAGCTGGGTCATAATTGAAGTTGACTCAGATAGAATTACCCTGTCCCAAGTGTTTCCTGATTATCCAGGCCATGGTTGTGTTCGAGCTCACAGTACCAGGACCGAGGTCGCAGAAGGCACTGGCAGGAGACACGTCAGCAAATTTTGATGTTTCACGTGATGGAAGACAGAAAATAAAATGACTATTTAGGAGTTGATGAAGGAAACGAGTAGCGTAGAATCCAAGTAGAATCCATGCGGAATCGAGAGTGAGAATCAGGGCGGTCAAAGTTGATCACGATTCTGGAGCGATTCTGTTCCGTGAATCGGATCAGAATCACCTTCTGAATCACGTCGTGATTCTCAACTTTGACAATAATATACGGTAAATTGCATAAACTGTTGGAACCTCCAAGAAAGGTTCTGTCACAAATGGAACTATTGAAGCATCCAGGTATGTATTGCACTCACGCCTGCACATTCCCGCTCTAGGAGCAAATCGAGTACGGTTTAAGGTGATGGAGCTGTGCATTGCACCGCGGAGTGAACGGACGCGAACATGCGCGAGTCCGTATTTGGACTCACGGCTCTATGCGGCCCTGGCCTAGAGCGTCTTGAAGTCGTTGTATCTCTTGGGAATTTGTCGTATGTAGCATATATAATTTTGATTCTGGCTCATTCAATCAATGTAGTTCTACTGTTTAGCGCCAATTTTTCTTTGCGATCTACCGCATATTAATCACTGCAAGCTTGCCTCAAGGACCTTCGCATCCATATCGCCGGGGAAAGATAGTACCCGACATTGCAGAGTTGTCCAATGACGCGAGGAGCGCTTCGTAGTCGTTGTTTGCAAACGAGTTTCAGCATTCTCTCAGAGCAAGAAATCAGAAACCTCACGGCTGTCGAATCTGTGGCCTAGCAAACCAGCAAACGTGAGCATGGAAATCTAATAAATCGAAGTTACACACTGGGCTCGAGTCAGTACCACCGATGTAATTTCTCAAAGATATTCGTCTGACGTTACTGGCGTAGGACGTTTGTCGACTGGTCAAAACTAACGACTGGTTCGAATCTAGTTACATGGGCATCGGCCCCGAAATAATTCTGGAAGCTCTGGGTGAATCGCGTGGCACCGGCAGTGTTGGTGAAGAGACCTGGTAGGGGTGGTTGAAAACGGCGGTGGCAAGAGGACAACATGAAGCCATTACCCAAGAGCGTTCAATTGACACCAACGCTCACGTTAACTCCGCCATCGACGCCGGGTGCGACATTCAAAGTGAGCGCTGGAAAATTGGAAAATGAACGTCAGTATGAATAGAATCACCGAGGAAATCGGAAGGCGCATGCGTTTTGCTGATGATAAACGCACCAGACAGCGGTCTGTTCGCGTCCGTGGGCGGAATGCAGCTGTGCGTTATTCCTGTCGAAGTTAATACCGATTGACATCGACTTCGCCGACAACTTGGGTCGATACGGTAAGCGACGGCTCAATGGTGAGGATGCCAAGGAAGTCCAAGCCTAAGAGACAAGAAAAACGTTTGCAGGTACATAGTAACTCGCCGACCAATTCCTGTTTGGATCCGGGGGGGAAACGCTCCAACTGCGACAGCTGGCGCTGATATTTATATTCTGACTCATTTGCAAACTCAACTACACGTACATATATAAAATTCAATCAGGCGCTTTCTTTCTGGGTTTCCGGTGGGTTTCAATACAAACCGAGGTGGAAACCAGCATGAACCAATGCCGAACAATGCCGATCGGCCGTCTGGGCGGAGCTGCTCGCCTGCCGTATCACGGCAAAGTCCACAGCGTGCTGCCTGTCTTCGGCTTAGCGGCACATCGACTATTCGGAGCTCCGCTGAGCTAAATTGGTATTGGGCTCAGTGTAAGTTAAAACTTAACGCATGGATATATTCGCTTCCGATCATTCATCAAGGATAAGCACTCCGAATTAGTGCTGCAGCCCGATCGTTTCTGGGTTCCACAGAGCATTTGAAGGGCAGCGGGTGGCTGAGACAAAAATCCGTCAAACAAGATATCACTGAGGGCATCGAGAACATACCTCATAGTGCCCGATGTTTGGCCCAAGGGAGGTTCAATGATTATCCCGTTTTCACGCACCTTGGAAATGTCGAATACCGAGAGGATCGCACTACATGTCAGGAACAGAATTGTTTCTCCAAGCAATTTCCCTGTATTTGGAAATCTGTATAAGCGAGCGAGTGGTTTGGAGGAGAGTATGTACCAGGACAAATACTGCAGAGTGTATGAGTTCGTTCAAGATTGCTGTCCAAGGCAGTCTTACCGTCGTCCAAAGCCGAATGAAATTCTGGTGGGGTCTAGTTCCGCGGCCTTGCCGTTTGTTTCAAGGAATCGGGTTGGGTCGAATACCATGGGGTTGGCATATCGCGCAGGGTCGTGAGTCATTTTCCTATGGCATAATTTAGAATGTGCACGCCAGACGAGTCACAGAACAAACCATATATTTGGTATCACCAAAGAGTCCTTAGGGATAAGCATGGGTGTCGCGCCTTCACCTCGGTGATAAACGAAATCGTCCCGTGCGCGATGAGGGGCAGCTATTCATAATTCCAGGACGGGACAAACTGAGGAGTTCAAACGTACCGGTAGGGACAGAAACATGGAAGCGCAAGATCTCTTTGCACAACGCATTCACATAAGGAAGTCGCTCGCGGTCCGAAATATCTGGGAGTCGATCGGTTCCTACAACTGTATCGATTTCTTTCTGGGCAGCAGCTTGAACCTCGGGATACAGGCTCATCGCCCGGAAAAAGGCTTTGATTTGGGCTGCACCCTGAGTCGGGGGCTGTTCACGAACTGTCTGGGAAACGAAGCAATGTAAGCATACCGTGTCGGCTCCACCCTCCTTGTATGGCAAAGGCTGCCCATTTGATCAAGTACTCCTCGTGAGACTCTTCCCTCAAGTAAATTTGCGGTGAAGGAAGGTTCTGCAGTCCCGGCGGCCTGCAAGGATCAGTCACGGCTGATCACAGCGACACAAATGAACGACTAACCATCTGCTCCTTGACGTACTCACAACTTGTGTCCACAGTTCTGTGAATCTGGCTTGACCACTCTTTGGCGATAGTGTGAAACCCTCCACCCGGTAACCATTCAGGCCAATAGCGTACTAGCCGCCAAATTAATATGAATGAATCACCGCCGTCGAAAGTGTGCTCACGGGCTGGGATGATGTCCACCAAAGATGCCCCCGGTGTGGTTGCCCGAGAAAAATTAGATACTGATGTGTTGAACATCTCCAGAAAAACATCTTGTTCTGAATCTGGATCGATGTTGTATCCATACGCTATACGCAAGGTGATGGCCCCGGTCATTCTGCGCGATTAGTTGTGTCACAGTTCGCAACATAGCCTACGTACTCACCTCTCAATGAGCTTCAACGCATCTTCTGGTTTGCCGAGAAGACTCTGCAAGAATTTGTGTACCTCCGATGTTAACAAAGGTCCAAACCGGGCGATGATCGACGTCGAGTTGCCAAAGAGCTGATGGTAAAGCTTGCGCTCTCGCTTGACGCGGTCTCCGTACTGCACCAGGGTGAGTATGTTGTTGAAGCCCATCAACTCTCCGGCCATCGGCAACACTGGGCGATCAGAAAAGTTGACGCCGTGCGTTTCTAGCAGGTCTTCCGCGATTTCCAGAGAGTTTACTATGATCATTGTTTGACCGAGGACGGTCAGGGACGAAATTTCTCCTACTCGAATATTCGTGAGAATTCCCGTTTGTAGTTTCAACGGCGCACCCCAAATTTCACCGAGTTTTGCGAAGCTGAGCCAGGGGTGGGAAGTGGGAACATCGAGAATGTTGCCTACGATGGGAAGTCCCCGCGGCCCCGGTGGTAGTGGTGGAGTTCTGCGTCTGCGGAAAGAGTAGGCAAAGGTGATGGCCGCAATAGTCATTATGAGAGTCCAACGGGAGTCCATGGCTCAGAAGTCGAGCACGGTGGCTGGGGATGGAGAGGGAGCACGGACTATATATCGCTGTTATCTAAATCGGATCCGATAACAGGGGCTCACGAGCTCATGCAAGACGTCAAGGAGATGAAAAACTGCTTTGACACAGGCACGGAGCGTTCTGCCGGCAACTCGTACGAGCATAAAACTATTTTTGAGGTATAAAGCGAGATGGCGCTGTGCAGCGAGGTAAATATTGCACTGACCGAGATAACGCTACCATTTGCATCAATGAAATTCGCGAAAGAATTTGACCTGCGATATGGATGCGAAGGTGCTTGAGGCAAGCTTGCAGTGATTATTATGCGGTAGATCGCAAAGAAAAATTGGCGCTAAACAGTAGAACCACAATTATCTTGAATGAGCCAGAATCAAATTGTATATGTTACATTCGATAAATTCCCAAGATAAAACGACTTGACGATTCAAGCGGGGGTCGCAGAGGCGTGAGTCTAAATACGAACTCGCGCATGGTCGCTTCCGTTCACTCCGCGGTGCGATGCACACTTCCATCACCTTAAGCCGTACGCGATTCGGTGCTATAGTAACGTCAGAGGGAATGTACTGTACCATTTAGACCAAAGGTTCAGGTTCAGGTGACACCTAGATTTTTCTGTGTTCATAAACCGCTATAATTCGAAAGAAAAACTTTTCGGCCTTAGTGAGCGGAAATTCGAAAATTTGTGAACCTTTGGTCAAAATGATACAGTACAGACGTGAGTCCAATACATACCTTGATGCTTGGTCAGTTCTATTTGTGACGGAAGGTTTCTTGGAGGTTCCAGCAGCGGGGCAGGAGAGCGATACCCGACGTGGCAGAGTTGTCCGACGACATGAGGAGCGCTTCGTACTAGTCGTTGTCTGCAAACAAGTTTCAGCATTCTCTCCAGAGCAAGAAATCAGAATCCTCACAGCTGTCGGCGACTCGGATCTGTGGCCTAGCAAACGGAGGGATGACAAATCTAGCAAACGTGAGCATGGAAATCTAATAAATCAAAGTTACACACTGGGCTCGAGCACCACCAATGTAACTTAAGTAGTCGTTTCATGTTCCTGACGTAGGGCGTTTGTAGACCGTCAAAACTAACGACTGGTTCGAATCTAGTTATATGGGCATCGGCCCTGAAACAATTCTGGAAGCTCTGAGTGAGTGGCGTGGCGCCGGCCGGGTTAGCGAAGAGACCTGGCAGGGGCGGTTAAGAACGACAGTGGCAAGGAGACAACATGAGGCCATTACCCACACCAACGTTCACGTCGACTCCGCCATCGACGCCGGGTGCGGCGTTCAAAGTGAGCGCTAGAAAATGAACGTCAGTATAGATAGAATCAACGAGGAATTCGGAAGGCGCGCGCGTTTTGCTGATGGTAAACGCACCAGACAGCGGTTTGTTCGCGTCCGCGGGCGGAATGCAGCTGTGCGTTATTCCTGTCGAAGTTAATACCGATTGACATCGACGTCGCCGACAACCTGGGTCGATGCGGTAAGCGACGGCCCAATGGTGAGGATGCCAAGGAAGTCCAAGCCTAAGAAACCAGAAAAACGTTTGCAGGTACGATTACCACATCGTAACTCGCCGCACCCGCGTCGACGACAAGGGAGGCAGCGAGTGGGGGGACTTCTGACCTGGGATGCCGATGCTCGTCTGGAAGAGGAAGGATTACCATCAGGATTGGGGCTTTACGAGCCGCAGATTCACGGGACAAGCACCGGCCGGATCTAGGGGCGTTCGACGCGGCCCTGTGAGTGCGCATCCAAATGAGTTTGGCTTTTAATCTGAGGGAAAGGGTATACGTACAGTGATATCCGCAGTGACTGTCATCTTACCCGTAACAGTTCCTGCGAGTTGAACAGGTCAACAGACTTGTCAAAGACTAGAAGTGGGAGGGTTGAATTCTTTATTGACACCGATGGTGTTGTGGAGCTGTGGAAATGGGAGTCTATAGACGACCGTCTCGCTCGACGCGAGCTGTTTCGGAGGTAGAATCATAACTTTGATCCCAAATTCGAATTTTCGAGAAATCCAGCGGCTGCCAATGTTTGTAGTGCAGACATTCTAGGTCCAATTCCAGCCTCATGCGAACCGTCGACTCGGAGCTCGCAATGCGCATCGCCAAATGCACAAGAGCAAGAGTCTGGAAGATTGCGATTCATAACGCATATGAGATGACTTGATTTTGAAGATCGCGGCGCAAATGAGCCCTTAAGCAAAACATCGGAGGAGTCACGGTGGTGGAGAAGCAAAAGCGCTTGCTGATGGAATCAGAGATCAGTCCATCCATCCATCAGGTAGCACAGCCACACATAGCTGTCATCCTCTCCCACCACGATCGACGATCCCTTACGCGCTTCAGAGCTCAAAACACACCCTTCACCGGATCCAAGCCGAACGCTTAGTAATTCTTACTACTCCGACATCTGTTTTGAAGGCCCAACACTGTACTGTGACTCCATTTCTATCTCAATCTCCCACCGGAAACGGTGGCTTGAATCCAACCTATGGGCGACAACTACTTGATGGGTGAAGATGCTCCACTGAGCTTTTTCCGTACAACCGTGTCTAGGTAAAATTCCAGCGGATATATTCTGCTTGCGATACCCATAAGTGCACCAGAGAACTCGCCATGAAGATGGACATTGAAGAGCAAATCCTCGTCTCAGGTGTGTTTGATGTCGTTGATGTTTTCCGTTCGTTTACTCCTTTGTAGCCATGCATCTGGGTTTCGAAGACGAAGAATCTCCGCATCCTATCATTCCTCGCAAGCGCGCGCGCGACCTCGGCTCGCGAGCCACGAGTGGCAAGTGGATTCTGCCATCTACTCCGACAGACATCTCACTTGATACACTGCAGTTAACTCTTCCGTAGCTGTAGCTGCGGAACTGCTTCTCGAACAGGACAGTGGATCCAGGGAATCTACTCCACGAGTCCCGAGCCTCTCATCCCTCACTTCACATGGTAGAGTCTTCCCCTCCTCCTCTCCGCCCCCCGCAGTCATAATTCGTTCTATTTCAGATCGTCCAGCTCCCTCCCGGCGCTCTAAACGGCGCCGTATTCAATCTGACTCGCAACCCAAAATCCTGAACACTCGACTTTCCGGAAACCGCCACATTTACCCATTCGGCGTCCCCCTCCCGCCAATCATCCGAGACATGACCCAGCACGAGTTCTGTATCCCAGAATTCCTTCTCAGCTCCGCACCAGTGGCAGCGAAATCTAAAATCCCCTCCGAAACGTCGATCCGGGAACGAGAACGACGGGAAAGGAGATTCGCAGTTCCACCCCCCGATAACTCAGTGGCAACGGCAACTCCGAAATCCAAACCTCGCATCCAGGAGCCAAGCGTGAAAAGATTATTCTACGTTCTTGTCCCGCCCCCGCCTCCGCCGATTGTGCGCGACAAGAGCGCGCACGAGCTCCGTAATCATCCGAGCTTTCTCATCAACGAAGCGACACATTGTAACTCTAGAGCCCGGGTGACTTTGAATAGACCGGACAGAGCATTCGGCGTCGCGCTTCCCGACATACTGCTTCACCACGAAGGGCCTCCGGTCGACTTCGATTTACCTCCTGTGTTCGTGGCGATCGTCAAAGCTCTGCGCACGAAGAAGGGCCGCGCACAAACAAAGCCTGCGCCCGTTCCACCGCCGACTATGTTTTTTCCTTCACATTCATATTCGTATCCCAGCTTCACGAAGTTCATTCCCTACGTCCCGGTCCCAGAAACGTCCCCGCAGACGTTGCAGCCGCAGACACAACCGCAGCCGCGAACCAAAACCAAAACCAAAACGAACCCGAACCCGAACCCGAACCCGAACCCGAACCCGAACCCAAACCCGAAACCGAAATCGAAACCGCAAGCACAGGCGCAACAGCAGAGATCGTACGACAACGGGCTTGCGTTGCTGTATCCCGACGGGCGGAGGTGGGCGTCGTGGACGCAGTACGCACACGGAGAGGGCGAGGCAGTGGCGATGGATGTGCAGACGCTTCCGGGGACTGTGTCTGCGCCTCTGTCCGCGCCCGTGCCCGCGCCTCCGCCTTCGCAATCACTGTCGATCTCTGCATACCAGCCGCCACCACCTGCGCCCACCACTCTTTCCACCGCCACGTCCACGTCCACCTCCATCACCACCTCCGTCCCCGCCCAGCCCGTTTCCACTCGCCTCCGGGCCCGTCCCAAAATCGCAACCGTTTTTGGCGTCCCTCTTCCCTCCTTCCTCCTCGACACTTCCTCGTCCTCGCCTTTCGATGCAGACGAACACGAGTTCCACATCCCGAACTTCCTGCACACCATCGCCACTCTACGCGGGCACGGGCACGACTACGGCTACGGACGACGCACAGAGGCGTTCGGCGTGCCCTTGCCCGAAGTGTTGCTCAAGTTCCAGGAGATACCGAGCGAGTTCGTATTGCCGGAGGAGATCAAGGATGAACGTTTGGTGTTGATTAAAAAAGAAGATTAAGCTGTGTCGGAGGGAAGTATAAGATTTTTATTGATCAAGTGGCGCATCTGTTGCCCTGTGACTGGTGTGGTGGGGATTTGGTTGCTGTTGCACCGGTGGGCACGATTGCTTGCATGTATGTATGTATGTATGTATGTATGTATGTATGTACTGTTGACGAAGTTCTAGCTAGAGGTATGCGTTTTTCTCTGTTTGGTAAATGACGATGGATTGATTCTGCTGCATTATTGTGGTCCAACTGGCGGCGGAAAATGTATCGATATCAAGTACAACGACGTATGTGGAAATTGAGTTTCGTTTGAATATTGAATCTTCTTGATATTGACAGGTACCAATTGTTGCTTGGATCCGTAGGGAAACCCTTCAACTGCGCGCGCTCGGGATGTTTCTCTTTCTTTCTAACACTTGTCGAATGCTATCAGAAGCTTGCATTACTTATTACTCATATATCTGCGCATGAGTCTTTGATTCACTTCCGGATTTTATATTAAAAGAAAAGTGGAGTCACTCGAATGCAGTTAGTGCGAAGTCCACAGCGTCTAATATACTCTCCACTGACGGCAGTGGCTAACAGTGGCCGTTGGTGGCCATCGGGTGAGGGTGATTGGCGACACTCCATTTTTTTTTTTGGAGCATTTGGGATAATGAAACTCAGTCTGCAGAAGCATTCCAAGCTCATCCGCTTGTTTTGCTGGATTTTTCCAGTCATTTCCAGGGAATGTTGTCCGGGAGGAAATGCCGTTACGCACTAATCAAACCAGTGTGGGACTCCGGCCTTCAAATTTATCCTATCCTATGTTTTTCAGTTATGGGCCGCATACCCACTAAAACCCACTCATGTATACATGTCCAGTCATCTGGCAATGAGGCTTTATCCATGAGTAAACTACTCCATGTATTAAGGACCAACTGTTTGTTCAATGCAAGTGGTCCGAATCTTGCTTTATTCGTCAACAGGCGATCACGCTGTAGTGCACAGTTTATTGCAGCTAGCCATTGATTATGTCTCCCTCTCACTCACAAGTCTTTCTGGGGACTTCAACACTTTATCTGTTCGCCAAGTCACCAACTCTGAAAGTATTGTGTATGCACTTCCAATGAAATTCTCGTATCAAACGCTGAAAGGTGACTGATCGTATTGATTTCCAAATGGCTTCGTCAGAGGGTATGTATTCGGAAACTTCTGCAACTGGGCAATGGTCTAGGTTTATGAATGTGGATTTTTGTTCACGCCATGATTTGGCGAGATTGGAGTGATCCATCAATGACCAGTGACGTGACACGTCCACTGGTTCAACGAGCACCGAAATCCACTGGATTCCGCTGAAAACCATCAAGTTCCGTTGCAGGTTTTCTGAATTCCGAGTGATTTATGGGTCACATCTGAGTACTTCGTTGTTGTGAGCGGAGCGAGCAATTCTTCAGTCACGTGCGAGGGAGAGGGTCAAAAGGAGCAGTAAACAAGAACAAATTCGTCAAGATTGATGGCGACGAGTGGGGCAGCGAAATGCCCAGAACTCGGTCATTTCTTGCTCTGCCACTCCAGAAATTTAACTATGAGTTTTCCGAGTATAAAGGAGCAGTATTCCCAGCTGGCAGCTCAAACGGACTCCAAACAGAGGTGTTTCGATTTTTCAGCTGTTTTTTCATGCCACCGCGTGACTGGGACTGTGAAGCGAGGACCCGGCGCGGCCGCGGATCCATATTTGCGAGCGAAGCGAGCAATTATTTTCTAATGCACGTGACCTGGCAGAGGGCTAAAGCGAGCCGGATAACAAGGACAAGTGTTCGGGGCAGTGGCTGAGAGACAAAATCCTCTCAAACCCGTTCAATTCTGGATGTATCATGCTGAAATTGAATCAAAATGTGCACCTCGATATCACCGTTCTGCTCATACCAAAATTGTGTTGGGCGGGGAAGAAAAAAATTCATGTCCAAAAAGGAGCTGCATAATCTTGCTTACGATCTGCTTCGCGAGCACTTCGCGCTTTCAACGGATCCCTAGTATATTGCATGCCGATCAGCCGTTTGATTGCGAGCGAAGCAAGCAATTATTCTCTAATGCACGTGACTTGGCAGAGGGCTAAGGCGAGGCGGATAACAAGGACAAATGTGCGTCGCAGTGGCTGAATCACAAAATCCTCTCAAACCTGTTCAATTCTGGGTGTATCACACTGGAAATAGACCAAAATCTGCACCTCAATGTCGTCGTTCTGCTCGTACCAAAGTTGTGTTGAGCGGGGAAGAAGAAAAATCGCGTCCAAAAAGGAGCTGCATAATCTGGCTTACGATCTGCTTCGCGAGCACTTCGCGCTTTCAGCAGATCCCTAGTAGCTCCACGTGTGTTACTGTCTTGTGCTGTGCGGTCGACTTAATGGCACGCTGATTCGGGCCGCTCGGCTATAGTGGGCCCAGTTCAAGTTGGCCTGTTAACGCATGGGTATATTCGCTTCCGATTATTCGTCAAAGATAAGCACTCCGAATCAGTGCCACAGCCCGATCGTTTCTGGGTTCCACAGAGCATTTGAAGGGCAGTGGGTGGCTGAGACAAAAACCCGTCAGACAAAAAACCACTGAGAGCATCGAGAACATACCTCGTGGTGCCGGTGGTTTCGCCCGAGGGAGGTTCAACGATTATCCCATTTTCACGCGCCTTGGAAATGTTGAATACCGAGAGGATCGCACTACATGCCAGAAACAGAACTGTTTCTCCAAGCAATTTGCCTATAGTTGGAGATGTGTATGAGCGAGTAAGTGGTTTGGGTGAGTATGTACCAGGGCAAATTCTGAAGAGAGTATGAGTTCATTGATGCGATTCATATTCAAAGCAATCTTACCGCCGTCCAAACCCGAATGAAATTCTCGTGGGGTCTAGTTCCGCGGCCTTACCGGTCTTTTCAATAAATCGAGTTGGGTCGAATACCATGGGATTGACATATATCGCAGGATCATGAGCCATTTTCCTGGAGCATGGTTTAGACTCTGGACGCCAGAAGAGTCACAGGATAAACCAGATATTTGGGATTACCACAGAGTCCTTCGGGATGAGCATGGGTGTCGCGCCTTCACCCCGCTCGTAGATGAAATCCTCCCGTGCGCGATGAGGGACAGCTATTAATAATTAGAGAACGGGATGCACTGACGAGTTCAAATATACCGGTGGGGACGGAAACATGGTAGCGCAAGATTTCTTTGCACAACGCATTCACATAGGGAAGTCGCTCGCGGTCCGAAATATCTGGGAGTCGATCGGTTCCTACAATTTTATCGATTTCTTTCTGGGCGGCAGCTTGAACCTCGGGATAGAGGCTCATCGCCCGGAAAAAGGCTTTGATTTGGGCTGCACTCTGAGTCGGAGGGCTGTTCACGAACCGTCTGGGAAACGAAGGAAAGTGGCCATACCGTCTCGGCTCCACCTCCTTGTATGGAAAAGGCTGCCCATTTGATTAAGTACTCCTCGTGAGACTCTTCTTCAAGTAAACGTGCAGTGAAGGAAGGTTCTATATTCCCAGCGGCCTATGAAGATCAGTCGTGGCTCATCACTGCGACCCAAATAAACAACTGACCATCTGCTCCTTCACATACTCATAACTCGTGTCCACAGTTCTGTGGATCTGTCTTGACCACTCTTTGGCGGTAGTGTGAAACCCTCCACCCGGTAGCCATTCGGGCCAAACGCGTACTAGCCACACATTCAATTGGTATGAGTTACAGTCGTCGATACTCGGACTGTACTCACTGGGGGGGGATGATGTCCACGAGGAAAGTCCCCGGTGCAGTTGCCCGAGAAAAATTCGTTGCTGCCGTGTTGAACATCTCCAGAAAAGCATCTTGTTCTGAATCTCGATCGATAGTATATCCATACGCTATACGCAAGGTAATGGCCCCCGTCATTCTGCGCGATTAGGTGTATTCCCGCTCGCAACATAGCGTACGTACTTACCTCTCAACGAGCTTCAACACATCTTCTCGTTCGTCGAGAACATTCTGCAAGAACTTGTGTACCTCTGATGTTAGCAAGGGTCCAAATTGAGATATGATCGACGCCGAATTGCCAAAGAGCTGATGGAAAAGCTTGCGCTCTTGCTTCACGCGGTCTCCGTACTGGACCAGGGGGAGCACGTTGTTGAAGCCCATCAACTCCCCTGCCATCGGCATCACTGGGCGGTCAGAAAAGTTGGCCCCGTGAGTTTCGAGCAGGTCTTCTGCAATTCCCAGAGAGTTGACTATGATCATTGTTTGACCCAGGACAGTTAGAGACAAAATTTCTCCTTCTCGGATATTAGTGCGGATTCCAGGTCGTAGTTTCAACCGCGTACCCCAAACCTCGCCGAGTTTCGCGAAGTGAAGCCAGTTGTTGGTAGCGGGAAGATCGAGGATATTGCCCACGATTGGAAGTCCCCGCGGCCCCGGGGGTAGCGGCAGAGTTCTGCGCTTGCGGAGAGTATAGGCTACAGTAATAGCCGCAGCAGTCATTATGAGAGTCCAGCGGGCGTCCATGGCTCAGAAGTGGAGCACGGTGGCTGGGAATTGAGCGGAGTATGGACGATATATATGTCTAGTTCGGGTCCAATGATAACGAAATCGGATCCTCCAATGTCCATACATAGAATGGTCCGATAATTCGGTAGCTCACGAGCCCAACGCGTCAAGGAGATCATGCCGTTACCAAAATCACCAAATACACACCCAGTCATTGGTTCCATGCTTGCCGCAACCACTCTACATCATCTTCAAACCCAGCCACTACTCGTGCGGGAATCTAGGTCCTTCTCTTTCTTTCCAGAAGGCTGAGAAGATGAGATAGTGGCTTATATCAGCGCGGCAGTCCTCCGATTGTTTCCGCTTTTCGAACTCCGTTGGACTCGACTGCTCAAGTTGGTTCGTGATAGGTGTATTTGGTCAAGTAATTATTTCTCAAAGCACAAAAGTCAACCACTCCGAATCAATGCTGCAGCCCGGTCGTGTCTTGGCTCCACAACACATTTGAAGGGCAACGGATGGCTGAGAAATGCACCTTGCGGTGCCCATGGTTTGGCCCAGGGGAGGTTCGATGATGATTCCGTTACGCGCCTTGGAAATGTTGAATGCCGAGAGGATCGTACTACATGTCAGAAACAGCATGTTATCTGCGAGCAATTTGCCTATAGTTGGAAATGGTGTAAACGAGCGACTAGTTTGAGGGGGAAGTATGTACCAGGACAAATACTGAAAAGAGCATGAGTCCACTGATTACGAATACTTTATGTATTCGTTCTTACAATTTGTACAGGCCAAACAAAGGACCTCTCTACTCACGGTAGACAGGAATCCAACTAACGAAATTAGTGGCGGTGCTTAATTTTCATTAGCTTTTTGTGATCAAATTAAAAAATTTGATTCATGGAACAAAGATTTTCCGAAGCATCAGTACTTTACTCTAATGAGTTTAGTGGCAGTGTGGGAATCGATTATGTCACAGATTTCACTTTTGCCCTCTTACCTTCAGTTCGGGACTAGGCGCTCAGTGTTGCTGGCGAGAGCTTCGCTGTTATGCCCGACTACACTATGTAGACAAAATGATTGACTGATGGGTTTTGCACCATATCTTGGTAACCAAGCCATGTTTCAGCTCGAAATAAGATGTCAGGCAGTCGAGATAGTCGGCGGCAACATTTACCGCATATTGATGAGATCAGCATGTTTTGATCCGGAATCAAATGGTTCAAATAAAGAAATCGGTGTTTTTCAGCTGGATCAGAGATTTTTTTGGTGGGAAGCCAAGTTGCCCATATTGAAGCTTGAGATGTCCCCTTGCATTCCACAAGTTGAACCATGGAAAAATATACAGGGATTAGCTTGCTATAGAACTCACAAAGTGGTCAAAAACAGCCAAAATCAGCCAAAAACAGTGAAAACGGCCCGAAATAGCAGTTTTGCAGGCTCTATAGCAAGCTATCCCCTGTATATTTTTGGTCAGTTCAACTTGTGAAGTCAAAGAGGGCACCTTGAACTTCAATATGAGCTACTTAACTTCCACCCAAAAAAATCCCTGAGCAGCTTGAAAAACACCGATTTCTATGTTTGGTCGATTTTGATACCGGATCAACCAAATATGATTTCATCAATATGCGAGAAATGTTTCTGCCGACTGTCTGGACGAGGTGACAACTTAGTTTGCAACAAAAAGTTCATTGGTCATGGAGAACTCGTGGAAAATGCACCGGTCAATCATTTTGTCCACATAGTGTATCAATTTCCTTGCACTTTTTGTCAAAAACTCACCGATGATATGCACCGCGGACGCCCAAGGCCTTTCAGATTCATGTTTTGTTTGACACGATGTTTTGTTCGTCTAATCGCTTATCTCCCAATGATTTTTGGAGACAGTTTTGCACGTTTCAACCCAACCTGTCCCAATGTTAGGCTCTGCACTTCGACTTTGCGAATGCCTTACCTCGCCCGCCGGTCTATATGTGCACGCATCAACACATCAAAGTGATCCGTTGATCTTACCGACGCATTTATTTCGCTTTTTATTTGATGCCCTTGGCCTTGTTTTTTTTTTGGGAACGTGTTTGGCTGGTTTCCCGCCTCTCGTTCCTCCGCTCCTCCGATGCATATGCATAGTCTCTACTCTTCGTCTTTGCATGGTTCAGCCTCCGCGCGTTCATAACGCGCGTCCGGTTTGCGCCTCCGCAATTAGGCAACATGCGTCATTGATCGACAGATCATGTCAACCGCGATCGATTTCTCAAACGGCCTACCTACCGTCATGAACCCCGCGCCGTGTTCGATATTTGCCCGCATAAGACAATGACATGTTTGTCTAAAATCCGTTGGAGGGCTTTCACACCGAGCGACGTTTGTTGCACTGAAATGAGTATCTGACTTTTTGTCAAATTCCCTTTGAGATTGTCGTCGTTGCGGTAGATTCCGCATGTCAAGGCTACAACCCCTGACCCCTTTCTGCCCCGCTTTCTATAGTCTCTGTCTTCAGTGAGGATTGTCTCGATTCTTCATTCAGGATACATGTATTCATTTTCTTTCTCTTCATTACGCAGAGGGTTTACTCTCGTAACCTGCTTTCATTATATATGTCTTGTGTTTGTTGATTGGTGAGCGATTGGCTTGACATTTCCCCTATAAATCAAGTGCAGCTGATTCCCTTTTCTTCCTTCCTTTGCTCTTATCAGCACCATGAACATACTTCGTATTTCCATAACATTCATCGTCTCAGTGATTCTCGCACTCGCCTGTGTACGAGGCCCCAATCTAACCGCCTGTGCCTCATCTGTGTCTCAAATTGGACGTTGTCCGACCCTGGCTCGCGTAGCCCCTGAAATATACCATCATCTTGGCCTAGAAAGTCTTAGCATCAATGAACCTCCAATCCGTTCTTGATATAACTTTGCCTTAGCTTTGTGGAACAATGTCCAACATCATATCGCTATGGTCAATTCTCTGGATCGCAGTTGGATTCCCAAAGTTGTTATTTGCCGTCTTGCCCGCTTGTTCACCTGAAATTCAATGGTAGCTCATGACTGGGCCGTATACCAAACTTGGGGGGAGCAGGCCGTCATATATCGCGGGCAGGAAACGATTACTAAGCTCTTTTTGTGGTCCCAAAGATTTTCTCCCAAATTGAATGCAATCATGTTCTACTTCCCCGAACAGTCGTCGTGGCACGCCATATGTCCCAAACTTAAAACTTCGTTATGTTCTCAAAGAATACAGTCAGCACTGTCACAGTAAATGATGAGAAATACAGACAAAAGCAGAATACTCAAGCCGAAACCTTCATCGAGAGATGTGACGATCGGTTACTGTACTGAATAGGAAGCAAAACCTCAGGGCTCGGGTCAAACAGGATCAGCACAGCCCCCGATTGACGTTTGGATGGGAGGCATCCGTGTTCTGTGAGGTCGCGAAATCCTGCATGCGAAAATAATATAAACGCTTACATAAGTAATCGTAACTCGGTCAGAATCGGAATTTTGAAATCGGTTGTATCGACGACACGAAATGCGAATGTATTCTCTACTCGGGGGCAAACGTCCTTTCCCCTATTGGACGGCGAGGTTCTCCTCTTCTCACTTGTTCGTCGACATATTCTATCGACGGCACGA
Source organism: Mycena sanguinolenta (assembly GCA_014462675.1). NCBI lineage: Eukaryota > Fungi > Basidiomycota > Agaricomycetes > Agaricales > Mycenaceae > Mycena > Mycena sanguinolenta. The sequence continues at coordinate 8,327,841 of JACAZH010000004.1, read as the reverse complement.
AACTCGGATGTACTCTCTCCACTCGGAGGCAAAAATCCTTTTCCCTATTGGACGGCAAGCTTCTCCTCTTCTTATAGGACCACTTTGTTTGTTGACACCCTCGTTAACATCAAAGGTTGTGGCTGTTTGATCTGCTTTGTTCATGGATTGGTTATCCAACCGTCAACGCAATTCGACGATGGTATTGTATACCATGGTCCTGGATTTTTAGAGGATTATTCACCCCAAGTTTGTCACTCACGAAATCGACAAATCCATCCACCTACGTGCCGCGGACCAATGAAATAGGGTGCATTAGAATTTCCGGCATCGTGGCGCGGAATTCAGGACGCACCCCCGGTCAATCTTTTTCGAAATTGAAGGACAGTCAATTGACTGTCGGGTATTCTGGAGCACCCTTTTCAAAATACACATGCAGCGAAAATGTGATAAGGGATTGAGAGTTCGAGAGGACCATGCAGGAATTACATATTGTTAGCCAACTCGAGCCATGGCCAATGTTCAGAAAGCTGTCGCTCACATGAATTTAAAATCATTTTGACATTTGATCGTCATCCTTGGTGACCGATTGATATGGGAGCACTTTGTGGGTCGCAGTGAGAGTACACAAGCGCATTCTGAACTGATCCAAACACAGTAGAACCTGGAAGGATATGAAAACACGATATGAGGTTAAATCACAGGCAGTCAGAGGTAATCCGGTGGCTGCGAGAGGCCAAAGTTGATTGTCGATCAGAGAGATGGTAAAAAAAAAACATCATAACTCCTGACAATTATAGGGAAGAAGTCGGACCAAACCAACAAACCGGCTGGCCCAGGCCAGAGAATGAGCTCTATCGGTAGATGTCAGATCTTGGCCCACGAAGCTAACTTGTCCGTTCTCAGGCTGGCAACATGAGCTGTTGCGACAAGCAATAGGGGTAAATTGCAACTCCGACGGATGTGGAATTTTTGGTAGAACTCGGATGCGCACTAGGTGTACTCGCAATGGTTGTCCGAGCGCTCAAATTTGAATCTTTGACGCTAAATGAAGGCGATCGACACAAAATTCCGACCCAGAAAGCCCTGTGGAGATGCTGGTTCCTCATTCCCGGATTCAAACCGAATATATTCAAGTTATTTTAATGATACATCGAATGTACGACTACGGGGAGCGCCTACGCTTGCCTTGCAATCCACCTCCCCGAATAACCCTGAATAAACTAGAAATTCGGATATATTACATGCACTTACCACCTGAGCAGGGTGGATGAGTACCATACTGTATCTTTTCCTTCAATTCGACATGGGGGGTGACGCGTGACACGTTTTACCTATTTGACATTTCGGCAGCCACCAAATTTTTGCGTGACACTTCGAAAATTTCGGCAACCGAAACACTGCATTTTGACGGCTCGTGGGCACAGTCTGCCTAACTGGGTTTAGGTGGGTCTAGGTCGGTCGATCATGTCCAATGCCGCTAGGCAGAGTCTGCCGATCAAAACTCTGCCTAACTGTGTCTAGCGGTCTGTCCACGTCTGTCGACCTCCCCTATATAATCAATAGGCAGCACTCATACTCATTCCTCATTTGGTTGGGCCTATTTCGGTGCATCAGATGCAGTCTAGATCTGTTCTCCCTATTTATATCAGACGTTTCTATGCCATTGTTGAACCGAGTTTGCCGAGATTAACAGATTTAATTGATGGATTGATCTAATAATGGCAGAAATAGCGTCGGGATAATTCAACCTGGGGTTTTTTGATGTTCAAGAGCTTACCTAGTGCCAGTTATAGCTGTGTCTGACCCATTTTGTGTCCTGCCTTGTAAACATAGTCTGGATTTGAGCCTGATTCACGCGTTTTGAGAAATGCTGTACAGTGCCGTAAGTGCCGAAATGCGAGCCTCAATGTGCGCAAGTCAATCCACCGTCGATATACTGATATCTAGACTATATATAAGTGTCCTAGCATGAATTCGGACGATTGGGAGTGGGAGCACACTGTGTTGAACACTGGGTCTGCCGACCTCTGCCTACTATGGTAGGCAGACCCTGTGCCTACGAGCCCTCAAAATGCAGTGAAACGAAAATTTCGAAAAATTTGCCTTTTTGGCATTTTGGAGGCAATTTTGGGCGCTGCGTGACGGTGTGGAGGTTCGACAGAGGCCTGAGTGACGCGTGACTTCGACCAAAGTCCGTGATCGACATAGGGGTGCGTGACGCGTGACTACCGATTTGAAGGGAAAGATACAGTATCTAAAAAAAATTAAAGTATTCGTTACCGCCGCGCGCCCATGCGACGGCCTGCACCCCCCTAGTGGGATTGATATTTAAGGCAGTCTTACCGCCGGCCGAATCTGAATGAAATGCTCGCCGGGTCTAGTTCCGCAGCCTTGCCATTTGTTTCAAGGAATCGAGCTGGGTCGAAGACTATGGGATTGGCATATATCGCAGGGTCATGGGCTATTTTCCTGGAGCGTAATTTAGACCTCGGACGGACGAATTACAGGACAAACCATATATTTGCTATGACCAGAGAGTCCTTCGGGATGAGCATGGGTGCCACCCCTCCACCTGGCTCATAAATGAAATCCGCCCGTGCACGATGAGGGAGACCTGTTGGTGATAAGAGGATGGGACGCACTGAAGAGTTCAAATATACCGATAGGAGAAGTAACATGGTAGCGCAAGACCTCTTTCCACAGCCCATTCACATAGGGCAGTCTCTCGCGGTCCGAAATGTCTGGGAGTCGATCAGTTCCTACAATTGTATCAATTTCTCTCTGTGCGACGGCTTGAACCTCAGGATAGAGGCTCATCGCCCGGAAAAAGGCTTTGATTTGGGCTGCACTCTGAGTCGGAAGGCTGTCCATGAACCGTCTGGGAAACGAAAGAAGACGACCGTACCGTGTCGGTTCCACCTCCTTGTATGACAAAGGCTGCCCATTTTATTAAGTACTCCTCGTGAGACTCCTCTTCAAGCAAACGTGCAGTAAAGGAAGGTTCTATAGACCCGGCGGCCTATGAGGATCAGTCATGGCCGGTTACAGTGACACCAATAAACGACTGACCATCTGCTCCTTAACGTACTCGCAACTTGTGTCCACAGTTCTGCGAAGCTGTCTTGACCATTCTTTGGCGGTAGTGTGAAACCCTCCACCTGGTAACCATTCAGGCCAAATGCGTACTAGCCATGCATTCAATTGGTATGAGTTACAGTCGTCGATACTCGGAGTGTACTCACGGGCGGGGATGTTGTCCACGAGAAAAGCCCCCGGAGCGCTCGCTCGAGAAAAATTCGTTGTTGCCGGTTGAACATCTCCAGAAAAACATCTTGTTGTGAATCTGGATCGATGTTATAACCATACGCTATACGCAAGGTAATGGCCCCCCGTCATTCTGCGCGATTAGGTGTATTCCCGCTCGCAACATAGCGTACGTACTTACCTCTCAACGAGCTTCAACACATCTTCTCGTTCGTCGAGAACATTCTGCAAGAACTTGTGTACCTCTGATGTTAGCAAGGGTCCAAATTGAGATATGATCGACGCCGAATTGCCAAAGAGCTGATGGAAAAGCTTGCGCTCTTGCTTCACGCGGTCTCCGTACTGGACCAGGGGGAGCACGTTGTTGAAGCCCATCAACTCCCCTGCCATCGGCATCACTGGGCGGTCAGAAAAGTTGGCCCCGTGAGTTTCGAGCAGGTCTTCTGCAATTCCCAGAGAGTTGACTATGATCATTGTTTGACCCAGGACAGTTAGAGACAAAATTTCTCCTTCTCGGATATTAGTGCGAATTCCAGGTCGTAGTTTCAACCGCGTACCCCAAACCTCGCCGAGTTTCGCGAAGTGAAGCCAGTTGTTGGTAGCGGGAAGATCGAGAATATTGCCCATGATTGGAAGTCCTCGGGCCCCGGGGGTCGTGACGGCGTTCTTCGTTTACGGAAGGAACAGGCGACGGCAATGACCGCAACGGTCATTATGAGAGTCCAGCGGGAGTCCATCGCACAGCGTTATGGCCCGGTACTGGGGAGGGAGCGGGGAACACGGACTATATATATCATTTCCAGACCCAACGGTGTCATCCAAGTGGGATCCACGATAGAATGGTCTGTGAGAGTTCGGCGGCTCACGAGCTCAAGGCGTCAAAGAAATGAAGAGCGGTTACCAGCACGGATACGTAACGTTCCAGACACATTTGACACTTGTTTGACACCCTTCCTTCTGCTACCATGTCATATGAACACCAAGCTAATTTTCAGGTCTATGCGGTCTCAAGATGGATTGGGTGCATACAGAAACGGAGATGGCGCTAACCAGTAGAACCAGAATCATCTTTAATGAGCCAGCGCTCAAGACACAACTTCGACCATACACCCTAAGCTGCGGTCGATTTGATGCTGCAGTGCTGCAGTGACGTCAGACCGAGTGCAGACATGAGAGGCCTCCATCACCTCAAGCCATAAGTAGTCGATTTGATGCTACAGGAACGGCAGAGGGGAGTTGGCATTATCACTCATGGAGTCGTCGAATCACTTCCGGCTTTTGTAATATGTATTGTACTTTCATACGATCGAGGTACGAGATCACCCTGTATGAAGTCTGGCTGCGAGAGACTATATGTATTGAGGAGAAGTGGAGTCACTCGCATGCCGTTACGGCGAAGCCACATTATCTTGCCCTGTGCGGTCGGCTTGACGGCACGCTGATCGATTTGAACTCTGGTTGGCTAAAACCGTCGGGCCCAGTCAAGTTGGTCTGATTTATCAAGGATAAGCACTCCGAATCAGTGTTGCAGCCCGGTCGTTTCTGGGTTCCACAGAGCATTTGAAGGGCAGCGGGTGGCTGGGACAAACAACCTTCAGACAGGAAATTACCGAAGACATCAAGACCACACCTCATGCTGCCCGTGGTTTGGCCCAAGGGAGGTTCAATGATAATCCCGTTTTCGCGCGCCTTGGAAATGTTGAATGCCGAGAGCATTGCACTACATGTCAGAAACAGGATTGTTTCTCCAAGCAATTTCCCTGGAGTTGGAAATCTGTATAAGCGAGTGACTAGTTTGCAGAAGAGTATGTACCAGGACAAATACTGGAGAGTGTATGAGTTCACTGATGAAATTGATATTCGAGGTAGTTCTTACCGCCGTCCGAACCCGAAAGAAATTTTCGTGGGGTCTAGTTCCGCAACCTTGCCGTTTGTTGCAAGGAATCGAGTTGGGTCGAATACCATGGGACTGGCATATATCGCAGGGTCATGAGTCATTTTCCTAGAGCGAAATTTGCACTCTGGACGCCAGACGAGTCGCACGACAAACCATATATTTGGAATCACCAAAGAGTCCTTCGGGATGAGCATGGGTGTCGCCCCTTCACCCCGCTCGTAGATGAAATCCTCCCGTGCGCGGTGAGGGACACCTATTAATAATTATAGAACGGGACGCACTGACGAGTTCAAATATACCGGTAGGAACAGCAACATGGTAGCGCAAGACCTCTTTGCACAACGCATTCACATAGGGAAGTCGCTCGCGGTCCGAAATATCTGGGAGTCTATCGGTTCCTACGACCGCATCGATTTCTTTCTGGGCAGCAGCTTGAACCTCGGGATAGAGGCTCATCGCCAGGAAAAAGGCTTTAATTTGAGCCGCACTCTGAGGGCGGATCACCAACGGTCTGGGAAACGAAGGAATGTGAACGTACCGTGTCGGCCCCACCTCCCTGTATGGTAATAGCGGCCCATTTAATCAAATACTCTTCGTGAGATCCCTCCTCAAGCAAATTTGAGGTGAAGGAAGTTTCTATATTCCCGGCGGCCTGTAGGGATCAGTCGTGGTTCATCACAGCGACCCAAATAAACAACCGACCATCTGCTCCTTGACGTACTCATAACTCGTGTCAACAGTTCTGTAGAGCTGTCTTGACCACTCTTTGGCTAAAGTGTGAAACCCTCCACCTGGTAACCATTCAGGCCAATAGCGTACTAGCCACCCAATTAATTGAAATGAATCACAGTCATCGATACTCGGAGTGTACTCACGGGGGGGAATGATGTCCACGAGAAAAGCCCCCGGTGTGGTCGCCCGAGAAAAATTCGTTGTTGCCGTGTTGAACATCTCCAGAAAAACATCTTGTTCTGAATTGGGATCGATGTTATATCCATACGCTATACGCAAGGTAATGGCCCCGGTCATTCTGCGCGATTAGTTGTATTCCGGCTCGCAACATAGCGTACGCGCTTACCTCTCAATGAGTTTCAACGCATCTTCTGGTTTGCCGAGAAGACCCTGCAAGAATTTGTGTACCTCCGACGTGAGAAGGGGTCCAAATTGAGTGATGATCGACGTCGAGCCGCCAAAGAGCTGATGGAAAAGCCTGCGCTCTCGCTTGACGCGGTCCCCGTACTGCACCAGGCTTAGTATGTTGTTGAAGCCCATCAACTCCCCGGCCATGGGCAGCACTGGGCGATCAGAAAAGTTCACGCCGTGAGTTTCTAGCAGGTCTTCCGCAATTTCCAGAGAATTGACTATGATCATCGTTTGACCGAGGACGGTCAGAGACGAAATTTCCCCTACTCAAATATTCGTGAGGATTCCCGTTTGTAGTTTCAACGGCGCACCCAAACCTCTCCGAGTTTTGCAAAAGTTGAGCCAGGGGTGGGAAGTGGGAACATCGAGAATGTTGCCTACGATGGGAAGTCCGCGCGGCCCCGGTGGTAGTGGTGGAGTTCTGCGCCTGCGAAGGTGATAGGCAAAGGTAATTGCCGCAATGATCATCATGAGAGTCCAATGGGAGTCCATGGCTCAGAAGTGTAGCACGGTGGCTGAGGATGGAGGGGAGCACGGGCTATATATCACCTCCGGTGGCACAGCCATTAGCACAAATGAAATCCGCGAAAGATTTGTCGCTGTCATCCAAATCGGATCCCGATGTTGGCGGCTCCGAGTCCCGAGTTCATGCGAGACGTCAAGGAGATAATTTGACACATGCGCGCGGCCTTATGCTGGCACTTCATATGAACATGAAGCTATTTTTCTGAGTTATAAAACGGAGATGGCGCTGAACGGTAGAACGACAGTGCTCTTGAATGAGGCAGAACGAAAATGATATATGCTACATACGATACATTCCCAAAATACAGCAGCTTGACCATTCACCTTAGGCCGTGGTGGATTTAATGCTACAGGAACGTCAGAGGGAATGAGTATAATGCACACCTCGATGCTTCAATGGTTCCTTTCACGACGAAAGCTTCCTTGGCAGTTCCGGCAGCGGGGCAGGAGAGCGATACCTGAAGACGTGCTGAGCGTTTCGTGATCGCGGAGCATTTTGTGTGGTCATTGTCCGCAAACGAGTTTCAACCCGAGTCCTCACAGTTGTCGGATCCGTGGCCTGTGGAGCCAAAGTGTCAAGCGTTGAAATCCAAATTGTAAATCAATGTCACATATGCCGGCGCCGCCTGTGACACCAGCTCCAAAACCTTTCTGGAAGATCTGAGAATTTTTGCTGAACGGCGTAGCGCTAGCGGTCTTGTCGAAGAGGGCGGGTAGTGGTGGGTGAGAACGACAGTGGGAAGAGGACGAATTGGACCCATTGGCAAAAAAAGTCGCCCAACGTTCACGTCAACTCCACCATTGATGCAGCCCCCGAAAGACGTGAAAGAGCCCGGCGCAGTAGAGTCCGTGGAATCCGTGGAATCGGCAAAATCGTCTGCAGAGTCGTCCGTGGTCGCATCCGGAGAATCGGGAGTGGTATCATTGGTGCTGTCGTCGGTTCATCCGTCCCATTGTTAGTCGTATCGCTGGCCCCAGCATCGTCATCCGTAGCATCGGCTATCGTCCGAACTATCAGCCTACGACACACCCTCGACACTAGCAAGTCAAGCAAGATCTGCGCGTCGGCTTTGCCGCCCGGAGCAATCAAGCTGAGGGTGAGATGAGGTGCGCGGTGAGCTGGATTCCAGAACAGTGAGCTACCGCGCGGGCTATTAGAGAGAGCAAGGCGTACCGTGCCCGTGCCTGTGCCGCTGGGTGCAGTATTCAAAGTGAGGGCTGAAAGACGTGAGGATAAAATCAACGCTGGGTTGGCAAGACGCACGAGTGTTTCCAGGCGCTAGGGACCCTGAAGTGCGCGTCCGGTGAAAATATTGCTTTCAATAGTAACAAAGGTGTCATAATGGTATTCGCAGTGGCTGTCATCGTACCCGCAAGAGTCCCCGGCATCCCAGCCACGACGCCAAACGAGGTGAGCTGCATTGCGCAATTAGTTTCCATCCGCCACGATGCAGAGTCACTAAGATGTAGGGCGGAGGACGGCGACGCACCTTGCACGGCCACGGTAAGCACGACGCCCAAAGAATCGAATAGATTGGCGGAGCGCCGGACCTGATCGGGGCCGACCTTCGTAGCAACTGCTGTAAAGCCAAATAAGTGCAGCAGTGATACCAGACAGCGTGCATGGCGTCGCTCACCACCTTCGTACCAGCAGTTGCATAGCTTGTCAGTGCACACGAACAACCGAGCGCGTCCGTGATGCTCAATCGGCGGTGGGCCGTGCGCGAGCGGCGCGATTTCGGATTCTGTATATCGGTCGGTACGCCAGATGTAGTCTCGGGCATCGAAGTCAGTGTCGATAGCGAGCGCCTTGAGGCGCGTCTTGCAGTCGCGATAGAGGAGGCTGCGGTGGACGGAGGTGGAGATGGTCCGGTCCTCGGCAACCCAGGACTCGGCGACTCAGATGCGGGCGAAGGCGTTGGCTCGTGATCCGTGATCGTCGTTTGCGTTGCCAGTATGATGTCACACTGCCAGTATCTGCCGGCCACACGGCATGGGCAAACCAAGCTCTTTCACCAAGCGATTTGGCCCATTTCAAAGTCATCCAGAATCCAACTTCTTTCTTGAGATCGTCCGATTATTCTCACAAATCACCCTCTTTATAAAATTACGTGTGTCCGTCCGTCCGAAGCCTTTTCAAACTCCGCTATTTACACTTCCGACATTTCGCCGCCATTTAGCGCCAACTTTAGCGCCCACCATTATCTCTAGAATCGGCACTCGGTCTCAACTTCTTTAGACGAAGTGGTGGGCCGCTTCGCGGCCCACCGCGCTCTTGTTGATCTAAGAAAAACCAATATATTATACTGGTTCTCAGGCCATTTCCGCATGCACAGTTGCCCGCGGCGCGCCGAAAATTTCCCGCGATCGAGTCCCACCGGGTATGACCAGCTTGACAATGAAAAACCGCAGTTACAAATTGATGAAAGCTCAAAGTTAGTGAAAATGTAGATGTGGCAGAGAGGTAACACGAACACCCTGCGCAACTCTGTCAATGGCATCGAACCTTTCACAACTTGGTTTACCATTCCCGCTCTTGGCAACTCTCCTGTTGGCCGATGGGGTTGCGTTCTGGGAAGTTCACGGCTGATACTGACGAGCCCTTGCTGTTGTTCTCGAACGAGACTCGGGGGAAGTTGCGTTGTATTTTTTGAACTGTGGCCCCGTAGACTCGTAGCAACTAATATAAATCAGACACTCTTCAAGCTCCTTCCCCATTCTCCTCCCACTGCAACCGTACGTTATTATACTTTGCCAAGACGGCCCTTTCACGACTTCAATCATCGGCGAGAAACCAGCCTTACCGCAGGCGTAGCGAGGCACATCTTGTTGTCTTTCTATATATGAGAGCTATTGGACTAAGATTCAAATATTTTTCAAGGATGGGAATTTGGAATCAGTGCCCGATTGCTTCTAGGTTCCACCGCATTTGAAGGCTAGGTGGCTGAGAAAAAAAAGATGAGAAGCCATTGAGGGTATCGAGAACATACCTGGTGGTTCCCGGAGTTTGGTCCCAGGGAGATTCAATGATCCTGCCGTTTTCATGTCTCACTGGTATGTCGGAATCGAACATCGCCGAGATCGCCGAGTAGATTTGCGTCAATGTTCGTACTCGGGGCATCACGCGGTTCTCGGACTACCCCGACTTTCCTTACTCTACACTCGGTCAAGATTCTGTGCCTACCGCGGAAGCGAACAGCCCCAGACAGCCACCAACGTCCCGGGCATTTGCCCAGGTTTGAACGGTCCTCGCTTTCACTGTTCGAACTCCGTTGTACTGAAGTGCTCCAGTTGTTTCGTGGAGGCATAGATGTAATTTGAGTAATTATTTCTCAAAGCATAGAAGTCTGAATCAGTGCTGCAGCCCGGCCGTTCCTGGGCGCCACGACGCATTTGAAAGGCAATGGGTGACTAGAGGAAATCTTTTCAAGACAACCACCATTGAGGGAGCTGAGAACATGCCTGATGGTGCCAGTGGTTTGGCCCAAGGGAGGTTCAATGAATATCCCGTTTTCACGCGCCTTGGAAATGTTGAATACCGAGAGAATCGCACTACATGTCAGAAACAGAATTTTATCTGCGAGCAATTTTCCTGTAGTTGAAATTTATATAAGCGAGCGAGCGGTTTGGGTGAGTATGTACCAGGACAAATTCTGAAGGAGCATGAGTTCACTGACTGGATTGATATTCAAAGCAGTCTTACCGCCGTCCAAACCCGAATGAAATTCTCGTGGGGTCTAGTTCCGCGGCCTTACCGGTCTTTTCAATAAATCGAGTTGGGTCGAATACCATGGGGTTGGCATATCGCGCAGGGTCATGAGTCATTTTCCTGGAGCAAGGTTTAGACTATGGACGCCAGAAGAGTCGCTGGATAAACCAGATATTTGGGATCACCAGGGAGTCCTTCGGGATAAGCATGGGTGTCGCGCCTTTACCCCGCTCGTAGATGAAATCCTCCCGTGCGCGATGAGGGAAACCTATCAAAAATTAGAGAACAGGACGCACTGACGAGTTTAAATATACCGGTAGGGATGGAAACATGGTAGCGCAAGATCTCTTTGCATAACGCATTCACATAGGGAAGTCGCTCGCGGTCCGAAATATCTGGGAGTCGATCGGTTCCTACAACTGTATCGATTTCTTCCTGCGCGGCGGCTTGAACCTCGGGATAGAGGCTCACCGCTAGAAAGAAGGCTTTGATTTGGGCCGCAGTCTGAGTCGGAGGGCCTATCACCAACCGTCTGGAAAACGAAGGAATGTGAGCTTACCGTGTCGGCTCCACCTCCTTGTATGCCAGCGGCCGCCCATTTGATCAAGTACTCCTCGTGAGACCCCTCCTCAAGTAAATTTGCAGTGAAGGAAGGTTCTACTTTCCCGGCGGCCTGTGAAGATCAGTCATGGTTAGTTACAGTGACACCTGTGAACGACCGACCATCTGCTCCTTGACGTACTCATAACTCGTGTCAACAGTTGTGCGAAGCTGGCTCGACCACTCTTTGGCTATAGTGTGAAACTCTCCACCTGGTAACCATTCAGGCCAGTAGCGTACTAGCCGCACAATCAATAGGAATGAATCACAGTCATCAATAGTGTGCTCACAGGCTGGGAAGATGTCCACGAGAAATGCCCCCGGGGTGGTTGCCCGAGAAAAATTTGATACTGAGGTGTTGAACATTTCGAGAAAAATATCTTGTTGCGAATCTGGATCGCTGTTATATCCATACGCAATGCGCAAAGTAATGGCCCCGGTCATTCTACGCAATCAGTTGTATTCCGGCTCTATAGTGGGTGCACTTACCTCTCAATCTGACTGAACGTATCCTCTGGTTTGGAGAGAAGGTTTCCCAAAAATTTATACACTTCCGATGTGAGCAAGGGTCCAAATTGGGAGATGATCGTTGTCGAGTTGCCGAAGAGCTGATGGTAAAGCTTGCGCTCTCGCTTGACGCGGTCTCCGTACTGGACCAGGGGGAGCACGTTGTTGAAGCCCATCAACTCCCCTGCCATCGGCATCACTGGGCGGTCAGAAAAGTTGGCCCCGTGAGTTTCCAGCAAGTCTTCCGCGATTTCCAGAGAGTTGACTATGATCATGGTTTGACCGAAGACGGTCAGAGACGAAATTTCTCCTATTCGAATATTCGTGAGAATTCCGGTTTGCAGTTTCAACGGCGCACCCCAAATCTCGCCGAGTTTTGCGAAGCTGAGCCAGGGGTGGGAAGTGGGAACATCGAGAATGTTGCCTACGATGGGAAGTCCCCGTGGCCCCGGTGGTAGTGGTGGAGTTCTGCGCTTGCGAAGAGAATAGGCCACGGCAATGGCCGCAATGGTCATTATGAGAGTCCAACGGGAGTCCATGGCTCAGAAGTCGAGCACGGTGGCTGGGGATGGAGGAGGAGCATGGGCTATATATCAACTCCGGTGGAGAACGGACTATATATCGCTGTTATCTAAATCGGATCCGATACCAGGGTCTCACGAGCTCATGCAAGACGTCAAGGAGATGAAAAGCTGCTTTGACACAGGCACGCAGCGTTCTGCTGGCACCTCGTATGAATATGAAGCTATTTTTGAGGTATAAATGGCACTGAACGGTAGAACCACAAGGATCCTGAATGAACCCGAACAAAAATTATGTGAAATTATATATGCTACATACGATACATTCCCAAGATATAACAACTTGACCATTCACCCTAGGCCGTGGTCGATTGATGCTGCAGGAACATCAGAAGAATGCATATGCGCGCGTGCAATACACATCTCGATGCTTCAACGGTTCCCTTTGCGACAGAAGATTTCTTCGCGGTACCGGCAGCGGGGCAGGAATACACGAGTATTGCTAATAGAGAAGGCGGTAGACAGGGCTTGTTCGGGTCCGTGGGCGAGAGGGCAAGCTGAGCGTTATTCATGTCGAAGTTGATCCCGACGGTCATGTCCGTCGTCGTCGACAACCTGAGTCGATACGGTGACCCAGGGCCCGATGGTGAGGATACCAGGAAATCCAGAAACACAAAGGATTAGTAAGTGTGATTACCGTATTAGGAATCACGTCGACGACTTGGGAGACTATTCGCCTGGATAAGATAAGATAATCATCAGCATTGCCAATTTGCCGCAGACTCTCGGGACTCTCACCAGCAGAACCTGAGGGGACTCGACGCTGCCCTGAAGTGCGCGTCCGATGAAAATTTTACTTTCAATCGTAAGGAGCTACAATGAGATCCTCAGTAATCGTCATCGTGCCTGCAACGGTGCGCGTTATCCCAGCCATGACGTCAAACGAGGTGAGCTGCATTGCGCAATCAGTCTTCATCCGTCACGATACAGAGCCGCTAAGATGTAGGGCGGAGGACGGCGACGCACCTTCGGAGGCGCAACCGTTCCTTTGCGCGGCCGTGGCAAGCGCGACCACCTTACGGTTGATCGAAGAGTTGAATAGATTGGCGGACTTGGTCGGTGGCGACCTTCGTAGCAGCTGCTGTAAAGCCAAATAAGTATGGCAGTGATATCAGAGACAGCGTGCATACTCTTGGCTTCGCTCGCCACCTTCGTAGCAGCAGCTGCATAGCTTGTCAGTGCACACGCTCAGCTGAGCGCGTCCGTGATGTTGAATCGGCGGAGGGCCGTGCGCGAGCGGCGCGATTTCGAAAACTCTATATCGGTCGGTATGCCAGATGTAGTCTCAAGCATCGAAGTTGGTGTCGATGGCGAGCACCTGGATGACGCGCGTTTTCCCCGTCGCGACGGAGGAGGCTGCGGCGGACGGAGGCGGGGATGGTCTGGTCCTCGGCGATGCGGGCAAAAGCATTGAGGCCGTCAGCACGGGTACGGCGTACAGGGGTTTTTGCGGGGGAATGTGAAACGCACTGTAAATTCTGAATGTCCATCGTCGATTATTTTTGCAGGGGCCGACTAGGACAGGGTTGTCGGGCTGCGGAGACAACAAGGAGCACATAAAGCGATTGCTCGCGGTCCGTCTGCGTGAATGTCCGTGACGCGTCGTTCGCATCGAGAGGAATAGAATCAGGCGCGCATAAATCCGTCGTGAAAAATCGAGCAGAAATATTCAGAAATGGATTCAACAAAGATTCGATATGCGCACCTGGGGTTCATACCAGATCGCGTGTATCGCAATTTTGTTCCGGTTCTCCAACTCAAAATACCAAATGAAGTGGAGACAGTAATTTAGTGCTGCGAGCTGTTTGAGGGCAAACAAGATGGCCTGTAGTCGTTCTCTTGGGCTCAAAAAGACCTGTTTCCGAGTCCATAGCACGAGCATAGTACTGTATCTTTTCCTTCAATTCGACAGGGGATGTGACGCGTGACCCAATTTACCTATTCGACATTTCGGTAGACGCCAAATTTTTGTGTGACACCTCGGAAATTTCGGTATTCAGGAACAAAAAATTTCGAAAATTTCGCTTGTTTGGCATTTTTTGAGCAATTTTGTGGGCTGCGTGACGGTTTGGAGGTTCGACAAAGGCCCGCGTGATGCGTGACCTCGACCAAAGTTCGTGATCGATACAGGGGTGCGTGACGCGTGACTACCGATTTGAAGGGAAAGATACAGTAACAGTCCAGGTAAATCTGTGAGTGAATCCCAAAGGGTGAGACCATTGATTTTAAAATGAGTTCTAGAACGCTTTGGTCGGAGATTTGGCTCGGTTCTGTGCGGGAGTACGCGGGGCAGTTGTGGTGGAAGAAAAGACGGTGGTAGATAACGGTGTGATGTCACAGTATCTGCCGGTCACGCTTAGGACATACTGTACTATTACGACCAAGTGTTCACGGGGCGTCACCCGTAACCTCAAGTGTTCACTGGGCCTAGTGTTCATGGGTTGAGCGTCACCGTCACCAGTTCACCAACTGTTCACTCCACTAATCGGCCCATGTTACCAAAAAGCTCGCCGATCCCGTATTCGAGTTCGGTTCGGATCCGGATAGGGTAGGATTCGGTTCAGAACCGAACGGTGGCAACACTATACATATATGTGTATGTACTTACTGCAGAAAAATTCAGTTTCACTGTCTCTCTCTCTTTCAAGGAATCTGGGGAAAATACCTTCGACATTTCCGACACAGCCATGGCCCCACCAAAGCTCAGAAAAATCGTGGCCGAGTACTTCTTGATTCCCCAGGAGCTCGAATACGACCTTCTCCCCCCACCACACCTCTCCATTGCCAAAATGCTCGAGTTCCCGCCAAAGCTCGGCCACTAATAGCCGGTCTCCGGCCTGCTCAGTTCTTCAGTGAGCATCTTCCAGATATTAATTACCGTGACTTATGGCTTTGTCCCTGTGCTTGGGTATTGCCAGTGCCAGAAAATCGCGACTCCCCGTTATCAGGGCGCGGTTTGGGAGGAACATTAATTTTTTCGTGTAATTTCGGTTGTTTTTTTTGTCGAATTCTGAGCAGCTCAAAAATCGGTTTTACCCCCCTTTTGGAGCTTCAAAAATTTAAGTGTTCATTGGTCGGCCGTCACCGTCACATAGGCCAAAAGTGTTCAGTTCACAGGCCGCCGTCACCCGTCACCTGAACACTTGGTCGTAATAGTACAGTACTTAGGCTGCCATCTTCTTCCACCAAGTTTCCACCGCCACCGCCCTCCCCGCCACCACCCTTTCCGCCCAGCCCGCCCCAACTCGCGCCTTCGCCCAGTCCAAAATCGCAACATCCTGAATTTCCTGCACACCATCGCCACTCTACGCGGGCACGGGCACGGGTACGGGCGGCGCACAGACGCGTTCGGCGTGCCCTCAATGCCCGAGGTTCTGCTTAAATTCCAGGAGACGCCGAGCGAGCTCGTATTGCCGGAGGGGGTTCAGGTGAGGCAGTCGGAGGAACAGTTGGTGTTGGGTGGAGAAGATTGTTGTTGATTGGGAAAGATTTAAGATTATTGATCAAGTGGCGGATTTGTTCTTCTGTGACGGGGGTGGGTGCCGTTGCTATTCCGCCGGTCTTCATCGCGCGCGCGATGCTTGTATGTTTTGCTTGGATGTATGTATCCACATGATATATCTTGCTTTTTTGAAATTGTGTGTTGGCGGTGTCGTTTCCAGGGCCCAAACCAGCGCCGATACATCCGCGCTGTGGCGTACTTGGATTCGTCTGCTTGTCGAGAGAGCCTCGCAAGGCCGTACCAGGATATCGCTATTAACGTCCTCTAGTAAAGCATGACCGTAATGAGGTACACAGCTCCTACTTCTGAAGTATTCAAAAGGTGTTCTGTTCAATTCAAGTAATTATTTATAGAGGAAGCGGAAGGTGAATGCCTCATACGGTCATAGAACTTATATAGCGAGTTGTGACGTGTTTGGATAAACTGTCTGTCTACGAGAGACTGATCAGTATGTCTAGGTAGAACCTGTGATGAATGGACGAACAACGAAGACGGGGCTTTACCACTTGGGATGTCCCGAAATCGCGGCAAGCACGATAAAATCAGCACCATATCGATAATTCTCCTGGTGCATACATCACCGCAGTGAATTCGGGGGAAATTTCGTTCAAAACTGCGCCACAGACGGCATTTTGAACAAGGACGGTGCGGGAGTGGAATCACTCTATGGACTGCGAAATCTGGATACCGTCGTTAGATCCATTCGTGAATCTCATTAACAGGGTGCCGCATTTTGATATACTTACTAGTGCTGATGAATGTTACTATTCAGTCTGTTTGTGACCAGCAGACGCAGACAGGTGTTGAAAACAACCTGATCTATGATAGCGTAGGGATGGTGCTCAGACACTGACAACGAAACCGTTCGGGCAGTTGGGAGAAGCTTGGGCGAGAAGTTGGGATTAACCCTTAGCTTTCACTACTTAGTATTCTTGCGCGAGAGTCTTCCAGTCACTTGCGGATCTGAGAAGTGACTCACATGCCGTCACGGCAAAGTCCGCGGCACCTTGCCCTGCGCAGTCGGCTTAACGGCACACTGACTCTATCGAACTCCGCTTGGCTAGGTTGATCAGGCTCAGTTCTGTGAACGCGTGGATATGTTCGCTTGGGATCCAATTATTCATCAAGGACCCATACTCCGAATTAGTGCTGCAGCCCGGTCGTTTCTGGGTTCCACGGAGCATTTGAAGGGAAACGGGTGGCTGAGGCGAAGAAATTTCAGGCAGGAAACCGCCGAAGGAATCGAGAACGCACCTCATGGTGCCCGTGGTTTGGCCCAAGGGAGGTTCGATGACAATCCCGTTTTCACGCGCCTTGGAAATGTTGAATACCGAGAGAATCGCACTACATGTCAGAAACAGAATTTTATCTGCGAGCAATTTGCCTATTGTTGGAAATTTGTGTAAGCGAGCGAGCGGTTTGAGGAGAAGTCACCATACCAGGGCAAATACTGAAGAGAGCATCAGTTCATTCATAGGTTGATATTAAGGCAGTCTTACCGGCGTCCGAATCCGAATGATATCCTCGTGGGGTCTAATTCCGCAACCTTGCCGTTTGTTTCAAGGAATCGAGTTGGGTCGAATACCATGGGATTAGCATATCTCGCAGGGTCATGAGTCATCTTCCTGGAGCATAATTTAGACCCGGATGCACGAGTTACAAGATTCCAAACCATATATTCGTTATCACCAAAGAGTCCTTCGGGATAAGCATAGGTGCCGCCCCTTCACCGGGCTCGTAGATGAAATCCGCCCGCGCACGATGAGGGACACCTGCTGAGGATCAGAGGACGAGACGCACTGTGAGTTCAAATATACCGGTAGGAACAGCAACATGGTAGCGCAAGATCTCTTTGCACAACGCATTCACATAGGGCAGTCTCTCGCGGTCCGACATAACAGGGAGTCGATCGTTTCCTACAACTGTATCGATTTCTTTCTGGGCGGCAGCTTGGACCTCGGGATAGAGGCTCATCGCCTGAAAAAAAGCTTTGATTTGGGCTGCAGTCTGCGCCGGAGGGACAGTCATTAACCGACTGAGAAACGAAGGAATGTGGGCTTACCGTGTCGGCACCACCTCCTTGTATGGCAACGGCCGCCCATTTGATCAAATACTCTTCGTGAGATCCCTCCTCAAGCAAATTTGCGGTGAAGGAAGTTTCTATATTCCCGGCGGCCTATGAGGAATAGTCATGGCTAATTACAGCGGCACCAATAAATGACTGACCATCTGCTCCTTGACGTACTCACAACTTGTGTTAGCGGTTCTGTGGAGCTGGCTCGACCACTCTTTGGCTAAAGTATGAAACCCTCCACCTGGTAACCATTCAGGCCAGTAGCGTACTATCCACACATTCAATTGTGATGAACCGCCCACATCGATGTTGTACTCACGAGCGGGGATGATGTCCACGAGAAATGCCCCCGGTGTGGTTGCCACAGAAAAATTCGTTGCTGCGGTGTTGAACATCTCGAGAAAGATATCTTCCTGTGAATCTGGATCGATGTTATATCCATACGCTATGCGCAAGGTGATGCCACCAGTCATTCTACCCAACTAGTTGTATTCCGGCTCGTATCATATACAGCGCACGCACTCACCTCTCAATCTGGCCGAACCTATCTTCTGATTTGCCGAGAAGATTCTGCAAGAATTTGTGTACCTCCGATGTGAGCAAGGGTCCAAATTGAGATGTGATCGACGTCGAGTTGCCGAATAGCTGATGAAAAAGCTTGCGCTCTCGCTTGACGCGGTCTCCGTACTGAACCAGGGTGAGTATGTTGTTGAAGCCCATCAAATCTCCCGCCATTGGCATTACTGGGCGGTCAGAAAAGTTGACCCCGCGAGTTTCTAGCAGATCTTCCGCGATTTGCAGAGAGTTGACTATGATCATCGTTTGACCGAAGACGGTCAGAGACGAAATTTCTCCTGCTTGAATATTCGTGAGGATTCTTGTCTATACTTTCAACCGCGCACCCCAAACTTCCCCGAGTTTTGCGAAGTTGAGCCAGGGGTTGGAAGCTGGAACATCAAGAATGTTGCCTACGATGGGAAGTCCCCGTGGCCCCGGGGGTAGTGGTGGAGTTCTGCGCCTACGGAAGGAATAGGCGACAGCAATGGCTGCACTGGTCACTATGAGATTCCACCAGGCGTCCATGCTGCTGGAGTGTAGCGTCGTGGCTGGAGCATGAGTGGGGAGCACGGAATATATATCGCCCTGACAGACAGACGCAATGGTGTCTGTCATGTAATTGCATAGAATGATTTGTCAACAGAGTTCCGACGGCAGCTCACGAGCTCAACGCGCCAAGGAGATAAGGAAAGCGCAGCCATCAGCGTCCCTAAGGTCCGAACTCCGAAAAAGGGATTGAACTTACGGACAATGCCGCGCCTCCTATCTGCTCGGTGATGATTGGTGGATATCGAGATAGCCAGAAATAGCTCATATCAACGCGAAGCTATTTTCTAAGCACAGCATAGTGTACGATGTGCTGAGCTGCATGCAGAAACCTGGTTTTTTCTGAAACTGTAAACGGACATGGCACTGAACAGAGAACAACAGTCGAATGAGCCACAACGAAAATCGTATCAAACTCTTTATAAATTTTGGCGTCTCCTTTTATTTCCTTTTTCGAAATTCATACACAGCTTGCGTACTCAAGTGTTAAAAAAAAATGTCGGGAAGGTATTGCTTTTCTGTCAATCGTGATCTTGGCGATCGCTCAAATTTTAAATCTAGCCAGCCTGCCGCAAGCTGAATGGCGGCCGCTGATACAGCGTTTCGGGATCGCATTCCGTTGATCCAGATACTGAGATGCCAGGAGCATTGCGGAGAATCACCCCGTCAGCACCTCTCGGAAAAGGCTCGGCGCTGTCGGGTCATCAGTTTCCAGCACACGGAAGTGGCCCAGTTTGACTGGTAAATTTGGAAGGAAGGGGGGAGGTGACCGCAGGCCGCCGACCACCTTGTATCTTCATATAACACATTCTCAAGATATTTGCATGCAGACAATGGTGTGGCCTAGGACCCATATATTGTTAGCATTGGCCGCACTGCCGTTGAAGGATGTGTGCGATGAATGACAATGAACTGATTCCATGCGCCGAGTCACAGGATAAGAAGACAGGATAGTTCATTTCCCTAATTCCGATCCAATAGTCAACTGACGGCAGAAATGCATCGATGTCAAGTACAACGACGTATGTGAAAATTGAATTTCATTTGAACATTCAATCTTGACAGGCATCCTTTAACGAGGACTTCCGCGGTTGAAGCTGACAATGATGTTCACTTCCTGAACTCAGCTACACACTTACTTTATATGCGAACTTTGGTCTCTCTTTGCTCCGAAGCAGCTGTTCCTATTAGAAATCGGAATTGTAGCTGTTAACGTTGTCCGCATGAGTGTCTCGGTCCTTTTGTATACAACCTCCAGGTTCACCAAGAGGAATGCTCAACTCGATCATTCAATACTCAGGGCCGTTACAGCGAAGTCCACGGCGTTGCGCCGCTTGTGATCGGTTTCCCGGCATGTTCACAATTTTGAACTCCACAGCCCGACTCAGATATTCTCTGCGCATCCCGCGTACAACTCTCTTTACCCTAGCTGCTTATGACCTTCGTGCAATATTTATGCAGCGCTATCTACCCATTTAGATGTCTTGCCCATTTCTACCCAGCTCAAGTTATTCTGTTAACGCGTAGATAACTTGGGTGCATCTGCTTGGAATCCAAGTATACTTCAAGTATCCAATCAACCACTCCGAATCAGGGCCGCAGCCCGATCTTTTCTGGGCTCCACAACACATTTGAAGGGAAATGGGTGACTGAGAGAAGCCAACCTTCAGGCAAGACATTACTGAGGGTATCGAGAACCAACCTGATGGTGCCCGTGGTTTGGCCCGAAGGAGGTTCAATAGCTATCCCGTTTTCACGCGCCTTGGAGATGTTGAATACCGAGAGGATCGCACTGCATGTCAGGAACAGGATTTTATCTGCGAGCAATCTACCTAAGAAATTTCTATAAGCGAGTGAGTGGTTGAGGGAAGGGTATGTACCAGGACAAATACTGAAAAAAGCATGAGTTAACTGATGCGATTGTTTAAAGGCGGTCTTACCGCCTTCCAAAGCCAAATGAAATTTTCGTGGGGTCTA
The DNA here is from genome assembly GCA_014462675.1 of Mycena sanguinolenta. Lineage (NCBI taxonomy): Eukaryota > Fungi > Basidiomycota > Agaricomycetes > Agaricales > Mycenaceae > Mycena > Mycena sanguinolenta. The sequence goes on along the minus strand of JACAZH010000004.1, from coordinate 8,306,976 downwards.
GTTCCGCCGCCTTGCCGTTTGTTTCTAGGAATCGAGTTGGGTCGAATACCATCGGATTGGAATATATCGCGGGGTCATGAGTCATTTTCCTACAAATTTAGTTTATGGACACTATATGAGTCACAGGACAAACCAGATATTTGCGATGACCACAGAGCGCTTCCGGAATGAACATGGGTGGCGCCTCTTCACCACGCTCGTAGATGAAATCCCCCCGCGCACGATGAGGGACACCTATTAACGATCAGGGAACGGAACGCACCGACGAGTTCAAATATACCGGTAGGGACAGCAACATAGTAGCGCAAGACCTCTTTGCACAGCGCATTCATATAAGGAAGTCGCTCGCGGTCCGAGATGTCTGGGAGTCGATCCTTTCCTACAACTGTATCGATTTCCTTCTGTGCGGCAGCTTGAACTTTGGGATAAAGGCTCATCGCTAGAAAAAAGGCTGTGATTTGGGCCGCAGTCTGAGTCAAAGGGCCAATCACCAACCGTCTGGAAAACGGAGGAATGTGAGCTTACCGTCTCGGCCTCACCTCGTATGGTAACAGCCGTCCATTTGATCAAGTATTCATCGTGAAATCCCTCAAGTAAATTTGCAGTGAATGAGGGTTCTACAGTTCCGGTGGCCTGGGAGGATCGGTCGTGGCCAATTACAGCGACACAAATGAACGACTGACTATCTGCTCCTTGACGTACTCAAAACTTGTGTCAACAGTTCTGTGGAGCTGTTTTGAACACTCTTTGGCTATAGTGTGAAACCCTCCACCTGGTAGCCATTCAGGCCAATAGCGTACTAGTTGCAGACTGATGTGAAATGAACCGTAGTCAACAATAGTGTACTCACGAGCGGGGATGATGTTCACGAGAAATGCCCCAGGTGCGGCTGTCCGAGAGAAGTTTACTGTCACCCTGTTGAACATCTCCAGAAAGCCATCTTGCTCTGGCTCCGGAACGATATGATATCCATATACAATGCGCAAGGTAATGGCCCCGGTCAGTCTACGCAATTAGTTTCCTTCCGGCTCGTATTATGTACATACCTACCTCCAAATCTGATTCAACGCATTTTCTGGTTTGTCGAGAATATTTTGCAAGAATTTCTGGACCTCAGAGGTCAGCAATGATCCAAAATGAGTGATAATCGACGTTGAGCTTCCAAAAAGCTGATGGAAAAGCTTGCGCTCTTGCTTCACGCGGTCCCCGCACTGCGACAGGATGAGTACGTTGTCGAAGCCTCCCAGCTCCCCTGCCATCGGCATCTCAGGGCGATCAGAAAAGTTGGCGCCGCGCGTTTCTAGCAGGTCTTCCGCGATTTTCAGAGAGTTGACTATGATCATGGTTTGACCCAGCACGGTCAGGGACGAAATTTCCCCTGGTCAAGTATTCGTGAGGATTCCGATCTGTAGGCTCAACCGCGTACCCCAATCCTCGCCGAGTTTCGCGAAGTTAAGCCAACTGTTAGTGGTGCGAAGATCGAGAATGTTGCCCACGATGGGAAGTCCCCGTGGCCCCGGGGGTAGTGGCGGAGATCTGCGCCTGCGGAGGGAATAAGCGAAGGTAATGGCCGCAACGGTCATTACTAATTGAGAGTCCAGCGAGCGTCCATGTCTGAGTAGTTCAGCGCAGTGGCGAGATGGAGCGAAGAACATCGATTATTTATCATTTTCCATAGTGTCATCCAAGTGGGATCCGATAGAATGGTCTGTGAGAGCTGAGTGGTTCGCGAGCTCAAGACGTCAAGGAGATGAACAGCGGCTATTCCTGATCACGTGAGTGAGCAGGTTTATACGAAGATTCAGAATCTTGTCTTGTTTTGTCACGGGACCACATCGGCATCGGGGTCCGACTCCGATGCTTGTCGCTGTTATCCCTCTCTGTGATGACTAGGTTACCGCATTACTCTGCGTGAACACAGGCACCAGTTCCTAGACCGGGAGATGTAACAGAATTCAAATTTCCTTCATACATGCATGTAGGCACAAATTGAATTGTGGTGCCCCTCCGGCATTTCGCGCCTCATTCCCACGGTTGAGTAGCTGTAGCCGCCGCCTAAGCTTGACGAGTGGTCCGCTATTTCTAATTCGCATCCCTGCTTGATTCATGGTAATCGACATTCTATTGCCTACAACACGAGAAACAAGCTAATTCTCCACAGCCTTGATGCCTTCGACGTCTGCAACATCGTCAATACCTCGCTTCCCTCCACAGAGCAGACCAGGAGATAGACAATATTTAGATGAAATGCTTGCCTCGTTTCCCTGCTACTTGCTGCTGCGAGCGCAGTCGCTGCATTTTCCGCGAGCGTCATAGATAGGCATATCCTTCGTTGGCGGGGGATTGGGAGGCTGTAGAATTAAGCACAAAAATAGCAGACGATGGGTTGGCTTGCCTGGCAGGATCTTCCACAAGACTCGCTCCGCTGCTTGATTAATCAGTTCAGTGCCGGCGTAAAATTCAGGGGTGGAATACACTTACGATACACTCGACTCTGTTGTGCGGGCATTTCTTGTACCGCCAAATCTTCCAGCCCCATTTACACATTGCACTGGTGTCAATGAGAAAAATGCACAGTGAACGTGAAAACGCGTCAAATACAATGAATCAAGTTGCTGAAGGGACTTGTGTAGAATTGTGGGTCGTTGGACGAGCTGATCTGAGAGGCAGCCAGGGTTTTATAGACAAGCTAATTCAAGTACCAGACGGACAGAAAAAGATTTCAAGCCGGTTCGTCTCATTTAGAAGGAAGGAAGACAGACAGCAATCATTGGAACCCGGTTGAAAACAAGCTTGTTTGATGCAGGCATTTTGATGAAATCATTTCGGCCACAGCGCGGCGAAGTCCGCCGAGTGATTCAAGTATCATTTTGGGACACTTAGGAGGCTGTGAATTCTAGTACTATAGCTACATGCAGCAGCGCCAGAGCTGCGCGGCCCAGGCACGTGCGAACTTTGATCACTTTGACTAGGGGGGTGCAGGCCGACGCAGGTGCGCGGCGGTTCCGAATCCTTATGGAATTTTCAATGGACAAGGCTAGTTTGAATCATCAGATAGCAACCGCAGATATAAACTTCATTCTCAGCTCTTCTGCCTCCACGATAACTCTCTAGAGAGGCATCGTATACCCAGCCGAGACTCACCCTGCCCGTACGCCCGCGGTTAGTATGCAGCTGCGCACACATGTCTGGGTGGATACCTGAATACAAAATTCATCAATTACTTGAGGCTGCTTGAGCCGCGCGCAGTCAGGAAGACGTACTGGAAAGAAACTGGAAAAATTCAACATGGGGGATCCCATTTGGGACAGGGCATGAATCGGTTGCAATTAACCTAGCACAAATCCGAATGAGACCAAAGAGTTGGAGAAATTGCGGCAAAATGAGGAAACTCACTACAGCCAAAGTATCGAGCCGGAAACACCTTGTTATCCATGCATCCCTGACCTCAGGTAACCCATTGTACACAGTTTCGGCTTGTTGAGCAAGTGAGAGAGAAAAATACGAAACAAAACCATAATGAACATACCTGCAGGTGCACTCCTTCGAGTTAATCCTAGAAATGGACCGCGGAATGCATACTGGAGGCGAGCTTGCTGGTATGACTGCAGGGCACCGAGTGTGAACTCTGCAAGCAACCACACCACCTCGAGCTCGGCAACACAGGGTCAGCGGTGCTGTCCATGAAACGATCTATCATAAATCAGATCAGCAATTTAAATAACCGAGAAAGACGTACGAAGCGGCACGGAAATCGATTCTAAGTATTGGTAAGAAAGGAAGGTCGATAAAGTTGATATTAAGTTGAAGTTGATGAAACACCCACTGTTATTCCCACTCTCCATGCACAATGAACGCCGAGTATAGCTCGTGAGACCTGGCAAAAGGAAGGGCCAGTTGAGTTCAATAACGAAAGATGGGGGAAGCACTGGAATTTATTGAGATGTAGGATGCAACTGAACCCACAGCTCCCATTCAACTTCAAGACCCATCCTTAATTTGTATCGTGAAACTTCGGTACCTCAAAAATCGAGGGAAACGTAATGACTAGCCTGGTAATCGAGCCATTGAATGAAAGAAAATTCAGTGAGTTGAAATGAACTCGAGTCCAAGTTGAAAAGCACATACCTCGGGACACATTCTGCGAGTGCAATGATGCCGAGTCCAACTCGGGCTATACGGGTATATGAGCCGAAGTAGACATAAGTAGAGTACAACTGAAGAAGTGCGTGCATATATCTGAAGTCTATGATCAGAAGTCAATCATCTATGGGTCGGTGAATTCAATTAAATGGACCAAATAAGCCATCTATTGAACAATCGAGTGAGTCAGACAAAATGAAGACCGAGGAAACAGGGACTTGAGTTGGTCCGATTCTCGAAGCGTCCCAATCAATTACGAAAGTCGAAAGTCGGATTCCATTTTGCTTCAAGGCGCCAACCAGTCGTGAGCATAAAAGTATTCTTGATGAACAAGAGAAAAGACTGCGAATGTGAGGACGAGATTCATGTCAAAAACAGTGAGATATTCAGGGGCTTTCTAAACGAGGCCCGGATTGCGTCCGAAATAATCAACAGGTGGAGGGGAACTAGAAGTTGGTGGAACAGGTATGCATACCTATATGAAGCAGCAAATGAACAGCAGAGCTCCATGATGATAGTACTTAGTAAGCAGAGGGGGGACGACAACGATCAGGGGTTGAGTTACAAACGTCAATGTCAGTGGAGTGCGATGAAAGGGGTTTGATTACTATTTTGCACGATGTAGCTGGATTTGCACAATGACTCTGGATTGTTGATTTTTCTTTTTCCTCACTTGTCTGTTGCTCCTGGAATCTTCCGGGATTGAAAGATACACTAGTTAGCTACGAATGTACAAAATATCTAAGGGAGGAAACGAAGCAGCTGATGGGGCTTTGATGGACCGGGAGGTCTTTTTCCTTACCTTCCTCTTGCCCTGTCTCTTAGATATTTGATACAATACTAGTCCATTAGTGTATGCTTCAATCCTGCGAATTCCGAGACCAAAAGACAACAGGAATATACGAAATCCAGCGTCATTGGGCAAAATGGTATTGGTCAAACCAGACGTGAGTTCTCAGAAGTTAGGTTAACCGATCCAAATGGAAGGTAGAGTCAGCATATTGTAGCGGCATTGAACACACTCACAACATCGGCAATCGTTGATCGCCATGTTTTCAACTGAATGCCGGAAGCACGTAGGAACCTGAAAATGACTGCCGGGTGCGAGCAAGAAGCGGTACGACAGGAGACTGCAATCAAACGAATAGAGTAGGACCTGAAAACAAATTCGCTGGCAAGGGGTCTGCCGATCTGTTGTGCCCTGCTCCGATGCGGATGAGTGCGGATGCCGCCCCTTTATCTGCTCCGAACCTCTTTTTGATGAAGCGGCGCCGTCAGCATGACAACGGAACAACCAAGCACACATCCGGCATTGCAGCCGGAATAATAAAAACGATAATTTGCGAAGGTAAAATGGGGAACTCCACTCATGGACTGCGGCAGCAGGAAGATTGGATGCGGTGTCGATGTGGAAAACGATCAAAGTAAACGGAATGCAAAATTGATCACTCATGCTCCGCTTGCAGTGTGAGTGGGCATCCAGTGCCGAACAATAGCCGAAAAGTACACACACAGCCACTATTTTCATTAGATCGTTATACTAATGTTTCGGGATATCTATACTCCATCTAATGGATTTTGAAATAGGGATCACAAAAATGTAATGAAAATCGACACAGCCACTAATTTGATCAGTTCATTAATGCAGGACCATGTTTGGGTGTTTGGCCATGTACAAATACTAAGAACGATTACATAAGTATTCGTAATCTCGCGTGAAGCATGCAAGCGAGCTTCGCAGCAGCAACACAAGCAAATAGGGATTTTTGGTGTTTTCGACATGCTGTTTTCCTCTCAATAATACACCAAACTTTGCATGAAGCTAAAACTTTGATTCCAAACTATCATTTGTGTTCACATGAAATGGGTGCGTTTGACAGCTCGCGTGGCATTTCGGACATAGCTCCTGATCGCGCACGATTCATATATCACTTTGAGAGGGGCAGCGAATTCCAAGATAACAGCGATATACGGCCGCACTGGAGCTGTACGAAGGAGCAGATTTAGCGGTGACTGGCAATCATCTCAACGGCAATAGCTGTACGTGAAGCATTGAATCCGGAAGTCTTCATTTGCCACGACGCTGCCCTGCGTTGCCCAACGCTGGTGCAACGTAGGGCTAAAGCTCATTTAATCTTCCAAGAGTTCAACTTAAAAGCAAACGATTGCAAACCTGACCAGTGCAAAATCCCACTTCATGGTGGCTCGTGGTGAGTACTCAGTCAGCCTCAATCTTGTATTTGATATTCATCCAGCACCAAGCCAAGTAGCCATTCACATGAGAGTTTTGAGCTGGTCCGACGTTTCGGTTCAGATGGAGAGCATCGAAAACCGGTTGAAAACAAAGCAGCCCATGAGATAGCTGACATTTAGACGAAATGCTGAGTTAGTGAGAGTTTTAAGCTGGTCAGACGTCTCGTTGTGGACGGAAAGAAGGCAGAAAGCATTGGAACCGGGTTGCAAACAGAGCAGGCTATGAGATAGAAGCCATTTAGACGAAATCATTTAGATCCGGATCTGAGATGAGTAGCGACAGGCACTGCGTTCACCGTCCTAGTATAGATCAAGCGCATCAGGCGCATCCACCAATGCGGAGGCATCAGACACTGGCACGGCCCGGGCAATGCGACAGCGATTGCGGCCGTAACCCGTCTTTTTTTGCCGTCCCGCCCCGTCTCATGGCCATAATGCTGTGAGAGACGGCCGTGTTTTTGCCGGCCTGTAAACGGCTTGGTTTCAAAAATTTGCGGCCATCACCGTAGATGGGATGGCGTGCATCCCTAGCACTGGAGCTGTAAAGACGGGACGATGCGACAACCCTCAAAATCACGCTTGAATCACATCCATTTTAATGAAAAAATATTCTAGGAAGCGACATGATTATTAGAACCCTGCAAGACGAACCGCTGTTACTTGGTTGAGTCAATGAACATATATTGAGCAATTTTGGCCACAAGGTTACGATCACGTGAGAACTTGAAACACGAGAAACTGTGTGTGACAACCTCACAGAGCCTGATGTTCCGCAGTGATTCTGGGATATACCAGGTTACCAACTCGTTAGCTTCGCCATGAACATGAAATAAGTAAAAAAAAGTGAGGGCAACAATGTAATGAAAAAGTTGAACCTGTCTGAGCCGTCAAAATTCGGCATTGGACGGGATGGATGGCAAATTTGCTGTCCCGTACCCATCCCGTCATTTTTCCATTGCCGAGGCGTTGACAGGACGGCACCGTCCCTGTTTACGGGCAGCCGTCACACCCGTAAATACAGTGACGGTGTGCATCCATATCCAGTGCAGCAGTGCCAGAGCTGTAACGCTGCGCATCAGACGCATCAGACAACTGGCACTACCCAGGCAGTGCGGCAAGGCCCGCCAAGTGATTCAAGTATCACTTTGGGATACTTGGGAGGCAGCGAATTCCAGCGTTACATCTCCAGTGCAGCAGCGCCAGAGCTGTAACGCTGCGCATCAGGTGCAGCAGACAACTGGCACTACCCAGGCAGCACAGCAAGGCCCGCCGAGTGATTCAAGTATATACTTAGGAGGCAGCGAATTCCAGCATTACAGCTCCAGTGCAGCAGTAACGGTGTGCATCACACACACCATCATACATGGCAGTCACGCCGGAGCTGTACCGGCTGCACAGTGTTATGAAGGAGCAGATTTAGCACCAAGTGGCAATCATCTCAACGGTAATAGCTGTACATGAAGCATCGAATCCGGAACTTCTTCCTCATTTGCCACGACGATCCAACGCTGCCCAGCGCTGGTGCAATGCAGCATTACAGCTCATTTAATCTTCCAAGAGTTCAACTTAAAAGCAATCAATTGCAAACCTGACCAGCGCAAAATCCCACTTTGGGTTGAGTACTCAGTCAGCCTCAATCTTGTGTTTGATATTCATCCAGCACCAAGCCAAGTACTCTTTTACAGCCATTCACTCGTCCTGCCATTGCAGCATAACCTTGCAGGCCCTTTGTCACTATGGATAATGCCCTTCACAATTTTAATAGTGTGACACACTCACAGGATTCTGCTTTATTTCCTCCTTGGCAATTCAATCCGACAAGCACTGCTGGCGTGTCATTTCATGCCGGTAGCTTTCCTGCAGACACTGCTCTCTGGCAGCTGGGCCAGTCTGCACCAACATGGTCCCAGAATGCCACTGATGCGAGCCCATGGATTGTGTTTGTCAACCCTTTCGCGAACGGCATCGACATAGTCAGTGCCGCCTTCTTGCAGTTGGTTCCACAATCGCAACCAACTGCAAGAAGGCGGCACTGACTATGTTGACGCTGTTCGCGAAAGGGTTGACAAACACAATCCATGGGCTCGCATCAGTGGCATTCTGGGACCATGTTGGTGCAGACTGGCCCAGCTGCCAGAGAGCAGTGTCTGCAGGAAAGCTACCGGCATGAAATGACACGCCAGCAGTGCTTGTCGGATTGAATTGCCAAGGAGGAAATAAAGCAGAATCCTGTGAGTGTGTCACACTATTAAAATTGTGAAGGGCATTATCCATAGTGACAAAGGGCCTGCAAGGTTATGCTGCAATGGCAGGATGAGTGAATGGCTGTAAAAGAGTACTTGGCTTGGTGCTGTACCTTCAGGTCCGAGCGTATGGATACACGCCAGATTTTGACCTTTGTGTAAGCTAGAGACGGGATGGGAAACGATGTGTCTTTTCCCTTCTCATTTTGGCACCGAGCACGCACGCAGTCTCTGCACTTCGTGCACGCCGTGGACGAGAGTGACAAGCGTTTTTCGGGGCAGCTGTCGGGTACGAATACCTGCTGCGCGAACTACATCTATGTCCTATCGAAATAAAAAGGTACCTGTCGGTCGACAATCTACAATACTAATTGGAAAGCTTGCGACAAATTGACAATTTGCTAGCGTATCCCTAGGGCTAAACTCGCAGCGAATTGCCCCGTCGCCTTTAAGCCCGATCACGCTCTTTTGCGCACGTAGGCTGTGCGCAATAGGCCGCAGGTGTACGCATCGTGCGCGTGCAAAGGTACGTGTCCATCCACAAACCAGCTGATGAACGATCTCAAGAAAATGTCATGGATTCAAGTATTTGCCGTCATTCAGTCACCCGCCTGCGCCACGCCAGCGTTCTTGGCCGCCTGCATGCCGACCGCAGCGTCGTGTGGGTGAACGCCTGCGAGCATAATTTGTACGCGCGAATGAACGCAGAACTTGTCTTGGGAGCTGGGAGCTGAGGAAGATGTACTAGGTAGAGATATGAATATACTGGTTTACCATGTATGTACATTATGGAATGAATGTCGGGAAGGGTGTCTACTGGAATAAGGTCGAACGAACTCTGCAAAAAGGAAAGGGCACAAATGTTGAGATCCACGCAATCAGCGCATTCAAATCTTTATCTGTTTGCCTCCCGCTACTATACGGATCCAGTGACTAGTATAGACATCTCAGTTCCGACCCATGAACTGAGATGTAAGTAGTATATTCATATATCCTCAATATCTTGTTAGCTTGTAGTAAGTATAGTCTGTTCGTACTAGGTACATACTAATAGCATGAGTTCCGACCCATGAACTGAGATTCTGTTCGTACTAGTGGTCCGAAACTTCACAATAAACTCAGCTACTACTTATATGGCAATCTTGGCCTTCCCTCTTTCTTTCCAATTATCATTATGTAAAAAATGGGATATATTTGCGAGGCACGTCTTCCAATTACTTGCGGATTTTGCACCATTGAATGAAGTTGTTCGTCTGCCGTGCCGCCAACGTCTACGGCGTTTTGCGCCGGCCGTGATCGGTTTGACGGTCCGCACGTTCAATTTTCGAACTCCTTTGGACTGAACCGCTCAAGCTGTTTCATGATGTAAATTATGGATGTATTTTGAATAATTATTTCTCAAAGCATAGAAGTCTGAATCAGTGCTGCAGCCCGGTCGTTCCTGGGCTTCACGGCGCATTTGAATGGCAACGGGTGGCTGAGGGAAAGTTTTGAGACAAGTAATTATTGAGGGCGTGGAGAATATACCTTAGGGTGCCGGTGGTTTGACCCAAAGGAGGTTCAATGACAATCCCGTTTTCGCGCGCCTTGGAAATGTCGAATACTGAGAGGCTCGCACTACATGTCAGAAACAGAATTGTCTCTGCGAGCAATTTGCCTATAGTTCGAAATTTGTATGAGCGAGGGAGTGGTTCGGATGAGAATATGTACCTGGGCAAATACTGGAGGGAGCATGAGTTCAGCGATATGATTTTATTCAAGGCAGTCTCACCGCCGTCCAAACCCGAACGAAATTCTCGTGGGGTCTAGTTCCGCAGCCTTGCCGTTCATTTCAAGGAATCTAGTTGGATCGAATACCATGGGATTGGCATATATCTCTGGGTCATGAGTCATTTTCCTAGAGCATATCAGACCCTGGACGAACGAGTTGCAGGACAAACCATATATTTGCGATGACCAAAGAGTCCTTCGGGATAAGTACAGGTGTCGCGCCTTCACCTCGGTCGTAAATGAGATCTTCCCTTGCGCGATGAGGGACACCTATCGATAATTGGATAATTAGTGAACGGGCGCACTGACGAGTTCAAATATACCGGTAGGGACAGAGACATGGAAGCGCAAGACCTCTTTGCATAAAGCATTCACATAGGGAAGTCGCTCGCGATCCGAAATATCTGGGAGTCTATCGGCTCCTACGACTGCATCGATTTCTTTCTGTGCGGCTGCTTGAACCTCCGGATAGAGGCTCATCGCCAGGAAAAAGGCTTTGATTTGAGCTGCACTCTGAGGGCTGTTCACCACCGGTCTTGGAAACGAGGAAAGGTGAGCGCACTGTGTCAGCTCCACCTCCTTGTATGGTTAGAGCAGCCCATTTGATCAAGTACTCCTCCTGAAATCCCTCCTCAAGCAAATTTGCGGTGAATGAAGGTTCTACATTTCCGGTGGCCTGTAAAGATCAGCCTTGGCCGATTGTAGTGACACAAATAAACGACCGACTATCTGCTCCTTGACGTACTCATAACCTGTGTCCACAGTTCCGTGGAGCTGCGTCGACCACTCTTTGGCTGTAGTGTGAAACCCTCCACCTGGTAACCATTCAGGCCAGTAGCGCACTTGCCACATATTCAATTGGAATGAATCGCAGTCAACGATAGTGTACTCACGGGCAGGGATGATGTCCACGAGAAATGCTCCCGGTGCGGTTGCCTGAGAAAAGTTTATTGCCACCCTGTTGAACATCTCCAGAAAGCCATCTTGTTCAGGCTCTGGAACGATGTGATATCCATACGCAATGCGTAAGGTAATCGCCCCGGTCAATCTCCGTAATTAGCTGTCTTCTAGGCTCGTATCATAGTGTAAATACTTACCTCCAAATTTGATCCACCGCATTTTCTGGTTTGTCGAGGATATTTTGCAAGAATTTGTGTACTTCAGAGGTTAGCAATGGTCCAAATTGGGTGATAATCGACGGTGAGCTGCCAAAGAGCTGATGGAAAAGCTTGCGCTCTTGCTTCACGCGGTCACCGTACTGCACCCAGGTGAGTACGTTGTTGAAGCCCATCAACTCCCCGGCCATCGGCATCTCTGGACGATCAGAAAAGTTGAGGCCGCGAGTTTCTAGCAGGTCTTCCGCGATTTTCAGTGAGTTGACTATGATCATGGTTTGACCGAAGACGGTCAGTGACGAAATTTCTCCTGTTCAAACTTTCGAGAGGCATCCCGTTTGTAGTTTGGACTGCGTACCCCAAACCTCGCCGAGTTTCGCGAAGTTAAGCCAGCTAGCGCTGTTGGTGGTGCGAAGATCGAGAATGTTGCCTACGATTGGAAGTCCCCATGGCCCTGGGGGTAGTGGTGGCGTGCTTCGCCTGCGGAGGAAATAGGCGAAGGTAATGACTGCAACGGTCATTATGAGAGTCCAGTAGGTGTCCATGTCTCAGTATCAGTGTAGTGCGGTGGGTGGGGATGGGGCGACTACTATATATATCATTTTCAGACCCAATGGTGTCACGCAAGTCAGATTCCCGATAAAATAGTCCGCGAGAGCCCGAGGCGTCATGGAGATAAATAGCAGCCACCAGCACATATACACACAGCTGGAGAAAGATTGACAACCCTCCTTCCGCTGCCGTCTCGTATGAACACTAAGCTAATTTTGTACATATAGTGTCCAGTATGGGTTGGCTTACAGGTTGGCTGCATACGGAACGATGCAAACAACGAATAAACAGTAGACCCAGAATGGTCTTTAATGAGCCAGAACGCGCGAACATTATGTGTGCTACATACGATACATTCCCAAAATACAGTAACTTGATCATACATCCTGAGCTGGATCGATTCGATACGTCAGAGCGAATGCACACATGTGAACGTGGTAGCCACCTCTATTACCTACCCCGTAGTCGATTTGATGCTACAGTGACGTCAGACAGAATGTACATGTGTGCGTGAGTGTAATACACACCTCGATGCTTCCACAGTTTGCTCTAGAGAGAACGCTGAGACTCGTTTGCAGACGCCCACCAAGCGCTTCACGACCGCGAAACGCGCTCAGCACGTCGTCGTACGACTTTGCAGCGTCGGGGATCGCTCTCTTGCCCCGCTGCTGAAACTTCCAATAAAGCTTCCGTCACGAAAATAAGAATCCTCACGGTTGTCGAATCTGTGGTCTGCGGACTGAACATGAGCGTTGAAATCGGAATGATAAGCCAAACTTACATACCCCGCCCGTGACATCCGGTCCGAAACATTTCCGGAAGCTTTCGCTGGCGTAGCGCTGTCAGCCTTGTCGAAGAAGCCTCGTGAGAACGACAGCGGCAGGAGAACGAATTGGAACCATTCCCGAGGAAATCCGGGGGGGTTCGCCGACTTTCACATCAACTCCACCATTGACGCCGACACAGCCCCCGAAGGACACGCTGATAGTCACAGAGCCAGGCGCAGTAGAGTCCGTCGAGACATCTGTAGGATGGGTGGAATCGTCTGTAGAGTCGTCTGCGGTTGCATGTAGAATCGGCGGTGGTATCATTGGTATCGTCGTCGGTCGCGTGTCGTCCTGGCTGTCAGGCAACGTCGCAGCTTCAGTGCTAGCAAGTGCCGGTGGCGTAATATCCTCCGTCGCACTCGCACTTGGATCCAAATTCACCCGCAGCGCCGCGTTCGTGGAGGAGAGGGTGCATTACTCACACTTGGCTCCCGCCGGATGGCACTGGGAAGAAGCAGAAGCACAGATTCGGTTGGCCATCTTATCTCGCGTTCGTGTCCAAGTTGAAGAAGATCCGCTCATCATCCTTTATCGAGGTTCAGGCTGGAGATGACTTGCGCGGTGAGCTGGATTGAGATTCAAGAAGAACGAGCTATTACGCGGGGCACGCGAGAAGATGAAAGCGTAGCGTGCCCGTGGCAGCGACGCCGGGGACGGCATTCAGGAATCAGGATGAGCCCTAGAGAACAAACATCAGGATAAAATTGACGCCGTGGATGAGGAAAGACGCGCGCGCGTATTGCCGATGGTGGAATCTGGATGCACTTGAAAACAGCTTATTCGCGTCCGTGGGGGGAGAAAGCTCGCTGTGCGTTATAATTAGTTACGTCGAAGTTGATCCTAATGGTCATGTCCATGCTGACATCCACGTCGCCGACGACCTGGGTGAACGAGGGCTGATAGTGAGGATGCCAGGAAGTCCAAGCCTGAAAAAGAAATGTGCGTTAGTGAGCCGATTACCATATTAGCAGCGAGTGGGGAAACTACTTGCCTGGAATAGGCGTCTTGCTTGCCGTTGTGACGGACGAGGCTGCAGCGGACAGAGGCGGGGATGGTCTGATTCTCGGCGACCCAGGACATGGCTTCCGCGCGATGGCGTTGGCAAGCCGTCGTCTATTATTTTTGCAGAGGTTATCAACTTGAAGGGATAACTAAGACAGGATTTTCGGGCTACGGACATAACCGAAAAACGAGGAACACATAAAAGAGATTGAGTGTCGGCGACGCGTCGTTTGCATCTAGAGGAATCGGATCAGACGCGCATAAATCTATCGTGGACAACCGAGCAGGCACAATCAGAAATGGATTCAACAAGGAAGATTCGATATACGCACCCGAGGCTTGCACAAGATCGCATGTATCGCAATTCTGCTCTGGTTTTCATCTGTCGTACTAGTCCGACTCAAAATGCCGAATGAAATCACTCCCAAGCCAGCGATTTAGACCTGCGGGAGACTTCAGGCTGCTTGAGGGTGCCCGTAGTTAGTCTTTCTCTTGGGCTCGAAAAGTTCCCAAGTCCAATAAAAATAGTCACAGCGACTCGGAGCGCCAAGCCGCGAGCATGGTGATAGTCCCAGTAAATCTTCGATCACTCAAATACCAAATGGTGAGGTCATCGGTGTGCAAGTTGGTGTTAAGATAGAGATTTGGCTAGGTTCTGTGCAAGAGTACGCGGGTGTGGTGGAAGAAAAAGGGAGAGTGATGCACTGATGTTTGATTCAGTCACTGATGTCACAGTCACGCCGTTAACCCTAGGCGAAGCGCTGCTTCCACCGAGCCATTTGGCCAATTTCACGGTCACAAGTAGCAGGGATCTAATTTCTTTCTTGAGGTCATCCGATTTTTTTTTTTTTTTTTTTTTACAAATTTAGGAAAGCTGAAAGTCAGTGAAAGCAACTGTATAGGAGAGACTAGTGAAAATGTGGGTGTGGCAAGTAACTTGTAAGTAACACGAACCACCCTGATCCTTTGCCAATGGCTCTGAATGCTTCCCAGCTCAGTGGTCTAAGATTTCCGGTTTTGGCAGCTCTGCTGTTAAGTAACTACCAACCAATGCGGTTGTTATCTGAGGAGTTTAACACAAACACGGCTGATGCTGACGAGCCCTTGCTGTTGGTCTCAGACGAGAATCAGGAAATTGCGTTGGATTTTGAGCTGTCGCCACGTAGACTTGTGGCAGCTAATATAAACCCTCCCACATTCTCCTCCCACTGCAACCGTCCAGCGTCGTCCTTGATGCTGGTACTGAAAAGCTTTGTTTCGCCAGATCGTCAACACCTGAAACGGTAATAGCTAATTTGTGCTTTCTGGATGGCCCGTTTGTGGCTCTTTGCACGGATTAAATACCTTGACGCCAACGCGGCAGTTTTGCCAACTTTCTTGCCGATTCGTTTGAATTCGACTCAACCTCACGTCCATGAAGATGATCGAGGTACAGACCTTATTGGCATAAGTATTTCCGAAAGGTATTTGTCTGGATCCATTCGTATCTTCGAATGAGGTTGAGTCGAAACGTCCAGCAGACCCGATAATTATTGAGTGAGTATCGGACGCGTCCTCTTTTTGTTCAATCCAGTGTTGACGAGAATTGCAGTTCCAATGTGCTTTTGAATGAATTTCGAAAGATGAATCCATATTGTCTAACCTAGGCATCTTTTTGCGGAAGATGCTCATTAAGAGGAGGCACTGTTCGGGTAGACGCGATCCACGCGTATCCATGGGACGTGCGACTCGATGCGAGGCACAGTCACACTTTTCTGTTCGATATTTTGCTGACCCGGACAGACACTGAATCCGAGGCAATGATCCGCTTTTTTGTGCTCGCTTGGTTCGAACAGATTGCAGGACCAAAATTGAATCAAACTTGGAGTGCGGCTGAGGTGGCTATGCGGCATCGGACCGCCCGACCCGGGGCACGTTGGAACTTGGAAGCATCACCGAGTCAGATGTGCTTCCTTCGCGCAACGATGACATCGCCGCTGCTCTTAGTCCCCGCCGAACCCAAGCCCTGCGACAACAACGGCCTCCCACGCGTGCAGAGCTCGTGCATGTGCTAGACCTGCGGCCAGAGTACGGCCACTGGGATGCGGACCTCGAGGCGCTAACGCCGCTAGTTAGGGCTATGACGCAGTTGCGCGCGCTATCGATGGAGAGCCCGTTCGCGAAACGTACTCGCTGGTTATCCCGCGCGGCTCACCATTGGTAGGAGCCGCTGATGCAGGGCTACTGCGCGCTGTTTCTCGATGCCCAGCGAGGCACTGGCCTGCAGAAACTCACCAGCTGTGAGTGTTTTCTTAGTCTGTTCTGGAGTGACGATCCATTGGGCGGTGACCACGACCGCTGTTGGCTGCTCACCGAGTTCAAGCCGATCTTCACGCTGCCGGCGCTGCAGACTCTCATCGTCTCGTGCGCTGTCCTGGACAAAAACCTCATTGACGGCCTCGCCACCTTCGCCGGCACCACACCGTTGACTCACCTCGAACTCGTTGAATGCTTTGTGTCGCCCACGGCGCTGACCGCCATGCTAGCACTCCCTCGTGCGCTGCGGTTCAGCTCGAGGCCCTGCGCCAGCAGCATCGCTCGCTCCAGCGATTCACCTGGGTCGGCGAGAACTTCGCCCATGACACAGACGTCGCGTGTCCACCGTCCCCGAGAGCGGCCTGGCCGACTTCACCGAGCTGCGCACCATCACCGTCGACGGCGCCTCCGCTCTGCTCTTCTCGACTCTCCTCTCCGAGTGCGCGCCGCCCAACCTGGACCGACTGCGCATCATCCGCCACGACGAGGCCACCGTATTGGACCACCCCGCCGAGAGTGCCACTTACACGCGCATCCCGGGCATCCCACCGTTCGCTTTGCACAAGCATCTCCCCAGACTCAAACACCTCGACCTCGTCATCTCTCTATTCGTCTACCACAATACCGAGCCTCTATTCGCCAAGCCCAACCGGCGCGACCGCGTCCAGTGACTCAGAGAAGACTGCCACGCACGCGGCATCCGTCTGGCCGTGTTTACCGCCAACCGCGGCAGCACGTTCCGGCCCTACCTGTTCGGCGAAGAGCTCGCTTACCGCGCCGAGAACGCCTGGTTCTCGCCGGAAATGACATAGGGGGAACATTTGGAGGTTAGACCACTGGACCGAGATCGGGAAAGCCGCATGAGAGGAAGTTGCACGCAAAAAAGCCGCATGCGGCTGTTGCGCATCCTATCTATTATAGTTTGCTTGAGCTATTCAAGTATTTGTGATTTCATCCCGCATGGACGTCCATTTTCAACAGAGATGACCTTTCATTCATAAGCAAGAAACCTCACTGCCGAAGCGTAGCGAGGCCTATCTTGACGTTTCTTCATGAAAAGGATGTATTGGCTTGAGATTCAAATATTTCTCAAGCATGGAAATTTCAAACTGAGACAAAATATTTTCAGACAAGAAATCATTGAGGGCGAGAACATACCTCATGGTGCTCATGGCTTGGCCCATGAGAGATTCGATGATCATGTCGTTTCCATGTCTGTAATCGTTAATTTTCCTGACACCGGGTTCTTCGCTTTCGACGCGCCGTGGGTCGTAATCAAACATCGCCGAGATGGTCGAGAGGATTCCCATGGGTTTCCGTACTCGAGACTCGCGCGATTCTCGGACTACCTACCCGGGCCCCAATTTTCCTCGCTCTGCCAGGGAAACTTTATTCATTCTCCACTCCTCTCCCGTTTACTGTCTTTCCCTCGCACTTTCTTCTTACTGACCTCGGACGCGAACTGGTCAAGTTGTTTTGTGATAGAAAGCATAAATGTATTTGCTTGAGCAATTATTTCTCAAAGCATAGAAGTCATCCACTCCGAATCAATGCTGCAACCCGGTCGTCTCTTGGCTCCACAACACATTTGAAGGCCAACGGATGGCTGAGAGATGTAAACCTTTAAACAAAAGAACCACTGAGAAACACAACAACCCACCTTGCGGAGCCCGTGCTTTGGCCCAGGGGAGGTTCAATGATGATTCCGTTTTCACGCGCCTTGGAGATGTTGAATGCCGAGAGGATCGTACTACATGTCAGAAATAGAACTTTATCTGCAAGCAATTTGCCTATAGTTGGAAGTTGGGTAGGCGAGCGAGTGGTTTGAGGTGGAAGTATGTACCAGGACAAATACTGAAGAGAGCATCAGTTCACTGATGGGATTGAGATTCAAGGTAATCTTACCGCCGGCCGAATCCGAATGAAATTCTCGCCGGGTCTAGTTCCGCAGCCTTGCCGTTTGTTTCAAGGAATCGAGCTGGGTCGAATACCATGGGATTGGCATATATCGCAGGGTCGTGGGCCATTTTCCTGGGGCATAATGTAGACCTCGGACGGACGAATTACAGGACAAACCATATATTCGCTATGACCAGAGAGTCCTTCGGGATGAGCATGGGTGCCACCCCTCCACCCGACTCGTAAATGAAATCCGCCCGTGCACGATGAGGGACACCTGTTGAGAATCAGAGGATGGGACGCACTGACGAGTTCAAATATACCGATAGGAACAGCGGCATGATAGCGCAAGACCTCTTTGCACAATGCGTCCACATAGGGAAGTCGCTCGCTGTCCGAAATATCTGGGAGTCGATCGGTTCCTACAATTGTATCGATCTCTTTCTGTGCGGTGGCTTGAACCTCAGGATAGAGGCTCATCGCCCGGAAAAAGCCTTTGATTTGGGCTGCACTCTGAGTGGGAGGGCTGTTCACGAACCGTCTGGGAAACAAAGGAAAGTGACCATACCGTCTCGGCTCCACCTCCTTGTATGGCAAAGGCTGCCCATTTGATCAAGTACTCCTCGTGAGACTCTTCCTCAAGTAAATTTGCGGTGAAGGAAGGTTCTGCAGTCCCGGTGGCCTGCAAGGATCAGTCATGGCTGATCACAGCGACACAAATGAACGACTAACCATCTGCTCCTTGACGTACTCACAACTTGTGTCCACAGTTCTGTGAATCTGGCTTGACCACTCTTTGGCGATAGTGTGAAACCCTCCACCCGGTAACCATTCGGGCCAAACGCGTACTAGCCATACATTCAATTGGAATGAGCCACAGTCGTCGATACTCGGAGTGTACTCACGGGCGGGGATGATGTCCACGAGAAAAGTCCCCGGTGCAGTTGCCCGAGAAAAATTCGTTGCTGACGTGTTGAACATCTCCAGAAAAGCATCTTGTTCTGATTCTCGATCGATAGTATATCCATACGCTATACGCAAGGTAATGGCCCCCGTCATTCTGCGCGATTAGTTGTATTCCGGCTCGCAACATAGCGTACGTACTTACCTCTCAACGAGCTTCAACACATCTTCTGGTTTGCCGAGAAGACTCTGCAAGAACTTATGTACCTCCGATGTTAGCAAGGGTCCAAATTGAGATACGACCGACGCCGAGTTGCCAAAGAGCTGATGGAAAAGCTTGCGCTCTTGCTTCACGCGGTCTCCGTACTGGACCAGGGGGAGCACATTGTTGAAGCCCATCAACTCCCCTGCCATCGGCATCACTGGGCGGTCAGAAAAGTTGATCCCGTGAGTTTCGAGCAGGTCTTCCGCGATTTCCAGAGAGTTGACTATGACCATCGTTTGACCCAGAATAGTTAGAGACAAAATTTCTCCTTTTCGAATATTAGTGCGGATTCCAGGTCATAGTTTCAACCGCGTACCCCAAACCTCCCCGAGTTTTGCGAAGTGGAGCCAGTTGTTGGTAGCGGGAAGATCGAGAATATTGCCCACGATTGGAAGTCCCCGCGGCCCCGGGGGTAGTGGCAGAGTTCTGCGCTTGCGGAGAGAATAGGCAACGGTAATGGCCGCAACAGTCATTATGAGAGTCCAGCGGGTGTCCATGGCTCAGAAGTGGAGCACGGTGCCTGGGAATTGAGCGGAGTATGGACGATATATATGTCAAGTTCGGGTCCAATGATAACGAAATCGGATCCTCCATACATAGAATGGTTCCGATAATTCGGTA
This sequence comes from Mycena sanguinolenta, assembly GCA_014462675.1. Classification (NCBI taxonomy): domain Eukaryota; kingdom Fungi; phylum Basidiomycota; class Agaricomycetes; order Agaricales; family Mycenaceae; genus Mycena; species Mycena sanguinolenta. The sequence goes on along the minus strand of JACAZH010000004.1, from coordinate 8,287,088 downwards.
GCTCACGAGCCCAACGCGTCAAGGAGATCATGCCGTTACCAAAATCACCAAATACACACCCCGTCATTGTTCCATGCTTGCCGCGGAGGCATCTGTTGTGTATTCTAACCACTATACATCATCTTGAAACCGAGCTACTACTCGTGTGGGAATCTAGGTCCTTCTCTTTCTTTCCAGAAGGCTGAGAAGATGGGATAGTGGCTTATATCAGCGCGGCAGTCCTCCGATTGTTTCCGCTTTTCGAACTCCGTTGGACTCGACTACTCAAGTTGTCTTGTAATCAATGTATTTGGTGGAGTAATTATTTCTCAAAGCATACAAGTCAACCACTCCGAATCAGTGCCGCAGCCTGGTCGTTTCTGGGCTCCACAACACATTTGAAGGACAACGGATGGCTGAGAGAAGCAAACCTTCAGCCAAAAAACCATTGAGAAACAAAACAACCCACCTTGAGATGCCCGTGGTTTGGCCCAAGGGAGGTTCGATGATGATTCCGTTTTCACGTGCCTTGGAAATGTTGAATGCCGAGAGGATCGCACTACATGTCAGAAATAGAATTTTATCTGCGAGCAATTTGCCTATTGTTGGAAATTTGTGTAAGCGAGCGAGTAGGTTGAGGAGAAGTCACCATACCAGGGCAAATACTGAAGAGAGCATCAGTTCACTGATTGAATCGATATTCTAGGCAGTCTTACCGTCGGCCGAATCCGAATGAAATACTCGCCGGGTCTAGTTCCGCAGCCTTGCCGTTTGTTTCAAGGAATCGGGCTGGGTCGAAGACCATGGGATTGGCATATCTTGCAGGGTCATGAGTCATCTTCCTGGAGCATGATTCAGACTCTGGACGACAGAAGAGTCGCAGTATAAACCAGATATTTGAGATCACCAAAGAGTCCTTCGGGATAAGCATGGGTGTCGTGCCTTCACCCGGCTTGTAAATAAAATCCTCCCGTGCACGATGAGGGATACCTGTTGATAATTAGAGAACGGGACGCACTGACGAGTTCAAATATACCGGTAGGAGCAGAAACATGGTGGCGCAAGACTTCTTTGCATAACGCATTCACATAGGGCAGTCTCTCACGGTCCGAAATATCTGGGAGTCGATCGGTTCCTACAATTGTATCAATTTCTCTCTGTGCGGTGGCTTGAACCTCAGGATAGAGGCTCATCGCCCGGAAAAAGCCTTTGAGTTGGGCCGCACCCTAAGTCAGAGGGCTGTTCACGAACCGTCTGGGAAACAAAGGAAAGTGGCCATACCGTCTCGGCTCCACCTCCTTGTATGGCAAAGGCTGCCCATTTGATCAAGTACTCCTCGTGAGACTCCTCTTCAAGTAAACGTGCGGTGAAGGAAGGTTCTATATTCCCGGCAGCCTGTGAAGATCAGCCGTGGCTCATCACTGCGACCCAAATAAACAACTGACCATCTGCTCCTTCACGTACTCATAACTTGTGTCCACAGTTCTGTGGATCTGGCTTGACCACTCTTTGGCGGTAATGTGAAACCCTCCGCCCGGTAGCCATTCAGGCCAAACGCGTACTAGCCACACATTCAATTCAATTGGAATGAGTCGCGGTTGTCGATACTCGGAGCGTACTCACGGGCGGGGATGATGTCCACGAGAAAAGTCCCCGGTGCAATCGCCCGAGAAAAATTCGTTGCTGACGTGTTGAACATCTCCAGAAACGCATCTTGTTCTGAATCTCGATCGATAGTATATCCATACGCTATACGCAAGGTAATGGCCCCAGTCATTCTGCGCGATTAGTTGTATTCCGGCTCGCAATATAGCGTACGTACTTACCTCTCAACGAGCTTCAACACATCTTCTCGTTCGTCGAGAACATTCTGCAAGAACTTGTGTACTTCCGATGTTAGCAAGGGTCCAAATTGAGATATGATCGACGCCGAGTTGCCAAAGAACTGATGGAAAAGCTTGCGCTCTTGCTTCACGCGGTCTCCGTACTGGACCAGGGGGAGCACATTGTTGAAGCCCATCAACTCCCCTGCCATCGGCATCACTGGGCGCTCAGAAAAGTTGGCCCCGTGAGTTTCTAGCAAGTCTTCCGCGATTTCCAGAGAGTTGACTATGATCATCGTTTGGCCCAGGACGGTTAGAGACACAATTTCTCCTGCTCAAGTATTCGTAAGGATTCCAGATTGTATTTTAAACCGCGTACCCCAAACCTCGCCGAGTTTTGCGAAGTGGAGCCAGTTGTTGGTAGCGGGAAGGTCGAGAATATTGCCCACGATTGGAAGTCCCCGCGGCCCAGGGGGCAGTGGCAGAGTTCTGCGCTTGCGGAGAGAATAGGCGACAGTAATGGCTGCAACAGTCACGATGAGAGTCCAGCGGGCGTCCATGGCTCAGAAGTGCAGCACGGTGGCGAGCGATCGAGCGGAACATGAACCGTGCATATATATATGTCCAATTCTGGTCAAATGATAACGACATCAGATCCCGGCAACTCACGAGCCCAAGGCTTCAAGCAGATAAAACGTCATCAGTACAAATAGGGCTGCCTGCTGCTGGCACCTTGTGTGTTCACGACGCTGATGTATGCAGTATCTAGTATGCGCTGGGTTGGTGCCAGAGAGTAGATCCTCCCTCAGTGATCTTGAATGAGTCAGAACGAAAATCATATATGCTACATACGATACAATTCCCAAAATACAACAGCTGTGACCAAACACCTTAGGCCGTCGTCGATTTGATGCTTCAGGAGCGTCAGAGGGAATGCACTAACGTGAGCGCAATACGTACATCGATGGTTCAAAGCTGTAGAGTCGTACGACGTGCTGAGCGTTTCGCTCTCGTGAAGCATCTCAAGAGCAGGAACTGAGGATCCTCATAGTTGTCGAATCCGTGGCCTGTGAAGCAAACATGAGCATTGAAATCCGAATGATAAACCAGAGTCACATACGCTGCCTGTGACATCGGCCCCGAACATTTCTGAAAGATTTGGAAGCTTTTGCTGAACAGCGTTGCGCTGGCGGTGAAGAGCCCTGGCAGTGGTGGGTAAGAACGACAGCGGGAGCAAAATGAATTGCAGCCATTACCGAAGAAGTCGCCGGTAGCACCGGCGTTCACGTCAACTCCACCACTGACGCCCACGTAGCCCCCGAAGGACGTGCTGGTAGTCAAAGAGCCAGGCGCAGTAGAGTCTGTGGAATCAGCGGTATCGTAGGTAAAATCGGCGGTATCATCCATACTATCGTCCGAGCCATCGTCAATAGTATCGGTAGTCTCGTCGTCAGCGGTATCGTCGGTACTATTATCCGTGGTATCGTCCGAGCCATTGTCAGTAGGATCGGTGGTCTCATCGTGGGCGGTATCGTCGGTATTATCATCCGTGGTATCAGCACTATCGCCGGTGCGACGAGCCGCCGACTACGCGACCTCAGCGCTAACAAGTGCAGGCGGCGTGATGTCCTTGTTCGCACTCGCACTTGCATCCAAGTTCATCTGCAGCGCCGCATTCGTGTCGAGGTTGAGGAAGATTTGCGCCTCAGCTTTGCCGCCCAGTGCGTTCACGCCGAGGTTGAGGCGGTGACGCCGGGTGCAGCTTTCAAAGTCAGCACTAGATGACGTCAGACCGCAATCAACGAGGGGAGGGAGTGGGAGACGTATGCGTATTGCCGATAGAAAACGCGCTCGACAGCGGCTTGTTCAAGGTGGGCGGGAACGCAAGCTGTGCATTATTCACGTCGAAGTTGAGCCCAACGGTCATGTCCATCGCGACATCGACGTCGCCGATAACCTGGGTCAATACGGTGAACGAGAACCCGATGGTGAGGATGCCAGGGAAGTCCAAGCCTGAAGTAAAAAAATGTGCGTCAGTAGGTGATTACCATATTAGGAAACCGTTGCCTCCGCGTCGACGTCTTGGGAGGCAGCAAGTGGGGGAGACTGCTCGCCTGGGATACCGACGTTCGCCTGTACAATCATCAGCATTGACGCTTCAGGGACCCCGGGACACTCACCAACTGGATCTGAGGGGATTCGACGTGGCCCTGCATCCGGTATGAGTTTTCCTTTATTTCATAGGGAAACGACAACACTCACAGTGACGGTCATCGTGCTCGCAACCGTGCCAGTCATCCCAGCTACGACGCCAAACGAGGTGAACTGCACACAAATACCAGTGTTCGCCCTAAGGCCTTAAGATGATAAAGACTACCTATTCATGGTGGTGAGCAATAGCCGCGCCGATTTCAAAGTTCCCACGATTAGTCACATGATCAGACACTCGATTTGGACTGACCCAAAACTCGCGGGAAGGGTTTTGGATGTTAAAACATCTCCGATCCTTTCAGATATGTCACATATGAGATGAAATTTTCACAGCATATGTGGGCATACAGCCTCCAATTTGAATTTTGCGATTTTGATAATTCTTTGAGGCGGGGTCGATTTTGCTCAATAAGTGCAGGTTTTCAGAAGCACAAGTCAAAAATCGCAAAATCCGAATTGGAGGGTGCATGCCTGAACAAATTCGGAACAATGTTTCTCAATACACCCAAGCCGAATTCCGTGTTATGAATATAAAAACATTCTCGCGCCGGTGCACGTCCCATCAGTTTGGCGCAATCGGATCGCAATATGATCACTCCCTGCAAATGTGCCGTATTGAGAGTCTCCAGCCGTTTTCTGTAGTAATTGCGGTTCAGATAGCAAATGATATGCGACTGTGAATATTTTAGCCCTCCAAAGCCATCGAAATGCGCCGAGGGAATATATTGAACATCTCGGCGAGCCAAGTCGGAGCTGATCGGCTTTGTGGTCTCATAGAAAGTCGAGCATTTAGAGTGCCTGTCCAGCCTCAGAAAAATATATAACTTGGCTATCATGCTTACAACATCCATATCTCAAGGTTTGAGAATATTTTAGCTTGAGAAACAGGGTACTTTACAGTGAAGTCAAAAACGATAGACACCCCTGCATCCTCATAAAAAGTTCGGCTGTGCGGCGTTGACACGGCCTTGGGTTCGTTGCAGCAATAAGAACGGTCTGATGGCACGATGACGCTCATGAGAGCTCCACGAAGAACAAAATTTACAACATGCCGAAGTTACCCAGGGGTGTCCAACGTTTTTTACTTAGGTAACGTAAAAAGTGCTGGGTTTTCCGACCATTGTACTGGGTACCCGAAAGGGAAAGTTGTGAAAAAGAAATCGAAAAAGGAAAGAAGGGGAGAAATTTAGCGAACTTAAGAATGAACCCGGGGAATCTCGCAGGGATCAGAAATGTGATGCTTTTAGATGCGCATGCAGATATGATCCTCACTATGCCCTCATTGAAAATTGGAAGAATTTTATTGCGCACTATTGAATGAAGAGAACAAAGTAACTATGTTATGTACAAAAGTGGATGTCGCGCTCCAGGGTGCCCACGCGACAGCTGGATAAACGGCTCCTCAGATGTTTTGGTTGAAATTTGGAAGGGAAAGTGTGCGGGATTTACCCTTGTGTGCAAACTAACTCAAGCGACACTTGAATTTGAGGCTGCCGACACGAACACAGCGGGAAAAGAAAGGCGACATTTGGACGAGCCATAAATGGAGAGTGTCCTACAGAAGTGGCGAAGGCTTTCGTTCAGAAGCAGAGACAAGAAAATGGAAAGAAAATACTCACTTCGTGTAGCAGTCCATTTTGGTAAAACTCGGGACTCGATGCTGGCATGTTCTCGGCGAGATTCCGGCATGACAGTTAGACATGAATTGTCCTATAATGGACGACGAAATCGGGTTCGGGGGGGAGGGACTCACAATTGACAGAGAAATGCACACTTTTGTGTGCAGGCTCAGTTGGGGTGGAAATCAATTTTGGAGAGGCCGACACGGACGCCTTCGAAGGACATCGATCACATTTAAATGGCGAATTTGGAAGGTCCTAGAGCGACTGAATTTGCTCGAGGCCGAGAGCAAACCAGTGAACTGAACGAGAGAAAAAAATTCTTTGGGGGCTTATTTTGGCTGCAACTTGGTGCTGATTCAAGACAGGTATGGAGTAGCAGCATTATTTAAGAGGATTAGAGAAAACTCAATGTCATTCTCCACCTCACACCGGAAATGGAAAAATTTAATAATGTCCTGAAAGTTGATCTGAAAGTAGTAATATCAGATACAATTTCAGCTTTACTAAAATGACTGATTTCATTGGATCTGAAAGTGTGTCAGAAAGACCTTCTTTCAGAGTCACTTTCAAAGACTCTGAAAGTACAACTTTCATAGATGCGCTATTTTCGCCATTGGTCCAGTAATTGCCGGACCAATGGCAAAAAGCCCACAGCTCTGAAAATCGTTCTTTCAAACTCTATGAAAGGAACTTCGAAAGTACCTCTTTCTGTTTCTCTTTCAGGCATTCTAAAATTGGTACTTTCAGTAGCTGCTGAAATTGGATCTGATATTATCACTTTCAGCTCAACTTTCAGAGCATTATTAAATTTTTCCATTTCCAGTGTGCCTCTGGCTAAGGCTCCAACCGTTTTCGTGTACAAACATTTGTACACGGTCTTGACCGTTTTTGTTTTCGTTTTTTTCGCCAGCCAGGAAAAACGGTTTATAAAACGTTTTTACAAGGTTTAAATGGTTGTGCTCGGTGTGCGGCAGCGAAGCCCTAATACACCGCCTAGTGGAGTGCCTGAGGTGAGTCTAAACCTGGTAAAATGCAAGACTACACAGTTTTTCTTGCGCCCACAGTTCTCTAGACTGTCACCACCGCATCAACGCTTGCTCCTGGTTGTTCCGCGCCAAAGGCCCGATTGATGGCTCCAACGATGAGGCTCCAAATGGGCCAGCTGCAGCATAGCACTGACTGAAGTGCGTCTCATTTAAGTTGTAGGTAATCTATGTTTGTCTTTCCTCCTTTTTCGTGCCTTCCTGATCTGGTCAGAGATCTGGGAGAAAAATACCGTTTTTAAACTGTTTTAAACGGTTTTTAAACGTTTACTAACCGTTTTCGTTTTTTCTACTCAGATCCATACACGAAAACTAAAAGGTTGGAGCCTTATCTGCACGACAGTCTTCCAATTATTTCCATTTTTCGAACTCCGTTGGACTCGATTGCTCAAGTTGTTTTGGGATAGATATATTTGGTCGAATACCTATTTCTCAAAGCATAGAAGTCAACCACTCCGAATCAATGCTACAGCCCGGTCATTTCTTGGTTCCACAACACATTTGAAGGGCACCGGATGGCTAAGAGAAGCAAACCTTCAAACAAAAAACCATTGAGAAAAACAACATCCCACCTTGCGGTGCCCGTGGTTTGGCCCAGGGGAGGTTCAATGATGATTCCGTTTTCACGCGCCTTGGAAACGTTGAATGCCGAGAGGATCGTACTACATGTCAGAAACAGAACTTTATCTGCAAGCAATTTGCCTATAGTTGGAAATTGGGGTAAGCGAGCGAGTGGTTTGAGAGGTAAGTATGTACCAGGACAAATACTGAAGAGAGTATGAGTTCACCGATGGGATTGATATTCAAGGCAGTCTTACCGCCGGCCGAACCCGAATGAAATTCTCGTCGAGTCTAATTCCGCAGCCTTGCCGTTTGTTTCAAGGAATCAAGCTGGGTCGAATACCATGGGATTGGCATATATCGCAGGGTCATGGGCTATTTTCCTGGAGCATACTTTAGACCTCGGACGGACAAATTACAGGACAAACCATATATTCGCTATGACCAAAGAGTCCTTCGGGATGAGCATGGGTGCCGCCCTTTCATCCGGCTCGTACATGAAATCCGCCCGCGCACGATGAGGGACACCTGTTGAGAATCAGAGGACTGGACACACAGACGAGTTCAAACATACCGATAGGAAGAGCGACATGGTAGCGCAAGACCTCTTTGCATAACGCGTCCACATAGGGAAGTCGCTCGCGGTCCGAAATATCTGGGAGTCGATCGGTTCCTACAATTGTATCGATTTCTTTCTGTGCGGCGGCTTGAACCTCAGGATAGAGGGTCATCGCCCGGAAAAAGCCTTTGATTTGGGCTGCACTCTGAGTCGGAGGGCTGTTCACGAACCATCTGGGAAACGAAGGAAAGTGACTATACCGTCTCGGCTCCACCTCCTTGTATGGCAAAGGCTGCCCATTTGATTAAGTACTCCTCGTGAGACTCTTCTTCAAGTAAACGTGCGGTGAAGGAAGGTTCTATATTCCCGGCAACCTATGAAGATCGGTCATGGCCAGTTACAGTGACACCAATAAACGACTGGCCATCTGCTCCTTCACGTACTCGTAACTCGTGTCTACAGTTCTGTGGATCTGTCTTGACCACTCTTTGGCGGTAGTGTGAAACCTACCCGGTAGCCATTCAGGCCAAACACGTACTAGCCACACATTCAATTGGAATGAGTCACAGTCATCGATACTCGGACTGTACTCACTGGCGGGGATGATGTCCACGAGAAAAGCCCCCGGTGCAGTTGCTCGAGAAAAAATCATTGCTGACGTGTTGAACATCTCCAGAAAAGCATCTTGTTCTGAATCTGGATCGATAGTATATCCATACGCTATACGCAAGGTAATGGCCCCAGTCATTCTGCGCGATTAGGTGTATTCCAGCTTGCAATATAGCGTACGTACTTACCTCTCAATGAGCTTCAACACATTCTCTCGTTCGTCGAGAACATTCTGCAAGAACTTGTGTACTTCCGATGTTAGCAAGGGTCCAAATTGAGATATGATCAACGCCGAGTTGCCAAAGAGCTGATGGAAAAGCTTGCGCTCTTGCTTCACGCGGTCTCCGTACTGGACCAGGGGGAGCACATTGTTGAAGCCCATCAACTCCCCCGCCATCGGCATCGCTGGGCGCTCAGAAAAGTTGGCCCCGTGAGTTTCTAGCAGGTCTTCTGCAATTCCCAGAAAGTTGACTATGATCATTGTTTGACCCAGGACAGTTAGAGACAAAATTTCTCCTTTTCGAATATTAGTGCGGATTCCAGGTCGCAGTTTCAGCCGCGTACCCCAAACCTCGCTGAGTTTCGCGAAGTGGAGCCAGTTGTTGGTAGCGGGAAGATCGAGAATATTGCCCACGATTGGAAGTCCCCGCGGCCCCGGGGGTAGCGGCAGAGTTCTGCGCTTGCGGAGAGAATAGGCGAGGGTAATAACCACAAGAGTCACTATGAGAGTCCAGCGGGCGTCCATGGCTCGGAAGTGCAGCACCAGTGAGCGGAGTACGAACGATATATATGAGCGGATCATATATATATATATATACGTACGCGCGCGCGTCCAATTCGGGTCCAATGATAACGAAATCGGATCCTGCATACATATGCATAGAATGGTCCGACAATTCGGTAGCTCACGAGCCCAACGCGTCAAGGAGATTATGCCGTTACCAAAATCACCAAATACACACCCGGATTGTTCCATGCTTGCCGCGGAGGCAGTTGTGTATTCCAACCACCCTACATCATCTTCAAACCCAGCTACTACTCGTGCGGGAATCTAGGTCCCTCTTTTTCTTTTCAGATGTGATAGTGGCTTATATCGGCGCGGCAGTCCTCGGATTGTTTCCGCTTTTCAAACTCCGTTGGACTCGACTGCTCAAGTTGGTTCGTGATAGGTGTATTGGTCGAGTAATTATTTCTCAAAGCATACAAGTCAACCACTCCGAATCAATGCTGCAGCCCGGTCGTCTCTTGGCTCCACAACACATTTGAAGGCCAACGGATGGCTGAGAGATGCAAACTTTCAAGCAAAAAAACCACTGAGAAACACCACAACCCACCTTGCGGTGCCCATGGTTTGGCCCAGGGGAGGTTCAATGATGATTCCGTTTTCACGCGCCTTGGAAATGTTGAATGCCGAGAGGATCGTACTACATGTCAGAAACAGCATGTTATCTGCGAGCAATTTGCCTATAGTCGGAAATTGGTGTAAACGAGCGACTGGTTTGAGGGGGAAGTATGTACCAGGACAAACACTGAAGAGAGCATGAGCTCGCTGATGGGATTGATATTCAAGGCAGTCTTACCGCCGGCCGAACCCGAATGAAATTCTCGCCGGGTCTAGTTCCGCAGCCTTGCCGTTTGTTTCAAGGAATCGAGCTGGGTCGAATACCATGGGATTGGCATATATCGCAGGGTCATGGGCCATTTTCCTAGAGCATAATTTAGACCTAGACGGACGAGTTACAGGACAAACCATTGATTTGCTATGACCAAAGAGTCTTTCGGGATGAGCATGGGTGCCGCCCCTTCACCCGACTCGTAAATGAAATCCGCCCGCGCACGATGAGGGACACCTGTTGAGATTCAGATGACGGGACGCACTGAAGAGTTCAAATATACCGGTAGGAAGAGCGACATGGTAGCGCAAGACCTCTTTGCACAACGCATTCACATAGGGCAGTCTCTCGCGGTCCGAAATATTTGGAAGTCGATCAGTTCCTACAATTGTATCGATTTCTTTCTGTGCGGCGGCTTGAGCCTCAGGATAGAGGGTCATCGCCCGGAAAAAGCCTTTGATTTGGGCTGCACTCTGAGTCGGAGGGCGGTTCACGAACCGTTTGGAAAACAAAGGAAGGTGACCATACCGTCTCGGCTCCACCTGTTTGTATGTCCAAGGCTGCCCATTTGATTAAGTACTCCTCGTGAGACTCCTCTCCAAGTAAACGTGCGGTGAAGGAAGGTTCTATATTCCCGGCAGCCTATGAAGATCAGTCATGGCCAGTTACAGTGATACCAATAAACGACTGGCCATCTGCTCCTTGACATACTCACAACTTGTGTCAGCGGTTCTGTGGAGCTGGCTCGACCACTCTTTGGCTATAGTGTGGAACCCCCCACCCGGTAGCCATTCAGGCCAAACACGTACTAGCCACACATTCAATTGGAATGATTCACAGTCGTCGATACTCGCAGTGTACTTACGAGCGGGGATGATGTCTACGAGAAAAGCCCCCGGTGCAGTCGCCCGAGAAAAAATTCGTTGCTGACGTGTTGAATATCTCCAGAAAAGGATCTTGTTCTGAATCTGGATCGATAGTATATCCATACGCTATACGCAAGGTAATGGCCCCAGTCATTCTGCGGGATTTGTTGTATTCCGGCTCGCAACATAGTGTGCGTACTTACCTCTCGACGAGCTTCAACGCATCTTCTGGTTTGGCGAGAAGACTCTCCAAGAATTTGTGGACCCCCGATGTTAGAAAGGGTCCAAATTGAGATATGATCGACGCCGAGTTGCCAAAGAGCTGATGGAAAAGCTTGCGCTCTTGCTTCACGCGGTCTCCGTACTGGACCAGGGGGAGCATGTTGTTGAAGCCCATCAACTTCCCCGCCATCGGCATCACTGGGCGGTCAGAAAAGTTGGCCCCGTGAGCTTCTAGCAGGTCTTCTGCGATTTCCAGAGAGTTGACTATGATCATCGTTTGACCCAGGACGGTTAGAGACGAAATTTCTCCTGCTCAAGTACTCGTGAGGATTCTAGATCGTATTTACAACCGCGTACCCCAAACCTCGCCGAGTTTCGCGAAGTGGAGCCAGTTGTTGGTAGCGGGAAGATCAAGAATATTGCCCACGATTGGAAGTCCCCGCGGCCCCGGGGGTAGCGGCAGCCTGAGAGTTCTGCGCTTACGGAGAGAATGGACCACAGCAATGGCCGCAGCAGCCATTATGACAGTCCAGCGGGCGTCCATGGCTCAGAAGTGGAGCACGGTGCCTGGGAATTGAGCGGAGTATGGACGATATATACGTCTAGTTCGGGTCCAATGATAACGAAATCCCAAGAGTTCGACAGCCACGAGCTCAAGGCGTCATGCGGATCAAGCGCAGTACTCAGGACAAATAGGACTGCCGGCAGCTTGTATGGACACAGCGCTGATATACTATGTGGTGTCTAATATGCGCTGGGTTGCATACCAATGGGGTCAGAGAGTAGACCCACAGTGAGCTTGAATGAGTCAGAACGAAAATTATATATGCTACATACGATACATTCCCAAAATACAACAGCTTGACCATACACCTTAAGCCGTGGTCGATTTGATGCTACAGGAGCGTCAGGGGGAATGCACAAGCGTGAGCGCAATACACACCTTGATGCTTCAACAGTTCCCTTCGTGACAGAAACTTTCTTGGCCGTCCCAGAAGCGGGGCAGGAGAGCGATACCCGACGCTGCAGAGTCGTACGACGACGTGCTGAGCGTTTCGCGGTCGTGAAGCGCTTGGTGGTCGTCTGCAAACGAGTTTCAGCATTCTCTCCAGAGCAAGAAATGAGGATCCTCACAGTTGTCGAATCCGTGGCCTGCGAAGTAAACGTGAGCATTGAAATCCGAATGATAAATCAAAATCACGTACGCCGCCGGCCGCATCGGCCCCGAAACATTTCTGGAAGATTTGGAAGCTTTTGCTGAACGGAGTAGCGCTCGCGGTCTTGTCGAAGAGACCTGATAGTGGCGGGTAAGAACGACAACGATAGGAGAACGAATTGTAGCCATTACCGAAGAAATCGCCGGTAACACCGACGTTCACGTCAACTCCACCATTGACGCCCACGCAGCCCCCGAAGGATGTGCTGGTAGTCAAAGAGCCAGGCGTAGTAGAGTCTGTGGAATCGGCGGTATCGTCGGCGGTGTCATCCGTGCTATCGTCGGTGGTATCATCCGTGCTGTCGGTGGCATCGTCCGAGCCATCGTCAGTAGTATCGGTGGACTCGTCGGTACTGTCATCCGTGGTATCATCCGTGCTGTCGGTGGTATCGTCCGAGCCATCGTCAGTAGTATCGGCGGTCTCGTCGTCGGCGGTATCGTCGGTACTGTCATCCGTGGTATCGGTGCTATCGTCCGTGCGGCGAGACGCCGACGACGCGGCCTCGGCGCTAGCAAGTGCAGGCGGCGTGATGTCCTTGGTCGCACTCGCACTTGCATCCAAGTTCATCTGCAGCGCCGCATTCGTATCGAGGTTAAGGAAGATCTGCGCTTCGGCTTTGCCGCCCAGAGCGTTCACACCGAGGTTGAGGCTGGGGATGAGGTGTGCGGTGAGCTGGATCCCAGAACAGTGAGCTACCGCACGGGTTCTAGGAGAGGAAGGCGTACCGTGCCCGTGGCGGTGACGCCAGGTGCTGCATTCAAAGTCAGGGCTGGAGGATGTCAGTATAAAATCAACGCTATGGAGGTAAGACGCACGAGTGTTTCCAATAGAGAAGGCGCTAGACAAGGGCTTGTTCGAGTCCGTGGGCGGGAACGCAAGCTGAGCGTTATTCACGTCGAAGTTGATCCCAACGGTCATGTCCATCGTGACATCGACGTCGCCGACAACCTGGGTCGATACGGTGAACGAGGGCCCGATGGTGAGAATGCCAGGGAAGTCCAAGCCTGAAGTAAAAAAAAATGTGCGTCAGTAGGTGGTTACCATATTAGGAAACCGCTCCTCCCAGGTCGACGACTTAGGAGGCAGCGAGTGGGAGAGACTACTCGCCTGGGATACCGATGTTCGCCTGTATAATCATTAATATTAACACTTCACGGACCGCAGGACACTCACCAACTGGATCTGAGGGGATTCGACGTGGCCCTACAAGTCGCGTATTAATTTTGCTTTCAATCGTGAAGGAACGGCTAGACCCACAGTGACATCCGCAGTGACGGTCATCGTGCCCGCAACAGTGCCGGTCATCCCAGCGACGACGCCAAACGAGGTGAGCTGCACACAAATACACAATCAGTCTACATCCATGTACGACGCAGAGCGGATGACCCACCTTGGGAGGGGCAATGGTCCCTTGCGCAGCCACAGTAAGCGCCACATTCGCATTCGCATTGGCGTCCATATCGACGGAAAGCGATGCCGAGACATCCCCACAGTTAACCTGTCCGTTAAATAGGTTGGCGGACTTGTCGAAGGTCAGAGGCGGGAGGTCGAATTCTTTGCTGACGTCGATGGTGTTGTTGAGGAGCGCTGTGGAGATGGGAGTCTATGGGTGGGCTAAGGAGATTAGAAGACCAAACGTACAAGCAGCGGCAGCATCGGCGTCAGACGCGGCGGCTTTTGCGGCGGTGGCGACTTTGGTGGCAGCAGCTGCAAGTCCGGATCTAAGATCAGTACGGCAATATCAGAGACAGATGGGTCGTGCATACCCTTGGCGTCGCTCACCACCTTCGTAGCGGCAGCTATAATGGCCGTCAGGACATACGAATGGAGGGTCATGAGTCCGTGCGTACATTTAGCCTTGCTCTCGACCTTGGTAGCAGCCGCTGCAAAGCTCGTCAGTAAAGAGGATAAAATCGCGTTCGCGCTCCATGCAGCACATACACTTCACGGCGGTAGCAGCCTTGGTTACCGCACCCTTAGCATCGGTCGCCGCAGCCTTGGCCACACTCTTGACATCAGTTGCAGCAGCCTTTGCCACACTCTTCGCATCAGTCGCAGCAGCTTTCGCCACACTCTTAACATCCCCTGCAGCAGCGGTCGCGGCGTTCTTGACAGCTCCAGCAGCAGCGGTCGCCGCATTCTTCACATCGCCCGCGGCGTTGTCGATTCCGTCCTTGAGTGCTACATAGCACAAGAGTCCACCGTCAACATTCATCGCATTTTTCAAGGCAAGTAAGGGAAGCACGACGTACAACCGAGCGCGCCGCCGATGCTGAATCGGCGATGGGCCGTGCGCGAGCGGCGCGATTTCGGGATTTGGATGTCGGTCGGTGCGCCGGGGACGTTTGCGCCCATGATCGCGATGTTGACCGGGCCAGCTCTAGCGCCGGAAAGATGAAGATCAGAACAAGGGTGGGGTGGCACGGGATCGGGAGGGGACGCACTTGGAGTAATCTACGGCATCGAAGTTGGTGTCGATGGCGAGCGCCTGGACGACGGGCGTCTTGCCGTCGCGACGGAAGAGGCTGCGACGGACAGAGGCGGGGATAGTCTGGTCCTCGGCGACCCAGGACTTAGCGATCCGTGCAAAGGCGTTGGCGCCGCACTACGCCGCACGATTAGCACGGACAAATAAGGCAGACATGAGAAGTGGCGGAGAAATCTGAAACGTACATTCTCGGGAAGCCGCACGATTTTATTGACGGCGCCGATGTTCTGGTAGAGATGCCCGCACTTGGAGTTCGGGTCGGAGGGGTCGTTCATGCAAACGAGTGTGATGTTTTGGCTGAGCGCGGTCGAGTTACAGTTCAGGATCTGCCAGTCCGCGGCGGTCGTGATGTCGGTGATGGAGTCGGTCGAGCCCCACTACAGCGCCGCGGGTCAACACATTATATTTGACATTAAGGGGGGACGAAGAACCCACGATTTTGAGGGATCCCGAGGCGGAGTTGTTTGAGGCGGGGAGATCTGCATTCAAAATTCAAAGTCTGGAATGCGAGAGAGGATTGGTACACGCACCGTATGAGCATTCACCCGAAGTACAAGGGACCTTGTGAATGTCGTTAGATACACCAGGGATTTTTTTAATGACACCCACTGTCCAGTCGTTCAGAGCATTAATCCCAGCGATGAAGGGTACAATAACGAAAAGGGAAGAAAGCATGGTGGGCAAATAAACGAAAGCGGCCGACCAGGGCGTCGTTCAACGACCAAAAAACGAAAGGGAAGGAAGAAGAAGAAAAAAAGAGGAGAAGGGAGAAACAGACTGAGGAATTACGACGCCACTTGGGTTATATACGAGATGGCTTGGCGTCGCGTAGGTATTGCCAAATCACGGCCAAGAGGTTTTGACAGTTGCGCTAACTTCAGGAGCGTGGTACGGCCCGTAAGATTTACATTGCAACAATTGAATCGCGGCTCTGGGCAAGATTCTTATCGCCCTTGACCTGTTTTCCCAGATCTTCCCGCGCAAAAGAGAACGAGAGCCTTGGAAGATTATGGACTGCAGACATCCGAGAATGCACCTCTCGCGTGCTGTAGGGACCGTAGAGGCTATGGCTTTGACGACAGGCGTAAAGAAAGCTTGAAACGAGGCAGGGCTTTCGGGTTTGAGGTTGTCCAGACTCCAGACCCAGGTACAGGTAAAACAGGGTAAAGTGAGCACCGCAAATGTGATGGTGGTCGTCAAGAGTATTCGGCAGATCCACATGCAACGGCTGATCACGAGATTTTCCGATCAAGCGTGCTGATGCTTCCGAACCAAACACTGGTTCAATGCTTCTGAGGCCGCAGTTGAATTGGTTGAACCGGTGGACCGGATCCATCCTGGTTCCTAACAAGCAAAAATTGTGTTCTCTGCGACCATTGATGTTCAACCAACCCAGCGGCAACCTTCGATGCCACTGTACCCAACTTTGGCTCAAAAATACCGCTCTTTCCGCTGGCACTTGGTTATGGGTATCGTCAAGCACAATTTTTGACGTCGCTTTTGGTTACTCAAAGTTGAGTCCAAGAGCGAAATAAATAACCGCCTTTCTTAGAGTTGTTTGTCGCGAGCAGTGATTGCCGAGCATAGCCACACTTTCCTTTGGCTTGTCCTCCATCTCGCAAGGCACCATCTTTCGTCCTTGAAAAGTGCTGTTTTGCTTGAGCCTCACTTTTGTATTGAAATATCCGCTTTCTGCTCCGCATCCTCGCAAGCATTCATTTTTGACTTCAAACTTGCAATTGTATCCCGGTGCATTCAAGTTTACCGACCTCATGTGGGAATGATTTCTTGAATCTCCTGTCCAATAAAACCCGATTTGAGAACATTGACATTGCATTTCGTCTCAGATTCATAATAGATCAACCCTCGTAACTGCTCTGCTCTATGCCTCCGCGCACAGATCCTTATCGAAAGGGCCCGTAGTCGAAATATATCAATTCCAGCGGCACTACGAACCTTAGCAACGGGCTTGGGTTTCGGCTTGGGCTTTGGCGCGGCCGTAGGCTTTGAGTGCCTTGGCACGGCATGCCTCGAAAATCTATCACGCAAATCATCGGTCGTGTGGAAACACAGTGACGGCACCCACTTCCTCGTTGACGTTGACCACCGCGAACACGACGAAGAGAGTCAGGAAGATAGCGCGAAAGCGGCGGTGCATGTTGTATTATCACAAATCAGGCAAGTAAAAAAGAGACCGTTGGCTATAAGATAGAAGTTGGCAAAGACACCGATCCTGCGTTCCAGCCTTCCAGGACGTAAGCGAGGACAGTAACTTTAAAACTCAAGGCATACCTGCGGCGACGGAAGTTGCGAAAGGAAAACACCTAAGTTGCAGCCATTGGAAATAGGCGCCTTTTATACTATCTCTTTTTTTCACCAGGTAATGACGGGAATTGTGTGCCTGGTTGCACAAGCGTTCGTTATGCATGCCTCTGTGCACGCTACTTCCGGGGCGAGAGATACATGGCGTATAGATTGCACCCAGAACCATGATGAAGTTCACTTTTCACATTCTACATTGATGAATCTAATATTTCCACTTGGACAAGGACTACATGATGACCAGCGGTGAAAGTGTTAAACATTCGGGCAAAGTCGTTCTCGTCCGTCAGTTGCGCTTGGCGTTAGCACCGCGAAGATCTACTTTGCCACACCTGATAGTTTACTGGCGGGGTCGCTTCGCGGATATAATTCAAGGGACGTTGTCGTACTCTGCCAAGCGTTGATCCTTGGCTTGGAACCGCTCCTCGGCTGTCTACTACGCCTTCGGTTCTAACGTATTTGATATATTCACTCCCAAAATCAACGTGAACACGCCTGTCTATATGCTGTCTATATGATTCAACCCGTGTTTCTGGCCACCTCCCGAAGCCGAGGGAGCCGATGGCGGCGATTGCCGAGCCGCAATCGTTCCGTGATCCGCACGAACGAGAGTTTCGACAGAGAACGCAATCGCGGAAATATCCATTCGTTTGCGTTATAGCTGACAATTCGAGACAGCCTTGCGGCGCGGACCCAAACTTGAGAATCAGCGTGCATGATGTTGTGATCATTCAGGTCAAAAAGTTTCAAAAATAGTGGAGTACGAATAAATAGCAAAATTCCCAATAAATCCCAGTACCCAACTATGGAAGTAATACGTCCTGTCCCTCCCTTCAATCAGTTTTATACACGGCCACATACTCCACTCTCAACGACGAGTCGTATCCACCGATCGTCTGCGAAGTCGGGTTTCCGGGGTAGCCTCCACCGATCGCCATGTTGAGGATGATGAAGTAATCGTTGTACGCCAACTCAGACCACTGAGGGTATGTCCCAATCATGGCACCGGTGACCTTGTAGTACTCGGTGCCATCCAGATACCATATCAACGCCTGCTCCGTCCAGTCTGAATTCCTGAGATCAACCTTGAACGCCCAGGTGTGGTACGCGCCGGTCGTGTAGGTGGTCGTGCCGTGGAAATTCCCGTTGTTGTTTCCGTTGACATCCAGGAAATGCAACGTGCCCTGGTTTACGTTCCCTGCCTTGTCGCTGACCTCGAATATGTCCCACTCGCCGCACAGTGGCCAGGGAGCACCGCTACTACGGTAGTTGTTCCCCAACGCCCAAACAAAGCCGGGACTAAAAGATCATGGCTCCACCTTGTTTGCATGACCATTCCGCGTTACTCTCGATACGGCCCGAGTACCACGTTCCGTCGGAATGCGTTGGTATGATATAAAGTTGGCCATCGCCCGAGAGGTGGACGTTGTTGGTACCGGAGGTGTAGACTTCGAGCTCGCCGTTGTTACCGGTAGGCCCAACTTTCTTAACCCATTTACTGGAGTCCACACCGACGCCTTGGTTGCCGTTGAAGTCGTCGGACCACACAACGGAATAACCGGAGAGTGTGGGGATAGACGCAGAGGCGGTTGCCAAGAAGAGGCAGAGGGCGAAAAAAGGAGCAGCGAATGGCATTGGTTGGGAATGACGTTGGCGTTGGGTTCTTGGGGGGTAAGTTGGACGGACGTCTTTTATACTCCTACGACAAGTGCTCGGTCTATTCGGGTTGAGAGTTAGTCGGAATTTCTTGGCCGATGATTGACTGAGGGCAGCCGGAACTGGTTCTGCGATAGCTGGATTCAAAACGTTCGAATAGATAAATTCACTCAACCTACTCTAGTTTTTTTGTACAAGTGTAACGGCTCGAAATAATAGTCAATCAACAACGCCATCTATTCTTTATGGATAGCCATGAACATACTCAACGTCTTTAAGAAAAATCTCTCAGTTTGTGTCGCGGTTCAAGAAGGTTTCAAATCAGGATCAATATTTGATCAACGTGATGTGCACCGCCGTGCGCATGGTGTCCAGCATGTTGATCCAAATACACCTATTATTCGCATCCCAAAATGTGAAAAAAGAGAGCGTATGTTCCTCTCCGGCACTGCTGAAACATCTTTGAACAAATCTCGATGATCGAGTGGCCGAGCAACCGAGTGACCTTTTGCTCTGCGACAGTTCTGAACGCTCTTGATGTAGTTGTAGCGGAAATTGAATTTTCACCGACCCGGTCCCGCTAAGCTCGCCTTCACATTCAACTTCAACAGGGGTCCAGGCTTTGGCTGTGTTTCGCATCAACATCTCTCGGATACAGGACCAAATGCAGCACTTTGCCTTCACTTCCACCATCGCTCCGACCCTCGAATTCGTCCTTTTGGTTTCTCCTCATTCCTACCTTTGAGCCGGCAATCCCTATTTGTAATCTGGATTCTCTTTCCTCGGTCTTTGAACTACATTGCAGTCAGGATCCTGCTCGCCGCTCGGTCGACTACTTGCGCACGTCGCACGAAGAACTGCACGATGATTTTATCCTTCGATCACGACGGTCCCTCCAGGGATACACCATGCCTCCTTAGCTTCGCCGATCCTTCTGCCAAATTCGACTAACTATCAATAGTTCACCATTGCACCGTAAGCAGACAATTACACCCAGTTACATTCATGCGGATACTCTATCCTAGGGCTGGAGCCATCATCGACCCACTATCAATGATAAATCCTTGTCCTGTGGCCAGCGTAGAACGCATGCAGAACAGATATGCTTCAGCCGCTCCTTCAGGGGTACCTAGCGTTTTCGTCAACGTTCCTGACTTGAAGATATCGACGTTTCCCCCGGTCATCCTCTCCATCAGCTCAGTGCTCACCACGCCTGGAATCACCACATTCACCCTGATAGGCGCCAGATCCACCGCAAGTGCGCGGCTCAGCGCTTCGACAGCCGCGCCGACCGAAATCACCCCACTGGAACCCGGGCGCGGGCGGTGCACGCCTACTCCCGAGGTGAGAGTTATCGAGGAAGACGGTCCAGGCTTCAGGTAGCGTCCCGGGCTTTCTGCGATGAGCTTGCCAACCAGCAACGAGCCCAGGTAGCGCACGGTGAAGGGCGCGAGCGCACTCGTCGCGGTCGTCTGCGCCAGCGGGAATTCTGTCCGGGAGATCTCCCGCGGTGTAGACAATGTGGTCTAATGGACCGCCGGTTTCCGTCACCGCGGCGGCGAGAACAGACTGGAGATTTCCCTCCAGTTTCTCCACATTGGACAAATCCGCAGTGCTGCCCCCTATGTGTGCGTTGGGATAGAGCGATCGAAGCTGCGTGATTTTAGTGGAGAGCTTTTCGGCAGTAAGAGAGGTGATGTGGACTCGGGATCCGTTGGCGATGGCTCCGGAAGCCACCGCAAAGCCGATCCCGGAGGAGCCGCCGATCACGAGCACACGACTGTTTAGCAGGAAGTTCGGGTGAGCCATGAGCGTTTTCTTATTGAATTGCAGGTGAGAGTCGTATTTATGCCGTCCGCATTCATTATTCGTGTCTAGGTTGCTGACATATCCACGACGATACTTGTGCAAAATCTGAAGTGGAACTGGTAATATTTCCCGTAATATCGGGAAATGATAAATGTAACTTGGGATGTGCAAAAATTTCGCTGACCGCTGTATTCAAGAGCGACTCAGGACGGAAGCATAGAACCGTTGATGTTTCCCGTCCTGGACGGGAAATGATAAATGAGGCCAGACGGCGACGGATATACCGTCGTTATCGGTAGTTAAATTCTCCTTCATCCGTACATTCCGCCCCATATTTCCAAGTTTGTTCTCCTTTCTTGGCAACGGTAAGTCTCGTTGAATTTGTTAATACAAATTGACATTCCTGTACCGCAGGCCCGGTGCCGCTCGGGAGCAGTTTGAGCTGCATCGTCCGAGTGATGTTGCATCATTGGTGGGCTCGATGTCGAGCAAAGGAGGGTACAAGTATATTATGGTATGTTCCAGTCGTACAGTATGGCAAGAGGGAATGATGAGAAAGTTCGAATAACTCTCGGGTTCGGAGGACATGTCCGTGACGTTACATTGCTCAAATGAGCTGTCGTCGCATCAAATGACGCGCTAAAAACCTTTATTAGGCTGGTGAGACAATGGTGGGATCAGCGAAAGTCTGACCATCACTCACTAGATGGGTAACTTGATCTCAACTCGTACGGCGCACCGCGCTACTTCACCCGCAGCAGGCGCAAACTGCGGACGACGTCGTCCATACCCTGTGCCCCGCTCCATTCACCGCTCCATCCCAGCTCTTTCCTGTGCACTGTCGTATGTTGATGTTCGGGTTCATCCACTTGTTCCTCCTCCGACGGAGACGGAGTTCGAGAGGGCGTCGAAACTGTACGCGATGGATCTGAGAATTCGAGAATCGAGACGAAGGGCGTGTCAGGAGGAGGGCTGGGACTGAGACTGGGGCGCGGGGAAACCTCGACTGAGTGTTTCGGGGTTGGCGTGGGCGTGGGCGTCGGCGTCTGCCGCACCGTGGGGGTGGGAGGCGCGAAGGTG
Source organism: Mycena sanguinolenta (assembly GCA_014462675.1). Classification (NCBI taxonomy): domain Eukaryota; kingdom Fungi; phylum Basidiomycota; class Agaricomycetes; order Agaricales; family Mycenaceae; genus Mycena; species Mycena sanguinolenta. The sequence continues at coordinate 8,265,408 of JACAZH010000004.1, read as the reverse complement.
GCCGTGGCATTCCACGTAGGAGACGCTTTGAGATAGTGGGGACTGCGCGGCGGGGGGCACGCTCACGGACTGGGAGTAAGAGGTGTTCAAATGTAAAGGTGAACCTGGGGCGTGATGGAATGCGTGCGTGGACAATGCGCTGGGAGAGCGAGGCGGCGCGGGAGATCGCCTGAGGAATTCGGGGGGCGTCGTCGACGTATGTGATCGCCCCGAGTTGGACGACGGCGAGGGAGAGGTGCGTCCCAATGCCCACGGGTCGTGTGAGGCATACGGAGACAACGTGCTGGGCGAGGGAGGGGCAGGAGTCGTGACGAATAAATGGCGCTGCGAGTGGGGAGCGGGCGAACGGGAACGGTGCCATGATTCCTCCGCAGGTGTAGGGGAAGCGCGCCGACCGGGCTCGTGTGCCGGAGCAAGAGCAGCAAGAATGCCAGGAACAACGGATCTGGCATTGGAGGACTCATCCGTAGAACGAGATGACGAGGAGGAAGTCGACGGGGACCGAGGCACGGCGCCGCGCCAGCCGCGCTTCGATGTCGAAGCGGACTTGACAGTCATGTTATCGAACTCGAGCGAAGGGCGTCCAGGCATTAGATTAATAGATAGGTATGTCGCTCGCCAGGAGGTAAGGCAGAATAATGAACAAGGAACGTGGAAGACTGTGTGGCAGAAGAGAAAGAACGGAACTGTCTTGACGTCGCTTGTATTTGTGTTTCATATCCTTATTCGTACACGTGTGGGAGTAATGCCGTCGTTCAAATGTCAGGATCAGTTTCGGTATAGACGCCGCTTCTCATCGTAAGCCCCGTGGGGAAGTTCTTGTCCCCATATCAACGGTGGAAAATCCAAGTTCAAGTTCAATGGGAGTTCGCATATTCGTGGTATGGGGCACCTACAAAAGCGAAAAAAAATCGGATTCGGAGCTAAGTATCTTTGAACCAAATTCAGTCGGCAAACCATATTGATTGAATTGCCCATCGACTGGATCAAGATTCTTAGAAGTCCGTGGACAGCTGATTGTACGGCACGACAGAACTTTCTCAACGCTGATTTGACTGGTCGCAATTTGAATTGGGCTACGATGGAAGCGTAGAACTGGTATATAAAAGCGATGACAGGAAGGTGATACACTCGACGAATAAGTAGCCGGACCCGAGGTTCCGGCCCTCTCACCCATTTCGCGCGACAATTAAATAATGTCTGCAGAATGTGGATGAATGTGGTAGGACTCCCACAAGAGCGACGGCAGAGAATTCTGACGTGTTGCAGAACTCGAAGCTGCAAGGGGGTATGAGAAACTTAATACGGTCGGAAAGAAAAACAAGCCTCACCAAACCGCCTCTGCATAAAGCTTCCCCCGCCGCCCGTCCTTCCCGACCCCAGTACATCCCGAACTTAGGGGAAGTACTCCACGCGTCCCTGGACGACGGGCTCGGGGGGCAGGTCGCAGCTGCTCGATGGATACGACGCTGCTGCGCTTGCGGCGGGGGAGATTTCCGGCGGTCGGTCCCAGGTGACCCTTGGGTGCGATATTAGGGAACGCTGGGGCGAACGAGATGGAAAGCGTGAAGCCACAGCGTTCACGCAAAGTGCGCTTCACGCTGGAAGGGGACGTAGAAGGAAGTACCGAGGTCGCCGAAGCGAACATCGGGATCGACATCTGAGTGTCCGACATATCTGTGTGGATGATCAGTCGAGGGAGCAGGAGAGAAAGGAAGAGAACGGACTTTAAATGAATTTAGAGGTTTGTTGGTGAAGGTAGATGTGGAAGGTGAGTGGTGTTCTCGGTGATGATTTTTGGCGTCCAAGTGGCCAGGATTTTATAAGTGGCAGGATAGGGGCTATTTGAGATGTCTTGGATTGCATCCGCGAATTCATTATTATTTTGCTTCCGCGATCTCTTCCGCGGAAAGACAAGTCTCAGACAGTGGTTCTAGGCAAGTCTAGGCTAAGCTAGGCCCAGGGCCACTCCTCTGAATGTCGAGGGTATCTTCGCCGAGTTAAAGTGTGTTTATCTTCGAACATCATTGTTTCGGAACAAAATCCGAACGAGGCATTCTCTAATTTATTTTTGACCCGAAAGATCACTACGAAAGGGTGCGTTGTTTTCACTTTCGGCGCTTCGTGTTACAGCAAACAAGAGCGAGGAAGTTTGAAGGGTTGATAGGGGTTGAGACACCGGCGATCAAGAGCGATCAGTGATTCATCAGATTTTGCCAAACATCCCGAAACAAGATCAAAACGCTGTGCAGCTGACCTCCATCTTCGCTCGAGTCGAGCTGTCTGCAGCGGCTCCCCATCGACCTCCGTTGAATGTATGGAGTAACCTTACTTCTTTGATCGCCTGAATCAAAAATAATTCCGCGCAAATTGGACTTTCGTCGGACTGGACCAGAGCTTCCATAAAATCGACGATCCCACCTGTTTGGTTGAAGACCCAGCTTCGAAGCTCATCCCAGCCGCTCTCTTTGCCGGAGGCGCAGCTACTGTAGCATCAACGAACGAGATGTTCATCCTTTTCAATACGTGTGGGTCTCACCAGAGATTTTGTCGCTCATGTGCATTCCTGTGGTCAACGTTGGTCGCAAGTGTCGCGATCGTCTACTGATAAAACTCAATCTGTATCTGGTGCCGGCTGCTAGTTGCGTCTCTAAATCTCTCACAAACCTCGAAACACGCGCCTCAGATGAGCAGCTTGAAAGCAGAAAAGACCCTCTAGGCATGGCCCTATCGACCTAGCTCGGGATGACGTTTTTTTCCTATCTCAACAGAGCCCTGCGAATTTGAATGTGGCGGTGCGTTCATATTACTACTTTCGCTTAATTCCTCCCTCTGAAGTGCCGCAGCTCGCAGGCCTTTATCTCTCACTTTTCATAGTGAGATGGCTATCACTTCACCGGATCGGGGCGTCCATAGTGCAACTGCGGATTTTTGCGTTGTGAATCGGTCAGCGCGGATGGGAAATCATGCACGGTCCAATGCGCCGACGCACAAGTATCCTGCTTGCGAAATATCAGAATTCTACGCTTCAATAAATGGGAAACTCACGTCCTCTCTCTTATGATCCTTGTTTGGAAACTGCTGCGAACTATTGACAGGAGCTGCGGGTCCTTCATGCTTGACAGGCCCCCGTGCTGCGTAGATTATCAAACTCGCACCAGGCAAATTTGGCACAAGTTGCCGAGCGATAGTCTTCTCTGATAGCTTTTAAAGCAGACCTCTCGATATAAGGTCTTGTCGCAAAATTCCAGCACATCGATAGCTGCATTTCTCGTGAGCACACCCTTCCGCCTAATTACTCTCAGAAGGACTTACGAACCTTCAGATCTTTCACCTTCTCGTTCGATGGCAGTTAATGAATCTCAGTACGGTTACAACCCTCACGAATATGTCGCCATAATTTTTGTCGTGCTCTACGCAATCAGCACTAGTCTGTCCTCCAATATTCTCGAATCCCTCAATTTCGCTCATGCATGTACAGCGTTCCACGTTGGACAGGCTACCTACTATCGCATGTGGTGGCTATTTCCCACCGCCTGCCTCTGCGGTCTGGGGGAGCTTGTCGGGTGGGGCGGCCGTCTGTGGTCGTCCATGTCACCCATCGCGTACAACCCCTTTATGATGCAGTGAGTCCTTTCTTCCTTTATTCAATTTCCCCTCTCCCAATCCAATGCTGAAATCACATTCTGTTTTTTTCTTATCAAGAATCGTGTCGACCGTAATCGCACCGACGCCGCTCATCGCAGTCAATTTCATTCTGCTCTCCTGGATCGTCACCCGTTTGGGTCCGTGGTACGCGCGACTGACCCCCATCCGATGTGAGACCGGCTCAACTTGTGTTTCCTATGACCACGCTCAACCACATAACGCAGATGCTGTCCTATTCATTACTTGCGTCAGTGACACCCCTGTTCCCAACTTAGCGTGGCTTGTATTTATCTCAAGTGAATAGGACATTATCGCACTCATGATCCAGGCTGTCGGCGGCGGTATCGCGTCTACAGCCTCGGACTCCAGTGGGACTACATTGGTAAATTATGCCTTCTTTCTATTACAGTTAATGATCTCGGCCACAGGGAGGCAACATAATGCTCGCAGGCATCGTGTTCCAGTTTGGTTCGTTCACTTTCACTGATTCAGAACCCTGGACGTTGTCTTGACAGTACGGCAGTTTCGATCGTCACCTATTCCACCCTTGCGGCCGACTTCCTGTTTCACTACCACACGGACCGACCGCTCAGATTCAACTCCAACGGCCGAGGCATTCTTGAAGAGAAAGTCAAAACTATGATATGTGGACTCACATTCTCGACGCTCACGCTCTCCATTCGGTCCGCACATCTCTCTTCTCGTCTCTCACCTATTGAACGAATACCTTTGTGGTAGCTCTATTTATCGCATCGTCGAGCTCGCAGGCGGATGGAACGGTCGCGTGCTGCACACAGAGGTTTACTTCAACGTCCTGGACGGTGGGATGGTCGTGCTTGCCATCTACACGCTCAATTTTGTCCACCCAGGGCGTCTGCTCGGTACAAGGAAGCCGCAGCTGCCTGCAGATTACGTTGTAAAGCTGGAAGCCATGGAGGGCGGTAATATGGAGAGAAAATGAAGCAATTACGATAGAGTATCTGGATATTGAGGTTGTACATTCGTTCAGTAATAAGGATTCGATGTATATGTCGAGTTTTCTCGCATAGTTTGATTGAAAATCAGAAGACATCCACGAAGGTTCATGAATCACACTACGACTACGACGAAGTCGTCATTTTCCCGACCGCAAGTACACTAGCACAAGAAGCCAACGCAACTTGCCTGCCGGAATAACTGTTGGAAAGGTAAAAGAAATATCTCAACTGAGGGCTCGGCTCAAATTCAGCTGTCCCGACATGACCACTGACAGGCGCCCGTCTGTCAGCTGGCCATCGCTTGTACAATGATTACATATCATGCCAGTGACTCTCCTAATCTAATCAAATACCGCTCTCTACGCTACCTCTCATATTCTCCCCTGCTAGTGATGTGCCGGGTCAGGGCTCAAGCCCAAGCCCGACCCAAGCCCGGGGCTTCTGAGCCCGACCCAGGCCCGACCCGAGTAGGGCTTCAGTAGGGCCCAGGGTCGGGCTTGGACTTTTTTCAGACCCGCGACCCGGGCTTGGGCCCGGGTCGCCCAGTATGGGCTACATTCGGGCTATATGTGGGCATTTTGGTGAGTGGTTTATAACTTGAAGCCTCACTTGAACCTACCCAAGCTGAATTGAACCTTTAACAGACTTTTGAGACCTTTCATCTCTTCCTCAGTGTCACGTAAGTGAGTTTGGGATATTCCATCAATATGTGATCGACATTAAAATCACTTCGAAAAGTTGAATATCACGTCATTTACCACAAAGAACAGTTCCTAAGCTTCAGAAGAGGTCATTATGTCTCAAATTTCCACTACCAAACCTACTTTCGTACACTCGGAAAAATCATGGTCAAGCCCGGGCTTGAGCCCAAACCCGACCCGACCCGGCCCGACCCTGGAGGTAGGGTCGGGCTCGGGATATCCCCAGGCCCAAGCCCTCCTCGACCCGACCCAAGCCCGGGCTTTCAAGCCCGACCCGACCCGAACAACACTATCCCCTGCAAGTGGGAACCGGCATCAGCCAATTGATCAGCGTGCTGTTTGGTCGTATTTGTTCTCGATAGCTGATCGGTTCCTCAAACAACGCTCGACGAAACCGGCGAAATCAGCTTCCACATTGCGGAAAGGTCCAGTTTAAATACTTGGAATATTACTTCACACGCCAAAGAATGAAATGCCTACGATACATTTTTGAAATTTCGTCTCATTCCATTTTGGTAGGCAAATCTATGACAAAACGTGCAACAATAGAGAATTGAAGCTGTTTAGAAAAAAAGTATCGTGGGGGAATTAATCTATCCAATGATATGAACAACTTCTCCCGCCAACTCAAGTCCCCATTGTGCAAGGATATCGAGATTGGAATCGACACCAATGGCATCACCTGCAGTTTGAAACACCATGTCTAAGCTTGTGGCCTAATAGTAATTGCCATATATCTTCTCAAATAGTCCAGACTCATGATTTCCCCAAGAAATTTGGCTTCAAATGGGTCACTCATGCATGTAATTCGAGCTTTCAACCATCCCTGACAGTATCTACCAACCTGGCCATGAATAAGTGTTCCATTACAATGAATTTCCCTCGTAACTGAAGGAATTCATCACCTGTACGCATTTATTAAAGATTCTGCACCGAAGGACCCAACTCTGAAGATGAAAAGACTTTCAACAGAGCAAAAAAATCCATGTCCGATTTGTCCGATCTATCGAGTTACAGCATGCGTCTGACCAGAACTAGAAGTGTAACCATGTGAAAATGGATGTAATACACTCACCGATCATGTACAGAATTCATATGAAGTCGGTTCAGCACTTGAACAATTTTTGGCACTTGGTCGGATGGTTGATCAAAAACCCAAAACTGAGCGATCGGTATATTTCACGCCAACCAGAGCTTGGAAAAAAAAAGTTCTCTTGTGGGCATAGAGATATTTAAAATAGAAATAGACTCCTCAGCCAAGTCTAAGGGAAATATTCAGATGCGGGGGCAGTACACAACAGGAACCGGTCAACTGTCGAAGTAATCGAGGAACAAACACGACCAAACAGCACGCTGATCAATTGGCTGATGCCGGACCCCGGTTCCCACCGCAAGTCTTTTGAAAGTTGTTCACGGCTGCGGCCGGATCATCTCTCGGAACAACAGGGATCAGAAAAATCGGACATCGCCGACTCTCCTCCTTGCGCTTGCCTCGCTACCAGCGTGTGGCAGCTTTCTTGCAGTTTCCGCCACGAAAGTACATTCATTCCGATTAGCGTTGAGTACTTGTTCGTTTTCAGTACTTCAGGCGCCTCATCAGCAGTGACCAGAATGACTCACCCGATGAAAATTTCAGAGCTTCTCCAAGAGATTGCTTCATTTATCGAAAACTCTCAAACTCTTTCTTTCTTAACGCAGGTCGACCGCTTCTCCCATGCAGCTGTGACGCCGTCCCTATTTCGCACCATCCACATCCGCCTCGATCGTCTCGACTCACTTGCTCTGGCGTTGCGCAATAAGCCAGAACGCGCCGCCTCGTGCAGATCGTTGACACTGAGTGGTACACCAAAGAAAGGTGGAACTACTCTGGAGAGCGTGCGGCAGACCCTGCATCTGGATCTCATCACGCTCTTTCGTGCGATTTCCGTTCATGGTGTCCTGACCAGTTTGCGATGGAGATCGCCTCGTGGGGTGAAACTCTCGGAAGAGGTCTGGGCAGCGATTTCTTCTGCGTTGGGATCCCTCCACGAGCTCGACATGTACATCCCCTCGGCTGATGAGCAATTCTGGGTGAGCTGTCTTCGTCCATGTCTGTACGATGACCCACCTTCGCCTATGAGTGATCAGGGAGCTCTTACAAGTACGCGGTTCACACGACTGCGGATCCTACGACTGGATCTGATGTGCGCGCATGAATGGGATTGTGGCCATCTTCAATCCCTCCTTGATAACCTTGGTCACTTGGAAGAACTGTGTTTACTGTTTCCGCTCTGTTGCGACCCTATTGGACTCACTCTTGGCTCGACCTATCCCCACCTCAAGCAATTTTCATTCACTTCCTCTCAATTCGCTCCGCAACCCGACTTTTTGACGCGACACCCTGGACTCGAATCCCTTTCCCTTGCGACTGAACATCAGTTTTGTTGGGGAACGTATGCCTCATCCCCAACCATGCTCCGAGCTCTCAATGTGGATACGTACTCGCTGTGTTGTTCCCCGACATTTGTAGATTTCCAAATCATTCATCTTCGCCTTCGTCAGATTGACGAATTCATGGATGACTTTGTAGTTGACGCGGTCCGTGCGCTCAGCCAAACTCTTCGCTACTTGGAGCTGGATATCCTGGACGTCTTAATCCCGGACTATGTAATTCCTCTCCTCCAAACCACACATTCTCTCGACGAACTTGCGATCAATCATCATCGCTGGCCGTCGCTCATGCCACCGACTCTGGCTTCAGATCTGCTCGTATGTTCATTCTACACTTCTATTCACCGGTGCACGCTAACTCTAGGTCTATGTTCAGACCGCTACCATCACAATTGTCGACTCCTCACCATTGCGTGCACTGCGCTTTTACTGTCCGCAGGCTCTCCCACAAGAGCGACTGCTTGACCTCGGACGCCTTCCACCTCAATTGAAATATATCGGCTGGGACTTAAACACCCCTCTGGAAATCCTCGACTTCCCTCCAGACATGGAGCCTGATGCGGAACTTCCATCCTCCCTGGTTTACGTGATCGAAAAACGGGACGACAAGAACGTCGTTGCAAAGACACTAACTAAATCGAGTACCGATGACTGGACGACAGGAGGAATTCTTCATTTCATGGGGGAATCCTGGACACCATAGGCTGCTGTCCTTCTGTAAATCGTCCAGGAATGTGTGGTTTCTGTTCCTCGAGCTTCGACCTCAATTACAATGATTGAATTGAATACCACCGACTCTGTCTGGTTCACTCTTGTCGGAAAGCTCTTGAATTTCAGAATTTTTCCACTTGTCCAAGTCGCGGAGATAGAGCGTCTCCCGGTCGGGGGACTAGTTCTCTTATGCGCATCCTGGGCTAAGACTCCAACCGTTTGCGTTCTCAAGCTTTTTTACATGGACGGATATCGCTATTTTATTTTCGTTTTTTGTTCGCCTCGACAAACAGTAAACGAAAAGAAAACAAACGGTTTAAACGGTTATTTTCTTTGAGGTTGTCGGAGCTGAGCTATTTGCTGCAGAATGCCGTCCTTGACGCCATCGGCCCCACCAGACTATTGCAGGCGCTGCGGAGTTGTAGCGGGTGGAGGAGGGAAAATTTCCATCTTACCCTTTGCGCGGAAAGACTCAATTCACTTAGCGCAGATCAAGGCTCTGGTGATGATGATCAGCTAATTCTATTTCTTTGCTTCAGTTTCACTACTGAAGAAATATAGCATCAATTGCTCCATTAAGACCATAGCGATTTCTCCGTACGTACTCCGATTCTATCAACTTCAAAGGTCTTCCAGCAGCTTATGTATGGCTTGATAGTTGTTGGTCCGCGCTTGATCCCAACGTTTCAATCACACTTGCTGCGGCAGGAGAGCTTATTTCGATATGCATAACTACCCACTGTTTACGTCCGGTTCCCTCTCCCCTTTTCCGCCAGATATACATGCGCATTGCAGGTAGGGTCAGCCCCCCCGAATTTACTTGTTTGTGAATTATCCGCTGGGTGGCAAATCTTCATATTTGTATTTGGGCAGACACGACTCGGAGCTCTCCTTACAGAGGACGGGGTTCCGGACCGGTGAGAGGACGTGATGAGAAGGAAAGGAAGCCACCCAACGCCCAAGTTGGTAGTGGTGCTGTAGTGCACGAATATGATACGAAAATTTTTTGAATATATGTATATATGCATGGATACGATACGGCCTTGAACCCGCTGACTGAATATGAATATGAGGGGGGATATGATATGATACGATATGGATATACGATATGAGGCTGAGCGTATTCCAATATATTTCGATGCCACGATAAGCCCGGGCCGTGCGGCAATCAGTGATCTGGGGCAATCCAACAGCCAACTTGGTTGTATGTATCTTTACGAATACTTATGTAATCGTTCTTACTATTTGTACACAGCCAAACATCGTACCTCGCCCAAACACGGTCCTGCATTAATGAACTATTGAAAATAGTGGCTGTGTCAAGTTTCATTAGATTTTCGTGATCCCTATTTCGAAATTCATTAGACGGAATAAAGATATCCCGAAACATCAATGGAGTGATCTAATGAAAATAGTGGCTGTGTGTGCACCGTTCGGCTGCTGCTCGGCAATAGATGCCGTAGTCAAACTGGGAGCGGAGCATTGGCGATCGTCTTCACATTTTATTCACTTTGTCCTTTTTTTCACATTGAGCTGCGTGAGCGTTTGGGTTTCATGAGTGGTATTCCCAACTTTCACTCTCGAAAGTTATCCCCTTCATTCCGGCCTCAATGCCGTATCTGTGCTCCTCTGATCCGCTGACCGCTGATGCTGTCGTTCCATCAGACTGTGCTCCGGCTGCCGCGGCGCCGTGTGTCAGGCTCAGATCGCGGCTATACATTCTCTGGCAGATGCCCTGCCAAGTCGATTGTTTCCTTGGCCTCCCCTGTCGCACTGCTCTTGCTCACACCCGTGCATATACATACTATGCATTCTGCGCATGTTCTCCTTGGCCTGCTGCTATCTCACTGTCGACTATCTCACTCCTACCTCAATCTCAGAACTTTCCATCTGCCAAATATCTGGACGCAGTCCGAACCCGGCTAGCATGGCCCCTAATCCATGGGTCACTCACAGTACCTGTTAAGGGGTTTCGTCGACACTGGCAGCATCGTGATCCTTGCCAGCACGGTTGTAAACTTGATAACGGGCCACGAGGAGCCAACCGAAGGTTGGTGACGAGTGGCACTTCACTTACACAAAAATGTGCCTTCATTATCAATTTACATTTTTAGCTAACACAGTTTATCCATAGATATTGTCGTACTCTCCTTCCAGCGCATTCTGGGCCCCCCCGAGTGCTGTACATTGGGCGGGTGTGATGCTGCCGCACTTTCTGCAATGTTGACTGGAGCAGCTTTCCGGAGATGCGTGAGCAGCTGCAAGTAGCACGCGTGCGGGGTGGTGATCCGTGGTGTGACAATTTCGCCACGATCCATGCACAGGCAAGTACCGGGAGCTGGTGCGGTCAGTGCAGGGCAGCCGCGCGGCGTGCACGTTCATCTCTTTGCACGGCACAGGGCTGGCGTGCGGGAGTGGGGGAACACCAAGGTAACGGATCTAATCACTCTTTGACTTGTGTGTCAACCTGCTGATGCTCCCCAATTCCAGACAGGGGTGATGCTCCATAGTTGCGGTGTGCCCTCATCCTTCCCAATTCCGTACAGTGCAATGTGCTCGCCCCAGAACGAACGGCAAGCGGGCAGGCGGGAACGAGGGAAGGTGCGTTCATCTCTTATTTTTCCTGGCCACTTTGTTAACCAGCGGCCATTTCACAAGGTGACGCACGCTGGCACTGTGCCATGCATACCCTCTTCCAGGTAATTCGCCATCTCTGCCTCGGCGGCGCGGAAGCGCCGTGCGCCGTGCGCTGTTTGCCTAGGAATGCTACCATTTCTTGCACGAGTTGGTGAAGTATGCTGTGTGCGCGCCAGCGCTGTTCAATGCCATCCACCAGCATGAGTGATTCGGTGATACGGTAAGGGAGTTTCTCTATTTTTCTTGTCAGTATCTGAATCTTTTGAATGGAGGGCGACATACTGTGCGCGTCAACTACACTGCATCAATCTCTAGCCCTCTTCTCAGGAGGATCAGGATACGGTGTGTTTCTCTGGTTCTTGTTGTTCTCTATTTCCGTTTTATTCGTCCTTTTTGTATCTTTTGTTCTCCCTCTCAGGGTGGGGGCGTCTTGGTGCTCCATGCTTTCTTTCTCCCTTGCTGCGTGATCCTGGTGTTCTATACCACTGATCAAGAGTCGGGACCCCTGTTGTTAGTGCTGTACTACGATACAACCTTCAAGGCATGCACATCTAGCGCCTTTCGCACTTAGTGTTGTTCGGGTCGGGTCGGGCTTGAAAGCCCGGGCTTGGGTCGGGTCGAGGAGGGCTTGGGCCTGGGGATATCCCGAGCCCGACCCTACCTCCAGGGTCGGGCCGGGTCGGGTCGGGTTTGGGCTCAAGCCCGGGCTTGACCATGATTTTTCCGAGTGTACGAAAGTAGGTTTGGTAGTGGAAATTTGAGACATAATGACCTCTTCTGAAGCTTAGGAACTGTTCTTTGTGGTAAATGACGTGATATTCAACTTTTCGAAGTGATTTTAATGTCGATCACATATTGATGGAATATCCCAAACTCACTTACGTGACACTGAGGAAGAGATGAAAGGTCTCAAAAGTCTGTTAAAGGTTCAATTCAGCTTGGGTAGGTTCAAGTGAGGCTTCAAGTTATAAACCACTCACCAAAATGCCCACATATAGCCCGAATGTAGCCCATACTGGGCGACCCGGGCCCAAGCCCGGGTCGCGGGTCTGAAAAAAGTCCAAGCCCGACCCTGGGCCCTACTGAAGCCCTACTCGGGTCGGGCCTGGGTCGGGCTCAGAAGCCCCGGGCTTGGGTCGGGCTTGGGCTTGAGCCCTGACCCGGCACATCACTATTCGCACTTCATTCCTTACCTGCTTCATTTTCTCGGTTTCTGCAAGGTTGTCCATATTACTTAATCCTTACTTTCTCGTGTATCATCAACGAATTCCACCTTCGAGCTAATATGCGCGCACGGAACCCAGTACAAAACTAATAGGTTACTGAACCATTTGTCAGCGATCACGCCTTTATTACAGCTGTTTGCAAAATTGATGACAGTCATCAAAAAAGAAAGAAAAGAAAACAACGTAAACGCCCCGAATTGTTTCGCTTATTTCTCGCTCATTTCTGGGCCGATTTGGTCGAGTCCTGGAGCGTTCGAAAGCGGCTACAAAGGGCTTTCGAACGGTATCTAATATGTCCACGGAGACGCGCCAAATGGCTCGTTCGAAATTCCAACCAGCTGGTTTGACCCTACCGGGAGAAAGGACAATTTCACACCCAATACTGATCCGATTTCGTTGATTCCGGATGATTCTAAGAGGGAGAAAGCAGACAACCTCAGCAGTGCCCTCAGGAAATGAAAAAATCACGAGGCACACCCGCGAGAATGAAGTTACCCCTGTGTATCGAGAATTCAATATTTACAGGTTGACTCGCCGGTGAATCCATTGATTATGGGGCAAACCATTCGAGTCGCTATTCGCTTCCAAACGCGCCCAGAATCGTTGGAATCGGAGCGGTATTCGCCGAGATATGCCGCAATACATCTCGTGATCGGGATGGATGACCCGAATGTTGATCTGAGCGAATTCAGTGAAATAGACAGCACGTTGAGCACCATATGAAAGCCCTCGTCGACCGCTTTCGAACGCACCCACTCTCAAGAAAATCGGTCGAGAATCGAGCGAGAAATGAGCAAAACAATCCGGGGCACTCAAGTTCTTTTCTTTTCTTTTTATTTTGACGGCTGTCATCAATTTTGCAAACAGCTGTAATCAGTGAACAAAAATAAAAGTATTCGTGACCGCCGCGCGCTTGCGACGGCCTGCACCCACCTAGTCACTTCTGATCAACGGATCAGGCGTTGTGCTACCTAGCGGGAGATAAAATCATCAAGTCCGACACATGCCGTGCCGGTCTCATCTGCGGCGCTCGTCTAGCATGAACAACAAGGATTTAAATTGCGACAACATTCCCTTGATGGTCCCTGCGGAAGGTTTTTATTGTTCCATACAAGATTGTACTGATCTTGTCTAGAGGGCAGAAGAATCAAGGCATGGCGCCCACTTAGTCTCCCGTAGACAGACGCTACAAATATAGAAACCCATACTTCGTTTTGTTTGTAGCGCCCACTTGATTCCCACAACTACTTGGGGCTGAGTGTTTCCATCATGACAAGCACCTTTTTCAGACTGGGAACTTACTTGATATGCCGCTGGGCAGCTGTTCACGACTGTGAAAACAGTCTGCCTACATCTCAAGCAAGTACGGTTGAGGTCAGGCTCCTGGAGTGCACGAACCCCACAGGCGTCACTAAAATCCGAATGAGGTAAAATATGATGTGGGGAAAACATAGTGAATGCGATACGAATATAGATACGACACAAAATTTTTGTATCCATATCATATTTTAGCCAGCACTAACCAAGCTGGTAGTGGTGCCGTATTCACGTGGGAGAAGGGCGGGACGGCAACTTTTCTCAGGTCATTGGATCAGAACTATAAAGAGCTGGCACCGCGAATAGCAGATAACTTCATACGGCGACCCTCCTCTTTCCCTCGATGGCCCAGTCTCGTCTGAACTTTGTGCGTCCCACCGCGATGTCCGTCGCCGTTTTCATGCTGACAGGGGATGAAAGATAATTGTGGGAGCATCTGTCTCGGGTATATATATACATCCTGCGGATCCGCTTGCCATGCTTATCGGACGCCCACAGGTCTAGCCTCCGCCATCGCATTGAAGCGGGCAGGACACAATGCGCTGGTCCTTGAGAAAGATTTGCAACTCGGCGGAATTGGTTCGGTGGGTGTCCGTCGTCAGCTGTGCTGCGGAGTTCTTGACCATGTCAAGGTTCCAAATGGATCCGGATGTGCTCAGTATGTTCGTTGCTGGCTCCCCAATACGCCTTTGGCTGAAAACCGTCGCATCAGGGTACCGCCCAATGGCTGCAAAATTTTACTTGACTGGGGTCTGGAGGCTGAGATCAATGCCAACTCTGCGCCCTGCTGGGGCTTCTCAGTGTACAAATGTAAGAGCGAATCAGTCAATTCGCCTGCGGGTTTGATGTGACAGAGTAACTCAGACGCGGAAGGGGAAACACCTGGTCCTGACCACTTGGGTTCGTCGAACGCTTTGCTTGACTTTTGGCTTGCGTCTGAAGAAATTTAGGGATAAGTCGGTACGACCCGGAGGTGTTGGATGAGGCTCGAGGGCGGTATCTGCAATTTGTAGTGAGTGGTTCTGCTGGCCTGCCGTGCTGCTCTCTCAATGACGTGGGTTCAGCACCGAGATTTCGTCCGCATGCTTTACGACGTTGCACTCAAGCCATCAGATGAAGCTGGCTCTCAAGTATCCATCGTCTTCGGGGCGGAGGTGGTACAGGTGGACTGTGGCGCTTGTTCAGTCACCCTACGGTCAGGCGAAATCCATACAGCAGATGGTATCATCGGAGCGGACGGCGCCAAGGGTGTGGTCCGTAGGACCTTGATGGAGAAGGAAGGAACATCTAAAGAGAACGATGACGATCCGGCAGTTGCGTTATACCAGTATATCCGGTCTCTCCTTGTGCGTTTCATAAACTGAAACTACACGCAGTGCAACCATCCCGAAAGCGCTCGTGCGTGAGCACGAACTGTCTATGTTTTCTCATCACCTGGGAGTGAGTCTCACGTATACATGTCAATGTTCCAACTTTTGATTCTCCCCAGATGACCGCGTGGTTGGGTTCCAACCGAGGTAGGCAAATGTTCCTGCTTTGCATCGTCTGTGATCCAACGGTCATTTCCTTGCTGTAGGGTTGAAAACATTCGTTGTGGTGATTTTTTCATCCGCCGTCCAAATGCGCAATTGAACTGCTATGGGCCAGGGAAATGAGAACGACATTTCTCTGTTTCTATACACACCCGACAGCTGCCAAGATTCAACTTGGACGCGAGAGCCGGAGACCAAAATTATGGATGTTCTTGGGCCCTGCGATGAACGGCTAGTCTTTCTGGTCCGAATCGATCGACAGGTGTTCATTATTCCTGCCAGGATCCGGAAACTTGTAGAACTGGCCGGGCCGACGACCTGCATTCATCATGAGCATTCTAAATTAGAATCTTGGGTCTCCGAAAGCGGGAGAGTTCTCGTCTTGGGCGATGCGGCTCACTCATTTCCGGTGGGCGTTTTACCGCTTTGATTAATTCCTCATCTATATCTCAATTATTTCTGGCTTAAAGCCTGGTGCTTCACAAGCTTATGCAGCGGCTCTCGAAGACGCCGCATTCATTGGGGAAATATTCTCGCATACTAAGAACCCCAACCGGGTACCCGAGTTCTTGCGAGCCTTCCAAGAGCACAGGCACGTCCGAACGCAGACCATTCCCCCAATTCGTTTGCTCATCATCTTTACAGACAACCCCGTGTCTCTCGCATTCGGCGGAATGAAGACGAGTATCTCTATTATATTCTCCTGCCTGATGGTGACATCCAGGTAAAACGCGATGCGGCACTGCGTGCAAGCCATGTGGCCGGTCGCAGTATGCTCGAGGGCGACTTGGAGGAGCTAAGAGATGGCCTCCGTTTCATGTACGAAACCGGTTTTTTCGACTTTGAGCCAGTGCTCACTATGCAAAAACTAAACAAAGGTTTTCGTATAGCGCCTCAGACGATGCCGATGAATGGTGGATGACTTGGGGCCGCTACCGGGATGAATCAGAATTATCATCACCGCAGGACGCTTTCCGCCTGAAAATTTCAAAATCTCCGACCCAGGTTGATCAAGAAGACTGACTGTACTATCTATCGATCTCTCACCTTGGCAAAAAAGAATTGATGGTACTCCCATTTCTTTGAATCTTCCCAGATGAGCTTCGGAATTGATGCAAGGAATCGTCAGGGTAGATAGATGACGACTGTAAAGTGGTCTAAGCTTTAGGGAAGAATTGAGTTCGTAATGAGGTTGCCGAGCCAGCCATCAAAAATACGCACGTTTACAAAAAAAAAGTTTCGACTGGATGCTAGCTCAATCTGGCTTATTACCCTTTAAATTTTGCCTCGCTGCATTTTCGGGAACCAGGACTATCACCCTGTACTTTATTCTGGTGGGTTGGAGCAAAATTGAGGCCAGAAAAGAATTTTACTTTGTTTTGCAAAGGTACGCTAATTTGCAAAGGTGAGAGATCGATAGTAATCATCCGATAAAGCTACAGTGAGATGATTTTGGTGGTCACAAAGCGGCGAGAAAGTCTCTGGAAACTTGATCCAGGACTAAGGGGGACCAAATTATTGAACCTGAAAGCAGTTGGGGATAGCCAGTGGTCCAAATGAGGCTTGACATTGAATTATGTTCAAGGTCTCAACAACGGCCGAAGGAGTCCTTGGACATTCGATAAATTCCGCCTCCGCCCCTTTACCTGGGCCGGTGTGCAAAGCGTACGTCATAAATTCTTGGGCCGCTTTCCCGACCATTGGCCGCGTTATTTCCGTTGTTTGATGCCTCTCTAAGGTACAAAAATCTCCGGGTAATGATGGAGAAGCATCACAACTGCCGAGTGGCGGAATCTCCATATTGTCCGCGCCGGTGGTACAGGAGGGGGAATCGGCCGTTGTTCTGGCCGACTATTCCATCGCAACAAACTGTGGCACGTTGCTAGCATTTATAGGCATTTAATTCTATCCATTCGGCGGAAGACGCGTCCCATCCCTCTTATTTTGGGACAAACGTCTCGATTCTTCAAAAACTTGAAAATTGGTAGGAATTCTTTCAACGGGCCAGCGGCACCATCGGATGTGTCTGAGACGAGACCCAGCGCCCCAAGCGTGAGCTAAAGAAAGAAGAGTGAGTGGTTGGGTGGGGCCGAGAAGAGCTGAGTGTCGAGGAGAATTAATGCCTAGACGGCGTGCTGAACAGAAAAGGTGTGGCTGTGTAGATCAGATCACGACTGAGCTATCTAATCTACACAGCATGACTAGGCGAGAGCGGGCCGTCGCAAGCGCGCGGCGGTCACTAATACTTTTATTTTTGTTCTTTAGAATGAAGGCATGATTATGGATGAATGGTTCAACAACTCAGAGAAACTAAGGACTAATATAGACAACCTTGCAGAAGCAGAGAAAATGAAGCGAATAACGAGACGCGTGGGAGGCCTTGAATGTTTGAGACTGATCC
Source organism: Mycena sanguinolenta (assembly GCA_014462675.1). Lineage (NCBI taxonomy): Eukaryota > Fungi > Basidiomycota > Agaricomycetes > Agaricales > Mycenaceae > Mycena > Mycena sanguinolenta. The sequence goes on along the minus strand of JACAZH010000004.1, from coordinate 8,247,828 downwards.
CTGGATCCCGACTCTGGGTCAGTGGCAGGGAGCACCAGGACCACACGGCAGGGAAGGAAGAAAGCATAGAGCACCGATATGCACCCGCCTGGAGAGAGCAGACCAGTCAGGTCCACGGTACCGAGCCAAGAGACCATCCGCAAGTCAAGCTATGGCTCGGTCGCACTTGCTTCTTAGCGTGGGTCCTAAGTAGCTGCACCAACGAGTCGTGCGTATTCGCATCAGCTCGCAACCAAGCACCAACACCTCCTCGTACCACACCCCATCGGCGGGGAGAACATCCCCCGCGATCCGCATCCAGCGACTGACACGGCGACTTCGAACGCTGCACGTGGATTACGAGCCGTGCAAGACGTACAGTACTCGGCTTCGCGCAACGTCGCAGCACCTCCGCCATTGACATCGACGACGCGTGGTGTGCTACGATGGACCGTGGCACACGGCACGACGGAGACTGTATTTTGAGTAGCGCCGAAATGCCATGCAATCACAGCCCATCACACCTCCGCACGTAGCGCATACATCCCGCGCGAGCACTATCCGGCCCTGCAGCGCAAAAGATACGAATAATACAAAAAGGACAAATAGAATGAAACATAGAACAACGAAAGCCAGAGAAACACTCACCATACCTGATCCTCCAGAGAGGACGGAGAAAGAGTGACGCAGCATAGTTGATGTGCACGGTATGTTACTCTCTATCCAAAAGATTAAGATACTGACAAAAAAGAGTACAGAAACTCCTTCACCTCATCTCCGAACCAGTGGGTAGAGTTGAATAGCGCTCACACGAACGCACGGCACGCTGTGCCAACCCGCGTTGAGAATGGTACCATTTCTGGGCGAACAACCCAGCGGAGATAGAAAAATTATGCACGGATGCACCGCGCAGGGCCAGCGGCGCAGCGCCTGTCGCTTTTGTGAAATCGCCGCTGATTAACGAGGCGACGAGGAAAAATAATAGATGTACGCACCTTCTCTCGTTCCCGCCTGCCCACGTGCCATACGTTCTGATGTGAGCACGTTGCACTGTAGGAATTGGGAAGGAAGAGGGTGCGCCGCGACTACGGAGCATCGCCCCCGTCTGGAATTGAGGAGGATCAGCAGGTTGACACAAGTCAAAGAGGGGCTTTGTACCTTGGCGCGCTCGCCGTCCGTGTCGTCGCAGTGTCCGGACTCCCGCATACCTGCCCTTTGCTGTGCAAATAGACGAATTTGTGGCTTTCAGCAGCTCCTGGGACTTGGCCGCTCATGCACCTCCGGGAAGCTGCTTAAGTCGGGCACCGGCGTCTGTTGCATCGCAAACTGCGCCACCGGTGCATCATAGTGCGGTGTGCGCAGGAAGTGCGGCAGTGCCAGGATGCGCTACTCGCGGGGCACAAAATGTGTTAGGGGACCAGAAAATAGTTATAGATAGATTTTGTTAGGTGGAAAATTGAATCAACAGTGAAAGCGCGTACTCAGTCGCTAGCAATTTGCACGAGTAAAGCGCCGCTCGTTGCCAACCTTCGGTTGGCTCCTCGCGGCCCGTAGGGGCTGGGCAAGTGAGGAAAGGCCATTTTCAGTAAGTAACAACAGAACGGCCGAATGAAACATACGCGACTTGGAGAGAAACCGTCAAGCTAGGGCGTCGCGGATATCTTCAGTGGGCTCGCAGTCAAAGAAATCCTTGATTGCTTACTTCCAGCCTTGTGGATTGAGATGATTGGCTAGGCCATATGTTAAAAACTGGATCCTACAGATGAATCTGAGGTGCGAGATGAGGCAGCTGGTGATGGTGGTAGGAAGAAAGAGGCGTTGTGTTTGTTGGTGTTAATTGATGAGAACGACGCTAGCCTTGAACAACCTCGAAGTATGAAGGCAAGGATACAGCAGCGATGGGCAACATTTGCACACGAAGTTCAAGGGTTCAAATCTGACCAGCTTTTTCCAATCTCCCCTCAGAATATTATTATTGTCACTGGGAGGCGAACAAGTTCAAGGCGCAGCTACGTCAAATTGCACAGCACATTTGCGATAGAAAGAAAGTTTCCCGGGGAGATTGATAAATTCCAAGTCCAAGGGCAAAAGCTGTTAGCGTATGGATTTTGGGACAAGTCGGCGCGGAGGCGAACTCGGACGCGACGCCAGCGTACGAGCTGCCTGTCGGTAATTACCTCCATTATTTATAGCCACGTAGCACATGGCGCTCTTCGTTCTGCCCCCACCCACGGCTGAACGAAGAGCGTACGTCCACATTCATTTATCTCAGTTCCTCATACTTATAATATATCTACAGTAACTATATAATTATATAGGTACATCAATCTATTGGTTCTGCCCCCACCCACGGCTGAACGAAGAGCTAACTATATATTTATATAGTGTCTGCACATCGACAGAACACGGCGCACATCCAGCGCCATACCACGCTCCTTCCCACGCCGAACCCTCCAGCTGCTTTCGACACCAAATATCTTTAACAAAAGCCTCCAGAAATCCCTGTAAAATACGAACAACTGCAGCGGAGAGAGCAAAGTGAAATCTATTATAGCAGCAATTCCCACACAGCCACTATTTCCATTAGATTCCAATACTGATGTTTCGGGATATCTTTGTGCCATCTAGATGAGTGAAATGCGGTCTGAGGGCAACGATGGTATCTCTCCCCCACTCCTTTCTTTACGATGTGAACGTTCAGTTCATTATCGACCTGCTAATTTCGAATCATCGCAAGAGAGTTCGGCCGCGAAACACGCAAATAAGTAATTGTGCTGAATTTGGCGTGAGAGAAAGGCGGGACGACAACTCTTCTCGAGCGTTAGGACCACAACTATAAAGAGCTGGCATCGCGGATAGCAGATAGCTTCGCACAGTGACTTCCTCATCCTCTCCTCAATGACCAACTCTGGGTTAAATTTTGTGCGTCCCACCGCGATGTTCGTCGAATTCATGCTGACAGGCCTCGAAGATAATTGTGGGAGCGTCTGTCTCAGGTATATATAGTTCCGTGGGATATGAAGCCTTGGCAATTTTCATGGCACCGACAGGTCTAGCATCCGCCATCGCATTGAAGCGGGCAGGACACAGTGTACTGGTCCTCGAGAAAGAACTAGAGCTGGGCGGCATTGGTTCGGTAGGTATCCATTGTCAGCTGTGCTGCGGAGTTCCTCATCATGACAAGGTACCAAATGGATCCGGATGTGCTCAGTATGTATTGGCACCGGGTATGGACTTTGCTCATCGACCATTGCGTCAGGATATGCCCTAATGGTTGCAAAATTTTACTCGACTGGGGTCTAGAGGCGGAGGTCAACGCCAAATCTGCGACGTGCTCGGGCTTCTCGCTGTATAAATGTAGGCGTTAATCAGCCACTTGGTGAATACTTGGTGACGCAGCAAATCAGATACGGCGGGAGAAGCATCTGGTCCTGACCAGTTAGGTGAGTCGTACGCACGTGCGTTCTATGTTCGGCTCTGAAAAATGCAGGGATAAATCGCTACGACCCGGTGGTGTTGGATGAAGCCCGAGGGCGGTATCTACAATTTGCGGTCGGTGAATTGTCACTTTGCGGCCGTTCTCCTTTCTCACCATACATGGCTCCAGCACCGAGATCTCGTTCGCATGCTATATGATGCTGCTGCAGTTGCATCCTCAGATAAAATCGAGTCCAGCTCCGCTGCACGAGTATCTATAGTGTTCGGGGCGGAGGTCGTGAATGTGGATTGTGACGCTTGCTCGGTTACCCTACAATCGGGCGACATTCATACAGCGCATGCCATCATCGGAGCGGATGGCACCACGGGTGTGGTTCGCAGGAGGCTCATTGAGGAAGAGGGAGCATCCCGACAAAGCGACGACGGTCTGGGTGTGGCGCTATACCAGTAAGTACATGCTGTTTCTTTCCCAGCCATACATTGTACACCGAAATCCTGCAGTGCAACGGTCCCCAAAGCGCTGGTGGATGAACACGATCTGACTGTCTTTTACCACCACCTGGGAGTGAGTATTGGCATGTCTACGGGGAAATATTCTGAATCTTGTTCCCCCACAGATGACGGCGTGGCTTGGCCCCAACCGAGGTAGGCACCTGGTTTGCAGTGTTTGCAACCCGACTTCCATTTCTTTGACGCAGGTCTGAAAACATTGGTTGTGGTGAGTCTGGGACTCGTTGTCACCTCGCTTCTTGTAACCTGAATCTCTTTTTCGTCAGGGAAATGAGCAGGATATCTCGATGTTCCTGTTCACACCGGACAGCTGTCAGGATTCAACTTGGACGCGAGAAGCGGAGACGAAAATTACCGAGGTTCTTGGCCCCTGCGATGAACGGTGGCGTATTCAATGCTGATTCCAGATTGAATTCATCAACGATATTCATTGTTCATCCCAGGATCCGGAAACTTGTAGAACTCGCAGGATCTGTGGCCTGCATACAACATGAACCACCGTCTAAACTCGAATCATGGGTGTCCAAAAGCGGAAGGGTTCTCGTCTTGGGTGATGCCGCCCATCCATTCCCGGTAGGTATTTCCCTACTCATATGCACACTACCATCTAACCTTGGTTCCAAGCCTGGCGCATCGCAGGCTTATGGAGTCGCTCTCGAAGACGCCGCATTCATTGGGAAGATATTCTCGCACGCTAAAAATCCCACTCGAGTCCCTGACTTCTTTCGCGCCTTCCAAGAGCACAGGTACGTACAAACATGGAGCATTCCCACCGGACATCTTGCTCACCAGCTTGACAGAGAACCTCGTGTCTCCCACCTCCTGGACATCGAAGATGAATATCGTTACTATATTCTCATGCCGGATGGTGAGACTCAGGTGGAACGCGATGCCGCATTCCGTGCGAGGCATGCAATCGGCCAAAACGTGTTCGATGGAGACCTGGAGCATATGATGGAAGACGTCCGAATCATGTAGGAATCCCATTTTTCGATTTTTGGCTGGTACTCACCATGGAAAAACAAACGATCAGGTTTGGGTATAACGCGACCGACGATGCCGATGAATGGTGGATGACCTGGGGCCGCTACCTCGATGCAGCGGAGCTTCCACCGCAACAGGACGCTGTTCGCCTGACAATTTCAGAATCTACGACCCAAGGTGATCAAGAAGACTGGCTGTAGTCATCCAATAAAGCTACATTGAGATGATTTTGGTGGTCACAAAGCGGTGGGAAAGTACCTGGAGCTTTGACCCAGGACTAAGGTGGACCAAATTATTGAACCTGGAAGCAGTTGGGGATAGTCACGAGGCTTCATTCAAAGACATTGAATTCCAACCGGCTTGATTCTTGGGGGCACGAGACCATCGATGCCGAATGGAATTAATCAGAAATCATGATTCTTACCTGAACTGAACACCTCCGAACCGATAGTTATGCGTCAGTGATGAACGATGTATATGCAGACAGTTCCGCGTGTATTACTTAGGCCGCAACGAATCTTTTGCTGCCTCTGCATCACGCGCGGCACAATACCGACTCGCCGGGCGATGTCTGCAACCGGTCTCAGCAACGGCCGGAGCCTTTAAGCACTCGATAAATTCCGCTTCTTCTGTCCTTTACTTTTCGCAGATGTTATGATTGACCAGTGGGTAAGGCCTACGTCGCGAATTCTTGGGCCCCTTTCCGGACCATTGGCCGCGGCGTTTTCATTGTTTGATACCTCTCCAAGGTCCCGAGATCCCCGGGTAACGATGGAGGAGCATCACCAGAGCCGAGTGGCGGAATCTTCGCACGTAACTAGTGCTCACTGAAACAATGTCATTTTGCTTTTTCGATTCTTGTCGCGCCCAAGGGTATTCCATGCTAGTGGTTGTGCGCAAGTGAGGAAGAAAGCACGGGACCAAAGGCTACATGCATCGCCGGTTCTGAAGCGTATCGGGAAAGTCTATATCAGACATTACGCCTCGTATGGCCATGTAACGCAAGGCAAGGTAGTCCTCAAGCCGACGCGGTGAGGAGGAGAGGGAGGAGGGGTGCGGTGCTGTGCACCCGGTGGATGGCTAGAGCGGGACAGAGTCCGTGTATGAGTGCGGGAGAGCCGCCTTCCCGGCCGAATGGTCTCTCGAGCGGGATGCGTCGGAGAGGAGAAGTCGGAACGAGGGGAAACGGAACGCGGGAACGGTCGAACCTGTACGCAAGAGGCACCAGGGTCTGAGACGAGACCCAGTGCGACCAAAGCGTGAGCGAAAGAAAGAAGGAATGGTCGGGTGGGGCAGAGAGGAGCTGAGTGTTGAGGAGGATGCCTAGACGGTGTCGACGATGATGATCATGCTGAGCAGAAAAGGTGTGGCTGTGTAGATCAGATCACTAGCCATCTAATCTTGATCTAATCTACACAGCATGACGGCGACCGCGTCTCCGTCCTCCACTTCCTTGCCTCCCACCAGCCCGGCTCCCAGTCTAGCATCGACTGAGCTCACAGCTTGGGTTGCAGCTATGTGTTCGTTTCATTTGTACTCGTTTCTTTCAGTTGCTTATCCCTTCGCACACAATCACTCGCCCAATGAAAATTTCCGAACTTCTTTGAAAGATTATGCATTTGTCGAAAATCCTTCAGGTCTCTAGTCTCTCTAGACAGTTACTGTGATGTCACCAGCTCGCTCCTCGCTCATCGCATCATGTCTCCATGCTCTACCGCAAGTACTTTGAACCGATTCACGCGCAGAAGCGTCAAAGTAACAGTGGACCGCCGGACCGGCGAGTGGACAATGACCGAGACCATGGCCGAGACCATTGGTTCCCTACCATCTGATGTTGTTTCTGTTGGTTTCTCCTCAGCCATCTTGACTGTATGTTGATCCTCGGTTCGCTCGGCTCGATTGAATATCGTACAGGTTTGTGTATTGATCCTACAATCCTAGCTGAGTGAAATGCGGTCTGAGGGCAGCAATGGTATCTCTCCCCCACTCCTTTCTTTATAATGTAAACGTTCAGCTCATTATCGACCTGCTAATTTCGAATCATCGCAAAGGACTACGACCACGAAACACGCAAATGGGCAATTGTGCTAAATTTGCCGTGAGAGAAAGGCGGGAGGACAACTCTTCTCGAGCGGTAGGACCAGAACTATAAAGCGCTGGTAACGCGGAGAGCATATACGTAGCTTCGCACAACGACTTCCTCATCCTCTCCTCAATGACCAACTCTGGGTTAAATTTTTGTGCGTCCCACCGCGATGTTCGTCGAATTCATGCTGACAGGCCTCGAAGATAATTGTGGGAGCGTCTGTCTCAGGTATATATAGTTCCATGGGATATCAAGTCTTGGCGATTCTCATGGCACCGACAGGTCTAGCATCCGCCATCGCACTGAAGCGAGCAGGACACAGTGTACTAGTCCTCGAGAAAGATCTGCAACTTGGCGGAATTGGTTCGGTGAGTGTCCATCGCCACCTGTGCTACGGTGTTCCTTACCATGACAAGGTACTAAATGGATCCGGATGTGCTCAGTATGCATTACTACCGGATATGGACTTTGTTCATCGACCATTGCGTCAGGATATGCCCTAATGGTTGCAAAATTCTACTCGATTGGGGTCTGGAGGCGGAGATTAACGCCAAGTCTGCGCCATGCTCGGGCTTCTCGCTGTATAAATGTAGGCGCGAATCAGTCACTTGGTGAATACTTAGTGACGGAGCAAATCAGATACGGCGGGAGAAGCACCTGGTCCTGACCAGTTCGGTGAGTCTCACGCATACTTGTTCTCTGTCCGGCTCTGAAAAAATGCAGGGATAAATCGCTACGACCCGGCGGTGTTGGATGAAGCCCGAGGACGGTATCTACAATTTGCGGTTGGTGAATTTTTACTTTGCGGTCGTTCTGTTTGTTCACGATGTATGGCCTCAGCACCGAGATCTCGTCCGCATGCTTCATGATGCTGCAATTGAACCCTCAGATAAGATTGGATCCAGCTCCGCTGCACAAGTATCTATAGTGCTCGGGGCAGAGGTAGTGAATGTGGATTGTGAAGCTTGCTCGGTTACCCTACAATCGGGCGACATTCATACAGCGCATGCCATCATCGGAGCGGATGGCACTAGGGGTGTGGTTCGCAAGACCCTCATTGAGGAAGAGGGAATATTTCAACAAAGCGACGACGGTCTGGGGGTTGCGCTATACCAGTAAGTACATGTTGTTTCTTTCCCAGCCGTACAGTTTATACTGAAATATGCAGTGCAATTGTCCCCAAAGTGCTTGTGGATGAACACGATCTGACTGTCTTTTATCACCACCTGGGAGTGAGTATCATGTCTACGGGGAAATATTATGAATCTTATCTCTCCGCAGATGACGGTGTGGGGTGGCCCCAACCGAGGTAGGCACCTGGTTTGCAATGTCTTGCAACCCCACTTTCATTTCTTTGCAGGTTTGAGAACATTTGTTGTGGTGAGTCTTGGACTCGTTGTCATCTTGCTTCCCGTAACCTGGGTATCTTTTTCGTCAGGGAAACGAGCAAAATGTGTCTCTGTTCCTGTACACGCCGGACAGCTGCCAGGATTCAACTTGGACGCGTGAAGCGGAGATGAAATTCACCGATGTGCTCGGCCCCTGCGATGAGCGGTAGCGTATCCAGTTTGGATCAATCGCCATTGTTCATTGGTCACCCAGGATCCGGAACCTTGCAGAACTCACCGGACCAGCGACCTGCATCCAACGTGAGCCTTCCCAACTGGAATCCTGGGTGTCCGAAAGCGGAAGGGTCCTCGTTTTGGGTGACGCCGCCCATCCATTCCCGGTGGGTACTTCCGACCCAAATGCGACCTCCCATCCATATCTCAAATCCTGGTCCAAAGCCTGGTGCAACGCAGGCTTATGCAGCCGCTCTCGAAGACGCTGCATTCATTGGGAAAATATTCTCGCATACTAAAAATCCCACTCGAGTCCCTGACTTCTTTCGGGCCTTTCAAGAGCATAGGTACGTACGAGCGGGGGGCATTCCCACTGGCCGTATTGCTCACCGGCTTGACAGGGAACCTCGTGTGTCTCACATTCGGCAGGTTGAAGAGGAATATCTCAATAATATCCTCATGCCGGATGGTGAGGTTAAGGTGAAACGCGATGCCGCAATGCGTGCAAGGCATGCGGTCGGTCAAAATGTGATGGATGGTGACTTAGAGCACATGATGGAAGACGTCCGAATCATGTAGGAACCCGATTTTTTCTATCTCTGGCCGATGCTCACCATGCAAAACAAACGTTGCTACAGGTTCGGGTATGAAGTAGCCTCTCCTAGACGCTACAAACGTTGAAGCTCATTTCCTGTAGATACGACAGCGGCGACGATGCCGATGAATGGTGGATGACCTGGGGCCGCTACCTCGATGCATCAGAGCTTTCACCGCCACAGGACGCTTTCCGCATCACGACATCAAGCTCTGTGACTCGAGGCGATGAAGAAGACTGATTATACATAGTAATCGGCCAAAGGTACGGGAAGAGGCTTTGTGGTTCTAAAACCTCGTGCAAACTCCGGTGGACTTCATTGAAGATTATGATACTATTTGAATTATTTGTAATCTCATGGAAATATTACCCGGTGATCTCTCGTTCACTTTCGCACTGCCCGCACAACATCTCCTGCTGCTAGCGCATTGGCAGCATACTGTATCTTTCCCTTCAATTCGGTAGTCACGCGTCACGCACCCCTGCGTCGATCACGAACTTTGGTCGTGGTCACGCGTCATGCGGGCCTCTGTCGACCCCCAAACCGTCACGCAGGTCTCAAAATCGCTTGAAAAGTGCCAAAAGACGAAATTTTCGAAATTTCTGTCCCCAAATACCGAAATTTTTTAGGTGTCACACAACTCTTTTGCCGTTACCGAAGTGTCGAATTGCTAAATTGGGTCACGTGTTATTCCCCATGTCGATTTGAAGGAACAGATACGGTATGAGACTCATCATTTCACTGTCGTTCACGCCAGTGGGAACGGTAAATATCCTCTTCACCTCCAACAATGGCCATAAGCGCCCTCCAAGAGAGTCTCTTTCCATTTCGGGAAGTGGGCGTTAGTGGTCCGATTGTGTGTTCGGCAAACGCCGTTGAATCATGTGATCATCAGCACTGCCTCAATGCTTTTTTTTCACTCACACCGCTTCCATCCAGTGTCCAATTTGTTGTTAGCCTGTTTCCAGCTGGAATAGATGCCAGTGCCGTTGCTGGCTTGGATCAAGGCCAGCGTTGAAAGTGCACAGCTGTTTCTTAACCTACGGCCCGTACCGTCGTCGCATTTTACCCGCTTTGGCTGCGGAATTTACTGCGCGTACTGCGGGGAGTCCATCCTACATACTGTATCCGCTGCGCAGAAAGCAAGCGAGGATTGGCTGCCCATCAGATAACTCCCCTGATCTTCTTGACGGGCAACGACGCCGTAGGTCGTCGGACGACGATCCCGTTGCCTCATCGGCCGACGTCAAGGCTCCGTTCCTGCGATGGAGATTCTATCCCTTTCTAGAGGAATGCCTACTGTGGATTGAGGTCGATGTATACCACTCTTGCGATTTTTGCCTCGATTCTCGACGCTTTGAAGTTGGTTAATCTTAGCATGTGTATGGAAAATGTGAGCACTGCCCCACTACATTGATGCGAACCGCATCGAGCCTCAGCACGTCACGACCGCAGTTGATCCACAAGTTTTTGGAGGAGTTTAAATACTCTCGATCGTTGGCCTCGTTATTCATTCACTTTCTTCGTTCTGGTTTTCTACTTATTATTTGTTCGAACCAACCTGTTTTTTCCTGATTCCCGATGTCTTTCAACAACACCACAGGTATACATTACGCAACTTGTCCTTCATTATCATTCTGATTCAAACCACTTCCAGTATTTCCCGCCGTGCAGGAAACAGCATATGGCTACGTACCAACTTTCGGGGTAGCAGTTACCTACCTTACCCTTTTCGGATTCAGCACTCGTGCGACAATTTATTTTTGCCGCTTTCCCTTACTCATACATTTGAACAGTCCTTCATGCCGGCCAAGCAGCCTACTTCGGGATGTGGTGGCTTCTTCCGACGGTCTGCCTTTGCGGGATTGGCGAGCTCGTCGGATGGAGTGGGCGTCTTTGGAGCAGCTTCTCACCAGCTCTCAGCGACCCCTACATGATGCAGTACGTACAAACATTCCTCCCAGCTCGAGTTGTTTCCTTACATTGTTCACTCAGGATCACCACGACAATTATCGCACCGACTCCACTTATCGCTGCCAATTTCATTCTTCTCGGGCGCGTCATCCGTCGCCTCGGGGCTCCGTACTCGCGGTTGACGCCCAAATCGTACACGGCCATCTTTCTGACTTGCGTAGGTTTCTTCCTTCTAATTCTCATGCGTTGCTCATTTTTATGTCAGGACATCATCGCACTCTTCGTGCAAGGCGGTGGCGGCGGGATTGCAGCCTCATCGAAAAGTATCTCAGCCCAGAACCTTGGCGGCAACATCATGCTCGGCGGGATTATCTTCCAGTTCATCGCTCTCTGCGTTTACGTCGCTTGCGGCGTCGACTTCCTGCGTAACTACATCTCGTTTACGCCTGTACGACCCATGATCTCGGCCAACGAACGTGGCACCTTGGATTCGCGCGTCAAGATCATGCTGGGCGCGATTGGCTTCTCCACACTGGTGTTGTTCATCCGTTCAATCTATCGCATGGTCGAGCTCGCCGACGGATGGACCGGCAAAATTATCACGACGGAGGTGTATTTTAGTGCGTTCTCATTTCCTTGGGCAGATTTTTTTCCAGATGCTGACGCTAATCTATAGACGTCTTCGACGCGGCTATGGTGACCCTCGCTATGTTCACCATGAACTTCGCGCATCCCGGACTCCTCCTGCGCTCACCCGAGGATCAAGATGCGGAGGATTTGCAGGAAGAGAAGCTTCCCAAAGGCTCGTGGGCACCTATGGTGTAGCGCAAGGACGAAGCACACATTGAACAAACGCGTTGAATTGCATTTTATTCCCCGCCGTTCCAAGACACTGTACAATATCCACAACATCCAATCATCTGCCGCAAAAATGTATTTCTACTCCTCATTGTAAATCTATTGAGCATGATCGAAATTTTCTCTCCTTCGAACCCACGACATTGCATGGGGCCAAGTTCGGCCCTTCATTCCCGCCTCGAAACCATCGAATATCCATCCAGTGATGCCGAATGGAGTCGGGCGCAAATCATAAAATGATCGCGGCGCCGCAAAGTTAATCATTGGGTTGCACTGCTTTGAACCGACACTTGAGCAGGACAATGCTGAGCCCGCCAGTGATGTCGGCAAACGCTATTCCCTCATCGGAGGGTAATCCACAGAATATACAAAAGACGAGGAAAAATTCAGAAGTCGAACTGCGTGCTCAAGCACAGTTGCAACCCCCTCGGACTAAAATGAAAGCGGGAGAGTTTTCGCGTCTATTGCATTTCGCGTGCCGTTGAACGGATGGTAGTTGCGTGTCATCCACATGGCAGAATGAACGAAACCTAGCGACTTTCCTCGAACTGAATTTCACCCTTCAAGTTCGGGAATGGCGGCACTGCGTGCGAATGAGCATGGCATGGATGGACATAATCATAATCATAGGGCATACACATTAAAATGCTCGCCCAGTCTACGGTCTCGTGTATTGCACACCGCCTACAATGAGGATCTTGCCTTTCTTCCCTTTGGTCTTGCGCGCACTGACGCGTCTCGGAGGCATCCAGACGTTTGTTTTGACGACGGGACTGGTATATTAGTCAGTTTGGTGTAAGAACGAGGAGATAATTTCGAAGTACTAACGTACCTGTTGACAGTGACGCCTGATGCTGGAGGAAAAGGATATAAGGAATGAGCAGGCAAAGGCAGTGAAGAGGGGCGCACCTGTTTGAAGGGTGTTGCCCGCCGGAGCTGGGGCCGCAGCAATCTCTGGGTGATATAACGGCAGCCCCTTGACGAGCGCGGGCCGCTCGCGCGCGATCTGGCGGAACTCGGGGAGTTTTTGCACTTGGGGCAGAGCAAGGAGTTGAGGGGTGACCTAGCGGGACAGCATATGGAATCAACTTAAAAAAAAAGAGGGGGCAGAGTGAGAATGGAACGCGACGCACCACCAACTGATACTCTGATCCCATCAACTTCGTCCCGTGGAGCTCAAGCGCAGCGTCCGCCTGCGCGGCTTCATTGAAATTCACGATGGCGTAGCGATACCCGTACTGCGTGCGCTCCGGGATACCGCTACTGCTGTACCGGATCTCGACGGACCTCAAGCCGCCGCCATCGCTCGAAGTGCTCCTCGAGGTCCTCCCCTGATGGCTTCGGGGTCGAGCTGGGTATCATCAGCGATTGAACCAAGAAGAAGGAGGAGGTGGCACGTACATTACTAACGTGTACCCAAGGGTCCTCCGGAGGAAGCATGGGGAGGACCGCGGGCGGGGGCGTGGCACGCGCCTGAATGGACTGCTTCCTTAGCGCGGTGGCAGCCGCTAAAAGAAGCCCTGCGCGCCGCATCGGGGGCTGGGCGGCCTTGCGCGGGTTTTCGGGCGTCACGGCGGTGATTTGGTCGGTGCGAGTGGGGGGCATGGAGGGTGGGCTAGGTCTAGCCATGGGAACGGCGATGTTTTCCGCGAATCGACGCGGAGCCGGACCTCGCCCTGGTGGCGGCGGAGGCGGTATCGAGACCTTCCTACGGACATGGATCTTGTTGCTTCTTGGCCTGGTCGTACCCATGGAACGAAAGAAAAGGGTTCGGGGGAGGGTGTCGTGCTGTAAAAAAAAAGAGTTAGTTACAGAAGCACTGAGATCTATTCTTTATTTATATTATAATGCCACCACACGCTTTGGATCGCTTGGATTCTCAATCAAAGCGTTCAACCAAAGCGCAAGATGCAAGCCATTGTTCGGGTTCCAACATCACCGCCACTTTCCCCATCCGAGACATCGGATCAGCCCGGCTATCATAGCCACGTCTGTTTGTTTTGACTCTGAGCGCCAAGTTGGCGCCCACAGCGTCTCGCAGCCGCAAGTCTTGGATTCGGCTTCTGACCTCATCCACAGGGCGTCAAAACGCTGTCAACACTGAACACGTGGTACACAAGAGTCATACCTGTCCTCTAGCTGTGGCACTGAACCTTCGTCTCGCTCGATACTCATTTATCGCAGCTCGCTCGTACCTTGCGCGATCAAGACTGAAATCCGGCGATTCTTACACTGTGTTGTGGCTCACCATCTAATATCACTTTCAAAGCCCTTTACACACCCAGAGGAAATCGAAACTTCATACTCTTGCAAGCAGCAGCGGCGAAGGACATTGACCCACATCAGGAATGTCCTTCATACTCGGTCCCAGCTCTAGCCTCGGCTAACACTGTTTAAGATCACACAACGTTGGTCTCATGTCCTTCCGACGCAGTTTACCTGTGGTAGTCACGGCGGACACTTACCAGTCATGTGGCAAGCTGTCATCTTACCTGTCATCTGGCAAAATCGGTGTGGCTCCGGTTCCGGTGCCTTTGGGCTCTCAGCAGGTCCCTTGCACGTGACGAGATCAATTACTGGGTGACATGGTCAAGGCGCGTCACGGACAGCTGAAAACAAGCAGAGATTATGCAGTTCTCAACTAAATGGCCTCGGATGAGTTGTATTTTGAAGGTTTACTTCCAACCCGTCATTTATATCGCGATGCTTATTTATAGGGGAGCCTAATCAAGCAAGATCAACGTGCCGTGTACCTGAAAACGTCAAAAGTTGGCGCAGAAAATCATCCATGGACTTTGAAGTTCAATTTGGGATCTTTGATGTTGTAGTTAGTGTCGATACAATATGAAATAATTATTCCAACTAGACCCAATGCATTTTCACCGTTGAATGAGCCCAGAGAGTATATTGTCGGAGTTTCAAGTCACGTGTTCAATGGTTCAATTTGTGTTCTACCTCAATTTTCAGCAGAACAAATATTAGATCATATCTCATATCATTTTTACATCCATACGGCATGGATTGAACACACAACTCATGTCAGGTAAGCTCGCTCCAATTTCTGAGTACGTGATATCATACAGCTACCGCAGGGTCTGCTCACTTCTAGGTGGTTCCAACTGAGCTGGGTGCAAATACAAAGAGTAAGAACATACCCTTGCCGAATACAATTTATTCCACATAAAAATTGTTGAGAACTTGACAAGATACTGTACGTCCGTGTATGTAGGCAACCGTCACGGTAACGGAGGGATTGGTTGCGTTGCCAAAACCCTGCCCCGTCACGGTAACGGTCAGGTCTGTTGCCCAGAAGAAGGCCGTTACAAAAAATAAAATAAATATATTTCCTTTGGAATATGGTCAAAAGCTCGCAAATAATAGTGAATTGTGTTTAAAAGTATACATTCCAGATTTCCAAGTCGGTCGAATCAGTGGCCCATGGGCTGTATTGTGCTATGCTAGGCATAAAATCCCAGAGCATGGTTGCCCAAACAAGCAACAGTCACGGTAACGGGAGGTCTGGTTGCGTTGCCGAAAACTGTTTGGGATGTCACGGTGTGAAGGTCGGTTGCCTACATACACGGACGTACAGTACACTCATTTCGAGACTTCTGTGACAGTATCATCACTTGTCACCCCAGTCACATCTACAGGTTTGCTCGGTCCGGCGCCGGAGCCACACCGTCCTTTGTGCCAAATGACAGGTAACCACATGACAGGTAAGTGTCCGCCGTGAGTGGAAGGTGAGTCATGCTTTCTTACTTCGGAGCGATTGTTGCTTAGTCGGATTTTCCATTTCTACTCCATAAGCACTCGATACAATCAGCTGCTCGATCGAGACGCTCGCGAACCGTCCACTGGAACAAGAATTCTACGACGCTGTCGTAATCTACAGATGTACTATATCTCCCACCGCGCCAGTCATAAATCTTTCTACCGCCCATCCACGGGCGCCGCGCCATCGAGATCCCATATCCAGCCCTTCAAGTACGCCTCCTGCAGCCCGCCGTAGAACACCTGCGCCATGCGCGCATACGCAGCGTCGTCGGGGTTCGTGCCGTCAACCAAATCGGTAACCGCGACGACGGCATGGCAGTCCACCAGAACCACTGAACGCCCCGCGTTGACGAAGCTCTGTACGACGCCAGGGAGAGCAGCGTTGTACGTGTCGATGAGCGCATTTGCCGCTGTATTCGCGTTCGGAGGCAGCGTCGAAACCACCACGAGCGTCAGCGGCGGGGCGTCTAGCACGTTCTCGATGAGCGTCGTCAGGCGCGCCGGGGCATTCGCGGGATCGACGTTATTCAGCGCGTCGACCGTCCCGACGATGAGGGTGACGACGTTGGGCCGCTGAATGGGCATCTCGATGTTCGCCTGCGCGTTCACCTGGCTGATGTCATACCCCGGATACCCCTCGTTCCACGGGTCAGAGAACGTTCCGCCCTTCTGCGAGCCAACCAGATCGACGGTGTTTCCGTCCGCGGCGAGGAGGTTGTAAAGGTCTGCGCGATAGCCGTTTCCGTCCGTCGAACCGGTGCCGTATGTGATTGAAGCTAACCATGCATGGTTAGCTTAGCTCTCCCGCTCTCGGAGCAACAAAATGGAGCACGTACCGCCCAAGGGCATGATGCGCAGCGACTTCCCAGTGAACCCATCGATCGGTGCCGCGCCATCAAGATCCCAAATCCACCCCAGCGCATACGCATCTTGGAACCCCTCGTAGAAGACCTCCGCCATGCGCGCGTACGCCGCGTCATTAGGGTGCGTCCCGTCGACTAAATCAGTAACCGCGACGACAGAATGACAGTCCACCAGAACAACGGAGCGCCCCGCGTCCACGAAGCTCTGAACGACGCCAGGGAGAGCAGCATTGTACGTGTTGATGAGCGCGTTGGCTGCTGCATCCGCGTTCGGCGGCAGCGTTGACACGATCACCAGCGTCAACGGCGGCGCGTCCAGCACGTTCTCGATGAGCGTCGTCAGCCGCGCAGGCGCATTCGCGGGATCGACGTCATCTATCGCGTCGTTCGTACCTACGAGGAGGGTGACGACGTTCGGGCGCTGGATCGGCATCTGGACGTTCGACTTGGCGTTCACCTGGCTAATGATGTACCCAGGGTAGCCTTCGTTGAAGGGGTCGTAGAAGGTGCCGCCTTCTTGTGAGCCGACCATGTCGACGGTGTTGCCGTCCGCGGCGAGGAGGTTGTAGAGGTCTGCCCTGTACCCATTCCCGTCCGTCGAACCGGTACCGTAGGTGATCGATGCTGCGCGTCGTTGTCAGGTACACAATCTGCAGAGAGAAGGCGAGGACGTACCACCCAAGGGCATGATTCTCAGCGACTTTCCGCTGAATGCCCCATACGAGGCAGGGCACATTGCGAGCGCGAGCGCCAGGACGTACTTTCTGAATGCCATCGTGGGGAGCTCGCCCGGACGCGATGCTGCGTGCTTATAAGTCTTTTCCCAATCTTTCCCTCGCCCAGTTGAGGTCAGGCGTAGATGTCCCGCGCGCTCCATCAAAGATCGACGAGAGTGACCATGCCGCGTCGGATCAGCTGGTTCAGTAACCAGTGACCACAGCTAACATAATTCCGCCGTGCACTGATTCACTGCAATCTCAACGACTTCGTTCCCTCGAATCGACCACCCTCAAATCGACAGTCCTGCTAAATAGTCATTTATCCTGAAGAGTGCAACAATCTCGCCCAACAAATCGTGCTGGAGAATCCTCCGTTAGTCTTTTCTGCCCCCGACTATCAACTTTGTTTTTCCGGTACCGGAGCGATCTCCAAAATTGGCGCAAACCGTTGATGGTGCCTTCTGATTCGGGAAAATATTTCAATTCTCAACACAGCCGTTGCTCCTTGTTGGTTACGAGTGGGCGGGCCACTACCGAGCGCCCTCTTGCGGAGTAACCAATTCATAAAACGGGTTGAATGAAACGACATGGAGGACGTTGACGTCAGCAAAGGCTTGCAATTGAACAAAGCGATGCTGGAGATTTCGCCGACACGAGCTAAAACTGCGGAAGGTTACCTGGAATTCGAGACGGAACCCGAGAAAATTCATCAAACGTTTTGGCTCTGGACCCCTTCATCACTTGCAAAAATGGGGTATACATGAACAATTCGGCATACTGATCCGGAGCTGGCGATGCTTAAAAGCTTTTGTACAGACGGACAGCTGGTAAATCTTGGACTATGCTTGCTCTCGTAGCTGAAGGTTTTATTCAAATATATGAAATTTGTGATGTTGGGGTATACACGCAAATCCTCATGAACATCTAACAATATGTCCCAATCAGTCAAATGTGGCATGTGTGGTATACTGTACAGCTAATCCTGACGTCTGAACATTTCGTGAGTTCAAATATAAATTGAAATGAAAGGATTGTATTTACTTAGCGCTTTACATCCGGAACATCATTGTTCTCCGGCGTTATCGTTCCTGAACTCGACTCCTGCTCGCCATCGAACAGGGTACCGGAGTTCGAGAATATCACTGGGGAAAGCTCGGCTGCATCGCGGTAGCGGCCCCAGGTCATCCACCATTCATCGGCATCGTCCGTTGCGTTGTATGAGAACCTTTGTTTTGTTTTCGCGTGATGAGCAACTTTCCGCCCAGAAATTGAGAAAATTGGTTTCATACATGATTCGGATGTCTTCCATCATCTGCTCCATTTCGCCCTCGAAAACATTGTGGCCAGCCGCATGCCTGGCACGCACGAAGGCATCGCGCTGCTCTTGAGTGTCACCATCAGGTAAGAGAATATGATAAAGATATTCATCTTCAATCTGTCGAATGAAGGAGACACGAGATTTTCTGAAGCGCTGGTGAGCGGGACGGTGGCTGGAATGTTCGTGCGTACGTACCTATGCTCTTGGAATGCTCGCAAGAATTCAGGTACTCGAGAAGGGCTTTTAGTGTGTGAAAATATTTTTCCAATGAATGCGGCGTCTTCGAGAGCCGCTGCATAAGCCTGCGATGCACCAGGCTTTGGAAAACGACTGGAGATGAAGATGGGAGATTACATATAAGTAGTAAAATGCCTACCGGGAGTGGATGCGCGGCGTCACCCAAGACGAGAACCCGTCCACTTTCGGACACCCAGGATTCTAGTTGGGAATGCTCATGTTGGATGCAGGTCGCTGGTCCGGTGAGTTCTGCAAGTTTCCGGATCCTGGGATGTGTTATGAACATTTTTCGTCGCTTTAACCTGGGCACACTCACCGTTCATCGCAGGGCCCAAGAACATCGGTAATTTTTATCTCCGCTTCTCGCGTCCAAGCTGACTCTGGGCAGGTGTCCGGAGTGTATAGAAACAGCGAAATATCGTTCTCTTTTCCCTGATCAGGGAACGAACCAATGTTACCAATTGCGGAGCACTTTGAAGACGGATAAATCACCACAACGAATGTTTTCAAGCCTACAGCCAGAAAATGACGGTTGGATCATAGAGAATGGACATATGCCTACCTCGGTTCGAGCCCACCCACACCGTCACCTATGAAGCGCCAGGAGTCAGAATATTTGTACATGAAACGTGATACTCGCCCCCCAGGTGATGATAAAACATAGCAAGATCGTGCTCATGCACAAGCGCTTTCGGCACGGTTGCACTGTGTAATTTCAGTATGTAAAAAGTACGAGGAAAACCCGATGTACTGGTATAACGCAACTCCCGGATCGTCGCCGCTCCGTCGGGATGTTCCTTCCTCCTTCAGCAGGGTGCGACGGACCACGCCCTTGGTGCCGTCCGCTCCGATGACACCATCCGCTGTATGAATTTCGCCTGACCGCAAGGTAACCGAGCAAGCGTCACAATCCACATTTACGACCTCAGTCCCGAAGAGGACAGACACTCGAGTCCCAGTTTTATCTGATGATTTGAGTGCAAGGTCGTAGAGCATGCGGACGAAATCTCGATGCTGGAGCCATACTATGTAAGAACGACACGACAGCTAACAAAACCAAGCACTGACCACAAATTGCAGATAACCCCCACGAGCCTCATCTAACACCGCCGGATCGTGGCGATTTGTTCCTGCATGTTCTCAGAGCCGAACAAAGATCATCCAAGCGCATGACAAACCTAAGTGGTCAGGACCAGGTACTTCCGTCGCGGCATCTGCCATTGTGGGTTCCGTCGATATCAGAATCATAAGCCAGAATGACTGGCGCCTACATTTATACGCTGAGAACCCCCAGCAGGGCGCGGATTTTGCGTTAATTTCAGCCTCAAGACCCCAGTCAACTAGAATTTTGCAGCCGTTGGGCGGTATCCTAATGCGACGAGTTTTCAGCCGACAGCGTCTTGTTGTGACAGTAATGAACACACTGAGCACACCCGGATCCATTTGGCGCCTTGGCCTGATAAGAGACTGCGTAGCACGGCTAGCAATGAACCTTGCAATGGACACTTACTGAACCAATCCCGCCCAGTTGTGGTTCTTTCTCGAGCACCAGCACATTGTGTCCTGCACTTTTCAATGCGATAGCAGAGGCAAGACCTGTGTGCGTCCGGAGCATTGGCATGAGAAGGAGCCAAGCTTTGTATTTGGAAAACTATATGCCTGAGACAGACGCTCCCACAATTATCTTTCGGGGCCAGTGTCAGTGTGAAATCTTGGACGAACGTCGCGGTGGGACCCACAAAATTCAGTGCTGAGTCAGTCATTGTGGGGACAATGTGGGGGTCAACGTACGAAGCTGTTTACAGCAGCAAGCTCTTTATAGCTCTGTTTCCACGAGAAGTGTTGTCGTCCTGCCTTCTCGCATAATCGTGAGAATACGCCACAACTGAATTCACCACCGCGGTTGTATCAACTTGGATTGTGGCGCGCATTCTTGTACTGTGGGATATATCAGCCCGGTTGTGAACTTTGTTATTCCTCATGCCGGTCAACCCACTCAGGCTGACGAAGGCTGGCGATGCACGTGGGAGAAACGAAGAATGCCGTGCCGGCTGTCGCGTGATCGTTGTGATCGAAATTCCTCCACCGACTGGCACGGCGTGGCGCGAAGCGCCGATTGACACGGCACCATAATAGATAATTCGAATCAATCGATAGGCAGATTGTATTTTTACACAGGTATCATATCAAACACTTTTAACACACGCGACGGTCTCTTAGTACATAAGCTCCAACAGTTTCCATTTATAAACTGTTTAAACGGTTTTAACCATTTAAATTTCCGTTTAGTTTGCGAGGGTCAGTAAATGGTAAACAGATGATAAACAAACAGTTCAACGGTTTCTACAAGATCATTCCCTTACCAAGGGTAGATTCCTCCAAAATCTTGGCAGCGAAAGAGCTGTTATGATAATCTATTTACCTCTGGCTCTTTTTTGGCTCATTCTCAGAGGTTTCATCGGCAACACCATGTATTGACAAACTCTCGGGCATCTCGGGCGAGTTGACATCAGTCCATTATGGACCCTCCTGGTCCACTGTGCACAGTCAGGACACCGAGATGCCAAATGATATACCATAGCATATCTATGGGCTCAATACAGGCAGTCTTGGTGCATCAGTTCTGCCTACACTCAGGCCCTGCCAAATACAGTGTTGCAGTTAAGGGCTAAGGCTTAATTAAGGGCAGGCCTTAATAACCCCTTAATATTAAGCCTTAGGCAAACCACTCTGGATCCCAAGGGTTAATTAAGGCTTAAGATAAGGTAAGCACGTGATATGTTGGGTCACGTGTAGCGACATTTTGATTTTTTTGTCGTGTCCACATTGCAGACTCGCCCGATGCTGACCGGCGCATACCCCTCATCCGTTGCGCAGGTTTGTCCTTATATTTGCACTTGTGTTCCCCGCGCCCGAATACATCTCCCCGCAACTCACCTTTGTGCTGTGACCTGAATTTATCTTGAAAGTTGAATGTCACCACCAAAGGCCCAAGGGACATATCTGGGACTGGTTCTTTGAAGGGAAGAAACAAATCACTGCCCATTCACAGGTCCACTGTCTTTGAAATGCTTGTCAAGCGGTAGTGATGTTCTGGCCTTGGCTTGGCCTGAAAGCCATGGCTTTGGCCCGGCTTGGGCTGGCTTTGGCCTGCCTAAATGTCAGGCCAGGCCACCGCTCTCGGCTTTGGCCTGGCCTGGCCTGGCTTTGGCCTGAGCCATGGCTTTTACGTACAATTTCGTGTTCAAATTTCCTAACTTCGCATTTTAGTGTCAAGCTTCGATGTGACTGACGATTAGTGAAAAGGCTGGAAGCTGTGGTACTCGGGTAGACTTGAAGAAGTGCGGCTTTTGTGATTGACTCCAACGGAACTCTTGAAGCAAGATCTCCAGCGGTGCGCATGTCCATCATCTTGGGATTTTCATCGGAAAATCCACCCTCATGAAAACGAAGAGTTTCGTTCATAAATCACAGAACACAAACAGAACAGAATATATAGCTGCCTCCACTCTGGATAACCTCTTGGGTACCGAGTAAGTTAGGAAAAAATGTCCAAGGTCTGGCAACCGCAAGTAGATTGCCGGGTGAAGTTAATAAATGAGTCGTGGGAAAGAGAAAACGATTGAATAATATCACGGTGGCATCAAAAGCAGGGGCAGAAAATGCATGGCTGCTGTCGGCTGTCGAAGTTGGACATGTTGCTGGCTTGCGCGCTGGGAATCATCGACCGAATTTGACAGCTCTCACCGGCCGAAAAGCCATGGCTTTTTGGCCTGGCCCTGGCTTGGGAGACTCCCAGGCCAGGCCAAAAGCCAGCTAGGATGATGGCTTTGGCCTGGCCTTGGCCCTGGTACCAAAGCCAAAAAGCTATGGCTTTTTGGCCTGAGGCCAAAGCCAGAACATCACTATCAAGTGGATGGAATTCAGGACCTGCCAAATCATCCCGATACTACTATTTGGTGGCAATGTCAAGAAGCCTGTCGAAAAGCTGCAGCGCGATCAATTCACTCAGCAAGTGCTCTTGATAGAGCTCTTTGCTACAGCGGAGAGTGATGAGGCACCTGATTATGGTGCTCTCCCTGAGTCAGGAGAATACGAGGAGTAATTGGCAGCGCGATCATTCGTAGTAGTATAGTTTCCCAATCAGGAAATTTTTTATTAAGACGTATTTAAGCCCTAGCCCTTATTGGGTGACTTCCCGTAAGGATAAATATTATTTTTTGAATATCTGAGGGGTGCCAACCATGCCGGCACACGAATTTTAGTCCAATAAAATAATCATAGGTGGTTCCCGTAAGAGTAGTTGGGAATAGAATATGAATAGGATGAAGACGCGAAAAGGACGTGCTCAGTT
This sequence comes from Mycena sanguinolenta, assembly GCA_014462675.1. Taxonomy (NCBI): domain Eukaryota; kingdom Fungi; phylum Basidiomycota; class Agaricomycetes; order Agaricales; family Mycenaceae; genus Mycena; species Mycena sanguinolenta. Next base: position 8,224,633 of record JACAZH010000004.1, on the reverse strand, counting down.
TGCTTCTGTTCCTTGTCTCAAACACAAGACAACAACGCGCCCTCACTGCAACGACCGCGACCCAGCTTCCACATGATGGATATCCACGCGTTCATCGCTCTCCAACAACTAGAGGAGATGGAAGAAGACATGCTCGAAGAAGAGCAGTACTTAGCGGGATCAGCAACAGCGATAATTGCCCTAGGCATGATTGAAGCCCATCGACTGTGTGCACAGCGGCGTAAACCTAGCAGATTGTATCTGTGCTGTCCCCAACTTCTACGAAACCCAAGGGGAGCTACTGCTTGGCAAGTACTATACCAAACACGGAATGACCGCACCTACATTACAACGATGGGCTTCGATGTCCGTACTTTCCACGCTATCCTTGATGCAGGATTCGGTTATGCGTGGGACACCACACCCATCCCGCGGAAGGACACATCGAGTGTGGGACAGACACGTCTGGGTGCACGGTCCCTTGACGCACCTGGAGCACTCGGCCTGTTGTTACACTACCTCAACTCTACAATGCGAGAGATCAGCCTCCAGCAGATCTTTGCCTTGATTCCCACCACCGTCTCCCATTATATTACCTTTAGTCTCCAGCTTCTTCTCAATGCCCTTCGTCAAATGCCTGCTGCAAGGATAAAATGGCCGGGTTGCCTTGATGATTTCCACGAATACAACGATTTGATTGTCGAACGCCATCCTCGTTTGACTGGTGCATTTGCAAGCATCGATGGACTCAATCTGGCTTGCCAGACTTCAGACGACGAGGAAATTGAAAATGCAACGTACAATGGCTGGCTTTGCAAACACTTTGTCAGCTCTGTTCTCGTGTTTTCACCTAAAGGTAAATTGATTTTGAGATTCAAATGTTGGATGGCTCTGAATTTGGTTCCAGGTACTGTCATTGCCTCAGTACTCAATGCTCCTGGAAGCTGGCACAATTCTCGTGTTGCTCGGCCAATCTATGAGAAGCTTTGCACCCGTACGCTGGAAGGGTTTTATCTTGTGGCAGATACAGCCTTCCCGTGTGGAGCAAATCAGATTGAAGGGAAAATCTGAGCACCAATCAAGAGCGGGCAAACCATTCGAGGCACCACCAGGGAAATCGAGGAGCGAATGGCATTCGACAGCGAGTTGTTGTTGTACCAACAGACCGCTGAGTGGGGCATGCGCAGTTTGCAGGGTTCCTTTGGGCGTCTTCGAATTCCTTTGGAAATTGGCCGTCAACAGGAGCGTGGTGATCTGTTGGAGATCTGTGTCCGCTTGAACAATGTTCGAGCAGAGATGGTGGGGATCAATCAGATTCGAAGTGTTTATATGCCACTTTGGAAGGTGACACGAGAGCAGGAAGAAATCTGGAGTGGATTCGAGAAAATAGTGTTCTCAGAACAACGTCGTTCAGACAGGGTGGCCTGTTTTCACAACATTGCAATTTACGAATAAAGATCATTGATTAATTCACTGCAGACAATTCAACGACTGGTAGCTAAATGAGTGACAATGAGGGGCACAAGTGTTAGACGATAGCAGTAGAGAACCAAGGCAATTAAAGAACGGATGTATAGTAACATGTTGTTTGCAATGAAGTCCAAGAGATATCTGATCAGATTTCCGGAGTGAGCGCCGCTGATGCTGAGGGACCATCAGAAGCCTCGATGCCACCTGAAGTGTCGGGGCTGAACGTGTCCTCGATGGTGAAGAAGGGGTCCACGAGCGGGTCCGAGTCACGGAAGCTGGGGTGGCGGGAGTGAGACGAAGAACTGGGGTCCTTGTTTTCCTTGTCAGCATTGTCATCACTCAATGGGTCTGAGAACCATTGAGTGCATGCTCCACCATCCGGATAAATGCGCTCACATCGAACCTTTCCCCCAACTCGAACAAGGTCTGAGTTTGCCTTGTAGACAGCACCACGGCCACGAGAGCTTCCTGAGGATCCAGTACCAAAAGAACCAGCACCAGCTTGGAAGAGCTCAAGCTTGAGCTCTGCACGTTTGCATGCACACTCGGCTTCATGAATGTGGCTCTGCATGGTCGTGATCTGCGTGCGGAGGTTGTCGGTAGCAGTTTGGGCATCACGAAGTTGCTGAGATAGGGTGAAGATATGGGTGGTCTGGAACGAGCGCTCAGCTCGCTCATCGTCACGCGCTTTGGCAGCTGTCGGATTGAATGCCTTCGAGAGCTTGTTGACAAGGTCTGGAGCATTGATATGGGCACGACGAGCAGGGGGACTGGATGCATGGCGAAGAGGAGGACTGGATGCACGGCGGGTGACGGCAGTGCGGACGGGTCCAGCTTCGACATCGCCATCAGATGAATCACCAGCACCAGCAGCATCAACGTCCGAGTCGCTGAGCTCACGGGTGTCAGCCTTCTCATTCATGAGGGACTCGATTCGATGAGCACGTTTGATCTCTGGGGGACAGCGACCTTCTCCAGTTGGCTTCTTCTTCAACAACTAAAACGGGGGTCAGTTATGGAAAAGAATCATTGAGTAGACTTACGCCCTTGTATTTGCTCTCGAGGGCCTTGGGATCATGTTCCGAACGCTGGTTGCCAGTAGCGTAGCGGTTGTAGCGGGTGGCAACAGCTTTCCGAGCCTTCGCACCAAGCGGCAGCGCCTTCTCAACGATGTCAAGCAACTTGTTGGTGTCATCCTTCGAGAAGTTACTGGATCCCTGTGGGCGTCCGTGCTTGGGAGGAGCAGGTGCATCGCTGTCATCGCTTGAGTCGGACAAATCGGTGTGTTGGCACTTCTTGCCCTTCCAATCTTTGTGGCAAACACCACCAACCTTGAGAGCAGGGCAAAGACTCGCTTGGGCGATAGAGTAGGGCTCAGAAAGATCGCGGTCATTGTACTGTGGAAGAGGGACAAGGCGAGGCCTTCCGATCTTTGTGGCAAACACCACCAACCTTGAGAGCAGGGCGAAGACTCGCTTGGGCGATAGAGTAGGGCTCAGAAAGATCGCGGTCATTGTACTGTGGAAGAGGGACAAGGCGAGGGTCAATTGGAAAGGCTGGAGGCAACGACAGAGGCCCAGATGGTACTGGAGGAAAGGTATAAGCAGCGGGCTGGGTAAAATTTGTTAGTAGAATGTCTTCTCAAACTACTACACACATACTGGAGTAGGCCTTTGTACCGGGACTTGTGGCTGCAGCGGCTGCTGCGGCGACTGGTATTTTGGTCAGTACGGTACAAAAAAAGGGCAAGAGCACACACCAAGGTTGCCTCTGCAGCAAAAGGAACCCACTGGCCAGCTGCATCACGTTGCCAACCTTGTCCATGACCATCATAGAAGACACCAGGTTTCGGTGCAGGCCGAGTGAATGGAGGAACAGTTGGGTCTGACATGGAGGAAGATTGAGATAGAGAAAGCAAACAAAAGGAATGGATGAGGAGCGAACCTCGAATAGAGAAACACCCCGACATCCAGCAGCTTATGAGCAATGCTAAGTGCATCACTCGGGTGCTATGAATCATTTAAACTCAGTTGTCGAGAGGGTGCAAGTGCTCATAAAGGCCATTCGGTGCTTGTTATGCACTGCTTCCAGGGTAAATTTCGCTTTTGAAGCAATCCAGAGGACAATTTTGGATTGAAGAACGGGTACTTCGGGGATTGCAAGGATTCACGAGAAAGGCGTCGCATCAGTCTCTAGGTGATTTTTGGATAGCCAAGGGTGTTGCCAAGTACCATTGGACAGAGATTTGAGGGTAGGAGTATCCCCAGGTGTCGGTACAGGTAGGTTAGAACAGGGAATCGAGTCGGGTAGTTGCTGCGCTGGCAAAGAGTCGGTACCGTGACAAGTGTGACACACAACCCGATTTGGACACCACAGGTGGAGGACTTGCCAAATCTGTCTATCCAGCAGAATGAAAGTCTGTAGAAATCTGAACGGGGGGTACCGACCCCCCCCTTCAGATTTCTACAGACTTTAATTTATTTAAGGTTTGAACGGGGGTCAAAACCGGAAATTCTCAGATCCAAGCCCGATGGGGTCCTGACAGCTGTCTCGGCATTGCTGCCGGATATTCAAAAAAAAAGATTTATTCTTACGGGAAGTCACCCATTAACCCCTTATTAAGGTCCTAAGGCCTTAAGAACAATCCGAGGGGTTAATAACCCCTTAAGATGCAACACTGGCCAAATATACCATTTAAATTGTTTTTAAACTGTTTGTTACCATTTCCATTTATTTTATGGCCGACCGTAAACAAAAACTAAATGGTTGGAGCCTTATGGATCAATGGTACAACGATGTTTAATGATCATTGAGTCAAGTCGATTCAATCTCCGCTCGGTCTGATCATGAATGATGTGGCGCGGTGCGACCGGCCCGACACGTCTCACCATGCCTCTCAGTCTTGCTTAATTTCCGCAGGATGTGCTCTTGGAACTCGCAAACTACTTGGACATTGCCGATCTGATCGGTTTCCTTTCCGTAAATGCAGCATACTGCCCAAAACGAATCCTTATTAGCCGTTAGATCTGTTGCAGCATTCGCGAGCTTCGATCCGAACGGTAAGATTGAGGTCTGGGCTCAAGATAATTGCTAAACGATGGGCAGATGATTCTTCTCTCGTACTCTCGCCTGTCTTTCATCGCTCAGTGCAGCCTCGCTCGGCCGCCACCAGATGCGCGCTCTTTGAAGGAAGATTAATATTATAGATTCCATCGTGGCGCCACCCTGGAGCAGGTTCAAGTGTACAGTATTCCATTCCCGCCAGTCCTCGAAGACCACCGCGGTTCCCTAACTACTACTCCACCGAGCACAATCACCCTACCAGTCACCTATCCCTTCTACCCGAATCACGGAGAACTGCTCGAGGCTGCAGGTGTCATCAGCCGCAGCCTTCATGTCTTCCCTCCGGAGTATGGTTGGAGTATGGCATCCCGGGGTGACGTACACGGACCTGGGTGCCAGAACGCTTTCTGTGGTTCATTTTGGCCCGCATGCCGTAGCTCAGAGCATGATATGCTCGACATCGGCACCGGGTGCGTCTATGGGCACCCACACCGAATCCGGCAGATAGCCGTCGGGCAGACCGGACGGTATGTGCTGGTACGCGAAGCGTTTTCCGCCGAAGAGAACACCCCGGACTACCTCGGCCTGCTGCACTTCAGTCAGGCGCCGTCGCAGGACAGTCTTACTATTACCTTTCGGAAATTAGACATCGAAGGAACGCCTCTGGATCACTCTCGCCATATTGCGCTCGACGATTCTCTGGGCCTAGTGCTGATGTTGGATGTTGAGGGGAAGATGAGAGCGATTTCGTACGTGTAATCCGTAACATTCGATGTTCGATTTGCACAATTAAAGTGCAACGCTTCACGTTGTCCTCTCCTCCGAAAACCGGTTCAACCAGGAACTGAATGAATCATCTCTGACTTGAAGCTTCAATGGATTTATCGGACAGCAAACCGTTCAAAGATTTACTCGAAGATGTAAGTTAGTGGACTCATGGCGACCTCGTTCATCGATTTCACCTAACGTGTGGTGCCCTGCTCTTCCGACGTTGTTGTTTGTATCAATCAGGTTTCACATGATGCAAACTCCATTCGAGATTCGAATAGTACATCGAGATCGTGTAACAACATTTCCCACATCAGGGAGAATAAACATGAGGGGAGATCAACATTCGTCCCATGTAACGCTAGCGGCCAGTAATTTGTTTTAGGTAGCCGGGCAGAAGGTGATGGTGTAATCGGCCTGTGCGCTGTAGGGGCACGTCCAGAGGGCGCTCTCGCTCGATTCGTCGTAAGCATAGGCGTAAGCGTCGGGGCAGTTGCCCTCTGTGGAACAGAAATGAAAAGAAAATGAGTATGATCGTTAGAGGAAACGACAGGAGAATACTGACTGAAGTACTAGATGGTGGACGAAGCGTTTGAGCGTCAGAATAAAGGATAAGAAAGAAGGCATACCGAGTAGTCCGTCACACCGGAACTGGGACAAGTTGCGGGGGTGCTGTACTGTCCCGTACAGCAATTGGGCGAGTTACCAGCGTTGCCATTCAGAGCATCAATGTTGCACGCGCTGCTGCAGCCGACGGGGAACCCGGTAGAGTCGAATGGACCCTTGAGGGCAGCAGGGCCTGAAGGCGGTTAGTCCACAGTCATGAGAAACCAACTTGACTACGCACAGTTGGGACCAAGATCCACGGGACATTCAGGAATTGGGCATCCGGCGGTGTTGTCAATACGAATCCTATTCGAGTTCAATCAGCTTTAATTAAACTAAACCACTATATCTGAGGTACAGAGTAGACGTACGGGAGGTTGTATCCATCAACAAGAGAGACTGAGGAAACAATCAGAAGGCGTACACGATAATTTGAGCGAGCTCCCACCGTCGTAAAAGTCTGAGGTGGGGCCCTGGAAATTGAATCTGAACGATCATCAGGTCGGTACAAAACAGAAAGATAGCAGCCTTTCTCACTCTGCCAACGAGGCAGGGGGGACACCCTACCGTCCAAGCGTCTATAAGAGAAATGCCACTGAACGCGATGGAATGCTGACCGTGCCAGTGTTGACATCACATACGAGCCCTCCGTTGCAACCGCCGTCCAGGCAAGAAGTCGGCCCTTGGACTGTGGAGAAGTCGCAGTCGCGACGAGCCTACGAGGAATTCATAGTGAGCACTACACAAATGCTTTTGACACGACACCATACCCAGACGCGACCATACTACTCATGGTTGAGTAAATTAATAGAGACATGAAGATGAATAGGCGCGCACCCATCCGTCGTCGACAGTAAAGGTGACTGCCGTGTAAGCGTCTGCGGCCCATCTGTGTCAGCCCCACGTCAGTTAGAGATGAAAATAACTGATTCTTTGCGCACCCAGTTGTCTGCGAAGGGCGAGTTCCACCGGAAGTGAAATACTACAGAGTAGTTTAACGTGTTGAATATCAGCGAATTTGAATTGCGAATGCATACCGCCGGCCTGTAACACGGTAAGAAACGTTGAGACACAAAATCCAGCAAATTCAGCACGAACCAGATAGTGAACGGACAAGCGTTGTAAACAGTGAGGGTACGTGCTGTCACCACGGAGGCCATCGCCAAAGACACAAAGGACGTAGCGAAGGACTTCATGTTGGGGAGAACTGAGGAGTGCCTCGTTCTGGTGCAAAGCGTCGTACGTATTATATTCGATTTTCTAACGCGTCAGCAGCGGTTCGGTCCATGCTGCCAACCATCCCATGACTGCAGCAGTCGACGGCCAATCATGTCCGATATCGCTCAGGTGTGGTTGTGAACGTTCACGAGGAGATGCCGATCTGCTGATTATGACGCGGGTTCTGATCCTCAATTTTCACGTTTCAAAAATAGCTCAACCACACGTTCAACTTTCTATTTTTGGTATTTGCAAGTATACAGGGCGATGGTGTTCCCTGTTTTCTTAGACAGAGTAAATTTCCCAGGTTACTTACAGGCATGTCAAGTGTCTGAACCCACCATTTCTGCCTACGTCGTACCACGGTAGCGGTTAAAGCAGTGACCGGGCGGCTCCGACCCGAAATGATTATCTCAACCAAGTCATGGGTCAGTCGTATGCCCATTAAAGCCTCCTGAAAATCTCCACCCGTTTCCCAAAATAAGCATCGGCTCGTCCGAGTTTATTCTTATCGAGTTGCATCGCCCTGATCAAAATTAAACTTCTGAAGCGCAAATCACTCAGCTTTCCCAGACCTTTATCCGCAGTAGTGGGTGTGATCGTGCGACGTTCGCGGTTGGCTTCGCTAACAAGATAAAGACACGTTTTTTAGGTAATGAATCATGATCCGCCTAGTCGTGAAATCTGATTCGAATCCATGGCCGTTAAGTAGTGTGCGTTGGGCGGAACTGAAGAAGAACCGGGACGGCGGAACCAGCTTTGCTCAGCCTCCGCTTGTTAATGTCATAATCTCGATCTGCTTCTTCCAATCCTCATTCGTCAACAAAGTCGCGAATCAACTGTGCGCAGCGATGGTTGCTGCCACGTTTGCCGTTGTTCTTGATCTACGGCGGCCGTGGTCTCAGAAAATATCTCTGGAGTACACTCACCGTCCCAACTGGCCCGCGGTACGCGTGTATAAACCATCTCGGTACTAGGCGGGCGCCCCACCCTGAATAGTTCAAGATTCGGGATCTTCGGGACCCTCGACAGCGAGGCGGGCCATCTTCGCGACCTCAAGCGACGCCGAGAGTACGACAAGGTCGTCGTGGGAAAGATGTGGACAACTGCACAGCGTCTCTCTCCTCCTTTCCTCCATGGCTGCCTCTGCGCTCAACTTTGTGGGTCGCACCACAACGTCCGTCGAAGAATTCATACTAACCTTGGCAATGAAAGATAATTGTGGGAGCCTCTGTCTCAGGTATGGAGCCTTGCCGCTGTGCGTGCCGTGCTTATCAGCACGTACAGGTCTTGCGTCCGCCATTGCATTGAAGAAAGCAGGACATAATGCGCTGGTCCTCGAGAAAGAACCGCAACTTGGCGGAATTGGCTCGGTGGGTACCCATTGCCAGCAGTAATCGAAATTTCTGACCGCGACAAGGTACAAAACGGGTCCGGATGTGCTCAGTACGTCTATTGCCGCACAACACGGGCCTTGCTCATCTGCCATTGCTCAGGATATGCCCGAATGGGTGCAAAATTCTACTTGACTGGGGACTAGAGGCGGAGATTAACGCCAAATCTGCGCCGTGCTCGGGCTTCTCGGTTTATAAATGTAAGAGCAAATCAGTAATTTTGCCTAGTACTCCGATAGCGACCGAGCAAATTAGACGCGAAGGGGGAAGCACCTAGTCCCGACCAGTTAGGTCAGTTGTGCGTTTCCACTATTCTTGCTCTTTCCTGAAAAAAATGTAGGGATAAATCGCTACGACCCGGCGGTGTTGGATGAGGCGCGAGGACGGTATGTGCAATTTGCGGTGAGTAATAGTTCTGTTGGTTTGTGAGTTGGCCTGCCGTTTTCTCACATCGGCACCAGCACCGAGATCTCGTCCGCGTGCTTTACGATGTTGCACTCACACCCTCGGATAAAATCGGGTCTAACTCCGCTGCTCAAGTATCTATCATGTTCGGGTCGGAGGTCGTAAATGTGGATTGCGACGCCTGTGCAGTCACCTTACGGTCAGGTAAAATTCATACAGCACACGGGATTATCGGAGCAGACGGCACGAACGGCGTGGTTCGTAGGGCCCTCATGCAGGAGGAAGGGACGAAGGAAGACGATGGGCCGGGAGTTGCGGCATACTGGTACATCCGATTTTCTCTCCTTCTTTGCAGCCACTGAATAAGTCACAGTGCGACCATTCCCAAAGCGCTTGTGCTTGAGAATAATCTCGACGTATTTTATCATCATCTGGGGGTTAGTAACATGTCTAGTTGGGAATATTCTGACCTCTGTCACTCCGTAGATGACGATATGGATTGGTTCCAACCAAGGTAGGCCAATAATTCCCGATTCTCAACGTCTGCAACTTGATATTTCTTTCGCGAAGGCATAAGGACATTTGTTGTGGCGAGTCTTACATTCGTTTATAAAACGTTTCGCAGTTGATAATGTGGTTTTGTTACGGGTTAGGGAAATGAACAAGATATCACGCTGTTTCTATACCTACGGAACGGCTCTCACACGTCAACCTGGACACAAGAAGCAGAGATGAAAATCACCGACCTTCTGGGTCCCTGCGACGAACAGTGAGTGAATCCGGTTCAGTTTCACTTGTAAGGTGCTCATTTATTGCCAAAGTATCCGGAAGCTTGCAGAACTCGCTGGACCGGCGACCTGCGTTCAGCATGAGCTTTCCAAACTAGAATCGTGGGTGTCTCGAAGTGGGAGGGTTTTAGCTCTCGGCGAAGCGGCTCACCCATTTCCGGTGAGTAATTCAACTTCTCCATCCCTATGTCTCAACGTTTCCTGTCAAGTACGGTGCAACGCAGGCTTATGCGGTCACCCTCGAAGACGCCGCGTTCATTGGGAAAATATTTTCACATACTCGAGATCGCGTCCGAGTCCCCCGAGTTCTTCCGGGCCTTCCAAGAGCACAGGTACGTCCGAACAAGGCACATTTCAACCCGCCACGTTGATCACCAGCCCAATTAACAGAGAACCTCGCGTCTCCCACATCCTGGGCGTTGAAGATCAATATCTTTATCACATTCTCATGCCTGATGGTGAAACCCAAGTAGCGCGCGATGCCGCAATGCGTGCGAGGCATACGGTCGACCAAAATGTGTTCGATGGCGACCTGGAGGACATGATGGAAGACGTCCGAATCATGTATGAAACCGATTTTCGATTTCTCGCCGGTGCTTACCATGCAAAATAAACGTTTTTCCAGGTTCGGGTATGAAGTAGCCTCGTAGACGCTACAAACGTTGGAGCTCATTTTTTTTTTTTTTGCCTCCAGATACGACAGCGCCGACGATGCCGATGAATGGTGGATGACCTGGGGCCGCTACCGGGATGCATCAGAACTTTCACTGATGTCACCGGAGACTTTTGACGCGATGATTTCAAACTCAACACACCATGAATAGAAGGTCAAAGGATCTTCTATGCTACAAAATTATTAGAGTTAGAAACGTTAAAGTAGTTTCGTTAGACTTTGAGCTGGGATCTTCCGGTATTCGAGCCCGCGTATGATCAACTTCGCCTTCGCCACCGCTTGGCCAGAAAATTCTCGCAAACAGTAAGATATATATGTCCACTGTCCGGGGAATACCTCGCGGCTTCTGCCCGATGACAGCTGCCACAGGGAGGATTCATTCACGACATTCGTGGCCTTCGTAGGGTCCGAAGGAGATCGTAAGGATATTCCAACTGCACAACTCAGGATCAAACGTTACAGATTACACGTACGAAATTGCTCTTATCGTTCCGCCATCGTCCAGGACCAACACCAAACCCAGAGAATCGTCAAGCGCAATTTGGCGGCAGGAATCCATAGGTGTTCCTCCAGTGTCCAATTTCCGGAACATGATGGTAGGGCTGTCCTGCGACGACGTCTGACTGAAATGTAACAAGCCGAGGTAGTCCGGAGTGTTCTCTTCCGCGGGGGCGGTCGCCCGTATAAGCACATATCGCCCCGTTTGGCCGATAGCCGTCTGCAAAATTCGATGTGGGTGCCCATAAACACAACCTGGCCTGATTTCGAGTATTCCGTGCGCTGCGTTACGACGCGCCGGCCAAAAGTGAACCACGGAAAGCGTTCTGGCGCCCAAGTCCGTGCACGTCACCCCGTAAATGCCGTATTCTGGAGGGAGGACATAGGGGGGTATGGAAGTTGCGGCTGAAGAGACCTGCAGTCTCGAGCAGTTCTGCGCGATTTGGGTAAAGGGGATAGGTGACTGGTAGGGCAATTGTACTCTGTGGAGCAGTGTCGCTCGGGAAATCGTGTTCTTTGGATACTGGCGGGAATGGAATGCTATACACTTCAACTTGATCAAGGTTGGCGCCACGATGGAATATATATAATCTTCCTTCAAACAGCGCGCAAGTTGGGGTGGGCGAGCGAGGCTGTAATGGGAGATCAGCTTCATGCAGAGATAGGAGAGCAGGATCCTCCCACCGTACAACAATTATCCTGAGACTTGACCTCGATCTTACCATTCGGATCGAGGCCCCAGAAGACAATTTCAGACGTTGTACAGTACCCCAACACTCGAGAATTCATGAAACAATGACTCCGGAAAATAGAAGTAGCATTTGTCGCTTGAGACATCGTCCAAGAAATGGCAGCATGCGCACGGTCGCGGAAATCAATCCAGATTGCCGCCAAACGTCTGATACTGTGACTGTCAATCTCCGGTGAATTCACGATATAACTGGCCAGGAAAATTATCAACGTACCCTATACAAGCGCCGATTACAGCCTTTCCCGTTTCCTCCAGACAAAGGACGGGGGTGTCAAGACGGAAGTCGGGGATTTCCGAGTGTCCGACACGGCAGGAGGTCAAAATATCCCAGCAACTCACCCTCCCGCGGATATGAGTTACTACGAGATTGGTGCCCGGGATACAGAGAATTCTGGCCACAGGGTCAACGGATAAGGTACGAAGGAGCACAGGGCGCGGTTCATCCGACTTGAGATTCTTCATGAGTTGATTCGCGCGCTGTATAGCGTTTTGAAGTTGCGCCAGAGACAGCGTACTGAGTGTCGTTCCGCTGGGTAAAGGAGGGGGCTGCATTTCAATATGCCTGAGCCGAACGAGAGCATTCATCCACAGAGTTCTCTCGGATTGAAGCTCGCGAATGCTGCGACAGATCTAACGGCTAATAAGGGTTCGTTTTGGGAAGTATGCTGGACTTACGGAAAGGAAACCGACTAGATCGGCAACGTCCAAGTAGTTTGCGATTTCCAAGAGTACGTCCTGCGGAAATTCAGCAAGACCGAGAGACATGGTAATGGGAAACGAGGAGAGGTGTCGGCCCGGTCGCACCGCCTCGTAGTGATCCGAGCCATCAGATCAAGCATCTCTGGCTTTCTTTTTGCGTTCATGCCATTCCAGGACAATACCGCAGTGGCACTCGAACGTGTTCAGGATCTATGGTTTCCCAATGCTGACCTCATCCTCCGTGCGGAAAACAAGCTTTTCCGCGTGTACAAGCACATTCTTGGCGCTCGTTCACGTGTATTCCACGAAATGGCGTCTTTTCCTCAGCCTGCTACTCCAGAAGACGATACCGTCGATGGAATTCCCGTGGTCCGCCTCCATGACTCTGGAGCGGAAGTGGAAGTGTTTCTCAGGGCAATATTCGATTCTAGGTACGTTGGCCGTCACCGCGGATTCGGCAGCTCGTCGCTGATGTCTTTGCCAGTTTCTTTATGCCCTCTCCGGCTGCGACCGACTTTTCTACCGGCATCGGCATCATGCGACTGTCTCATAAATACGACGTGCCATATCTCTTCCGTCGGGCGATTTCCCACCTCGAATCCATGTACCCGTATACTTTGCCAGAGATGCAGGACTTTTGCAGGGGAACCACTCGCAGTCATATCACGTTCCCCTTCATCGTCGACACAGATTTGATTGCCCTTCGTGCTGTGTCCGAAGTTGGTGCACTTTGGATGCTTCCAGTCGCTTACTATGGGGTATGCGAGCACAGCTCGAAAGCGCTCCTCGAAGCAGGAGACCCTTGGAATGCTCTCACCACCTACGAGCAACAAACATGCCTGAAATCCCAAGTCGAATTCATACGCGCCACAGCAACAACCCACGAATTTTTTGTTGGATCTTCCGCTCGATTCTTGCCGAGCGGATTGTCACCAAGTGGTTTCAAAAGCACAACGGGTTCTCTCATTTTGGAGTAGGACCACTCGGGACTTGCGATCTCTGTTTCCATCGGTGCTTTTCAGCGTTGATGACAAGCTGTGTTCCGACTGCAACGTCTACGCAGAAAGTGCGTATGAAAAAGCACAAGTCAAGTTGTGGAACAGACTCCCTGATATGCTTGGGCTACCCAAATGGAAAGAACTGGACAAGATGCGACGGGCCGTAATGGAAGATACGACTTGATCATTTTGTGAGTACATTAGCGCTCAATTTCGGACCGTCTCTGATCAAGTCCTGTGAACCTACTTAGCCACAAACGAGCGATTTTCTGAAAGTCATGGAAAAGTGCTTTGTGTGTCGGCTAACACGCTGTATTCAGATTGGACTATATCGAACAATTTATCACAATACGAAACAGTAGCATCAATTGAATCAGCGCCGCTGTGTGTGCTATCAGCAACGTCCGCTATCCGTTCATATTTGACATGACAATTCCTCTCGACCCTCTGGATCGCGTTCGAGTCGCCTGTCTGCCATATTCGCTGAAGCTAACAAAGCCGACTTTAAGGCTGCGTCGCGGTCGCTCATCTTCAAAGGCCACCCACCGCCTTCATGGCCCAACGTGAATTTCATTGAATTATTGTCTTCCACAAAGAATCGTGACGAGCCATTCCCGCTGAGTCGCATCGCTTGCCAGCGTGGTTACAAAAAGTGCGATACCCATAGAATCCGTGAACCAATCTTCGAATATTCGGGCGTTTGGTCGGATGAGGTACGGCGACTCTGCAGCGCCGCTGCAGTGAGAAAGAGAGAGGAAAAAGATCAAAAGAAAGGAGCGAAAAGGTGAGTGACGAGTGAGCACCAGCATAGTAGTACATCAACTGTTACGACTTTTGCTTTCACAAATGAACTGGCGATCTGTTCTGAGTCCTGACCGTTTGCCTATATGGACGGTCCAAATGTGAGAGGAAGCAGTCTGGGAACGGCCAAGATAGACTGCGATGGCGACAGCTGATATGACATGCGGAACATGAAAAGATCCAAGAACGCTGTGGAGCGGACACTGATGGCGGCGGGAAAGACTCGAAAGCGCTAGAGACGCGATCATTTTGATCGGGTGCTGACGCCGTTTCTGGTAGTCAAAGACATGAAGCTGCCGAAAAGGGAAGCCGCACCGCGTCGTGCTGATCCGAGGTCTCATCAGATCAAAGCGGCAATCGAAATCTCAGAGGCTTTCTTCTTGCGTTCATGCCACTCCAGGACGATACCGCAGTGGCACCCGAACGTGTTCAGGATCTATGGTTCCCTGACGCTAACCTCATCCTCCGCGCAGAAAACAAGCTTTTCCGCGTGTACAAGCACATCCTTGGCGCTCGTTCTCCAGTATTCCGCGATATGGCATCTTTTCCTCAGCCTGCGACTCCAGAAGGCGGTACTATTGATGGAATTCCCGTGGTCCACCTCCATGACTCTGATGCGGAAGCAGAAGCATTTCTCCGGGCGATATTCGATTCCAGGTACACCGGCCTCTGATTCTGCAATTCGTCACTGGTCGCTGAGATCTCTGACAGTTTCTTCATGCCCCCTCCAGCCGCGACCGACTTTTCCATTGTCATCGGCGTCATGCGACTGTCTCATAAATACGACGTGCCATATCTCTTCCGTCGGGCGATTTCTCACCTCGAATCCATGTACCCGCATACTTTGCCAGAGATGCAGGATCTTTGCGCGGGAACTACCGGCTGTCATGTCACGTTTCCCTTCAGGGTCGACACAGATTTGATCACCCTTCGTGCTGTGTCCGAAGTTGGTGCGCTTTGGATCCTTCCGACTGCTTACTATGGGGTATGCGCGCACAGCCCGAAAGAATTCCTCGAGGCAGGAGCACCTTGGAGTGCTCTCACCACCCACGAGCAACAAACCTGCCTTAAATCCCAGATCGAATTCGTACGTGCCACGGCATCAGCCCACGAATTTTTGAGGGATCTCCCGGTCCAATCTTGCAGCGCGGATTGCGACCAAGTGGTTTCAAACGCACAACGGGTTCTCTCATTTTGGAGAACGACTTCTCGGGACTTGGAACCCCTGTGTCCATCGGTGCTCCTCAGCATTGATAACGAGCTATGTTCCTACTGCGAAGCTTACGCAGACAATGCCTATGAACACGCACAAGCCGGGTTTTGGAACAGACTCCCGGATATCCTTGGCCTACCCGGGTGGGAAGAACTGGTGGAGATGCAACGGGCCGTAATGGAAGACACAACTTGAACATTTTGTGAGTAAGTACTTCAGCAGTCGATTTTGGACCGTCTCTGATCAAATCTCGTGTAGCTACTTCCCCAGCCAAAAAAGTGCGATTTTCTAGACGACCCGAAAAATGCTTTCTGTTTGTTTAGATTCACATATATCGAATAATTTATCATTGTAGTGAAACGGTAATATTTACTATCAGTACTGTCCTACGTGTTGTCAGCAGTCTGCCATCCATTCAAATCTGACATAGGCATTCTCCCCTTGGTACCGCGCAATATTGTTCCAAACTCAAAAATTAACCCTCTGAATCGCGTTCGAGCCACCTGTCTGCCATATCCGTGCTTGAGTTGTAAGCCAACAAAACCGACTCCGGCCAAAGCAACGCGCGCGCAGCGTGATTGCCATAGAATCCGCGAACCTATTTTCGAATATTCGAGCGTTTGGTGGGAATTCGGATGAGGCACAGTGACTCGGCAGTGCCACTGCAGTGAGAGAGAGAGAGGAAAAAGATATCAAAAAAAAGGAACGAAAAGATGAGCGACAGGTGAACGCCAGCATAGTAGCACATCGACCGTGACGGTTTTGCTTTCACAAGTGAACTGGCGATCTGTTCTGACCGTTCGCCTGCACAGTCCCAATGTGAGAGGAAGCAGTCTGGGACCGGCCAAGATAGACTGCGGTGGCGAAGGCTGATATGACATGCGAAATATGAGAACATCCAAGAAGTGTTGTGGAGCGGACACTGACGATGGAGATGGCGGGGAGAGAGCGCTAGCCACCCGATTAAGTAATACTATTTTGATCGGGTGTTGATGCCGTTTCGCACGATAGTCAAAGACATGAACCTGCCGAAGGGAAGCCGAAGCCGCACTCACGTTGTCATCAGATCACGTATCTCTGGCTTTCTTCTTGCGTTCATGCCGCTCCAGGACGATACCGCAGTGGCACTCGAACGTGTTCAAGATCTATGGTTTCCTGACGCTACCTTCATCCTCCGCGCAGAAAACAAGCTTTTCCGCGTGTACAAGCACATCCTTGGCGCTCGTTCTCCTGTATTCCGCGATATGGCATCTTTTCCTCAGCCTGCTACTCCAGAGGGCGATACTGTCGATGGAATCCCCGTGGTCCGCCTGCATGACGGTGGAGCGGATGCGGAAGTATTTCTTAGAGCAATATTCGATTCCAGGTACTTATCCTGGCCGCCGATTCCGGGTCCGTGATTCTTCGCTCGTTGCTGATGTCTCTTACAGCTTCTTTATGCCCTCTCCGGCTGCGACCGACTTCCCCATTATCATCGGTGTCATGCGACTTTCCCATAAATATGACGTGTCATATCTCTTTCGTCGAGCCCTTTCCCACCTCGAATCCATGTACCAGCATACTTTGCCAGAGCTGCAAGATTTTTGTATGGGAAGAACCGAAAGTCATGTCAGCTATTTCTCCAGTGTCGACACCGATTTGATCACTGTCCGTGAGGTGTCCCAAGTCGGTGCACTTTGGATGCTTCCGGCCGCGTACTATGCGGTATGCGAGGTCAGCTCGAAAAAATTCCTTGCATCAGAGGTTTGGAGCGCTCTCACGACCGACGAGCAACAAACATGCTTGAAATCTCAAGTCGAATTCGTACGCGCCACGGTATCCGCCCACAATTTCTTGAGGAGTCTTCCGGCCCAAGCTTGCGAGGGAGAATGCAGCCGCATGGTTTCGGAAGCACTGACCGCTCTTTCATCTTGGGGCAAAATAGATCGAGACTTGGATCCGCTCGGTCCCTGGGTGCTTCATAAAGACGGTGATGACCAGCTGTGTTCCGAATGCATGCGCTATGCAGCAGCGGCGTACGGAAAAGTTCAGCTCGAGTTTTGGAACAGCCTCCCTGATATCCTTGGCCTGCCTGGGTGGAATGAACTGAAGCAGATGCGACGGGCCGTGATGGAGGACGCACCGTAGCGGTTTTTGTGAGTACCTGCACCTTAGTCCCTTCTCCATCATTCGAATTTGGACCGTCTCTGATTCTACTTCCCTAGCTAAATACGTCAGCCCTTGTCTGGAGGACGGACAAGCAAGGGGCCTCTACCAAAAGTTCGTGTTTCATTTCAAATATATCAAACAATGTATCGTCGTAGCCAGCTACCAGCATTTACATACTGGACCAACCTTTGCTATCCATTTAAATCTAACATCGATTTCTCGCTTTGTACCGTGTAATATTACGCTGCATTACTACCATCCAACGAACTAGGTCACAGCCAAACCCCTGAGTTGCATTCAAAGCACCTGTTTCTGCAACAGTGTTCCAGCCTGACCAAATTCATCGCGCAGTTGTAATCAAAGACATCCAACGTCAAAGGCCACCATGGCGGTTCGTGACCATGCAACTGTAAACTGAACCGTAAGGAGCAGGAACTATTCCTTGGCTCGAGGACACCGAGAAACGTTTTCGGACCCAAGTCGCAGATCAAACATCCTCAGAACTTTTGCCGGATGGTTCCGCAGCATATGTCGTTTGCCTCACATGCACACCGTTGGATGGCTATCCGATCTGACAATGGATGCACAGTGAAAGAGGCTCACGCGTACCGGGAACTATCAGTGATTGCAGGTCAATCGAGTCTCTAGTGCGGAGGCATGCTCTGGAGTTCAGCTCGTAAGCTCTGGTTCAACCGAGAAGTCTCATTCCTGCCTTGTCATGCGCGAGTTCAAAAATACTGCATAGTGTACGATTAGAATAAAGAATGGTCGAAGTCTGTACTTGATTTTGGATGGCTCACGCTGCGTGATCATGACATAGAACGCGAGCCAGACATCTGTGATCATGAACATGCACATTGTGAGTGCGTTGGTGTCAGCTGCGAGTCATGCTCATGCCGATACAATTTTCTCCCATCGCGACAAACTAAAAGTGGTCAAGGGGAAAAAACGAGTAGTGCGCGAAGACTGCGCGCCAGAAGAACCTTGTTACTTAACATCCCGGTTTCTGAGTTGTGAACTGTGAGTTGAGAGAGCTTCATATGATCCGTAGACAGACCTATTGTCCAGAAGATGAGTTGTGGTGTGAGTTTGTCCACAAGAGTTGTCATGTTACGCGCCAGAATCGTTGAATGCTCCATCAAACTCTTCGCAGTTCCACCAGACAGCTCTATAGAGGACGGCAGCCGGATTAACACCACGATGGCAACGTTGAGGCTCCCATTGGTCGTGACGAGCCATTCCCGCTGTGCTGCATACCCTGCTAATGAACGTGCGCGGAGCGTGGTTGCGAAAAAGAATGACCCTCCCAACTAGGTGCAAGAACCGTCATGGACCAGACAAGGCCAGAAATGTATAACTTCTTGGCAAGAACTTATACACCAGGAAGTTGGCGAACGATATGCGTAGAATCTGTGAACTTGATTTCGGATTATCCAGCAGGAGGTCCACCGAGAAAAAGAATGTGCTCACCACATGCCGCAGTGAAGCCGGAGAACAGCGCCGATACACGAATGCGTTAACGTTGGGAGGAGTAAGAACGCTCCAGAGCCAACCTGTCGATTAACATGGATTTCGGAGAGGAATTCAATCCAACGTCCAGCTCAACGAGCACAGAATCAGGAGTTCCAAACCACACGTCGCGCCCATACGACTCTGCTTTTTTAGGTAAACTGGCGATCCGTTCTGACCGTTCGCCTGCACGCCGCACGGTCCGAATGTGAGAGCAAGCAGCTTGGAACCGGCTAAGATAGACTGCGGTGGTGACGGCTGATATGATTCAAGAGCGCTGTGGAGCGGCCAATGATGGGGACATGGCGGCGGGGTTGAGGAGAGAGCTGCACGGCGATGCCCGATCATTTTGATCGGATGCTGACCCAGTTTCGCACGGTAGTCAAAGGCACAAACTGCCAGAAGGGGAAGCCATCACACCCGTGACTTTTGGTTCAACTTCAAGTTTTATTGAAATTTCGACTACATAGATACAAATTTAATACGCGAAACATAGGTCCATTCTCTCAAGTTGCCTTTAATCCCATGACGGCTGTGTCTGATATACGTGACCGCGGCTCGTCTCATTCGCGGTTTGCATTGATTCCGATGGAGACCAGGATGGAGACGTTGAACTGTAAGCAGGCGAGGCCGGCGCTGAAAAGCGTGTTGAGGCATGATATCCCCCAATACAGAATGAGTGAACTCACAAAATGTGGGAGCTGATAATGCGCATAAATCATCAGGTCGTCGAGATAGCACTGAGGAAGCAATAAAAAACACTCACACGCCGGAGAGTAGGTGGGCGAGGTGGGAGCTGGATAGATGCCTGAGCTGAGAAAACATTGAAGCCAGGAAATCACGCACAGTAATTAGGAGAAGCTGGTGAGGCCATCGGGGACGTCGGTGAAAATCTTGATGTTGGTAAAAGCTCGGGAGCTAGAAGCCACGTTGGTGAATATACTCGAATTCATTAGTGACGACTCACACGCTGTGAACATGACGATACAGGAAGATCGGTTAGTAGAAGTAAGACAATTATCAAAATACGACTTGCTCGGAGAATCTGTGAAATGTCAGTGAGGCTACGGGCCACTGGAAGAGAAAACTTACATCGCGGTGATATCGCACTGAAAGATGGACTCGACGCAGAGTATCGTGGTGAAATGGGGTTGAACAACGGGGACTGTGGAATATAGCGCGGGGAAGTTGCCAAGAATGAAGGGGAGGTAGGGGAGTACCGATGGTCAGGGGAGGATAAAATCATAGGTGAGGTAGGAGAGTATGTTAATGACGTTTGATGAGGCGATTTGACTCCGCCGAACGGCGACTGCAGGGGATACCGTGCCAACGCGAGGGAGCTGGGACTATAAGCAGCCCACCCTGACGGGGAGGTTCCCACATTCGCTCCATAATGGTCACCATGAACGACAAAGGGCGAGAAAGATCCTTGGCCGACGGTAAAGACTGAGCTTTGCCATATCGGCGAGTTGGTGTCGTACGGAGTCATCGCGGTTCGTCCGTTGTCGGATTGCGTCGGCAACATGGACTCCCCAAGGAGACCACCATGGTCTATGATGGTGTCTTTGAGTATGCTCATGTCCAGAGCGACCTCGAAGGCGCCGGTCCCCATAGGTGCCATCTGTCCAAACATGATGTTCTCTGCGATACCATGACAGTCATCCTTCTCCCCCACCGCCGCCGCCTCCATCAGAACCTCAACCGTCTCCTCAAAGGAGCAGCGCATCAAAGCTCCTGTATCCGCGCGATTAATTCCGTGGCGTGTGATGGGCATGAGAGTCCCACGATGCGTCATCAGGTCGCACAGTAGCGCCAAATGTCGATAGTTAACGTACGAGGCATCGGACTCGATAACCCCCCGAAGCTCGCGCAGAAGCGCGGCACGAGCGGCCTCGATGCCGAGCACGTTGAATATCTCAACGCAGCTGTTCGAGTAGGTCCGTTTGAAGTCGACCCCATCGATAGACATCACCGTCTTCAAATTAACACCCTCCGTCTCCAGAACCCACTCCTCCTTCTCGCGTACATTGATACGCCCGTCGTCCTCAACCACGACCTTGTTATGTTGCGTGAGGAAAACTTTGTGGATATCCTTGACGCCGCACAAGGCCACAGAATTCAACATGGTGTTTTCAAGCTGCCGCAGGAAGACATCTTCTTCGAACGAGCCCATCCCATCGTCGGCCTTCTCGCTACCTCCCAGGACTCGACAGCGAATGACGAGTTTGTCGGAGTTGTCCTCGCTCCAGATAACAAAGAGATCCGTCTTGAAACTCTCCGCAATACGGCTCGCGACATAAGGCATGGTCAATTTCCCGACCATTTTCGTTCGATTGAGTTCTAGACGCAGCAGCCAAGGAGAATGCAAATGTAAGTTGGACTGAACCTCCTCGTCAGTAAAGGCCATAAAATCCCCAACGAATGCGACATCTTCTTCAATCAAAGTCTCGCGAGGATCTGGATCATACCAGATCTCCACCGCCGACGTAATCGTGCGCAACGAAGTATATTCAAGAGCGTGGGCCACACTCTGGGCGCGTTTAACATCCACGGAGATTTCCGTGTCGAGATAAACTGTAAGGGAAGGAGTTTTGAGGTTTGTGGCGACATTTATGATTTCCTTTAGACGCGGTACACCGAGGGTGACATTTTTACTCGATACGCCGGCGTAGTGGAAAGTGTTGAGAGTCATCTGAGTGGCCGGCTCCCCGATAGACTGTGCCGCCAGAGTCCCACACATCTCACCCGGATGTGCAATGGCTTGGTCGAATTTGGACTCCACTTCGCCCAACACCCAATCGAACGCTTCGCGAGTCAGATGATATTTTTCCAGTACGCGTCGGCAGGCGAATGTGGCACGGACTTGGATCTGGAATCGCAAAATGGCATCCTCCTGTGCCTGTTTGCTCAGAGGATCATCCCCTGGCACAACAATCAGCTGTTCGCCGAGTTCCTTCACTGAGTCGATGATGTATGCAGGATCCAGATCACTGGGTTTCCGCTGGTCGATATGAAAAATCTGCCTCGCGTTTTGGACTATCCGAAGGAGGTTAACAGGGAGATAGAAGCTCGTATTCGGCTCGGCTCGGGGGAAAATGAACGTGCGCATCAATTGCCGATCCTCCAACAGTTGAGCGTATTCTTCGTCCAATTTTGTCTGTAGCTCGAGCGAGCTGTCGTACAGCTTGGGCTCGAGCACGCCGGCCATAAACCCGTTCTCTCCGTCCATCACATCGACCCTATAGTCATGCTGAAAAGCAGAGTCGGCGCAAGCGAATGTGGGAACGTCTTGCTTCTCGATGAAAGCACCGTCCATGCCATCCTCTCCGTAAACGAACTGAATGACATCGCCCAAGGAGTTCCGAACCGTGCCGTCGTAGCACAACATGACATCTTCGAGCGCTTTAACTAGGCGCCGTTGTATGTAACCAGTTTCGGCGGTCTTGATGGCGGTATCAATCAATCCTTCACGTCCGCCCATGGCGTGGAAGAAGAACTCCTGCGGGGTCAGGCCGCTCAGGTACGAATTCTGGACGAAGCCGCGTGCCTCAGGACTGAAATCGTCCTTGGTGAAATGAGGGAGAGTTCGATGCCGGAAGCCGAAGGGTATACGACGACCTTCGACAATCTGCTGCCCCACACAAATCGACATCTGCGAAATGTTGATGAAGCTGCCCTTCGAACCAGCTACCACCATCTGCTTCACGTTGTTGTCCTCTTTCAAATTCTTCTGCGCGTATTGCCCAGAATCGTCACGAGCAACATTAAGCTCGCGCTCTACCATCTTTTCAAACGATTCTCGGATCGTCATGCCTGGCGCAGCCTTGAGGCGATCGTGAGTAGCGTCGTCGATGATCCTCACGACCTTCTCTTTACAGTCGGCAATTTTTCGGGTGATGACCGCCATAGTGGCAGAATCAGCAATCGTGTCCCCGATACCGACGCTGAAGCCGTTGTGGAAAAGCCAAAAATTGACCACTCGCTGGAGACCAGTGAAAAGCTGTCGCGCGGCTTCCGGACCCTTCTCCCGGAACACCACATGGACGAGACCACCCTCAGAGGCGCCCGCGGTCTTTTTGTCCACAATTCCGAAGATAATGTCGCCGTTCTCGATCAGCATCCCATCGTCAGATACCGGGCAAAATCTGTTCGTCGTTCCCTCGGCATATCGGGTGATGTTAATGCCGCGAGGGATGACGAGACTGAGGATCTGCTTCCCCGTCCACAACGGCTTAGGTCTCATGATAGCGGGGGTCGGAACCGTCCCGTCCCACTCAGGGACCCAAAGCAAGACATTCTGCACTTGGTTCCAATCCAGGAACGTGTCCCGGAGAGAGAACTTCCGGATGCCGCAGAGCGTGTCCTGGACGATACCCATGACCGGCTTGTTCGCTTGGGGAGAAATAATCTGTTACCAGGTTAATATTCGCTGAGAGTCAAGAACGGGTCCCTTGCCTGTCGGGGAACCCATGCAATTTGAGAAAGCTCAGCTCGAGTCTCTTCGCTCTGGGGCACGCTGAACGAGATGAGAACACAATCACGGCGGCGTTGGCATATACTTACTGCATATTCATCTCATCTCCATCAAAATCGGCGTTGTACGGCGGAGTACTAAAATATATGTCACTAGGGCATTGCTCTCAAAGGAAGGAGAGAACGCACACAGAAAGATTTAGACGGAAAGCTAGATGAAAATGAAAACAGAAAGAACGTAGGCAATGGCGAAACTTACTTGAGTAAGGCATCACCTTCACCCGATGGCTCATCATACTCATTTTGTGTAGACTTGGCTGTCGATTGAATAAGACAAAGCTGGAAAGGTCATAAGCTCTAGTGTAAAAATGAAAAACGACACATATAGACTCACTCTCCGTCCTTAAGATGCCTTTCAACGATCCATCCGTATTGAAGGAATGGGCCGACGCCCTTGGCGTGCCGTAAATCGATACGCTCTCCGGTGTCTCGAACGACATATCGAGCACCAGGATACACCGTAGGACCGTTGCGGACAAGATCTTGCAAGTAGCTGATATTGTACGGGGCCACTGTCACAGAATGAGAACCCGCGGAGAGGATTGACTACAACCACGAACCTCTTTCCGGATACGTCAGATTCATTGCAATGCTTCGAGGGACGCCGACTTCATCCAGCTCCAGGTTCGGGTCACCCGTGATCACGGTGCGGGCGGAAAAATCGACACGCTTTCCCATGAGGTTACCCCGTAGGCGTCCCTCCTTTCCTTTCAACCTCGCACGAATGGACTTCACGGGGCGGCCAGATTTTTGCAGCGCCTGAGGGATACCAGCGATGTCATTATCCATGTACGTGGCAACGTGGAACTATGAACCATCATGCATCCATTATTCAAGGCTGGATGAGACTCACCTGCAGAAGTTGCTCATACTCGGCGATGACATGAGCAGGAGCACCATCGCTCTCGCGCTTCCGCAGATTTGCGGAGGCCTTGATGATATCAACGAGTTTATGTGTGAGATCGTCCTCGCTGCGGATGGTGCCTCCTTCTACAACAACACTCGGGCGCACAGGCGGCGGTGGAACGGGCATGACACTGAGTATCATCCACTCTGGGCGCGCATGCCCTTCCGAGAGCCCAAGTAGTTGGAGATCTGAGTCGAGTATCTTCTTGAAGATCGTGGATATCTCTGAGGGGCTAAGCAGGAGTTTCTGCGGCTGGGTCAGGTTCATTTCCTGTGCCTTATCAGCAGCTGGCCCGGCCACAGAAGCGGAATTACAAACATCATCACCGTCCTTTAGCCTCTTGTGAAGAGTGAAGAGCTTGAGCGCCTCCTTTCTAATCTGTGGCTGCACATAGCCGCATCCACCGCGAACCTTCGTGGGTTCGCCCTCGGCCTCCCCATTTTCATCCTTGAGATCTGGGCCGCAAAGCATTTTGGTTTTGCAATGCGCCCACACAACCGCCATGCGAATTTTCGGATCACGGACGTTGAGAATTTTGTTAGTAAAATTGGGGTCCGACTTGCATTCAATGAATAAACGACCGTGTAAAGAAATTCAGAGCGAGTGTGCGGATAAAACGTCAACATTCGAGAGCGACACAAAACAAGGAACGAAGAGAAAATACACGTAGCGTGAAAGCGCAAGCACAATTTCACACTCCTCATTCGACCCCCATTTCACCGCGCAGCCTCGTGTCCAGCTAGCACCGGGATACCGACGCGGCCATGCGCGCTGGAATGTCCATGGGTAGCGGAACGCCTCGATGTTCGAGGAACTAACGAAGTGCGGGTTTGGGGTTCTCCGCGATGCGGAGAGAGCCCCCAGAAATTTGGGAGGTGGGGGGATACGAAACGAGCAGAGGAACGTGGAAGACGCAACTCACGATGTCTGCTTTAAGTTTCCCACAATTTAAGCAGATACACTCCAATATCTTCTTCACCTTGAAGATGAAGCCTGCAAAAATCAGAAGCGGAACGAATCATGCTATTGGGGGGCACACCTGGATGAAAGACATGACACGCAAGCTCGACGTGGCCAAAGTGACCTGGACATTCTGACATTCCTTCCCCACATGTCTGGCATTTGAAGTTGCGGTCGATGGTACCCATACGCGGATCCATGGGACCGCCAATCTTAGGCTTGTGGGTAGTCTCGTCCATGACCTCAGGATATTCTATCTTTGCCACAGAGCATGCTTTCTGGGGAGGGTCAAAGGTGAGGCAAAGGGACAAAAGTGATCCACATACGATTTCCTCTGGAGAGAGGATTCCAAACTGCACTTCCTTCACTTTTCGGACCGGAGCCGTTGAATAGGCAAATTGGTGGCCGAGCATGCGACCCGAGTTGTGGTTTAACTTGCACCCGAAAGATGGAAACTAACCAGAAAGGATGCAGAAAGAGGCCCGAGAGGCGGATTATCGGGTAACTTCGATTTGTGGCCAATTTCTTAAGGTACACGAGACGGGGCGATGTAGAACTACAACAGAGAGCTATGAAAGACAGCTGGGCACAAAAAGAGGGATTTCCTGAGCACAGGACAATGAGTGCGAGGAGCAAGCACAAAAATGCGGGAGACATGATGGGGGCGATTCAAAAGGCCTCAGCGGTTCCGATGTACACCGCCACAATTGATTGCCGAGCGGGACGGCAACAGCGGCAAAGTTGATCAGGCTTGAAAAACAGCGCCCACACAATCGAGTCAAGATTACAATGAACATATTCGGGGTCTGATGCCAAATTTAAATCTGACTCAGAATGCACCGCGCTCGTGTGATGATGCGGGCGGCAGAGAGTGATCCTGTTTTTAACCTCTCTTTGTGCCTTCAAGTTTTTCCCTTCTCCCTTGCAAAACCAGGCTAGCCGTCAAATTTACTAGAGGAACTATCGGCGATCGCTCATTGCTTCTACCAAAGGAGAAGCCCAGAGATCCCGAACGGACGCGGTATTTATTAAATTCCATGATCGGGTTCGTATGAGCCTAGTCATTACTGTAAATATAGTTCAAGGAGGGTTCAAAGGCGGTGATAATTCCAAAATCATGCACTAAAGCGATGCGAGCGACCATATGGCGAGTCACTGAGAAATGATTCAAGGCTCCCGAACAACATTTAATTCTGGGAGCACTCGGGACCACCAAATTCTTTTGCTTTCTGTGCTTCCGAAACCAAACTAAAAGTTCTCTGATCTGCCCGAGAGTCCCGTCAAACTCGAACAACAGGTTTCTCATAAAGTTGCGATTCTATTTCCGTTGTGAAACGTTCTAAATCTGATGAGGCTGTCCTGCGACGACGTCGGACTGAGGTGCAAAATGTCTCGGCCCGAACTGCGCCACTGCCGCTGGCGCGTGAGCGCGCATTTACGGGTTGATTTAGGTAGGTAGGTAGGTAGGAGTACACGGCACGGTCCCACTCAGGAACGCCGGTTCCACGGACTACTCCGCTGCACATGCTCTATGCACACAACAGGTCATTTGCAATATCTTTCGTGGGCCCTCCTAATTCCTTCTAGTGGACATTGTCGACTTGTCTCCCGTCAAATGTCCCAATATCGTGCAGGTCAGGCGCCGGACTTTGAGGAATGGCGATTCCGACATTTTTACCACCAGTTGCAGCCAACGGGATCTGTCATGGATACTGTACCATTGAGTCAACGATCGTGAGTCAATGATATTTTATTTATTTCAAGATCGGTCGTATCCTAGTTTAATTTCATATATTCACTGCAGTTTAAATAGTCGCTGGTACTGACGAAATAAACAGCTTCTTCTCCCACTTCGTAACATTGCATTGCTTCGCCGCAAACTCGCTGCCCTTCAGCACAGAACCACTGCCAAGTACTCGTAATAGCTTCGCGCTTACGGCGTTACTTCGGTTCAAGCGCTAAGGAGTTCACGGGGTTCGAAAGAACCAATGCACCTCGGGTTCACACCCGATCCATTACAGGATCATCCACCATACACGACTTTCCTCGCTAGATCGTAACTTTTCATCCAACTCTTGTAAAACTGCGAGGTTAGTTGAATGGCCGACATATTTGCACCTGGTGTACTTGTATCAATGGTGGCATGCCCAAACGCAGAAGAAGTCGCTCAAACCCAAGATAACTTGATAGAACTTGCAGCGACTCGCTTGAAAGTGCATTGCAATTCTTCTCGATGAATCCCGCTGCTTGACGGTGATACATGAATCTGAGCAGCGGTTTTGTTGCAGCATGAAGGTTGATCGTTGGGCCCTGTAGCCCTGGGGTTCCATCTGACCACCAGCTGAATAGGCTAGTTCGTGACTGCTGACGAGTCAAAGGCTGAATGGGCTGCATGTTCTGAGAGCTTAGAGAGAGAGGAGTCTAGTAGTAGAAGCGCGCAGCCTTGAATTGAGCCGCAATAAATCATTCCATTGTACTGACATCTAAGCAGCGCCGTCAAGTTTTAAATTGTCATGACGATCACAAGTATTGTAAAATGTTTAGCAACGCGGAACGACACCTCAGTAAAAAAATTACAGATAGCCTGTAGAGTTACTTGAAAATTTTCCCCCACTTTTGAACCCAATATACCACACAGTATTAGCAGATGGCCGCCGCGACGCGACGCGCCCATCACGCGCACGTGGTCGTTTGGTGTATTCTGAGGCTGTGCCGGCATCACGCTTATCGTCTCCTTCCGCGCCGCTGCTTCGATGATTCGATTCATCCTTGTGCAGGTCAGACCAGGACAATTTTCCCTGAGGACTCGGAACTGGAAGCTGATGCACTGTCTCCATAGAATCGACAGGGCAAAACGAGGCTATCGAAATGGTATGCCCCCCTACGAGGATGACGAAAAGGTGCTGCGCAGCAGAATGCCGATTAATAAGGAGGTTCTCATGTTGCGTTAGGTCCGTTTGCGAGGCGAGGTACATCGACTTGTGAGTTCTCGGGACCAGAGATATCAGTCCAACTTCGTCGAGGTTCGTGTCAAGTCGCTGTCGAATGTCATCTGGCCGACATACAAGTCTGTTAGTTCCGCAACTACAAAATCGTGTACCGGCGGTATGCAGGCCTATTCTTCTGTGTCTGCGTCGACGCAAACGACAATGAACTCGCGTATCTGGAAGCCATACATTTCTTCGTTGAGGTCCTCGGTAGGTTCATCCTGCTTATGCGTAAAATTGCGGACTGAATTTATCTCCTCTGCGCATCAGACAACTTTTTTGAAAACGTCAACGAACTAGATTTGGTTTTCAACTTCTACAAAGTGAGTTACTCGTGTTCCCGAAGAGTTGGATCCAACCGCTGCGACAAGGTCTACGCCATCCTGGACGAAATATTTCTCGCCGGCGAAATCCAAGAAACAAGCAAGGATGTCGTTCTATTACGCCTAGAGGAGCTGGAGAAATTGGAATAGGGTGGCACAATAGCATCCATCGGACTCCTCATCGGGCCCTAATCCATGTACGATCCCATCTAAACTATTCACATACTTATACTAGGATTCTGAGCTCGTCCTAGCCCAGTAAGCTGCCAGAAGCTATCGGTTTTGCGTGTTTGAAACTTGTTCGCTCTGAACTTCCAGGACCACTTCTCTTCGTGCAGGTGCAAATCTGCCAAGTCTCATCGCATCTGAACTCCGGTCCCGCGCTTGTGTCGCACTACTTGAAACACCAGCCAATTCAAGTGCTGTCAGCCACATTGCCACAAACTGGTATACAGCAATAAACCCTTCTGTCTTGAACCATAACGTCTCAGCGCATCTGTTCTATGCAGTCAAAGCAGGGTGAGAATGTAAGGATTTGTACTCGCTGGTGTCTTTCGCGTCTCGACGTGCAGAACAAGGGGTTTTGAAATGAGGGGTAGAGAGGGGGCTGAGTACGTTCACCACCAGAGACACCGTGTTGGAAAATGGAATATATATATGACCGTCTCGAGTTCCCGACGGCGGGCGGCGGGCGGCTTGACAAAATGACAAAAATGTGGTTCAACCCGGGCTCGAACCGGGGACCTCCTGTGGTCACCATGTGAGACAGACGTGATAAACCAACTACACTATTGAACCCATATTTAGTTGTCTCGCCGGCAAGAGCCATCGCAGAGGTAGTATCCGAAAACTAATTTCGAAACCAAGGAGGCGGCTGCCCCGCTGCTCAGAGTCACGATACATGAATCTGAACTCGCTCACGCCGCCAATGTGCAGGGAAGCTGGTATAATCTATGAGACATCATTCAGGTCACTCAGCAACCAGCATAGCAATAACCTGCGCCGGCATTGTATGCCTTCCTTAGTCCAAAGGGTACGACGTCAACTTGACCTGGTTGGAAATGCGGGTTCGAGTCCCGCTCGAAGGATATCTTTTTCTGCTTTGACTCAGCTGTTCTGCAATACGACTTTGAGCGCTGTGTGAACAGCGCCCAGAGTCATCCCGCGGACAGCATGTTTGGGTATATTTGTCTGATCTCGGCGCGTTTGTCCTGCATGTGATCTGCTAGTCCAACAAAGACAGATTACCGAGTAGAAACCTTGACTGGAAGCCGTAGAAACTAGTACCCACTTCTGTATCTGCCCAAAATCTGACCCTACGCAATTTCTACGATCAACCCAAGCTTTTCACTGCACCGCTGCCCCAGTACCACTTTGAACCACTCTTCTACTGCATCCTGTTGTTTGCGCTTGCTCTGCTGGCAGCGCGTCGTGTTCCTTCAAATTAAATATCTCCTCCGACTCGAGATCAGGAAAACCATTCAGTCATAAACTCTTGCATCCTTTCTATCCAGTTTCACCTCTGATCGGAGCTTGAAACTGATGTTGAACTTGGATTGAAGTTGAAAATTCAGTACTTCGTCCGGAGCCACACGACGGAGTCGAAGAGAGCGGAAATCGGAGTCGCAGCGGTGAGTCCATGATTTGGGTCCATGATTTGGGTCCTCCATTCACACACCTCCTTCGCATTTTGGGTTTACATCAAATTTGCATCCAAATTCATTGAAAATCCCTTTCACAAATCTGATAGTGGGGCCCACACTGTCGTTCCATAGTTCGAATCCTCCGCCGCACTCGGAGAGAAATATATTCCCGATAAATATACTCCCGTTCAATTCGGGGTCAGGTCGTGGTTCGAGTGAAGCGGTGTTTTTGGCCGGATACTGGACGTCAAGATTCGAGCATCTCGTCGCAAGACCTGAACTATGCTTGCGTTCTGCTAGCATCAGAAAATGTCCTGCAGTTTTCCGCGATGCGTCCCGTTCAGCTTCAAAGCCTCACTGTGACTGAAATCTTTTTCAATTTGATACTTTCCCGAGTCAACAAATACAGTCCAACCGCACGGCTCCTGCGTTTTTTCCAGGATGAAATCATTTTGGCTTCCAGTTTTGCGGCGTTCACAATGCAGTGTGCCGCATCCAGGGAAATGTATTTTTTTTTCTCTGCGAAATCGCCATCAGTGTAAAATTTCAAATTTGCAGTACTTAATCTTGCTTTCCCTCGGCGGCTCGTTGCTTGAAATACGATCTGTTGGAAAGCTTGAAAAGAATGAGGGCTTGGATTGTTAAGATGGCTCTCCTCCGATTCGCAAAAACTTTTGCGAGCGCCCACAGCGTATATGCCGCGGCGCCGAGGCGGTGATAACCGGTCCTTGACAGCAACACCCGCTCTTCACCATGATGTCTCTTGCAGAATTTCCTCAGGACTTGCTCATAGAACTCACGAAACAACTTGATATACAAGAGCTGTTGAATCTCCTCGCGGTAATGAACTTCTATTCGGAATCCGCGTGTCCCAGATTTAACGGCTCAATCCCCCAGACCTGCCGCGTCCTCTGCAAGCTTCAACATGAGCGGTCCCTCTGGCTCGATGCTCTTATCCGAATCAAAGAAGTAGATTACCAGCCGTTACCTCTGTCGACTGCGATACCACTCGAGAAGTTGTTTACCAACCAACTTCAGGACGTCGCGCGTCAAGCTCTTCGGCTGAGGAAGAACTTGCAGTCTGATAAACCACGTCATTTCCAACTGCACAGTTTTTCCGTACGCACATCGCCCAGAATCAAAAACATCTTTTTCATCCCCGGAACTCATCTCGTCGTGACCAACACCTACGGAAGCATGGATTGCTGGGATATTACCACCGCCCAACGAGTGGGTCATTTGAGACTTCCTGGTCTTTGGGTTCGGACAGAATCTGCAGTATGTATGGATGAGACCGGAAAGACTTTGCTTGCTGGTTGTATTCAGTGTGTACGCATTTTCGCCTCTGACTTCATTACTTGACTGCCACTACACAGCTCTTTCGGCACGAACTCAATTCAAAACCTAGTCGCCATCTGCGTCGATTTCCACGACCGGACTCAGATATCTATCTCTCATGTCATTTCTCCACCGACTAGCTTGCCGTATTCCTGGACAAGTGGCTTCTTCATCGATTCTCGGATGATGGGATTTGTCGCGGAATCCGTAATCGTTTCATGGCGCATGGATGCTGCCGCCGCCATTGAGATATCGCCGCAGGATGTTGTCGATGGGGTAAGAGCCGCAGTCTTTCGGCCACTGATCCATGTTAATATCACCCAGGACAGAGCGAACTGTGTGCCATGGGGACGAAGCATATATGTCCTGCCATCGGATGAAATATCGAACTGGGGGATGACATCGGATGGTCTGATACAGATCCTTGCCCACCCCATGTCTGCCCACCCCATTTCCGACCGTGAGATCGTCATCACAAATACTTTCCCGACATCGACATTCCCCACTCAATACCCCAGCGATATTGAGATCTCAATCAGGACTTCCCCCCAGGTTCTTCTGCCTCACTATGGGATTTTCGCAGTGACTTGTCGATCCTTCACGTGCAATTTCCGAACTGATTGCTTTTCTATGATTCACTTTCGGCCGGCACACGCGAAGTCGGTTGAAGACGATCTAGAATTCAGCCAGGGCGCTGTCTACAAGCACCACGATCACATTTATGACATGGCGGCCGGTATTTCAGGGACGTACGTGCTCGTCCGAGTCCGGGTTGCCAATCAATTTGAAGAAAGCTACCTGGGCCTCGTGCATTTCAGTGGAGCTGCAGTTCCGCACATCACGTTCCGCAAGTTGGATGTAGACGGGAAGTTGGTGGCTTCTTGTGCCAAAATTGCGCTGGATGACGCTCTGGGTTTGGTTTTGCTTCTGGATTGGGAGGGGAAAATGACTATTTTTTCGTATCTGTAATAAAGTGAAATATATATGTTCCAACTCTGCGGATTGTTCTTATCTTGCGGCAGTACACTAACTCAACAAAAGAAATGTCACATGGGTTTTCGGTCAGTTCTGGGTCGAATCACTCCAAATAAAATGTTGGCATGAACTTCCATCAATTTTAGGACGATATGCACAATTTAACCCATAACATCATCACTTCATTCTCTCGGAATAAAATATTTGGGCATTTTCTGAAAAATTGAGTCTGTGGGATTATCTTGTATGTATGAGTGGTGTATATAGTCTCAAAGTACTTGAAAAATGAACCTCATTCATGCTTTTGTTTGCCTGGATTCATAGGGTTTTGAGTTAATAATGAGCTATTTAAGTTGGCAATTTTTAGCATTTTTGCTGGAAAATGGCAAAAAATGCTAAAAATTGCCAACTTGAATAGCTCACTATTAGCTCAAAACCCTATGAATCCAGGCAAGCAAAAGCATGAATGAGGTTCATTTTTCAAGTACTTTGAGACTATATACACCACTCATACATACAAGATAATCCCACAGACTCAATTTTTCAGAAAATGCCCAAATATTTTATTCCGAGAGAATGAAGTGATGATGTTATGGGTTAAATTGTGCATATCATCCTAAAATTGATGGAAGTTCATGCCAACATTTTATTTGGAGTGATTCGACCCAGAACTGACCGAAAACCCATGTGACATTTCTTTTGTTGAGTTAGTGTAATTCGTGCTTCACCCTGTTTTCGGTTACGAAGAGCCTGAAGACGATGCTCACTAATATTTTCAACGAATCGCGACATTAACATGATGCTAGTAGTTGCTCAACGGCTTGGTATTCGCCGCACTCAACTAGACTCGCGATATCCTCGGCTCGACGGGCCCTGTGGCTTGCTGTTTGCCCACTGGCATGAGTCAGGGCAAAGTCAAGGTTCAACCGGATAGTGGGAGGCTTACACTCGCGTTCTACTCAACTCGAAACCCGTCAAAGTTCAATGTTGAACTCGTATGACACGAGATTCCGAATCCTATTGAATAGGGCCTAGTGGCGGGAGGTCCGCATTGCGCTGCACGTATGTATGCAGGAAACTGGCTGACTGTGCAGACACCCGTTCGACTCGGGTACAGGCCTTGCGTGCACGTCACACATGTCATTTTGCTTCCTGCGAAGTCGAATCTCGACTCGTTCATACGATTTTGAACAGAACACCGTCTAATATTCCGCAGCAACACTTTTTACTGTAAATGTCTCTATTCATTCACACAGAACCGCCCACCCCGCAAAATCCTCCCTCCCCTCCTTGATCGCCAACAACTTATCCCACAGCGCGCGCCCCATCGGGCCCAGCCCGCGCCCGGACGTCATCGTAATATCAAACGTACCGTTTCCTTTTGTTTTCCCTCCATTCGCTGCATTTTCTTTGCTTTCAGCCACAGCAGCAACATCCTCTGCCTCCGTGGACAGCTTCGCATCCACCACGACCTCACCGATGCGCTCGATGCCCACGACGAGCACGGCTGTCCCCGTGCCGAAGCACTCTAGAAGGGTGCCCGCGGCGGCGTGCTCTGTGAGCTCGCCGAGAGCGAGTTCGCGCTCTTCGATGACGACGGGCGCGGGAGGTGGGGAGGGCAGGGGAGGGAGGGCAAGGGAGCCTTGTGCGTAGGCGCGCAAGAGCTGGAGGGTGGAGTCGCGTGTGATGCCCGGGAGGATGGTGCCGTCGAGCGGGGGCGTGACGATCGTCATTCCTGCACCCGTGGGTGAATAAATGAAACAAAAAACGAACGAAAGAAAAAAAAGAGGGAAAAGAGGGGCAGCAGAAACAAACGAACTCACCCCCATCCCCTCTCTTCACCACCGCAAAGAAATTCATTGCCCCCGCCTCCGTAATCAACTTCCGCCCATCGCCCGTATTCAACAACCACAGCACTTGATCATATCCCAAAGCAGCGGCGGCCTTTTGCGGGACGAATCCGGGCGAGTAGTTCAGCCCGAGCTTAAAGCCGCCGGTGCCGCCGGGCCAGGAGCGAACGTGGTCGCTGACGGCGAGGAGGGAGACGGCACCTCCAGTAGTGGGAGGTGCGGAAGCAGAGGCGGAGGTGGGGGTGAAATAGGGCCCGACGGGGGTGACGATGGTGTAGAGGATGGCGTGGTCGGAAGCGCCGACTTTTATTGCTGTTGTGTGCGGCGTCAGATGAGATAGACGAGAGAGAACGGGCAGGGAGGGGCGTTAGAACGGAATGGAATGGAAGTAGAACAAATGAGAACGGAATGCGTGTGGACAAGATAAGACGAGAAAGGATGGTAGTTCAGGTGGAGTGGAAGGAGGAAGGATGAATTAACAAGGGGAGGAATGGAAGAACGGCGGAGACGTACAAGGTTTCGTCCCCATCATCGTAGGACGGATATACAGACTGTGGTCGGGGGAGGGAGGGTATCCACCGCGACTCTATTGCGACGAGTTTCGAGATGCAGGTCAACAGTGCGTCGGGATCGAACGTCTACAAACCACACGTAGAATAATCAGCAAGTGCGTCGAACGCGATCAAGAAAGGGATACCGCACCGGTAGGGCCATACGAGCCGCAGACTGGCGGAGACGTTCCATGTTGTCTTTAGGCCGGAACAGACGCGGTTTGCCTTGTGGGTCCAATATTGCCTATGGATGGAGTGGATTTGAATATCGACGAACTCCCTTCAAGTTCAATCAACGACCGACCTTCATCCCCTCGAAGACGTTCGATGCGTATTGTAGACAGTTACTGTCGTGAAATTAGAAATATCGCACACGACATGGAAGAATCGCGCGCACCTCGCAGGATCTATGGGTATCGGACCATATGGTTTGATTTCAGGCGCAGACCAGCCAGACAGAGGATGGTAGGCCATAATGAGCATATGGTCGGTGTGGATGTCGCCAAATTGATATGTCCCTGGTGCCGGTATGGGCTTGAGGGTCTTTGCGAGTTGGATTTTGAGACGCGATGCCTAGAGTGGAGCGCGAATGATTTATTTAGTTTGCGGTATTGCTTCACGAGATTAGCGAAGGTGGAACGCACATCGAGGGGTGCAATTGGGTGGGCATTGCCATTGCCGTTCATTTGGGGACCAAAGGCCATGAGGACGCGCGAGATCGATTAGGTGGGGAGTTGGGGAAGAAGCAAGCTACTTTTTATTTGGGAACGTGAGTCATTGATAGTTTCGGCCGAATCGGCCGGTGTTTGCCGACGCGACGTGTCGATCGTGACGTCGCGTTCCAAAGTTGAACCGGCGTGGCCCTGCAGTTGCCGCTGATACCAATGCCCGTTGTGAGAGAACAATGAAGTGCGGACTGTCCCTTGCCTTCTACTCATTCAAAATTTGTTCAAATTCACACGGTTCGGACACTTTCCCGAATTTCGCCTGCTCCATCAAGTTAGATTTCCTGAACGGCTATCCGACTTGAGCTCGGAGTCTTGCAAAGGTTATCTATCCTGCTTTTTAATTGCAAACCGCCATCAACTCTGTGACTACTACGCGCCTGCAGGAACTCAAACCATGACGTCATCGGAACAGGCCGTAGGTATTGGAGACACCAGCCTCAGCAATGTTCGATTTCCGTCCATGTCGTATCGATCAACCACGCCATTTCGGACCTTTAATGGTGAGACGTTTCTATCTGCAATTCGCTTTCTGAATATAGAGCCGGCGCGCCGAACCAAATAGATGTCTCCGCATCGAACGGGAGGGTGACATATCCAGTGCACATAGATCGATCGCTCAACGCAAACCCGCCCTAAACCCGCAGAGGTACCAGAGAGAGAAATTAGAAAATTAACCAAAAGAAAATCAGCGAGAGCCGGTTAACCGCCTGGGCCCGAATCGAACGGGATGAATGCTGCGCAATGTTGAACAAGTTTTATGATTGAACACAGGTGTGGAACTCCCACAACCAAGCCCAGATTCAACTACCCCGCCGAGCGTTGTAGATTTTTTCATTGAGTCGAATTTTTTTCTCGGCCCATAATAGTCCTCGATGCGGGCACACCAAGAGTCCATTAAGGGAATTCGGGGCCACCAAAAACCATAACAGGTTGCATTTAGGCTAACGCCGAGAATGAATCTGGTGAGGCCCATATAGATAAAGAACCAAAAAAAAAATCCTGCCGACACCCCAAATGGCCTGATCCCGAGTCGAACGGGATATTTTCTGCGTAGGTGGTGAGACAATCTTCGAGCATCGAACGCAGGTGCGGACCTCCCGCCCCAAGCCCGTGTTTAAACCAGCAAGCCGAGCGTTCAATGTGCGATGGATTGAATAAATGACTTGCTCCAGAGTAGCAGCAACGTGTCGAGTATTCTTCTTGAGCTCGAGAGAGACGAGATGATACTATTTGGTGTGCTTGAATCTAATCCAGCGACCAGATGCACGCTGATCGTTGAGTTGCGCAAAAAGAAAATAACTTCAATCCCCGGAACCTCGAATGGCCTAGTCCCGAATCGAACGGGATGTATCCTGCGTAGATATTCATGACATCCACCTATCCACCGAAGGCACGGACCTCCGCAACCAGGCCTATATTCAACGACCACGTAGCGTTGAAAAAGGCTCTGTATTTGCATCGTTTTCCGGCCTGAGGCCAACCGCAATTGCAATGTGATGGGATTTCTTGAGCCTGAAAGACGCGATATGATACTGCGGTTGGTTGAATCTGAGACGACGTCAAGATAGCCTTCGGACACGAAAAATGACGCAGTCGAACCAAAGGCAGGTGCAGACCTCCCACAAGCAGGCCCATGTTCAACTACCCTGTTTCGCGTCGTGTTAAAGGCATCTTCAATATGCAGAATATTCTGAAAGACAAGATGATTGGACTCCAATTAGCCGTATGAATCATAGCTTGTGCAAGCAAAACGAATCGAACTTTAGTCCCGTCATTGACTTGAACCCGAGTCGAACGGGGTCCTGCTTACGTATGGAAAACGTCGGTATATTAAACACAGGTACGGACCTCCCGCAACCAAGCCGATATTCAACTTGCATGTCGAAAATTGAACGTGCGTGCGCCAGAGATATGTGGCTCAACTGCGCCTTTTTCCCCCTCAAACTACCTAGTATTCATGCATGCCGGATCAGAAGCATCGAAGGCTGATCTCTGGAGGACGCAAAAGTTGCCTCGCAGAGCGTTGGGAAAGATGAATGAAGTAAGGGGAGATGCAGAAAAAAATAGACAGCAACAATATTCATGGCTTGGTCCCGAATCGAACGGGCCTTCCCCTGACACTTAGGATACACGTTGAAAACAAACAGAACGCAGGTGTGGACCGGGCGCTACTAAGCCAGTTTATCCATAGGAACTTGAACCTTGGAATGTATGAGTTTCTTCAGCTGAAGATCAGATGAAGAGCTCCGGAAAAGAAAGCCAAGAAACGACAACTCCGCTACAAAGCCGTATAGTGGGAAACTTCGAACCTCAGGAGGCCCGGATTCTTTTCTGTCGCGTCCAAACAGTGCTTCTCAGAGGAAGATGTAAAGACGACAGTTTCGGCAAAAAGAGTTGCTGCAAGCGCAGGTACTTAGGGTTTGGCCCCGAATCGAACGGGTTCTCACTTGCCTGGGGGAAGCGTCGTTGCAATGAAGTGCAATGCAAGTGCGACCGACCGCTACCAAGCCACATTGGCTGGAGGTGGTGTGGAGATGAGTAGACTTGTTGGTCAAGGTCGATATTATTGATCTTTACGCGGTCCAGACTGGCTAGCATGGGTGTAAATTCCAAGAATTTGTATGAAAACGGGGAACCTCGCGTCTCCACTGAAACCTGATTCCGATTCTGATCGAGTGAGAGCGGACTATTGACGCGCAGAGGGCAACATGAGTCTTGTCCAGAAGGATATACATGTGAATATTTAGCTGTCAGCTTCAAAGACCTGTTTATGCGCTCTCTGAATGGAATGATTTAGACAAGTGTTTGAAGGTAAGCCAATTTCATTGCGAATAGAGAAGCGACGGAAAGCGTTTCTGACAAAGACTGTCAGCTAATGAACACCTCGACCTGCAATACGACGGAAATTCTCTACGGCGTCCAATTCTCTCCCATAAAATCAAGAACCCCTGTAGCCATCCAATCGTCGGTTGTGGCTCGAGTTAATGTGCGGCCAACGGCGTTTTTACCCTCCTGCTTCTCGATCACGTACACCGAAGAAGACGCTGGATCGGACCTGGCGCTGTGTCTGGGGTGGTAGTCCCAACCAATATATTTCAACCGCGGGGGAAGCCGTCCCAGATCACGAAGTCGCTCCTGGGGAAGGCGCTGAGCACACCAAATCCTTAGCGCACGCAA
Source organism: Mycena sanguinolenta (assembly GCA_014462675.1). Classification (NCBI taxonomy): domain Eukaryota; kingdom Fungi; phylum Basidiomycota; class Agaricomycetes; order Agaricales; family Mycenaceae; genus Mycena; species Mycena sanguinolenta. The sequence continues at coordinate 8,185,680 of JACAZH010000004.1, read as the reverse complement.
TGTGGTGAAGGTGCCGATGGCGTCAAGGACAGCAGACTGTAGCGGACGAGATCAGTCCAACGCGGCAGAACGATACAAAACGGTCTAACGAGCATGTTAGAGGACCATGTGGACCGCAGGGACCATGGGAGAGAAATGTAATGAATCGCGAGCTCGTCGAGGGCGGCTGCCTTCCCGAGGACAGCGGTTGCGTAAAGAGGTATCGCATACGAGTCTTCGTGATCGATAGTAAGATCTATCTCGAGCCAGCGAAGGCTTTGTCTGATCGCGCGGACGGCGGCGACTGAACCTACCATATCTTCACCGATCGCGCGAAGATAGAGATGGCTGATTTGGGAGTCTATCAGTGCCGGAGAGCGAGCCAGTGAGTCCGAGTCGACATTGATCATGAGCGCCCGTAGCATCTTCAGGGGCGAGTCACCGGAGCTGAAAGATTGCAGAGTATTGAGGTCGATGCTTTCGAGTCTTGGGTGTCGCGCCAAAAAGTCGCAATCCGGGACGGTTACGTTGCCTATAAGTGAAAATCGGCGGAGTCGGGGATGAGTGGATCCGAAGGTCAATCCGTAGGGACCACAACATAGTGGAAAACGCAGAGACAGTTCCTCGAGGTCAGGGAGGGCGTCTAACATGGACTGAAGCTGGGTACAATTCGCTCGATGTGCGTCTCGCATGTACAGCTGCAAAACTCGCAGGTTGCTGTATCGAGCTTTCGTGAGCGCATCCTAAGGAAGGTGAGTCATTTCGAGTGTAATTTCGAGGGCCCGAGCTCACCCAGCCCTTGTCTATCTGGTTGGGGACGTACATATGGAGCTCCTGCAGGGAGCCCAATACCGAAGCAATCGCTTTCCAGACGTCTTCACGCAACGTCACATCCCGGTCCTTGTACGTCCAGTCCCACCAGCTCAGCCTGAACAACGCAGTATGCGTGGAAATTACATTGAAAACTGTGGTGAGATCTGTGCACAGCGGTTCAAAGTGGCTTAGGTCCAAGTCGCTGTCGTAGGAGTCGCTCTCATTCCCGTCGGAGTCGCTCTCATTCCAGTCGGAGTCGCTGTCGCCCTCGCCGAGATGGCGGTCCTCGGTATCACTGTTGTTAGAGTCGCTGCCCTCCGAGTCATTGGCGTCTATGGGCGCGGATTCTTCAGCGAACTCCCGGTCCTGAGAGGCGTTGTCGTCCGAGGTGGAATCTTCGGTGCTGTCACGCAAGACGGGTTTGATGGAACGTCGCTCGCAAAACGACAGCGACTTGCACGACACCGCACTACTCGCATTCTTCCGTAGCGCGACAGCAAGGGAGTCGACGGAATCGAGGCTGACTTTGATATTTTTGAAGAGGCAAGGCATCACTGCCGCCCGCGTAAATCGGTCCACCCGAGACAGGGAAGACAGATATAGTGGGTTTTCGAGAAATGAAGCAATCTCTCGAAGCAGCTCGGGAGTCTTCATTGGGTGAGTCATTCTGTGGGTTAGATGAGTTGCTGAAAATGAAGACAAATGAGCTCAATACGTGGCTGTAACCGTTTCGCGTTGTGTGTTTATGGTACCGGCGGTAGCTGAGTGGGCGGTAGGTGGCGTGGCGATTATGCGCAAGTAGCTCCAAACGTCTGATCCGAGCTCTCCGGGCCGCACAACCGAACATGCATGTGACAAGCATGTGACATCAAAAGTTGGGTTGCATGTTAAAGATGATGTTTTTCCTCACTTGCACACAACCACCAGCACACCGGGACGAGGAGGCTTCAAGAAGCAAAGACATTTTTTGCTTGGGTACGGGTCGTGTACCTGTAGAAGCTGAAACAATCTATAGGTGACCATGGTACAGCTTCACCCACCACAGCGCCGCCTGTGCAACCCACCTCTCCATCGCGGCCCCAGATTTTATTGAGGCGCTTCCAAACCATCTTTATTTCTCTCATTATTCACGTAATTTGCAGTCTTTTTTTTCTTGATCGAGATGTTCATTCACTAGAAAGAATGAGACGCGCCTCGCGCCAAATGCGAAATGTTCAACCACGATAGTTCCTAGCGATTCCAAGGGCGACTCGGATAAGGTGCAGATGTCATCCGTGACAGAAAAGCCTCCGGTATCCACTGAGACGACTGCCACCCGTATAATCGGTGCGGACCATGTTGAGCTATTCGAATGTCCTTTATCACGCGCCCTCGAGGATCCTAGCGCCCCCGTCTACATATCAACGGGTAAAAGCACCGCAAGTTGGCAACTACTCGTGCAGAACATAACCTAACATAACCTTAGGCATCGAAGCCCGGCCCATATGTCGTTTACCCCATCTCCCTGCAGAAGCGTATTGATCATTTACGCGCCCCGCAAGATACTTTTCCCGACAGGGCCCCAGCGCGACGTACGAGTTCTCTTGCCGAGCATACGCATCAAGTTGGCGGCCGCCCTCGTCCACTCAATATTCAATGATCCTACATCTTGAAAACTCGAATCGTGCCATCGTATCCCAAGCTGGCGAGTGCACCCGCTTTTTCCCACTCAAGATTCCTATTTCCACCACGCGACTGGCCTAATTCGTCTTCTCAAGCGCATATACTCGACCCGACGCGCTGATGGCCCGCTTACCAACTTGTCCGAATACCTGGATGTGCGGCGTGTGTACGTCCGCTTCACGATGAGGCTACACGGACTAAAGGTACGACCGGGACTCCGTGTTCGTGACATCCGAGTTACTCTGCTCCCGGAATTTTCCACTCTAACTCAGGATACAATATCAGCAACTCCATCTAAGGAAGTCTGCACTTGTATTCTATGCGGAAGGAACGAAGCATGCACGCGGTTCGACTGGCCGGTACAGTTCAGTGGTACCATATATGCTTCACGTACAGGCCGGAATTATTGACATAATAGCCTTTTCTGTCTATGGCTAATAATTAGCGCAACAGTGACTCCATCATGGCCGCACAAGCGTATCTTTGCCTTCCTGGATCGCAACTTAACCATCGATCGGTGGCGGTGATTTCACGTTTTTCAGCTTCGTCTAGGAAGTCCCGTATTCAACTCTCGGCCAAGGTTCTGTTTTTTTGTGGCCGCCCGCAGAAGTTAGCACTCTGGTTTTATGATTCTGCAACAGACAGGTTGCGCAACAGCCACCGGAGCCACCCGGTGGCTGATATGCTGCGCGCTGGTGGCTGGCAGAGCTCAATACCTGATCTCGAAGTACTTCATTTAGAGACTATTAATTGGCTAGTGCTCACCATCTGACAGAGTAGCAGTCTCTCCACCCATGGAATCGGCTGGTCTGGGCATTTTTCACAGTGAAATTGGTGTAATGCCAGCGGCGAAAGTAGTTTCGTAATATGTTCCATTATATATGGTCTCCTCAGCAATAAATGAAGCTTTCTTTGCCTTTGAAACAACACCTCCTGCCACCGATTTGCGCACAGCAAATCAGCCACAGGGTGGCTCTGATGGCTGTTGCGCAACCTGTCTCATATTTAGAAATTAGCTTCGGGGCCGCGTTTGATCGTGATTGCTCCTGGTCTTGTCACTTTCACCCAACTTCAAGCACGCGGCACCCTGTTCCAAAGCGAAGCCGGCTCAACTGGGCCTGAGTCCATCTCGGATAGAGAGAAAGTTATTTTCAAATTCAACTGTGCGCGGCTCGGAAATCACCGGATGCGCAAATCAGTCACAAGTGGCGCAAAATCAAATTCTCCTCAAGCTTATCTTCCCCGTCTACCCGAATTCAATTCCGTCCTAGTCTCTCGTAGACAGACGCTACAAACATAGAAGCTCATACTTCGCTTGTAATTCCCTCCTGTCTTCGTGCCACAGAGATGCACAAATCCCTGTCTCTCGAAAAACTTTCTTTACTACCGATATCTCTCCGCGTGCGTCGTCGGTTGTCGATATCCTTCAATGATTCCTCTGAATAGTTTTTGTTTCTGTGCAGCGGTTCGCCACCCCTGCCTCCAATGGCTCTGTGGATGACTTCCAGCGTTTACTTGATCTGCTGGGCAATCGGCTAGGCAATGAGAGATACGCTCTGTGTCTTCCTGTATTCTATGCCAACCTCGATCCCGCACGCATCCCGACGGAGGAAAACCTGAATTCCGACGCGGTTAAATGCGCTGGTTTGGCCCTTGAGGCACTCGGCGACATCACCGAGGCACACAAGGCGGCCTGGCCAGACCTCTGGCCTCGCTTGTGGGCTTGGATCGTCTTCTTCGAGGCTTATTGCGAGTGTCTAATAGAGCCTTTCGCGCGACCATTCGCGTGCCTTGACCTCGTCGCACTCGTCAGCTTATTCAATTACGATGAAAGAACACAGGCGCTGATCAGTCAGACCGTTGGCTTGTGGACTGTCGTCATAAAGGCTTGGATAGTGATTTTGGGGTCTCAGGAGCGTCAAGAACACTGGGCCTTTGCCGACTTGTGCTCGGTCTTGGACAACACGATCATTGATCGAGACACTCCTCAAGATTTCGAGGAGATCCTCGATGGCGCCGGGGGCGCTGCCAATCTCGGATATCTTATTATCGAGTCGATCAAAATACTGCTTGGCCCGAGCGAACCCTACATGTCGGAGAAGAATCTCGCCTTCTTGACAGCCATTCTACTGTTTCTTGAACATCTCGGAAACAGAGAGACAATCTCTCCAGCTCTCTTCCAAAGTGGTGGCGCAACATTCATCACCATGGCCGCAACTGCAACCTATGGCCAAGAGTCCGGACCTGACCGTGATGAGGCTCAGCAGACAGTTGCGCTACTGTGCTTCAGCGCTCTATACAGCATACTTTCTTGTCATCGCGCTATGCGTGAGGCGCTTACAGCTGGACTACTCCCGTCCGTCCTCTACGGCGCTATGATTCCCCGGAGGAGAGATCCTTCTCAGATGCGGGGAATAACACTGATCTTGGCCCGGATGCTACCGGCGTCAACGGTATTCCTATCTGTTCTCGAAGAACTCGAAGATCGATTGCCAGCGGTCAGGGATATCACAGAAAGCCCCGAATTCAAACGCTGCCGGATGCACAAGGACTGGCTCGATTTCATGGCCCTCGCCGACGACCGCATTGCTTTCATGAACGCTATCCGAAGCAAGGAGTCTGTTTCTTTCAAGGCATGCGATAACATGGAGGTCAGATATTAATACGTTTCACCGGTAATGTCATTTATTTCGTTGCAGTGCGGTGTGATTCGAGCAAAAGCAGAATTCAGACGTTGCTCGCACTGTCAGAAGGTTTATTACTGCTCCTCCGATTGCCAGAAAGCCGATTGGAGAGTTGGTGGCCATAGGGAAACGTGCCAATCAATCCGAATTTCTTCATCCAGTACGTGTCTGGCTTTCTCTCGCTCTTGCGTCGCTTCAACATTCGTTCGATTCCAGAAAATAAGGATCTAGGGTTGCGGAACCTGCAATTCATGCGGGAATTACTACACAGAGATTTAATCCAGCACAAGTACTCCAAGACTCATCCCCTGATTCCTCCTGATCGCCTCCCTTATTTGACGCATCTCGCGCAAACTGGCCGTGACGACCCGTTCATCACCGTCATGGACTATAGGAGAGGCGACACTCCGTTGCTGTATCTGGAGGGACTACCGTGGATGGAGGATCAATATCCGTCGCAGTACGTTCAGTGGGAAGGGGACATCGCGAGGATGTCACGCAGCGGCGGACGGATGGAACTTCATCTCATGCTTGTCCAGGACGGGTTCACATTTTTGGCATGGGTGCCGCCCGTCCGACACTTGCTGTTCCCGCAACGATCTGATCGCCCTTCACTCCACGAAAGCATCCACCGGATCCTCGAGGCGGATGGCACCGATGTGGAAGAAAAAGAGATACAACAATTACGGACTGCGAACGACAGCGTAGTCAGGATCCACTAGCATTTATACCGGCATGTATTCTGCGAACTCGTGATTCATGAATTCTATTCAGAAGAACAAGTTGAAGACCTCGACAAGTCGTCGACGCAGTTAGTTGTTGCAAAACAAATCGGTTGAATCGAAATACAGTTGCTCTTAATTATAGTGTCTTCCCTCTCAAGCATAAGCACCCGACTGCGGCGCATCGCGATTATCCTTGGACTCAAACCACTCCTTCCACTGCCGGTATTCTCTGTCTTTGAACCAAGTCCCTGCCCCAGACTTAGCCCATGCACCGTCTCGTGCAGTAGCTCATGGTGCCAGCTACCCGAGTTCTTTGCATACTGAAGCATGTGTTGGGGAATCGCACTCGCCCCTATCCTTAGCAGTGCGGCTGTTGTATCGTTCAATGGAAAGTTGTCTTTGAGACATACACTGGAGGTGAGTAACTTGCATGCCGTTACGAAAAGCTTACGGCATCTCGCCTGTGCGATCGGCTTAACGGCACGCTGACTATTCCGAACTCCGCTTGACCAAATTGGCCATGGCCAGTTAAAGTTGTTACGATTGTTGCGATTGGATTGGATACCGCGTCTGTGCTAATACAGGCTGAGGTACACTTAGTTGACGCATGGATGTATTTGCCTGCGATCCAATTACTCATCCAGCATCAGCACTCCGGATCAGTGCCGCAGCCCGGTCGTTTCTGGGTTCCACAGAGCATTTGAAGGGCAGCGGGTGGCTAGGACAAAAAAATTTAGACAACTTACCACTGCGGGCATCGGGAACATACCTCATGGTACCCGTGGTTTGGCCCAAGGGAGGCTCAACGGCAATCCCGTTTTCACGCGCCTTGGAAATGTTGAATACTGAGAGGATCGCACTACATGTCAGGAACAGAATCGTTTCAGCGAGCAATTTCCCTGTAGTTGGACATTTGTATGAGCAAGTGAGTGCTTTAAGGGAGATTATGTACCGGGACAAATACTGGAGAGCATGAGTTCACTGGCGGGATTGATATTCAAGGCAGTCTTACCGCCTTCCAAACCCAAATGAAATTCTCGTGGGGTCTAGTTCCGCAGCCTTGCCATCTGTTTCAAGGAATCGAGTTGGATCGAATACCATGGGATTGGCATATATCGAAGGGTCACGAGTCATTTTCCTAGAACATAATTCAGACTGTGGACGTTAGAAGAGTCACAGGACAAACCATATGTTTGGGATGACCAAAGAGTTTTTGGGGATAAGCATGGGTGTTGCCCCTTCACCTGGCTCGTAAATGAAATCCGCCCGTGTACGATGAGGGACACCTATTGATAATTAGCGAACGAGACGCACTGACGAGTTCAAATATACCGGTGGGGACGGAAACATGGAAGCGCAAGACCTCTTTGCATAACGCATTCACATAGGGAAGTCGCTCGCGGTCCGAAATATCCGGGAGTCTATCGGTTCCTACGACTGCATCGATTTCTTTCTGTGCGGCTGCTTGAACCTCTGGATAGAGGCTCATCGCCAGGAAAAAGGCTTTGATTTGGGCTGCAGTCTGAGTAGGAGGACTATTCACCAATTGCCAGAGGAACGTAGAAATGTGACCGTACCGTGTCGGCCCCCGCTGCTTGTATTGAAATAGCTGCCCATTTGATCAAGTACTCATCGTGAAATCCCTCCTCAAGTAAATTTGCGGTGAAGGAAGGTTCTACATTCCCTGCGGCCTGGAAGGATCGGTTGTAGCTGATTACGGTGACACAAATAAACGACTGACCATCTGCCCCTTGACGTACTCATAACTTGTGTCCACAGTTCCATGGAGCTGTCTCGACCACTCTTTCGCGATAGTATGAAACCCTCCACCTGGCAACCATTCAGGCCAATAGCGTACTAGCCGCACAGTTGAATAAAACAAATCGCAGTCATCGATATTGTACTCACAGGAGGGGATTGTATCCACGAGAAATGCCCCCGGTGTGGTTGCCAGAGAAAAATTCACGGCCGATGTGTTGAACATTTCCAGAAAGACATCTTGTTGCTGTTCTGGGTCGATATGATATCCATACGCTATGCGCAAGGTGAACGCCCCGGTCATTCTGCGTTATCAACTGGCTATATTCCAGTCGTATTGCCGGGCACGTACCTCCAAATGTGATCCAGCGTATGTTCTGGTTTGTCGAGAATGTTCTGCAATAATTTGTGTACCTCCGACGTCAGTAAGGGTCCAAATTGAGTGATAATCGACGTCGAGGTGCCAAAGAGATGATGGAAAAGCTTGCGCTCTTGCTTCACACGGTCCCCGTACTGCGACATACTGAGCACGTTCTTGAAGCCCATCAATTCCCCGGCCATCGGCAACAGCGGGCGGTCAGAAAAGTTGGCGCCGCGCGTTTCTAGCAGGTCTTCTGCGATTTCCAGGGAGTTGATTATGATCATAGTTTGACCCAGCACAGTCAGAGACGAAATTTCCCCTGGTCAGATATTCGTGAGGATTCCGGTTTGTGGTCTCAGCCGCGTACCCCAAACCTCGCCGAGTTTTGCGAAGTTGAGCCAGGGGTGGGAAGTGGGAACATCGAGAATGTTGCCTACGATGGGAAGTCCCCGTGGCCCCGGTGGTAATGGTGGAGTTCTGCGCCTGCGGAGGGAATAGGCAAAGATAATGGCCGCAACGGACATTATGAGAGTCCAGCGGGAGTCCATGTCTCAGAAGTGTAGCACGGTGGCTGAGGGGATGGAGCGGGGAACACGGGATATATATTGCTTTCACATCCAAACGGGTCTCCGGTAGAATGGTTTGTGAGTTCGACGGCTCACGGGCCATGCAAGACGTCAAGGAGATAAAGACCTGCTGTCAAAACAAGATTTGAATAAGATTTGACACAGGCACGCTGCTTCTGCTGGCACCTCGTATGAACACAAAGCTATTTTTGTGGTATATGCAGTGTCTATCTGCGGTGGGCTCGGAGTTGACGCTAAACAGTAGAACAGCCTGTGACCTTGCAGAAGCCAGAATGAAAACATGAGCTGAATTGGCTGATACAAGAGATAGCCAACCTGAAAGCCCTTCGCAAGCGAAAATGTTGGAATAAAGCGAATTTCCAGATGCTATGGGTAAGGCTTGATAGCAGGAGGTCTGCACCCGCGTTGCATCCTGAACATCCGCTCGAATATTTCTTCGAGACCGAGCCATGTTGTATCCGTGCTGATTTTTTCTCTCTGTAGCTTTCCGAGACTCAGAAAGGAATTTTATCTTGAGCTCTTCAGGAGCAGAGTTGAACAAGCCAATTCGAGGTTCAGAACACGATTCCCAGGAACAAGGCTCGCTCGCACGAGGTTTGCACTTGCGATGCATTTGACAGTAGAAATCAATATCTACGTGTTCAGATCTTACTTGATGTGAGCACTAAAAACAATTCCGACTTCCATGAGCCAAAAAGTACTAGGGATCCGCTGAAAGCGCAGTGTGCTCGCGAAGAGCACATCGTAAGCATGATGACATTCCCCTCTTTTTGGGGCACAAATTATATATCCTCCTTCCCCCATGATTGTGGTATTGGCAGGAAGAGGTCATCGAGGGCTTTCTTTTGATCCACTTTTCATCGCCATACACACAGAATTGAACGGGTTTGAAAGGATTTCGTCCAGAAAGGACCGTCAGCCACTGCAACGCACATTTGTCCTTGTTATCCGCCTCGCCTTAGCCCTCTGCCCCGTCACGTGTGTTAGAGGATAATTGCTCGCTTCGCTCGCAATTAACCATAATGATCAACGCATCCATGGCCTGGTCCCGAATCGAACGGGAATCTTGCGCAAACACAATTCCATAGCATAGGACTTTAACGGAACGCAGATGGAGACCTCCTGTAACCAAGCCCTATCAGCTTGTCCGAATCGACGTCGTGCGAGATTTGTCCTTCTCCTTGAAACCTCAGCCTAGTCCAGTCAATAAATATAGGTTTCAATTGAGCGGTATGGCAGCGGTTTTCTGCCAGAAACATACCACAACCTCAAGTTTTGGTGTGTACCACATTTACAACTCCAAGTTCTAATGCACACCGACCAAAATTCAGATACGCGCTCGGCCGGCGCAAAAAAATCGCTCTGTGAGACAAAGGAAAATGGCCTGATCCCGAATCGAACGGGGATCCTACGAAATTTTGAGCTATTGGCGTCATTTTCGCGGAACAGATAGGGACTCATGTATTAGTGAAAATGCTCCCACCACACAGGGTTCAAAATGGCGTGAGTAGAGCTTGGTGGCAGGAGATCTACGCGCCTGCGTTTCATACTGCAGCTCTCCGGAATCCTATTTTAATTATGCAAGTAGGATTTATCCCGTTCGACTCGGGACCTGTGGTGGAGCCTAGCGCCTTTTTTTTAACTGTGGCAAAGACAGAATTCCGTGCATGCCGTGGAAAACATCCACAATATTTGGGCTTCAAATTGTCAGCCGAGTTCCAAATGTGACGAATAAGGTTTGGTTGCAAGGGGTGAATCTGTGTTCCATTACTTGTTTAGCATTTCTGTGCACGATTCCCGTTCGATTCGGGGCCAGGCCATGGTCTGCAAGTGCGAAGCATTTTTTCTCGTTCATTGATTTTGGCGGAGAGACTCTGAGAGATTCGATCCAACTGAGAACTGCGTAGCTTACCGCGGGTGAAGAATTCAAATTTAGGATGCAAGGAATCATTTCGCATAACGATGCCAATTGTCGAGGCACACATCCAACACTACGGTTTCCGTTGAACGATCATTGTTCTGAAACTGAGCCGACTTTCCGAAATTGGCAAGCGTCATTTGCGCATGTGTACGCGACCCGCGCCTGAGGCCACGTGTCTATTCTCATCTTAGTTCTGCACCGTGATTACCACTCGCCCGTTCCTTCTCTACCTTCATCAACCACTTCAAAATTTGGCAGTCAAAGATCGGCTCCGCACACCTGAGGCTGCGCTCACCGCAGCGGTCGGCGCCGCGCCGCGCCGTTGCGATTCCACGCTCGAGGCTGGGTCTCCGTTTACGAGTGGGTCGGACGCGGGAGGGAAAGGGAAGAAGAAGAGCAAGCGCAAGTCTACCGTTGCTCCCACTGCCACAGAGACGATACCGGACCTGGATCTTAACCCGTCAGCAGCGAAGTCCAGCTCTAAAAATTCGAAGGCGAAATCAAAAGCTGCCTCGATCTCCATTATGTCCCTAGTCGACCCTCTCTTACAACCCGCTTCTTCATCGTCCAACCCAGCGCGTCCTCGCTGCCCAGCGTGTTCTACACCGGACAGACGCAGAATCGAAGCCGGCGATGAGAGCGCACTCCAAGAAGAATACATCCAAGAAGGCGGATGCGAAGGCTACCAGTACAAGCCCAGCTCTGTTGATGGCAACGCCCGCACTCCCGCATCCCTACCCGCCTCCGCGCGTGCTGCTCCTGCTCCTGTCGCTTACGTGCGCGCTGCACCGACCCCAAATACACCAAAAGCAGACACCCCGCTCCAACGAAGACGAAGGAAATCAAATTCAAAAAGAAGACCACTACAGCTGTGCGAACGTCTAGCTTGTGGGTGTGGGTAGGAAGGGGAGACTTGAGCTCGTGTCGTTCCTCCCTGACAGGTCCCGCCTCGTCCTGCATACCCGCCTGCTCCTGCTTTGCTTCATTGCTTTCTTTTTTTTCGAGTTTCGTGGTGCAGCCGCATCGCACGCCGATGTGGTGCACGAGGACGGCGAGGAGGGCAGAAGACGCGGGTGTGTGAGGACCTGGCGCGTGACGAGGTGGTACAGGGAGAGGGGAGAAGACGAGACGTGGATGTGCTGCAGCGGACGCCGATGCGGCAGGTGCACGTGTGCGTGTCCTAGAGTCGAGGCAGCTAGATGGTCGAGTCGCGTGCGGGCGAGTCCCTGAGTCTCCAGAGACGGCACGGCGCTTCGCGGTCCGATGAGCGAAGCGTGAGACGTGTGCGGGGCGTACAAGACTCAGGATGCGTGGCCGTGACGGTGCGGTGCGGGTGTTTGCTGGTGCCTGAAGAGGAAATGATAATGAGGGACAGGAAGTAAAGCAGCGCCTTGCTCTGCGATTCCTCATGTGAGCGTATTCATCTACTCTAGCGTCACGACGCTTCTCCCTTCCACCCGTTTCATTTCTTCCTTCTGTTCTCTCTTTCCTGTTTCGCGTACCCATCCGGCGTCCCATTTTGCTGCGTGGCGAAATGGGACGCGAGACGTGGTCGATGCGCATGTACGGATACGAGATGATGCCGCTGTGTACGGATCGAGTCGGTCGGGTCGCGACCCACCCCCGCGCTACAGGTAAGACGGGAGCGGGACGTGCAGATGCGGATGCACGTGCATCACAACCCGGCTGTCACACCGGCAATGTGGTGCAACAATCCAATTGTGCAGTTCGCTGGCAATAAGTGAATCGAAGCTCACGAAAGGTTGTTTATTTATGGTTGCAGGGAAATAGCATGTATAGCGTGAATTCGGAATTACAATACGGAGATGAATATATATTCTCGGTGAATTGTTCAGCTGTGATAAAAATCATAAGCGGGAGTTGCACCATGGGAAACGCAGGGGCGTTACCTCGAAATCTGGTATGTCTGAGTCCTGTCCTTGTACTGGGCAACATTATCTTGGATCGTGCGCATGTCCGCTCGAATCTTGTTGCCCACCGGGAGAACTACCTCCCAATCAATCCGCTCAATTGCATTCAGGACAGCTGTGTTGGCCACAGCCGACAGACCGCCTGGCCATTCACTCATTCTAGCCAGGAGCGCCGTCGCCACGGTCAGACCGGTGTAATCCACTTCGAGGAGATCGTATATGAATAGTGGTGGTCTCGCCGCCTGCAAGATTGATACCAGATGCGCGCAAATATTCAGCCTCAAGATTGCTGGGACAGCAAACTCGTGACGAAAGAGACTTGCGAGTAGTTCGATGGTCCGATCTTGAACCATATTTAATGTTATCGGAGGGCGAACCATAAGCAATTGCGGAACGTGCTCTAAAGCTTTTGCGCTGAGCACCGCCTTTGCTCCGGCAGACGTTCGGCTGATTTGCGTCAATGCATATACGGCCGCGTGAATGACATAGATGTCTTCGTCGCTGACCGAGCGAAATAAGAACTACGTTCCAACAGAATAATAATTACACTCACCGCAAGAGAACAACCAGACGTGGGCAAGGTTCCCATTTCAGCACAGCTTCTGTGGTCTGCATATGCGATGCCAGTAATCCCAGCAACCGGCAAGTTTGTGTCCTGACAAATGGGCGTGGCGATTCTAGTAACTCTGGCACATTGTCCAAAAAGTTTGGCATTGATGAATGCCTGGGCCCCACCGGGGGAACGGACGGCCACTGAGAAGGCCCACATAGCTTTTTCGACTACCTCATCGTTTTGGTCGCTACATTTTAGTAAGTTTCGTGTTCCAAAACACCCCACCGGATGAGGGGAACGAGTTTTATGCCGAAGTTCGACAGAGCGGTGGATACGATGATTTTGTCCATCGCCAAATGACCGAGTATCGTGCAGGCCAAATGCCGGACTTTGGGGGATGGCGATTTCAACATTTCTACCACCAGTCGCAGCCCAATGGGATCATCCACCATCACGCGACGACTTTCCTCGCTGGATCGTAACTTTTCATACAACTCTTGTAAAACCATAAGGTTGGTTGAATGACCGACATATTCCCGCCTGGTGTACTTGTCTCAGTCGTGGCATACCCAAACGCAGAAAACGTAGTTCAAACCCAAGATAACCTGACAGAACCTGCAGCGATTTGCTTGAAAGTGCTGCGCCCCGATTCTTCTTGATGAATCTCGCTGCTTGACGGTGGTACATAAATCTGTATATAAATCTGAGTGCCGGTTTCGTCGCGGCATGAAGGCTGATCGTTGGACCCTGTAGTCCTGGGTATTTGACCGACCACCAGCTGAATATACTGGTTCGCAGCTGCTGACGAGTCAAGGACTGCATGGGCTGCGTTGTCTGGGGAGAGTGGAGGCTGGAAGCGCACAGCCTTGAAAACAGCAATGAATCATCGCCTTCTCTGTCAAGGTCTCTCTGGGTCCAGAGTCATAATTGTAACCTGATGGCGACTAATAGTAACCTGACTTGATCCGAGCTTTCCGAGAGAGCCACTGCACTTAACCCCAACTCATTTTTCAGCTCCTGCCCAGAAGCCTCAGACTCACGAGTCTTCTAAGCGGATTCTTATGGAAAATTCAGGCAAGGTATGTGCGAGCGAAGCCCGAGCTTTCTAGTTTGATGACACGGCGGGCAACTTAGTGTCAATTGTGACCACTGTCGTGTGAGCCACATTTGAGTGTCACTTGCACAAATACCCCATTTTGGCTGAGCTTCTGGTGTGAATAAGCACAGGCTGGGACCATAATCGTGTCCCAGCACCCGAAACCGAAAGAAATTTCCCGCGCGATGTTGGATGTCAAGCAACGACGTGTCGACAGGTATATTTTAGTCAATCTCTCGACCTGCGGTACTGTTCAACGGCGTAGCCTCCTCAGGCGGTACCAATTTGGCAAGAAAGACGTTTATTGTTCCACCCGGTGGCTCATTTCTACCATTATTCAGCACTGTTTCAAACAGCCATCGCGATTTGATCGGCAATCAAATTGTTGATCGGCGCCCTGCTCAGTTGCTTACCCAAGTAGCTAAGCTTTTGGCTCCGGCTCCGGCTTCAAGCTTCGAGCTTCACCGTGCACGAGGGACTGATGTCCATACCCATAATTCTTTTATGCAATTTATTTAGCAAAGTTCAAGAGCCTTTTATCAATGTCTGAGTACTACTTCCTACTCAGAGCCTTGTGGTTAAAACCTAGACCGGAGACTGTCTGTTGTATCGTAACTTTAGGTTAAGGTGTGTCGTGTCTCGACACAATCTCACCATGTAGTTTCGAGAGACGGGCTGGATTCGAGCCTAGTTAAAACCAAACCGTGCGAATTCAATCACAGCTGTTTCAAGCAGCACCAAAAGGACAGTCGGTTAGAAACTCGTGGCTCCTCCTCGTGGCTGCAGCGTTTTGCCTCATGGGTCAGCCAAATCTGAAGGGAGTATTGCGCAGATGACACTGAGTTGCCCGCCGTGCATGATTATACCCACACCCAGCGGTTTTGTGATATAAGAAAGCGGGAGGAAGTCTGCGCCTGCGTTCCATCACGCTACTCTAGTTCAATTCTAAAAACGATAAACAGTTTCTACTGCACCGTCTGTTTCTGTATTTTGTCGAATTGAAACCTGTTATTTACCTTGGATTGTTGGGTCGCCCGCTTGGGCAGAACAGTTCAAATGTTCGATTAGAGGCCGGACGCCGTAATTTTTTATTTCTCTCATAGAATCTTTGGTTGATCGGATTCACTCCTGAATAAGCCAGCTCATTGACAAGGTTCAACATGGAGAGAGTAATAAGGCTTGGTAGGAAGAGGTCCGCACCTGTGTTCCATAACACCTTTGCTTGGTCTACAGAAGGATTCCCGTTTGATTCGGGACCAGGCCGTATTGTCCTATAATTCTTCTTCGACTGAGCTCTGTGGATTCAGAAAAGAATTCTGCCTTTGCAGGAACCCGATTGTGCAAGCTAGCATTCGGTTCGATGTGGGCTTGGTAGCAGGAGGCTTGCACCTGCGTTGTTTTCTGTAGCTGCGATTTGACAGCAGGATTCCTGTTCGATCCGGAAACAGGCATGGTGTGCGCAATCTTTTCAAGTGCATGCCTGGAATATGAAGCTTGACCGGATTCACGGGCCTAGGACTAAACAGGTCAAGGTTCAAGATGGAGAGAGTAAGGCGGAGGTCTACGCCTGTGTTCCATAACGCCTGGGCTTGTTTCCACGCAAGGATTCCCGTTAGATTCGGAACCAGGCCATGGTGGGGTCATGTTTGCGGTTAATACCCTTTGGTTCAATGATGCGAGACAGGAGCATCACAACCCGGCTGCAAAACTGACAATGTGGTGCAACGATTCAATTGCACAGTTCACTGGCAACGAGTGACTCGAAATCCGTGTCGTCTTGGGAAAGTTGTTTATATTATGGCCGAAGTGGAAACAGCATAACAGTGAATTTAGAATTACAACATGAAATTGAATATATATTCTCGTTGGATTCTCGTTGAATTGTTCAGCTATGATAAAAATCATAAGTAGGAGTTATACCATGGAAAGCGCGGGAACGTTACCTCGAAATACGATCTTTCTGATTGCTATCTTTGTACCGGGCAACATTATCTTGGATTGTGCGCATGTCCGCACGCACCCTGTTATCCAGCGGGAGAACGAGCTCATAATCAATCCACTCAATTGCATCCAAGACAGCTGTGTCCGCCACAGCCGACACACCACCTGGCCATTCACTGATTCTAGCCAGGAGCGATGTCGCCACGGTCAGACTAGTGTAATCGATTTCGTGGAAATCGTATGGGAATGGTGATCTCGCCGCCTGCAAGATTGATACCATGCGCGCGCAAATATTCAGCCTCAAGATTGCTGGGACAGCAAACTCATGACGAAATAGACTTGCAAGCAGTTCGTTGGTCCGATCTTGAACCATATTTGTTGTCAGTGGAAGGAGGTCCGAAGGGTGGAACCGTTCTCGAATCATGGGTTTGGGGCCAAGCAATTGCGGAACGTAGTCCAAAGCTTTTGCATTGAGCACCGCTTTTGCTCCGGAAGGCGTTCGGCTGATTTGCGTCAACGCATATAGCGCCGCGTGAACGACGTAGGTGTCTTCGTCGCTGAACAAATGAAATAAGAACGTTGCAAAATAATAATAGTCGTGTTCACCGCAGGAGAACAACCAGACGTGCGCAAGGTTTCCATTTCAGCAAAGCTTCTGTGGTCTGCACATGCGATGCCAGCGTTCCCAGCAGCCGGCAAGTTTGTGTTCTAACAAATGGGCGTGGCCATTCTAGTAAATCCCGCACACTGTCCAAAAGTTTGGCATTGATGAATGCCTGGGCCCCGCTGGGGGAACGGACGGCCATTGAGAAGGCCCACATAGCTTTTTCGACTACCTTGTCGTCTTCGTCGCTGTGCTAAAGTAAAAACTGTGTGCTAGAATGGCAATGGCACCCTCACCGGATGAAAGGAAGCAGTGACATGCCGAAATTCCGCACAGCGGTGCATGCAGTAAACTCGTCGAGTACTAATTGTTCTAGTATCGTGCGGGCCCGCGTTCTAACAAATGGGCGTGGGGATTCTAGTACTAGTAGCTCTGACACACTGTCGAAAAGTTTGGTATCGATAAAGGCCTGGGCCACGGTTGGGATACGGATGCCCGCAGAGAAGACCCGCATAGCGTTTCCAACTACGTTGTCGTCTTCGTCACTGTGCTCAAGTAAGAATCGTGTCCTAGAACAACAATGGGCACCTCACTGCATGAGAAGAGGTAGTTTCATGCCGAATTTCCGCACAACGGTGGGCGCTGTGGATGTGTTGACCACGAACTGTCCCAGTATCGTGCAGGCCTGCATCCTAACAAGTGAGCGCGAAGATTCCAGTAGGTCCAGGACATCATCCAACAGTGCGGTATCGATAAAGGCCGGGGCCACGGTTGGGGAACCGACGGCCTCGGAGAAGGCCCGCATAGCTTTTTCAGCCACCTTGCGGTCTTCGTCACTGTGGTCAAGTAAGAATCGTGTCCAAGAACAGCTGAGCACCTCACCGGATGAGAAGAAGTAGTTTCATGACGAAATTTCGCACAACGGTGGACGCAATGGGTGTGTCACCCACCACCTGTCCCAGTATCGTGCAGGCCCGCATCCTAACAAATGGGCGCGAAGATTCAGATAGCTCTAGAACAGCATCAAACAGTGTGGTATCGATAAAGGCCTGGACCACGCTTGGGAAACGGATGCCCGCAGAGAAGGCCTGCATAGCTTTTTCAGCTACGTTGTCGTCTTCGTCACTGTGATCAAGTAAGAATCGTGTTCCAGAACAGCAATGGGCACCTCACCAGATGAGAGTAACCAGCTTTACGCCGAAGTTCAATAGAGCGGCGAGCACGGTGGATTTGTGGACCACCAAATGGCTCAGTATCTCGCAGGTCAAGCGCCGGACTTCGGGGAATGGCGATTCCAACATTTCTACCACCAGTTGCAGCCCAACGGGATCATCCACCATCACGCGACGACTTTCCTCGCTGTATCGTAACTTTTCACCCAACTGCTGTAAAACCATAAGGTTGGTTGAATGGCCGACATATTTGCACCTGGTGTACTTGTCTCAATCGTGGCATACTCAAACACAGAAAACGTAGTTCAAACCCAAGATAACTTGACAGAATTTGCAGCGATTCGCTTGAAAGTGCTGCACCCCGATTCCTCTCAATGAATCCTGCGGCTTGACGGTGATACATAAATCTGAGTAGCGGTTTCGTCGCGGCATGAAGATTGATCGTTGGACCCTGTAGTCCTGGGTTTCTGTCCGACCACCAGCTAAATATACTGGTTCGCGACTGCTGGCGAGTCAAGGGCTGCATGGGCTGCGTGGCCTGGGAAGAGTGGAGGCTGGGAGTGTACAGCCTTAGAAACAGCGATGTATCATTTGATTGTAGCCACCACACCCAGCTGGTCTGTCATGAGGATCAGGAGTGCTGTAAT
Organism: Mycena sanguinolenta; assembly: GCA_014462675.1. Lineage (NCBI taxonomy): Eukaryota > Fungi > Basidiomycota > Agaricomycetes > Agaricales > Mycenaceae > Mycena > Mycena sanguinolenta. Next base: position 8,167,246 of record JACAZH010000004.1, on the reverse strand, counting down.
ACAAGAACGCGCGCCGACCGCAGCGAAAGTTAAGAGAGCGTCGAGTTCTCCCTCCTTTTTCTCAACTTTCCCGGCCCAAATATATACAGCCGGCGTGTCGCGACGCGCTGCGCCTATCACGCGCACGTAGCCGTTTTAAAGAGGTTCTCATGTTGCGCTAGGTTCATTTACGAGACGAGATACTTTGATAAGTTCAAGTTCTCGAATCTCGGTTTCTGCTTCGTTTCGTTCGGACAAGCCTCTTCGCATTTGGACTGTTCGCCTTCCTGTGTATCATATGCCATTGATCCGCGGTTTAGAAGAAGATGCTCTCCAGGAATAGGTGTCGCCGCAGGAGGTCAGATTCCTCGAAGAACGTGCTGAGGTAAATAAAAACAACCATAGGTTAGAATGCCAGGATCCGAGGGTCACTTCGGGGACCACAACACTGCGGAAATAACAAAGTTGTTCGACATTATGGACGATGTCGAGCATTATCTGCAGGAGGGCACAATTCGCTGCAATTCCACTTCGAATCCGCAGCAGCAAAACTCGCGGCTAACTGTCCTGAGTCACTGTCTGCGTGAGAGCTCGTTTCACGAGCATCGTAAGGACTAGATAAAACAGACCCAGATATGGAAGGGAATGTGTATGTCGAGTTCTTGCACAGAGCTCGCTGCCGAGGCGATCACCGACAGACATCTTCCCGCAACGGCCCTGGTATTACCTTCCAATTCATCTGCCAGAAACTGCATGCGTCGAAATCGCACCGAAAACGGCGATGAAATCTACAAACAGTTGTTCGAGGGTGAAGGTCGATGCAGGCCCTCCGGTGGAACACCAACGATAGCGATCTGCACGAGGGGGCAATGCCAGGTTCTTCGCAGAAAGCTATAGCAGCATGCTTTAATTGATTGACTTTGCGGGAAGACAGGTTTCGGGAATCCTCGGCAAATGAGAAGGTCGGAAATCTGCGTTGGGTGAGTCGTTCTGCTCGGCCGGGGAAGTAAGCAACCGAAAAGGAGTACTTGACGAAAAATTGATATGCTTTGAGTCGCAGAACGTGTGCAGGACATCAGATGACCTGGTGAATAGAAGTCTCAAACTGAGTTCGGCGTTCCTACTCTTCGGTCGTAACAAAATGAGGATTTCGGCAGTCATACCCGATTCAACAGAGCATATTGACCAAGTAAACTCGATCAAGGATTAAGTCGTCGCCGTGGGCTTGTTCCGCGCAAAGGAAGTGGAATAAGCACTCAGCAGCTCCGATCAATCACCGCGTTCACAAGGTCCGTCAACCAAGTGTTTATGGACCGCCGTCCGCAGACGTCAAAGAGCCCAGTGTCGAACCAGATTGCTGAGTGCGTTAATTCGTGCACACCGCGATGTTTCTGATTTCGAACCAAACACTGACATAATTTTGGCAAAGAAAGATTGAACAGATTCGAGAACGACTTGTCGCGTATATTCTAAAGAGTTAAAATCTCGACTCCGAGCAATCAGAATCGACGAATGGTACATAAAACATGTCGGTTTTCTTTTAACCACCATCGTTCTGAAATCGAACCAAGTAACACGCGTTGTTTGCACGTATATACGCGCCTGATGTCACGTGTCCATCTTCTGATCGCACAAATTTGAAAAACAGCATCAGCGCTCACCGCGGCCAGCCGTTTCGTGTTCATTGCCATCGTTTCCATCGCTGTAGAGTTTTCTGCTCTCGGGTCTGGGTCCTCCATGCTCAACGGAGAGCGGTGCCAGCGCAGCGAAACGGAAGAAGAGCTCGAAGTGGTTGCTCGTGCTGATGTCTGCGACTCAGACCATACCGGACCTTGAGCCAGGTGCGTCCGCGAAATCCGGCTCTTATAAGACAGCGAAATCTAAATCTGTCGCTAGCAACGACTCCTCTCCATCTGCATTTTCAGTGCGCAATGGCATGTTCGGGCACACCGGGCTCGAACCTGAGCAAGAGCCTACGCCTGGGGTGAGAGCTCATCCGAAGAAGGAGAATCCTGCTTTCACATCCACCTCCCTACTCCGCTGCGATACCTAATGCTGCTTGCATCCATGCCCGCCAGGAGACAATGAGTGAGTATTTCCCTCATTTTCGTGGATTTTTTGGGAAGGGTTCTTTAGGCTTCATCTGGCTGAATGCCCTGCGTGCTTATTCTTGCGTGTTTTTCATCTTACCACCCTGCCTTCTATTTCTTTCCCCCCCCCCATCTCGCTCGGCTCCTCAAATACTACCACCTTTTCGTTGTATCATGCTTCCCGCCTCATCCCTGGACCACCTCGCTCTTGCGCGCGTCGGGCGCGCCGTGCCATCACCTTCCACGCTGCCTAGAGCCTCGTTGGTCTCTACCTCGGTATCCGCGCCCCAATACGCGACCGCCGCCGCCGTACTGGCAGAGGACAACAAAGATGTGCCCGGTCCTTGCCACATGCATCGCTGGCGCCGTGCCATGAGGGGGAGTGGACAACAATGGGTGGCGGAACGTATGCGCACCGAGTCGGGCGGGTGTGGCGGGGTCGATGGGAAGAGTCGAGACGCGTATGATTGCGAGTGCGAGTGCCAGGTCGGGGTGCGGAGGAAGGCGAGTCGAGCTCATACTACTACCAGGTGCGGCGCATGCCAGACTTCTTCCTTGTCCTGCACCGTGCTCCGTATTGCTCTACCGCTCTCCCTCCTTTTTTCTTTATTGCTTGTTTTCCTCTCTTTCCTTCCTTTTTCTTTGTTACCCTTCTCTTCCTCTTCCTCTTGAGTTCTGATATCGGCATGCTGCCTCAGGCTGGGGCATGCGCTGCGTCGTTCGCCCAGATAGCGATGGCAGGTGAGGACGTGATTCTTGGCATACCGCTTATGTATAGCGGAAGACATACGCGTCGCAAAGACGCAAATGTGGATGCGCTGCAGCAGACATGCATGAGTGAAGTCGGTTGAGTGGTCGTGCAGGTTGGGTCCCCGGTCGGAGACGTTCGCGATTCTCCTGCGAGCGACGACCGAAGTGCGGGACGTGTGCGCTGGGCCTGGCATACAGCGTATACGACTGTGCTGTGCTGAGGCAATCCGCATCCTGCTGGTCCCCGTCTCTTATCCTTCTGTATCATTCCTGTTCTGCCTCTCGAGACTCCGCTGGGTGAAATTTAGCCGGTCTTGATTTTATCGTGTTCAGTGGCGTGCGACGGTGAGCTGCGTTAATCCCCGTGCCAAGTCTAATTGATCATTCGCCCGACCGGCAGATGTAGATCGTAGAGAAAAATCTGTCTGTTTGTCACTGGAATATATTCCGATCCTTTCTATTCCATCGAATTTTGCCTTCAATTCGTGCTGCGCCTGGAACCGAGTGCTCAGTATATTGTGTTACAGTGTCTAGAGGCCGCTACTTCCTTGGCCACTGCTGAGAACTTCCTGTTTTACATCTAGGTTCGTAACTGCGCAACGCCTCCGCGCACAAATGCTCATTGGAAATGCTTGTAGTCAATGTCCTGCGCGTCATCTACCTGTACCGGGTAAGTTCAGACTCATCAGCAATTGACAACACCTCAGAACGTAGTTGTCCGGGGTCGTGGACTGGTTGAAGTTCTGGACCGACTGGATGTTCCAGAACATCGACCTGTATGGCCCGGCGGTTTTTCCTCAAGTGTTTTCGCCTTCACTCTGCCGGTACTTATTTTTACGCCCTATATGCTGTCGTTAGCCGGCGACTTGCTCCCTGACGATAGCGCACCTCAAGGTTGTTGAAGAATGCGGGAACTTGAATGCGTTGTTGTGCCTGGTCCGTCCAAATTCTGCAGAGCTCAGGTATCACAACATCGAGTGCTTACCCGCCGTTGGTAGATCCCCCGTGCATACATAGTCAGATCATCGGTGTGCGGCTTATATTCCTGTCCGAGTGAACCCAGCTATTGGCTTTTCATGTCATATGGGCCCATTGGCATGCAACTCAATGAGCGGCCACCTTCTTGGCTTTGAAATGAACCTCATCTCCCACTGTAGCCATATTCATTGGGAACAGTTTCAGGCGCCCTGCCGCCCCTGAGCCGATGACGCAAACCGCAAGCCTACGATAACCTTAGTGCCTGGGCTTGAGGTGTCCGTGGAAGCATCCAACATCAAATTTCCACCTTGCTTCTGTGATTTTGGGGGTTGGAGCGGGGGAGAATTCTCATTTGTAAAGTGACCAATCGCGCAATTGATATCATGCCACCTCTCGGCCCCCCGAGCTTGTAGTTTCTATAACCTCGCAAGACACAAATATCCCGTGATCCTGCAACGTTCACACCTCACCACGGTCCACCATGTCTGCTGCGACGAGAAAGGACCGCTGTTTCGCAATGGGGATCCACTGGGCCCCTCCCAACGTCACACAGCAGGAATTTGTGGCCAAAGCGGATCTGCTCATTGACAGATTTCTCGCGTTACCTGTCTGCCGCAAGAATATCGTCAAGTACGAGGCAGTAAGTAGCGCATATCTTGTCATCGGTTCGAGCGCATGTCAACCTTTTTTTTTAGCTATATCCAGACGATAGGGCCGCAGAATACATTAAAGCACTTGGGCTACAGCCGCTACCGCCCTGCATTTTGCTTAGACTCGAGTGTGAGGTACGTGTGTCCACGCATCGGACACTGGAATCTATTGATCCCGCCGCCGCCAGAGTCAAGATAACCTAGCAGAGGTGCTCTCCAGTATATCTCAAGCGGATTCATATTTTGATAAGGTTCTAGATCGCGCGAGACGAGGCGGGCAAACAGATTGCCGCACAAGGGAGTGACTTCGGCTGGGGAGCCAGCACTTGGAGATTTATCGCGGAAGTGACGACGCGCGTCGATGTCCAGCCGCGATCCCCTGGTGAACGCCATGTGCATGGGGTCATCCTGCTCAAGCTACAGCACGAAGTGTCTACTGCGGCCGAGTTCCATGCGACGTTGAACACGTTGGCGGACTCGTTTGTGGCGTTTCCTGTCTGCCAGAAGAATCTCCTGAAGCACACAATAGTAAGCGATTGCTACTTTCTCATAGCTGCCAGCCAGACTGCTCAAACTGCATTTCCAGTGGCAGGGGAACAGTGCCTTGCAGGAAGATAGTATCAAGGGACAGGACTTCGGCAGCCTGGTTGCTCTCATGGTTGAATTGGCGGTGAGGGATCCTACCACCTGTTCTGAATTCAATTGATCGATATCTGCGATAGAACTGGGATGACCTAAGCGAGGTGAGCATTACCGATGACTATAAATCGTGAACCACATTCGCACCACTTCTGTCAGATCGCAGAAGACCCAGCGGTCAGGAGTCTGATCAGCAAAGATCTGTTCGGCGCGTTCCCGGCCGCGGTGCAGCCTGAAGTATGGGGATTCTCTGCGGGAGGGATCACGAAGATCGACGGATACGAGACCGACAACTGAATGGTATAAGTACGGTTACCCTATGCATCCTAGTAGCGTTTTTGTACATTGATGAGTTTTGTCTCGTATCAATTGAAAATGAAGTTGAGCATTTTTGTTCTTGGCTTCCTCTAGCGAGAAACCTGTTTTCTAGAAAAAACTCTTCCTAAAGTACTGAAAGGTGTTCTACATGCCTTTGGAAGGAAGAGAGTTGGACGAAAACTTGAGGTCACTGTGGCAGCTGGCGAAGACCAAATTGATTTCGGTGATTGCGGAACATCCGACATCTTCCGTTTCCAACTCCGATGTTCGATTTTGGGGGAAAAAATTGCTGCGGCACAAGAGAACAGAATATTTGATCTTTTCGTTGGTTAAGCGTTAATTTGTATGATACTTGAACATTAATTTGGCGTCAAGCCATGAACGTCAGGATTTCTTTTCCTGTCGTTGCGTGGATCCTGGCCCGTGCTCCAGTTCGGAGTGATTAACGTACAATTTTTAGTCCTCAGCCTGGTAATTTACTGGAGTTGGAACGATAAGAAACATTTCAACTTCAACGATTCAGCCTGAAGGAATGATCCTGGGTGCCGATAAGCCTTGCACTTGTGTTCCATAACACCATGGTTGATGTCCACGCAAGGATTCCCGTTCGATTGGGGACCAGGCTATATTGTACTGTTGTTCAATTTTTTTTTGCAGCTTTCCCGAGAATCGGAAGGGATTTTTACCGGTTCAGAAACAAGGTTGAACATGCCAACTCAAGGTCCAGAATACCGTGCATCTGAATCTTGGTTGGTGTGCATTAGAACTTGGAGTTGTGGTGTGCATGCTAAAACTCGGAGTTGTGGTATGTTTCTGGCGCAAAACTACGCTGCCATACTGCTCAATTGAAACCTATGGTTATTGACTGCGCGACATATGCTGAAGTTGAATTTCCCTTGGAAAGAGCAAAACCTCACACGACGTCGACGTTGATTCAGACAAGCTCGTAAGGCTTGGTCGCAGGAGATCTGCGTTCTGTATGGACCTTATGCTGTGGGATTGTATTTGCGGGAGATTTACGTTCGATTCGGGATCAGACCATGTTGGGCAGGTTGAAATACTTTTTGATTTCATCGAAACACGAAATATTGACTCGAATATTGATCACCAAGTTGAAAGTTATTGGCATGATTTTGGCAGGGAGACTCGGAGACACTGAGACTTGTCGACGGAAATGCTCCCACCGCACAAGGTTCAGAATGGAGCAGATAGACTCGAGCTTGGTAGCAGGAGGTCTGCGCGGCCGTTCCATATTGCAGTTCTTCTCCAGAATTTGATTTATGCTACAGCAGGATTTATCCCGTTCGAATCGGACCAGGCCATGCTGTGGAGCCGAGCTTTTTTTTACTTGTGACAAAGACGGAATTCTCTGCGCACCGCTGCATGGAGAATACTGCGATATTTGGACCTTCAGTTGTCGCGGACTGAGTCTCGAAAAATGCTTGTACCAGTCAAGGTCCAAGATGAAACCAGTAAGGCTTGGTAACCTGGTTGCAGGAGGACTGCACCCGCGTTTCATGGCAGCTGGCTTCGCTACAGCGTACGCAGGATTTCTCGTTCGATTCGGGACCACTGGGCCATGAATCTGGTAGTGGGTCGACTTTTTTCGTTCACAACAAGAAATATTGACCATTTCCGTCATATCGTGCATTACGCGACTGTTTTTGATTCCAACATCGAGTTGCAATTGACTGAAGGTCATTTGGGTGAAGTGACATTCAACTCATTCGGGAACTACTTATGATGAAGAATTCAAATCTTAGGATACAGCACAGCGACACGAACTGGCGAGGCACCCATTCAATACACCGGTTTCCTTTACGTATCGTTCTGGAAGTTCGAATAACACGCGTTATTTGGGCCTGTGTACGCGCCTGATGTCACGTGTCTGCTCCTTTCTCGTCTTGACTCTTCCAACTGCGTCCCGGCGCCTGCAGCATCAACATCAAAGTCCAACGCTACATACGCATCACTTCATCGAAGCCGAAGAAGAGCAAATCCAAAGTCAAGTCTGCTTCTGCTACTCCTGGTGCCGGTACAGGGAACGAATTCACGGGCGACGGCTGGAAGCGTCGGCGGGAGCTCTGCTTCTCTGCTCCCCATCTCACAGGCAGTGGAAGCTGCCGAGGCCCCTGCTTGCGGAAAGGCTATTGCCGAAGTGGAGGAAGACGGGATGAGTGAGTGGGTGTTCCTCGTTCCCTGTTCGTTTCGTTGTTTTGTCTTCTGCGCTTTCTTGAAACGCGCAATCCGTAACTCGAGACCTCGGGAATGTTGCGGTGGAGTCTCATTTTTCCGCGCTTCCCCTCTGCGGGAAGTGGGCTGTACTCTGCACTCTGCATACTGCGCACTGTATTCCAGCGCCGGACGTGTATTCCCCTTTTCCTTATCCCTCCCCTCCTCCGATCTCTTTCATCATCTGCTCACTCCAGATACTACCAATACGGTCAATGCAATCGCGGCATGCTCCCCACCTTAACCCCGACTACCCCTGCTCACGCATGTCGTGCACGTCGTGCCCTCGTCCTCCACTCCCCCAACCGCTACGTCAATTTCTACCCACCCGCCGTCGCCCAACACGCCATTCTCGCGCATGACTCGGTGGCACAAGGAGCCGGAAAAGTGGAGGGAGAAGGCGATGGAGAGGGCGGAGAGATGCGCGCAACTCTCGCCGCCCTCGCGGCACTCGCAGCTGCCGACGCAGCGGATGTGGCGGATGCTGCTGTTGCGGCTCTCTATTGGACATATGGGGATGAGAGGGGGATGATGCGCGGGACGCCGTGCGTGTAAAGCGGGGAGGGAGTTTTTGCGTTTCGGGTTCTTTTGGGGAGCAGGGAAGGTGGGAGGGTGGGAAGCGGGCACGGTGCCTGTGCGTGCGCACGCATGAGCACCTAGCTACTTGCGCAGACATGTGCAGCGAGAGGAGCGACGGAGAACGACAGCAGGCAACGCAGACGGTATGTGAGGGGAACCAGAGGTGCAGAAGTCTGGCGTGTAGGTGCGGGTACGAAGGGGCGAGTCGAGCTCGTCCCTGCACTGCCTCGTCCTGCACGTCCACCCGCTCCTCCTTTCCTTCTTCGCTTTTTGGCTTCCCTCCTCTTTTCTTTTGAGTCTCGTGCTGCGGCCGCGTCGCTTGCCAATGTGTGCGCGAGGACGGCGAGGAGGGCAGAAGACGCAGGTGTGTGAGGACCTGACCCGGGAGGATGTGGTGCAGGAAGAGGGGAAAAGGTGAGAGAGGATTCCTGCGGCGGACGCGGATGCGCGGTGTGGACGTGTGCGTGTTAGAAAGTCGAATTGCAGCTACGTGGTCGAGTCTGGTGCGGGCGAGTCCCCGAGTCCCCGGAGACGGCACGGCGCTTCGCAGCTTCATCAGTGAAGCGCGGGACGTGTGCGTGCGCACGGGTGCGGGACGTATAAGGCCCAGGATCTGTCGCCGTGACGGTGCGGTGCGGGTCTTTGCTGGTGCCTGAAGAGGAAGATGATGCGGGACAGGATATAAAGTAGTGCCCCGCTCTGCGATTCCCTCGTGTCGACGTATTCGTCTATGCCCTAGCATCACGACGGTTCTCCCCTCCACCAGTTTCATTCCTTCCTTCCGCCCTCTCTTTCCTGTTTCGTACACCCCTCCGTGTATGAACGGTGTCCCATTACGCTGCGCGGTGAAATAGGACGCGAGACGTGGTAGATGCGCGTGTACGGATACGAAATGCCGCTGTACGGATCGGGTCGGTCGGTTCACGAGTTATCCGCGTCGCAGGTAAGCGGGAGCGGGACGTGCAGATGCGCATGCATGTGCATCACAACCCGGCTGCCATACTGGCAACGTGGTGTAACAATCGAATTACGCAGTTCACTGGCAACAAGGTGAATCGAAGTTCACCTCGGCTTGGGAAGGTTGTTTATTTATCGTCGCGGTGGAGCACGATAGCGCTGAATCTAGGATTACAACATGGGATTGAATATTGATATATGTTTTCGTTGAATTCTTCAACTGTGATAAAATCATAAATACGAGTTGTATCATGAGAAGCGCATGAGCGTTACCTCGAAATCTATTTCTGATTCCCATTTTTGTACCGGGTAACATTATCTTGGATTGTCCGCACGTCCGCTTGGATTGTGCGCATGTCTGTTCGAACCGAGAGAACTATCTCCCAATCAATCCCCTCAATTGCATTCAAGACAGCTGTGTCGGCCACAGCCGAAACACCACTTGGCCATTCACTCATTCTAGCCAGGAGCGCCGTCGCCACGGTCGGACTGGTGTAATCTATTTCGAGGGAATCGTAGACCCATGTTTCCGGTGGTGGTCTCGCCGCCTGCAAGATTGATACCAGGTGCGCGCAAATATTCAGCCTCAAGATTGCTGGGACAGCAAACTCGTGACGAAAGAGACTTGCGAGTAGTTCGTTTGTCCGAGCTTGAACCATATTTGGTGTTGACGTATAGGACCGTGCTTGAGCTATGGTTTCTGGGTCAAGCAATCGCGGAACGTGCTCCAAAGCTTTCGCATTGAGCACCGCTTTTGCTCCGGAAGGCGTTCGGCTGATTTGTGTCAATGCATATACCGCCGCGTGAATGACATAAATGCCTTTGTCGCTGACCGATTGAAATAAGAACTATATCGCAAAAGAACAACAATTATACTCACTGCAAAAGAACAACCAAGCGCGGGCAAGGTTTCCATTTCAGGACAGCTTTTCTGGTCTGCACATGCGATGCCAGTTTTGCCACCAGCAGGCAAGTCTGCATCCTAACAAATGGGCGCGGTGATTCTAGTAACTCTGGCACACTGTCCAAAAGTTTGGCATTGACGAAGGCCCGGGCCCCTCTTGGGATACGGACGGCCGCAGAGAAGACCCGCATGGCGTTTGCACCTACCATGTCGTCTTCGACACTGTGATCAAGTAAGAATTGTGTCCCAGAACAGCAATGAGCACCTCACCGGATGAGAAGAGGTAGTTTCATGCCGAGTTTCCGCACAACGGTGGACGCCGTGGATGTGTCGACCACGAACTGTCCCAGTATCCTGCCGGCCTGCGTCCTAACAAATGGGCGTGAAGATTCCAGTAGCTCCAAGATACCATCGAACAGTGTGGTATCGATAAAGGCCTGGGACACGGGTGGGAAACGAACAGCCGCAGAGAAGGCCTGCATAGCTCTTTCAGCTACCTTGTCGTCTTCGTCACTGTGGTCAAGTAAGAGTCGCGTTCCAGAGCAGCAATGGGCACCTCACCGGATGAGAGGAAGTATTTTCATCTCGAAATTCCGCACGACGGTGTACGCGGTGGATGTTTCGACCATTAACTGTTCCAGTAGCGTACAGGCCTGCATCCTAACAAATGGGCGCGGGGATTTTAGTAGCTCTGACAAAGTGTCCAAAAGTTTTGCATCGATGAAGGCCTGGGCTCCACTGGGGGAACGGACAGCCACGCAGAGGGTCCGCAGAGCTATTTGGACTATCTTGTCGTCTTCATCGCTGTGGTCGAGTGAGGATCGTGGTCCAGAACAGCAATGGGCACCTCACCAGATGAGAGTAACCAGCTTTATGCCGAAGTTCAACAGAGCGGCGAGCACGGTGCACTTGTCGACCGCCAAATGCCCCAGTATCGTGCAGGTCAAGCGCCGGATGTCGGGGAATGGTGATTCCAGCATTTCTACCACCAGTTGTAACCCAACAGGATCATCCACCATCACGCGATGACTTTCCTCGCTAGATCGTAACTTTTCATGCAACTCCCGTAAAACCATCAGGTTGGTTGAATAGCTGACATATTTGCACCTGGTGTACTTGTCTCAATTGTGGCATACCCAAACGCAGAAAACGTAGTTCAAACCCAAGATAACTTGACAGAACTTGCAGCGAATCGCTTGAAAGTGCTGGACCCCGATTCTTCTCGATGAATCCCGCTGCTTGACGGTGATACATGAATCTCAGTAGCGGTTTCGTCGCGGCATGAAGGTTGATCGTTGGACCCCGTATCCCTGGGTTTCTGTCTGACCACCAGCTGGTATGCTAGTTCGCGAGTGCTGACGAGTCAAGGGCTGCATGGTCTGGGGAGAGTGGAGGTTGGAAGTGCACAGCCTTGAAAATAGCAATGAATCATTTGATTGCACCGCACCCGGCTGTCTGTCATAAAGATCAGAAGTGCTACAATATAAGAATGCGGGCCGTCCGCAGCGAAAGTTCAGAGAGCGTAGAGTCCTCCCCCCTTTTTGAATTTCCAACTTTCCTGGATCAAACATATACAGCTGGCAGCCGCGACGCGACGGGCCTATCACACGCTGGTCGTTTTAGGAAGGTTGCGCTAGGTCCGTTTACAAGACAAGGTACCTTCTGCATGTTCCACCCCGAAAACCGTACCGAGTCTAGAGCCCTCTGAGGAAACAGAGAACCCCTTCGGTCGTCCAGTCATTGATGGACACCCGTGTTACCGCTGTTTCCGAAAAGGTTGACACTGCGCGAAAATTTTGCGCACTTTCTGAGTTTTGATGGAGGGCCAAGCCTTACTGGATTTGGGGCTCGGCTAGGCTCTGGACCACGGTCCATCGACACCATTACATTGCAACGGCTTGACGACAGCTTCAAGCACGCCTCGAAAGTTACTTGTGTGTAGTTTGAAAGTTGCTCAGTGGTAAATATAGCTCCTAGACATTCATAGACCTCATTTGTAACGTGTCCCGCACCTCGATATGTTCAAATCAAATATTTGAACGTCCTGAATGACCTGCAAGGCTTTGGCAAGACTGGTTGCCGGGATGTGTCTTGCCGACGGACCGTCGGCCCCGAGCCCCAAATCGTAATCCATCAAAACTCAGAAAGTGCGCAAAATTTTCGCGCAGTGTCAACCTTTTCGGAAACAGCTGTAATGTCTTGGTCATGATGTTCTTATTGTCCCACTTCTCGCCCACGTCCACGAGGGATTGAGGGCTGACGTTCGTTGGTGGGTTCGAGGAACCGTCCCAGCCGATATATTTCAATGATAGTGAAAGCAGTCCCAGGTCGTGCAAACGTTCTTCCCGTAGAGCCTGATCACAGGAAACCGTAAACCGCGCACTGAAGCGGCAGGCCCAATGGCAGTCAAGACGGTAATCTTGGGTACAAAGGGTGAGCGCAGCAAGAAATAACGATGCAGTGGAACCTTGCCAGCATATCCGAAGACTATTCTGGGGGCAGAGACGACATGGTTCTATTTTGACGAATAATTCCGAGTTCAACAACAGTGGAAGCGTCCCTGAGGAGGTGGACAGCAAACGGAGGCGGTGAGCCTGAATCTTCGTCGGAGACTGGGATGTCCAGCTCAAAACACCGAACATTGTGGGTAAGGCCGCGAAACGATTCGAGGAAGGGGTTGGCCAGGAATCCATCAGTGTGATGAAACCGAAGGTGAGTGATTTGCGAATCGATGGTGATAAGACTCAGGGAGTGATTTAGAGAGTCCTGGTCGATATTCAGAGCCCCCAACACATTCTCGGACGAGGTAGATCGCATGAGACCGAAAGACTGCCGACTTTCCAGGAAGACGCTTTCCAGCCGAGGGTGTCGCGCTAAAAAGTCGGATTTTAGGACGAGAAGGCAGCCGTCATACGAAAACTGCCTCAGTTTTGGATGTGTAGAACTAAGGGTCACCCCGCAGGGACCAAAATGCGGAAAAACTAAAGACAGATCTTCAAGGTCGCAAAGAGCGTCGAGCATTGACTGCAAGGGGCCACAATCCCAGCCCTGTGAGTCTATCATGTTCAACCGTAAAACTCGCAGTTGGGTGAAGCAGGTGCGTGTGAGAGCGCTCTAATGAATGTAAGTCATTTCATGGGGATCTAAACGCTGAAGAAGGCCGAACACACTCAGTGATGTCGGGAACGTATATGTCAAGCTCCTGGAGGAAGCCCAATGCCGAAGCGAGCGCGGACCAGACGTCTCCACGCAGTGACACATTGTACTTCCGGGGCGATTTCCGCGTAAATCTGACGAGCGAAGCATACTGGGAAATCACATTGAAAACTGCGATGAGATCCAGACACAGGTTCCCAACAGGGCGGCGCGAAGCGGGCTCTCTGATGAAATCTCGCTCGGAAACAAAAGGGATCTGCCGCAGGCGGCGATTCTAGGATCTTCGCGGAACGTTGCAGCAAGTTAGTCGACGAAATCGAGTCTGAGGTCGATGTGACTGAAGAGGCGGGCTTCACTGCAGCACGCGTGAATCGATCGATGTTGGACAAGGAGGAGAGGTTTATAGAATCCTCTACAAAGGAAGCAATCTCGAGCTCGGGTGGGCCATTCTCGATGACGTCTGAAGAGAGTTAGACGAAAAGTGTCACCGTGACAGCTGGAGCCTGGCGAAGACCAAATTGGTTCGGTGATTGCCGAACATTTGACACTGTAAGGTCGGGTGATGCCGAAGGCGAACAGACCCCCAAGAATTTCCTTGACTCGCTTACTTCACGCCGAGTGGAGTGGATGAAGTCTAGAATTCAAAAAGACCACTGAACTACGAACTAACTACTGTCTACAATGTCCTTATTCCTAATCTAGCCATTTCCCTGTTTTACAAGTCAAAACTGATCCTGCGGCGCAGGCCGCAGCCAAGCCGCAGCCCATTCAGCACTGCAACAGATGCAATCAGCATTCATATCCGTTACAGGGATCCTCAGTTTCAAATTCCAATGTTCGCAATTTTGGGCAAAAAAAATTGCTGCGGTGAATAGAACAGAATATTTGATCTTTTCATTGGTTCATTTAATTGGCATGATCCTTGAGCATTAATTTAGCGTCAAGCCATGAACGTCAGGATTTCTTTTCCTATCGCTGCCTGGATCCTGGCCCGTGCTCCAGCTCGTCTTGCGCGTGATTAAAGTACAATTTTTAGTCCTCAGTTCAGTAGTCTATTAGAGGTCCAGATTACAGGGGACGATCAGAGACATTTCAACTTCAACAAGTCAGCCTGAAGGAATGTAACTGGGTGCCAATACGCCTTGGGGGGGAGAAGTCCGCGGGATGTTCCATCACGCTGCTCTCGTTCAATTCGGTAAATGATAAACAGTTTTCACTGCACCATCCATTTCTGTATTTCGCCGAGTTGAAGCCAGACAGGAACGTTCCGTTCCCTGCTATTTACCTTGGATTGTTGGGTCCCCGGCCCGGGCAGAACAATTCAAATATTCGATTAGAGACCGGGGTGTGTAATTTATTTTCTCTCTCGCAGCATCATGGGACTTAACGGATTTACCCTTGTGTGAATATAACTTGGTCTGTGCTTGCATTCCATAACACCGTAGTTTGTGTCCACATAAGGATTCCCGTTCGATTCGGGACCGGGCTATATTATACCTTGTTCAGTGTTTTTGCAGCTTTCCCGAGAATCAGAAAGGAATTCTGTCTTTTCAGGAACAAGTTTGAACAATCAAGCTCAAGGTCCAGAATGACGTGCGTCTGAATCTTGGTTGAGGTGCATCAGAACTTGGAGTTGTGGCGTGCATCGGAAGTGTTTTTCTGGAACAGCACTATGCTATACTGCTCAATTGAAAAACCATTATCATTAGCTGGAGCTGAATTCAATTTGGAGAAAGCAAAACTTCGCACGACGTCGACGTTGATTCGAACAATCTGGTAGGGCTTGGTCGCAGGGGGTCTTCACCCGCGTTCTGTTTGTACCCTATGCTCGTGGCATTGTGTTTGCGCGGGATTCCCGCTCAATTCGGGACCAGACCATGGCGGAGGAATCACGGTTATTACTTTTTTGTTCACGGAAGCCGGGAGCCAGAAATGCTTTCTAGTGCTCACATCAAGACAAGACTTTGAGCACCAAGTTGCAATTTACTGGCATGAACTTGGTGAAGGGATCATCAGGATACTTAATCAGAGAGAGACACTGAGAGGGACTTATGAGTGAAAATGCTCCCGCCACACAAGGTTCAAAATGGTGTACATAGAGCTTGGTAGCAAAAGGTCTGCGCCTGTGTTTCATGTTGTGCTGCATCCTGGGATTTGATTTTTGCAGGAGTTATCCCGTTCAATTCGCGACCAAACCACATAGAGGAGTTTAGCGCCTTTTCTTAGAACTCTGTGCGAGCAAGGCGGCGATTATTTTGGGTTTAAAGTCCTCGGAGACTGCGTCTCAAAATTGCTTGAATTAGTCAAGGGGCAGGATTATACCAGCAAGGCTTGGTTGCAGGAGGACTGCACCTGCGTTTCATGCCAGTTAGCTTCCCTTCAACGTTCGCAATGGGATTTCCCGTTCGATTCGGGACCAGCAGTGGGAAGTTTTTTTACACCCATAAAACAGAAAATATTGACCCATTTGCGTCAGCTCGTGTCGTTCCGAATTTGAACACCGAGTTGCAATTGACTGACATTTTGGCCAAGAGACATTCGACTCATTTGAGAACCACTTGTGGAGGGCGAAGAGTTCAAAGCTTAGACTAGAATACAGTACAGCGACAACAATCGGCGAGGCGCACATTTAACACATCCGTTTCCTTTGAATCATTATCGTTCTGAAATTGAACCGAGTTTCCGAAATTGGCACGCGTTATTTGCGCATGTGTACGCGGCCCGCGTCTGAGGCCACGTGTCTACTCTCAGCATTCCTCTCCGTTCTGCATTGCCATCTGGATTCTCACTCGCCGGCGCCTTCCCTTCTCCACCTTCATCAACCACTACAAAACTGGGCAATAAAATCGGCACCGCACACCCGAGGCCACGCTCACCGCTGCCGGTCGGCGGCGGCGCCGTTGCGATTGGGTAAGTATTCCGCGCTCGAGGCTGGGTCTGCGTCGTTGAGTGAGTCGGAGGGAAGGGAAGAAGAAGAGCAAGGGTGTGTCTGAGACCACTTCCACTGCCGCCGTGGAGACAATACCGGGATACCAGACCTCGAGCCCTCCGCACCCGCAGCAGCATCGACCAAATCCAAGGATTCTAAGGCGAAATTCAAGGCCTCCCTCGGCGGCTCTCTTCCAGCTTCATCTCCGCAACCCGCCTTTCAGCTGTCCGCGCGAGCGCATTCTTCCTCCCAGGCAGGTTCGAGCACACCGAGCTCGAGGCGCAGCCGGAGCCCCATGGGTGAGCAGCCGCGGATATGAGTGCGGGACGGTTCGCGAGGTGCGCGCAGTCTCGTACCCCCTTCGTTCTTGCTTCTCCCTTTCATTTTCTTCTTTCCTCCTCGAGCTTCGTTTCTGTTTTGGAGTTTGGTGCAGTTGAGCGAGCGGTCTGCTCCGTCTCGTGTCGCCGCAGTTTGTAAAGACGTGTGTGTGCCGAGTACATGGCGGTTGAGATTCGGGTAACCGTGGTGATGGTGCGACACGAGTCGAGCTCTGCGTGCGGGTGCGAGTCGTTTCTTGCACAAGCACTTGCCTGCTTGCGTCCATAGCGGCGTAGCCCAGGTGGGATGCATCCCCGGCTCGATGGGTGGTCGGGTTATCCGTGGGAGCTGAGCTGCATGCGCGCTCGTACTCCTTTTTTTCTTCCCTGCTTCTCTGTCCCGCATTTGTTTTTTCCCTCCTCGAGTTTTGTCTCACCGTTCTGTCGAGTGGGGCTTGGTGCGCTCCTTATGTGCGCTGCATCCACAGCTCACAAACATACAAACACGCTGTGAGGACGGTGTGCAAAAGGACGCCCTGTTTGTGCGGGTGCTGATCCAGGTCTGGGTGCCAGTCGCGACCCCCGGGCGAAACCCTGGCGTAGAGTGGCCTGCGTTCGCAGTCTGCGGTGCGCGCCGATGTAGAGGTACCTCGTACCGTATTCGTGCAGGGTCCGTATCTGAAGAGGAAGACGCGGTCGATAGTGGTGGTGTCCCGCTACGCATTCTACATGTGCCGCTCGCGGAGTCTACAATATATCCCTGCTTCAACATGGAGATAAATATATTCTCGTTGAATTGTACAAGTATCATAGGAAACAATGGCCTTGCCCCTGAATCTGACGCTGCGTACCATGCAATATTGTTTCAGATTGTAAGCGTGTCCACTCGCGCGTTCAAGAAACTTGTTGCGGCGACGGCTAGTACACCATTCGGTCACTCACTCATACTAGTGAGGAGGGCCGTTGCGACGGTAAGACTGGTGAAATCAGTGTTATAGAAATTGCAGGGGTATATGCGTAATGTACTACTAATGCGGCTGACTCCCGGATGGATACATGTTTGTTGGAACAAACCCGTGGCGGAAGAGACTTTCGAGTAGTTCGTTGCCCCGATCTCGAATCATTCTTTCAGAACCAAGCAATCGTGGAACGCGGTCCAGAGCTCTTGCATCGATCACCGCTTTTCTTCCAGAAAAGGGTCGGCTGATCTCCGTCAACGCATATACCGCCGCGTGAATAACGTAGCTGTCTTCGTCGCTGAACAAGTGAAATCAGAGCTAGGTTGGAAAATAATAATAATTATACTCACAGCAAGAGATTAACCAGCTGAACGTAAATTCTCGATTCAAGGATGGCCTGTGGAACAGCTGGGATCTGCCTATGCGATGCCAGTCTTCCTACCAGTCGGCAAGCCTGCGTCTTAGCAAATGTGCGTGGCGATTCTAGTAACTCTGGCACACTGTCCAAAAGTTTGGCATCAAGGAAGGCCTGGGCCCTGCCTGGGGAACGGACGGCCTCTGAGAAGGCCCACATAGCTTTGTTGACTACCCCGTTGTCTTCGTGGTCGCTATAGTCAAGTTAGTGTGGAAAGTTAGTGTCGCGTTCCAGAACAGCAATGGGCACCTCACCAGATGAGATGAACCAGTTTTACACCGAAGTTCGACAGAGCGGTGGATGCAGTGATTTTGTCGATCGCCAAATTGCCTAGTATCGTGCAGGCCTGCATGCTAACAATTGGGTACGGCGAGTCTAATAGCTCTGACACACGATCCAAAAGTTTGGCATCAATGAAGGCCTGGGCTCCGCTGGGGGAACGGACAGCCTCCCAGAGGGACCACAGAGCTGCTCCAGCTACGTCGTCGTTTTCGTCGCTGTGGTCAAGTAAGAATCGTGTCCCGGAACAACAATGGGCACCTCACCAGATGAGATGAAGCAGTTTCATGCCGAAATTCTGCACAATGGTGGACACGGTGATCTTGTCGATCGCCAAATGACCTAGTATTGTGCAGACCTGCCCCCTGATGAATGGGCGTGGGGAATCTAGTAGCTCTGACACCCTCTCCAAAAGTTTGGCATCAACGAAGGCCTGGGCTCCGCTGAGGGGACGAACAGCCACGCAGAGGGTCCATAGAGCTTTTGCGACTATTTTGTCGTCTTCGTCGCTGCGGTCGAGTGTGCATTGTGTTCGCCAGATGGGATGAACCAGTTTTATGCCAAAATCCAACAGAGTGGCGAACACGGCGGATTTTTCGGCTGCCAAATGATCCAGTATCGTGAAGGCCTGCGTCCTAACAAATGCGCGTGAGGATTCTAGTAGCTCTGACACACTGCCCAAAAGTTTGGCATCAATGAAGGCCTGGGTCCCACTTGGGAAACGGACGGCTGCAGAAAAGGTCCACATAGCTTTTTCAGCTACTTTGTCGTCTTTGTCGCTGTTGTCAAGTAAGAATCATGTCCCAGAACAGCATTCAATGGGCACCTCACCGGATGAGATGAAGTAGTTTCATGCCAAAATTCTGCACAATGGTGGATGCGGTGAATTTGTCAACCACCATCTCTCCCAGTAATATGCAGGTTTGCCTCCTGACAAATGGGCGTGGGGATCTTAATAGCTTTGACACAGGGTCAAAAAGTTTGGCATTGGTGAAGGCCTGAGCTCCGCCAGGGGAACTGACAGCCACGCAGAGGGTCCAAATAGCTTTTTCAGCTACTTTATCGTCTTTGTCGCTGTGGTCAAGTAAGAATTGTGTTCCAGAACAGCAATGGGCACCTCACCAGATGAGAAGAAATAGTTTCATGCCGAATTTCTCCACAACGGTGGATATGATCGATGTGTCGACCATGAAATGTCCCAGTATCATGCATGCCTGCGCCCTAACAAATGGGTGCAAAGATTCTAGTTGCTCGGCCACACTCTCAAAAAGTTGGGCGTCGATAAAGGCTTGAGCCCCACTTGGGAAACGGACGGCCGCAGAGAAGGCCCGCATAGCTTTTTCAGCTACCTTGTCATCTTTGTCGCTGTGATCAAGTAAGAATCATGTTCCAGAACAGTAATAGGGATCTCACCAGATGAGAAGAAGTAGTTTCATGCCGAATTTCTGTATAACGGTGGACATGATTGATGTGTCGACCATGAAATGTCCCAGTATCATGCATGCCTGCGCCCTAACAACTGGGTGCGAAGATTTTAGTAGCTCGGCCACCCTCTCAAAAAGTTGGGCGTCGATAAAGGCCTGGGCCCCACTTGGGAAACGGACGGCCACAGAGAAGGCCCACGTAGCTTTTTCAGCTACCTTGTCATCTTTGTCACTGTGATCAAGTAAGAATCGTGTTCCAGAACAGTAATAGGGATCTCACCAGATGAGAAGAAGTAGTTTCATGCCGAATTTCTGTATAACGGTGGACGCCGTGGATGTGTCGGCCATGAAGTGTCCCAGTATTGTGCATGCCTGCGCCCTGACAAATGGGCGGGAAGATTCCAGTAGCTCTAGAATACCATCCAACAGTGTGGTATCTCTAAAGGCCTGGACCACACTCAAGAAGCGGACGGCCTCAGAGAAGGCCCACGTAGCTTTTTCAGCCACGTTGTCGTCTCTGTCACTATGATCATGTAAGAATTGTGTTCCAGAACAGCAATGGGCACCTCACCAGATGAGAAGAAGTAGTTTCATGCCGAATTTCCGCACAACGGTGGACGCCGTGGATGTGTCAACCACGGTCTGTCCCAGTATCATGCATGCCTGCACTCTAACAGATGGGCGGGAAGATTCCAGTAGGTCTACGACACCATCCAACAGTGTGGTATCAATAAAGGCCTGGACAACGCTTGGGAAATGGAAACGGACGGCCTCAGAGAACGCCCACGTAGCTTTTTCAGCTACCTTGTCATCTTTGTCACTGTGATCATGTAAGAATTGTGTTCCAGAATAGCAATGGGCACCTCACCAGATGAGAAGAAGTAGTTTCATGCCGAATTTCTGCACAACAGTGGATGCGATGGATGTGTCAATCGCGAACTGTCCCAGTATTGTGCATGCCTGCACCCTAACAGATGGGCGGGAAGATTCCAGTAGCTCTAGGATACCATCCAACAGTGTGGTATCTCTAAAGGCCTGGACCACGCTTGGGAAACGGATGCCCTCAGAGAAGGCCCGATTAGCTTCTTCAGCTACCTTGTCATCATCGTCACTGATCAAGTAAGAATCGTGTTCCAGAACAGCAATGGGCACCTCACCAGATGAGAAGGAGTAGTTTCATGCCGAAATTTAACAGAGCAGCAAACACGGTGGATTCGTCGGCCACCAAATGCCCCAGTATTGTGCAAGTCAAGTGACGGACTTCGGGGAATGGCGATTCCAACATTTCTACCACCAGTTGCAGCCCAACGGGATCGTCCACCATCACACGACGACTTTCCTCGCTAGATCGTAACTTTTCATCCAACTCTTGTAAAACAATAAGGTTGGTTGAAGGGCTGACATATTTGTACCTGGTGCACTTGTCTCAATCATGGCATACCCAAACACAAAAGAAATAGTTCAAACCCAAGATAACTCGACAGAACTTGCAGCAATTCGTTTGAAAGTGCTTCACCCCGATTCTTCTCGATGAATCCCGCTGCTTGACGGTGATACATAAATCTGAGTAGCGGTTTTGTCGCGGCATGAAGATTGATCGTTGGACCATGTAGTCCTGGGTTTCTATCCGACCACCAGCTGAATATACTGGTTCGCGACTGCTGGCGAGTCAAGGGCTGCATGGGCTATGTGGCCTGGGGAGAGTGGAGGCTGGAAGTGCACAGCCTTAGAAACAGCAATAGATCATTTGATTGTAACCACACACAGCTGGTCTGTCATGAAGATCAGAACTCAGAGGTGCTGTAATAAGAACGCGGGCCGACTGCAGCGAAAGTTGGGAGAGCATAGAGTTCTCCTTTTTTCAACTTTCCTGAATCAAACATATGCAGCCGACCGCGACGCGACGCGCTTATCACGTGCACGCGGTCGTTTTAGAGAGGTTCTCACAAGAGGTGTGCGCAAGGTGTGCGGGCCGAAAGTCCTTCACAAACAGAACTTGTTCTGTATGTGCCTATTTGGAGGGTTTCAAAGGGGGGAGTGTCAAGAATGGCGCGTGGCTATGCACCTCTTTGCGGACGGCCCCGGACCGCTGTCGGCCCGGCCATTTCCGGTGACTCTGGACCATGAGTTTGATGAGACCCAAACGCGACCCAATGCGAGCTGGTCAACGCGTCAGCGTTGACCGAGCGAGCGTTGGACGCCCATCAACCAGCTCACAAAATTTCCGTAAGCACACAAGGCTTTGAATTATTTCTTGAACTTGACATAAAGTTCGATTCACAATTGTTGAAAGAATCAGAAATCAAACTCCAAGGCTCATGAAAGGAACTGATCTTTTAAAAACTTTCCTGGTAGATTTCTCCTCGTTCTGTTCTGTTCAAGTTCTGTTTGTGCCACGCCGCTTGCCGGCTCTCTCCAAATCATTGAAATCAACCTCCATAACCTAGGTGGCTGTACTCCCCTCCCTCGGTGATCGGTCCGACCGCCTACGGACCGGACTCCGCAGCCCAAGTTTTGCCGGCAAACGCCGACCATCAACTGCCCTTCGCTTGCCCGGTCCGATACAAGAACCGACAAATTAATGGTTGTGGGCTTTTCGCTGTGCTATAATATTCCAAAAACTACCTACGTCGTCTCAGAATATAGAAAAATGGAGGTTTGCCAATTGACTTTTGCAATCGGCCTTGCTGTTGAGGCGGAAAACCGAAGTTGGACTGAGCGCGAGCGAAATCTGAAAACGATCGGACCGGGGTCCGGGGCCGACTCCGGGCTTACGGCCGAAAAGAGGTCGATTCCACGGATTTGTCGGCCGCGCACCTCTTGGGTTCTCATGTTGCGCTAGGTCCGTATGCGAGACGAGATACTTTGATGAATTCAACTTCTCGAATCTTGATTTCTGCTTCTGCCTTGACGCGAACGATGATGACCTCCCGTATTCGGGGGGCATACATTTTTTGGTCGAGGTCGGTGAGTTTAGCGTCCTGACTCCTGAAGCCGTCACGCGTAAATGGGCTGACTGAATTTCTTTCCTCGGCAGGTCAACTTCTTTGAAAACGTCAACAAGCTAGGCTTGGTGCACGATCCTATACAAACTATTCACTTACTTATATCAGGACTTCGACTTTACCTTGGTCGAGTGTAGTGCCAAAAACCTAGTGATTTCTTGTATGAAATTTGACAACTGTGTTCCTTCCAACGTCCTTCCCCTTCGTGCACGCGCGAGTTTCTTCCGAGCAAGCCTCTCCGCATTCAGACCCTTCGCGTTCGCATGATATTGACCCGCGGTTTGGCGGAAGATGGTCTCGAGTAATGGGTGTCGCTGCAGGAGCTCCGACTGTCCTCGAGAGCATGCTGGAGGTAAATGAAAAACTGCCGTAGTTTGGGATGACAGGATCCGAGGGCCACTCAGCGAGGACCACGACACTGCGGAAATGAACAGTTCTTCAAGATTATGGAGGACGTTGAGCATTATCTGCAGGGAGCACAATTCGATGCAACTCCATTTCGCATCCACAACCGCAAAACTCGCAGCTGACTGTACTGAGTCTATGTGAGGGCTCTCTGACGGAGGGTAAATCATTCCACGAGCAAAGGACTGGATAAAACGGACCCAGGTAGGTTTTTCTGTGACGGGAATGTGTATATTGAGCTCTTGCACAGAACACACTGCCAAGGCGATCGCTGACCAGACGTGGCCGGGGTACTTCCAGTCCCTCCAACTCGGACTGATCAGGCTGGAAATCGCGCCGACAGTAATTTGCACAGGGTCTCCGTGGAAAGCTACAGCGAATTAATCGACGAAATCGAGGGGCTGAAGAAGTGGGATTTCGTAGCAAGTGAGTGGATCCACTTTGGATGAGGAGGACAGGATTGAGGATAGTCGACAATGAAGCAATTTCTTCGAGAAGCTCAAAACTCGGGTCAATATCGCGTAAGGCATTCTGCTCAGTCATGGAAGTAAGCAATGAAAAGTGAGAGATGTAGACGAGCACTCAACGTGCAATGGATAATTCGAGTGGAGGCAATAGCCTTAGGCAAAACGCAAGCGACGGGCGTGAGACGACCCGGTGTATAGAACCGGATCCCGACTTTCATTCCTAAATTAACGGATTTCAGCGGTCATACCCAATTCAACAGAGCATATTGAACACACTCGATTCGGGATTCAGTAGTAGGAGTCGTGGGCTTGTTCTGAGCAAAGGAAGTGGAATAAGCCAAGAATGAGCGCTCGCAGCTCCGATCTAGGATAAATTCCCCGACGATGTTGACACAATAGCGCAGAGAGGAAGCAAGAAACTATGAATTGAATCGCTTTTGTGTTTTAGCAGGTCCCATTGTCGAGCGTTGTTTGAAGTGTCTTGTCTTTTTCCATGCATCCGAGGGGACACGTTAAACAGTTCCGTCTTGACGAAGGCCGCCTGGCGAAATGGCATCGCGTCTGACTACGATAGCTTATCAAATCAGGAGATTGCAGGTTCGACCCCTGCGGTGGTCATTTTGCTCTCCACCTGTCTCCTTTTTATCTCCATTGTGTGCCTTCTGGCACTGGTTAACAAGCCCCCGAGTGCATCAACTGACTAAATGAATGGTCATGAACGAGCAAATGATTGTACGTGCGATCCATGTAATGTATGTATGCTGTATCTGTAAGTAAAGGAATAATGGATTTTGAATTGCAATTGGATTTTGGATTTCCGAGCGCCCAAGGAGTCGCTTCCACCGGTTCTCGTGGCAGCTGCGCTTCTTCTACCTCCCACCCTCTGGCCGCAGCTCGTTCGTTCATCCCGACTCTTTTCGCCTCCGCTCTCTCAATCGATCCCGGTCTTCGAACCCCTCTATTAATCCCACACCAACCTCCCGCCCGTATCCACGCTCGCAGTCATCCCGCCGCCCACCTTCGATTTGTTGCCGTTACCGCTTCCGGAGGCGGAAGAGGCGATTTGGGCTGTTGGGAGCAAAACGTCAGCAATCGTGAAAGGGGGAGAAGGAAAGTAAGCGATAGAGTGGAAAGACGCGGGGCGAGGGAGAGGGGGAAGGTAAGAGCGGGAGGGGTGGAGGAGAGGGTAGGCCGGAAGAAGAGTGGGTGGGGAGGGAATGGAGATTGGGAGAAGGGGAGCTCGACGGCGAAGGAGGGGAAGCGAAAAAGATTGCGGCGAGGGGAACGGGGATGGACGGCAGGAGGGAAACGAGACGGAGGCGCGATACACCTCCGCCCGGCATGCCGCAAGCAAAGACGTGGCCGCTCCTCTCCGCCCAGGGACGAGGGGAGAAGAACACCGCATCGCCTATCCAGAACCTCCCCTTCCTTTCCCGCTCCCAAAACTCAAAAGACAAAGACAAGCAACACTCACCCCGCTCCCTCTCCCTCCGATGTCTCGCCAATGCCGCCGCCTGGGCCTCCTCCGCCGCCGCCTTCGCCGCGCGCTCCGCCTCGCGCCGCTTTGCGTTCTTCTTCGCTTGCGCGCCAACGCCGGCTGTGCCCTCCGTGTTGGAAGAGGAGGGTTTGGGGGTGGTGGAGGTGAAGGAGGGTTGGGCTGTGGGGAAGGGTCAGCATAGAGCGGAGAAAAGGGGGAAAGTGGGAGGAAAGGGAAGACGAAAGTCGAGAACCGACTGAGCGCGGCTCGACACGACGTGCAGGCGCAGGTGTCGCTGGGGCAGACACGGGCGGATACGCAGACAGAAAGCGGAGGGTAAGGTGTCGACACCCGTTCCCCTCAGGCAGGACAACACGACAAGACAATGGACGCAGGCAGGTGATGTGGTACGGGGTGTGGTCGCGCCACGTCGCCACAATGCCTGTCCTGCACGAGGAGAACGCGATGTTCTTCACGAGACACCGCGGGGGTGGTACATCGACGTCGACACGGAAATCGCGAGATAGCAAGATGCTCCTCTGCATCCTGCCACCGTCATCGTCATCTTCCTTGACAGCGAGCACCCGCTCCATGGACCTCATACGTCCCGTACGAGTGCGGATACAGGTAGGGTTAACAGCTACCGGCACACGAGACGCGGGATGCGCAGGTCCACACCCGGACCCGACCTGCACAGCGCGCACGCACCCGGACCACGTACGCGCCGCAGCGGAGCACATCCCTGTCCCCGTGTTCGTGTCCCGTGCTTCGCTCGGTCGGGAATCCCGCCCGCAAACGGCCGGTATAACACCCTGGTCCCTCGAAGGAAGGAAAGGAAACAAATGGTAAAGAAGACGGGCGGGGGCAGGAATAAGAAGGAAGAACGAGCAGAACGAGCGCAAGCATTGCACAACCCGCCCTCGTCCGCAATGCACCCTACTGCGAGCGTTTCCCCACCGCGATTCGCCTCGACCCCACACCCCGCCTCCAAACGCCTCTCCACCATCCCCGTCGAGCCCCCACCTGCACACCCGCGGATCTCGGACTCCACCCCACTGCGAGCGTTTCCCCATCCCGAGTCGACTCGCGGACGGACCCGCGAACCCGGTCTCCAAACGCGTCTCGACCATCCCCGCTGAGCCTCCGGCACCCCTGAGGCTCATACACGTATGAGCCCCTCATTTTGAACCCGGGACTTGAGCTCGGCTCGTTCCACCATCCCTACTGAGCCCCGTTGCATCGCACCCCGTACCTCGTACGCGTGTCTACCGCACGGACTCGTAGGCGTTTCCACCATCCCCGTTAAGCCACGCCGCCCCACCGCGCACCATTGTGCACCCCACGGGTCGAGCACTCAGCCCTCAGCCTGTACCTGGGACCCGAATTCGTACGCATCTCCACCATCCCCGTCGAGCTACATCGCAACGCCGCGCACCCGTCTGGATCCTATGGATCGGGCCCTCCCCGCATCCCAGACCCTGACTCGTACGCGTCTCCCACAACGAGGCGCTACCCCCGCACGGTGTCTTGTCCCCGATCCCGATCCCCGCCACCATCTGGCCCTTCCCGCGCGACGTCGGAAGGGAGACACGATACTACTGCGCTCCCGTCATGCCGCGAGTACCACGGAATGGCAAGGCGACGTCTGCTCCCCGGCAGCTCAAGCACCACACCCGTCAAAGGAAAACATCGCCAAAAACCCGTAAAAATGAAGGCAACGTACCTCCTCCCCTCTTCTTCACGGGCACGAAATCCCACCCATCGTCATCCTCCCCTCTCTTTGTCTTCGGCATACAAAGACGCAGCAGCAGCGTCCGCCGCATCCGCAGCGTCGGCGGCCGCAAGCGCCGCGAGTGCTTGACGCATCTCCTCTTCGGGGTCTTCCTCGCCTTCCCCTGCTCCCTGCAGCTCGGCGTCGGGGGGCGTCCTCTTGCGCGGGAGTGGAGACAGCGGGTGGGGTGGCGGTGGAGGTTGCTGTAGGAGGTGCCCCCGAGGAAGAGCCAGGGACGACGCGCATGACGCGCGCGAGGGAGGGGTAGTCGGGGGAGGAGGCCGGGAGCATGCTGCGATTACCATAGTCAGTATGGGCATTTCGAGTACGTGGATAATCGAGAGGAAGGATAGGTGGAGGGCAAAATGGTAAAATAAAGAACGACAATGAGGGGTGCAAGCATAACAGGGGGCGAGGAAAACACAAAGCGGGGGGAGAATGCAAAACCCCAATCGCACATAATCCGAGCGGATGACGAAGAGTGAAGAAAGAGAAACGTGTCGACAGCGAGCCAGCCAGCGGGCACTGCAGACCCACACCACCACAACGCAGACAGAGACGGAGACGTGCGCAGAACAGGCTGCCTCGACACGCCGCACATCTTGCATATGTATAACGAAGTAGGACAGGACAGAAAAGGCGAAATGGCGAAAAGGTAAAAAGGCCAAAAACGAGAATGGGGAGGATACATCGCAAAGAACCAACACGCCAGCGTTTCGCGAATACAGCGACCACGACAGTGACGGGGACGACTCCCCCGAAGCAGCACAGCACCGCCTATCCGTCCCTCCCTCCCTCCCTACCTCCGTCAATCGCGTCAAAAGATAAGAGAACGACGATCGGAGCACCCACACCCACGCCCGCGCCCCCCGGAGAAAAGCACTCCCGCTGGTCGACCCGAACCCGACCCGCGTCGGGGAGCGAAGACGCGAAACGCAAGGAGATAGGGACAGGGGGCGGGCATACAGGGTGTATGTAGGTGAACGGAGAACGGAGGCAAGGCAGGAAGCACGCAGGCCGCGGACGACGACGGAACGCAGAGTCACCAGCGGTCGCAGCCCTGCGTCGATACATCCCGCAACGAAAATTCGGCGCAGCGCAGTACCTCCACCCCGCACCGAGGAAAACGCAAATGAAACGAGATGAGATGATATGCAATGAAAGTCAAAGCCTCCACCGCCCCGACGCCCGGCACGATCCCACTCATCCCGACGTCAGCCAAGCCCGGCGGCGCGCGGATGTGAGATCCACATCGGTGCGTGGGGCGAGGAGCTGCACGCGAAGGTACGGGGCGCAGAGAAAAGGAGAAAGGAAGGTATGTAAGCTGAAATGAGGAAGGATCCCCGATCCTGATAGAGTAGGACGGGCAAGCGAATGTCGCGGGCGCAGCACATGTACCGACCGCCATCGCCGTCGCCAGACAGTGGAGACGCGTCCCGGAGAATGAGACGAAAGGCATCCCATCGAAACAGAATCGTATCCCGGAAAACGAAACGCATCTCAAAGAGAAACGCATCCAGGAAAACGAAACGTATCCAGGAAAACGAAACGTATCCCCCAAACGAAAAACGCATCCCTCCGAAACAAAAACGCATCTCGAAAGAGAAACGTATCCCCCCCATACAAACGCACAAAACTGGGACATGGAAGTCCCTCGAAATGATCCCGGACAACGCACGCATCCCGCCAAATCCCTCGAACCGACACCGAAGAACGCAAGCGAAGAATGAACCCAACGTCTCCGAGCGCGCACGTGAAGGGAAGAAGGAGGAACGAACGCCGCTTCCCGCCCTCTCCCCAAAACCCAAACGACAACAAAACAAAAATGGGGAAATGGACTGGGACTTACTCATCAACGCCCGTCTTCCTGGCCTTCGGCAGCAACCGCTCCGCCAGTGGGCGCTTCGGCGCGCGCATCCCCGCCTTGGGGGCGCATACCAGGCAGCGGAATCTCTTCCGCCTCTTCCTCGTCTTCCTCATCCCCCTCGGGCAAACTATCTTCGGTAAGGCTTGGTGCGGAAGCAGAGGTGGAGCCGCCGCCGCCGACGCGCGTCCAGCCGTCGTCGGTGGACTCGCCAGCGGCTGTGGATGCGGAGGCGGGAGGGGCACCAGCGGTGGAAGCAGCAGACTTCTTTTTGGACTTGGTTTTCTTCGGCTTCGCAGCAGGTGCAGCGTCGGCTTTTGGTGTAGCGGCGCGCGCAGCAGAGGCGGGTGCCGCCGCTATCGGTGTGACTGCGGCTGCGGGCGCGGGTACCGAAGCAGGTACCGCAGCAGGCGGCGTGGGCGTCCGCACCTCCGCATCCCCACTCGCACCCTTCGCACCCTTCTTGTCCTTATTCTTGTTCTTCTTCGAATGCGCCTTCACCGCCGGGGCGGGCTCTGGGTCCTCGAGCCCCGTGTGGTCGAACGTGCCCGGGAGGGAGGACGCGCTTGCCGCTACTGCTGGTGCCGATAGAGATGGCGTAGGGAGTGAATCGCCGAGTGAGGCCTTGGATTTCGCTTTGCTCTTTTTGGATTTCGTGGACGCTGGTGCCGCAGGGGAGGAGGGCTCCAGCTCCGGCGTCGTCTCCGTCACAGACACACCAGGCGCGGCGGTGGACTTGCGCTTGCTCTTCTTCTTCCCTGCTTTCGCTCCCGCGTCCCCAGACGACGTAGACGCAGAGGACCCAGCCCCGAGCGCAGAATACCCTATCGCAGCGGCGCCGCCGACGACGATAGCGGTGGTGATCACGGTTTCGGGGGTGATGCTGCTTTGTGCGGAGCCCATTTGCGCTTTTAGTTTTGTTTCGTAGGGACGAGTTAGGTGTTAGAGCTGGAGATTGGAGGGTGGAGAGGAAGGAGCGAATTAAGGCACAGGACGAGAATAGGCTTCCGGACGGACCGCGATTGGGACACGGAGGCAGAGGCAGTGACACGTGGCATCAAGCGCGTACATACGTGCAAATAACGCGTGCCTTACGCGTTGATTCGAGCCGCGAAATTTCTTCAAATCTCGACATGTACCGGAAATAAACCTTTTGACCTAAATAGAATGGATTGCGGTGTTTGAGCCAATGCAAGCAAAAAAAATGGAGGAAATATTCTCTCATGGCTTGACCCCGAATCGAACAGGCAACCCCGCATGTTTTTTTTTTTTTTTTTTGGAGCGTTTGGTGTAAGCAACGGCAACCCCGCATGTTAACCTTCAAAAGCTTGACGATTAGCGTACACAAGTGCAGACCATCTACCACCAAGCCGTTCCCGTGCCGCTCCTTTGCCGCTTTGAACTTTGAAATGTGCAAGCATTTTTGCGCGTATATAAATCACAGCCTTCTAGGCAACGCTCAAGAATGAGAACAAGTTCAGCAATGACTTGAAAAATTGGGCATAGATGCAAATAACGGGTAACGGTGCCTTGTTCGATTTACTTATTCATTCCAAAGGGTATAGCGACTGGGATCGGGGAGCGGATGTTCTAGCCTTGGAACCATGGATAATGCCTACGTGAACGGTGAAGCCACAATACTCCTTGCTTTCCTCAAGAATTCGTTTCTCCAAAATTTCCCGCTTGTTTCTTATATCTCGATCGCAATTACAGATTTCTAAATTAAATTGGTGTAGGCCAAAGCTCAGAACCGTCGCCGCTTGCACTTATCAGGGCAAGCAGTACAATATTCCTCTTTCTCATGATCATGATAACAAAAAAAGTTCTGGACTCGTATCACGGCCATGCCCCGAATCGAACGGGACTCCCTCTTACTTCGACGGAGACTCGGCCCATTCACCGCGGGTGCAGACCTCCTGCTACCTAGCCTTGTGCATGCCATTGTGAACCTTGTGTTGTGCAAGGATTTTGCGCACAATTTGTCTCAAGCTCAGGTTCCGAGATGTTAACAACAACTGGAACAGCGCCACATTAGGGCGTTTCATGAGGCCTTTTTTGAGTCTTTTATGACCGTTTTTTCGAAGCCTTTTTTCGAGTCTTTTATCGCTAAAAAACGATCAAAAAACGATGATAAAAGGCCGAAAAAAATGCGAGAAAAAACGAGGTCCATGTCATAAAAGGCCTTGACCCCTTTTATGCTCAAAGTCGAAAAAAGGAAGTGTTTTTTCGAGGTCTTTTTTCAATTCACCTTCGAAAAAAAGTTCAAAAAAAGGGTCTGAAAAAAGCCTTAAAAAACGCCTCGTGAAAACCCCTATTGCGATTCAGCCTCAATTTTCTGCATTCAACCCTTCGGCCAAAATTGAGTTCTTGCAACCTGGATTCCAAAAAACGTATTCGCGTCTCCGAGTCGATACGAATGAAAAAAATGTAGTATGGGATCCGAATATGGCTTGGCCCCAAATCGAACGGGCACCCTGTCTTGCGAACCTCTAGTAGTCGGCGATCAACTTACACAGGTGCAGACCATCTGCAACCAAGCTTTATTCACCTCATTTTGAACCCTGTGTTGTGCAATGTGGAAGCATTTTGCGCACAATTTCTCCCAAGCTCAGGCTCCGAGATATTATCAACAATTGGAACAACGCGGGCCTTGCGATTCAGCCTCAAATTCTCTGCATTCAACCCTTTGGCCAAAATTGAGCGCTTGCAACCTGGACTCAAAAAATTATAATCGCGGAATCTCCAAGTCGATGCGGGTGAAAAAGATGGGTTGAGAGCTCAAGAGATGGCTTGGCCCCGAATCGAACGGGAATCCTGTCCAAATAAGTACCTTTGTTGAAAACATCGATAGATTACAGGTGCAGACCTCCTGCTACCAAGCCTTACTCATCTGGTTTAAACCTTGTGCCATGCCAATTGCATGCCTTCTGAATGATCCAACATATCCTCCTGCCAATGGTGAAACAGTGTCCATCGCAGTGATAGTAGACACTACAATGCCTACGGCTGAACCACACCCTCACGTTCTTTCTGTCTTTCATTCTTTCAAATTGAATAAAAGTTTTCAAAAACGACGTGGCCTGGTCCCGAATCGAACAGGAATCCTGCGTACTTAAACCGGTTCGATGCTAACACAGGGACAGACCTGCGATCAAGCCTTTATCCATGCTGTCTTGAAGCTCGTGTTGTCTCTGTTCAACCACGATATTGATGTAGTGAGATGCAAAAAAGGATCAGCCTGGAAGATGCTCTACGGCTTGGTCCCGAATCGAACGGGACGACTCCTGCAATATTGCTCACAAGTCGAAGGCTCATTAAGTACAGGTGCAGACCTTCTGCTACCAAGCCTTACCCATACCACTTTGAGCCGTGGGTTGTGCAAGCGCTTTTTGCAAAAGTGATTGTCTCTCAGTCCCGACTGAAGTTCAGAAAATGTTTGCACAAAGACATGGGAGGAACCGAGCGTGCAAAGAGAAGAAACTTCGAATTCCTATTTGGTTTCGAAAACGTTAGGAGTAAAGCGGACCGGGGCCTGGCCCCGAATCGAAATGGAGTCCTCCGTTAAATTGCATGGAACTGGCGAATTGAGCACCGATGCATACCGCTGCTACCAAGCCGTATCCGTTGAACTTTGAACCTCAAGCTGCGTAAGCCAGTCGAACACGCACTTGAACTGTTTCAGCAAAATGTTCGTTCCGTGTACTGCAAGGCCCACGCCCGTAGAACCAAGAAGATCCTTCTGCCAATAAAAAGAGTAGGACTGGAAGGACCCCCATAGCCTGGTCCCGAATCGAACGGGATAACTCCTGCATGAATCAGATTGCGCGAAAGGTGCATCATCCAGCAGAGCCACAGACCCTCCTGCTACCAAGCCTTATCCATGCTGTCTTGAATCTTGGCCTAGGCTTGTGACTGCTTAACCACGATGTAGTGAGGTGCAAAAAATGACCGTCTCACAAAGCACTTCATGGCTTGGCCCCGAATCGAACGGGATGACGCCTGCATAAATCAGATTTTGTGAAGTATTGTGATATCCAGCGCAGGCACAGACCTCTTGCTACCAAGCCTTCCTCATATACGGTTGAACTTGAGGTTATGCAAACATTTTTCGTGTTTTGGCTCACAAGCCAGGTCTCACTCGGTGCTAGCACTGGAAACCCATGCAGAAAAAATATTGACTTTCCACAGGATAGGACCCAAGCCCGCAAGAGATATAAAAATTCCTTCCTTCTCATAGTTGCAAAAAGGATCCAACCAAGCACATCATGGCCTGACGGTCCTGACCCCGAACCGAACGGGAATTCTGGGCAAACTGCGGTCACAGTGGAAGATTAAACACCAGCGCAGACCTCCTGCTACCAAGCCTTATTCATCCAACTTTGAACCTTGGCTTGTGCGAGCTTTTTTCAGTCTCTAATACAAAAGCCGACACAATTTACTACCGGTGCTAAACGAAAATATTATGGTCCCTTATAAAAAGAAGTGTTCGAATATCCTGCTCCATGGCCTGGCCCCGAGTCGAACGGGAATTCTGCGCAGATATTATAGCCCGAGCACTCACATTAATGGAACGCAGGACAGACCTCCTGCTACCAAGTCGTACCCATACCTTTTGAACTGTGTTGTGCAAGCATTGCAGTTTCAGTCTCAATTTCACAGAAAGAGCAAAAAATGTCCATTGAGGCATTCATGATGGCCTGGTCGCGAATTGAACGGGAATCCTGCGCAAATAAGTACGCTCGTATCGAACCAAGAGAACACAAGTGCAGACCTCCTGCCGCCAAGCCTTATTCACACCATTTCGAACATGTGCAAGCTTTTTCAGTCTCTGATGCAATAATTGAAACACTCTGATTAATGATCATGCAAGCCCTCAAATTTTTTCGAAGCTCAATATGTACAATTCTTTGCCCGATATAAACTCTCCGACCAAAAGTAAATCCATTGTGTTCGAGGAAACACCAGTAAAAACCGATGTAACGGGCCCTCATGGCTTGGCCCCGAATCGAACGGGAGTCCTGCCCAAATAAGTGCGCTTATGGAACGTGTGATGGAATACAGGGACAGACCTCCTGCTACCAAGCCTTGCTCCTCTGATTTTAGACCTTGTGCCATGCCAACATTTCGCTTCTGAATGATCCAAATTTCTTCCTTCCAGTGGTTCAAAGATACAGAATGCGTGATGACCATTTTGTTGTATGCATCATAGTCTCTCATAGACAGATACCTTATATGAACACTCGTACCTTGCTATATAAATATGCATCACCATAGGAAGAGAAGCAGTCCTTAACGCTCTTTCTGTGCTTCAAATCCATTTTTTCAAGCTGAATACA
Source organism: Mycena sanguinolenta (assembly GCA_014462675.1). NCBI lineage: Eukaryota > Fungi > Basidiomycota > Agaricomycetes > Agaricales > Mycenaceae > Mycena > Mycena sanguinolenta. Next base: position 8,133,366 of record JACAZH010000004.1, on the reverse strand, counting down.
ATTCCCAAAAAAATGACGAAAGATGAAACAACTATGGTCTGGTCCCGAATCGAACAGGAATCCCGTATAAAGTGGTTTAATGCTGCAAATTGAACACAGGGACAGACCTCCTGCAACCAAGCTTTATCCACGCTGTTTGAACCTTGAGTTGTGCAGTGCAAAGTTAAAACCATGATGCGATGAGGTCCAAACAACGACTGTCTCACCGCGCGCTCCATGGCCTGGGCCCGAATCGAACGGGCACCCTGCAGCATATTGGTTGAACTCCGGCTTGTGCAAACATTTTTTGTGTGTTGTCTCATAGTCTGCTGTGTTGGGATTGAAACCCAGTGAGAAAAAAATATTGACTCCACGCACGGCAGGACCCAAGCCCGCAAGAAATATAAAATCCCTTCCTTTCCGGTTGCAAAAAGACAGAGGCACAGCACATCATGGCCTGGCCCCGAATCGAACGGGAATTCTGGGCAAACTGCGCTCGACATGGGAAATGAAAGACCAGCGCGCAGACGTCCTGCTATCAAGCCTTATTCACACCATTTCGAACCTTGTGCTGTACAAGCATTTTTTGCTCGAGTCAAACGCTCTGTCTCAGTTCCCGCAGCGCTTGGACCGGTTTATTTTCATTCCCTTTCCCCGTGTTCAGTTTCAGCCTTTCAGGAAAACGGATGCTGGTTCAATCGCAGGCCGGCCCGCTATTGCGGTCATTTGATCACTTGCCCTCAACTTTTTCCTGCCATAAATCTGTTCGCCAATTCTTTCTTCGCCAAATGGCGCAATCTGAATCACTCAAGTATGAGAGTGCACATATTAACTGCTCAAAATCCAATGCTTCCCGGCGTGCACGGATGATTGCGTCCCCCTGGTTTCTATGATTCAATAAACACCTAGCTGAGTTCACCAACATGGCTTGCCTTGGCCTCGAATCGAACGGGAGGGCCTGCATGTCAGTTGCGAGTCTTTCAACACTTACAATTATTTCCTGAAGCAAAAGCTGGCTGGTTTGTTAAAACTTGTTCCCGGCGCGCTGGAATTCTTCTGAATCTGGATTCTGCAAAAGGCGCGGTCTTGGCTTGGTCCCGAATTGAACAGCAAGATTCAAACAGCGACAGGAAACGGAATCCCCCAAAAATCAGCCGACGTGCGCGCTGCGAATTGATCTTGAAGTTCAAGCATCAGGCCCAAATCAGACTCCGATTGAATGCCGGTAAGTTCGGCAATCACCGAATGGACTTTGCTCCTACACTCTCTGTCAGCGTCGATTGCTCGGATCTCAGCGACACACATGAGCAGAACGGCGTACCCCATGAAAATTTCAGAGCTCATTCAACAGATTGCATCATTTGTCGAACATCCTCCAAACCTCTCGGCCGTCGCCTTTGCCTTGTCGAAAGTGGACCGATTCACGCGTGCTGCAGTGAAGCCTTCAGCCTCGTCAATCTCAGCATCGATTTCGGCGACTCACTGGCTTCGACCTTCCGCGAAGACCCCGGGATTGCTGCTTCATGCAGGTCGCTGTCATTCTGCGACTCGGAGCGGCATTCCACCAGCGAGCTCGCCTCGGACGACCACAGCCACCTCAAGAAGATGTACAGTGTGTCACAAAAATAAATGCGCACCCTTTTATTTTGCCATAATTCGGCAACTACTTGAGATTTTGAGCCAAACTCAAATGTAACATTGTTAAGAGAGCCGGCACCGATGTTCTGCATAAGTTGATCGCATCATAGTATCCTGATGTGCCATTAGACGAGGCGAAATATAGAAACCCATATTTTTTAGCTTGATAAATGATTTTTTTGGAGGAAATCTAAATCACCCAAATTGTGGCCTGAGATGTGCTAAGCAACTTGCCAAGTTGTATCATGCAAAAATATACAGGCAATAACTCACTACAGAGCCTGCAAAGTGGCTAAAAACAGTCAAAAATGCCCAAAACAGCGAAAAAATGGCCAAAATGGCCACTTTATAGGCTCTGCAGCGAGTTATTGCCTGCATATTTTTGCATGATCCAACTTGGCAAGTTGCTTAGCACATCTCAGGCTACAATTTGGGGGATTTAGATTTTCTCTGAAAAAATCATTTATCAAGCTAAAAAATATAGGTTTCAGTATTTCGCCTCGTCTGATGGCACATCAGGATACTATGATGCGATCAACTTATGCAAAACATCGGCGCTGGCTCTCTTAACAATGTGACATTTGAGTTTGGCTCAAAATCTCAAGTGGTTGCTGAATTATGACAAAATAGGAGGGTGCGCATTTATTTTTGTGACACACTGTATCCAGATCTCATGGCTGTTTTCAACGCGATTTTCAACCATAATACACTGCTCGCTTTGAGGTGGAGAGACCGAAAGTACAAGGGACCACGATGCGTTGGCATTGGGTCAGACGTTTGGTCAGCGATTGCGTCCGCATTGGGCTCTGTGGAGGAACTCGAACAGTACATTCACATAGAAAAAAATTCCTGGGTGTGTTTTAGTTTGGTTCTGTCGTCCCAATGTTCGTGGAACACTCACCTTCCGTCAGAGAGCCCTCACGCAGATTCGAAACAATCAGTTGCGAGTTTCGCGGCTGCGCAAATGGAGCTGCATCGAATTATGCTCCCCTACCGACAATGCTCGACGGCCTTCATAATGTCGAAGAAATGTCCTTGTTTCTGCAGTGTCATGGTCCTCGCTGAGTGACCCTTGGCTCCATCCATCCTAAACTGCGGTGGCTTTGGTTTACCGCCAGCACGCTCGTTGATGAATCCGATTTCCTGCAGCGACACGCAGGGCTCGAGAGCGTCTTCCTTCAAGCCGAGCAACCTTTCGCTTTCGGAATATTGTCTAGGAAGACGTTGCAGGTAATCTCGCTCGTTCGCTCCACGACACACATCCACCCACCTTCATTTTCATGATATTCATGAGGATCTGGCTTTACCAGAGTCGCGGTGGTTTGCTTACTGAGGCGCACCCTCATATGTCTTGAACTCGAGATTCAAAGTGTTGACGGTCCAGCTCCATTCCCTGCACAGATTCTTCCTTTACTCAAGAGCATCCCCTTCCTCATCGAACTTGGACCTCAGACATGCTAATAAGGCTCCTCTGAATTATGCGCTGTTGCGTTGAACATCAGCCCCAGGTAACAGACCGCTGTCCTCGATGAAATCCGCTCCACCCGGTCATTACGAGCGCTACGGTTTTCTCAGGGGCAGGCTCTACCACTGGCGCGTTTGGAAGACCTGGGACCGCTTCCACCGTCAGTGAAATATATCGGCTGGGACTTTGACTCACCTACGCACTGTATCGACGGTGAATCCCTCGTGTACGTGGTCGAGAAGCGGGACGATAAGAACATCGTAACCGACACGCCGCAGGTATCGGTTGATACTTACAATTCAATCCTTTCGGATGCTCGTATCGTTTTAATACTAATTGCGTCCAGGACTTGGCTACTAACAACTCTCGTATGTTGTATATAACGAGGTACATCTCCTCGACCTGTCGGAGTCAGCGAAACCTTTTCCTCATCCTCATATGGGGCATATCACTTCGACAGCGATGTGTGTGATAGGCGCGTCGCGTCGCGGCGTTGGTTCAGGAAAGAAAACAAAATGCAGAACTCTACAGGCTCTCTTGACTTTCGCTGCAGTCGGTCCCCGTGCTTATATTATAACACTTCTGAGCTGGGTTCGGATACAATGAAATGATTAATTACTGCTTCAAGGCTGTGCTCCCTCCACTCTCCCCAAACCACGCAGCCTATGCAGCCCTTGACTCGTCAGCAGTCGCGAGCCAGTATCTTTAGCTGGTGGTCGGACAGCAACCCAGGACTACGGGGTCCAACGATCAACCTTCATTCCGCGACAAAACCGCTACTGAAATTCATGTATCACCGTCAAGCAGCAGGATTCATCGAGAAGAATCGGGGTGCAACACTTTCAAGCGAATTGGTGCAAATTCTGACAAGTTATCTTGGGTTTGAGCTATCTTTTCTGTGCTCGGGTATGTCACGATTGAGACAAGCTTACACCAGGTGCAAATATGTCGGCCCTTCAACCAATCTTATGGTTTTACAGGAATTAGATGAAAGGTTACGATCCAGCGACGAAAGTTGTCGCGTGATGGTGGATGATCCCGTTGGGCTGCAACTAGTGGTGGAAATGTTGGAATTACCATTCCCTAAAGTCCGGCGCTTGACCTGCACGATACTGGGGCATTTGGCGGTCGACAAATCCACCGCGTCCACCGTGTTGCGGAATTTCGGCATGAAAATAGTTCCTCTCATCCGGTGAGGTGCCCATTGCTGTTCCCGACACGATTCTCACCTTACTACAGCGACGAAGACGACAAAATAGTCGAAAAAGTCATGTGGGCCTGCACTGCGGCCGTCCGTTGCCCCGGAGGAGCCCAGGCCTTCTTCGACGCTGAACTTTTGGACAGTGTGTCAGAGCTACTAAAATCCCCACGCCCATTTGTTAGGACGCAAGCCTGCACGATACTAGGTCATTTGGCGGTCGAAAAATCCACCGTGTTCACCGCTTTGTCGAACTTCGGAATAAAGTTGGTTCCTCTCATCCGGTGAGGTGCCATTGCTGTTCTGGAACACGACCCTTACTCGGCTATAGCGACCAAGACGACATGGTAGTCGAAAAAGCTATGTGGGCCTTCTCAGTGGCCGTCCGTTCCCCCAGCGGGGCCCAGGCCTTCATCGATGCCGAACTTTTAGACAGCGTGACAGAGTTACTCGAATCGCCACGCCCATTTGTTAGGACGCAGGCTTGCCTGCTGGTGGGAATACTGGCATCACATGTGCAGACCAGAAAAGCTGTCCTGAAATCGAAACCTTGCCCGCGGCTGGTTGTTCTCTTGTGGTGAACACGATTATTATTATTTTGCAACATCGTTCTTATTTCATTTGTCCAGCGACGAAGACACCCGCGTCGTTCACGCGGCGGTATATGTGTTGACGCAAATCAGCCGAACGTCTCCCGGAGCAAAAGCGGTGCTCAATGCAAAAGCTTTGGAGTACATTCCGCAAGTGCTTGGCCCAGAAACCATGGTTCAAGAACGGTTCTATACTTTGGACCTCCTTCCGCTGACAACAAATATGGTTCAAAATCGGTCCTACGAACTACTCGAAAGTCTCCTTCATCACGAGTTTGCTGTCCCAGCAATCTTGAGATTGAATATTTGCCCGCGTCTGGTATCCATCTTGCAGGCGGCGACGCCACCATTCCTATATGATTTCCACGAGATCGATTACACCAGTCTGACCGTGGCGACGGCGCTTCTGGCTAGAATAAGTGAATGGCCAGACGGTGTGTCGGCTATGGCCGATACAGCTGTCTTGAATGCAATTGAGTGGGTTGATTGTGAGCTAGCTCTCTCGCTGGATGGCGCTGCTCGGGCGGACATGCGCACAATCCAAGATAATGTTGCGCGGTACAAAGATAGGAATCAGACAGATCAGATTTCGAGGTAACGCCCCTGCGCTTCCCATGGTGCAACTCCCACTTAGGGTTTTTATCACAGCTGAACAATTCAACCAGAATATATATTTACTGTATCATTTCGACCAAGTGTTCACGGGGTGTCACCCGTCACCTCAAAAGTTCATTGGGTTTAGTGTTCACAAGCTGACCGTCACCGTCACTGGCTCGGCAAGTGTTCACGCCGCCAATCGGGTTCATGTTGCCAAGAAGCTCGGCGAACTCATACTGCATTTTTCAAGTTCGGTTCGGGTCCGGATAGGATAGGATTCGGTTCAGAACTGAATGGCGGCAATACTATACATGTACTGTAAGAAAGGTTTAGCTTTGTCGTCCTTTCTCTCTTTCATGGATATGGAAAATACCTTCGACATTCTCGACGACCGTGCCTCTTCATTGCCAAAATGTTCGAATTCCCGTTACTCATTCAAAACTTAGCCATAACAGGTTCCCAGCCAGCTCAGTTTTTCAGCAAAGATCTTCCCGACGTTAGCGACGACAACTTACGGATTCGTCTGCCGCACCTTCTTATTCCGGATGCAAAGACAATGCACAAACTTCTCGGGTGTTCCCATCGAAGTTTCCTTGATGGATTTCCGTCTATCGTTTACAGTCACGTCGGAGGTGCTGCTAGTCATTATCCGTTGTGGATACTGAAACACTGGGAGGCTGCGGATGCCGCGTCTCCTGTGCTTGGGCGTGGCCAGCGCAAGAAAATTGCAACTCGCCGTTATCAGGGTGCAGTTTGGGAGGAACATTAATTTTTTCATGCAATTTTGGTCGTCTTTTTTATCGAATTTTTAGTAGCCCAAAAAATCGTTTTTTCGCCCTTTTAGAGCTTCAAAAAATTAAGTGTTCATTGGTTGGCCGTCACCGTCACATAGGCCAAAAGTGTTCAGTTCACAGGCGGCCGTCACCCGTCACCTGAACACTTGGTCGAAATGATACAGTAATCCCATGTTGTAATTCTGAATTCAGCGCTATGCTATTTCCCTGGAACCATAGATAAACAATCTTCCCAAGACGAGGTGAACCTCGATTCACTTGTTGCTAGTGAACTGCGCAATTAGATTGTTGCAGCAGGATGCGCATATGCCGTACAAGCACATGCCGTCCCGTACAAACAAGCACACACTAACGCGCATGTCCGTACTAGGACTCGACCTGCGCAACACGCACGCACCCGGACCACGTACGCCGCGCGCACGCGGAGCACATGCAAGCCGCACCGCAGCACATCCCCGTCTCCACATCCGCGCCCCGTTTTTCGCTGGGGAATCCCGCCTGCAAACCGCCGGTGCACCACCCCGGTCCCAGAAAGAGACTCGAAAGAAAGAAATTAAAGTGATGAAGGAAGCGGGTGCAGGAGTAAGAAGGACGAGAAAAACGAGCGCGAGCATTGCACACCCTGCGAGCGTTTACCCATCCCGATTCGCCTCGCAGCCCCGCGAACCCCGCCTCCAAACGCGTCTCCACCGTCTCTGCTGAGCCCTGTGGCACCGCACCCCGACCCACCTGGCACGCCGCCGCCGTTTCCTGTACTAAACCCATAGCCCACGCGTCGCAGACAGAACCCTTGGGGTAGCCTCGCGAGCACGACCGCGGCCATCATCAGTCCATTGCGCCCACGAAATGACGGCCTCTCGCCAAGCAACGAAACAGCCTAGCAGCACCTCCCGCATCTTTCACCGCACTAGTGCCGCGGCATGCGCGTGCGCACCTGTACCCGTACGTCGTCCCCGAGTCTGCGGAAGGAGGGGCGTTGGCGGCGGGATGAAGGTGGCACGCGCCCCCACCTCCCCCATCCCGAGCACGCACGATTACCGTGGCCCAAAATACAAAAATGACAGCGCCAGACGCAAGAAAAAATATTTTTTAAAAACGGGTAAGACTGGCATTCTGAACGTGTACGAACGAATACCGCCGAAGGCAGAACGAGACGTGTTGCCCGCCGGCGGACAGCGAAGCAGGCGCACACCGCCAACAATGCACGCCGGTGCGACTGCGGCTGCGCGCGGGTACCGACGCAGGGACAGCAGCAGGCGGCGTCCGCGTCCGCGTCCGCACCTCCCCCTCCCCCACTCACACTCGCACCCTGCGCACCCTTCTTATCCTTGTTCTTGTTCTTCTTCGAATGCGCGCGCACCGCCGGCGCAGGATCCGAGTCGACTTCGAGCCCCGTGTGGTCGAATGTTCCTGGGAGCGAGGACGCAGACGCGCTCGCTGCTGGTACCGATAGAGATGAAGTAGGAAGAGATCGCTGAGGGAGGCTTTGCTCTTTTTGGATTTTGTGGACGCTGGTGCCGCAGGGGAGGAGAGCTCCAGCTCGGGTATCGTCTCCTTCACCGCTTGTTTTTCTTCTGACCTGCGTTCGCTCCGTCCCCGGACGACGTAGACGTAGATGTAGACGCAGAGGACCCAGCCCCGATGGTGCTTTGTGCGGAGCCCATTTGCGTAGATTAGGGGGTGGAGAAGGTGGATTATGAAGGTAAAGGCAAGGGCGCACAGAAGGAGCGAGTACTAGGAATTAAGGCAAAAGACGAGAATAGGTTTCCGGACCGCGATTGAGACACGGAGGCAGGGAAATGGACACGTGGCATCAAGCGCGTACATAGGTGCAAATGACGCGTGCCTTACGCGAAGCTCAACACGTGCAATTTGTTGCCCGCCATAAACTTGCTCTTCGACAAAAATTAAATTTATCGCTGTGTTTGAGTAATAGATACGCGTAAAAAACCAATCATACAACTACATATCACGGCCCGGTCCCGAATCGAACGGGCTGCCCTGCATAAACTCTCGTCAAAGCAGTATATTGAATACAGGTGCAGACCACCCGCTACCAAACCCTACATTGAATCTTGCGTTGTGCAAGCATTTTGCGCACAAGTCACAATCTCACTGCTCAGGTCGGATTATGATCGCTCTCCTATCGTCACGGTTTCATGGAATATACTACTGAGCGCACATGCATAACAATTTGTTTGCTAACAACCCGCAGCACGAGTCCTAAACGAATATCCGCTCTTTCTATGATTCAAAAATTGGTTTGAAAAAATGGCGTGGTCCCGAATCGAACGGGAATCCTGCACAAACTTTCGTCTCCAAGCCAATTGAGTACAGGTACAGACCTCCTGCTACCAAGCCTTATTTTCATTTTGTGTCGTACAAGCATTTATGGAACAAGTCTTAAACTCCATGAAACAATCGAAAAACGGCTACAGCATGCTTGCGTTGAGGAAACAGAATTCAACTCCTCTTCCTGTTTAAAAAAGTGGAAGGCTACCAACGCATGACCTGGTCCCGAATCGAACGGGAATCCTGCGTAAACGACATCCGAGAAGCCGAATTAAACGCAGGTGCGGACCTCCTGCTACCAAGACCTACCCGCACTCTTTAGAGCTCGGGATATTCGATGTTTCCGTGCACGCTCAAGATTTTGAAGGCCCGGAAAGGCGTAAAGAGATTTGTTAAACAGCTATAATGCAGGGCAGACAAAAACGCCATGGGCAATACGCGATGGCCTGGTCCCGAATCGAACGGAACTCCCTGTATAAACCGGGTTATCGCACCGACGAATTGAATACAGATGCAGACCTCCTGCTACCAAGCCTTGGTCCTCTTATCTGAAACCTCGTGTCATGGCAGCATAATATTCGTCTTTTTGTCGCACTCTCCCTCACAGCATTTTGACCAAGTTCTGAATGATTCAAAATTTCATTAGCTGGGTTCAAAAAATCGAAATGCAATGACAATTACAGTCACAGCCATGGCGATATATAGCTATAGGTGAGCCATTGACACACATTGGCGTTCTTTCTGTCCTTCATCCAAACTGGACAAAATTATAAAAAAAAATGCCGGGAGAAGAAATGATCATTCCTGGTTCCGACTCGAACCGGAATCCTGTGTATACTGGTTTGAAGCTGTAATTGAACACAGGGAAAGACCCCCCGCGACCAAGCCTTATACATGAAGGCTCAGTCTCAGTCTCCCAGACCACACTAGTCCGAGGATTTCAAATGTATCCAGTGTTTCACAAGAAGGGTAATTTGAAATATGAAGTTCAAGGCGTTTAGTTGGATGTTTGGTTCGTGTTCACCAACCCGACGAGTGTCAAAATCGAGAGTCAATACTCCTAGGACAATATTTGCGTCTTCCGCGAAGGAAAAAAGTATGTCCAACCTAGTCCGTTTTTAAGTTGTTTTTAAGTGAAGGTGTCCGATCGGGGTAGAACCTTATTACATAATCATGTTTTCGGCCACTTGCCCCAGTTCCTGGGCCTCAATTCAGTCTTCAGAAGGAAGCTGGAGGTGTTTTCTCTGAGCTTGAATATTTTTCAGATTTACGGGGATGCTGCAAATGAGTACGCTCGTAGAGAATAGGGTAATGGAATCATTGGAATGGAGCTGCAGACCTGCTACCAAGCCTTGCTCCTCTGATTTTAAACCTTGTGTCATGCCAACGTTTACCTTCTGAATAATCCAACATTTTCTCCTGCCAATGGTGAGACAGTGTCCATCGCAGTGATAATAGACATCGCAATGGCTACAGGTGAACCACACCCTAACGTTCTGTCCTTCATTCTTTTAAATTGAATAAAATTGCTAAAAAATTGATTCCACCTGCTATCAAGTCTTATCCATCCTGTCACAACTCAAAGTTCAACACAGGATTCTGGTGTTGAACTTTGAGTTGTGCCTGGTGCTCAGTGACCACGATACGGTGAGGTCCAAAAAATGATCAGGCTATAAATTACGCCTTATGGCTTGGCCCCGAATCGAACAGGATGACTCCTGCATGAATTAGATTATATAAAGCATTGCACCATCCGGCACAGGCACGGAGCTCCTGCTACCAAGCCTCATCCACTCCATGTTGCACCTCGGGCTGTGCAAAAAAAAAAACATTGTGCTTTGGCTCACAAGCCAGGCTTCACTCGGTGCCTCGGTGCTACCTCTTGAAACCCATTCAGAAAAAATCTTCACTTCACGCACGGCAGGCAGAACAAAAGCCCGCGGAAAATATAAAATCCCTTGCTTATCCCTGTACCAAAAGACAGAGGCACAGCACATCATGGTCTGGCCCCGAATCGAAGGGGAATTCTGGGCAATCTGCGTCGAAATGGGAAATTAAACAGACCTCCTGCTACCAAGCCTTACCTACACTAACTGGAACCTTATGTGAACTTTGTTTTCAGTCTCTGATACAGGAGCTGAAATAATTTATCACTAGTGCCAAACGAAAATGTTAGTGTCCTTCATACTTGAAAAAAAGAGCCTCCGAGCAGTTGAACCCCTTGGCCTGGGTCCGAATCGAACAGGAATCCCGCGCAAAGAACATCGACAAAGTCAAAACGGAACGCGGGGTGTCCTGCTACCAAGCCGTACCCATACCGTTTGAACTGTGTTGTGCAAGCATTGCAGTCTCAATTTCACAGAAGGAGCAAAAAATGTCCGTTGCAGCATTCATGATGGCCTGGTCGCGAATCGAACAGGAATCTGCGCAAATAAGTACACTTGTACCGAACCAAGAGAACGGAATTCAAGCCAACACAGGCCGCTTCCTTTTTCAACATCTCGCCTATCATGCATCAAAGTTCGCGATCCACATCAAGACGCGTTGTGCGCCATTGTTCCATTGTTCTTTTTTTTGGAGCGTTTGGTACAACGATTCTCAGTCTGCAGAAGCATTCCAAGGTCATCCGCTAATTCAGCTGGTTGTGAGCCCAGATTTCTTTGCTCAGGAGGAAATGCCGTTATGCACTAGGTCAAACCGTGTGGGACTCCGACCCAATGATATTATCCTATTCCTTGTTTATCAGTCATGGGTCGCATACCCACTAAAACCCCCTCGTATAACCAGTCATCTGGCAAAGAGTCCTCGTTGGCTAGAATACCACTATACCACTCCATGTATTGAGTACCACTTGTTTTTTTGAATGCTAGCTGGCCGAACTTGATTTTATCTGTCAGTAGTCGGTCGTGCGTGAGGATATTGTTGACTGACTTCAACCGTGCGCCATTGTTCCCCATCAATGGCTCTCTTCTCCTCCCACCACCATCCTGCTAACTTCCCCCTCGATATCTACCTTGCTGTTATGCTGCCACCCTACAAGCCCTCCTCGCACGAAAATATAACACCGTCTCCAATGCAGCACCCGGGCCCTAATCTATTGTATTCAAAAAATGCCAAACTAATTTTTCATGATGGAAAAGTAACAAGGAGGATGGAACATTTTCTGAACTGAAATTGTCCCAAAATGTAAAAGCTCATGAAAAAGAATATCTTTTTCCAGGTTCCGGATCAAACTTGTGGAAATTTTCTCAAGGACACGGAGAAATCAAGATTTTGTGTGGCCTCAGTAATTTTCAGCATTAAGCGGTCCATTGAAGATGGGCATTAAATGATGAACACTTCAGAGTCAATCCAAGTCAATCCTGGTACTCTACTATTACAACCGTAGGTTCAGTCACAGGTCACAAAGCCAGTTGAACTGAACCTATTCGAATTTTGGTCACGGTCACAAGGCTCCAGGAGGTGTGTTTTAAGGCAAAAAAGATCGGCAAATCCCGAAAAGTCGTCCAAAAAAGGAAATTGAACCTATCAAAACTTGAACCTAAGAGGTCACAGGTCACATCCCCTGAACCTACGGTTGTAATAGTACAGTAGCGGGCCGTGCCGCTCGCCGACCTTACCCACCTTATTTTTGGTAGTATGTTGGCGGCAATCATGCTGTGGTTTGGCGGCACTTTCCCTGTGTCCGGTACGATCAAATGATCCATCCAAGCTGTTTTCACGGCTGTGCACTTCCAGCCTCCACTCTCCCCAGACCACGCAGCCCATGCAGCCCTTGACTCGTCAGCAGTCGCGAACCAGCATATACAGTTGGTGGTCGGACACCAACCCAGGGCTACGCGGTCCAACGATCAATCTTCATGCCGCGACGAAACCGCTGCTGAGGTTCATGTACCACCGCCAAGCAGCAGGATTTATCGAGAGGAATCGGGGTGCAGCACTTTCAAGCGAATCGCTGCAAGTTCTCTCTAGTTATCTTGGGTTTGAACGACCTTTTCTGCATTTGGATATGCCACCATTGAGACAAGTACACCAGGTGCAAATATGTCGGCCATTCAACCAACCTCATGGTTTTACAAGAGTTGGATGAAAAGTTACGATCTAGCGAGGAAAGTCGTCGTGTGATGGTGGATGATCCAGTTGGGCTGCAACTGGTGGTGGAAATGTTGGATTCACCATTCCTCAAAGTCCGGCGCTTGACCTGCACGATACTGGGACATTTGGCGGTCAATGAATCCACCATGTCCATTAGTCTGCGCACCTTCGGCAATAAACTGGTTCCTCTCATCCGGTGAGGTGTCCGACATGACTATTCCTGAACACGATTCTCACCTTACCACAGCGACCATGACGATACAATAGTCGAAACGGTTATGTTGGCCTTCTCTGCGGCCGTCCGTTGCCCCGGGGGAGCCCAGGCCTTTATCGACGCGGAACTTTTGAACAGTGTGCCCAAGCTGATGGAATCCCCGCGGCCATTTGTCAGAACGCAGGCTTGCTGGCTGGTGGGACATTTGGCGGTCGACGAATCCACCGTGTCCACTGCTCTGTCGATGTTCGGCATTAAACTGGTTCCTCTCATGCGGTGAGTTGTCCGAAATTGCTGCTCCCGAACACGATTCTCACCTCACTCCAGGGACGAAGACGACAACGTTGTCGAAAAAGCTGTGTGGGCCGCCTCTGCCGCCGTCCGTTGCCCCCGGGGAGGGCAGGCCTTTATCGACACGGAACTTTCGGACAGAGTGCCAGAGCTGCTGGAATCTTCACGGCCATTTGTCAGAACGCATGCTTGCTGGCTTGTGGGAAGGCTCGCATCACATGCTCAGACCCGAACCGCCTTTCCGAATGGGCAGACCGTAACAGCTGTCCTGGAATCGAAATTTTGTGTGCAGCTGGTCGGTCTCTTGCGGTGAGTGTAATTATGATTCCTTTCTAACATAGTTCTAATTTTGCTGGCTCAGCGACGAGGATATCTACGTCATTCAAGCGGCGGTAAATGCGTTGATGCAGATCAGCCGAACCTTTTCTGGAGCAAAAGCGGTGATCGACGCAGGAACTCTGGACCATGTTCCACAATTGCTTGGTTCTGAAAGAATGGTTCGGGATCGGGGCTATGAGCTACTCGAAAGTCTCGTGCGCCAAGGGTGTGCTGTCCCAGGAATCTTGAGGTTGAATATTTACGCCCGCCTGGTATCCATCTTGGAGTCAGCGAGAGAACCACCATACGGAGACAAGTTCCATGAAACGGATTCGACCAATTTAACGGTAGCGACGTCCCTCCTGGCTAGAATGAGTAAATGGCCGGACGCTGTGTCGGCTTTGATCGAAACAAGTGTCTTGGATGCGATACAGAGGATCGAGTGCGACCTGGTTGTGGATAACAGGATTCAAACGTACATGCACAAAATCCAGAACAATATTGCGCGGTATAAAGACACAGTGGCAAAGGTCAGTGTTTGAGGTGAGCTTACTGCGCTTCTCATGGTATAACGCTTACTGAAAGTTTTTCTCATCACCACAGCTGTACATTGGGAGAAAATCGATTGTTGTGTTGTACATGTAAATTCAGCGTTATGTTGGTTTCTTTGGACTCATATCCGAAGACGCGGAAGGGGACGACAAACATCAAGTATCTGAACTCGACATAAAGATCACGTGTGCGTGATAGACGCGTCGCGTCGCGGGGTAGGGTGCTGTTTATAATTCCTCGGGCATTTATAAACAGTTTTTAAAGTTGTGCCCCTGAAAAAGCGGTTTATAAACGTGTTTATAAACACCAGCCACCAAAGAAGCTAAAATTCGAGCTTATCGGCCTCTCCTTCCCACAAAGCGCCTGCTGCGCTCTTTTTCCTCCGTCTGTGTGTCCTGCAGCTCGCTCCGACCAGCTAGCGAGACTCCCAATATTGTTGGCACCCAGAATGGGCTTGTCTGCGAGCAAATCTCAGAAAAAGGGAAGTCTGATGTCAACGCCTTCACGGTGCGTATGGATCCAAGTGTCGCGAAACTCCACACCCGTCATCGGGACTGGCGTACCGCATTGAGTTCCTCAAGCCCCGCTTCGCAGGCTGCGGATCTGGAGACGCGAGGCGCGCTATCGAGGTCAGCGCCCAGTACCGCAGGCTCGACCTTAGCTTCCGAGTTAGACTAGTCATTAGCCCTTTCACACTACGCCAGTTCAGCGACGGAGACTTGGACTTCTGCCCGGACTAAAAAAAATTGTGATATAAAAATGTGAAGATCAGTAACTGGAATCATCGACCCACGGCCTGATGGCTTAATACGACAGCCAGCCACATCAGAAATGGTGCCGGAGATGGCGAGCGGCGAACTCGTATTCCAACACAGGGGTCGATCTTTTTTTCCGGTTATTTTCGGCCCGGTATGATTACAGAAATTATAAACAGGGGGTTCCGACTGACCCACTTATAAACCAGTTTATAAACCAGTGTTTATAAATATGTTTATAAACCAGACTAAAAAAACAGCACCCTATCGCGGGGGGCAGTTGAGTTTCCAGGGAACCTCAACATACTGCGTCTTTGTTGCAGTCATTTTCAGTCATGATATGTCACAAGAAAGCTGTTGACTTCCCAAGGCTGTGTTTCCAGTTATCATTACAGCTGTTATGGAAAATAATGAGACTCGGACTGATCAGTTTTTTTGCCTACTTCTGCCCATTACTGGCTCCGGTGACATCTAGATCTGGATAAAATGTCCCAAATATAAGCTCCTTGAGACTGAGAACCATTTTTCGGACATTCCAAGTCCATCCCGGCGAGCAGGAACGATGTTTTTGCATGAGATTCACCGACCAAAGCCCAAGTCCAGAATAGGAACAATCAAACAGCATCGGCACAAGCCAGTAGCCGTTCCAAGCCTCGACAAGCGGCTACAGCCAGCTGGGTGCCTTACACCCAAATCACATCTCCTACCCTACCCAAGCATCCTTGCCCCTCTCCCCAGTGTGAAATTCTCTCAAAAGTCGAAGGTTACCATTTTGGGCATGATCGCGGAAAAAAATCAATCAGTCGCATTACTTTCTGGAACAGCTGTAAAATCCACTCCAATTCTTCCCAGACCATGCAGTCCTTGACCCGTCAGCCGTCGCGAACCAGCATATCCAACTGGTGGTGAGACAGAAATCCAGGACTCTATGGTCCAACGATCAACCTTCATGGCACGACGAAACCGCTGCTGAGGTTCATGTATTACCGCCAAGCAGGCCATCAGGAAAACCGCTATCTCCGGTTGCTATGCAGTGCTAGCGAGTGCTGTGCAGCACTGTGGAGTGCTATGGAAGTGCTATGGAGGTGTGTCATAGCTACAGTATAGTAACCTTCAATGGATCACGACCCATCAATGGATCATTCATTTATTGCACAGTACATACACACAGTGAGCACAATTCCTCTTAGACAGAGCATCGTGTATCCTATTCGCATCTCCTCAAAAAAATTTGGGTGCAGAAACCTATTGAAGCTCAAGTACGATGTGTTTCTGTGTGAATCAATGTCTGATTTGGCATCAATCAACTTTCCTTTTGGTCAATTATACCTCAATCGGCACAATATTGCCCTCAAATTATTTTTTATGCAATAGAGGACATTCTTGGCTATAACTTTTCTCTATACACTGAAGAAATCCGGCTCAGATTGCGGCTGCTACCAATTCCCTCAAGTCCACACGTGAAAGAGTGTGACACGTGCAGGCTTGCGCACCTGTTTCCTCCTCGGGTTTGCCCATTCAAATGGGCCAAACTTGCATAGGGTGTCGATATCAATCATTACAGTCCACATAGATCAGACTTCAGGGCTGTCAGAAGTAAATAGCAGCCTGAGACAGAGTGGGGTATGATGATAGAATGATTGGCTGCAGTGGTCGCAAGAGGCCGTGAAAATCCTGGTGCGGAGCTCTGAGAAGAGATACCAACCTTACAGGCCCAAACTGAGTGAAAAATCCGCAATTACTTGTCGTGCAGACGTCGAGGACGATGTTGTCGAGGTGGTGTGACAGCTTGATCCATTGAACGGAACTCGTGACATTTTGATCATTTGGCACATTCTTATTTTCTCTCCACATTCAAAGGTGCTAGCAATTTGTATTTCGCTGTAGTAGGACTTCTTATCAACTCTAGTTTGTCCCTCTTTAAATTGGGACTTTATGGTGGTCAAGGAGAACAGTTATGAATGAAACATCAAAGCACTGATCCATTGAAGGTTACTATACTGTACATCCATTTCACATAGTGCTATACGTTGCTGGAGAGGCGCTGACAGTGCTTGATAGCGTCATAGCTACATGGTTCGGTTTTCCTGATGTCAGCGGGATTCGTCAAGAAGAACCGTCATGCAGCACTTTCGACCGAATCGCTGAATGTTTCGTCGAGCTATCTAGAATATGAACTTTCTACATCCCGAAACGCAACAATTGAGATAAGTGCCCCAGGTTCACATACGTAGCCCCTGTGACCAGTCCTGATGGTTTTACAGGTGTTGAATGGAAAAAACGCGATTTAAAGTGAGAAGTCGTCGCACAATGATGGATGATCCCGTTGGGCTACAGCTGGTAATAGAAATGTTGGAGTCGCCATTCCCCGAATCGGAAGTCCGGTGCTTTACGTGCACAATACCGGAACATTTCCGCGTCCGCCGCTGTGAGGAGTTTCGGCATAAAACTAGTTCCTCTCATCCAGTCAGGTGCCCATCATTGTTCTGAGACACGATTCTTGACGAAGACGACAAGGTAGCTGAAAAAGCTAAGTGAGCCATCTCTGCAGCCATCCGTTTCCCAAGCGGGGCCCAGGTTTTTATCGATACCAGTATGAGGGAGTGGCCAGGTAGCGTGCCAGCAGTCACAGCAACGGGTGTCTTGAACGCAATTCACAGGAATAATTGTTACCTGGTTCTCCCATCACATTCAAAGGTTCGAGTGGACATGCTCACAATCCGAAACAATATTGCGCAGTACACAGAGTCAGATTCGGGGGTGAGGCCTTTGTTTCCCATGGTACTTGTATTTTTTATTCCACACGAATATATTTATCTCCGTGTTGCGGCATAAAAACATGGTAGACTCCGCGAGCTGAACATGTAGAATGCGTAGCGGGACGTCGCCAGTATCTAGAGCGCCACGGGTACGGGTACGGGGGACCTCCACATCGCCGCACCGCACACCATGCACAGCGGGCCACTCCACGCCGGTGCTTCGCCGGGAGGTCGCGACTCACACCCACACCCACAGCTTGTGCGCGCGCCGAATCTCGACCCGCACAAATACCACGTCTCTTGGCACACCATGCTCGCGCAGCGTGTTTGTGAGCCGTGGACACAGCACACATACGGAAGGAACGCACAGAGCCCCGCTCGACTGAATTCCGAGACAATACTCGAGGGAGGGAAAACAGATGCGGTGTAGAGAAGTAGGGAAGAAGAAAGAAATAAAGTAGGCAGCTCAACTCCTGCGCGCGCAGCTCATCGACGCGCATCGCGCCTGAGATACATCCCACCCGGCCCACACCGCAGAGGAGGGAGGCATCTGGTGCGGGAAACGATTCGTACCCGCACACGGAGCTCGACTCGAGCCACATTCCGTCAGCCCGGGCCGCACCACAGTTACCCCTGTACCCCGGACCTCGATCGCTTCCCCGGCACACCCACGTTTCCGCGAGCAGCGGTGAAAGGGAGCGCAACGAGCTCCGCTCAACTGGATTGGGCTCCGAAACGACAGGAAGAAAGAGAAGAGGTGGATGTGGAGGGGAGCAACAAGAGGCGATGCGGCTCGCCCTCAGCTCGTACACACCATCCGGACGAACAGGCGCCTCCGTGTCCATCGTCGCACCACGTACCGCGCCCTCCCCACCAAGCGGGTACCACGCCCCCTTTCTAGGACGAGGGACACCCCGCTGCTACGTAGCTACCCAGTGCTCATACCCATCACCATGCTCGTGGGCGCCGCAAAAGGGGAAGAAAGAACCGCGTTGCTCCTCAAAGGGAAAACAACTCACCCCCCTCCGCTTCACAGGCACGAAGTCCCACCCATCATCCTCCCTCTCCTTCTCTCGTTCCTCGTCGGCGTACAAGGAAGGAACAGCGTCCGCCGCATCCGCTGCGTCGGCGGCCGCGAGGGCTGCGCACATATCCTCTTCGGGGTCTTCTTCCTGCTGCGAGGAGACATCCCTTTTTCCACGGGAGTGGAAACAGGAGGCGAAGTGGATATTGACGTGGCAGGAGGAGCACCAGCACCTGGGATGAAGCAAGAGGGGACGACGTGCATGACGCGCGAGGGAGGGGTAGTCGGGTGTGGAGGCAGGAGAGCATGCTAGGAGAAAAAGGGGAGGTTAGTTAAAATTTCGAGTAGAGGTGCGATTGAAGATCAACGAAGAGAGGAGCAAGAGATATAGCAGTTCACATCCAAACCCCAAACTCCGAAACCAAAAACAAGAGGAAAAGAGAAGCGAGAAAAGGAGGACCTAAACAACGAGCCCCCAAAAAATACTCACTCATCAACGCCCGTCTTCCGCGCCTTCAGCAACAGCCTCTCCGCCAGCGGCCTCTTCGGGGCCCATCCCTGCTTTGGACGGATACCTGGCAAAGGGATCTCCTCCGCCCTCCTCCGCCCTCCGCCCTGCGGGAGTAGAGGACAGCTCGAGGTCGGGTATCGTCTCCGTCGCAGCCACCGACTTGCGCTTGCTCTTCTTCCTCCCTGCTTCCGCCCTCACGTCTCCAGACGATGTAGACGTAGAAGCAGAGGACCCAGCCCCGAGCGCAGAGTACCCAATCGCAACGGCGCTGCCGACGACGATGGCGGTGGTGAGCACGGTTTCGGGGGTGATGCTGCTTTGTGCGGAGCCCATTTGCGTAGATTAGGGTGGAGAAGGTGGGTTATGAAGGTAAAGGCAAGGGCGCACAGAAGGAGCGAGTAGTGGGAATTAAAAGGCACAAGGCGAGAATAGCTTTCCGGACCGCGATTGGGACACGGAGGCAGAGGGATTGACACATGGCATCAAGCGCGTACATACGTGCAAATGACGCGTACCTCACGCGCTGATTCGAGCCTCGAAATTGCTTTAAAGCTCAACATGTACAATTCTTAACCCGGCGTAAAATTCAGAAAAAAATTGAATGCATTGCGGTGTTTGAGACAATACGAGCAAAAAAACGATCGAATACATACCTCAATGGCTTGGCCCGGAATCGAACAACGGCTGCTAAAGCGTATGCGGGTGCAGACCTTCTGCTACCAAGCCTTACCCATTCCGTTTTGAATCTTGTGTTGTGCAAGCTTTTTCAAGAAGTCTCTCGGACTGATATAACAGTTGGTTCGTGCAAGACTCAAAACTTCTTCTTAACCGGACGTCAACTCTTCGAAAAAAAATTGAATCCACTGCGGTGTTTGAGTAGATACGAGAAAAAACCAATGGACTCAATTCCCATGACCTAATAGCCCCGAATCGAACGGGCGCCTGCATGTGAAAGGTTCCAAATGACCAACAGACACATACGCAGGTGCAGACTATCTGCAACCAAGCCTTATTCACCTCATTTTCAACCTCGTGTTGTGCGAGCATTTTGCGAACAAGTCTCAACCTCAGGCTCCGAGATATTAACAGAATTCATGGAACAACGTGCGCCTCAAGCCTCAAATTCTCTGCATTCAACCCTTCGACCAAAATTGAGCGCTTGCAACTGCAATTTCAAACAAGTGTATCTCCAAGTCGATACGAATGAAAAAGATGCCTTACGGGATCACGAGATGGCTTGGCCCCGAATCGAACGGGTGTCCTGTATATTATAATCGCATGCGCGAGAGCTGTCATAGAGAACACAGGTGCAGTCCATCTGCCGCCAAGCGCTATTCCTCTCGTTCACTTCCTTGAATATTACGGTGGAAACTCCACCAACTTGGTCGAAGACGTTCTGAATGTTCCAGAATCACTCGACAAACCCGAAATGCTGCCGAATTTCCTCCTGGTTGAAATTCAAAATCCATAACCATCGTTATGATCCCAAGGAATACTGACCAGCATTCCTTATTCCTTTCTTCCCTTACATTCATAAACAGAAAAAGAATGCCCTTGGCCGGAGTGAATGGCCTGGTCCCGAATCGAACGGGAATCCTGTGTAAACTGCTCTGGGCAAAGGGGGGATTGAACACAGGTGCAGACCAACTGCTACTAAGCCTTACCTACACCATTTTGAACCTTGTGCTGTGCAAGCTTTTTTTCAGTCTCCGATACCGACAAATTCAAACATTCTAGTTCATGCAAGCCCTCAAAATTTCGAACATGTACAATTCTTTTCCCGCCATAAACTCTTCGGCCAAAATTAAATCCATTGCGGTATCTGAGTCTCAACACGAGGGAAAAACTGATCAGACCGTGCCCACTCATGGCTTGACCCCGAATCAAACGGGCGGCCCTGCATAATGCTTCCCAGCTGGTTAACTCACGCAGGTGCAGACCATCTCCCACAAAGCCTTATCCACCCTGCTTTCAACTTTTGACTGCGTAAGCATTTGCGCACAAGGCTCAGACTCAGCCTCCAAATTCTCAACAACAACTGGAACAACGCGGGCCTTGCGATTCAGGCCTTAAATTCTCTGCATTTGACCCTTCGGCCAAAATTGAGTGCTTGCAACCTGGACCCAAAAATCATGATCGCGGTCGATGCGAATGAAAAAGATGCTACACGAGACTAGGACATGGCTTGGCCCTGAATCGAACAGGCACCCTGCATGTCAACTTGAGAACCCTCGACAATCAACATACACAGGTACAGACCTCCTGCAACCATTGAAGCCTTATTCACTTCATTTTGAACATTGTTTTGTGCAAGTACTATCTTGCACAAATCACAGTCTCAGGCTCCGAGGCAACGCTGGTCCGAGACATACAATGCTCATACATACAATGCTCATGGGTCAGGCTCTGCTAGAACAACGTTTGCACGACCTAGAAACGCTTCCATCGCAGTCGAAATATATCGGCTGAGACTTTGACTCACCTACGCACATCGACGGCAAATCCCTCGTGTAAGTGGTCGAGAAGCGGGACGATAAGAACATCGTAACCGACACGCCGCAGGTATCGGTTGATGCTTATAATTCAATCCTTTCGGGTGCTCGTATCGTTTTAATACTAATTATGTCAAGGGACTGTCCACTAGCAAGTCTCGTATGTTGCATATAACCAGGTACGTCTCCTCGACCGGTCACCTGTCAGAGTCAGCAAAACCTTTTCCTCATCCTCTTATGGGGCACTTCGACAGCGATGCGCGTGATAGGCGCATCGCGTCGCGGCGTTGGTTCAGGAAAGTTGAACAAACTTGCCGAACTCTACAGGCTCTCTTGACTTTCGCCGCAGTCGGTCCGCGTGCTTATATTATAACACTTCTGAGCTAAGTTCGGGTACAATCAAATGATTCATTGCTGTCACAAGGTTGTGCACCTCCAGCCTCCACTCTCCCCAGACCACGCAGCCCATGCAGCCCTTGACTCGTCAGCAGTCGCGGACCAGCATATTCAGCTGGTGGTCGGACAGCAATCCAGGACTACGGGGTCCAACAATCAACCTTCATGCCGCGACGAAACCGCTACTGAGATTCATGTATCACCGTCAGGCAGCGGGATTCATTGAGAAGAATCGGGGTGCAGCACTTTCAAGCGAATCGCTGCAAGTTCTGTCAAGTTATCTTGGGTTTGAATTACGTTTTCTGCGTTTGGGTATGCCACGATTAAGCCAAGCTTACATCAGGTGCAAATATGTTGGCCATTCAACCAACCTTATGGTTTTACAAGAGTTGGATGAAAAGTTACGATCCAGCGAGGAAAGTCGTCGCGTGATAGTGGATGATCCCGTTAGGCTGCAACTGGTGGTAGAAATGTTGGAATCGCGATTCTCCGAAGTCCGGCGCTTGACCTGCACGATATTGGTTCATTTGGCGGTCGACGAATCCACCGTTTTCGCTGCTCTGTTGAACTTCGGCATACACCTGGTTCCTCTCATCTGGTGAGGTGCCCATTGTTGTTCCGGAACACAACACTTACTCGACTATAGTGACCAAGACAACGAGGTAGTCGAAAAAGCTATGTGGACCCTCTGCGTGGCTGTCCGTTCCCCCAGCGGAGCTCGGGCCTTCATCGACGCCAGACTTTTTGACGGCGTGTTGGAGCTACTAGAATCCCCGCGCCCATTTGTTAGGACGCAGGCCTGCACGATACTGGGACATTTGGCAGGCGACAAATCCACCGTGTTCGCCGCTCTGTTGAACTTGGGCATGAAACTGGTCCCTCTCATCCGGTGAGGTGCCCATTACTGTTCTGGAACACAACACTTACTCGACTATAGCGACAAAGACACTGAGGTGGCCGAAAAAGCTATGTGGGCCTCCTCAGTGGCCGTCCGCTCCCCCAGCGGGGCCGAGGCCTTCATCAATGCCAAACTTTTGGACAGTGTACCAGAATTACTGGAATCGCCACATCCACTTGTTAGAACGCAGGCTTGTCGGCTGGTGGGAATGCTGGCATCGCATGTGGAGACCATAACAGTTGTTCTGAAATGGGAATGTTGTCCCCGGCTGGTTGTTCGCTCGCGGTGAACACGATTATTATTATTTTGCAACATGATTCTTATTTTATCTGTTTAGCGACGAAGACATCCACGTCGTTCACGCGGCGCTATATGCATTGACGCAAATCAGCCGAACGTCTTCCGGAGCAAAAGCGGTGCTCAATGCAAAAGCTTTGGAGCGCGTTTCGCGATTGCTCGTCCTACAACAGTCCTCATCAAATATGGTTACACATCGGATCAATGAACTACTCGCAAGTCTCTTTCGTCACGAGTTTGCTGTCCCAACAATCTTGAGGCTGAATATTTGCGCGCGCCTGGTGTCAATCCTGCAGGCGGCGATACCACCATTCCCATACGATTCCCACGAAACCGATTACACCAATCTGACCGTGGCGACGGGACTTCTGGCTAGAATGAGTGAATGGCCAGACGGTGTGTCGGCTGTGGCCAACACAGCTGTCTTGAATGCAATTGAGCGTATTGATTGTGTGCTAGCTCTCCCGCTGGATAACAGGGCTCGAGCGGACATGCGCACAATCCAAGATAATGTTGCCCGGTACAAAGATGGGAATCAGACATACCAAATTTCGAGGTAACGCTCATGCATTTCTCGTGGTACAACACCTACTTATGCATATGGTTTTTATCACAGCTGAACAATTCAACGAAATATATATTCAATCCCATGTTGTAATTCTGAATTCAGCGCTATGCTATTTCCCTGCAATGATAGATAAACAATCTCTTGTAAACTTCGCCGACGGCATGCTCCGGCGAACAACTCGGCATTAGGTCGCCATTATAGATTCACCAATAAATAAATAACGGCACCTGATGGCATGGACGGAGAATTTGGCGGAGTCTAAAAAGCTTCGGATGTACAGGCAGCTTAATCTTATAAAGAGAGGGATATGCGCCTGCTACGATCCAGGCTCTTGAGCAGCCTGAGAGCGTGGAAGAACAAACTTCTTTATTACATTTTCAGAAAAGAAGTATAATCGCCAAAACTAAAACATGTTTTGGCCCCGAATCGTGCGGATACCCGGATTCCCGTGTACGGTAACTTGTGTCGAGAGACAGGTGATCGGAGTTTAAATTACCGATACGCGCGGGTTTCCCAAAAAAGCCTATCAGATAAGTAAGTCGCTTTTGTGTTTTCGGGGGCAGAAATTCTGAAACAAGTAGTTATAAACATATATTTTGGTGAATCTGCTCAAGAAGGATGCAGTTGAGCCAAATTGAACAACAGAAGGTTGAAGACGGAACGGCCGATCCCGAATTGAATAGGATGAATGCTAGATAAATCTAAAAATACTGTAGTATTTCGATCAAATGTTCAGGTGACGATTGACGAGCGCCCATAAACCAAACACTTTTGGCACCTGACTGTGATATTGCGATCTTCCGGCCCCAAAAGGCAAAATATGTTAAAACTTTGTGGTCTGGCATTCGCCGGGCTTCCATATATCGGAATTTTGACATGATTGCCGAGACGAATGAACAGCTTGTTCAGTGAACTTTTAAGGTGACGGGTGACATCCCGCGAACAGTTGGTCGAAATACAGTAACGATTTACGGAATACAGGTGCTGAAATCCTGCTACCAAGCCTTACTCTTCTTACTACTTGAGTTTGAATTTCCGATTATGCAGTGTGAGGTTGGATCTGTGAGGCGGTGAGGTTGTGGATCAGGGCAGCGCACAATAAATCGCAGGGACAAAAATCGCGGAGGCAATTGCTATGGCCAGGCTGGGCCCGAATCGAACGGGAGTCCAGCCAAACATCTGGAAGTTCCGAGAATCAAATGCGGATACAGACCTCCCTACCAAGCCTTAATTTTGAATTTCGTGTAAATGCATCGGGCAAGCAAATTGAACACCGGTGCAGACCCACCCAAGCTTTATTCGCGTTGCCTTGCACCATGCCGGCATGGCAGGCGGCGCCGTTCAACTATGTTTGACCTTCTGAATGATCCAAGATTCTCTCCTACACGATGACCGTTGTCTACGTATGCATCAATATGAGGGAGCGAGACCGCACACCATTATCTCTGTCCATCACTCTTTAAATGAAAAATTAATCTATGGCGGGAAGCCTGGCCTAGTCCCGAATCGAACGGCAATGCTATTGTTATATAATAGGTTCGGTCGACGCAACGACCCCCGAGTCACGCGGTTGCAGACCCTGCCCAAGTCTGATTCTTGCCATTTCGGACGTTGAGTGGTGTCTGTACAAGCACGATGTAGCGAGGTTCTGGCCCCTAGAGCGCTCTACGGCTTGGCCCCGAATCGAACGGGAATCCTGCGGAAACGGTGGTCGATCTGGAAAATTTAACACAAGTATAGAGAACATCGATCCCGGGGTGGAATCTTAGATCTCAACCCGCCGGGAATGGAAATTTTCTTCTTAGTTTCAAAGGCATCAAAAGAGACACAGAACAGGGAGCATGGTTTGGTAGCCCTGGACAAATCTTGTTGGTGGGTGCGATAATCAAGTGAGGTGCAGACTTCCTGCCAATTGCAAGCCGTATGCTCGTCATTTCGAACCCGATGTTGTGGAAGAGTCAGACAACACTGGTGCGGAAACGATCACTTCTCCCGGAGTTCCACTTTACACGGGTGGTTGCCTAAGCCCTAATTTTGGACAAAAATTCTTCCCTTGCTTCAAAAATGGACTGGTAACCCATCATGGCTTGGTTCCGAGTCAAACACAACCATTGATTTTATGCGCAATAACGCACAGAAATATTGAACACACAGACCCGTCTATGCTGCTACCAAGCCTTGTCTAGTACCTGGAGTTATGTGCTACAATATGGTTATGTGATTGCAACACAAAAAAAAATTGTGGGAGATACATGGTATGTCCTCGCTCCGACTCAAACTGGCTTTCCTGCGAGATGATCACGACTCCGCATCAGCCATTGAATGCAGGCGCAGATCTCTTGTTACCGAGTCTTATTCATCCCACTGCGAACCCTGGATTGTACAAGTGCTTTTGGCGCAGAACACACACTCTTGCGGTCTCTGATGCTCATGATTCAGAAAAAAATGATGTTTTGCCAGGGCATGGGCCTGTGAACTTTAACCTGAGCTCGAACAATATCATTTCCCAGCTCTTGTTCATGTCCCGTTCCGGAATCGAACAGGAGTCAAGCGTCAATTGTCACCTTTCGTTTCTCCACGGATCGCAGGTGCAGACCTCATGCTACTAAGCCTTACCCGTCCCATTTTCAATGGGGTGTTGTGAAAGGTTTTCACTAACAAGTTTCAGTCCCGGTTCGACATAGTTTCAACACTTCCGACATTTCAGAAATTTAAAAATGCTTTGAGCACGGCGGGACCCAAACCTGCGGGAAGTAGAAACATAAAAAAACACAGCGATACCATGGCTTGGCCCTGAATCCAACAGGAATCCCACTGCTATTTGGATTTGCAATCACCTGACTTGGGCCTTGAAACAAAGAACAAACCGACGGCTGCCGGTCATGGCCTGAATCGAACGGGTTTTCCTGCTGTTGCCTCACTCGTATTTGAAACACGGGACTCCAAGGAACCCATATCGACACTTACAATCATTTTCGTGCACTCAATCCCGGCTGATTTGTTCAACCTTGTTCCTGGCGCGCTGGAATTCTCCTAATCCAGAATCCCCGGATCCTGCGAAAAGGTGCCGAGAAAAATGTGGCGACAAGCACAGAACGGCCTGGGCCCGAACCGGACGGTAAATGCGAACCGTGAACACATCGCCTTCAAGTTTGGTGGCTGAATTATCAAAGATCCAATGCTGGAATCGAAACCCGACCATTTGTTCAACATTCATCGTAACCGTCGAATCGAACGGAAATCTGGCGCAAATTCATGGCCGAAACAACCATACAAGTTCAGTCCTGCCGCTACCAAACCTCGTTCAGACTGCTTCAAACCTGGATTTGGAGAGATAGTACATCGGTGGCATACTACGGCCTTTAGCTGGGTCCCGAATCGAACGGCAAAAATCAGCCAGTTCTGACGTCCATGACTTGACGCTGCAACTCGATGTTCAAGGATCAGATCTCAGACGGAGTCGAACCATCGATTCAGCTCGATTCACGAGAATCGTAGTCAAGAATCGACAGTCGAGAATCGGTCGGTCTGTGATTCAGCGGATCGGAGCTGTGACTTCCCCTAATGGAACATCCCGATCGATTCGGCAATCACCGAATTGACCTTGCTCCGGAGTCCTGCACTCTCTTCCTTGGCGTCGATTGCTCGGATCTCAGCGCCACTCATGAATAGACGAGCCCACCCCATGACAATCCCAGAGCTTATTCAAGGGATTGCAGCATTTGCAGAGCATCCTCGAAATCTCTCCGCCTCGTCGAATGTAGACCGATTCACTCGCGTTGCAGTGAAGCCCTGCCTCTTCAGTCGCGTCGAGCTCAGCCTGGATTTCGTCGACTCACTCGTTGCGGCTTTCCGAGAAGAGCCCAGCCTTGCCGCCTCGGGTAGATCACTATCATTTGCGAGCGACATTCCACCGGAGAGCCCGTCTCGGACAGCCACACCGGCCTAAAAAAATCGTATACGGATATCACCATTTCCGATACCATTTCTAAGCATAATGCACTGATCAGTTTGAGGTGGATTGACCGAAAGTACAAGTGTCACGACGCACCATTGGCTCGAGATGTCTGATCAGCGATTGCCTCTGCTTGACCTCCGAGTCGAACTGCGCATCATTTTCGAAGAAATACCAGGGTGCGTCCTAGTTTGGTCCCAGTTGTTGCAATACCGATGGAATACTCACCTCTGCTAGGGAGCTCTCACGCAGACTGGGTACAGCCAACTGCGAGTTTTACGGTTACATATGCCGCATGCAACTGCATGGGATTGTGCTCCACTGCAATCAATGCTCGAATCCCTCTACGACCTCGAGGGACTGTCGTTAGTTTTTCCGCAGGTTTGTGGGGATGCCTCGGGACAATGTCGACTCGCTCAGCGACACTTTTCTTCCAAATCACCCACTTCGTTTTCCTGATATTGATGAAGGTCTAGCCATCTCCACGGTCGCCACAGTTCGCTTACTCAGGCGCTTTTGCTGTCTTAAGCTGGAACTTCAAAATGTTGACGCTTCCCCGTGCAGATTCTTCCTCTGCTCCGAAAAATTCCATCCTTTCGGATACCCATATCGTTTGAGTTCTGATTGCGTCCAAGAATTTTCCACTAACATCATATAACGAGGTACGCACGTTCATGTGAAGCTTTTTGCGTCTGTCTATAAGAGAATGATGTCCGACAGGAAGTGATAACAGAGATCAAATCTCTCAAGCGTCTTGAGCAAAATGAATCAACATCCTCAACCCTTATCCACCGAGATGTGCCAAATCTCCTCGATCTGTCAAGTGAGCAAAACCTACGTATTTTCAGGCACTCCAGTATTTACGAAAGCGTTCATGTGGCCGTATCTTAGCGCTGACAACGGTTTTGCCGTTACTAGGAGATGAACCGCCGTGAGCGCTGGAAAGAGCGCCGATAACCGGGAACACTGAATCACATGTTGCGACCCCAGCGTTTGATAGTCTCTCTTGACAGAGTCTTCATCGATTCCCGCTCGTACTCGCGCGATAAAGATTCTCGTCCTTCCTTAGTGCATACCGCCTAAAACGCGAATACCGGCCGCAGTAGCACCAAGCCACTCCTGCTTAACACTCTTCACTCGAGGCTCCACTATGTCTGAGAAGAAGTTCGCATTCGAAGACTTCTTGAGCCACCCGCTGCCCGCTATGGAGCCCTACGACGACGTGCCGGCGCCCCATCCCGCCGCCGTGGCCAGTGCCTACCACGCGTACGACCAGCTCAATTCCACATTTCCTGGCCTCGTCGCCGACTTCGAGGAAAAGTACGCCGCCTGGGAGGCGATCTGGTACACGGGTGAAAATGCGATCTCATCTCACTCGGCGACGCGCGCCCAAGGTCCCGAATTCGAGGCCCTCGTTGCCCTGGGACCGAAGATTATTCCACTTGTCGTTAAGAAGCTTGCCATGCCGGAAAACGAGCACATGTTCGCCGTGGAGCTGTACAATGTCCTCGAAAAGGATGAGCGGGTCAAGGTGCATCCCGAGCACGGCGCGCCATCGACGCACGGAAACCTGCTCGACTACTGCGTGCTGCAGCGGCAGGCTAATCTTTTGGTGGACATGAATGACGCGCGCACCCAGGCCATCAACTCCAAACATGCGGCGTGGTACGAACTCTGCGAGAGTGTGGCGCACTCGTCCAATAGCAGCTCGCGCACCGAGTCGGATGAGTACGAGGACCTGCTAGGCATGGGGGCGAGTGCCATTCCCCAACACATGCTTGAGTATGCCAACAATCCGGACGGCTGGCACCATGAGTTGCTGCACGAGACCGTGCATGGGCAAAGGTCTGGCACGGGGACTTGGTTCAAGGACCGTGAATACCAGCAGTGGGTGGATTGGTTTGAGCACAAGGATTATCGCGATGCGCCTAAGTCGAGTGTCTATGCATGAAACTTCCAGTGACGAATAGAGGCGAAAGAAATTGGGTTCGATTTTGGGTCGAGGTACCACCCGTTCCATCTACTCATGTTTCAAGACGTGTCCCCTGTTCCGTCCCATGAAATTAATATCCGAATTCTCGTTGAATAAATTGGTGCGTAACTGGTGTCGACGGCCGTGAAAGAGATGCACACGCGACATCTCACTGACAATTATTGTGAACACTCTCTGTGAGTTCTCTGATACAAACTCTCGGAGTCATGCCAATAGCGTAGGTATTCGACATGATATTACATATCAGGATGGCCGCCTGGCGAAATGGCATCGCGTCTGACTACGATATGTTCTCATCAGGAGATTGCAGGTTCGACCCCTGCGGTGGTCATAGTATTTTGTTTGGCAACTTTTTGTTTTGCAACTTTTTGAGTTTGCCTAACTCCGTTGACTCCTTATTATGTAGCTATGCACAATGTCGCTGTTCACAGAGGATGTGACCGCGCAAATCAGAGAGTTTAGCCAATGACTGCTCGAGTGCAGGGAGCCACTAATATTGTATTATATACTGTACACTAACATGGGCAATAAGTTACTTGAATCGTAGGTATTTGAGTACGTATATACTGGAACGGCGAGGGCACTAGTGCATCAATAATGGATGCGAGGAGATATCGTGAGGCAGCACGCGAACAAAGAGCGTGGGTAGTAGGTATAGCTATAGTACCAAATGAAGGTCGGTGTGTGCGTGGTGCAGTGATCGGTAGTGCAAGATAAGAATGGTGTAGCATCGATTAGCAGCGAATTGCCAAAAGAGAGTAGCTTGGCAAGGGTTGATGGAGGAAAATGCCGATACGATAGCTGGCAAGGAAACGAAGACGAAGCTCACGAAGGCTGATTGCCTCATCCGCGGCCCGTTCCGTCCAGAGCTGCACAATGGCTACCCCCGCCCGGGCTCGTTCCCTCGGGGCTGATGCGGGGGTGGGTACGATTGCGAGCTGGCACGCACAAGATGCGCAGGAGGTGAGGTGCGCTGCGGGGAGGGTGGACGAGCAGACGACAGCGGCGCCTGGGGGGCGCAAACGTGTCAGTGTGCTCCGTACGCCCGCCTCCCTCCTCGTCGCGAGAATGGGACGCCGCCGCTCGAGGCGCGGGGCGCGCGTGCACATCGCCGGGGTAGTGCTCGGGGTGTGCCACCCCACCTGAGGGCGAGCGCTGCGTGGTGGGGGGCGGTTGCAGGGCGCGCTTGGGCTGACGCGCAGACGTGCGCCCTGGGGCGCCTGCGCGGACCGATTTTTTGGCGACGCGTCTTCTCGGGCACGCTTGACGTTGGCCTGGCTCGTGGGGACACCACCGGCTACGTCTGGGCGCACGATGCGGGCCACAGCGCGCGTGGCGTTATCGCTATCGTGGACTGGCACATGTTGGTACAAGCCTGGGTCTCCCGGAAAAGGCGGTAGGGTAGCGCTGTATGGTGATTCTGTCGTAGGGGTCGCAGAGGAGAAGGACGAAACCGACTCCGGCGCGGAGCCTGAGGACGAGACGAATGATGATAACGAGCCAGCGCTCGATCTGCCTGCACTTGAGCCCGCACCAATCCCAGCTGAAGAGAACGAGCCGGAAAACGCGGAGGACGGGGTCGAGACGACGCGGCTGGGCACATGGAGCGGGGAGAATAACGAAGGTGGACCAAAAGCGGGGGACGATGCCGACGCAGTAGAGAGTGTGCGGCCGTGCGGGGACGAGATATCCCTAGGCCCTGCGTGGGCGGGAAATGACGGAAACGAAGCGGCAGTGTCAATGCTCCCGCCATGACTACCGCCTGCACCGCCGCTACCCTGATCCCCGCCCGATCCCGAGAATGGTTGGGAGGCCGGAGGGGAACGACCGAAACCCCTCACCCCAATGTCCGCCTTGCGGTGCCGAGATAGGACTAATGGGATGCGCCGAGAAGCTCGCACTGCGCCTGCCACGTGTATGCGCTGGCGAGCTCGGTAACCCGCGGCTGTCTTGGTGGATGTCCGAAGGTGCGACCGTGCCTAGTGGTGGGGGCCCGGGGTGGCCATGCTGGGAGCCGCTCCGCTGCCGCTGCGCCGTACTTGGCTGCATAGTAGTCCGTGCAGGCGAAAAGCTCGCCCGCCTCTGCGTGGGTGAAAGACTTGCCGATGCCGCGCGGGGATGCGGCTGAGTCTGCGTTTGCGAAAGTGCGATACCCCCCGCAAACGGACCGTCGCCTCCACCACCACCTGCGTTACTGGGAAACGATCCTGAAGAAGACGGCGGAAAGGCTGGTCGCGAGCTTGGCCCAGAGGCAGGGGTATACGAGGGCGATTGCCTTGGATCAAAGCCTTGCCCCTCTGTATTGAATGTCGGAGGTAAGGGCACTAACCCTGGCGGTAGGGGATGGGATGCCAGTACTTGCGGTGGAAGACGGTAGATGTAGTCCTGGAACGCGTTGACGCGCTCCTCAAGCGCGTCGACACGTCCACGGAGGATGTCGTATTCAGAGCGGGGGACGTATTTCTCTGCGCTGGAGGACGATATG
Source organism: Mycena sanguinolenta (assembly GCA_014462675.1). NCBI lineage: Eukaryota > Fungi > Basidiomycota > Agaricomycetes > Agaricales > Mycenaceae > Mycena > Mycena sanguinolenta. The sequence continues at coordinate 8,101,210 of JACAZH010000004.1, read as the reverse complement.
AGTATTCTAGTTCATGGGGTAAGAACGATCGATCGATTGAGTCAAAGGAAATGAGCGCAAAAAATGGAGGGAGAACGCGACATGCTGAAGATGATGATGATATCCAAGAAAACGTCCAGAAGGAAGGCGAGAAAAGAAGGAAAAGAGGACTTACGCAGGTTCGACGACATGCCACTGACACTTTGCCTGGTCTCCCCTCTTTACGCATGGTCCGCAAGGCTGTGTTCTATGGTGGCTACGATTTAGTTACTCAGCACTGTATCAGTAACACACGATGCGCACCTGTCGCATTTGATCTTCCTCCGTTTACATTCTGTCAATATATAATCGAATCAGTTGCTCCGGATCTAAGAGATAGAGACACAAAGACGTACCTGTACAACTCAGCGCCTGTCGCCGTCGCTTCTTCTTCGGAGGCTCGTTATCGGCCGCCGCGTCGCGCTTCATCACCATCGGCTTCCGACCCAGCATACGACGACGGAGGATACCGATCTCCTGGCCCTCCACCATGACTTGCTGTCTGCATGTAATTCGACGTCGACGTTGATGGGATGGGGGCGGCCGGCGGCGGGAGATACAACGAGTGGATGCTCGGCAGCTGCGGGCCGGTGGAGCGCTGCATCCGCCTCTTTGAATCACCTGTGGACGGTCGGAATAGGAAGTGTCAAAGTCCACCCCAACCCAAGACGTGGGTTTATATGTATGCATCTGCAGAGACGCACACTTATGGTTAGGCCGCTTCCCCGGGCGCGTGCGCTATATTTTGTTGCTGGCGTTTCGTCAAATCGGGGTCGATTTGATTTCATCCTGGTAACCCCGCTTTAGAGTATGCTTCCTGCCCGATGCGCTTCCCACCGGATTAAGTCCCTGTGAGCATCTCAATTCCCCGAGTGCCGTAAATGTGACCGTTATCCCCGCGCCGCGCAGTGAACGAGGAAGAGCCGTCCTCCATCAATGTTTATCATTGCGCTTGTTCGGAAGACAGCTTTGTTTCAGAGGCAACAACAGTCCGATCAAAATTAATACTGATCTGTCCCTGGTGGTGGCCGAAAGCACCGGAATGAATGCGACCATTGACATATATCTGCACCAGAGTGCACAACGATCCTGTAATATGAATAAATTCAAAACCAATGCGAATAGAAAAGTATCTCAAATACCAATTACCAACAGGCTCGACGTGTAGCTAGCAACGCATATAACGCGTGTGCGGCTGCCCAGCGTACAATAGTAAAGACCTTCAACAAGAAGTAGAGCCACTGAGCGCAAAGAAAATTATGTCCCTAAAAGTGACGGCGGCAGCAACAGAAAAGACCCTCGAGATCAAGCGCCGGTGAGAAAAGTTGCAGTCGTAGCCTAGAAAGAGCCAAAGTATTCCGAGTTTGAGTGCCTAGTTTTGCTTTGACGGATGGAACGCCAGCAAAAGAAATGACTGAATAGTATAACAGCACTGGCAGCATGGAATTGGCATGTCTTGCGACAAGAGTGGTGAATTGGTGTGAGAGAAGGCCTAGGCGTGACGGTTGTGACATGTTACGTTCCATGGCGTGACCGTCACTGGAGTTCCGGGTTAAACTCTCCGTCTACCTTTATGTACGACCAGGGTCAAACCGCCTATGGCTGCGTTTCGCCTGCTTATTTCCGTCAACCTGCTATCGAAGCCCAAACATTCGGCTCGATCAATTGTATCTCCGCCGCTTCTAGCCGTTGGGGCCGTTATGTCCGTCTAATTCACCTGCGCGCCTAATCGATCTCAAATTTCATCGATGTCAACCTTGTCGAGGAGACCTTGTCGAAGAGCTCTCTGTGGATCCATCGACATTCGGGTCGGACCGACGTTCCAGCTGGATCCCTGGTTTCGTAGTAATAGAGAACTACACTGAGCAACATATTTATCATTGGCCCCCAATTTCACTTCCGTCACCTGCTACTGCCCTGATTCCCATTAGCTCCGATGAGGGTGCCTGGGCTTTGCCAAGTACATACCGCGTTGCTCTTTTGTTTCGATGTTTCGATGCCCCGTTGTTTTCTCCGTTCCAGCAGGTTTGACATCTGTCTACTTACCGGGTGTTCGGAGTTCGCAGACTCGACACCGAATATGACTGGGCCCGTTCCAGATCTACAAGTTCTCGCAGTAAGTCGCTCACACTCAAACCGATCATCCCGTTTATTCTTACAGTCAAAGGTGCGTCCAGGTATCCCAAATTATGGCCCAATTCAATCCCTCCCCGCTCTAGCTCGCCTTCACTACCTTCACGATGATGAAGACGATTCATTGCGACTTTGAATTCGACCAGTTTGATTGAGGCCAAAAAAAAATAATCCTCATCTGTTGAATGAACATGAATTCACGTCTGGTGTGTCTTGATATTATAATTATTGCGAAACAATATCCCTTAGCAGAATGCAATATGACTTCATACAGTCTTTTTTATCGAATAGTTCCAGTACTCCTGAGTAAGTATGCTCGGTGCCGTTTAATACTACTTACTACTCAGCATTAATCTAGTTCGGCGTCGTTTCGGCCTCCATTCTCCTTTCATTCGAATCTAGCGCACGGAGGTATCGACCCCTCGTCTTGATCTGCCTCGGTATCAGTGTTCACTCGGATCCAACGCTTGATGCCACCTTGGTTCTTGAGTCTAATTCTCCCGCCTGCTCTTGCCTTCGCTGATGCGAGTAAACGCAAGACTTGGTTCGAATTTCGCCGCTATCACGTTATACATCCACGGTCGAAAATCACAAGTACGTCGGCTCTATCATACGCGCCATAACTTGGCTGGCGCCAACTGCCAAGATAGAATCTCACTATCTCTCGGGGCATGGCGGAAGACAATGCGGATCTTGGTAGGCTGACGAGGGTCCGATATGCCATAGCGCCTGACCACAACAGGTGCAGATGCAACTTGGTAACAGTGTACATCCTGTGTAGGCGTGGAGGTCGGGATCGTCATCTGCGCGTTCACGCGCACTGTCTTGTTTCTTGCACCTGTTTCTTTCACCACCCGACGGATCCGTTCTCAGACGGTGCCTATACATTTGTGACAGCCTCTCTCTCCCACAGCCGCTTCCCATGATACCGCATGTCTCTGAGCTTTCATAACTACCGGACGGCACCGACTTTGTTTTTCCCTAGAGGTCGCCGCAGATTGGTTCCTTTCCCGTCCAACCGCTCATTCAGACCACTTCTGACAGAGCCCTACCGATCTTATCCTTCGAGGTGGAATGCGGCATATTCTCGTATCTATCCACAAACGCTGCCGCCCACTGCGAACTTTCAAAATCCCCTGGGCAGTTTCCGCAAAATAACGAAGGGATTCAAGCTGTGCTTCGCTTCTAGCCTTCTTTGGTCAGTCTTTTTTAATTGCCAAGAGGGTTCGAGTCCCAGCGGACCCGCGAGGTTCCCCCTTATAATTCAACCTCCAATACTCGATTCTTTTCTTCCACCATAAGGGACGGTCTCGTGTTCCGGAGCCCGGAGCCGTGCGGCGTATCTTGAGATATTCTCCCGTCCAGCGTACGTATATTGTCCAACGAATCTTCAACATGTCGTTGTGCATCTTGTACTGGCTCAGCGCGAACCTTTCATTTGTGAATGCTCCTGCGTCGGCGATAATTCCCCGTCCTGTGCAAGCACGCAATATTCTTTGTGCGACGGGCAAGGTAATGTGGGCACCAAACGACTATAACGGGAGCGACGACACGAATCGCCGACGTTTGGACGGGGGCTTCCCCAATAACAAGTCTGCATGCTCGTTGGCTCTTAACCATTGCGCAAATGTGGATATTTGCGTCCGTGTGCAAAAAGATGTGTCGATCTGGAAAAAGCTTCTCAGGAGAGTTCGCTCTATGTGCGAGGATCCCCCGGAACCGATATCGCCGTGCTCGACGGCGTCATGATGTGGGCGCCAGCATACCACTAATGTTGGGCCATCATAAGTTGAAGTTCTGTCTTTTGCAGACGAGTGGATGGTAACGTTCGTAGTTCAAAATCTAAACTATACCTTTCCAGTTCCTGCACCCTAAGTCGATACTTGCCTCCACGACTCCAAGTGGCGCAGATTTCCTGGGTTGGCATGGATACAGGGTGAGGAAATCCATCAAGTTTACCGAGGCTTGTGAGAAAGAACTTCAACTCTGGGTAAGAACGCAGGGCAAGAAACCGTCGGCCATCTCGGAGACGGTCGGAATATCTTCGGTTAACTCGGGACTTGCCGAGTGAGTTGCTTTATGCAGTAAACAGCTCTTTAAAAGCAAACGCTCGTCCACGAGGTCGCGTTTCCATCTAGTTCGAAAGGAGGATATTTTCGAAATTTTGGTTCCTCTGGTACTTTTCCTCGTGGATCGAATTCCATGCGCATGAGCACGTTCGCGAGCCCAAGCTAGGCAAAGAATTCCGTCTACATTGCTACAGCGGAGGTTGAGCGCGCGTCCAAAATATCGCTTTAGTTTCGATCTCCTAAGTCTGATCACTGGGGTCGCCACCGAGCAAACGGCATATGCAAAATTGCCTGAAGGTTTTGTTTGATCTCACACCGTTTCAAAGGCGGTTCAACAGGGTTGAATGCAACGTTGGGTTGGAGTGGTCATACCGCAGTAAATTCGCTCTACCGCTTCAGACCGGATCCCATCGAGTATTCAAAAAAATCGGTCGCGGGGATGCATGACCCTGTCGTTTGAAATGTCGACCTGATTTTTGATCGCGCCAGATGAGTCAGGGCCGTTTGCCCAGCGCTTTCAATGATGTTGATAACTTCTCGGGACGCCGTATTTCGCGGCAGTTAGCCATCACAATGGCTCCTAAGACTGACGACCCTAGGTCTTCTGTACGCCCTTTATGCGCAGAACCGGGAGGTCCGAGTAAGAACGATGACGATTGATTCATTTCGACGATTGACTTTTGCTCCGGGCTGACGAAAACGCCGAGCCGGTTGTGTCTTGCTTGGTGGAGCGGATGTTGGCGCGTCGGATATTACAGGCTGTTCGGAATATCTTCGCTTGAGATCCAATCTCCGTGCTGAAAATCCAACTGGAGAGAAATAGCGTGATGTGAACGTATTTGTCACGACTCGTATGCACGACGGTCTGACACCGCCCTCGCTGTGCGACACATGTTCCGGAAGCAACCAAACACGATCGAAGTGTTCAGATTTCTGTAAGTTATGTAGTGGAGCGTCTCGATTAACCGTTCAAGCGACGGCGACGCCCCAAATTTTGGGCAAAATTCACTTGGAATCAAACGAAAATTCATCGACCATCCCGCACGTCAAGAATACCACATCATGTGTGTGAACCGTCGGATGAAGTTTTCAATAGGTCTGTCAGAACTCTTTTTCAACTCTTGCAATCTCCCGTTCTCGAATCGGTCCATTCACCGAGACATTCTCCAAATTATGGTCGGCATTTACCTGGCTAGGCAGACGGGCACCTTGGAAGCGAACCTGCCGGTGACAGAATCGCTGGTGAGCGACGGCGATAGCGGCACAGGTTTTCTTGTGTGCGAATGTTTCAAAAGTCCAGCATTTAGCTCCCGGCGCAAGAGAAATCTGCGAACTCCGCACACGAGTATTGCTCGCGGATGACGGCGGTGTTTTGCGGCCGTCATGGATCCTCATGACCAGTCTGGGGTCGTGGAATTCGGTTGCGTGAGCACTCGATCTCTTGGTTTTTTTCTTCTTTTTTTGCACCAGATATCTTGCCTTGATCTTGCCAGCTTTCGCGACCCAGAGACTCGGCTCTTGCTCCCAACCCGAGAAATAGTCTTCGCTTTGGGTTTGTCTCGGGTATCGGGAATCATTCAATCGTCCGTTCGAGGCAGTACTATATCCGTGAGACTTACCATCACGACTTGGTTCTACATCCGGGCGGGCATCATTGGGAAAAGTGCAACTCTATTGATTATTCCCTGTCGCTTTCTTCACCAGCAAAGGGTTCCAGTGACCTAATCGGGATCGATACCAATTATTCTCAGCTTCAACGCAACGGCGCCACGTACATGGTTTGGCTTACGGTGGGATCCGCATGCGCACGTAACCTTGGCTGCTGCACCTGTACGTCGTGTCGGAATCAGGGGGCTAACCAGACTTGGACTACGTCCGACTAGCCAGTAGTTGAGTCCGATTTTACAATGGCTGGAAAGGGAGAAGGAAGATGACACCGCAGAAGGCCATTGGCTAAATTTTGAGGGCATGGGATGAGTGTATGCTGAATATTCTCGGCAACGATTCCGAGTTCAAGCACAATAATACGAACTCGAGAACGATATATAATCACCATGACAAATTGAAGGTTGGCGGTGTCCGACTTGACCTTATCACTTATGATCTGACAGGCAAATTAACAACCCAGCAGAGAAGCAGAGAACGGGAAAACGGAGGACTCGCAGAACGGATAAACGGAGTTGAGAACACAGCAGGACGGCGGCACCTCGAATCCCCATGAGCGGACAGAAGGTTTCACTTATTAGGCAAAAGTTGAGCCAAGTCAACAAGTTCACATGAAGGCAGTTACTCCAAATCGGAAAGAGTTGAAAAACTTATTCATTCAATAACAAGTCGAGCAAGAGAATAGCATTTCAGAGAGCGTAATGTAACGTCCGTACGGGCCGCCACCGACCTAGCAATATCGGCGCGATCTTGGGCGGAAGTGTCGTTCCCCCTGCACATAAAGAGCTCAAGATCTCCCCGATGTGCGAATACAAATAAACGCCGGAGGGAGACCCCAAATATCAGCTCGTGAGGTGAACTTTCGATAAAGAATCTTTGCGGTCCAAGCTCGCCTTATAAGTCGTGGCAACCCGGCGCACGGACCAGTCACGTGTGTGCCAGCGAGCATAAAAGCGGAGCTTGAAAACTCGCGCTTCTCTTCACAGTCCCTCGTTGCGTTTGTTCACTCGATCTCACACTCTCACATATTGGGTGTGCGAAGAGTCGCGGCGAGAAGATCGGTACCTCCGACGCTGGGCATGCCGTTTGTCGATGCTCTTACTGACCAAGTGGCTAATCAGCTTCGGAAACATTCGAAGATTTCTTACCGTTCTTCCTACTTCGTACGCTTTTGTTTCATAGATGTAAAATCAGTTCTCTTTTGTCGCCGTTCCTATCAGTTCTTCTGAAGGCTGTTCGTTTGCGCTCTATTCGTTGCCTGACACTGCGTGACCGAATTCTGCCCTTCGCTTGTAGCGGGGTAGCGGGTTATCAAAGTCACGGACTTAACGGCGGTCAGGGTCGTAGAACTGAATTCGTAGAGATGTTCGACAGCGGTGATACAATTTCCAGCTCACACAACTCGCATCAACTCCGACTCCGAGACGGACCATCTGGATTTAGTAATACTTGTTGGAGCTATTCATCCCCGTTGCCCACGCTATCCGACATGCTGAGTCACCAACTTGAAGTGAACCTCGAGGAACCTCGTTGGATTTTATGTTTCAAAATGATTGACGGATATGCTTCCTGAATGAAGTACAGTCGAGTGGAACTGGAAGCCTCTATGTACATTGTTAAATTACGCTGTAGGTGAATTATAATCTGGCCGCATAATACAACTTCGCTTCAGCGACAGCTCCTCAGCCGTCGAGGCATGGAGGGTTCAAACCCTCGATTATTTGCAGGGCCATGTCGCATCCCGCAGGGATAGCAAGTCGAAGTATGTCACACTTCCGAGACGCCATGAAGTTGGAAATTGCATTGATACACCTCTGACAGCCTAAAATTCCATGACACACAGCGAGTCAGTGCTTCCGCTGAGTCCGGGTTCACCAAGTCTCCCGAATGACCGGCTGCCAAAATATAATTATAAGATTGATTGGGTCTCCGCTGCATAGAACGGGAACAGAAAATTCACACAAATTCCGCTCACTTTAAGTACTTGCACCTGTTGAACCCTGTAATCGGATCGAAATTTCGCACCAATGTTTTTTTATTTGGCAGATTGGTGATTCGTCGACAGACTGTCGGGCTCTTGGCCGAGTGGAAATGAATGAAGTCGCCTTCTCTTGGACTGCACACCTTCGGGGTTGCAGCACGTCCCTGAGGGTAGAAACCGAGAAAATGGCGACGCTGTGTTTTTCTATCATGGCGTTTCGGATGAATTCCGTGCCAGCGTCGTGTCACTGCAAGTACATGTAGATGGACTGTGGGCTTGCTGTGGGGACAAGTGATTATAACTGCCTCCAGCCAGTACCCACGGATAAATTAATGAGCCAACCAGAGCTTTGGGACCGCTGGTGGGAGAAGACTGGTGAATATCAACAAATCACAACGCCTAGGCAATCTTGGGTCAGGAAAGCTAACTGAGATTAGGTGCATCGCTCCAAGATTTCCCCCGATGTCTTGAAGTCCTCGAACAACGCTCATGGCCCCAGCGCTGTCCAATGTGACTGCACAGAGTGAGCAATTAATAGATTCAGCGAGTTCGCCGTTCACACCACACCGTGGAACGCTACAGACAGGTCATCAGGGGCCCCATTTGGAGATCGCACAGATTCCAGATAGGCGAATCTGGAGCGAGAATTTATTCTCGGAGATATCGACTTGTTACACAGCACACTCTGATTATTCAAATTGCTCCCGCGCTCAGTACGCGCACGACATTTATAGACATTGTATAAATCTGTCTAGAGCTGCGCATGACTGATGCGCGCCGCTGAATGGAGGTCATTAACACACCCGAGATGTATTGCGTGCTGGCCTTTCAAATGTCCTAGACTTAGTACATTCAAAAGATCTGGAGACAGCGGCATGGTTAACATGCTATGCACGGCATTACGCGTGACTTAACGGCGGGCGGAGCCTAATTCATATCGAGCCGGGACTACGCAGGTCCTGGCATCTCAGCAGACCGCGCGTTGTTCGCTATAATATAAGGATCAATCCGATAAGGTGCTGAATGAATTCCAAGAAGACGTGCAATAGCAGCAGGGAGACACATGGTCGAATAATTAGGCTTGGATATGGACCAGCAGATGCAAGAAATTCCGAGCGAATGAAACTGCCCGCAACGATACTGGCGAGCCATGATCACCGCGATCAGAAGTTTCGCAATATTCTCCGACGGCCAACTGAACGGTCTTGGAACCCCAGCAGCCAAGAAGTTATAAACGCTTATATGCGTTTCGTTCTATATTGCAACTGGCAGGAATGGTCCCCTTTGTGCGGACGAGGCAGTGCCAAGTTAAGGTCGCTGGCGCGGAGGGGTGGACCGAAACACGAGGAAGGCGGGAGGTGAATCAATAATGCTGCTTCAATCCCGCGACAATCCCGAGACACCTCCGGTGAGGTCGACAGATGAAATAAGATAGCGGCTTTCATGATTGAACCGTACGCTGTATGAACATCGACGGCTAAGAGCGAGTTAGCCTGATGAGGAGTCGCGCAAGCTGGACCTGATTGTGGTGATGGCATCCCCGGCCGCCGCTTCATTGGTCGGGCGCCGTAGGCCAGACGTAGCGAGTCTGCGAGAGTCGCACAGGTGGCCTTGAGCATCCCGCACGCTCTGATCGTTGGTGATTGCGTCCCCAGCCATCGCTCCGTCGTTTAGACCCTGAAGTGAATGGTTCAGAACGTGCTGAGGGTCCGCAGCAGGTAGGTCTTGGTCATCCCGTTCTGAGTATCGGTAAATGTGTTCCCAGCCGCCACTCCACTAGTCGCGGCCGAAAGAAGGGGTGTGAAGTTGCGACTGCAAGTCGTGGAAGCTTGCCGAAGACGACAGAATTGGTGCCGGCGCTGGAAGTCACTCCTGCGTCAAGCGCGCCAAGTCATTTGAGCTCGCGGAAGTCCTTATGTAGTCGCCGCACTCGTGAAGGGGCGTGCGCCGCGGTCAGGATGGCATGTGACGTCTCCAGCCGGTGCACTTTGAGCAGCGACATCTTCCTCACACCTTCGGCGGAGGGGGGAGCCTGGGGCATCTCCTGCGACCGGGCGGTTCTGTATGCGGTTCTGTAAGGGCACGACGAGTCAGCTAGCGCGTCCTTCTGTTTTCGTAGCCGGAAGGGGACAGGAGGGTAACGAAGAGGAACTCTCCGTCCACGGCACCCAGAGGGTACGCGTCGAGAAGCTGTGCCGCAGAGGATGGAAAAGAGGACATAGCTCGACACTCACGACGTTCTAGCCTGATCCAACATCTAGTCGCACTCGTTGAAACGCGGCCAAGGCCGCTCGAGGCAATGAAGCGGATTAGACATGGAATCTTGGGTTTTCGAACGACAAACAGACGGCGACAAGGCGTCGGGAAGCAGTCCAGAAGGGTGCGCTGTCGAGACACCATTGCAGAGGCAGTGAGGCACCGCAGCCAGACAGGAAAGCACTTCAATAAAATCTGGGGACAATCCTGGCTGCTTTGGCTCGCATCATCCAACAGCGAAGGAGACTTGTGAGGTCGGAGATGAGGGGAGTGCGCCCGAGCGACCATCAAGAGTGGCAATGTTGGAGTGACAGAAAGTGGTGCAGGAGACGGCGTTCTTTTCGGTGGGATTATCTTCCGACACAACAACGTCGAAAATATTGTCGTATAGAATGAGCCTCAACTCGAGGTTTTCGGGCGAGGACGCTGAAGGAGTCGGTAGAAAAAACAGCGGAAGATAGGGCGTTCCTGTTGATGGCGTATGCGCGTTGCGGGGAGACCGTGGATGGGCGCAAGTGAGATGAAGGGTAGGAAGGGTAACGGTAACCCTCGCTAGCAGAAGCTCCTGGACCCACGAGCTCTTCGACATCGGCATATAGTGTGGGGATAGTAGGCGGTAAATGGGGTTCGGCGACCGTGACTCTGGATGGGTCTCTAATTTGCTGCTGCCGCAGGGTCAGGCTTGAGGATTACGGCAACTGCACATGCGACAGCTGGACCTCTCCATTAAGATTGGCCAGAAATGGAGCTCAAGATTGCCACCGACGATGACAACGCCTAGAATGGCTCGCAGACTTGTAGGTGGCTGGAGAAATGAAGATCCCGCGCGCCAGCGAGCAATGATGGGGGAGCTCGAGATCGCCAGAGGGACCAAGTCGACTACCGCCAATTACAGACCAACGAGGATGGTTCCGGGAAGGTGGGAAGGATGCACAAATGTGTTTCAGGCCAAGGACCCAGAACCCATGGGAACGGCAACAGGTTGAGGGCCGGAAATGAGAAGGGCGAGAGCTAAACGGTCCCCGCGTCAAGTTCTCCGTGAAGCTCATCCATGTGGGCCTCGGCGTATTTGCGGCATTCATCTCGGGGTGCCTTCACCGCTTAGATCGCGGTGGTTTGGCGCAGCCGTCGCAGTTAGGTGAGGTCCGCCTGCTTGTCTTCCCGGACTGTAGAAGGTATGTGGGTGCCGAGCGGGAGGCGTTTCTTCGAGTAAAGTCAACGGGACTCCGAATTGAAGTCGGACGTTCGCGGCAGCAGGTTGCACCCGATCGTGTTGTTCGCCTTTTGCGACAGGCAGATGATAGGGTCATGATGATGTACCGGTTTTCGACAGATACTGCTTCCACCGCTGGCGCGGGGCGTTGGCGATGTAGTCCGGCACGCTTGAAGCAGAAAAAATCCCCGCACGAGGCGACATGACTGCGCTGCCGCGTCTCTGCGCACGTCGTCGCAGGGATAGTGGTGCAAAGTTGTGGTGTTTGCCATAAGCTGAGACATACATTTGTATATGTTCTTTAGAGCACAGCACGACGCACTGGGCTCTAGTCTTGCGACTTTCCAGAAGCGGAGCCGGGAGCTGACGGTTGGCGGTGTCGCGGCGAGAAAGGATTGCCAAGCAACCAACAGCATCGAAGAGTTCAGAGGTTCAGACGATTCAAGAGCTATTTTGGGCGTATCTGAGTTTCGTACGGCATCCACCGAAGACGTCGACCTGGAGGCAGGAGCGCAGAAAGGCTTAGCCGAACAGATAGACACGTGAAATGATGTAACATGCACGTGAAAAGGCTTGATCAGAGCGCGTGGTTTGCCGGATAAATTATGCACGGAGAATTACACATCAACCGAAATGCTCGTGCCGGGGGACTCTTGATCATCAAGCTGAAAAAGAGCGAAATCAATTATTTCAACTCAACTCCGAGGTTCGAAAACAGACCAAGAGTACCTATACATTGGCCCTCCGAGCAGCCCTGTAACCCCCAAGCCGCCAAATAGCAGTGCCACGACTCAAAGATTCGTTCGGTTGACGTGCTTGCACGTCGCCCAGCTTAGGTTGAGCCATGAGCGAAGGGAGGTAGGAAAATTGTGACGTAGGTCATGATTTTGTGATGGTTTCTTGCCGTTTTGTATTTTATTTTTTCAGACCTGTCAGTGTAACCTGAGGTCGGTTACAGGAACTTTTGATCATCAAGTTGAAAAAAAAAGCGAAATGAATTATTTTAATTCAACCCCGAGGTTTGGAAACAGGCCAAGAGTATCTAGATGATCCTACCAAGGCGACCAACAGTTGAACCTTCCATCATTTTTTCAAACGCTCCGGATTTATTTGTTGTTCAACATTTCCATTATCGAGGCTCAAGTCATGTCAGTTACGGATCCACACCAAGGCCCGGCGGACTTCGTGAGGGCTTTTAAGTCCGCTGACCAAGAGATTCCCTACGCCGCCCGAGCCTGATGCTCGCCCTGTACGCGTCAGAAAGCGGCTGAATTGATTCGGCATCACCGAAACTCGGCATCGACGCTGCCGTGCAACGGATCACGACTCGCGGAGCTCGCAAGCGGCATCTCAGACAATAGACGGCATCGCATTATATAATCTATGACTGCTCGCCTCGGGCATGCATCAGCGTCTTCGACGGGCACATCGCTGCACTTATCAATATTTCCCCCCGGCACGTTACTTGTATGTGGAAGTACTCGAAGTTTTCATCTGACCGAGAGCTGTGTTCTTTCTGTCCTGTCAGCACTTGTTGGAGTATATATACTGGGCTACCTCGAATCTCACCTGACAAGCAAACAGATATGCCTTTCCCTCAGACATTCGACGCATATGTTCCTAGCAATACCGCCGATTTTCTGGCGCTCTCTAAAATCGAACCGAACTACGTGCCTTTTGAAACTCTTCACGCTGTCCCACTCGACGTCGCGGCCCCAGCGACTTTCGCATTCTCCAAAAGAATCACCCCTTCCGCAGTATTCCTGCATGTCCTTCGAACATTTTATTTCGCGCTTTCCCTTCTATATAACGGCTTCCCCTCCGGCACGCCTGGCGTACCCCAAATCGCTTTCGAAGAGCTATCCTTGCGCGTCTACCACGCCTGCCTTCTCCACGACCTCGGCTGGACGAACACCACGGAGGGGCTAGAACACCCTGCGCACGCCATGACGTTCGAGCTCCACGGCGCCTTCATGACATACGAGCACCTGCACGCCGTCGCGCCTACCTACGACGCAGAGCGCGTGGGCGACATCGTGCAGAGCATAGTCCTCCACACCTCGAATTGGACCACCGGCAACTCGTCTGCGACGGCGCAGCTCGTGTCGCTCGCGGCGTTCTTCGATATCGGCGGATACGACACTCCCGGTCCGGATGGTATTGATTTCAACCTTCTGTTCAATCGCACAACTGTGGAAGAGATCGAAGAGGCGTTCCCGCGCGAAAACTTTTACGACCAAGGCACCGCGGCGATCGAGCGAGAGTTTGAAGAGAAGCCCAACTGCTTGCTCAGCCATCGGTTGGGAGGAGTAAGTCGTGTGTCATTCTGATTGATTTCTTGGCTCACCCGACTGTCAGCTGGATGGCCTGGCAGCTTTCCTCAAGGGCCCGATTGTCCCGGAGGACCAATAAATAGTGCATAACGTCCAGGAAAAGCTGGAGATCAGCGAGATGAGACCACAATAGAGTACAGACCGTAGGCGGTATTATAGAGCTTTTGAACGACGGCGTAGGCATTCATCCATTTGCCGAACACGCAACTGCCAAAGAACGCAATCTCAGCATTGGGCTGTGTGCATCCAGAACCTCAAATCCGTAACAAATCCAACCAAAAGTCTCGTATTGAGTGAAGAATCATCGAGCTAGATAGAGATCCAATAGTCTTCTCCGGCTTCGCCCTTGAAATAAGCACCGAACCCTGAATTACGGTAAATTCAGAGAAAATAATGAAATTGGGAATGCCTACCTTCAACCCGGCCAATCCGGTTTCCGACAACGGAGATTTCGCCTGCGAATGCACTTTTTAAATCAAGGAGTGAGCAAGAAACTTGAATGTTCCACCTTCGGCCCTCCCGGTCCGCTTCCCAGCAATGAACTCATCTGCAAGCGACCAGTAGTCCTGGCTGCCCAGAGCACCGTGCTTCCAGTCTAAACGCCCGACTCCAACGGACACGAATCTCACGTCATCGGAAACTGGCCAGTAATTCTTCCTTCCTCTCCCTAGTTCGCAGAGATAGATGATGCACTCCAGCTGTCTCAATGGCGGATTACAGAGAGGGACATGCAATCTATCAAGCTTGGTGACATTCCGAAAGGCCAGGTGAGTGAGGAGGTGGAGGTTGGAAAGGCCCCCTGCAGAGCTCATATTCAGACTCCCATTCGGAATCCATGAGTTCGAGGTGCGTCAGGTTGTGGAAGAGAGGTTGTGCGAAGTCCGGAGGGAAAGGATTAATGAGGGGTCTTAGCTTGACCGCTAGGCACGACAAGGATCGAAGCTCATCGAGCGTGGAGAGCGACGCAGATACCCTAGAGCCGAGGTACAACAAGGTGACGCCCGCGCATGTGGCGAAAATAGTGGCCAGAACGGCATCGGAATCCCGCAAGAGTATTGGACTCATTCCATTGAGATACAAACACTCCACTGCGCGCTGGAAAAAAAGCCGAGGTTTCGTTGAAAGAGCGCCCAGAATGAGTCGAGGAGTGAATGTGAGGACATCTGGATCCGGTCCAAGGATCCTTGGTATGATCACGATCACTCGATAAAGGAGCGAGCGGTTCAACCCTGCCCAAATACCCATTCCATCAGCGAATATAAGAAGTGCAGTATCAAAGCGCAGCAAATACCAGCTTTTAACTCGCAACGCGACCAGCATGAGATTTGGAATAGCGGCAACCAGGACATTCCAGAGCGGCGATTTCAAATATCTTTCGCTCTAGTTCGGGAGGAAGTCTCGAATCCGAGTCCACCATCGACAAAAGTTGAGCTCTCGACACACGCAGGTGTCTAACGCTGTCCAACAGTGGTGGGAAGTAGGTAACGGTTCCAGGGCCGACGTGCCGTAACTTCGATCACTTTAAATTTTCCAAAATAAGAAGTTTTTGCACGTGCATTTTCCCTCTCCTTCAGCTTCTACTTCTGAAAAGTTCCAGAGTCAAGATTCGAGCTTTGCGCCATTTTCGCCTCATTCAGTGTGCTCTGATCCCTTGGTGCCACCAAGTTCTCCATGAGTTGCTCATTCGGAACCATGGCCGCATCTTGATGTCGCAAACCAAAACAGATTTTAAACAGCTCAAGATCTCCGCAAGGATCTGAGTGGTTTGGTCGCCAGGCACAGCTGGCCCGGATGTCCGACTTTCGACAACGGTTATTAGAAATGATATTCATCCATCAACGCCATGTCTCCGACCTTGATTGACATCTTTCTGAGTCTAGCATTTAAGCCGGAAAAGTAAGCTTCAGGCACTCCTCATCCTCTGCTTCCTCTGATCATTAACCAGTATTTACCCATATGCTTCCTCAAACTCACTTCGATATCCTTACCTCCCGTATCTCGACTCATGCTGAACGGGCATTCTATAAGTCTCTCAAACGCAATGCGGATGGCTCGCCGACTTGGACCAGTATCACATACGCCGAGCTAGGAAAAGACATCGATGCGGTCGCATTTACCTTGATGCGGAGGCTGAGAAGTGCTGGTGTTCCGGATAGAGCGGTGGTATGCATTGACTCTGTTGACCAGTTCAGTGATGACCTTTCACTTCAGGTTGGGTTACAGCGAGTGCTCTGCTTCGAACGATTGAATTCTTCTCACCCCGGTGTAGGTTACCTGGATTCAGCTATTCCGATATAGTACATATGTATGCCCTCTGCAGAGCGGGGTACATTCCTGACATGCTCACCATCTCGGTCACAAACCCCGAGGTTATATCGGAAATGCTCCGCGAGAATGATGCAAGAGCGCTTTTGCATGCGTCCAATCTCGACCTTCCAGTAGACTGTGGAATTTTTTCTTTGACCCCAGTCCTGAACTTCGAAACTCTCGAAAGCGATATCGATCTTCCATCGGTTCGAGTATACAATGCAACTGATGTGGCCTTTATTAACCATACTTCGGGCTCAACAACGAAGCCCAAAGCAGTTGTGTGTACCAACAAATGGTTTGAATCGGTGTATTCTTCGTGGACGAGTGTCTGGAATCCGGCAGAGGAAGGAGCGCCACAGGACGTGTTTACTCTTCCGGGAAGCGTCTGCCAGCCATCAGGATTTCACAGTCAGTGGATATCTTTTTCCACGGGGCGGTAAAGTCTAGCTTACTTTCCAATAACAGCGCTCAGTGTTGGGATTCATTTGGGTGGAGCGTTCATTCAAACGTCCGCAACTCCCCGCAACCCTTCATTCCCGGTCGATGAACTTGTGGAGCTGGCTCGTGAAGGAGGATTAAACCGAATGAACACGTTTGCGCCCCTGATGATCCCTTATTTCATGGCCACCCAAGCGCAGCTCAAAACCGGGGACGACTCAATTTTGAAAGTGTTGCGGAACATGCGATCCATCGTTTACGGCGGCATGCCGCTGCTGCCCGTGTTTGAAGATTGGGCGTTTGAAAATCAAATTCCTTTAATGGTATGGTTTATTCTCCCGCCGTTCAGTCTGTCTGTTTTACAGCTCATGTGCCGCTAGAATTCCCTGGGCACCACTGAAGCAGGTGAATTCTAATAAGTTTCGACGTTCGTGAAGTTGATTCAACTGAAACCAGGACCCTTGTTACACAGCTATTTAGGACACCACCCGCGTCATATGGTTCCATTCGATGGGATCGATATTGAGTTTGAACCGCAGGCGAAGAGCTCGGCTGATGAAGTGCAGCTATTTGCGCTTATTGTTTTGCCCACATCTCCAAATATCCCCTCGAAAGCAAGTTGTGGGGACAATGGCCGATTTTACACGGGCGACTTATTCTCGCGAAATGAGGATGGGACCTACACCCACCGTGGGCGCGATGGCGACTGGATCAAGGTCGGCAACGCATACCTTATCGACACAAAGTATGTGTTGAACTCTGAAAGATAACGGGCAGCGCCGACTTGTGATCTGCTTCGTAGGAGAATCGAAGAACAACTCAAGACGACATGCTCAGACCTCATCAAGCAACATGTAGTTGTGGGGGACTAACCGACCCGCGATAGCCCTTCTGGCCGAAATATCTAACTTTGAAAGTGGAGATGGGGTCAAGAGTACTATCATAGAGCGGATGGAGGCCTTTCACCAGCGGTGCATGCCATGGGAGCAAATTACGCTGAACAATATTGTGTTTGTACCTCTTGGAAGTCTTCCCCGAACGGTGAGATTCATGTTCGACGAAGAAAAGGTTGCTGACCGGTCCGCTTATGAATAGGTAAAGGGGAACGTTCGGTGAGCATAAAGACCCGTTTGTAAACCTCAACTTGACTTGTATCTTGGTTGCAGGCGCGGCATGGCGGAAAACCTCTTTGCTCGAGACATTGATGCTCTTTACATGTAATGTTTTGTATATCGGGTGTTACTTGTGCGTACAATGCACTAGCAAAGCGAAGCTAACAAAAGGGGAGTTTCCCATAATATTTTATGTGGGGACTTCAAAGTATCCAAATAACGTGTTTTCCTGTGCAATGGAGCCGGTGCTAATGGGTTTGAGCATGTAGGAACGTCCGTTGACGCATAGAATGGCAGCCGATGGGTTATAGGAACGGAATTCTTTCACTGTAGCTGTGATGGCGAAATACATCGCATTAACATGTTTGATCCCCGGGTTCCCGTGCCGCGTATTTCGGCGGGTCTGAGCGACCCCAGAGAAAACTTGGAGGCGACGCAGAGCAGGCATGTGCTCCACCGTCCGAAGAAGAAGGTCCTATGGCCAAATCAGTTAGTATTAACCCATATTTGTTCTCTTACCACAGCGCTAAGCGGAGGTTCGACATTTACCACATCATCTTCGTTGACACTCATTTCGAGACTCTCGAGCTTCAGCAAATTGGAAATTAAATCCATATTATGCGTCCCAAAGCTCCAACGGCTTTCATATGGAGCAGAGCATGCCAGCTTTACGAGCGATTCGGCATGCTGCGGGACGACTGTGTCAAAAAATATGTTTGCAAGACGATCCGATTTGGCCACACTCTCGATATCGGGGCGATATAACGATAATTTTTCGATCCCACAATAAGACGCAAGATAACCAAGGAGATGGTCGGTTACAACGTTTGTGTAGATCTCTTTGACCTGGGCAACGTTGGCGCGGTGCAGCGTCAACCACAATTCTGACCAGTCAGTGAAGCCGAAGACATGTAAAATGGTGAGGTTAGAGCATTGTGTGGCCAGTTGAGAAACCTGCTGAACCATCGGACATTCCTTCCAGTACGGAGTCGTGATTTGGAAGCTGCGAAGTCTGGAAAAACGATCCAATGGTAGTTCGACATCTTCCACGATCAGTTCAAGATCTTCGAGGGAGGGTAATGCGCATAGGTAGTCACAAATCACGTTCGTCTGCCACAGCGGAACGCCCTGATGCGCCTCCCATCTGCGAGATATTCGTATCAGCAGATTTACGGAGCATTGAGATTGGAGTATACGGTACATGAAGGTTTTGATGCTCATCATTGACCAGAGTGCGGAGGTGAGAAGCTCCTGCATCACAGTATCCGACAACCCGGCAGGTTCTTCCCCAATCTCGATTCGATTTCCTCGAGAAAATTTCAGCACCTTAGCGTATCTGGACCACCCAGCTTGGCCACTCGCGAGGGCTTTCAAAAACCATTGGCCGTTTTTGAGGCGTAGGTGTTGACGGCTTAACGCTATCGTCGAAAAAAACAAAGGCTCCATTGCAAAGCTCAGGTCTTTGCATACGGCTCGGAAGTTGGCATAGTCGCTCTTGTCGAGCTGGAGTAGGACGGACCACGGTGAGTATTGTATCACTTCGAGTCAACGACCAACCTTGTCTGCGATTTCCTGGATAAGCTCAACGGACAATTCAGAAAGCATTGGGTCCACGAGCGTTGGCCAACATGGGCGAGAGAAGATGACTTGCCAGGACAGCATTTTGACAGCATTGCTGTGCTCGCAAAACTGCTGTGGTATGACGTAATACAGCAGACGTTGCAAAATAATTTTGTAGAAAATCTGTGTAGATTTTCACTGTCATTCAAGACAAGCCACAGATCAGGTAAGATGGATTTTAGATGCCTCTGTTCAGTAAAATCTTAAGCAAGCCAGCTCTGCTCGGTGATGATTTTGAAGGCCGGTGACGCGGACATGGCAAGGGCCGACATCGAATTCAGAGATTGGCCGTGAATGAATGCAAGATTCCAAGTTCATAATGGCCTAATATGGGATTAAAGATAAACTGCCAGCTGTTTCCGGAAGTGCTGTTAAATTTATTGCTCGGCTCCGGACTAGTCACGCCGAAAGTAGGGGTTTACATTCAGGCGGAGGACATTTCACTATCGAAGGTTCACCAGTTGGGTAGTGATGAATAGGGAAACAGTGGACCCTATCTCCAGAATAATAGATCAACGAATCCACCAGCCATCGCTCATTCTATCCGGCGCGCGGCCCCATGGCTCTGAGAAGTAAGGTCAAGCGATGTGTGGAACAAAACCAAAATACGCACCACGAATCTTCCCAGCTCGTTTTGCGGCAATGAACGCCTCTGCGATCGGCCAATAACTCTTGCCATCGATGAGATCGCGTTGCCGCTTCTCCCAGGTGGCTTCCTCTGCGACGGTCACGAATCGTGGATCATCTGAAGCTGGCCAGTGGCTTTTCCTTTCGTAATCCACCTGGGCCAGGATGACAATGCAAACAAGACGGGGAAGAGGAGTATTGCGGAGTCGGAGATGCAATCTGTCAATCCCCTCCACTTGGGAGAAGGAGAGGTGTGTGAGACGAGGAAGAAGTGCGAGGCCCGCGCAGAGTTTTTGTGTTGCCTCTGAATCCCAAAGGGATTCCCTAATTTCAAGGTGCGTAATGTTGTGGAACATGGGCTGTGGAAAGTCCATTGGGTGATATCTGAAGATGGGCTCAAGCCCAACCGACAGCGAAGACAAGGATCGAAGAGCGTTCAGTGAAGCCAGATGCTCGGTTACATCCAACGTTATGACGAGGGACGTGACACCAGTACATGCGGCAAGAATCTTGGGTATTATAGCAGCGGATTCACGCGAAAATATGCCGCCGATGTGCAAAGTTTTGACTGCAGACTGGAAAAATGAGTGAGGTTTGCTTTGTGATCAAGCGAAGTACGACTTGAGGCCGCAAGACAAGTATGAGCGAATTACTATCTGGCTCGCTCGTGACGTATAGAACTCGATACAAGAGTGGTTCAACCCTACGGTCCAAACATTTTAGCGCAATTCATATCAAAACCAGCACGCTGACCAGTCTTTGACTCGAGATGCCACTTGCACGAGCTTCAAAGCGGTTGTGGGATGCGACAAAGCCACAATTTCAAAAATTGCTCGCTCCAGTTCTGGAGGAAATTTCGGATCTGCCATATTGAATGGCTACCAATTGGGTAGGAGTGAAAATTGCAGTTTGGGAGGAGGGTGGTGGTTTGGGAAGAGATGGTCTGTCAATTGTCAACGTCCAACGTCAACGTCTGATATGTCTCCAATATCTCCTTCAAGGACTCGCGCGCCCATCAGGTGTCCAGACGATGTAAACGCTTGACGTGCACAGCAAAGAGAATACACTTGGCTAAAAAAGCTCCGCATACATACTGGGATTACACGACAACAGGCGCTAATGCTGACAAAATAACCACGTCTCTCGTGTTCAGTTCACAATCGTCCCTGTCAGTCGGATGTCGCGACTGCTTGCACCGATCGAGATTGTTGTCGTCCCTGTCGCAATTTCCCAACCTGAAAACAGTTCCCTTCAGTGCAAACTAAGGTAGTGTAACAATCGTACGCTGTGTCACCACATTCCACGTAGAAAAGTCAAACCTAGATAATGTCATGCTCACGCTCACGCTCTGACCTGCGCCGACAAAGACACTATCAAAGCCTTTGAGGTTCTTCGGCGCAGTATTGGCAGATGCGGGGAACGTCAGATAAAGTTGAGGGACCTGAATAATAATCGTATGAACCAGCGTGACAATATCTAAGAGTCTGACGCACTTCATTACCAGCCACTGTGCCGTTGTTCTGCAGGGTGAAGGACACAGTCACAACCGGTGTGTGGAGCCTACGAATATTGGAGTAAACAACATAATCATGTTACGCGACAAGAACCTCACCAGGGATCCAAAGACGATCCCGGGCCAGATTGCCTCGTCCCACCCGCAGTCGAACCGGAAATTGTCAGCCCCGAGTATACGAAGGTCGTGTAAGACAGGCCGAATCCAAACTCGAATCGCGGAGCAATTCCTGCCTGGAGAGGCCATTTAAGCCGGCAATTTCATGACGAACATATACACACCTGGTCGAAGTGGCGATAATCAATGAAGATGCCCTCGGTATATGGTATTGGCGTGATCGACCCCGCCTGGTTAAAGACCACTTGTGCGGAATAATCCGTGACGCTCTTGCCAATCGTGTATGGGAGACGACCACTGAAAAAGATGTTAATGAGGGGATTTGAATGCCAAGGAAGAGCCAGACCTTGGGTTGTACGCTCCATACAAGACATCAACCAGTCCGTTACCTGTCACGGTATGAGAACAAGTGGACCATGTAATTGACGACACAAACAGACCAGCTTCTTGTCCCGGAACACCGCTCCAAACCTGCAACAGTCAGCTTGAATTTTGACACATACATGCTTAGTTCGTACAACAGCGGTTACTGAATAATAATTCAGTCCACTGAGAAGGAGAGAAGTGGAAGACGTACTATTGGCATTCGTAATCCAAGCCTCCATATTTATTGGGCCAACCGAATTGACAACGACAATTGTGTTCTTGTTGGCGGCCGCAACTGCAGCAACCAATGCGTCCTGAATTGAAGTTTAATTTTTTTTGCTGAATGAGAGTAAGAAACAGAAACAGACCCCGCTATGCCATGCAGAAAGACTGTTGCGATCTCCGGCATTGCCTTCAACAGTGATATATCCTTCGCCGCTGTCCGCTATGGGAAAACCGGAAGATCAGATGCGGAATAAGAGTCAACATGGTAATTTGCCTGTGATGAAAACAAATGCGACATCCTTTCCTGTAGCCGCATTTTTCGCGCCCGTGAGATCAGTGTCACTGGTGGACGAGGACACGACTGTTCCATCAGCGGCAGATCGCGATTTGATGGCGTCCAGAGGCTAGAAGCGTCTCAGTATTAGCAGTATAATAGGAGTAGAGTGGCATACGCAAATAAGGTACGGGAAGTTGGCAGTTCTTGAGTATGCTCAGAAGTCAAATGTCACGGAATAGGAAACCTGAAACTCCTCACCCACTCCCCCATCCTGAAATAACATGCATTTAATCAGCGCCTGGTGACTGTCAACGAGGTGCTCACCGAGGCCCAGTACGCCATCGTCTCCTCCACGATCCGAGTAGCTTGTGAGAGAATGAGAACGGCAGAGCTGAATGCCATCGACGTACCCGTTTGGTCCCTTCGAGGAATTGGTTGCGCCATTGCCTACGATCGCAATTGTTTTTGGAGCTTTGAGCGGCAGTGCACCGTTGGTATTCTTCAGGAGAACCGTTGAAGCAGCATCAATCTGTCGGATGAGCCTAAACGACGGTCAGAATCGGATGGGAAAGTCTGAATTAATCCAGTTTACGTTGCATGATTAGATTGCACGTTAATGTGTTGATTGAAAGAAGCGCCGTTGTTCCATGCATCGAAATTTACGGCGGGGTATCCCGAGTCTTGTCCTACAAGGTACCACGCTGCGAGAATCCGAGTGGCCATGTCCTGTGTCGATGGCCGCTGTCAGCAAGTACTCTGTGATCACGGGTAAAATAATTACATTGATTCGCGTTTGCGAGACTGAACCTGGAGTTGACCGCGTTGGTCTGAAGATTATGGAGTTATAATTCAAGACTTCCCATCCCAAAAATCAGGTATGAAGCTCACAAGGTTTGTTCCAAAGTACGAAGTGCCGGAATTTGCGCTGACATCGCCTGCATAGAATCAAATGAGCCGTGAAGGGGTGGTAGGAATTTCAAGCGCGTACCCGGCATAGTCATCTATTCGTACAATATCATCTTAAAAAAGCTTGCCGAAAGAAATGACCGACGTACATCTAGGCCCTTGTTGATTGCAAGTGTTGAGTGAGTTGCCCACCAGTCTTGAGCAGTGTCAGCCACAACACATCAGCACTCAGTCATTTGGGAACTTTACCAGACATGACATCCGTATCATGGCGATGAGATAAAGCAGGAGAGGGTTTCGACGTCACATACATCCTTGGAACCCGAACTCGGATTTCAAGATTCCATTGAGTGTTTTGTCATTTTCGCAAGCAAAGGAAGAGTTGACTAGAATGACGATCAGTTCACTCGTCAAGAAGATTCGTCACGAACTCTGGTCTATAAATTTCGAAGAAACTGTTAGGACGCGCAGTGAGACGAGGAATTTGCTCAACTGTAGCTGCACCTAGAAAATAAGAACAGGTTATCGCTGTTTCACTATGAATAAAAATATCAACATCACAGAGGCCACATTTGCTTGCACACTTCTCAGGAACTGCAAATATGAGTTAGATATTGTAGGCGGAAAGGTACGGTGCTACGACGTACCGGGAGC
Organism: Mycena sanguinolenta; assembly: GCA_014462675.1. Lineage (NCBI taxonomy): Eukaryota > Fungi > Basidiomycota > Agaricomycetes > Agaricales > Mycenaceae > Mycena > Mycena sanguinolenta. Next base: position 8,077,377 of record JACAZH010000004.1, on the reverse strand, counting down.
GAATACAGTTCATGTTGCTGCAAGAGATTTTAGGGATGTGCTTCAATTCAACAGAAACGTACCGTTCTAATGCAAACGTTATTTCTTCGTTCAATCAATTGCAAAGAAAATACTGACCGATCATCCACGTTTGACGAACTAGTATCACGGAAATGTTCTTGCTCGCTGAATTCCGAGATGTCATAAAGAATGCTGAGACGAAGAACTTGGATCTCACTTGTTGATATAATGTTTTCGCCGTTGCCTGCACGCCAGCAGATTGTATTCCAGTAATGGTCTATCGCGAGTTACTACGACTGCAGCAATGTTCGGATTTGAAGTACCTCAAATGCGCCTTCGCTACGGACCCGACTCAGCACACGGTAAAAATAATCGGAGATTTTAACACCCACCCGGATAGGTACGGGTCGCCACCGAACCTTGGTACTTGCGTGAGCGCCAAAATAATTCGGATGAATGAACACACCCTTCCCAGTTTCGGCCCGCCGCAGGTGCGCGCATCAAGTTCCTGATGAGAATATTATTTTTCGCTGCTCCACTGGAGTAAAATAACCCACATCATCGGCCCGAGTCCAACATGCACTCCCTTGCCTCTAAACTCCTGACCAATTGCGACGCCTCTCTGGTTCATCAAGGTGCGGTTGAAGCTGACCCAATTTGAAACAAAGAACGAGTGTCTCATACAAAAGAGTCACTCACGTCGCGGCTACATTGATGGCGCTATGGATCCGCAGTGAGCTCGACCTTCTCAGCGGTACCCCAAGTTACGCACGCGGGAAATACAGAAACGAGATCGGCGTCCCGAACACCAACGGGGCTATCTTCGAGGCAAAGTCCAGGGAATGAAATGGAGGATATTGCTGGCGTGTTTCCGATGCAGTGTCCTATATTTTTTTTTTGCAAGGATCAAAAAATGCTGCCATGAAAGATATGGATTGTACCAGCTTCCCAGCCAATGCCTGCGAATAGGTAAGAAAGACAGACAAGCTTCAACGACACGTTAATAACCTGTAGCGAGGTTAACCTTGTCTTGGAGTGACATCTTCTGAACTGCAGCGGTGGCCTTGACGTATGCCGCAGCCCACTGAGGCGATATATTCACTACAATCCGGTCAGCGCCCCTTCGTTTGGGGAAGAAAAGAACTTCAGTACGCACATACCGTCCCCGTAGGGGCAGAGCTGCTCGATGTGGAAGTTGGAGAAGAGACTGCGGTCGTTGTCGTCGTTGCAGAAGTAGTGGTGGTCGCCGCGCCCGGTAAGCACTGAGAATAATCTTCGGAAAGGCGCACGTTACTTTGTTGCATGAAGGATTTCGATATTGACTTACATGGGTTTTGAATACGTGCAAACTCCTTGGGGAGCATGTGGTAGGTCCGGTCCTAAAGAGAAAGTGTTAAGATCTGAGGAGAAGTGTGAGCATGCTCAACGTACCATCCTATTCCCCCGCTTGAGCGCGAACAAATCAGTTGCGGTTCACGGGGTCGCCCAGTCCACCCTCACCATTGGCCGTATAGAGGCGATTGAGCAGAGACATAGGTCACGACTTGAGCGGGAAACAATAACACCAAGACCCAGGGAGAATCTCATCTTTGCCACTGGGATCTTCGGCAAAGGGTTGACCGTTTTATGGTCGGCGGAAAATTCCCGGCATAAGCGGAATCTTGTGGGATACGAGGTCCTGTGCCCTTATGTACCCGATGTAAAACCGATGAGCATGTACTCGTGAGCCTGAGAGGAGGCTTTTTGTCGCTACTTCGAGAAGTTTAATGTGGTGCTTGGCAATCTCATCTCCATCGCTTCGAATGAAAGCGACCTCGAAGACCCCGATCAACATGGCTCAAACCTTGCCCGGAGCCGCACGCCAAAAGCTCCGGTTTCACGCTTGTGTTTTCCTGTACGCTGGATCAAGAGACTTCCTGCAATTACCCGGCACGGAATGCCTGCGATTTGTTCTCCTCAGTGAATGACACCGACTCCAGATTTACACATTTAGTGTGGATATATCTTGTCGAAACCGATTCCGAGGGTCGAGCGACATGGAACCGAATAAGGTATCTCTTTTAACCACGGCAGTGATGACATCCGTTTCAGAAGTGGCTTTAGTACGCGCCAACTCTGCGCCAAGGGTTGGCTGTCGGATGACGCGACGAGTACTCCACGTTCATTCAGTCGTGGCTGCCATTGCGTCGTACGGATGATGAGAGGAGAGAGTGGAATCGAGCGAGTGATATTGATGACGGGAAGCGCAAGGGAAATGGGCTCGCGAGCGAGCAGCGGCACGTCGACGAGGAAGGTTGAGAGAAAAATTCGGACCGAGTCGGATCAGCTATCAGCGACGGCTATCACACAGCCACATACACTCAGGGTTACTCAGGGCCTTCACCTTCACCTCACTCATGCTCGGTGCCGTGTTCGACGGACTGACACTCGTTGTCGCCGTGTTTCGCTGGATTGTAGATTCTTACCAAGATACCCCAGAACCCCTTCCTCCGTCCCTAAGGGCGCTCGTCCGTAACAGAAAACTGGTTCTGAAGGAATACCCCACGGACAGAGTGAGGGAGTGGAGAATCTCCAGGCGGCCGCCTTCTTTTCTCGCGCGCATCTTTCCTCTTCGTCCATATGATACTGCTTCGGCATCATTCTACCGCATATATGAATTCGCTGTCCTCGACGACAACATCCGATTCCGCAACGAGATCGAGTACTTCTGCCATCGTCAGTGGCCAGTTTCCCCGCTTCCAGATCCACGCGACTTCGATCCAGAGCGTCTAGCGTTCCTTGCCGCCCTCGCGCGCATTTTTGTGCACCTCGTTCAATTCTCGGATCGCGATGGGGCTCCATCGCGATGTACCTGCGTATGTCACGAATTTCGAGGAGTTGCGCGCGCGGCCGAAAGTATGGGGAAACGCCACCACAGTGGGCACAGAACGCGCGTGCGTTGGACCGGCCGCTTTGTATCAATGCATCCCAAGGCGATTCCGGAGCTCAGTAGCCATCTAGGCGAAATGGGTATCATCATGAAGGCGCCTCATTACCTGTTCACTTGAGACAGGTATGCGAGGGTTGACTATACGGCTCCAGCCACACTCACTCACCTGTACGAATGGAAGTACCTGCATTCGCACGCATCGCCTATCGTCCGAGCTTGCTAGCAGGCCAGCGAGTTCATGCAACTTGGCGTTCAAGTTTAAACTATGCGACGTTCAGTCCACGAGCTCAGATCACAGAGCTTCAACTCGTAGGTACCGACCTCGCACGATGGATCTGGAGCTTAGTACAGAGTGTACGGTAGGCATTTCCCGAGATTTGCCACTGTTGCAAAAAATAATAGCGAAGCACCCCATTCAGTCACTGTGCGCCAATTAGTGCCCGTTTGAAATTAGGAAATGTTCGGAGACAAAATGCGTGCCTTTCAGCATATGGTCCAGGGTCGAGTGGAACGAACTTTCCATATACTTAGGCGTACCAGACCACGAACAGGTGGGCCTCTTCCGAAGTCACCGCGCCGGGTTGAATACGCGAAGTCGATGACTGAGTTCCTTCTGGTGATCACTGGCTCGACCGACCGCGTCATGGACAACTTCGCCGTCGTCGGCTCGAACATCGTGCGCATTCTTGTCGGCGGGGCGACACATCACGGGTGCGTATTCCTCCTTCCTTCTACCCAGACATCTATTCAACTAATAATAAATTCCTTGAAGGAACATACGAGATCCAGAACCTCTCTGCACTGGGGCCTCGCTCCGTCGGAGAGTATCTGCCTCACGACACGGGAATTCTCCTTCTCTCGAGGCCGGAGGGGTAGGAAGGTGCGCCCACGAATTTTGGGGTAGTGGTACACGCGTATTCCAGGAACGTGCTGTCCTTCCCCAAGCCGACATTACCACCTGAGCGTTCGATTTTTTGTTCGAGTCAAGAGATTCGTTGGATTCGATACCTGCGTCTCTCGTTTTTATTGTTATTTGCTCGGTCATTCTGCCGTGCGAAGAATACCATAGAAGAGCTGAGTATCACATCACCAAACCTTGCGCATACTTGAATAAGCTCTCACACGCAATTGACTTGCCTTCAACATTGGTGTGAAGGAAATATTGGCCGCCATTTATACAAGAGTAGGAAGAGTGCGCATCCGCTGGCATCATTGGTTGGATCCACTGTGACAGCCGCATGTTTCGGCAGCTTGTTGGCATCACCGGCATGAGAGTTTTCTAGCTCAAATACGGTGCCGTGCCTGTACATTATTCTGGGTGCGCCGGATTCGTGCTTCGGCTCCTGGTCGGCACTACTTTTCTTCAGTCAATTTTTGTGTGACAGGCCTTGCTGCTAACTTATCCCTTTCCAAATGTCTTTTCACTTCTGGTGATTCGACCCTTCCCAAGCTGAATTTTTTTTTACCATCGGGGCATGCGCGACTCTACACGAACGTGTGAACTGGCATGCTGCAACGCTTGGGAAAATAGAGTGTAAATGGAGGCCCAAAGCTCTTAAATCTCGTAACTTCTTGGCGCTTCGAATTGTGCCCTAGCTACAGCGGGAGCAGTCTGACTGATTCAGTGTCGGTGCAAAGATTGATCCAGCAAGAACTTGCTGAATTGAGCGATATAGCTGTTGAGGGAGGAGACCAGACTGCCAGATTCTCACGGTGTAAAAATCAGTCAGAGACATGGAGACATTGTTGAAGGAAACCAGAGCCAGCAGGATATTTGATAAACATCCGCGAATTGTCACGAATATTTCGGTTCAAGTGGACGTTTGCATAAGAATGAATTGCACAAAAAAAGGTTCTACTTCTAGAAAGGAACTCTAGACTTACATTAAGCAGCGGACGTAAGGGTCGGGACGGTCAGATGCTCAACCTCAGGAGTAGGCCCTTTATTACTGTTGAGATCTGGAGGGAGAACGTGTCAGCCTGGCAAGGCCACGTTGTTGTGGCGATGCGCTGAAACGCGTCGCGACGCGTCCGAGGCTGTACTCCATCCTCAGGTTATTGTTGTTGGAGTCATATATTCGAACTCAGTATTGTCCTTACTTACATTGTTCTACTTTCCCATTGTTCTCATGCAAGTATAAATACTGGAAGTAGCTGTAGTTCAAAATACAGAGAGCTTTTCCCCCTCCATTCACTACAATTACCTTCCTCGGGAAGTTCTCCATGAAGAATGTGTGGTCGAATTTGAATTGTTGATGTTCTGCTCCCGTGGTTATAATTCCACACCCTTTATGTATGGGATTGACGCTTCGATCTCCAATGTCGCGACTCCCATCCTGGACGTGAATACAAAACCAACCATGGCTGTGTAGATCGCACAGCATGCAGGAGAGCTGTATTGCTGATCATCACTCGGTTGCGCTTGGCGATATTACGAGTACTTAGGTAATCGTTCTCTAATATTTGTACACATACACAAATTTTTGACCTCAAATTTTACGGTCGCGTTTGAACGTGTAACAAGATTAGTGGCCGTGCCAATGTTTCATTAGATATCATTATTGGCTGCGTTCATCAAAGCGCAAATCTAATGGATATTGAAATTAGAGACTACCTTTGGATCTAATGGAAATAGTGGCTATTGTGTTTTTTGGAGATGCAGAATGTCGTGAGTTTCGATTCTCAGGCATGCAATTTTTTTGGGTCTCGATCTTTCTTCGCTCTCTCAGGTAGTATGTTCCTTCGATGACCTGTATTCTATTACATTGAATGTCATCGAATTTAATTGGATGCGACTCGGTTTGGGAGTGCAATCAATGCTCAACTTGGACAAACATTTATGCCCAGAGCAACTCCCTTTGTCCATTGGATTATCGAGGCCCCACAGCATGCTATGACTGTGGTCTTTGGTTCTTTGGCTGTCCCTGTTCCTCCATCGCAAGTACCAGACAACAACCTTTTTGCAATCACCGCAAGGTACAGTCTTCCGCATGACCCCGATACAGGAAACCGGGTACTTTTTCAACTTCTCGAAGTATTCCCGCATATCCTCCTTTCATTATTTTTGCTTGCTCCAGGACCATTATGTTGCGTTTTCCTCACCGTTTCTCAGCGCCATCCACCTCCTGCCTCGCACCTGTAGCCCTGTCCGCTCAAATCGGCACCCTCGATCGATCCCGTCAGTCATGATCGTCATCAAATCAAACTCTTTTTATAAAAATATGCTGCCCTACTTGCCTTTTCTTTGGGAGGTACAGACTTTATCGCCGGAAAGCCGTCTCTATTATCCATTACTCGACGTCGCCAATTTGACTAATGGCGATCACTCACCTTTGTCAAATGTCTACCTACCTTCCTGTTCCCTCAATAATGTACTATGGATTCACATAAGACTGTATTTACTTTCAAGATGTCTGCAGAGAGTTCAAAATGCGAAGCCGAGAGTTTTCTTTCTCAGTGCTCTTCACGTTGATCGGTCGCCAACGATCGTCTTTCCAAATGTCGTCATGCGATTTTGACGACACCCAACTCGATTATGCAAGGTCCGAAATCCTGAATCTAAGAAGGTGGGGCCGACCAGCTTGTTCTATATGTTCATTGTGCCCCAGTATGTTGCGGTATTCGATGGACTAGCACTCCCTTGGTGCAACTTATCACTGGCGAATCGCAATGGGTTATTCACTCGTGACTCCATGCACAGAAGTCTCTTGGAGCTTTCTCGTCCATCAGTACACGAAAATGTGTGAATGCCATCTTGAACTTATTGACCCGGCCGGCGGCCGCGGTTACTGAGTTGACCCATCATTCCCAAGTCTTGCCGTTACTGATCCGACCACACTTCCTGTGAGCCCGCTCATTGATCTGGCCCAGACCAGTTATTGACTTGACAAAGCCATGGTTATTGAAGCACCCATGCTTTTGGGCGTGTCATGCCATTGAACCCACCCCACTTTTCTGAGTGCCATGGCTATGGCTATGGAAAAAACAACATTTTGAGCAGGTCACATTATTGATTTCACCTCACTTCCGAGGTGTCGAACTTATTGAACCAACCACACTTTTGTTGAGAGTATCGCGTGACTTATATCTTGCAAACGAAATGCTTTGTAACAGAGCGTCTCTCAACATTCGAGATTCACGTAGGCGGTGTATACATTCTGCATCCAAAAAATCCAACAATCCATGAATTCAAGAAGGTGCGTTGGAGTTGCACCGACGATTTGATGCGCCAAGTGATCACATCAATCCCGCTCTCAGAGACAGAATATGACCTAGCTGCGTGAATTTCAAATATCGCTATACTTTCAGGGAGGCACATTCCAGAAACACCCAAATATTTTCCTGAGTTTAGTACCACAGAGTAGAGTATGATTTTGACCTCGCCATGTGCGATGGCGAGCGGGACTGATGGCGTAATACGAAGGCCAACCGTGCGAAGGCGACCAGTTTGTGTACATTATAATCGAGTTGTTTCAATAGTGAGAGTTTAAGAAAGTGAGGTTGGTTCAATAATGTGACAGGCTCGAAAGTGTGGTCAGTTCAATAATCCAAAAAGTGGGGCCAGTTTAGCAACATGACCTGTTCAAATGTGTGGTTGTTTCAGTAACAGCGGCATGCAAAAAGGTGGGTCAGTTCCATAATGCGACTCGCTGAAAACGCATGGTCAGTTCAATAACCCGAAAAGCCAAGTGCGAGAGGCTGGGTCAATTTGGAAAAAGTCTAGTCGGATCAATAACTCCGAGTTTGCCACATCAATAACTTGAAACTCCGGCCGGGCCAATATGCCGAAATGGTATTTACATGTTTTGCATCGGTACACGTTTGTCTGTGGAATGGTATTTAACAAGAAGGAAATAAATGCTCAGCTGAATGCAGACGTGTTGATCTTCAGCACCAAGTAAGCAATTGTGTAAGTATGCTTAAAACATTATATTTACAGTCCATGGTTTTGATTGATCTTTTCTCTTTTAGCACAGCGATCTGGGTCCTCGAGCGAAGTACGCACTTTGTCCACTAATTATAAGCCGAGCAACTCCACGGCACCTAACGAAGCTCCGGGGCACGACATAGACAGTGAGAGCATTGCCTTTGCGTTATTGTAAAGAGTTTGATTACAAACTCAGTCCCGATTTAAAATGGCCGGGGTTTGGACGCGAAAACGTGTATCCACAGGCTCGATTATGTTTTGGCTCGCTACGAAGAAGATAACGGCGAAAATCACAACAATTGGTGCACTGTTGTGGGGTTTGTGGGGTACACTGCCACGCAATGGCTCTAACATTGGCTGGGCTATTGCGATGGGTGAACCCGCTTAAGGATTCAATGGTAGGTAAGTTGATATACCCCACTTGATCCTGCTTAAGTTGTACGGTGCTTCATTGCAGCCCTGGTATGTACCCTACCTAACGGTCTGTGTTTGGTCTGTGTCTAATCCGTTTAATACTAATTTATTTATTAAATCACGGCAGAATCCTGGGTGTCTTTCCATGGGTTCCAACGAAAAGGGCCGGGTGCAAATGTGTAGGAGCCGGAACACTGAAACGCAGGTCGCCGAGTCAGCCGAAAAAAATTCCAGGCTGACTGATGTGATCTCGGCTTTCTCCGATCTCCCCCTATTCCACGTCATGGGTACTCCGAGGGGCGTCAACGGGCGGTGGATTGCGAACAATTGGGTGTCGACCTGGCCGAGTTCGTGGGTGCACTGGATGAATGTGCGAAGGCCACCTTCCGCGTTTTCTTTCAGCCAGTTATGGAATTCAACTGCGCAGCTTTTCTGTGCTCTGGGCAGAGAAAAACGGGCAAAATACACACTCGACTTGGATGTAATCGCACCCACAGTTCTCGACAGCCGCTTGACCGAGTTGTGTGCGGAGCTTTCGCTGTTGTTAAGCTCGGTGACCTACTGGCTTGGCTAGGGCAGCCAAGCATAGTCACAGCAGCAGTCTCCTCGGGGCCTAAACCTGCGTTGAAAATTGTTTCTGCAAGAGTGATTGATTTGGTTACAACCTTTGTGCTTACACTGACCTCGAACAGGATCAAGGAATCACAAGGGAGTGGTGCGGAATGGTTAATTGCATGCGGAAAAACTTCAAAAGAGATCCGCAGTTGTTCAGCGCCTCCGAGAAAATTGTGTCAGCAAAAGTTTTTAGGACCACGCGTTTACTCAACGACAACCACAGCCTGAAATCCGCGATTGCCTATGTCAACTTACATTTATTCATTCATAGCATGAAATTGTTCCTCGGGGCTTACCCACTTAAGTACTCGTAATCGCCGCGCATGGCGACGGCCCATACCCACCAAGTCGGATATAGGCCAGTAACCCATCTCTCACTCCGTCCTGTCTATGATTTCGAGCTTGCCCTCACTGTCCTCTATCCAGCGACGGATCTCTGGGGTGTTTACTTCAAAAACCCATCGGTCAAAGTCGAACGCTTCATCACACCTTGGCTTATCGCCCGTCGTGCCTCTAACTTTTTCCGCAGCGCCGCATAACGCCAACCCTGTGTCCTTACAGGACCTCCCTGCAGGTGGGTACACGCCGGCAGAAATTCTGGCCAAAGCATGTCCAGAACAACATGGCGCCGCCAAGACACTCCTACAATATGGTTTCTCGGGTTCCTCTGAGCGCACTGGTTGGTATGCAGCCCCAGCTCATCTGAGTCATCTCAGCCTGGTGGAAGCTCATCCGCGCTCACAGGGGTCGCAACTTCACTGCGAGATTTCTCAATCTCGTACCAAACCGCAACGGCTTCGTTAACACTGTGATCGAAGCATACAACCACCACCATGCCCTGGCGATCCGCCCGGACGACGTCTGGTTGGCCATTCTTTGCCAATTCAACTTCTTCGTCAACGCCAACGCGGAGCTGTTGCGCGCGAGCTTTGTCGCGCATGAGGGTAAACAGGAGCTGGTCATCGAGGAGCTAGGCACCCGCCACGACGTCGACTTCGGCGACATGTCCCGGCAGATGGTGGGTCAGCTTAAGAAGAAGGTCGTCGACCCCACACTGCGCGAGTGGGCCATGCCGAATTTCACGACGACCACCGAGCATGATAAGACTGTCTGTGCGGTCCTCATGATGGCTACCCTCAAGCAGTACTTCACATACGAGTTCGATTGCACAGACTGTGGAATCCCGCGCGTCACCCTTTGAGGGCGAGAAAGCGGACTGGGCAAATATTCTCGGCCGGCTCGAGAAACTGAAGGAGTTTGGACTTGAAACGACAGCGTGGTATCACCTTTTGCACCCGGTGATTTCTCGCTTCGTCGCCGCCTTCGACGATCCCAATAGTGCTGCCAACGCCGACTTCTGGAACAGAGTCGTCCACCGGGAGAGCCTCGGCAGCGGTCCAGACTACTACACCGGCTGGATCAACGCCTTCATTGTCTTCAGCGAGAAGGGCGATTGGCTGGGATATGAACTAAAGAAGGCAAGTCTGGATTTATTCTCAGTCTGCACTGACATTCATCCAAGATACAGGTGCCAGTGGACGGAGACAGTTTGACAGCGGAGGAGTTTTGGCCCACATACGTGGTCCCCATGCAGTGGTGGAGAGCTACTCACGCTCAGGAGAACCTCATGCTCGACGGGACACCGTATCACCAAGTGGGTACCAATCGCGTTCCGGTGGGGTACACTGCGGTCGACGTTAAGTTGATGGACAACGGGACACCGTTCGACGCCGCGATGGTAGCCGGCACGATCGGGATGCAGGTGTCGTCAAGTGGTGACCCCTCACTCTCCAGCGCCGGGACGAATGACGTGGTTAGGCCTGTGTCTGGTTGGTATATGTACATTAAGAACTAAACGACCAACAATTTTTTATGTACGCATAGTGTCTTGTTCGTGAATTGTACGAACAAAATTTTCAGTGAATGCTGCCGCTTGATTGTTCGATCAGTCTTGGTCTCCTCCGAGTTATATCAAGAATCACACCAAAAGGGCAACAAACTTTAAGATCTCCTGTTCGGGACACGAGATTATTTTCAAAATCGAAGTTTGTTTGATCTTTCAACTCCATGCCCTTTCGCTGGCTTGCCAACTTGCGTCTCCATGTGAACGTATTTTGCAGCTCAGTTCTGAATTTCTGTTCTAACGTCTCTCATGGCTGATTTGGTGTGATCGCTTGTCATATACAAAGTGTTTAACATCGCCGAAATCCCCGAACCATATTCGTTTCTGTTTCTTTTAAAAAAACCTACAACACGATCAGTTTATGATCTCGTTATTCTCGATCGAAAGCGAGAAAGGCAATCGTTACACTGATGCAGCTGGTAAAACACAAAAAAAAGGAGTTCGGAGTCTCCGCATAATAAAGGGGGGTAGGGATCTCAGCATCACCCAGGCCCGAGTCGAACGAGCTCCCGCATGCATTCACATTGCTGCATTGGGCTAGACGAGGGGCTGGCAGGTGCGCACCAGCGCCTCTGCGCCTTTTCTTTAGTGAAATTCAAGCTGAGGTGGTCAATGATTTCGAAATTGGCGAACCACGATTCAGAACCTACATTTAACATCTTCGATTCTGTTTCGATCTAATGAAATCACCCTTTCTATCCAGTGAAAATCGGGATAGTGCTTTACACTTGCTCGACCAAGAACGCACGAAGACGATCGATTCCAGAGAAATCATGAATATAAAAAGGTCTGGCCCAGGGTCGAGTCAAATGAGCTCCCCACATCTTTCATACTTCTCTCAACACCCTAAATCGCAGGCGCACTGCCCGCTTCTGGGCCTTGTATGGTATTCAACTTGCTGTGGTGGATCTGAATCAATAATTGCAGCAGCAGCGGGAGCGCCACCTACCACTCAGATCCATCATTTCCTGCCAAGTCTAATTTCCTCGAGCTCTCAGGGTCTATGTAAAAAAGCAATCAATGGGGACTAATGCCACTGCGTTGACGGCCGCTCTAGAATCAGAAATGTTGAGGTGCTACTAGGGTCTTTACCCACGCCTAGCACATTAGCCGACGTCTAGCTGCGCCTAGAACTCGGTTGTCTAGGCGCGGCTAATTTTGCTAGGCGTGGGTAGGCGCCCTAGCACCACCTCGGAATTTTTGGTTCTAGGGCGGCCGTCAACGCAGTGATGTATCCGGCATAGCTCAGGCTCGAATCGAACAGGTTCCCTACCCGCAAGAATTTCTTCATCTTGCAATGGACGGTAGGCCTATTTCTAGCTCGGAATTTTGCCTGGTATACTTGAGCTGAATCAATAATTTTAACATTTCCGAGAACGCCGAAATGCGCACATGCCGCGCAGAAAGCTTCCTTCGTATTACCGAGAATCAGAGTGGAGTACGAATGAGCCTATTCGAACGCAGTCAACTTGTTTGATTTCAAACGAGGCCAATTCTAGTGAAATTACAAAAGGAAGTTTTATAGGCGACTTGAGTACGGCCCAGTATGGAAGTCCGGACTGGTATGCTCTCTTGATCGCCGGGGCTTGCTATATATTACGTGAAGCATGCCTTAACTACTCCTAACATGTGTTATAGAATTGGAGCTGTTCTCGTCCCGACAAGCAGTCCAAAGAATTTTCAGAGTTTTGGGAGTGAAGCATCGCCGTCTCATGCGGTTTGAGAGCGCACGTGTCCTCGCACCACGCTATCTTTCATCTTCTATGCCTCGTCTCTCTTTGTCTATGCTCTATCTGGTTGACCGTGCTGAAGTGCCGTTTACTTTATCAGCCTTTTGACAGATTCCTCGGGAACTTTTCGGCCTTTTTGACTTGGCGCCAAGCTCGCAAGTTCAAAAAAGTCAAAAAGGGTATTTTTCATGTATTGTGATCTAGCAGTACCCAGTTTATGCTTGTTGCAAGCAGTTGGAACACCCGAAAGGGATCGAAACAGCGCGTAACACATCTATTTTCAGAGTGATTTGCGCACCTTGTGAAAATGTCTGCTCACCTTGCGGCCTTTTTGACCTTTTGGTGATTGGCGGGGCCTTTCCTGGCCTTTTCAAGCTTGAACAAGCTAAAAAATTTTCTGTCAAAATGTTGTCCGTGTTATCTAATCGATGCGAGCCATTCCACTTCTGTGCACAAGGCTTGATATCGATCGAGTCACACAGCATGCGGGCTTCTAATAAATTGACGTGACGCATCCGTGGCTTGTCCTCTCCCCATGACGTCCCCACACCCAATGTCCGAGACGAAGGCCAGCAAGATCGTCGAGAATGTCACAAGCACACTGGAGACTGCCCTGGGTGTTCTCGAAACTTTCGGCGATCTAACCGCCAATGTCCCTTACCTCAATACCATCACTGGTGTAGTTAAGAGTCTCATTGAGATCCGCCAGGCACATTCCATCTTTGCTGCTGTGCTGCCTACCAATTGATCATTTACAGGTGGTGAAGAGCAACAAGGAGCGGGTGAATGTTCTTTTCGACAAGATCGGAATAATCACCCAGACCATCGCCGAGTCAATTTGTACACTGGATGAAACACAAAGGGGCGCAGCTGCGGAGTCATTCAGAGGAGATTTGGAGAAGTACCACAGGTGCCATATTGTGGACCTGTTCTAGCCAATTCGCTGACTGAGATCACAGTGTATTAGTGGATGCAGCGCGCATTGTGAATGAATGGACATCCCATAGCGTTATGAGGCGTGTTTTGAAGCGCAGTGACTTTGACGGAATTGCGGATAATCTTGAAAAGAAGATCGAGACTTTCCGTGATGTGTTCAGTGTATGTGCTAGTTCTGGACTTGCTGACGATGGCATATAATGTCTCCCACAGGTTGCGCGGTTGGCCCGGCTTTCACAAGGACAGCATGAGGCAAACAACATGTTGTATGGCTTGAGCTCAGTGGCATCCTGTCTGTATATAACCGAGTTGGCAGGGCAAAGCTTCTCAACAGTGACACCCGCTCAACACTGAAAGACTGGCTGAAGCCCGCAGATGTAGGTGCAAATTATCAAGATGCCTTAAACAAGAAGCATCCTGGGACAGGAAAATGGCTCCTTGAAAATTCTCTAGAATTTAGAGAATGGACCTATGCACCAACATCATTTCTCTGGCTTCATGGCATATGTCAGTGCCCACCTCCAAGATACTCAATTACTTATGGTGCTTTTAGCTGGCTCAGGCAAAACTGTCCTGAGGTAATTCATTCATGTCAAATATATCTTAGCTTGCTGATCTGTGACAGTTCGATGATTGTGGACAAGATTCGTGATCCCAGGTGGCTGTATGCCTTCTTTTATTTCGACATAAACAATCCAAATCAACAGAAAGTTAACAACATGCTCTGTTCATTGGTTCACCAACTTTCTGCCCAAATGCCCTGTCCTCCTCTGCTGAAGTTGTGTGAAGCTTGTCAAAATGGCGAGATCCTTCCGAGCAACTCTGAATTACTGCCAATTCTCAAGGAGCTCAGTGGACACCAAGAAATCTATCTGGTTCTGGATGCACTTGATGAATGCTCTGAGCGCACTATGCTACTGGAGATCTTGGCCAGCATTCTTGAAGCAAAGCTTTCCACAATGCACCTCATTGTAACAAGTCGAACAGAAATCACCTACTTTGATATTGCCAAGGAAGCAGTTCTGGTGTCACTTGATGAAGCCATTCGTGGTGACATTGAACTTTATGTTGGTGATCAACTTTCTAACATGGGTGGCTATATTGCGAAAAATAAAGATGGCATCAGGAAGCAGCTCCTTGATAAAGGGAGCAACATGTAAGTTGAAGCTTTTTCACTGGTTTCACATTCGATTCTAGCTTCTAACTCCATCTAAGGTTTCGTCTTGTAGCGCTGCAGCTTGAAGCATTTCGGAAGAGTGGTGGTACCAAAAGCAAAGTCAATCAAGCTCTTGCAACAATGCCCACAACACTTGCAGGCATCTATGATCACATTTTGGAGATGACAGACATGCCTGAACAAGTTTGTCGGGTCATGAATTGGTTGATATTCGCCATGCGTGGAATGAGGCTTGCAGAGCTCATCGATGCCCTTGCATTTGATTTTTCTCAGGACAGCATTAGGTTTGATGAAGATGAGAGAATGGATGCCCAAACTTTACTCAATGCCTGCAGCAGTCTGGTGTCTGTTCCACAGAACTGGGATGCTAAATCTGTGGTTAGGCTGTCTCATGCCTCGGTAAAGGATTATTTCTTGGACTCTGGCTCAACCAAATGTGGGGTAAAAGTGTCAGACCAGGAAGCACAAGGTCTCATTGCAAAAACATGTCTTGCTTATTTGAATAGTTTCAGTTTGATTCCCGACATTTCTGTTCTAAAAAAAAGAGTATCCTCTTGTGCAATATGTGTCATGGCATTGGGACTACCATCTGAGGCACTACAAAAATTTTGTTGGAGACTCCAGTCTCTGTGATCTGTTTTTGGAAGTTCTTCAACATAACAGCCCAAAATATATGTTACTCAGGCCATTCCCGGATGGGTGTGATCTAGGACCACCACTTTGCTTTGTGGCATACCTAGGCATTCAAGAAGGGATTTCTTTGATATTAAAACAAAATGCCAACATCAATATACAGAGTCCAAGGTATGGAACTGCCCTCCAAGCTGCTGCTTGTTTGGGGAACATTGAGGTTGTGCGGCTGCTCCTAGAACACAATGCGGACCCGAACATCACAGGGGGAGAATATGGCACTGCACTTCAGGCTGCTGTTTCCCAGCAAAATATCAACATCATACATCTTCTTCTGGAGCATCATGCTGACCCA
This sequence comes from Mycena sanguinolenta, assembly GCA_014462675.1. Classification (NCBI taxonomy): domain Eukaryota; kingdom Fungi; phylum Basidiomycota; class Agaricomycetes; order Agaricales; family Mycenaceae; genus Mycena; species Mycena sanguinolenta. The sequence continues at coordinate 8,061,761 of JACAZH010000004.1, read as the reverse complement.
AACATCCGAGGTGGAAAGTATGGCACTGCAATACAGACTGCTGCTCACAGAGAAAACATTGATATTATGCAGTTGCTCTTGGAACACCATGCTGACCCCAACATCCTGGGTGGAAAGTATGGCACTGCAATACAGACTGCTGCTTATCAGGAGAAATTCGAGATTGTAAGGCTGCTTCTTGAACATGGTGCTGATCCCAACATCATGGATGGATATTATGGGACTGCACTCCAAGCAGCTGCTTATAGAGGACACAATGACATCCTGCAGCTACTTCTGCAGCATAATGCACAGATCAACTTACAGGGCGGAAAGTACAGTACTGCGCTCCAAGCTGCTGTTGTCAAGGGACACAAGAATGTTGTTGAGCTGCTTCTGGAGCATGGTGCCAACATCAATCTGCAGGGAGGGAAGTACAACACTGCATTTCAAGCTGCCGTTGCGAGGGGACATAGGGAAATTCTGCAGCTCTTGTATGCTCACGGTACTGTCCAAAGCTGGTAATGTTAGATGTAAAGAGCAGAGCGGATCTTCCACCCGGCATGCCATCATACATGTAAGAAGGATTTTGTTCTAGAGTTGGACTCTCGCTGATGTTTTACAGTTGTTACTATACTGTCTAATGTTGTACTTATAGTCTCTTGGAACAATTCAACAATATCCATTTTGAATGTAAGTGCTCTGCAAATAGAGTTGTTGAACTCGAGCAACATCTATCTAAGTGTGTTCAAAACAATTGATGAACGCAACAATGCGAATATTGCACCAAATATTGAGACTATTTGTTAGATCAGGCATGTAAGCGCATCTCAGTCTCAACTCAAACAGCAGCTCCTCTTCTCCACTCTCATTCTCCTTGGGCTTTCATTCCATTAGAAAAAGCTCAAGAAGCTAAACTCTCCGCTTTCCCACTGTTTTCTTCAACCAATCACCATGTGTGAAAATTCTGCTATGGACCTTGCAGACCTTCAAGGAATGAGCACCCTGTTTTCCCGTTCCTGCTTACTCTACTCCAGCTTTAGCTTGACTCATTCGGCTACCTGCATGGTCTTTTTGGCCAGAACAAGATCTCGACAAACAATTTTGACAGTGTGGAGACATGCTCTGTGACCTGTAGTGCGCTGCTGATGCTTCCTCTGTCGACAGACGGGGTTTGGATCTGCCTATAGCCCTACACTCAATAACTCCGAAGACAAACTGATGCTGAAATTGTTCTCAGTTATTCCGGCCCAGAAAAATGCAGCGTCCTTTAGACGGGTCTCATCATGCAAACATATCTTTTCACCCTTGGCCAGAAGGAAGTTCACTGTAATTTTCCGAGGTGACACCGGCAAAACAATTTGCACACCCGACGGGAGCACATCTGGGAGGATTCAGTTAAACTGAACAGCCTGATGACCTCTAGAACTGCTCGCTTGGTTTTGTTCAAGGTACTCTATTTCCATGTACTACGCTGGCTGGTAGATCTACAAACAAGCTCTGTGAATGCGATTTTTGACCAGGATTGTTTAAGTTATTCCTTGTTCCTGAGGACAGGGAAAAGAGATCAGAAGATATTCGTGAATTTCCGTCGCTATCAGAAGATATGTGAACACAATCCTATACATACGCTATACATAAAAACACAAGTTGACAGGAAACTACGTCCGGCACGTGACAGCACGTGAGTCTGTTGAGATGTTACTGCCGATTGTCGAGATGTTGATGCCGGGTCCCACGGTGCGAGAAGGCATCCGACAACGAGCCATAAACATACAGCAACTGGAATTTAAATTTGTGTGTGGTATTTGCGCCGAAGGCACAAGCTTCAGCTTGTAAGTTTGCTCACTGACCAGTTTAGCACGTGATCACGATTCAAACTCCGCTCGCCTGCCTCTTGCTTCATGTCCGCGACCTCGTTTTCCTCCGCCTCTGTGCTGTAGGCGCTGTAGTCTGACTTGGGGTGTGAATATGACCTCTCTCATTGTCGCTTTCAGCCGATTTCCATCTGTGAAAACTTTTTGCACGGAACTCAATTCAGAATGAACATTATTATTAACGTAGCACTTTCGGGGGGATGACTCTGCTCTTAGTCTCTCGCAGCCAGACTTCAATACAGTACCATTTGATCATATTGAAGTCTGTTATTAAGTGACAAGGTGGTCGGTGGCCTTTGGCTGCCTCTCCCCTTTTCTGATCAAGTGGCCGAATAATACCGAGATTTGAAATCTGGATATAAAAATTGCACCTCCGGAAAAGAAAATTTGATGCCGCAATGATTTTATAAAGAGTTTGATGGGGGCTGACTCTTATTACATAATCTTCGCTTAGCTCTTTCGTGCCGTTTTCACTATCTGGCACCTTTCTCTTCAAATTTTTGGTGTAGAGCTGAATTTTAGAGCCTATTGGAGGCGATTGGTCTCCTTAGAATTTTTGAATGGTGCTGGAATGAGTGCAGTAGCGGTTTTTCATTTTGATGGGCCATCAAGATGCTGAAAACACATCAACTTGGCTCTTCAACAGTTTCATCCCACGATCAGTGTTGTAGTTAAGACCTTAAGGGCTTAGTCTTAATAAGAGCTTAACTCTTATTAAGCTAAGGCCTTAATATGCGGACGAATTCATCTTAAGCCCTTATTAACCCTTAACATCCTTATCTAACCGAGCGCTGAGCGATAACGATGTGTCGTGCGATTAGATCCGATACATCCGCCGTTTCAGCTTTGAAATAATAATCGGCTTCGTTGAAAGTCAGCTCCAGTGAAAAAAATCGTCTCCGCTCCACATCCATCCTCAATGCCTCCCAAGCAGGCCGAAATTTGGGGCGCGTTCCTTGCCAGCGACGACAAGCCCAATGGGAGTCATCACCGAGCGACCCACTGGCGTTGCATCAATGCTGAAAGACCATCAGCTGCGCCAATCGACAATGGACATCAAGGCCAAGGAAAGCCTAAAACTGATCAAGAACGAGGAATGGTTTGCTGCACATGGTTTCAAGAAAGCTTTTACATGAAGCTCGTTGCAGCTGAGCGCAAAGATGAAGAGTCCGATTCCAGTGCTCAGGAAGGTTCAGGGGACGACTACGATGGTTGATTATGCCTGCAATATCTATTCTTTCAGCAATTTTGCGGCGGCTGTGAGCCTTACCTTTTTTGGAAATAACCCTTAATAAAGACCCTTAATATGGTTGCCCTTAATAAGCCTTAATTGAAATTAAGGCCTTAATCTTGGGAGGAACCCTTATTAAGACCCTTAACTACAACACTGCCCACGATAGTGAAAAAAGTCCGAAAATATTTGTGTAGGCAGAATGCATCTATTCCAGCCTACTGAGGATATACTCAAGGCTGAGGAGCAGGAGTAAAGGTTCGAAAACATGATTATGTAATAAGGTTCTACCCCGATCAGACACCTCACCTTAAAAACGGACTACTCTGCTCTTATGCTGCTTCAATTTGACTTATATGGCTTCTCGCAGTGCTTTGGCTCTGGTCCACCGAATATCGGCCAAGCCTCACCTGGTATCGGGTAGCTTCGGGATAGCCAGATTTTGTTATTTTGAGGCCAGATGATACCCGCCAATGCCGGAGGGTGCCAGTTGTTAGAAAGAAGAGACTTTGTATTGTGAGGTGTTGTGGTGTATTGCAATAGTATCAAATTTTACATGCTATCAATTCTAAAATGTGGAACTAGATTTCTTACCATTTCTCCTTACCATTTTTGCTGGCATGTTGAAGATTCCTCTACAAGAACATTGATTCTCTTGCAATTATCCTAAGTCTGGGAACCCTGTCTGCTTCTGACATTTCAGCTACAAGCTCAAGATACATTATCTGTGGCACCGTTTTGGTTGCATCGGAATTGAACATCTCCAAATCGCCGATCAGATATTTGTGGCCTTTCTTTCCATCTCAATCACTGGGTACCCCGGACTTGTGTGTCTGGTTCTTTGTCGGGGGAGACGCTTCATCGACTGTGTAACATTTTCTTATCTTACTGACTGTTCAGTGCCTGGATTAACCTTTTCTGTCACATCGGGATTAGCTGAATTTCCACCCACATTAAATTGACTCGAATATTTAAAGTTGCAAACCTACTGCAGTACTAATATTATGTTCTAACCACCCTGATGTATCGCTGGTGCCCACCCCGCGCTCCTAGGCTGTTGCTTGCTTAGGACGGAACTTGATGTCGAGCACCAAATCACGTCTGTGGAGCTCACTGGATGTTCAACGTCATCACATTCACGGATAGCTCAACACCGTTCCGTGGGCCTACTCATACCGCTCGGAATTCCTTTTTTCTGCGGATCAGGTCTGAGGGGGAGAGTTGAAACATCGATTCTGCAAGTCCAGTTGCGGGTGTTTATGAAAACCAAGTATAAATGGCGAACACGGCCTCTTTATGACCCAGGCTCGAGTTGAATGAGCTCCCTGCATATTTGTAGGTATCATCCTTTATGAAAAAAGGTGTGCAGCGGCGCTTCTGAGCGTCTGTGTAGAGTTTAACCCCATGATGCTGAGTTGAATGAATGTTCAACATCAAAACGCTTCAGGATCTTCCCTTGCTATCCAATGAAATCGGAATACTTAGTGCCTCAGCGCAGTCAATTTCACTTGTAATGCCCTATATGTGAGCCATACTAGAAGGGGAGATATATCGTTACTCCCCTTCTAATTGGGAGGTTTTTGGGTCAAACCTGGAGCACGCAGTAAAAGTGCTTAATTATCAGCTAAATAAGACAGATATCAATGAGATCTCTTAAATACCTGAGTGGATGACGTTGGTAAGCAGCAAGTGTTACCATCAAAGATGGCGCGTGTCCGTCGCACCATCAGTGCCATCAAAACACTGCCATCCCGACAACATTTGAGAGATCTCTCGGTATTTGAGAGATCTCTTGAATATTTAATGAGATCTCCTTGACATTTAAAGATCTCTTACCCACCTACTGTGCCACTGTGCCCACATAACTGGGCTAATTAACCGGGAAGATGTATATAATCTCCCCGGCTAACCAGCCTGCAATCAACTGGTTTCCCCTGGGCGCAATAATTACAAGCTAAATATTAATTATATCGCCGAACAATAAAGATATTTATGGCCACATCCCGCTACCGGAGGGCGGGATAGCCGCCCTCCATCAATCTTGTGATCGCTGCCATCAAAGATGGGCAGCGACGTCGCCCCGCGCCCTTCCCGACAAGCGCGATCAATGCCATCAAACCGCCCGCCGCCTGCGCGCAACTTGTTCGTTTGGACGGCAAGAATAGCTGTAAAATCACCATGTGCTCGTTTATGCGGACATGTACTATTCTGTCGATTTCAAGATGGTCCACCTGTTTCCAGAGCACAAATGAGACATCTCTGCAGGCAAACTACTCTGGCAGTAGAATTTAGAACTTGCTGGCAGTTTTTCTGACGCATTCTTGATGATCCCTCGCTATGTTCTATTGACCTAACTCTACACAGATGCTTGTAGCCTGTGGCCAACTTATCTACTAGTGTCCAGACGTGGTCACAGATGTGGAACGGCGCTGTTTTTTAATGAAAATCTCCGTCATGCATGGAAAACTAAAATACCTGTGTGTCCTACTCGTGCTGCACTGATGTTTGCCACTGGCCGGTGCCTGTCTGGATGCTGTATGCCAACATCACGCTGTGCTTGGTTCTTGCTCGCCGCTACAAATTTGGAAGCCCCATAAATTCTGTTGAATTCCCTATTGTGCTCCAAGGTTTGCACCTGCCATGCACTGTCATTGTCTTTGCATCTGCCATCTGCCATGTGCCTGCTTCCGCTCTCTCGCTCCTCGCGTCTCGTGTTTACAGCATACTCACACATACGCACTTGGAACCACTGCCACCAGGCTGCTCGCATCATAGTGCTTTCATGTACCACCTATTTCATTTCCAGTATCCACACTGCTGCGTACCTGGTTCCCGCTGTTCTTGCTCAATTCCCGCGAGTTTTTCCGAATCCCCATACCCTGTGCATGCTGCCCATACGCACTCATGTCTAACTACCTTTGTTAGAAGCGCACTTACCCCCACCTTCCTGGCTCTGAGATGCTTGTCACTTATACATAGTACTTGTGTCAAGTCTCTCCTCTCTGCCAGCCCCACTACGTGATTGTCATTAAATGTTTGAATTTGCCCATACTTGCTTCCATTACACTCCACTTATATATTGTGAACTGATAGCACTACCATTCATTGATGTTCTCCAAACTCACCTGCCATCTGCGAATGCCAAAACTCAGTCAGGACTCTCAATTTGAACCGAACTAATTTAGATCGCGAACTGATTGTTCACTCATTTAAATTCAAGCTTTAGTGAATGCAATGTGCACACATATTGAACCGCTGCATCTAAACTGTTTATTCCGATTTTTACAGCACTCTGGAATAGAATTACAAATGAAATAGTTGGGCATTTCAATCGCGAACTGATATTAGAGGTTGAATCCACTCGTGACTTAGCACCGCTTCTTATTCTCTCTTCTAACAACCCCAGATCTTTCAACTTCTGTCACTACCAATGAGTTCATAAATTCATTTCTACATCCCTCAACTCCCTTCTCAATTCTCCAGCATCTTGGAGCGCACCAGGAAAGAGGTATCATGCAGGGCCGAATCGTGAGTGCATCAGTTGGTGATAAAAATCAGTTCGCGAAACAAATTTGGCTCTCGCATTCACAGGTGCACCATATACCGCCAATGAACATTGAATCAAATTTCCTATAGCAGGTATTCTTCACACTCCAGATTGAGGGATATGGTGATGTCAAGGCCTGATGTGCCGAATGAGTTGGTTTTGCAGCCTTGCTACAGAACCGTAATTCACATAATACATCTGAATTTTCACACTTCCAGGTTTGGGGGTTATTTGCAAGACTTTCATCTGTTTAGGTTGCCAAAGGGACCTTACAAAAGCTTGAGACAATGGTGAATTGGCCTTTTTCGGAGGTCATTCCGAAGATTTCGGCAGCGTTGCCCAACATAATATTCACAACTATCCTCCTCGAAACATCTTCTCTGTGCCCCCTTCTCGGGTGGTTGGGTAGCATGCATGTTGTATGGTTCTATAGCTTTCTCCTACGCGCTTTCTCGGAGCATTTTATTCAACATCTCTCTGCAGATGCTTTTGAATGCAAATGAAGTTTCTGACTGGCGAAATCGCCACATCTCGTTCAATTTTCCCTGATTTCAATCACTTATCCTCTTCAGATATCCTGCGTAACTCTCTTCACACGTCGATCTGGCTTGTGTGAGGCTGTAACTCGAAGACATAGATGCTTTTTTTATGGTGCAGCACATCCTGTTATGGCCAGCTGGTGTACTAGTACTATTAGTAGCATGTGTTACTGGACACGGACTCAGTGCGTCTATTTGTGTGCCAGTGCAGCTACGGGGTACTTCCGCCAGCTTTCCAAAAGCCTCAAGAAGCAGTCCAAGTGTCTCTGCATGCACAAGATTGTTCAGGAGCCTTCCGTGCACCTGAGTATATTTATGTGCTACAAGAGGTCTTTTTAATGCAGCATGGTTTTGGGACATGGCATTTTGGGTGTGGAGCTTCCTAATCTGCGCTATAGCGCGAGACACCGAGGTTCCAATACCTACTTTGCACTGATGACATAGAATATTTCGACTACAATGTGACATGATCTACACTAACTGACCAAAATGTTTGTCTCAGAGCATTCCTGAGAATGAAACCGAATCTCCGAGTGTTACAGGGACTGTGATATATAACCTTGGCAGGACGGAATGTAGCATGGATGCCCAGGAGTGTCTACAAATATTTTCAGAATTTGATCGCATCATACTGCCTTGATATGCCGTCAGTTCTGCGAGGATAGACAGAACCCCCAATTCTTCAATTTTTCCAACTCAACATGTGATTTTTTTCAGGCCAGTCTGAAAGGCCCAGATGATAGTTCAGGGTGGGAGGACTCAGTATATCACTTGAACCATACAAAAACACAGGCAACCATGCACTATGACGCCTGCAAAATGGCCTGAAACAGCTTTTTTTTGACAGAAATAGCAGCAAAAGAGCAAAAATAGCCATCTTGCGAGCTCTGTGGCATCTGATTGCCTTTATATTGTTTTATGGTTCAAGTGATATACTGAGTCCTCACACCCTGAACTATCATCTGGGTTCGACCCAAAAACCTCCCAATTAGAAGGGGAGTAACGATATATCTCCCCTTCTAGTATGGCTCACATATAGGGCATTACAGGTGGTCAATTTGCTCGACCAAGAACAAAAGAAAACAATTCTAGTAAAAGTACAAAAAGGGGGCAGAAATCTTGGAATGGCCCAGGCTCGAATCGAACGAGCTCCCTGCATGACTGCAAATACCTGGATCCTTTTCCGTCCATGAAATGCTCCCGCGTATATAGGTCCTTCCTCACTGTCATATACTTAGACGTACCAGATCACGAACAGGTCAGCGTCTTCACCTAATACGGTGCCGTGCCTGTACGTATTCTCGGCGCTATAGCTATATAGCGGGAGCGGTCTGCCTGGTTCAATGTCGGTGCAAAGATTGATCCAGAAAGAACTTGCTGAATTGAGCGATATAGCTGTTGAGGGAGGAGACCAGACTGCCAGATTCTCACGGTGTAAAAATCAGTCAGAGACATGGAGACATTGTTGAAGGAAACCAGAGCCAGCAAGATATTTGATAGACATCTCCCGAATTGTCACGAATATTTCGGTTCGGTGGACGTTTGCATAAGAATGAATTGCACAAACAAGGTTCTACTTCTAGAAAGGAAATCTAGACTTGTATTAAGCAGCGGACGTAAGGGTCGGGACGGTCAGATGCTCAACCTCAGGAGTACGCCCTTTATTACCTTCCTCGGGAAATTCTCCATGAAGAATGTGTGGTCGAACTTGAATTGTTGATGTTCTGCTCCCGTAGTTATAATTCCACACCCCTTATGTATGGGATTGACGCTTCGATCTCCAATGTCGTGACTCCCATGCTGAACGTGAATTCAAAACCACCATGGCTGTGTAGATCGCACAGCATGCAGGAGAGCTGTATTGCTGATCATCACTCGGTTGCGCTTGGCGATATCGGATATAGGCTGGTATCCCATCTCTCACTCCGTCATGTCTATGATTTCGAGCTTCCCCTCACTGTCCTCTATCCAGCGACGGATCTCTGGGGTGTTTACTTCAAAAACCCATCGGTCAAAGTCGAACGCTTCATCACACCTTGGCTTATCGCCCGTCATGCCTCTAACTTTTTCCGCAGCGCCGCATAACGCCAACCCTGTGTCCTTGTGGGACCTCCCTGCAGGTGGATACACGCCGGCAGAAATTCTGGCCAAAGCATGTCCAGAACAACATGGCGCCGCCAAGACACTCCTACAATATGGTTTCTCGGGTTTCTCTGAGCGCACTGGCTGGTATGCAGCCCCAGCTCATCTCAGCCTGGTGGAAGCTCATCCGCGCTCACAGGGGGTCGCAACTTCACCGCGAGATTTCCCAGTCTCGTACCAAACCGCAACGGCTTCGTTAACACTGTGATCGAAGCATACAACCACCACCATGCTCTGGCGATCCGCCCGGACGACGTCTGGTTGGCCATCCTTTGCCAATTCAACTTCTTCGTCAACGCCAACGCGGAGCTGTTGCGCGCAAGCTTTGTCGCGCATGAGGGCAAAAGAGAGCTGGCCATCGGGAGGCGTGGCAGCCGCTTCAACGTCGACTTCGGCAGCATGTCGCAGCAGATGATGGGTCAACTGGAAAAGAACGTCGTCGACCCCACGCTGCGCGAGTGGGCCATGCCAAATTTCACGACGACCACCGAGCATGATAAGACGGTGTGTGCGGTCTTGATGATGGCTACCCTCAAGCAGTACTTCACATACGAGTTTGATTGCACAGACTGTGGAATCCCGCGCGTCACCCTTGAGGGCGAGAAAGCGGACTGGGCAAATATTCTCGGCCGGCTCGAGAAACTAAAGGAGTATGGAATCGAAACGACAGCGTGGTATCACCTCTTGCAGCCGGTGATTTCTCGCTTCGTCGCCGCCTTTGATGATCCCAATAGTGCTGCCAACGCCGACTTCTGGAACAGAGTCGTCCACCGGGAGAGCCTCAACAGCGGTCCAGACTACTACACGGGCTGGATCAACGCTTTCATCGTCTTCAGCGAGAAGGGCGATTGGCTGGGATATGAACTAAAGAAGGCAAGTCTGGATTTATTCTCAGTCTGCACTGACATTCATCCAAGATACAGGTGCCAGTGGACGGAGACAGTCTCACAGCGGAGGAGTTCTGGCCCACATACGTAGACCCTATGCAGTGGTGGAGAGCTACTCAAGCTCAGGAGAGCCTCATGCTCGACGGGACACCGTATCACCGAGTGGATACCAATTGCGTTCCAGTGGGGTACACTGCGGTCGACGTTAAGTTGATAGACGGAAGGAAACCGCTCGACGCTACGATGGTAGCCGGCATGATTGGGATGCAGGTGTCGTCAAGTGGTGACCCCTCACTCTCCAGCGCCGGGATGAATGACGTGGTTAGGCCTGTGTCTGGTTGGTGCATGTACATTAAGAACTAAACGACCAACAATTGTTTTATGTACGCATAGTGTCTTGTTTATGAGTTGCACGAAAATTTTTTTTCAGTGAACGCTGCTGTTTGATTGTTCTATCGGTGGTCTTCTCCGAGTTATATCAAGAACCACAGTGATGAAGGGGCAACAGACTTTAAGATCTGCTGTTCGGGACACGAGATTATTTCCAACATTGAAGCTTGTTTGATCCTTCAACTCCATGCCCTCTCGCTGGCTTGACAACTTGCGTCTCCGTGTGAAGCGTATTTTGTGCGTGAGCAATTCAGTTCGGAATCCCTGTTCCAGCGTTTCTCACGACTGATTTAGTGTGATAGCTTGTCATATACAACATATTCAACATCGCCGAAATCCCCGAACCATGTTCGTTTCTCCTTCTTTTCAAAAAACCTACAGCACGACGGGCCCGTGATCTCGTTTTTGTGATCGAAAACGAGACAGGGAAACGTTGAACTGATGCAGCTTGTAAAAAATTAGATGCTGGGAATTACAGCATGGCCCATGCTCTCTGCATACACTTGAGAGTCCGAATTTATGAATGAACGGCATGTGCACACAAGCGCTGCCGGACCTTTTCCTCCTTGGAATTCAGCCTCGTGGATGTTGAGTAAAATGAATGGCAAACATCCCGAAGAACCCCGAAACGGGAACCTGCGGTGTTTATTTCCTCACTTACTTAACAAGAACGAAAACTCCGGGGAAACATCGTATTCAGGGTAAGTTACGAGCCTTGTTGAATTCGCAAAAGAAAACAATTCCAGGGAAATTACAAAAAGTCCGTGAGTTTCCCGAATGGCTCAGAGCCTCAGCCTCAGGCTCGAGTCGAACGAGCTCCCTGCATCCTTGATATATTGCTCAGCACCATAAATGGTGCGCGCGCGCCCCCTGTTCTTATATTATGGGATTCAACTTGCTATTGAGGACCTGAGTGATCATGAATGGCTTCAACATCCCCGAGGGCCCCGAGGCACGTTTCTTGCTTTGACACCTCGGTAGAAGCTCTCACAGACATTCGGCAAATGGCGAAAGAATTGAATATACTCAATTGTAGAACGGTTTCAATGTGAAAAAAATGTCCTAGAGGCAGCATGGCTCAGGCTCGAGTCGAACGAGCCCACTACGCACTTTTCTGATTTCGCTGGTAACAAATGGTAGGTACGCCCCATGCTTCTGGGTCTTTTCTGGCCTGGGATCTTGATCGAGTGCGAGATAAGCAAACGTTAACTGATGCTGGTGGTAACAGAATTAGCTATTGAGGAACATAACCTGGCCCATGCTCGAGTCGAATGAGCTCCCTGCATACACCTGAGAGTCTGGGTCTATGAATGATGCACCCTTGAACCTTTCTCTTGCTCACGGTTGAACTCGTGTTGTCGACTCTGATGTAAATGTTCAACATCGCCTAGATCGCCCTTGGGGGGCTTTTTTTGAACACTGAGCACGAGCCTGCTTGAAGGAAGCCAACTGGGCTGGAATTCGCCCAGATAGCAACCGACTTCAGCCACGATTCTCATGCAAAGGAAAAAAAAAATCCGACCTTGTTACTCATGCATGGCCCAGGCTCGAGTCGAACGAGATCACTGCATAGTTGCCCGAATCCCTCTTTACGAATAGCGGGTGCACACCAGCGCCTCTGGGCTTTGTCTTTCAATTTTCTTTCTTATAATTCAAGTTGGCAATGCTGAGCTGAATAGATGATTTCAACATCGCCGAAATCGCCGACCACCCAAAAAACCTGAGAAATCTTCCCATTCTGGCACAGAAAACCGTAATAGAATAGTGCATTGGCGTATGATCATTGATGCCCTCACGTACATATGTCGGATGAGATGCCGTGACAAAATCCCGTAACCCAAACCAAAACGAGAACAAGCACAGCAGCCTTGGCGGTGGCAGGGACGGAGTCGGTTAATTGATAATTGAGTTTTAGGCTTGAGCTAGTGCTATCTCCGCAGAAGCCAGGTTGAGTTTGAAACTATGTTCGACACCGACACCGACACCGACGGAACACCGTATTTGGAAGCGGATATTCGAACAACCAGGCACGTCGACAAGTCGACTATGCGTTCGCAAACAGGCTAACCAAAGTCTAAAGCCGATCCTCGAGTCGACGTTGGAGGCCGAAGTATTTATGTGTCTGTGACTCGGGAGGCAGGGTGAGAGCAATGATATTGCTGCCAGACAAGGCTCGCCCAGAGGGTATCAGGAGGGACGAGTGGTCGGCAAGATAAAGTTTAGAGCTTCGCGTCGGCCATGGTAAAGCCAGCAGCCGATTTGGATTATGGCGCTGCGACATCATAGGTGCAGGGCCTTGTCGGCGTGGGTTTCGAGAGATTTTCACCGGTGACGTCGACGGAGGACAGAGAAGGCGTTTCGGAGACGCACTAGGACAGAGGAGGAAGTTCGGCTATGATTTCCGTGCATCTTTCCTTATCATATATTCGAAGTGCGCCGGATCAGTCCGGGGGTACTGATAAGATAAAGAATCTCTGGGTTACCGAGACAGCCGCCGACCCGCTCTGTCTAGGTTCAGCTTCGCTGGCCGCAGGGGGTGCCCATGGGTTATGTATGGATCAGCGATGGCGGCTGTCTTTTTTATGGTGGCACATACATACTATACTGTACGTGTAATAATGTAAGTATTCTGCGGTCGACACTCTACGGTGAGTGATTCGGGCTTGGACCTTCATCTGTAGCTGATTGGTTCTTTGGCCCATGTGTCATGCATACTTTGTATCGCGCCCTGTTTGGCTTTCCATCACGCATGAACTCGGACTGCGACTCGCATTCTGGCACCCAAGACTTTCTCATTTGGTCCCACCTCCTGGATTATGGAATTGATTCAAATGAATTCAGAAGACGCCGCACGTACTCCCGTTTTCATGCAGACTGTGCTGCCAGTGATCGACCCCCCAAAAATTCATCGTATTCATGATGATGATAATAATAATGAACAGGGCAGAGCACGAGCCCGCTCGATTGTAGCTGAATTCAGCAATGTAACTTGATTGGGAACCAAGGTAAGTAAATAAGTAATAAATGACGAGAAAAGTTGTATACCAAACTAGTACAAAAAAGCCAGGCCGGAGTCAGACGAGCACCGCCGCAAGTCATGCGGTCGCATTGCTATCGCTTCATAGGGGCGTATCACTGTTGCTTCACAGATAACGGGTGCGCCCGGCGCTGCCGTCGGACCTTTCCTTGCTTGCCTGAACTTCATAGATGTTGGACTTCAAGCACTGTCCTCAAAAATTTCCGATCCTGGCAATCCACATCCCATAGCCCAGGCTCTAGTTGAACGAGCTGCCGGAATAGTGTTATCTGACGCATGGTCAAGGATGGCAGGGGCGCCCGCGCATCTCGGCCTTTCCCACTGTGAATTGAACTAGGCATAGTTGAGTGGAACAAATAATTTCAACATCGGCGAGAACCCGCGCAAAGAATCTGGAAATACGTAAACCTTCACAGACTTGCCATTCTGTCGCCGAAATGATATGATTTTGAAAAAAAGGTGGGATGAAGTAAGGAAAATGGTCCCGAACAATCGCGAGGAAAAAAAAATGCACGTACACCTTTATGGCCCAGGCTCGAGTCGAACGAGCTTCCCTGCAGTATTGATATCATGGGGTTACCACGGCGCTCATTCTTCGCTGGGTGCGCACCCCGCGTTTCTGGGCCTTTTCCGCCTTTGAATTCAACGTTGTCGCGTTGAACTGGAGATGAATGTTTAACATCGCCGAAATCCCCGAACCGCGATACCTACCACTCAAGGCCCTTCGAAATCTTCTCATTCTATTACAGAAATTATTATGACCTGATTCGAACTCCGAGCCTGCTGGAATGAGGTTATTGATCTTGATTCAGAAACACGGTGAGAATAGTCCAGGGAGAAACAAAAAGTCGCTATTGGCGCGCTTGACAGGGCCCAGGCTCGAGTCGAACGAGCTTCCCTATTTCATGTAATTAGAATCAGATCACGGATTGCGGGTGCGCACCAGCGCCTCTGGACCTTACTTTTGGCAAATCGAACCTGGTTTGGTTGAGCTCAAGAGACAATTTCAACATCCCAAGATGATCTTTTGTAGGGTTCACATGCATGGTTGGAATGGCTCAGTGATACTCGATGGAGATTCACATTGGATTCACACATGCCTCAGCGAACGACGGCGGAGGGAGATTGCATAATCGAAGCGTCGGCCCATTCACTCCCAAATATCACAACCAAAAAAAAGCCAAAGAAATTGTGGCCCAGGCTCGAGTCGAACGAGCTCCCTGCATAGCTGCATCAATTAACCTTGACGAATGGCAGGTGCGCACCAGCGCGTCTGATCCCTTTTGGTGTAGAATTTAAACCCATAATGCTGAGTTGCATGAATGTTCAACTGTCACAACACCGACATGCCCGAAACATGAACATGCCACTTGAACCTTCACAGTCTTACCGTTCTATCATCCAAGGAAACCGGAGTGGGTTACAAGCTTACTCGAACTTGTTGAATCTCGAACGAAGACAACTTTCAGTGAAATGATGACAAAAAGAATTGCAGGTAACATGGGTACGGCCCAGGCTCGAGTCGAACGAGCACCCAGTGCTGTCCCTTTTCTTGCAGTATGGATGGCAGGTGCGCACCAGCACGGCTGGGGCTTCTTTATCGGGGAATTCGACTTGCTATTGCTCAGTTGATCACTGTTGCGCTGTGAAAATTCAGCATCCCCATATTTCTTGTCTCCTTTGAAACTCGGACTCAAGATGGTTTTCTTCAGCAGACAAGGAATGATTCAGCAGGCGCGAAGAAACAAGACTCCAATGGATGAAGTGTTCACAAAGGGAAAATCGACACTCTCAAACTGGGATGGTCCAGGCTCGAGCCGAACGAGCTTCCCCGCTTAATCTCGTCGGAATGTCAACACGGATTGTGGGTGCGCCCGGTGCCGCTGGACCTTGCTTTGCTGCAATTCAACTCAGAATACATAGTTGACCTGAATAAATAATTTCAATATCGCCGAGAGCACGGAATTCACCTTTTGTGGAATTCACATGGCCGGAATGGCTCGTGATGCTCGATCAATGGAGATTCAGGCATGCCTCAGCGAACGACGGTGCAGGGAGGATGTAGAAACAAGGCATCAGCTCATTCGCCACCAGATATTTCAACCAAAAAATTGTGTTCGTTGCGAATAATGGCCCAGGCCCGAGTCGAACGAGCTTCCCGCACACACCTGTAGGAACCAATCCCAAATGGGTGGCAGGTACGCACCGGCGCAGCTGGGCCTTTCTGCGTTTGCAATCTAAGTCGCTTCAATTTGGTGCTGACCTGGCCCCTGGGTAGGTATGTTCAACATTGCCGATTTCTCCGAAAGGTCTTTTCCTGAACGGATTTTGCCGGATGCCGTATATCTTCAAATGTATGTCGCACCGATGTACGTATGTTGCGTGTGAAATGAGAGGTGCCAAGATCCAGGAACCAAGACGAGAACAACAACGGCAATGAGAAAGACGGAGCGGTTAATTGAGTTTAGGCTTGTGCGGAGATAGCTTCGCAAGGAGTTTTAATTTGAAGATGAAACCAGGTCGGATCCGTCCTCGGTTACTTCGTTGAGACAAGTCAGTTGACCGATTTGACACGGGATATCGATTACTCACTTGGCTTTGCAATCAAGCTGGTCGAGGCTGAACATGCCAGGCAACGCCGTCAAAGTTCGAATAAGTACAGCCGCACGGGGCCTGATTCGTCCCGGGTTCAATTGATGAACTTTTGCAGTGAGTCCGCACGAGTCCGAATGCGCGGCGTCTGGCGGGCTCGGCGAAGGAGCGGAACAGTCGAACAATGAGACATGTTGACAGATGGGTGGTGTGTATGCCGAATTTGAATAAGAAGAGATAAGAAGCTGCCAATTCGGAGTGGCTTAGCGCACCACTAGGCTGGAGTTGCTTTAGAATATGAATTTCGGAACGTTGGAGCGCTTGGTGCGGTCTGTGCGGATGAGTGCAGGGCTTCGTGGGCGTGGACGTGGGCCGGCACGGAAACGGACAGGGGAGAGAAGGTGTTTCGAATGCGCACTACGACAGACTAGGAAGTGCGGGCCCGGGATCGAAATAGTTACAATATCGAACTACGAACGGATTTCGAAGGCATGAGATGGCGATGTTGACAGATGTTGACGCGTGATGGTCGCGGTGTTCCCCTTCTTCGTTGGGAGGGTGACGGCAGGCGCGGGCGAAGCGAACTTGAAGGAGGTGAATGCCGCCGCCACCCGCTCCGGTTCCCCGAACTGCCCCCGCGCTCCAGCCTCCGCCCGCGTCTGATGCTGATACCGAGTGCGAGGAGTTCGTTGTTGTCTGCACGTTCCCCTACGGCTGCGTCTTGTCGAGCCTCAAGCTGGTGCAGTTGGTGGGATTCCCGTTCCAACTCAAGCGCGAGTAGGGCCCGAACGGTCGTCGACGTGACATCTCTTCGTCGTCCCTGACAGTGACAACGTGCTAACAAGCATTTGTATTATGTTGTGGGGTGCTACGAGCACAGGGACAAGGGCGGAAGGCGAGTCTTCTTTTCTTTTGGATTTCTCGTTTCCTGTTGCGCTTTACGGAGGCTTTGCATTCCTCTCCTCGCCTTTCTCAGATTATTCATCCTCGGTTCTGCTGGCTGGATAGCTCGAAGCTCGATAGATGCGTTCGGGCCGGTTACTTGGACTTGCTGCAATCCGCTTTGCCTGTGTGCTTGTTCGTGCCTCTGCGATTCAATTATCGTTTTCAAGGCTTTGCGATGCGATTTTCGATTGCGATGCGATGTGCAGCGACTGGGCAGGCGGGTGCGTGAGGCGGGGGTGCAGATGTCTCCATCCGTTTGCTCGCGCTGGACCCGGTGACAGCTTGTAGGATGGACTCCACCGTATCTATGCCCCGATCGATGCTCCGCTGGGATTCTGGCGGCACGCATACCAAAGGCACCTTGGGCACCCGCCTAGTGCTTTTTCTTGAAAACGCACCGATATGTGTATGGTTGGACACTCGGACGCCTGCGCCGGGTGTCCTCCTCGATATCGCGGCTGATACCATTTTAGGCCTGTTTTTATCTCCTCTCCGACCATCCACATTCCTCCCGCGCCCGTACCGAGAAATTTCTGTTTTACAGTCGTCCAATTAGTGCGACGACTCCAACGAAGCACAGGGGTCCGATCGGGAGTATTGGGAGGACAGCGTGAAGGTGTGTGTCGTTCCTTGCTTGACGTTTATTCTTTCCGCTCCTCTTCTTCTCTTCCTTTTTTTGCAGCCATTTCTTCTTCGTCTCTCGCGCGGTCTTGGTGCCTTCCTGCGCGCAACGCTTACCCTTCCACGGGTCTTTTTGTGGCTCGACCCGTACACAGAACCTTCTTTACTTTCGAGTTCCGCGTGCTCACTGCTCGTTCCTTCTGTTTGGGCGTGCCGCGTCCAAGCTAAAACCATAGAGGCCCATGGTTTCTGGATACGTACCCGCGCACCTTTTCTGCATCCGCACTTGTACCCGTGCGCCTTCTTCTGCATATGCACCCGTAGCGCGTGCGTTTTCTGCATATGTTCCCTTACTCGCGTACCTTCTGCGTGGACGAAGCAGACGAGCCTGCCTTGCAGGTCTTGCGTCTGAGTCGCCGCGGTGGTGATTTCATTATAATTTACTCGCATGGACTCCGTGTGCGGTGGGCTTTGAGTATGGCACGGAATGGGAGCATTGGAATTCGGACTCAGAGAAGGGCAGCGAGGAGGCCCATGCTTTTTCCGGAATTTTAATTCGTTCTCTGCGCATCTTCTCCTGAAATCCTTTCTCGGGCGCCGGTATTTCGTGGGGTGATTCTATGGCGCACTTTTTTTTTTCACGCACGCAGCTATTTTTCTCGTGCATGTCTAGCCTTGGCCTATCCAAAGCTATGTCATATTCTGATAGGGTGCTGCTTTTGTTCAGCTTTCAACAAGATACCCACTCATTGTAATCTCGAGTACTCACAATCTGTTTTGCGTTTTTGCAAATTTTATTCGTCCCGTGCGGGTCGTGAACACGAGTATTACAGGCAAAGGTTACCTTCCAGAAACCAGCGGAGCGAAGTTTTCAAGCAACCTGAGTTGCGGAAGCACATCTTCCCCAGCCACGTTCCCAGTGGCTGCAACTAGTTTTTTCTTGCCCTATACTTTAGAACACCTGGAGCTGCGGGAATTATTCTCATGGGATTCCTCTGCACTGGTTTACCGAATATGGGTTGACCAATTCGGACCATAACGTATTCACGCTCCCTCCTACGAATGCATTGAAATGGACCATGAATACAATATGGGCAGAGGTTTAGGTGCAAATAACCACAAGGAACACGACCTCAAACCCCGGACAGACCCTGTGCACGAAAGATCTGCAAAGCCAGCAGACGGGAGTAAAATCGACAATTGAATAAGTCACCGCCTGCGAACCAAAGATGGTCGTCTAGAAACTTCATGACGAAATGCCAAGTCGTCCCACGTCAAATCACTCACGACCAGACGGACGCCACAACCCGATAGCCTCCCCTTCGGCATCAACCCCTCCAATTTTCCCTGTTTTGTTGTATATCGCGTCGTCCAGAAACACTGCAGGTTTAGAGTTTGATTCGAACCTACTCCCCAAGAATCAGCGAGTAGCTGTAGGACCTGGTTGATGCGCACCCTGTAGCAAATATGATGGTATCGGCGGGTAGTTGATCACCATTTTTCAAAGCAATTCCATCAGGAATGAGCGAATGAATCAAGTTGTACGGCTTGAGTTTGATCTATGATCAAGTGGAAGTGTACTTCAAGCGATGGAGGAAAAATCGAAACTTACGCTACCATTTGCAATCAATCTCGAGCATCCCTGGTCGATATAATATCCACCTACGATCCAAAAAATGGGAGTCAGGACGGCAAAGAGCAAAGATGAACCTACCACGGCGGACGGTAAGGCGTTCAATGAAATCAGATTCTCCAGTGGGGAGCTGGAAGCCACTACGTTGGAGCTCGTGATGTAAATCCCTGTTTTCATCGTGAGCCAGAAAAGATATCAGTGGAAAGAAAACATACGCATCTAGAAGAGCTAGTTTCTTCATCATGGAACCTCGTAGAAGCTTAGAGATCGGGGTAGGCAAGGCAAGATAAAGCTCGTCTGCAACGTCAATCGACGGCCTGTCTTCTCCAGTGTACATATCTATGCGGTCGTCAAGTGCGACTGTATATAAGGGACTTGAACGAGCGTCTTACCGGGGAATAGTTTGAGTAAAACGTCGCGCGAAATCACAGCGGTTGGGGAACGCTGGATCATTGTAACCTCCGCTGCCCCCTGCTTTGAGAGAGCCATACAGATATCGTGAGCCGCGCAACCAGCTCCAAAGACAACGACCCGCTTTCCAATCCACTGGTTTACATCATGAACAGCAGTAGAATGAAGAACTTGTCCCCGAAAATTTGTCTGCCATGATGCAGGAGTCACTCGCTGTCACGAAACCCATGTTAAAGAAACCTACGAGACCTGGAAGGTTGGGGATCTTGGGTTTCTGGCCGCCTAGAATATCTACACCGGTGGCGATAACAAGGTGGCTGCTAATAAGCGTGAAAGGAGAACCATCCTTGTGTTTGAGTTGAACAGTCCACGCTTTGTTTACCTCGTCGTAGTCGACACGGACTGTCTCTGTGCTGGTCCGTATGTCCGAGTTCAGATTCCGAGCGTACTTTTCAAGGTGGTCGGCAACGAGCATGGCGGAAGGGAACATCGGCCACTCGTCAGGAAATGGAAAAAAAAGGAAGATGGCCTGAAACAGCGTCAGTAAGCGCTCATGATAACGAGGTCCACGTACTAAAGTCCTTGGGTGTATTGAACTCCAAGAAGCTATATCGATCCCGCCATGGATCGCCCACACGCCTGCTCCGCTCGATGACGCAGGTCTTCAATCCCAGTCGACTTAACTGTGCTGCCGTCGCCAATCCCGCCTGACCAGCACCAATTATTACTGCATCAAACTCTATGTCATGGCTGCGCAAGACGGACGAAAGACGAGATTCTTTGAATCCGTGAAGGACGGTCAGCAATGCCAAGCAACGCCAGGGACTGCCACCGCTCGATGTAAGAGTGAAGACAGCGGTATAAGTGCCATCATCATCCTCGAATCGCAACCGGCCTTGGATCAAGCACAATGAATCGGTCACTACTTTGAGGGTGACGCGTCCGAGTATTTTGAAACCGAAGAAACCACGCGGCGCAGACTGCAAATGCTCGACGATCTTGGCCCGTCCTTCAAGCATCCGGAAAGTACGAGAGAAAACGAGTAGATCTCTGAGACAGCAGTCCGGTGTGAGACAAAGGGTCGCGTCTCTCAGGCTGGTATCAGCGACGAATAGCTCCCATTTGCGCACCCAGAGCGTCGCAATATTCTGCGCATCTGCAGCCGAAGGTGGTTGAGTCAACGAGTACCCTAGAACAGACAAAGAATTCTCAAATTTCGTCAGAAGGAAAGACATAGAACACACCAATGGTTCCGTATCCGCGTAAATTCCCAGTCCGTTCAGGCGCAAAGGCTTCGGGACTATAGTAAAGCGAAATATCACCTGCACCGGGTTTCACGGTACAACATACATAGGTATGAATCCCCGTGCGCGCTGACAATGCTCGGTGTGAACTATAGAATGTCTCGACAGCTGTATGCAGAATTCGAACGCTGTGACTCACAAGACTGCTTGTGCAAAACAAGAATACGTCGCGGAAAACGAAAGGGGGAAATCGAGTCCCTCGATAGACTTTGAAATCGCCAAGTCGTTTGGAAGATACCGACGAATTGGGAGATAGACTTTGGAGGAAGGAAAGTCGCGATTCTGTCGCAGCTCGTAGTAGATCAAACCTGACGGGAAGTAACGCGATGATCCGGCTGGTGTTCCGGCGGTCATGGCGTTCCACAAAAGACGCGCTTTGGAGAGGCCCACGGAGACGTCCGAGGAGGATAGAGCACCGCCGAGCGTCAAAAAATGCTCCATGTGAGCATGGGATAGAAGGTGGGTCCGGAAATAAATTTTGAGGCGATTTTTGATACTTGGGACGCAGTCAACGGCAACGATCTCAATCTCCGGCCGGTCATTGGAGACGAAGCGGGAGAGAAAGCGCGTGATTTCAGCCCAGGGCTTTTCAAGGCCCATCTGCGTCGTGATCAGCGTCAACATGTCTTCCGGCGACTCTTTCGTTGCGAGGGCGCGGATGCGCGGCATGAAGTAAACTTTCATGGAGGCGGAGTGATGGGCGCAGTCGAATCCTAGAACATCATGAGGCACTACGAGTCCAGAACAGATGCCAAGAGCGTACCAATGAAAATCTCCGATACTGGATGGTCCATGTGCTCCGGCAGTGAAGGTGCATCCGCCAAAAGCAACTCCTTGGCACAGATATCGAACCAGTCGAAATCGAAGTCAGGTTTCATGTCCAAAGACAATGAAAGACTTTGGAGGCTGTTTCGAAGGGTCTCAACTGAACGGTCACCAACCAACGCCAGGGCAGAAGGTTCGATAGCAAAGCGAACCAAAAGCTCCCCCGCATTCCCACGAGCTAAACTGAATTCCAGTGGAGTGTGGTCGTCGGTCATCCAGCTGGGGTATGTCGAATATTCGGGAGGACCCAGGAGAGGCAGTATTTTGGCTCGAAAAAATAAGGTATACGATTGTACAGCGTCTTCCGGGTAGTCGGCATGGCGCATAAAAGAGATTATCGGAAGAAAGGTGGTGTTCCACCAAAACGACATTCTTGAGATTGTGGAACGGCTGAGAAAGTAAAACAGCAGGGGGGCAAAGACGAAGGGTCCTGGTGCAGTTTCATGCGCGATTCGCGCGGCATTTTCGTAATCTCGGTCTCGGAATGCTTGAATTAACCACAACGCGCCACTGAGCAGCATACACTACCCCACCCGCGAACCAAGCCACTAGGACGAAATCGTTGGTCTCTCGCAGCCAGACATCATGCATTTTGATCTAGTACCTCGATCGTACTAACGTTGCGAGCCTTGAGGCAACACCTGGATGCCTCGAGGCTGATAATTAGTGTTGTTCGGGTCGGGTCGAGGAGGGCTTAGGTTGAAAATATACCGAGCCCGACCTCCTGGAAGGAGGGTCGGGCCGGGTCATGACCTACCCCCGAAATTTTGAAGTTGGTTCCCCCTTGAGGTCGGATTTGGGCTCGAGCCTGGGCTTGAGCACAACCTTTTCAAAGTGTATTAAATGGTGCTTCTTGATTAAAAAAATGAGTGCAACTAACGTCTTCTGCGGCCCAGGAACTATTCTATAAGGTAATTGGCTATGTAAATAACTTGTCAGAGTGGTTTTAATGTTGATCAGATCTTGGCAGAATTTCCCAGTTCACCTACTCGGCGTTGAGGAAGGAATGGAAGTAGGTTCTAGTTCGTTGAACGTTCAAGTCAGCTTGTGTATGTTCAAAGTCACCTCCCAGTCATTATTCACTTACCTGATTGCCCCCTTCGAGCGTATGCAAGACGACCCGGGCTCAAGCCCGGGTCGCGGGTCTGATAAATTTCTGAAGCCCGACCCCTGAGCCCTACCTCGGGTCGGGCCTGGGTCGGGCTCAGAAGCCCCGGGCTTGGGTCGGGCTTGGGGGGCTGGAGCCCTGACCCGGCACATCACTACCAATAATGCATCTCCGTGCTAAGATTCGAGTCAGCTTCCATCGTTGTGTCCATTTCCAGCTATAATTGCATTGGGGGAAGTCAAAATTCGGCTACAGGGTAGATTCTCGTGTCGATTCAAGCTTCGATTCTGATGTCAACTTTGATCGCTTCTCCACCAAAAAATTGGGATAGAATTGAGGTTGTTTTCGATTCATCGAGAATCGAGCTGAATCGGGATGATTCGACTCCGGAGTCGAATCACCGATTCTTGTCGATTCACGAGAACCGGAGTCGAATCATCGATTCAGCTCGATTCTCGATGAATCGACATGAGAATCGAATTGAGAATGGATCCGTGAATCGATGTAAGCGAATTTTGACTTCCCCTATTAGCAACTTGAAGCGGTCGATCAAAGATTCGGAACTTGCACGGCCCGAGTATGGCTCGTGTAAGTAGAAGATGCAACTTCTAAGTTCGGAGATCTCGAGACACACGGGAATTCAACCTAAAGCCTTCAAATTTCACGCCACTGGAGAGGGGAAATTCAATTCGTTGCGTCGCGGGGTTGGGGTCAGATCAGTATAGCCATTGATTGACGTCTCGATGGGAGGCTTCAATCGGCGACGGTGAGAGGTCGCGAAAACCCGCATGTACAAATACTATAAACGACTACTCTAAGTACTAGTAATACGTTAATCACGGCATACCATTGGGGCGGATTATCCTTGCAATTTAGAAATGGAAAGCGTTCTGTGA
This sequence comes from Mycena sanguinolenta, assembly GCA_014462675.1. Classification (NCBI taxonomy): domain Eukaryota; kingdom Fungi; phylum Basidiomycota; class Agaricomycetes; order Agaricales; family Mycenaceae; genus Mycena; species Mycena sanguinolenta. The sequence goes on along the minus strand of JACAZH010000004.1, from coordinate 8,037,797 downwards.
TTATCTCACTGAATCACCGATCAACGTGGTTCATTTCTAAAACTTAATGACTGCCGAAATTAAAAACAAGTCCAATGGCTCGGGCCGTTGTTATCTGTAGCCATCTCGATTCCCCACAACTACATTATTTACATATCCGATTTGCTCTCCAGAAAGCCTCGTTAACAGGCTGCCTCTTGTACCGGAACCTACGATGGTGAACGCAACTTTCACTATCTCTCTTGCTGCCTGCGTAGGATGGCTGATTGTCCTCTTGTTTTCTCGAGAAACGAAAAGACCTCCTGGTCCACGCCGCCTCCTATTTCTTGGAAACACGCTGCAAATCCCTTCAACTCTCCAATGGCTGACTTTTTCCAAGTGGGCAAAAGAATATGGTCAGATTTTGCAGCTTGTACGCTTTTTGTCAAACTTACTGCACATTAAAAGTGACATCGTCTATCTCGAGGTGTTTGGCCAACCTCTGGTCCTGCTTAACACGCACAAGGCTGCCAAAGACCTTTTAGAACAACGTTCTTTAATTTACTCGGATCGACCTCGCCTTGTAGGTTGAGGGAACCGGATCCTGCTTAGATAAAATACTGAATTGTTTGCCCAGGAAATGGCGGATCTGTGCGGCTCTTGTTTATCAGATATCGAATTCTGAAGTTGACCTCGGACCAGTTGCGGATTCGACAAAACATTCGTTTTATATTCGGCCCATGATAATTGGCGCCAGCAGCGAAAGATTGTGACACAGGATTTGGGTCCCCGCATGCTTCCGCGATATCACGCCTTTCAAGAAGCAGAAGCCCGCCTACTGGCTAAAAATGTGATCGACGATCCCGGTCAACTTGAGGGTCTTGTTAAAAGGTGTGTAGAATGAATCCGTCGAGCCTCGGAATATAAAATAATACGAGTCATGCAGGAGAGTCGGGACCATTATCATCCGCATTGCATACGGGCATTACGTCTCTGGCAATGATGATCCGTTCTTGACCCTTGGCAAGGTGTCTATGGACATTTTCAGCCGTGCTTCGGCATCCGGCGTTTGGCTGGTAGATTTGATACCTGCGCGTAAGTCATATCCTTCCCGTTTTTGCGCTCTTTTTTGAATCTGACTGCAGTGAAATATCTTCCATCATGGCTTCCCCGGAGCCAGCTTTATTACTACGGCTCAGGACTGGAGAGAGATCGTCCACAAAGCAGCTTTGGGATCCATACATATGGTCAAAACATTTATATGTATGCATTGACGGTTTTATAAACGACAATTATATTCATCCGCACAGGAATCGGGTAGTGTGCTCCTCCCAAACACGTGCTCAACTGCGCTCGAAGCAGTAAATGGAACACTTCCGCGGGATCTGGAAGAACAAGTAGTATGGGCTACGTGCACGATGATGGCTGGGGGAATGGATACGGTATGTCGTTTTCCGTCCTTCAATTTGACTTGATGATGATTGGACTTCAGAGAGCATGATCAGCACTCTTAACCTATTCCTGGAAATGATGCTCAATAGGGAAGTCCAGGTCAAGGCACAAAACGAAATTGACTCGGTAATTGGCCGACACCGCCTCCCCACCATTGCCGACAGACAGTCGCTCCCATACATCAGGAGTACCATACATCAGGAGTATTGTGACTGAGATTTTCCGGCTGAATACTGCCGTCCCTTTGGGTAATTTCTAACACGCGCGCCGTCTGCGTGAATCTAACGAGTATCAGGCATACCCCATGCACTTCGAGAGGACGACGTGTATGACGGTGTACATCTACCCAAGGGATCCATCGTGATACCCAACGTCTGGTGAGCTAACCGAGCTCACACGTAGTCGTAAACGGTGTCTATATTCTGCAGGGCACATGCTTCATGATCCAGCTGTGTTCACGAACCCGATGAGATTCGACCCAGACCGATACCAAAATCTTGATTCTGAGATGGCGAAAGTCACCGATGTTGCATTTGGCTTTGGACGAAGAGTATGCCCAGGAAAAGCTTTTTGGCGAGAACACTGTTTTCGCATTTGCAGCTACTCTACTCGCCACATGTGATATCTTCCCTAGCGGTTGACGAAAATGGGCGGGAAATTATCCCGAACGTGGTATATTCCTCGGGTGTCACCAGGCAAGCTTCAATATTCTCGAGCTATCCATATTAATTAGACTCGGCAGTTTTCCCTTCTCGATTCGATTGCAACATCAGACCCCGGTCGAATCATGCACATGAGTTGCTGTCGCATTTTTGCCATGGACGCTCCCGACAGTTCGCTCAACAACTGATTCCAATTGAGTAGTATTATATAGTTGGATTATTCTATTTGGCGCCCCGGGGCGCTGCTTACAACTGCAACGCCTCTTCCATTTTGAGTAATATCCCGGTGACCAGATTTAGGCGAAGGCCGGCCGTGTTAGACTCATCTGAAAGGCAGACAAGTAGTATTAAATATCAAATAATTGATTTTCCACTGTTCAGTACCTTGTTGAAATATCTCCAGAAATTTTGAGCATGCTTCTGGGAGGAAATAGATGTTTCAAGGATGCCTCAAACAATGCGGCGGTGTGACGGAAACTGTCACAGAATTTTGGATTTGATTTATCCCTGAACTCTGTAGGGCTTGAATTGGTAAGAGATTTCGCACAGCAATACTCCGAAAACGTATGCAACTCCCTGATTTTCCTCACAAGAAGCGTACTATAAATGAGTCGGTGGTCAGTCACTCTTTCATATCCGGGCTTATGACAGTACGTGCCGCCGGTGCGCTTCCCGGTGAATTGCCTGGAGTGGAAAGGGGCGTCAAATTTGTAAGCAGCGCCCCGGGGCGCCGAATAGAACCATCCTATATAGTTCGATAATATACGGTGTTAGTCTGAAAGACTCCAGCTGGAATCCGCGGTAAAGCGCATTGAGCCCTGGTCTTGACTAGTTTCAGGCTAATTTAAATCACAGTAGTGGCGTGTAGCGTATTCAACGACTATCCGAAGTCAAACTGCGTGCCTGCCACACCTCTCCCGTCCTTCAGGCCCACCCCCGGTGTTTAGGATTTGAGTCCGATGGGATAAACTGAAGTGCATCATGATGTTCCTCGAATGTAAATTTGACGTTATTCATAAATGGTGGCATGGCCGCAATACGTACGGAAAAGTTAAAGGACTTACCAAAATAGGGAGATTCAGTAGCATCTTCTGCTGTGCTGAATGTACAGTTTGAGCTGCAAATTTTCCATTCCTGGATATGAAGCCTACAGTTATATCAGTGGCAGATTGAGTTTTAGTGAAAGTCATTTTGGTTCTCCTGGGCCTGTAACTGCAAGGGGTCAGTTTGAGTCGCACTTTCACTGTGGCAAAACAATAAAATTTAGCACAGCAGGCAAAAATAGTAATTTCAGCGCCTATATGACTCATGGATTCAAATTAGTGTGTTTCATGGGGATTGAAGTACAATCATTATTGGCACAACCATTGAGCTAGACCACAGGAAATGTTTCTGGTAGTATAAACCAAGCATGAAAGTTGAAGTATCCGTTCAAGTTCTAAAACTAATAGCATCAATGGAATATAAACTGAAATTGAAACACATTGTTGCTCATTTCTCTATTCTTCACTGGGTGGAATTTATTTCAACGTTGAGGCATGTATTGACAGACTCAGAGCAGACTCCCTATTTTAATCTTAGCACCGAATGTTACGACGTACTACATGTGGATGGTACGGGGAAAGCCATAATTGAACCAAATCAACCAAAAAGAGTGCCAGATGATATTTGCGAATGGCCTAGGCTCCCTGCATATTGACCTGTCTCAGCTCCAAACAGAAGGTATTTGTGCCCAGCGCTATGGGACCTTTTCATCTGCAAAATTCAACCTGGTAAATAACACCGAGGTCAATAGATGTTCAACACCGCCGAGACAGTCAAATATGAATGGTTCAAACTTCAAGTAACCTATCAACCAGAAATGTTGACGGGTCTTGCCTTCCACGATCAAAAAATCGCAGTTGGCTACAAGCCTTCCGGAACTACTTAAGTCGCCCATAGTCGATTTGAAACCAGATCAATGTAAGTACACCTTCATCAATTACTAGATTTGAAGTGCCCCAGATAGATCAGGATCGACCAGCGACCCCGAAAAAGCAACGGAAGCCAGAATGGAGTGGCTCAGGCTCGAGTCGAACGAGCTCCCTGCATATTTCCGCTCCCTCTCGCCACAGATGGCAGGTGTGTCCTGCGGTTCTGGGCCTTTCCTTGTTCGAAATTCAAGCCCTAGTACTCGTTCGCAGGTGAAAGTGAGAGCCAAAAAAAAAAAAAACTAAATTCGCAAACAATACTGCGAATGGCCCAGGCTCGAGTCGAACGAGCTCCCGAAAATTTCGTATTTTCCTTGCTCTGGCGTGGACACGTATGGCAGGTACGCACCAGCGCGGCTGGGCCTTTTCGCTGTGGAATTCAACTCGTTATCGCCCAGTTGATCAGTGTTGCGCTGTGAGAACTCAACATCGGTGACATCCCCAAATTCTTTCTCCTTGAGCCTTGGACTCAGCTGGCTTGTGGTCTGTCGTTTTCTTCAGAAGATGAAAAGGAATAAGACTTGGATGAAGTGCTCGCAACGGGAAAACAATCGATGCTCTCAGATAAAGATAGCCTGGCTCGACTTGACCGAGCCTCTGCATGTTTGCATGAATCCATTCTTACGAATCTCAGGCGCGCCCCCCGCTTCTGAGTCTTTTTCGTGCTTGGAGTTCAATTTGGTATTATCGAATGTACAACATCGCCGAGTTCCCCCGGACTTTTTCCCAAGTCACCAACTTTGTGTGCCTTATCCCGAGCGTAAGCGTGACGCTATCCAGATTTGACTTTTCTACATGGAATGTGGTGACACAAGGTAAGATTGTTGTATCCCTTTGGAGGTTCCGCTGAGGTGGATGTTTTCAGGCTGAGAAATTGCGACGGGAACGACAACAATCCCGATCGGCAGTGCACGCAGTCGCGACATCCGACTGATAGGGACATTGTCAACTGAGCCAGTTATTTTATCGTTAGCATTGTTGCGCCTGTTGGTATGTATGCCAGGATTTTTTTTGCCCGAGTGTATTAATATTCTTTGTCAGGCTACTGTGCAAGCTTTACATCGCGTGGACGCCTGATCGGTGGAAGTCGTTGAAGGAGATATTGGTCATATATCAGACATTGACGTTGACAATTGACAGACCCTCTCTCCCCAAACTATCGCCCTCTTCGAATAGCCACGATTCCACTTCCGCCCCCTTTCCTGGCCATTCTACATGGCGGATCCGAAACTTCCTCCAGAGCTGGAGCGAGCGATTTTCGAAATTGCGACTTTGTCACGTCCCACAACCGCTTTAAAGCTTATGCAAGTCGCATCTCGGGTCAAGGACTGGTCAGTAGTGTGCTGGTTTCGATACGTATTGCGCTAATTATGCTTGCACCATAGGGTTGAACCACTCTTATATCGAGCCCTGGTCGTCATGACTCATGCCAGGGCAGACAGTAATTGGCTTGTCCCTGCCTTGCGGCCGCATGACATGCTTCGTTTAATCTCGAACAAACCACCCCCATTCTTCCAGTTTGCGGTTAAAAACTTGCACATTGGCGGCCTATATTTGCCTGAATCTGTTGCTGCAATACCCCAGATTCTTGCCGCATGTACTGGGGTCACGTCCCTCAACATAGCGTGGGGTGTAACCGAGCATCTGGCTTCACTGAACGCCCTTGGGTCCCTGTCTTCACTGTCAGTTAACCTTTGCTCCATCATTCAATATCAGCCGATGGAATTCCCCCAGCCCATGTTCCACAATCTTACGCACCTTGAAGTCAAGAATTCCTTGTGGGATCCAGAAGCAACAGAAAAACTCTGCGCGGGCCTCACACTTCTCTCTCGCCTCACACACCTCTCCTTCTGCAGTGTGCAGTGGATGGAAAGATTGCATCTCCGACTCCGTAATACTCCTCTTCCCCGCCTCGTTTGCATTGTCTTCCTATCTGCGGCGGATTACGAAAAGAAAAACCACTGGCCAGCTTCAGATGATCCACGATTCGTGACCGTCGGAGAGGAAGACACCTTTGAGAAGTGGCAGCGTGATCTCATGGAGGGCAACAGCTACTGGCCGATCGCAGAGGCGTTCGTTGCTGCAAAACGGGCTGGGCAGATTCGTCGTGGGTATTTTAATTATTCGTTCCCCACAGTTCTTGACCTTATCTCTCAGAGCCATGGGGCCGTGCGGCGAATAGAATAAGTGATGGCTGGTGGATTCGTTGACACACTATTCTGGAGATATAGTCCACTGTTTCCCCATTATGAACTTGAAATCTTCATGAATTCCTTCACCTTGTCATGAGCAGCAGGTGCGCACCGTGCCTTTCGACCTTGTCTGGGATTCTGGGTATAATGACTCCTCACTTCCAAATACTACTACAACGGAATGAAGCAAGTTCTCAACGTCCCGGGTCGAGCATCCCGCAATCTTTTTCTCAAATCTCGCGATGGGTCGCAGGTGTGCTGCACCAGCGCTTCTGGGCCTTCTTTGATTGGAATTCTTCTTGGCCGTAGTGAACTGAACAGCTGCTCTTCTTGAAAAAGGATACGACACGGCGGGCTTGGGGCCCGGTTTTTCCTGATCAGACTCGAGACAGCCAAACGTTCACCTGATTCAGCAAAAAACGAAAGAAAAACCCCTTGGATGGGTTCCGGCATGGCCCAGGTTCGAGTCGAACGAGCTCCCGCATAATTTATGTTCACCGAAAGCGAATGCGCTCGGGCGCCTGGGCTTTTTGTCGGTGTAGAATTGTATCCACAATGCTGAGTTGCATGAATGTTCAACAACGCCCATACGCCCGAAATATGAGCATGCTACTTGCAGTCTTCCCGTCCTATCATCAAAGAATAACGGGGTGGGATACGAGCCCATTCGAACCCTATTTGTTTGAAATCCCAGTGAAATGGTGACAAAAAGAAGTTTTACGGTCGACATGTATACGGCCCAGGCTCGAGTCGAACGAGCACCCTGCGTGGTCCCTTTTCTTGTGGTATGGATGGCAGGTGGCACCAGCGCGGCTGGGTCGTGGAATTCGACTTGCTATTGCTCAGTTGATCATTGTTGTGCTGTGAAAATTCAACATCGCCGATACCCCCCCATGGCCAATTTGTTTCCTCTTTTTGAAGCTATCACTCAGCCTGAGGCCTTCCAGTCTTCGCTTCTTTTCAGGGGAGAAGTCGGAACAGGTTCGACCCAATCGAGTGTTGACATACAAAAGACCCAAGAAAGGGACCCACTCAGTTGGGAATGGCCCAGGTTCGCTAAGTCGAACAAGCTCCCTGCTTACTCTCTGTCTCTGTTTAATTCGTCATGGCTGGGTGCACCCGGCGCTTCTGTGTGTTTTACTTGTAGTTCAACGAGTCGAACGAGCTCCCCCGCATATTCTCGCCTTCTTTTGACATGTGTGGCCGGTGCGCCCGGCGCTGCTGGACCTTTCTGCGCTTGCAATTCAGCTTGACATTGTCGAATCAACGGCTCGGTGAAATTGAATTGACGATGAAATTTCAACATCGCCGATAACTCCGAACACCGAGCTGTTTTTTTTTTTCAAACGGATTTAATGTCGCAAATGGCGATGACAACTTGAAGAGGTGACGAGGGCAAACTGGAACAACAGCAACGACAGCGGTAGCGGGGACGGAACGGACGCGGTTAAATTTAATTTCAATTGAGTTTTAGGCGTAGACTTGAGCTAATGCTATCTCTGCCCCAGTCACTTCCATACTTAGTTCGAAATTAATTTGGACACCGAAATTCAAGGGAAACCTCAGCACCGTCCAATTCAGCTGCTAGTTTATTCGTCGGTGTTCCGCCGGCTCGCTGAGTCGAATCCAATTGGCTGCGGGCGTTCGCTGCATTGAATACGTTCGAGTCCGGAGGACTCCGAACGTGTCCCATTCACTGGCATGCTCCGTCGTCGGGTTCGGGCTCGGGCTCGGGCTCGCCGACGGAGTAGTACATTTGAACGACCAGGCACGTCGACAAGTCGACTGCTGCGATCGCAAAGAGCCTACTAACTAGAGCCGGCTTTGGACACCGAAGTATGTATCTCTGTGACTCGGGCGTGAGACGGTGAGGTAGGATGAGAGAATTTAGAAATGATATTGAAGCCATATGTATTGAAGCCAGCCAGGGCTCGCGGAGAGGGCTTCACGAGTGACGAGTGGTTAGGAAAATAAAATTTGGAGCTCTGCTGTAGGCCATGGTAAAAATCAGCAGCCGAGTTGAATTATGGCGATGGAGCTGCGGGGCTCTTTGGGCGTGGATTTGAATTTTGGGTGGAGGATTTCATCGGTGACGTCGACGGTGGGTAGAGAAGGGGATACGCACCAGTATTATTCAAAGTCCGCCGGATCAGTCCGTGGGACTGATAAGATAATGATTCACGATATTTTCACATCCGAACGTCTGGCTTATCGAGACAGCGGCCGGCCAGACTTCCTTCGCCAACGCGGCGAAGGAAGGGGGAGAGCCAAGCAAAGGCGAGCCGGCAAAGTAGACGAGATTGTGTAGGACCCTGTAGTCACAGTAGCTGTTCCGGGCCGAATCAGATTGCGTCAGATCAATCTTACCGGCACAGCCACATTGCTCTCTTCCTCAGCTACACGTGGGTTTTTCTTCGTCTTTCCCTTATTTCTATACGCTGTTCTCTCTCCCACTTTGTTTTGTATTCCGTTGTCGAGTCGGGAGTCGGTCTGTCGTCCTAAGGGCATCTGCTTACTCGTCGCTTGCCCTTCTTTGCCTCTCTTGCCCTTTACTTTTGGTCCTGCGCGCGCGGCCATGGATTGGCGGTAGTCGTGTATCGTGTGGTGCTTTGTGTGTACGCGGACCAGGAATTGGCTGCCTTGTGATTTGGATCGATGCGAACACGTTGGCGGTCTCGAGTCCGGCTCTCCGTTGGCAGCGCCCCGGGTTAGATGCTTGGGTATATGCCCATCTCCATGTCACTGTCGCTGGCGCCGATCTGAGGCTGGGTCGGTGCGCAGATGGGCTTCATGCTCATCGTGGCGTGTCGAGATGCACCAGCCGCATGCCTCGGGCCTTCTCGCAGTATCTTCAGACCCTACACGCGTCCTATTTCATTCTCATCCCGCTGCTTCGTATCCTTCCTTCCTTCTCATTCATATCCTCGCCTGCGATCCGATGTACTAACGTCCTCCTTTCCTTTCTACTGTAGCGCGACTTGTCCGGTGAAGGAGAAGGACAGGGATCCAAGCGGGACTATAGGGATGCCGCATGGAGGTGCGTCTCATTCTTTCCTTCGTAATCTGGCGGTCTGGGTAGCCCCTTGCCCTGACGGTGACTGACTCTTTCTTTCGGGGTTTTCCCTTGGCCTTCGTTTTCGGGCTTGGATTTCATCGGGCATTGGGCCCCGTACTTCGCGCTGGCCTTGCCTTCGGGCTTGACTGCGTTCTGGATTGGGATGTGTACGTGGATCTGGCCTTGGATTCTACTCGGCGCGACGGGATGCTCGCTGCTCTCGACAAATCGTCTTCGACCAGTGCAGCAAGGGGGATATGTGCGTCACACTAACGGGTTTGGTCCGCCAGACTGGACACACGGATGGATGGATATGTACGTCGCGTCTCTCCAGGAGAGTCGCACATGGATGCACCGCGGATTTTCTGTGCATGCACTGGCATCGTGTTTCACTAGATGTTCCTTCTGATTTCTGTGCCTGTAATGATACGATGGATGTACTGGTGCCCTTCTTTACTTTCTAGTGCGACGTCCTACGAGTCCGAGCAAGGAGAAAAGTCCGATTGAGAGCGGGAGTGGGGGTATCGGGATCGGGGAGCTGTCTCATTCCTTTCGCTGGCCTTTTCTTCTCCTTGGCCTTCATGCCGCTTCTCTTCCATTTTGTCTGCCATTTCTTTTTGAGGGGCTGGCGCCGCCTTGGTGCCCTGCCCTTCCCACGAGTCCCAACGTCTTCCAGGGGTCTTTTGGGTACATGACGATCCATGAATTGTCTGTCGCTCGACCCGTGTGCAGAGCCTTCATTCCTTCCGAGTTCCGCGTCCTCCTTCTGTTATGTGTTTTGGCGTGCCGCGTCGAGACTCTATGCAGACCGGTGGTCTATGAATACGTACCCATACCGTTTTCTGCGTATGTTCCCTTACCGTATACCTTCTACGCGGACGAGACAGATGGGCACGCAGCGGTTCCGTCGGAGGAGTCCTGGGCGAGCGAGCGACGTACGCGTCCCGTGCGCGGTGGCGCGGTAGACTTTGTGATTTGGCTTCGGGACTTGCTACACCTTGCGATTTGGCGTTGGCCGGCGGATGCACAGTGGCTACTGCATCTGTGTCTGGATATACGGGCTTCCTTTTCTGTTTTCCGTGTCGAGCCTCGCCTTGCATCGCTGTAACCACGGAGGCGTGGCTTGCACGCACTGCCCCTGGGACTAGGACTGGTTTGACGCACGTGGATGTCCACACTGGGCGAGTCCCCGAGCTCTTCCACCCACCTATCTATTAGTATCCTCATCTCATCCGTCTGAAATTTTTCTGCACATGTCCGTGCGTACTTTCCGCCCAGATTGGCGGATGGACCGTTGTGCACACGACGGTCCTCCCGTCGGAGATGTTCTGCGCGAGCAACGGACTTCGTCCCGTGTGCCGCGATGGACTCTGCGATTTGGTATCGGGACTGCGATCTGGTGCGACATGGACCCTGCGTCTACACCTGCTTTCCATACAAGTATGGCGATGTACCTTGAAATTTTATCTTGGGTCTTGCATTGCATTGCTTCCACACGCAGGTCTCGCGCCCGAGTCGCCGCGGTGGTGGTGGTTTTATTTTAACTTGATCGCATGGACCGCCCGCAGTGATCTTTGATCTTGGCGCGGAATGGGGGTGCTGGGACTGGGACTACACTTCCATGGAAACTCCTTCATTTTTCCGGGATGTAGAAATAAGGTTGAATATAAAGCTTATTTTGGATAAGCCGCTCATGGGTCCTGTAAGTGCGTTTGTTGAGTTGAGGCTTCGAATTCAAGGGTGGCATTTGTTACAGTCGAGAAGGCCAATGTCAAGAGTTTTTCTATTTGTCTGACAATCACTGAGTGCCACTAAGTCTAAGTCTATGATTTGGAAAACTAGCTGAGTGAACGACTTCTTTGACCGCCAGATCAACTCTCTAGCTCTTGGCAATAACGTCGAAACCCTTGGCAGGCTTCCAAAGACAGGATATCAGCGCAAAAGCTTGCAGAAGATGAACAAACGGCCAAAGCACGACCGACTTGACCGCATGTACAATCATTGAAGACCACGATACGCTGGGTGTAACAAGGTCTTGTAGGACAGATGCAACGAAGATTGTATACCCTTGGGAAACGGAATTCCATAACATCCATACGAAAAGCCAATGTGGAACGGGTTGACGGTCGCGAAATAATGTGACCAGAGGCCTGCGCTGTTTAAGTGCCAAATCTTCCGAATTTTCCAGGATGAAGATTCACCAGACGAGGAATGAAATGGGGCCAATGACAGTTGTCATCAAGCTCAGTCGCACGAACACATTGGGGATGGAGAAAATGCCAGTGTACCAACGTCGACGTTGCCTGAAAAAGTCTCGGAGCGTTTCCGGAGGCTGCTCTCGTACAATCGCGTGCAACCAGCCAAATTTGAAGCCTCGGGAGACTGCCTGTCCGTTCATTTAAAATTTGCTGAGCCTCTAAACACTGTTACTCACATTATATGCAAACCAAAAGTCCTCGGCTACGCAAGCAGTTTCCCAGGTGACAGCATTCTCAACAGCGCCATTGATAAGCACCCATGAGCCGTGCATATAACCTAGTAGCGGACGACGACAGATGCGGACTGGCAACTGAAATTGGCCAAAGTCGTCGGAAATGCGCGTGACCTCGGCAGCAGACAAGAAGGAATTCTGCCAGTGATTTACCCCGTTATAATAAATCGTTCCCTGGTAAAAATATCAGTGCAATTCTCTGTCCGAAAAACGGAAACGGTATGAACCATTCCTATCTGCGCTTCTCCTCTCAAGATAAAATCCAAACACGCTTGTACAGACGCCGCGTCGATGAGAGACTCCTCATCGAGATGAAGAACCCAATCTTCCTCAGATAGATTTTGTTGTTGTCTGTAGAACTCAAGCGCCCGGGCTTTGTATTTTGCCTTTCTTGTCCGGAAGATGCTTGGGCCAGGAACTTCGGTGACTTGAACGAATGAAGGCAGAGCTTTCCGCAAATGCTCGCCGTCTTCATTATCGATCACGACGTGAAAGCGTAGATAGCTGTGGTGCCGGAGGGCTTCCCATTGATGCACAGAGTTGACAACAGTCTGGTCAGATTGAGTGTTCAGTATATATCTTATCGTTGGTCGAGTTCCTACCTCAAAATTGGTACCCTTCGTCACAAGGCAAATCCTCAAACGTTTGAAAGAGCGTGTGAGGGGCGCTCGGGCATAGGCAAATGGGCGCATAGGAAGGCAAAGACCCCAAACGTTGGAGTAAGGCGGGGCTTGAGTGAAAGCGCAAATAGATGTGAGCAGGACATGAACAATAGTTGTCCAATCCCAGTCGCCAGCTGATGAGACGTCGAGTTTATCGAGCTTGAATCGAAGAACTGCGTAGCATACTAAACAGCCCAAAAATAAATGGGGGGCGGGGGCTCTTCGTGAGATGGTTGTACCATAGAATGTTAACACCAATGTCGGAGGAAAGATGAAATAATTGTATTCAAGAATCTTGTATAAGCTGGCTGTGCTGAGATGAGGCTTCGCAGAAGTCATGTTTTGGTAGACAAAGCCGGGGTGTATGAGCTGAAGCAGCCGAGATAGAGTGCAAGTCGCCGACTTAAGAGCGAGCTCGTGCGGTTTTTATACGCGTTCATGACGTCCTAGCAGTCCCACAAGTCGCCCGAACAGATGAGGCTTTTGAGCGCCAGCTACTCGCCCATAATTAACGGTGTTATAACAATCGCCGGTAGCTGTCAGGAGAATCCGGTTCTGTCGTCGCTGTCGATGGGTGAACTGGAACTGCCAAAAGGGCAGGGGTCGCGTCGCGATCAAGAACGGCTACGCCACGAAATTGGGAACGGTTGGAGGAATCTAAGCAATGGTACTGAGTCCTGTACGTCGATGCGCTAGCATCGACTGAGCGAGTTTTGGGCTGCTTCTGAATGATAATCTATCTTCCCCCGCTGGTAGCGGGCCATGCCGCTTACCAGCTTCATCTTAACAGCATATTAAGTAGTCTAACTCCGTTTGTAATGACTAGCTTGAACTGGCGGGAATAACGTTTCATTCAATGAATCACGCGGCGGCGCTTGTAATGTGGAACATCTGTAGAAACATCAAGGAGGGACGTCTGGAATGCATTTTGGCGCCTACAGAGCGGCCTAACGTCTCATTGTGGTATGCAATCTGTATGTAATATTTGGAGCCCGAGAGAAGTTTATGCTATTTGCGTCTCCTCTCGGTTCACATTCTGATTTTCGACATCTCCCAGCCCATATACAAGAAGAGTGGGAGTGGGACTCGGCCACTCCCATCATCAGGCGGCTGAGTCCCATTCTTCACTGCTAAAGGATGGGACTCGAGCTGATGATGGGACTCGAATTCCTCCCTGCGATTAGGAACAGACTTCAATATAACGAGGTATGAGTTGATATATATTGAAGCATCTGTCTAGGAGAGACTACCGAGGATTTCAGCTAGAGTCTTTCGGATTGCACAATACTCGTCGGTGTGACGTGCCGCACGCGGCGGGTCACTTGTGATTGGCGCATGCCAAGCGAATGATGGCGGGTCCCGATCGGACCAGAATCTTGTTACTAGTAAGTGTCGGAGTTTGAATTGGACGTCTTTTCGTGTCGTTTTGGCTTCCCGGCACGTCTTTCCGTCACCTACTTGTTCGTCGTCAATATATTGGTTCCGTTACAGAGACTACTGTTTTCGTATGGAGGGTAGCTGTAGAAGCATATTTGAGACGATCTGGCTCTTCAGAATCTCCTTGAAATCAGGTGGTAGGTAAGGCTCCAACCATTTCCGTTTACAAACGTTTTAAGACGGTTATAACCGTTTTTATTTCGTTTTCGTTTACCTCCAGCGGCAAACGGTTTGCAAACCGTTTTCAAACGGTTTATATGGTTACCTCCAGGTGCTCTGGCGGGCCGACTCGGAACATTACGGAGCAATGCAGCCAGCCCATGTGTTTAACAGATTTATCATCTTCCTCCGCCAGCGCAAATGGTGCCCGGTCAATGAGCGTGTCAATGCAGCATCTCAACAACAGACATAAGGTATAAGATGTGACAATGTGTGACTGGACGCGTTTGATCGTACCATCATGAGCGGTAGTGGGAAACCCACTCGCACGCGCACCGCACCTAAGCACCTCGTTGATGGTTCCAACAGCGAGACCATGGTGGAAGGTATGTCATCAAATATTATCACATTCAGGTGTTGATGGGTGTGGGAACATAAACATGAGTTTCCGATTATCTCAAAAATCACACGCGACTTTCTCGCGATTCCTGGAACCAGTGTTTCCGTCGAGCGCCTCTTCTCGAGTGCGCGTCATTTTTGTCATGAGTCCCGTGCATCGTTAAAGTCCAAGACAATTTCGGAGGCGATGCTCACCAAGATGTGGATCAAAGATGGGCTACTCAAGCGGGTGTCGTTGGATTGTGGTAGAGGATAGTACTTAGACAATTAGACAGCCTCTGCTGGCCTTTTTAAGCACTCAAAAATAACCGTTTTCTTACCGTTTTAAACGGTTTAAAACCGTTTTTTTACCATTTCCGTTTTATTTGTCCAGCTGGACAAACGGAAACTAAATGGTTGGAGCCTTAGTGGTAGGTTGTCACGCCGCACGGAATGTGGTGTGACATATATGCCACAAACTCCCCCACTTCAACCATTGCGCAAAGGTGTCAAATGGCACCCAGAAAATCCAAATAAATTGGAGCGGGAGATACTATGTCTGAGATTTCACTGAAGACATAATCAAGGTTGAAAAAATCGAGAAAGGACCTGAGAAGTTGATTATGTAATAAGGTTTCTAGTCCAATCGAGCACCAGACCTTAAAAACAGACTAAATCCTCGGTAAAGCGCATTGAGCCCTGGTCTTGGCCGGTTTCAGATCACAGAAAACCACGAACGAAGATTTCGGACTTGCGTGGCGTGTGGCGTATTCAACGACCATCGAAGTTAAACTGCGTGCTTACCACGCTCCCGTCCTTCAGGCCCACCCCGAAATGGAACCCGGAGTGGAGTGGCTCGGGCTCGAGTCGAACGAGCTCCCTGCATACCTTCGCTCCCTCTCGCCACAGATGGCAGGTGTGTCCCGCGCTTCTGGGCCTTCCCTTGTTCGAAATTCAAGCCGTAGGACTAATTCGCAGGTGAAAGTGAGAGGCAGCCAAAAGAAAAAACAAACTCCGCAAACAAAACTGCGAATGGCCCACGCTCGAGTCGAACGAGCTTCCTGCATCCTCAGCACCATAAATGGCAGGTGCGCCCCCCACTTCTAAGGCTGTTTTTATATGGGATTCAACTTGCCATTGAGGACCTGAATGATCATGAATGGTTTCAACATCCCCGAAAACCCCGAGGCACATTACTTGCGTTGACGCCGCGGTAAAAGCCATCACAGACATTTGGCAAGTGGCGAGAGGTTTGAATATACTGAATTGTAGAATGTTTTCAATGTTAAAAATCTTCTAGAGGCAGCATGGACCAGGCTCAAGTCGAACGAGCTTCCCTGCAGTGTTGAATTCCTTATGTTGCCACGGCACTCATGCTTCACTGGGCATTTTCCACCTCTGAATCCAACTTTGTCGCGTTGAATTGGAGATGAATGTTCAGCATCGCCGAAATCCCCGAACCACGAACCTACCACTCAAGGCCCTTCGAAATCTTCTCATTCTATCACGGAAATTTATAGCCTGATTAGAACTACGAGCCTGTTAGAATGAGGCTAGAAATTACGTTCTTGCTGGAATGAGGTGATCGATCTGGACTCGGAAACGCGGTGAGAATAGTCAAAGGAGCAAAAAAAGGGAGAGCGGTGGAAAACATTGAACAGTCTAGGCTCGGGTCGAACGAACTCCCGGCATATACGTTTACTCAACACAGTCGAACAGATTGCGAATGCGTCCGGCGCTGCTGGAATGCGAAGAAAAACTGTCCGTGGACCTTTATAGCCTAGGCTCGATACGAACGAGACTCCCACATATATACTTAGGCGACTAAGACTACAAACAGATGATAGATGCGCACCATGCACTTCTGGGCCATTCCTCGCTTGAAATTCAAACATGAGAACCACCCATCTTTGTCCAATAGAAATACCAAGCAAAAAAAAAAAAAAAAGTTCTCCGGACCCTGGAAAGCCTGGGTTCGAGTCGAATTTGAGCTCCCGGCATACGAAGTCAATGGGTGGCGAGTGTCCTCCGCTCCCGGGCGTCTTCCAGTCACAGTGCAATCCAAAGTAAGTAGCGGTGATTTAATCGAGTCCGAAATAAAAAGCTCCTCAGTTACATCCTCGTCATGGCTCAAGTTCGATTCGAACGAGCTTCGAATTCCCGATGATACGCCTATCTCCAGAGGTTGAGTAGCACATATAATGGAAGTCCAAAAATAAAAAAGGGTTGTCATAGCCGCTTTCCAACCATGGCCTAGGCTGGAGTCGAACGAGCTCTGTATAACTGCATATTTTCGCTCCCTCTTGCCACAAGTGGCCGATGTGCCCCGCACGTCTGGGCCTTTCAAATCCGGGCCATTCCTTACTTGAAATTCAAATATGAGAACCATCCTTTTTTTGTCCAATAGAAAGGGAAAAAAAAACTCAGTACCATGGAAGGCCTGGGCTCGAGTCGAACGAGCCCCGGGCATACGCAGTCAATGGATAGCGAGTGCCCTCCGCTCCTGGGCGTCTTCCAGTCACAGTGTAATCCAAAGTAAGTAGCGGTGATTTAATCAAATCCGAAATAAAAGGCTCCTCAGTTGCATCCTCGTCATGGTTCAGTCTCGAGTCGAACGAGCTTCGAATTCCCGACGATACGTCTATCTCCAAAGCTTGAGTAGTACATTGAACAAGACTCCAAAAACAAAAAAGGGTTGTCACAGTCGCTTTCCAATTATGGCCCAGGCTCGAGTCGAACGAACTCCCCCGCATACTGTCGTATTCGTTTTTGTCCATACATACGTGGCGGGTGCGCCCGGCGCTGCTGGGCCTTTCTGTACTTGCAATTCAGCTTGGAAATGTTGAATCGATGGCTCGGTGAAGTTGAATTGACAATGAATTTTCATGAATTTTCAACATGCCGATATCTCCGACCCCGCCGTTTTGTTTGAATCCTTGTGTGAACGGAGATTTCCGGACGCCGTATGTCGCAAATGAAGTTAAGGCGTTGACAAGAGGTGACGAGAATAAGCAGGAACAGGAACAACAGCAACGGCAGCGGTGGCGGGGACGGAAAGGACACGGCTAAATTTTTAATTGAGTTGTAGGCGTAGACTTGGGCTAATGCAATCTCCGCGCCAGAGTTCGAAATTAATTTGGACACCGAGGTTGTATAACGTGAGGTGTGCTAGCTAGACTCCAAGATCAGCTTGAACCTTAGTGCTGTCCAATTCAGCTGCTAGTTGATTCGTCGGTGTTCCGCAGAGTCGCATCGGCTGCGGGTGTTCGCTGCATTACGTTCGAGTCCGGAGAACTCCGAACGTGTCCCATTGACTGGCATGCTCCGTCGTCGGGCTCGCCGACAGAATTGTACATTTAAACAACCAGGCATGCCGACAAGTTGACTGTTGCGATCACAAAGAGCCTAGCTAGAGCCAGCTCTGGACACCGAAGTATGTATCTCTGACTCGGGCGTGAGACGGTGAGGTAGGGTGTGAGAATTTAGAAAGGATATTGAAGCCTGCCAGGGCTCGCGGAGAGAGCTTCACGAGTGACGAGTGGTTGGGAAGATAAAGTTTGGAGCTCTGCCGTCGGCCATAGCAAAAACCAGCAGCCAGGTTGAATTATGGCGATGGGACATCAGGGCCCTGTGGACGTGGGTTTCGAACTCTGGGCGGAGGTGTTCACCGGTGACGTCGGGGGTTGGACTAGAAAATTATTCAAAGTCCGCCGGATCAGTCCGTGAGGCTGATAAGATAAGAATCACGCCCGAACGTCAGGCTGATGTAATCCGTCAACGCTGCGAAGGGTGGGAGCTAAGCAAAGGCAAGCCTGCGAGCCATGCTAGGTGAAAGGCAAGGTAGACGAGATTTTGTAGGATTCCCGTATCTGTCCCGGGCCGAATAGGATTGTATCAGATCTTGATCAGATCAATCTTACCGGCACAGCCACATTGCTCTTTTCCTCCAACTATGCGCTGATGCAGCGCTCTTTACGCATATTGCTCGCCAATTCTCGTATTTTGTCGCCCCACCCTCCCGTCCCTCTCTTTTTTAGCTCACGCTTGGGTTGCTCTGGGACTCATTCCAGGCCCAGTCCCTTTGCTGTTCTTGTGTACGGGTTTGGTTGTTCCCCGTTCTGTATTTGCCCGCTCCAGCGTTTTCCGCGCCCGTCTCTTTGCGACCGAAGCGTGCAAAGGCCGCACACAAAGCAGAGATATTGGATTTATGAGATACTTATATCCACCACTTCAGATCTCCGCTCTCATCCTCGAGTCCTACATTGCTGGGCGTCCAAGTGCAAATGGAAGGAGTACAGGCCTCACCCCACCCGGATCCGCACCCTCTCCAGCGCCGTCGGCCGTCATTGGCGTCACTTCCTCGCCTTGTACATCGACTACACATTACGGTGTCGCGTATTGCGAGGCTTTCCACCTCACCGAGGTTGACGTCAACGACAAGCTCGATGCCACTGCGAGGCAAGAGTACGAGTTCACCATAGTCTCCTCAGCCCTCGACCGCTACGGTGTGGACCGGCGGGACAACGTGTCGCCCACCGGCCTCTCGACCACGCCAGACCCGCAAGACAAGCGCGGGGAGCAGCGCTGCCTAGAAGGATGATGGTGGGAGTGGGAGGATAGGCTGCGCAGGCCGGAGGTGCGTCGTTGATTCATTGTTATCTCTGTTCGTGCTGATGACGGTTTGAAAGGTACGTTCCGTTTCCTTCCTCTTTGCTTGTTTGGATTCCGGCTCTCCCTTGTCTTGTCTCGGGTTGTCTCTGGCATGGTTTCTCTTGGACGCATATATATATGCGTATATATTCATGCTTCGACGAAGGTGCTGGGTGGCGTCTGCATGAAGCTCCATCGGACGCGCTGGGGATGTGGCGCGTACATCGGCTTCATGTTTTATCATTTCCGACGCATCCATCCTCCTTTTTCCTCGCGAGTCGTTCCGCCTTGTCCCTCTTTCTTCATCCTGCCTTTCCTCCCTTCCAGGCCGCAAAGACGAGACGTACTAACGCCTCCTTTCTAGTGCTACGAGTCCAGGAGCCTGAATGCGAATACCTATGGGCAGAGCAGCGGGAGGTGCGTCTTATTGTCTCCTCTGCCTTTTGCTTTGCCTTCCCTCGTGCCGCTTTCCTCAGTCTGCGTCTTCGTGCCTTGGGTTTTTTGTTTATTCTGCATTCCTCGCTTCCCGTAGTCTGGTCTCTTTTTCGGTTCTTGTTTGATCGGTCTGGGTACACCCCTGCCCTCGGCGGTGACTGGCTCTTTATTTCGTCTCTTTCTTCATTTTCGGGCTAGCATCGCACCCGGCACCGTGACTGGGCCCCGCGCTTGGGCTTCGGGCTAGGCTGGGATGTGTACGTCGATGGCTCCAGATCTTGGATTCTACCCAAGTCGATTCGGCGCAAGGGGGACGCTGCTCTCGACAAATCGTCTCGTCTCGTCTGCATCCGCTTTGTAGCGAGGCGAGGTGTTTTTTTGCGGTGCGCATGTGGCGATGTGTCTCTCCGACTGGTGTGGTCTGCAGAATGGACTCACCTACGGACGGACGGACGGATGGATATGTGCCTCCGTCTACATGTATATATCTTCTGCTTTCTGCACGATGGACGTACTGACGCCCTTCTTTGCTTTTTAGCGCGAGACCGAGCAAGGAGAGAAGCCCGATCGGGAGCGGGAGGACAGCGGGAGCGGGGGGAGGCGTGTCTCATTTGTTGGTTGATTGGCCTTCGTGCCGCTTCTCTTCCGTTTTTTCTGTGATTTCTTCTTTCTCATTTTGGGCTGACACGGCCTTGGTGCCCTGCCCTTCTGCGAGTCCCAACGCGGGTCTTTCGGGTACGCGACGATCCGCGGGTCGACTCAGGCGCAGTCCGCGTCGTTCCTCTGTTTTGGCGTGCCGCGTCCAGACTCCAGGCAGACCGGTGGTTTCTGGATACGTGCCTGCACAGCGTTTTAGGAGCGCGTATCTGCGCAATTTTTTCTGCATGTCCCGTACACCCACCTTTCCTGCCTATGTACCCTTACCCGTGTACCTCCTGCGCGGAGGAGACAGATGAGGGTATACGACGGTTCTGCCTTTGGAGGCGTCGTGCACGAGCGACGCACGTTGTTCCTTGCGCGGCGGTGCACTTTCCGATTTTGCTTCACCTTGCGATTTGGCGTTGGTGGCGGTGTGGAGCGGGCGGATGGACGGTGGCTGCTGCATCTGCGCCTTCTTTCCATCCAAGTATGGCGATGTACGGGCTCCCTTTTTTTTTTGGTCTCGAGCCTTGCCTTACCTGGCTTTCACAGGCAAGTCTTGCATTCGAGTCGTCGCGATGGTGATTTCATGAAAACTTGCTCGCATGGACTCCGTGCGCGGTGGTCTGATCATGACGCAGAATGTGAGTATGAGTATTGGGATTGGGAGGGCAGTGGGAGACGCACGCGGCAGACCTTCTCCTGCATCCTATTCCTGCTTCTGCTTCTACTTCCTGAAATTTTTTTCCCTGAAGTGAGGTGGCCCCACGGATACTTTTCTTTCACGCACGGAGCTATTTTTCTCGTGCACGTCAAGCCTTGCCTATCGCTGGCCGCGTCTGTGGGTTCTGTATGGATCAGCGATGGCGGCCGTCTTTTTTTATCGTGGCACATACATACTGTACGTGTACTTGATAATAATATATCTCGGCGATAGATTCCCTTTCTCTTCAGTCGCCGTCTGAGTGATTCGGGCGTTGCCCCTTATTTTCCTCTCGCGAATTCCGGAATCTTCATCTGCAGCTAGTTGATTTCAAGCATCGCAGCTGCGTTATGACTTCCGTTGTCTTCGGCCTATGTGGTACTTGTGCATACTTTGTATCGCGCTCTGTTTGCGTTTCCATCGTGCATGAACTCGGGCTGCGACTCGCATCCTGGTACGCAATGACCTCGACGATAAACCTCCCAAAACCGCACCAGACGTCCGAGCTGGAGGCGGTTCTGGATAAGGAGCGCATGACGAAATTATGTGAGATGCGGCATCCGGATCCGCAGGCGGCGCCGAATCGCGCGGTGACTGTGCCCGAGCTGCAGGTGCGTGGGTCCTGGAAACGCCTCCAGGTAAAAACGCCAGGGGGTGTTACGGAAGGACGCGAAAATTTTTTGAGCTGTGTGTGGAACGGTATGTACGGCTCATCCAAAAAAACTCCTGAAACGAGATTATGATTCGGCGTACTTATAATAACATTTGCTTTGCGTATAGGTCAGTTATATGTCGCTGGCGGGCGGCAGACAAGTCTCGGGCCGTGGTATCGCGACATGTGGGGCTCTCGATCTCTCCAAATTAGAAAAATGGCGCAGGCTACCGGACTACCCAGTGCCTATGGAGACGTCCGGGATGTTTCTCGGGTGGAACATGCTCGTGTATCGCGACCAGGCCCTTATCATCACCGGGCGACCCACGGTCGATACCTTCGACCTTCGCTCAGAAACATGGAGTTCTTTCCAAACGACTTACGCGGCTACGCCCACCGACATCGAAGCAGGTGTGGTCGGCGGCTGGCCGTATCCAGGGATGGGTTGCGCCGACGCGACCATGCAGATCGTCGATGACAAACTATATGTCTTTGGAGGGCACCACAGGACGACGAGCATGGGCTCAAATCTCTTCATGGTTCTCGATTTGACGACGAAGAAGTGGCGCCGGTTGAGCGGGACGGTGCGCGTCACGCGGCATAGCGACTATTCGTGCCCGGGGCTGCGCAAGAGCGCGTCTAGCTAGGTGAGTCAGGACAAGAAGCGGATTTATCTAGCGTTTGGGTCATTCGATCGCGAGGCGGCAAAGTCACACAATGAGCTCCATGGCGCCGACGAGGCGTACGGGTATGGCGATTTTTGGAGTTGGCATGTCGAAAAGGAGGTGTAGAGAAGGGAAAGGATGGCGGGTAACCCGCCGTGTGGGCGGACGGAGGCGGCCTGTGTATACGTGAGTGCGCTTAACTCCACTGACCTTACGGATTAAATGTTCCGCGGAATCAGAACGAGAAACTGCGCAAGACGATCGTATTCGGGGGATACCACCCTAGTTTAACGACCCTCATCCTCACGCCAGGGCGAGAAGTCATGTTCCCCTACTCCTACTTCGCGGATACTTTCATCTACGACATGGCGCCGTCCCCTCCCACCGGTGTGGATTCCGCATCTGAGCCCACGCTGTCCGCTCCGAAGTGGAAGCAAGTTCTGACGCCGGGCTTCCCGACGTACCGTTGCCAGGCGCATCTTCAATGCGATCCCGTCACGGGGCGGACGTACATATTCGGCGGGTGGACGAATTGCCAGTTCATACCCACGCGCTCGAAGTTGATGTCGCGCAGTTTCGGGGATTTGTGGGAGTTGAGGTGGGATATGGACGGCGGGCACTTCGAGGAGGTGGACTTTGAGGGAGGAGGCGCGCGTCGCGAAGGCGGGGCCATGGCAAAGATGCTTTGCGTGCGCGTCAGCTGGGCCGTGGAAGAAATGTGGTGGTACGTTCAATTTTCACTAGGAATTTGCTGCTCGCCATTCAGGTATCTATTCCAGGGAGTTGCAAGGGTCGGGTCTTTTTTTGTGGCAATAGGTGCTTGTGTTGGAATCAAAGAGGTCAATTCCAGTTTAGCAGTGAACCCGTTGAGTGACCCGTTGCAAACGCATGGGTTGTTCATTCAAACAGGTAGCTACTTATACTAAGTGAACAGGAACAAATATATCTAAGTAAGACGAAATTAAACCAACTGAAGTATAAGTAAGTGATCAGAGAGAAATTCAGGAGAAATACGACGGGGACAAAATAAATGCAACAGAGGAACAGGAACAGTTACCGGCGGCGGCGGCGGTGACAGCGAGTTGCCAATCCGAATTCCAACAGCTTGCGTGATGGATGGAGCGAGCACAAGAAACTTCATCAATGTCGAAAAGCGTAGATTTTATCGTGGTCGGCGTCTGGAAATGGCGCATAGTTGTGGTCATCGCATTATTATCGAATCGCAAGTATATTTGACTTAATTGAGCACCGAATTCTCACCCACTCTGGCGAAACCTGGAACGACCTTGGTCAAGATACCCGATGGTCTGCGAATGGACCCCGGATTAAGGCTCCAACCTTTTGTTTTTCGTTTGTGCCCAGGAACAAAAACAAAGGAAACAGTAAAAAAACAGTTTAAAACCGTTTGAAACCATTTAAAACGGTTTCCCCTCAGCCTATACACATAATAGGCTGATGAGTTGTGTTAAGAGCCTCACCATTGGAGGCGTTGACGAGGTGTTTGAGCTCTGAATGACTCCGGATGAGTTCTGTGGGCTTTGAGTTTGACCCAGAGGTGCCTACCTTCAAGAAATGAGCTGAATGTGCCAACACAGCAAGGTTGGGGTGAAGCCTTGAGCCGGTGTGATAAGATAAGATGTATCTTGTCATGGCCTTCTATCACATTTCATTCCGTTCAGCTGTTCGGTTCGGTTGGGCTTACCAAATTGTGTGTCCGAACATTTCCCGAACGAAATAATCTCCGTGACATAGGTTTTCATTGCCACCTATCTCACCTAACCGTTTGAACCGTGTGAAAATGTCTTGAAAACTGTTTGCCCTCGCTGACAAAAAAAAAGGAAACAAAAACGGTTATAACCGTTTGAAAACGTTTGTACAAGGAAACAGTTGGAGCCTTACCCTGGATCCAATCTGCCGTTATTGAAGGCATTCGGAGGTCCGTAATTCCCAAGGTCAGCACTCGCGCAGAAACGCTGAACAAGTTCGACTTGAACGAGAATATCAAGAATGTTAAAGAGCAAAGATTTGGTAGTCCGTTTTTAAGCGAAGGTGTCCGATCGGGGTAGAACCTTATTACATAATCATGTTTTCGGCCCCTTGCCCCAGCTCCTTGGCCTCAATTCAGTCTTCAGAAGGAAGCTGAAGGTGTTTTCTCTGAGCTTTAATATTTTCAGATTTTTTCAGTACCATTTGGCGACACAGTTAAAGAGCCAATTTGGTGAGTTTTTGTCACAGCCTGTCACACTAGAGTCACCGACGAGGTACTACGCCGGTTCAAGCTCGTTTTTGGAAATTCTGAAGCGGCAGATTACTTCAGATAGGTTCATAAAGCGAGTTGCATGCCAACAAACCACAGAAAATGAATCATAATAGGGAAAACGACTCGAAGGCAGCTAAGCGAAGATTATGTAATAAGATCCTACCCCAATCGGACCCCATCGCTTGATAACAGACTTCATACGATCGAGGTACGAGATCACCCCGTATGAAGTCTGGCTGCGAGAGACTAAAGATTTGGTGCGTTCTCTCCTGGTACCGGCTTTCGGGGCGAATTCCTAGCACATTTCCGGATATGGAATACGATTCCTTACCCATGATATGACAGTTGACAAGGACCACAAGGTGGAGTCCGACATCTATCCGACTTTACACCTCGATCGCGATTCTCTGCATTCAAGTTCACCTACTGGGTTGCATATTATATATATCAAGACCGGACACATCAATCATCCTTCGGCTCGTACCTGGGAGCATAAAAACACTGTGATGCCCTCAGTATTGGACTACTGGATTCGACTTCGCGCGTCTATTCACTCTGCGGCCATCAGCTACTGAGGCAGTTGGTACCTAGTGCAAAAATGGAAAGGTGTGAGCTGTGCAGTGTCAATCTTTTCGAGAGTTGCTCTCCTTCTCCCACTATGTCCTCGACAAGTTCCCGCAGTGAAAGTGGATCTCAACGCTCTCAACCTCAAGTGATTAACAACATCAACTACGTCACGTCTATTTCTGGGTACGAAAGAATTCCTAGAGAAATTGTTGCTCATTCTGCTCAAGTGGTCAAGGTGGAACCGGTGGACAGGGAGCTATGCATGGTGGCAGTGGGGGGGCTGGCGAGGGCCCTGTTATCCACCAGCATTTCCCCAATGTAGCTATGGTGCAGGCTTCTCAACTTCTCAATCATTGCCCTCCGGCATCCAGAATTTTTCATGGACGCAGGACTATCTTGGATGACATGCATGAGTTCTTTTCTCAAGACACGAGGAAACAAAAAAATATATGTCCTTTATGGACTCGGTGGTGCTGGGAAGACACAGATTGCCCTCAAGTTCATTGAGGGTTGGAGCCAGTGAGCTCATTTTCAGGTCTGTTCCATTGAAGTGACTGATCTGGAATGCAGTTTCACAGACCAACTTCTTGTCGATGCAAGCACCACCGAAACTATTGAAACAGGTCTACAGAAGATAGCAACCCTGAAGCAAGCTGGGAGCTCCATGCAAGATGGAGTGAATTGGCTGCTCAGCAACAAAGATGAATGGTTGCTGTTCTTTGACAATGCAGATGATCCTAAAATCAGTCTCAACTGGTTTTTTCCAAAATGCAACCATGGCAATATCATTATCACATCCCGCAATCCCAGCCTTCGATGCTTTGGAAAATATTCCCATGTGTCCGATATGGAGGAATCAGATGCTGTGGAATTACTGTTGAAGAGTGCCCAGCAAGCAGTGTCAAAACAAAACAAAATTCTTGCACTCAATATTGTAAAGGTGGGTTTTCAACCATGCATCCAGACCCTTTGTGTGATACTTGCTAGACATTGTGGTATCTCCCTCTGGCAATTGTTCAAGCCGGAGCATTCATCTTAGAGTCTGGAACTCTTGACACCTACCTGGATCTGTTCATGAAAAACCGCACTGAGCTGCTAAAGGAAAAATCAACCCAAGTTCATGATGACTATGGATGGGCAGTGTATACAACATGGGAAATAAGCTTCCACAAGCTCAGTCATCCAGCTGCTATGTTCTTGCAACTCTGTTCATTCCTCCATAGGGAGGATATCTCTGAGGATATCTTCAGAAGGGCAGCCAATTGTCTCTGCAAGCCATCCAACCAACCTTCAAGTCAACCAAAAATACTACAGAAATTTAAATCTCAGTTACTGCGGGTTATATCTCCAAGCAGTGCTCAATCTCAGAGTCCATCTGAGTCTCGGATTCCAAAAGCAAGAGAATTCCTTTTGTACTTTGTAGGAACAGCTGGAGAGTGGAACTCCCTCCGATTCTTGAAAATCACCAATGAGCTCAGAGCATATTCTCTGATCAACTTCGATCCAGAGCAAAAATCATTTTCAATTCATCCTCTGGTGCACAGCTGGAGCCAAACCACACTTGATAATCTGGAGTCATATCATCTGTGTATTGATGAGATATTAGGCACCTCTATCAAAGAAATTCCACAGCAGGATGGGCAACTTGCAAGTTTGAGATTAGTTCCTCATGTTGACTCTGTGATGCAAGTCATCTCCAAGCTATCCACTTGTTTTCGACGACAATATGCAATTATATATTATCATGTCAGACGGTATATGGAAGCAGAAGAACTTGAAGTCATTGAAGTGAAGCAACAAAGAAAATTTCTAGGTGATGACCACCTGGAAACCCTCCTTGCTATGTATTCTCTTGCAATCACATATAATACCTGCGGCAAATTGAGAGAAGCAGAGAAGTTGCAGGTCATGGTGCTAGAAAAGCGGAGAAAGCTTCTAGGTGATGACCATTTGGATACCCTGCTTGCAATGCATTCTCTTGCAGTTACATATACCAACTTGGGCAAATTGGAAGAAGCAGAAAACTTGCAAGTTGTGGTGCTAAAGAAGCAGAAAAAGTGTTTGGGTGATGACCATCTCCATACCCTGCATGCTATGTATAATCTCGCCACTACATATTATACCCTTGGCAGACTTGAGGAAGCACAAAGGCTCCAAGTTGTGGTGCTGGAGAAGCAGAGAAAGCTTGATGGTGATGAACATTTGCATACTCTGCATGCTATGTATAATCTTGCTACTACATACCAGGCCCTCTGCAAATTTGAAGAAGCACAAAAGCTACAAGTTGTGGTGCTAGACAAGTGGAGAAAGCTTCTTGGTGACAATCATCCAGACACAACGTGTAATCCACAATCTGGTTAAGACATATCATAGTCTGAATAAACAGACAGAGGCAGCAGATGTTGAAATGCTCCTTCACAAGCTATGAGTGGTATTCAGTACCAGCTATAATAATCATTATCTTTTTAACATTTCAAAATTAAACTCCAGAACTTGTGAAGAAAATGAACTGGGTAGATTAGAAAAAAGAAACATGCATTTACTTACATAGAAAATTAGGTTTTTGCTTACAAATACAAGTTACTAGAGTTAACTAGAAAATTCTAGACAATTGTCATTTGCCTGACAGTGGGTTTGGGAGCAACCTGGATGTGGTGAAAACATCACACTGACCATCACAACCAAATTCTACCATTGCTTCATCTATTTCACACAAGGGAAACAGTCTATGATTCTGCACCTACATAGCCACAATACTATGGCACTCAAAGTGCACATTTATTCTGCCACATAAACTTTTGGTAATTTTCAATGTTCCACCACTTGAATGGACATATTAACACTGTTCCCACAAAACAGCCATAATCACTTTGTTTGTTTTACGGGGAAATCAGGAATTCCCACCACTTAAATTTGGGCGCCTGCCACTAATAAAGATGTGAAGTGGTTCTGCCACTTTTTTGGGCCTGCCAAACTTTTTGCCCCCAAAAAGTTGGATGAGCTCAGAGAGTGTTTATGTTGTGGTAGCAGTGTAAATTGGCTATACTGTATCTTTCCCTTCAAATCAGTAGTCACGCATCATGCATCCCTATGTCGATCATGAACTTTGGTCGAAGTCACATGTCACTCCGGCCTCTGTCAAACCTCTAGACCATCATGCAGCGCCCAAAGTTGCCCAAAAATTACCAAAAAGGCGAAATTTTAGAAATTTTTCATTTCGGTTGCCGAAATTTCCAAGGTGTCACAATAAAAATTAGTGGCTGCCAAAATGTCGAATGGGTAAAACATGTCACACATCACCCCCCATGTCGATTTGAAGGAAAAGATACAATAAATAAGACATGATAAGCTTTGAGTACGGTGAAACGGTGCACTTGACAAACGTGAAAGAATAGCGATAGAATGCGATGGGCAACAACCACACCAACAACTACCAAACTACACCAACACTACTACTCCCAAAGATTAAGTGCTTCTCCTTGTGAGTTTGGGTCTGAGCTGTAGTATGCGGCTAACTGGTTCAGAATCGAAACCAAATGGAAATCCAAGACACACAGTACTTCGTATGTTCGTCTTATACTTCAGATGAGTGCTTCCAACTGAAGGAAAGTCCGCCTAGGCACCTCGATGAATGAAGTAAATAGGTTGTTTTATAATAGGTGGATACACGGAGGTTTAGACGATTAAATTTAAGGCTCCAGGGCAGAGGTTTTGATAACTTGCGAAAATCCTCACTCCGGTAGTCCGTGAGTATCCGAGGCTAACTCCAAGCGAACAAAGGCTCAAACGGTTTGTTATGCCGTCGACCTAGGCTTTCCAATGCACTAGGAATGTTTGTCTACTTTGTTATCAGGCCCTAGGGACACTGCACGCATCCAGACGTCGATCCAACACACTACAACAGGGCTCCTAGGCAACAAGTTGGGGTGAAGGCAAAGCGCCTGACAAGGTACAGTTGGTCGCCTAGGGGTAGTATACCTGGTTCTAATCTTCTTCTGTTAAGGCCTCCTGCCAGCTACCGCAATTCCAGTCAAGATCCAATACACTACGACGAGGCCCTTTGCACAGGTCGGGGTAGAGGCAACTCAACGATCAAATACGACTTCTTTCAAGAGGGAGAACACCCAATCAATTTTATAAGTGAAGACTCGATCTTAAGTCAACAACTGAAGGTTTCTTTCTCAAGTTCAAACTCCAAGTCCAGAGTCAAACAAATATCCAGATTCCAAGTGAAGACTAATACAAGCAGAGTTTCAGGGTACCAAAATCTCCACGTATAGCCTGAGAAACCCGCACCGGTATTTAGGTGGGATCAATCTGGTGTCGTGGTTATTCTACTGGGTTTTTATACATATGGGCAATGATGGATGAGATAAAGTAAAATGAGTCAAAATAAATATGCCGAGGCCAGTCGCAAGCGTCCGAGGTAGGATACGTCATGTTGAATGACCGCCTAGGTCTATAATTGGTATATGCGTGATCGCAAGTGCCGCCGTCTGCACCTACAAGTACGCGTCTGTACAGCAGGAGTTGAATCCTGTCTAATAATAGTTTTGGTTGCTGATTCATGCAGTCTGGTGACGTTCTGGACTTGCAGATCCCGACCGCCAAGACTACCGATGCTCGGTTCCAATGAGAACTGTCCGATCGTTCTCCTATATTTGTCTATGTTTGTCAGGTCGTGCTCGTGCTTGACCATCACATGTCTTTCTTATGCCAAAGTCTTCGGATCATGCCTCGGCCATCTCCTCGGCCCACGGTTCCATCCAAAGTCAACAATCGTCTGCCTAGGCGCTGGTAACCCTACCAAGTCCCATATGGTGTTTCGTACCATTGGTCCCTAGCCGCCTAGGCATCGGTCTGAATATGTCTGGTGACTTCTCTCAGCCTGCTCTACTGCACTTCTGGTTGAACATCTTGTCTCCAATATTGCTCCTAGGCATGGATGGGCTTCCAGGTATATCTCCTTAGTGGTCATGTATAGGTGCCTAGGCAAGCGCGTCCCACTTGTAAGACCCAAATACTACAGCTAGCCATCGGAGTCAACGCTAACTCTCCTTTATATCACCGAACAGGGTCCTAGCGCACTTGTATAAGTGGCTGGGGTGTAGATGCACCATGCTAGGGGTTATAGCAGGGAGAGGCGCCAACGCTGTGGGGTGGCGCTGGGTGATAGGATGAGGGCAACGGGGCTGGGTGGCATAGGCTTGTGACCAGCCTGCCTCCGAGGTACCAACCAATGTGGCAGGCATGGTCGCCGCAGGCAGGCTGGTGGGTCTTGGAGGGATCCAAAGGGCTGGGTGCGGAGTGAAAAATTTAAGTAGCTTCCTAAAAAAAATATCCATTTCTCATTCAATTTTGAAGTGGTTTTTTCGGTTCAAGTTAGATAAACTAATGATAAATGCCTCACTCATATTCTGTCTCTTCACAATTGAATTTGAGTGCACAGAAACACTGTAAATCTGAAGATACGTCCAAGTTGTGTTGCACGAGAGTGAGTGTGGGAATGCGATTGCCGAGCTTGCCAAGCGAATGTGTCATCACTTTTAAGCAAATCACACACCAAAAGTTAGCGTGGGAAACAACTTAAAATTTCCATTCCGCGCCCAGCCCTTTGGATGCCTCCGAGACCCACCAGCCTGCCTACAGCAACCGTGCTCGCCACATGGGTTGGTTATCCCGTAGGCAGGCTGGTCACGAGTCTTTTTCTGTGGCAATGGGTGCTTGCGTGATGGATGGAGCGAGCACAAGAAGCTCCACCAATGTCGGAAGGCGTGATACATTTTGTCGTGTTCGAATCTAACGATGGAGACTCTTCACTCTTCTGCTCAGCAACGCGACGCGGAGCCGAGATGCGGCTACTGCCATTGAATTTCAGATATTTCTGGTTCAGAATTTGAATTGCAATTTCACTGTATTCTTTGCTATAATTTCTGGACCCGACTTAGGGTCTAGGTCTGAAAAGCGAATTGTGAAACAACTGATGATCACAAAATCATCCACCTTAAATGGTTTTCCCGGTCAGAACATAACAAGCCGGAATAAACCGGCAATATTCAGAATTATTAGCCAAAATAATTCGAATATTTCATTCAAAACCTGCCAGGGAATCTCTTCTATGGATATGGCACCTTGAACCTCTCCTGGGATTCCATGACCATCAAGTCAGGTCCAGGGATGCCTGGAGGGCCAATATATACTATTCCGTGGACCTAATTGCCTAACACCCAACCTAACCACCTGAACCCGAACCTCCTAACCTCCAATGCCAATCAGCCGTCAATTGTTGCCGAGCTCGCGGCAGCTGCTAGCGATCGCGAATGATGTGCCGCAGTTGATCACAGTAATACACGCGGAGCTGTTAAATGGCTGATCAACATCATTTGGCACTGGAGCTGATGAAGTTCAACTACATCAAGCTGAAGTCACAAACTTTCGGTTGTGGTGCAGTGTCTGGAATTTCATAAACAAAGAATGACCTATTCAAATATGATTGATCAGCAGATCTTGTCGCTATATGTTCGCAGGCTTGTCATGGCTTGTTTAGCTCAGTAGTTTTTGATATCAAATCATGTTTTTGATTTGGCGGCGGTTGTCGGTTCAAACCCTCACACTCACCTTTTTTGTTTCCTTCTGGACTTTTAGGTTTCAGCTTATGTTGTCATTGTTTTCAATATCCCCCATCCTACCTTCATTTTCCTGCAATTTGTGTATTCAAAACTACAGATTTCAGTGCACTGATGCTCACACATGTATCTTCGGGCCTAAAATTCATCAGAGAAGGGTTGACTGGCTCCTGCTACTGGTAGACAATCTGGCTTTGACTTGAATTGATCTTTAAGCAAACTAAATATATTATCCTATCAGGTTCAGCATTGTAGCAATCTAGTAAATGAATATTGCCGAGATCACCGATAGTTTCCCATGCACCTCTGTTTTTACTTCCACTGTCTCTCGTTTGCCATGCACCCAGGACCAACATATATTTTGAATATTCTGGCCATTTAATTGCTTCCCTTGACTCGCACAATTCAATATCTCATTTAACTTGGCTCCCTTCTGCACTTTTCCAGCCTGCTATTTGTGATTCTTCTCCCAGCCTCCATCATGTCTTCTGATCGGAAATGTCCTAGAGGTATATCCTCTCTGGATGCCCAAATGACTGTCAGGATTCATTCCCTTTGGAATATAATTCTATATCTTGTTGCACGACATTCATGACCCTGAGATATGTAGCTCACAGTTTGAGAAACTTTCAAGAAAAAATTGAGTTTACAAGCTAATTTAGCCAGGTCACCAGTTAACCAGCAGCTACAGTTGTACCTGTTATAGTGAAGATGGATTTAGTAAAATTTCATAGTTGTATTCCAAATATTCATGTTGTTAGAGTCTGTCGAGGCTGTTTTACAATGTTCAAGAATGGTATTTTCTGAGGGGAAGAATAAAGTTACAATACACCAAGCATTGTAGCCCTCAATCATAGGTTTCTAATGATATATCTATCAGTTATTTTGACCAAATGGTGAACAAGCTATAAGCTGCCGAAGTTGCATGCACACAGCTGTGCCAAATTGGGACTGTTAGTGCCGAATTGGGACTAAAAATGATGCTGGGAATGCCAAGGACGATGTGTCAGCTAATCGGGCACTAAATGATTTCCAGACACTGCACGACAGCCGAGATTATTGTCAAGACCTCTCACATAAGGTTTTCTGACCGTTGTGCTGGGTATCCGAAAGGGGAAAGTTGCGAAAAAGAAATCGAAAAAGGAAAGAGGGCGGGAATTTCAGTGAACTTCAACATCAACTGGAGGATTCTAGAAGCAATCGAAATTGTATTACTCTTAGCTGCAGATATGGTGCCCCCATTGAAATTTAAGTGAATTTTATTGCACAGAATGGAAAGCACAAAATAACTATGTCAAGAACGAAAGTCGACATTGCAGCGGGCGCCAACGCGACTGCCGGATGATTGACTCCTGGGATCTTTGAGTTAAAATTTAGAAGGGGAAGTTAATGTGACATGTAGCCTTGTATGCAACCTAATTTGCGCGACACTTGAAGTCGCGGCTGCCGATGCGGATGTAACTGGGGAGAACGGCAGCATTTGGCGGGATCCCTAGCCAGAGAATGCCCTACAGAGGTGCGGAAAGGCTGTAGCTTAAGAACAAAGACAAAGAAATGGAAAGAGGACACTTACTTTGGGCAGCAGTCCATTTTGGTGAAACAATTGATTTACAGGCTGATACAGAAGGTTTCGGGGCAAGATTCCTTCAGCGTTGGTATGGCGAATTGGAAGAGTCTTTGAGCGACTGAATCTGCCCCAGGGTGAGAGTTCAGCAAACCCAGCTAACTGAAAGAGAGAAAACTTATTTGTGGGCACATTTTGGGTGGAGCTTGATGCTACTTCAAGACAGGCCTTAATCAGTGGCTTTCTTTGAGAGAATCAGAGGGATCCCGACGTCTTTTGCCACCCCTGGCGCCCCCGATGGCGTGTGTTGTCCAGGATAGACAGAAAACTATCTTGAACCCATCAGGATATTTTGCAAGGGTAAAAAAAGGGATTTTTCGTGTTCTGAGGCAGGAAGACGCGTTGAGATCCCAGAATGTGCGTTGCTGAGGACCCAGAGCTCGCAAAAGCCGTATAATCGCGCCGGAAAGTACAAGGAGACAAGAAAGTGCACATAATACACAGCCACTGATGGCACTTAATTTGGCCGGCGATAACCGCCTTATCGTTCACGGTCTTGAAGTAGCGGTTTTCAGTGGTTTTGCGGACAAATCGACCTGTTTATGTTCAAGTTTGACACTCAAATTTTCCAGTGATTTTACATGTAGTGGATGGGGAGGTAGAAAGCTCGAGATGCATGTCATAAGTTATGTGCGTTATGTGAACCCAGCTGATTGGTCGGTTAACCTTTCCGACCATTGTACTGGGTCACCGAAAGGGGAAAGTGGCGAAAAAGAAATCGAAAAAAGAAAGAGGGCGGGAATTTCAGTGAACTTCAAGCTGAACTCCAGAAATCTCGCAGAAATTGAATTGTAATACTCTTGGATGCAGATATGCTCCTCACTATGGCCTCATTAAAATTTGGATGAGGTTTATTGCACAGAATGGGAAGAAAGAAGCAACTATGTCATGTACGAAAGTCGATGTTACAGTGGTCAGTGCCGACGCGTTCCGGGGTGCCAACGCAACAGCCCCATGAGTGGTTCCTGAGATGCTTTAGTTGAAATTCAGAAGGAGAAGTTAACTTGGTGGGTATGGGCCGTCGCCCGGCGCGGCGATTACGAGTACTTATTTGGTATTAACATTTTCATCCTGGAAATGTAATCTTCTTGTGTTGAACTATTGGTAACTTGAAGTCAATTCATACCAAAGCAAACTGTCTACTTCATAAGTACCTTCGTCAGTCATACTCACCCTTCCAGCCTCATTTCAAACCTACTAACCTATTTATTCTCCACTCCATATGCCATCGAGTCCAGTACCCAGTACACATCCCATTGTGACTCTCGTTTGCTTGGCCCGTGGTGGCAATCTGTTTGGAAGGGAATGCTGTCGAAGATGTTTCACACTCGGACAGGACAAGATAGTAACAAAATGAGGCCAGCGATTGAGGCAAAATGGAATAATGGTCATCCCATGCGCATTTGCGGTCCTCTTGAACGCAGACAGCTCTTGCAATTCAGCCTTGCTGTTCAAGGATGCGTTTGCATGTGAAATGAATGTTGATCTTCAACGTTAGTTGCGGAGTCAGTGAATGTGATTCACTGGGGGCATTCTTGGCATACTTGATTGTGCCTGGATCAAAAAATTGTTGCCATATTCTACTTTCATCAAGGGAGAACACAGAGAACATGGTCTATGTCTCGAGGTAATGGACCAGGAACAAATAGGCTTCATTTGTTGATTGGTATCGCTTTGACAAGACAAACACGGCATCTCGGATTGGCGCTGCAAAAGTCTTCGACAGCTGACAAAGCGAAAGAATTTCCTACGGTGACTAAGGTAAGCAGGA
Organism: Mycena sanguinolenta; assembly: GCA_014462675.1. Taxonomy (NCBI): domain Eukaryota; kingdom Fungi; phylum Basidiomycota; class Agaricomycetes; order Agaricales; family Mycenaceae; genus Mycena; species Mycena sanguinolenta. Next base: position 8,002,789 of record JACAZH010000004.1, on the reverse strand, counting down.
ACTAATCGCCATTGCTCCATTTAATTCGGCATGTCACAACAGACTGCTAATCAGAACCCTATATGTTGACAATTGCCGATTGTCAGTACCGTCGATCATGCACCGATGTGACACGAACAACGCAGCAATTGTGGAGGACTTTGGCAACGAGCATTTGTTCAGCAAATTTCAGGTCCTTTAATTGCCAAGAACAAGTTGAAGGGTGCGGGTGTTTGATTGCCAAGGAAACAGAATTTGATATGGGGATCAGACATACACAGCCATCGATCAACAAGGACGCAAGCATTTGAAAGGCGATATTGAAGCAGTGGGGACAGGATATATACTAGTGAAGGGACAAAGTGAACCTATTGCGGGTCAATGAGATACCCGAAGCGTGGACAAGGAAATGGATGGGTAATTAAGTGTAAGAAGACAGGATGCCCTTATGAGCTTGTTTAAGTGAGGGGAAGAAAGTAAGACCAAAGTGTCAGTGAAGCAACCGAGCAACAACACTTCAAGCAGCTGATATATTATGCACGATGGTCTAGTGCCCTAATACGCAAAAAGTGATTCAGCAAAAAAAAAAATGACATGACAGAGAATCGAACTCACGCCCTCTGCCAATGTAGAGCACTGCCACTATTCATATCAGATATAATGTAGTCCCTATTTCAATCTCATTAGATTTGGGTCAAATCACAACCGCCAAATCTAATGAAAATGTAGCACAGCCACTAAATTGTGTTAATCGTTCAGATGCGACCGTAAAAAAATGAGGTCGAAATTTTCAGTATGTACAAATATTAAGGAACAATTACATAAGTACTCGTAATGCGACATTTACCCTTGTGTGCAAGCTAATTCAAGTGACACTCGAAGTTGAGGCTGCCGATGCGGACGCAGCAGGGAAAATTGTGACATGTAATGAGGGCTCCATTTAGTGAGTGTTCTGCAAAGGTGTGGAAGGCTTTCATTCAGAAGTAGAGACAAAGAAACCGAAAAACCCACTTTGTGCTGCAGTCCATTTTACGGCAATGCTGATGTGTTCTCGGCGAAATTGCAGCATGACAGTTGGACGGAAATTGTCCCACAGTGGACGGAAAAAACTTGGTTCAGAGGGAGAGAGTCACAATTGACAGAGAAATACATAACTTTGTGTGCAGGCTCATTTTGGATGGAGATCGATTTTGGGGAGGCCGACGCGGATGCTTCCGCAGAGAGACGTCGGAAGCAATCGGAACGGTTCTGGAGCGACTGGATTCGCCCCAGGCCGAGAGCAAACCAGCGAACTGGGAGAGAGATAACCTCTTTCTTTGTGGGCACATCTGGCTGCAACTTGATGCTGCCTCAAAACAGGAATGAAGTGGTGGCCTGCTGTAGAAGCATTAGAGGAAAATTGGTGTCCTTCTCCCCCTCCAACTTGCCCCTCATGCCCCCGATGGCGTATATTGGCTAGGAAGGGATAGCAACCCATGAGGATGTTTTCCCCAGGTAAAAAGGCGATTTTTCGTGTTCTGAGGCGTGAGGCCATGCGGAGAGCCCGAAATGTGGGCGGTTGAAGACCCACAGAGCCCGCAAAAATGGTGTAATTGCGCCACGACGAACAGGGAGACGAGAAAGTCCACATAATGCACATAGCACACAGCCACTGATGGCACTTAATTTGGCTGGCAACGGGCGCCTTATTGTTTGCAATCTTGAAGCAACAGTTTTCAATGATTTTTGTGCGCAGATTAATTTCTTCATGTTCATGCTGGCTAGTAGAATTTTCCAGTGATTTTACACGGCGTAGATGAAGAGACAAAAGAGCTCGAGTTGCATGCCGTAAGTTATGTGCATTATGTGGACCCAGCTGATCGATCGGTCAACCTCACATAATGCATAATTTTAACAAGAGCGTGATGTACCGCTCGCCATTTCGACCATTGAGGTGGAAGTGGTTTGGCCTCAACTTCGAAGTTGATGTTCCATTGATTTGGACCAGGGTCCAGGTTGCCCCAGAGCGGACTTTTAGGCCCTGCTCGGGTGCTCTGGGAAGCGAGCCGTACGCGTTCCCACACAGCCAATAAGAACCCATACGGCTTGCGCAGGCTGTGCTCGCTTAAGAACGTGATAGTCTAGACCTTCGTCACTCCAGCCTAGACCATGACCATCAAATATGTTTCAACACTGTTTCCCGTCGTTCCCGCCGAGTCCCGCCCTTTCCCGCCGCCTTTTTGCGGTACTAATACCTCGCCTACTCCAGGGTAGAAAATTTTGAATAAAATCCATAAATTGTCTCTGATCTCATGTCTACCGGGATGGCAAAGTGCGCCCGAACAAAAGTGAAAAAAGGAGGAAGCAGAGGTGTTCGCTGCGCTCGACAGTGGGCAGACAAAGTCCTTGACGATGCTGAACGTCATCCTCGGAACATAACCATCCGAGGGACTGATGTGACATGCCAAGGCCTAGCCGTAGCCGTAGCCGTTCTCAGAGCACCCGAGCAGGGCCTAATTATTAAACTGTCTTCGGACAGACAGGGATAAACTATAAAGAGTGATTTTTTTCGAACCCCAGCCAAAACAAAAAACTTTCAAAAAATGATGATCTTTCATAAGCCCTTTGTCTTCATGAAGAAGTTTTTTCTCCCCCCGCTGTGATTCTTGAGAACCTTTTTGTTGTAATTTTCCAACTGACACGGTCACGCGTCTGCTACCTATTTTCGAAAGCTGTTAAAACGGGAATCAATCTGTCTATGGAGGACTGTTCATCTGTCATTGTTAGTTTATCACTATACAACAGTTTTGCCGTGGATAGATTAACTATCATCTAGTCAGCTGGGCGCCGGCGCTATCTCTCTCTCCTCCTACCACAATGTCTTTGACCCATCCCCCCGATGCTGGCGCATCCCGACCATTTCAAAAGGGAGCTGGAGCACAGGAGGATCTATTCAGATCCTACTCGAGAAGAACCGCATCAAGACCGGAACCAAAATTGTCTCAAGCTAGTGGGCCACAAGTTATCAACAACTGTTACATGTATATCTCTGGTATGAAAATGGTGTTTCACATACTGGACAGTTGCTCATAGGCTTGCATAGGGGGTCAAGGGAGGTAGTGGAGGCCAAGGAGGTGTGCATGGCGGCAGTGGAGGTATTGGACAGGGACCTATTCTCCATCAGCATTTTACCAGTGCAGCTGTAGTGCAAGCCTCTCAAGTTTTCAATCGCTGTCCTCCTCCATCTCCATTTTTTCAAGGACGTCAGACTATTTTAGCTCCTATGCATGAATTCTTTGCCCAAGATGTCCAGAGCCGAAAAATATATGTGTTACATGGACTGGGTGGGGCTGGAAAGACACAGATTGCTCTCAAATTTATTGAAGGCCAGATCCAGTGAGCTCACATCTACATCTGTTCAAGAGAGCGACTGATCTTGGTTTAGCTTCACTGACCGAATTCTTGTGGATGCAAGCACCATGGAAACTATTGAAACAGGTCTAAAGAGTCTGGCTACTGCCAAGCAAACCGGAAACTCTGGGCAGGATGCACTGAATTGGCTTGTTAGCAACCATAAAGAGTGGCTGCTATTCTTTGACAATGCTGATGACCCTGGAATCAATCTCAACCAATTTTTTCCCAAGTGCAAACATGGCAATATTATCATTACCACACGGAATCCCAATCTTCGGTTCTATGGAGCACATTCTCAGGTGTCCGATATGGAGGAGTTGGATGCAGTGACCTTGCTACTGAACAGTGCCCACCAAGAGATGTCAGAGCCTAACAAACTTCTGGCACTGGATATTGTGAAGGTGAGCTGTTAACAACCATGCATTTATGTGTTTTATGTAACAGTACCAAGGCATTGTATTATCTCCCCCTTGCAATTGTTCAAGCTGGAGCATTCATCACGGAATCATCAGGAACTCTTGACACTTACTTGGATCTGTTCATGAAAAATCATACTGAAGTGTTGAAGACTAGGTCAATTCAGAATCAAGATGACTATGCATGGGCAGTGTATACAACTTGGGAAATGAGCTTTCAAAAGCTCAGTTACCCAGCTGCTATGCTCTTGCAGCTTTGTTCATTTCTCCATCGTGATGATATCTTTGAGGAGATCTTCAGTCGAGCAGCCAGTCATCTCTGGAAATCACCCAAACTGTTCAGCAGCAAACCAAAAAGCCTACACAAACTCAAATCCAAGTTGAAGAAAATTGTATCTCCAGGCAGTTGCCAGTCTGAGAGTTTATCACAGACTGTGATCATACAAGTAAAAGAATTCCTCTCGAACTTTGTAGGACCAACTGGAGACTGGAACTCTTTCAGCTTCTTGAAAGTCACAAATGAGATCAAAGCATATTCTCTCATCAATTTCCATCCAGAGAGAAAATCATTCTCTATCCATCCCTTGGTGCATAGTTGGACTCGAACAACATTATCTAATCAAGAGTTTTATCATTCATATATGAGTGCAATATTAGGAATGTCTATTGAGGGAACTCCATTCCAGGATAGGATCTTGGCAAGTTTGAGAATGATTTCTCATGTTGACTCTCTAGTGCAAGGTTTCCCCAAGCTGATCAGCAATTTTCAACTGCAGTATTCACTCATATATTATTATGGTGGGCAGTGTACTGAAGCAGAAAAGCTTCAAGTCATTGAGGTAGAAAAGCGGAGGAAGCTTCTGGGTTCTGACCATTTGGACACACTAGTTGTAATGAATTATCTTGGAAGTACATATAATGCTCTGAGCCAATACAAAAAAGCTGAAGAGTTGAAAATTGTAGTCTTGGAGAAACAGAAAAAGCTTCTGGGAAATGACCATTTACATACTCTGAGGACCATGAATTTCCTTGGAATGATATATTACAACCTAAACAGATTTGAAGAAGCAAAAACACTTCAAGCTGCGGTATTAGAGAAGCGGAGAAAACTTCTTGGTGATGAGCATTTGGATACCCTGGATACCATGAATGAGCTTGCAATGTCATATAACATCTTGGGACAACTTGAAGAGGCTGAAAAGTTGGAACTTTTGGTTTTAGAAAAGCGACAAAAGATTCTAGGTCAGGGTCATTTGGATACCCTGAGTTCTGTGCTTAATCTTGCAGTTATCTATAACAACCTGGGCCGATTTGAAGAAGCAGTGAAGTCACAAGTTGTGGTCTTGGAGAAGTTGAGAAACCTCCTTGGCAATGATGATACTATGACCCTTGGTGCAATGTATTGGTTAGGATGGACATACTATTGTCAAGGTCACTTTGTGAAAGCAGCAGAACTTCAAGTTGCAGTCCTAGTAAAGTACACAAAGGTTCTTGGAGATAACCATCGTGACACTCTGATGACCATGGAGACTCTTGCAACAATATATGTCAAACAAAATCGGTTTGAAGAAGCTAGAATATTAAGAGTTGTGGTGCTGGAAAGGCAGAGAAAACTGTTTGGTAATGATCATTCAAACACCTTGGATGCTCTGAGTAATCTGGTATATACATATAATGCTCTTGGCCAATATGAGGAAGCAGAAAAGATGCAACTTGTTGTAGTGGAGAAGCGGAGAAAGCTTCTTAGTGACAGTCATTTGGATACTCTCCAGGCTATGGGGACCCTTGCTTTCATATATGATAAGCTAGGCCAGTTTGAACAAAGTGAAGAGTTGAGAGTTGTGATACTAGAGAGACACCAAAAGCTTTATGGGGATGATCATCCAAAGACTCTTGATACCATGAGTGATCTGGGATGGACATATCATTGTCTAGGTCGCTTTGTAAAAGCAGAAGAGCTCAAAATTGTTGTTGTAACAGAGCGAGAAAGGATTCTTGGAAATAATCACTTGGATACTCTAAATGCTATGGAGAGTCTTCAATTAACATATAATGCTCTTCGGCATTTTGAGCAGGCTGTGAAGTTGGGAGTCATACTGCTGGAGCAAAGAAGAAAGGTTCTTGGTGATAGTCATCTAGATACCCTAAGGTCCATGAGTGATCTTGCAGCCACATATGAAGACCAGGGTTGGTTTGAAGATGCTAAAAAACTGGATACTCTGGTGCTAGAAAAATGGAGAATGATTCTTGGAGATGATCACGTGGACACATTAAGTGCTATGACTAATCTTGCCATTACATATGACAATCTTGGCAGATTTGAAGAAGCTGAAGAGTTGAAACTTGTTGTGGTGGAAAAGCGGAGAATCCTTCTCAGTGATGACCACTTGGATACCTTGGAGGCCATGAATAATCTAGGCTGGACATATTATTGTCGAGGCAAGTTTTTAAATGCAGAAGAGCTCCAAGTTGTTGTCCTAGAGAAGCGAAGAAAGCTTTTGGGTGATAACCATCAAGAGACACAGCGTGCCATAGAAAATCTAGCCAAAACATATGATATTCTAGGCAAAGAAACAAAAGCAGCAGAGCTTCGATATTTTCTTAATAACTATTGATTGAGTAGGATATTTGGTAGAAAATTTCTATCAAATCTTATTCTACATGTGTCCTTTGCTGTTGTTGTTACATATTGTCTTTTGCTAGCCTAACTATTATGATTCTGGGGGTTGAACAAAATAATTGATTTCAACTGTTTAGCTAGGGATTTTAAAAAGAGCCTATGTTCTCAAGATCCTTGAGGCAATGGCAATTTTTTCTGATCACATCTTCAAGATCCTCAAAGAAATACATGATGACCATATTTTGCCAGCCCTTTGAAGAAGATCTCTGAAGATCAAGTATGCCAAATAAGAGTTTTGCAACCAAGGTCTGTGACAGTGTCAAGCATACAATTTATTATACACAACATGCTCCAGAAATAACTTGATTTGGGGGGTTCTTGTAAGTTCAGAATTTGAGTTGTGAAGTCGGAAGTAGGTAGAACATACCTAAAATGGGTAAGGTGGTCAAGGAGGGAGGTAAGTAAAAAAAAAAAAAGAGAAAATTTGTGATCCTGGTGATTCATATCCCATGGCCCAGGCTCGAGTTGAATGAGCTCCCGGCATATTGTTATCTGAAAAGTAGTCAAACATGGCAGAGGCACACCCGCACATCTAGGCCTTCCCACTGTGAATTGAACTAGGCATAGTTGAGCGGAATAAATGATTTCAACATCGGCAAGAACCCACACGGAAAATCTGGCAATCCGGAAACCTTCACAGACTTGCCATTCTGTTGCCGAAATGGTATGATTTAGAACAGTTCAACAAAGGTGGGATGAAGTAAAGACAGTGGTCCCGAGCAATTGCGATAAAAGCGAGAAAAAAAAACTTCCTGTACACGTTCTTTATGGCCTAGGCTCGAGTCAAACGAGGCCCAAATCCCTTCCTTGGGACTTTTCCTGCTCCAGTGTCGGTATGGAGGGAAGGAGCGCACCACACACTTCTGGGCCTTCCCTTCCTTGGGACTTTTCCTGCTCCAGTGTCAGTATGGAGGGAAGGAGCGCACCACACGCTTCTGGGCCTTTCCTTGTTAAAAATCAAAGCCTGATTAATATGCAGGTCAAAGTGGGAAGCCGAGCCAAAAAAAAAAAAAAAAAAAAAAAACACGCTAAACAATACTGCAAATGGCCCAGGCTTGAGTCGGATGAGCTTCGCTAGCGTTGAGTGTTGTACTACATATACGTAGGACAGCCGTAATTGCACCAAAGCGACCAGAACAAAATCCAAATGTCTGCGAATGGCATAGGCTCGAGTCGAGCGAGCTCCCTGCATACTTTCCGTCTCTTTTCAAGTTGTCGTGGCTCGGTGTACTCAGTGCCTCTGTGTCTTTTGGCTTGGAATTTAAGTTGGAATTGTCGGAGCATGAAGACAATTCTAGTCAAAGTACAAAAATTGGAGGGGGGGCATCTCAGAATGGCCCACTCGATGGCGGGTGCGCCCACCCATTGTTGGACCATCTTGTCTCGGAATTCAATTCATGTTGAACTCAGCAGATGGTCAACATCGCCGATATCCACGACGTACATTGACAACTCTATCTTTGATTCAGCCCCCTACTCAGACTTTGTACTAGGTGTGATTCCACGAAGTTACTGATCACAAACTTAAAAAGAAGAGGGCAAAATATCGAAGAAGATTGATGCAGATCTCTCATTCACGAATGGCCCAGGCTCGAGTCGAACGAGCACCCTGCATGCCAATGTAGTTCCGGTTTGCATGGATGGCGGGTGCCCACCAGCGGTGCTGGACCTCTTTTGCTGGCAATACAACTTGATCTGGTTGAGCTGCATAAATGGTCAACATCGCCGAGAGCACTGAATCCGTACTTTCAGTGAATTTACACTGAATGGCTCGTGATGCTCGACCAATGGAGATTTAGACATTCCTCGGAGAACGACGTTGGAGGGGGGAATTCGGACACGAAGCGTCGGCCTATTCACTCCCAGATATTGCAACGACAAAAAGAACCAAAATCCTGTTTGTTGCGAACAATGGCCCAAGCTCGAGCCGAACGAGTTTCCCATACACCTAAGTTAACTGCTGTCGGGACGAACCGAATGGATGGCATCAGCGCACCGGCGTTGCTGGACCTTCTTTTCTTGGGATTCAACTCGGGTTGAGCTTAGCGAATGGGCAACATCGCCGTGATCCCAAATCATGTTCGCATCCTCAGCCTTTGCTTCTAGCTTCGAGTTTGCAACAGTCAGAGGTGTTTGGTTTCAAAGTGAGTATCAGTGATCGAACTTGAGACGGATGAAATGAAATGGAGTGAATATTTCCCACCAACGTGTTACCATCAAAAAGGGAGGTTCATCTAGGCCATCAGTCGAGGTTGAAGTGCTCATAGCCCAGCGAAAGCGAAGTTCTGAACCACTATAATGGATTGGAAAAAAAAAAAGACAGGGGTCACGGTCTCGACTCAGGTCCTGGGCTCGAGTCGAACGAGCTTCCCAGCCTTCTCTACTCACTATCCGTTCGAAATACACAGTTGGAAGGTGCACACCGGCGCTCTCGGGCCTTTTCTCATTCAGAATCGACCATGATGTTCTCAGTAGGTGGTATTGCGCTGCTGCTAGGGATTCCACTTTGTTTCTGAGCCTTAAAGTTGGATGAAAAGGAAAAGGGGTGTCACATCGGGATTACTGGAATTTCCACCCGCATTAAATTGACTCCAATACTTGAAACTTCAAATCAAGTATCATTTGACCAGATATTTTGTGTTTTCTCTGCGCCGAAATGCTTCAGGCTTCCCATATATAGTAAGCCCAAGACATTTTTTCAACATATACTTGTAATTTCTTGTCCAATTTCCCAACAATTGATACTCAATTTGAAAATTTGAATATTGGAGTCAATTTAATGTGCTGGTAATCCCGATGTGTGTTAACGTTAGTGGATTTTGGGCGTGCGCGAGTAAGGCGCGAAGATTACTGTGGAAATCTGGCAGGTGTGGGTATATATGTGACGAGTGGGATGGACTATTTCTTCACTCATTTGTACGTCTCTTACAGGCTCGGTAGAGCTACAAACATTCTTTTGTGTTGCTCTGGATATCTGGTCTTGCGGCAGTCGATTCGGGCGGTTACGGCCCGTGGGCGCTTACTTTAACAAGGGGGGTTTTCTCGCTTCGCCGGAATGAATGGTCCAGGGTCAAGTTGGACGAGCTCTCTATAGACTTTTTTCTACCTGAACATGAACTGCGCACGCGCACCAGCACTGATCACGTGTAATGCAATCTGGTATTGGGTTGAATCGCCAATGTCCGATCTCTTTTGTACTCCGCCATCCGTCTTGAGAGTGAGGAAAACATGATTTGATCAGCTACAAAAAAAAGCCTTTCGTGTTAGCATGAATGGCCCAGGCTCGAGTCGAACGAGCTTCTCTGCAGTATTGATATTATTATGTTGTCACGGCACTCATGCTTTGCTGATGTGCATCCTGCGTTCTTGAGCCTTTTCTCCGTAGAAGTTAACTTACACTCGAGTAGATGGGATTTGAGCGAGTTCTGGGTGCGCACAAACCAATTACATACAACGTCGTAGTGCATGCCCAGGCTCGATTCGAACGAACTCCCCGCGCACTTCCCATTTCGGCGAGGCCCATCATGGTTTGCAGGTGCGCACCAGCACTGCTGGATCTTTGCTAGTTGGGAACTTGACCCGATATGGCTGAGCCGAATAAATAATTTCAACATCGCCAAGGTGGCCGAATCCACGGACCTTGCTGCCCTGATTGTTGTTGAGTTGAATGAATGATTTCAACATCTCCGAGAACGCCGAAGCGTGGACCTACTACCCGGATCTTCTCTCTGTATTGACGAAAAGCATATATTCTCTGTGTATTTAAAAATAAAGAAAAGAGTATCTTTTTTTTAGAAGGAACCCACAGGCTACTTATCAGTCTGTTTGATTGTCGAATTTCGAAATAATGTCCTAGTACAATTTTGGGTGCGCGTCTGTGCCGTTTCTTTGATATCAAACTCGTGCCGAGCCGAATGAATGTTCAGCATCACCGAGATCTCTGGCTGATGTTTTGAACTATCGCTTAAAACCGTGACGCCCACTGGTCTTTCCATTCCCAAACTGAGTCCCGAGTTACCAACCTGCGTGTCAATGTACACACCAGGTTTACCATAAACAAAAACAACTCTAGTGAAATTGCAAAGAAGAGGCTTTACGGACAACCTGGCTATGGCACAGGCTCGAATCGAACGAGTTCATTGTGTATCTGCATCAATTTCCTGTGGACGGATGGCAGGTACGCTCCAGCCCTTCTGCGCATTTCTTACTTGCAATCCAAGCTGGCAGCGCTGACCTGAACAAATGTTCAATGCTCAACATTGCCGAGATCTGCGAACCATGTTTGCCTCCTTTTTTTGTGCCTACTACTCAGAGTCCAGGTGAGGAGTGCGAAGGAGCAGCCAAACCGATTTGGTTTGAATGTTTGCTTCTGTGCATACAAAGGCCGAAAAAACACTCCTTGATGAAATGGGCATGGCCTAGGATCGAGTCGAACGAGCTCCTGCATTCACATTCCCGCATTGTACGAGACGAGGAGGATGACAGGGGCGCCCGGCGCCTCTGAGCCTTTTGTTGCTTGCTTGCAGAAATTTTTTAGCAGTGGACTTCAAAACTGTCCTCAAACATAAAAAAAAATCACGATCACATTCCATGGCCCAGGCTCGAGTCGAACGGTCTTACATGAGATATGGTCCGTTCTCAGTGTGAATTGGACTAAACATAGCTGAGCTGCAGCTGAATGAATAACTTGAACATCGCCGATATCCCTGAACTCTGTGTTTGTTTGTGTGCTTGGGGCACAATCACTTCCATTCAGGGATCAGCAACCATTCTGAAAACATGGAAAGCTCACTTGAGCTCCGGAAAGGGAACGATGTCTTTGTACCAAAAATACTGTACTGACTCGGAATGGCACAGGCTCGAGTCGAACGAACTCCCTGAAACTTCCCGGGGTAGTAATAATGATGGGCACACACCTGCGCTTCTAGGCCGTTTCTTGTTTCGAATTCAACTTGCTAGTGTTGAGGTGAAGCATTCAGGGGCTATGGTTTCTAGCAAGTAGGAAGGCATGGTCAAGTCCAATGAGGGTGCTGAGAAAAAGATCGTATCATCCGCTTCCATGGCCCAGGCTAGAGTCGAACAAGCTTCCCACATACTTTCTTGTGCCTTGCACCACAAATGGCAGGTTCCGCCCGCGCTTCCGAGCCTTTGCTCTGTAGAATTCACGTTGAATAATTTTGAACATCGCGAGGTCGCTGCACCCGTCCGTTGATCTAATTCTTCCGTTTTGAACCAAGGGTTGTTTTCTCTTCCATCATTATAACGAGGAGGAATAAAACCTGATTTGACCACCCTTGGGGGAAAAAGAAATGTATTGGACTTTTGCGCCATGGCCCAGGCTCGAGTCGAACGAGCCTCCGCATGCACCCGCACAGATAGGATATAACACAAATGGCACGTGCGCACGCGCCTCCGGTCCTTTCGTTGCCCAGAGGTATGCCGACGCCGAGCTCACCTCTGTGGAGCAAAATAAATGCCCAACATAAAACCCTCACAAAAACCACTCCCAAAGTGATAAAATGGGAAGGTTTAAGCCTTGATTCCACAATTTCGGCTGAGTTATGGACGTCTCCAAAATATGTGACGACGAAAAGAAAAAAAAATCACGAGCTTGAGGAATGGCCCAGGCTCGAGTCGAAGGAGCTCTCGCATAACTCCTTTTTTTCACGAGTCCCCCAATGGTTGGCGGGTGCGCACCAGCGCATCTGGGCCTTTCCTTACCTGAACTTCAACTCGTTATTGTTCAGTTGCATAGAGGCTCAACATCCCTAACTCCTGAACCATGCTCTCTTTTTTGAACATACGACGCGACGGGCTTGTGGTTTCGAGTTTCTTGATTCATTGCAGCACCAGAAAGCCTCATTCGCAGGCCAAAAAGAAAGTTGGTTGGGATGGTGCATGACCAAAGCTCGAGTCGAACGAGCTTCCCGCACACATAACAGTTGTCGGAACGACAGACGGATGGCAGGTGCGCCCGGGCTGCTGGGCCTTTTTCATTTCAACCTCACCTGGTAATGTTCACCAGAAAAGAAATTATCAACATGGCCGAGATGCCCGAAACCTATTCTAATCTCTCTGCCTCTGATTTCAAGTCTGGTATGCTCAGGATTTCCTTTGTTGTTATCAGATGAGGGAAGCTGTTCCGCCCATGGATAAGTTATGGAAAAAAGGAGCATCGCCGGTCAAGTATGGCCCAGGCTCGAGTCGAACCGGCTTCCTGCGTGCACTCATCTATTATCTCGAGCTCGCCACGGTTGGCAGGTGCTCACCGGCGCTGCTGGGCCTTTCCTTCCTTTCCATTTAACAACAAGGACACGGCGGTTAAATTTTGATTGAGTTTTTAGGCTTGGGATAATGCTATCTCCGCACCAGTCAGTTCGATTAATTTGGACACCGAGGTTCTACAAGTAATGTGAAGTGTGCAAGCTAGGCTCAAAGTTCAAGTTGAGCCTCGGCGCTGTCCAATTCAGCTGCCAGCTGATTCGCCGTTGTTCCGTCAGCTATTGCGCTCGCTGCATTGAATACGCTCGAGTTCGGAAGCAGCCGAAAGCATCCAATTCGACGTTGGTTGCGGCGTCGTTGGGCGAGGAGTTGAATAATCGAACAACCAGGCACGACGACATGTTGGCAGATGAACGGGATGATCACTGTGAGCGTTTGAGACTGAAATGAGTCCGGGGTCGCACGGTCAGAAACAGAGTCACACTAAGCAAAAAAAGAAAAACCCTTTCGTGACGAGACGCCCGCAGCCGAGGAGCCGCCATCTGATACCGCAACTGGTACTCGAAACTGAGACAGGCCCTCGAGCTCAAGTTGAGAAATTATTTAGATTGCTTTGTGACATTCCCATATTTGAAGAACAATTGAAATCGGAATCGCTTCAGCAGCAGACCCGGATGCGCCAGATATCAGATAGCTGCAGGGCCCTGTGGGCGTGGGTCTGCTTTCGAATTGTGGGCACTGGGTGGAGTAAATCACCGATGGCGTCCGCGTCGCTGGCTTTTCTCGAGAAGGTGTTTCGAATGCGCACTAGGACGGACTGGGGAAGCGAAGCCCGGTTACTGACACAACGGAGACGGAATGGAATATGTCAATGTCGTGAGTGGTTCCTGACTCGGAGGAGGGACTCTCAAAGACCACTGAGCAAGAGCTGAATTTCCGCACAGGCAAGGCACAGTCAAAACGCACACGGTGACGGAGAAGAGTCCTTTTCTGATAGCAGGATGAATTATCCCGGATGATGCATTAATATTGAGAATGAGATGGGTAAGAGAAGCACCCCAGCGGCTGTGTAAGAATAGATTCATAGCTGCGATAGATGCGAAGGCAAAAGACCGAATTCGAAGCCGCTCGTCGCTTGAGAAACATTGAAGACGTTGAAGTCGTCGACGAGAGGCAATGTACGAGGGGAAAGCCGACTGTGTCGACGCTACTCCGCCCGAGTCCGAGATGTGAGATCGCCAATGACAACATAAGTAGGCCTAGTCTTTCGGCCGGAGTCCCCGCTAGCGCCACTGGATGCAGGCGTCTCGTGGATACATATGTGCCTCCTCTGCGCTTCGATAGGCGTGAGAGGCGTGTGAAAAAGCCGCATATAGCCGCCGCCGATCAGTGTTCGCCCTAAGGCCTAAGGCCTTAAAATGATATTAAGGTCTAAGGGCTTAATTAAGGGCTTAGGTTAAGCCTTAAGTTGGGGACCAATTTTCACCTAAGGCCTTAGATATGCTTACGTGTGTAGAATTACTTACGTGACTCGGAGATTTTTCTTTTTCCTGGTCCCGTCGCATACATACTGTCATATGTTGGTGGACAGGTACATTGGTATTCAGCCCTGCGCGGGGACCTTGTCTCGCAACACAGCAGTTTCATGTAGATTTTATCTTTTCCCTCATTTGGTTTTCACTGTATATATATTCACTGCAATTGAGTAGCCTCTCTATAATACAAGTCATGTTGGATGGCCAACGACAAGTCTCCCATCTGGTCGTACTTTTGGCCCCGGCCAGGCACTAATGCCTCTCACCAGCGTACAGCGTGCAAGGCCTGCGTTGCGGACATTCTTGAATATTCTCTGGCCGAGTGGCAGGTTACGGCCAAGTTAGATGCAGCGCACAACACCCCTGATGATGATGAGGTTGAGATCGATGATTCAGAGGTGTACGGAGAGTAATTGCGATATTTAGTTTTTGGTGTTCTAAGTTTCTGAGAATGTATTTCCTTTTTGGGAACTAAGGCCTTCGGTGAGGCCTTATCTTAAGGCCTTAACCTTAAGCTAAGCCTTAGCTTGCCAGCGAGTTGATTTTTAAGGCCTTACAGGATTTCCTGAAAATAATGACAAATACCGTTTTTTTTTGGAGCGCTTCCCAAAAAGGAAACCGCTATTCGGCTCTTCTTTTACAGCGACCATGGTCAATAGGCGTATCAGTTCTGACATCAAGGAGCGTGCTCTCGACCTATGGAACACTGGATGGTCATCTGAGGATATCTGCTACATCTTCCATGTCTCCCCACGAAGCCTTTATCGATGGCGTGTGATCTTCGAGGAGTTCGGCACCGTCACCAAGCCACCGTCCCATCTCCGCGGTCGTGAACGCCTCATTAGCTTGGCCGTCCTCAACGCTGCGAAAGCGATCTTCTTCCACGATGCCTCCGTCATGCTGGATGAGTTGCAATGGTATCTTGCTATTCATCATGATCTCGTGATCTCGATATCGGCTTTGCAAGCAACTTTGGTCCACGCGGGACTCACACGCAAAATGCTTCGAAAGATTGCTGTCGAGCGAGATGAGGTGTCGAGGGAAGATTACGATGGCTGTATTCGAGACCCGGACACCTTCTCTGGGACAGGAATGGAGTTTGTCGCCGTCGATGAATCAAGTAAAGATGAACGGACTCTCGCACGACACTACGGGCGCTCTCCAATCGGACTACCTGCCGAATATGTTCACGAATTCATTCGTCATGACCGTTACACTCTCACGGCAGCTATGAGCACTCAAGGATATATCGCAACACGAATCGTAGAAGGATCGATGGATGCATACGAGTTTTTTGATTTCATAGTGGAAGATGCGGTGTGTCAACTGTGTTATCTCTGCTGTGCATAACTAAGAACACCCAGATTCCTGAAATGAAGCCTTACCCCGACACCCAAAGTGTGCTCGTATTGGATAACTGCCGTATCCACCACACAGATCTGCTCCAAGAGGTTCTCAACGAGAACGGTAAGCTGTAATCATACCTCCGAGCCCAGAAAGTCTGTAATTTATCTGCAGGTATCATGCTCCTCTTTCTACCCCCATACTCGCCAGATTTGAATCCAATTGAAGAGTCCTTCTCGACATGTAATATTCATATATTCAGTTGTAGCGTTGTTCTGACCAACAATGACAGGGAAAGCTTATTTGCGCCGCCATGGGCAAACCATACAAGAAGCAGAGGATCCCATCGCTGCGTTACTTGAGTCGACATCGTGCATAACAGCGGAGATGGCGGAGGGATGGTTTAGGCACGCGGGTTACATATGGTGATGCAGATTGTACAATTGCAAAGTAATACAACAAATTGCAGCTTGGTAGCGAAAACATTGGCTAGTACGGAAAATTCAGTGGATCTACAATCGGATAACTCGGTGAAACTCGGATGGAGAGCAAAAAAAAAATGCGAGTAAGAATCATATCAATCATGCAAACCTGCGGCAAGATCAGCTTTGAACTGAAGATTGGCGTTATGGATGCGCTTCCAGGAAAAAAAGGTGAAGCTAATCTTTTTCAGCTCCTCGTCAAGTGTGGCTTCTGTGCGATCACCAGGACGAAAACCTGCGTCCTTCAATAGGACGGCATCGTCGTCATCGAGGCCGTAAGCTCTACAGAAGTCTTCAGTGGAGACTTTGTGCCGCTTGATTGGGGAGGGAGGAGCGGAACGTGGTTGTACGGAAGGCATTGGAGCAGGTGCAGCAGGGGTCGTGGGAACAGGAGGAGGACCTGCGGGAAAAAGGCCTTGCAAGAGCCCGCCTCCACCACCATTAGACAAGAGATTCACGAGGAGAAGATCGGTCAATGAGAGGGATTGAGCACCAGCGATAGTGGGAATAGGAGCAGGGGGAGCAGCTGAAGCGAGAACAGATACGGTTGCTGGGGTCTGCGCAGGTACAGCAGGAGCGGCAGCAGGGACGAAGGGAATATTCTTGATGTGCTGATTGGCGTCAAAGAATTTGGAGGTCGGTGGTGTATTTTCATCTGTGATTCCTTGGGCCTATGATTCAATCAGCACGTACTGCAGGGCATTACACAAAGAACAGACCATAGCTGATGCCCAAATCCCGATACGGATGGCATTGAGGTTGAAATGGAAGCCGCTTTTGGCGTCGGAATATGTGCGACGGTCCGGGAAACTAGGATGGTTGCCGATGGGGTATCTCTCTTCGAGTTTGGCTCATTCTTCCTTTGTTGCTTTGTTGAATGATATCTATTTGTCGCAGATCAGAATGAACGATAGAAATCAAGTATACATGCACGAAACCTTTTGTTGTTCAATAGAGTCACTTGTCGAGGTCACCTCAAGCTCCGCAAAATCGAAAGAGGGCTCTGGATCGTCCAGGGTATCCCACGGCTAGTGCGAGCCACAGGTTAGATCAAATATAAAGACAGTGGGACCACTCGTACCAATGCATCCTCCATCGGCTTGTTCGGGGTCGGCATATAGAGTAGCACAACCCTATTATCTCCTGTCTTACCCTCCATCTCCGTCAGCATTGCCGTATATCCTTTGTCCTTGGCGAGACGCAGCTTGTCAGCATTTTTGGGTTTCTTCGGCTTCCAAAAAGATCTGCGACTCGTTGATGTCCGTGACACGGCAGGGGAGCTTGGTAGCAATAGCGGAGAGTAGCGCTTTGTAAGGTTCGGACATAGAAAGCGAAAATGGGCCTCTCTGGATTTCCTCTGGTGCAGCAGGCTTTCCTCCACGACGTGTCTTCCCTTGAGTTGGAGCAGCAGGCTTGGGGATAAAGATATAGTACGTGATTTCGGGCTCGGTGTCGACTTTCTTCTTCTTGGACTTGTTGGTGCTGGCCTTCGCGACGGATTTCGAGTCTTGGTCAAGTTTCCGCTTAGGTGCGACTTTGGCTTTGCCATGTTCTTTTTCTTTCGCTTGTTTTTCCATCTGCGCAGGGGTTTTCACAACAAATGTAGTGGAAGCTGAAGGATCCAATGGTTAGCTGATGTTCTACATGGGTGTGAAACAGAGATACAAGTAGGACCGTCGATAATATCTGCCACCATCTCCGCCACGGTGGGAAGATCATCGTCTGAGTGGTTAGATGACTTTTCAAGGTCGATAATGTCGTCCGTCGATGGCATGGTAGCCGTGAGAGTCGTTGAGAGAGTGAGAAAGAGCGAAACGAGAGCGCGCGTAGCTGTAGAGAAGAGCCGAATAGCGGTTTCCTTTTTGGGAAGCGCTCCAAAAAAAAAACGGTATTTGTCATTATTTTCAGGAAATCCTGTAAGGCGAACACTGCCGCCGATCAGCGTAAGTTGTCTGACGTAACAGTTTTCTTCTTTCTCCGTTCCTGCTCCAGTTTTGCATCCCATTGTTCTTGGTAATCGACCAACGCGTGCTCCTTGCGCATGCTCCTTTGCTTGCTGTTCGTCTCCCGCTTGTGCGCTGGTGTGTTGTGAGCCGCACTTGCAAGAAGTTAGAACGACAGAACGACAGCAGATACGGCAACTGGTCGAATCGAAGGTGCGCGTCTATTCTATTCTATTCTGGCTGTCTGCCATCTGGAGAAGATATCGAACGCCTCTGAATGCTCGTTTGTTAGACGCTTTGGTTCCGAACATACGAATCCGGACATATGACGAGTACGACTTGGAATTGTTTAGGACGAAGAGCACGAGGCTGAATGCCCTCGACCCGCCCCCACGCTTCAGCCTTCTCCCGCGCCCGCCGAGCAGTCGCAACACCACCCTGATGCCGAGCGCGAGTCGCGCCTTCGAGGTCTACTGGCGCTGGGATGCCCGCGCCGACTTCGACTTCAAGCTCGGGCGCAAATGGGAATGCAACTAGCGCGAGCCTGAGCACGAAGCCACGCACGAGTACAACAAGCGGGCTGACACCACTCCGCGCACGCACCCTGTCCTCTGCCAGTAAAGCCTCGGCCGTCGTCGGTTTGTCTTCCTCGGCTGCACCGAATATCGAAGGAGTCGACGGATACGAAGGACAAGGTCGCCTCGATAGCATACACAATGACACACGGCGCGTGGTATCCTCCTCTCCCCCGACTTTTCTTCGTTGGCCGCTGCCACGAACTCCACCGCCGCCTCGTGGTCTGCCGGCGCCGGGGCGGCGAGGCAGTCGAGTATAGCGCGCGTCTCCGCCTCGCTGAGGGCGTCGACATCGGCATTCTCCACGCCGAGGTCGAAGGGATCGTTAGGCTACACGTCTGCGTCGAGTATCGCACGACTATCCACGTCACTGCGGTCTACATGGGTTTCGACAGCCGCGTCGAGGACGAGGAGGACGGGTGTGGGCCCGACTTCGCTGCGGTGCTCTCCTGCCTCAGGGATGACGAGCGGGGGAAGTAGGATGAGCAGAGGGACGAGTGCGAGCGGTAGTACGAACAGCGCTGGGACGAGGGCGAGCGCGGGGATGGGGCATGAGTCTGCGTGGGAGGGCAGCGGGGAGGTGTGTCCCACTTCCCGCTTTGTCCCCTCTCTTCTTTATGTCTGTACTCTGCGTTCTTCTGGCCAGCCAGCTCTTGTTTTGATCCGACTCGAATTTGGCTGGGCTGCGTGCATACAGCTTGCCTCCCCCGCGCTGCGCGTTGTCTCGGCACCTTCATCTTTGTGCTGTGTCGCTGGGCGGCTGCGTCGCATTCGTACTTTGTGCTACTGCGGTGGAGAGACGTCCGATGCTGCTATTTAGCTGGCTGTTCTGGACGTGCGCATGCGTATTTCCTCGTAGAAAATCGCCCGCTGGTCTGTTGGGTCGCGATGTCGCTCCGAGGTCCGGCTCCCTCTGTTTTGTTTCGTCATCTTGAGTCTTGCTTTGCCTCCACGCGCAGGCCCCGTTAAGCTTGGCGCGTAATCACGAGACGCGTGCGGCGTGCCTTCTCCCGATGTCGTTCTCCCGGAACCGGCCTGTCCTTGTAGTCACATTAATATTTACAATATTCGATTCAATTCTAAACTGTATTTGCACTTTTCTCTCTTTGGTGCAAGATCTTGGCCGCCAAGGAGGGTGGCGGGCTTTGATTGGTAGATATTTTCCCACTCTCCTCTCCTGCTCGCTACGACCTCCTCACCGTCCATCCATCTATCCAACTCGCCTGTCTAACGTGCTGGAATCAAACCGAACCAAGACTATAATTCCATTACCTTCCGACGTTCCTACAGCAGTAGCTTGTTGAGACTGGGTAAGGGACCTATCTGCCTGCCGGACCACGCTCTGCATCATCGATTCTGAGGCTGTTATCATTGACAACGTCGAGGCTGGTATGCTGGTATTGGTTGGCTGTTTCACAAGTCCGCGCGGCACCGTTGTCGCCGAGCAATTCAGGAAGACAACTTCCCTCGCAGTTCTCTTTCATCATCGTAGCCCGCACCTTCCTTCGCCTTATTTTCTGGATCTTCTCCAGTCTCGCCGTCCTTGGATAAATCGCTCGCGGCTGACTGGCGGTCTTCAGGTTTGACGACACGAGCACGATCTTAAAGACCACGGCATCCGCGAGCAGATCCAGAATTTCGGAGTTATCTCTCGGATATACTCTTCACCTCGCCACCTCCATGATCCCCCTTTGAAGTTTGGCACATCGCTCTTACCACCTTATTAAAAACCAAAAAGCACTGTAGAATAAACAAGGGAGTCTCAATACAAGATTAGATGAAGCAATTTTTGCGGCTGAATTTTTGCTCGGCCACCAACCTCAACATTCGCGCAAACTCAGTGCAAAGACGGATAGAAGCCGGTCGCAGTTTAACGGAGTTTGGATAATTGATCTGGCGAGTGACAACGATATATACTGCTTGGTCCAATGTCCGATAACCGGAAATAACGGCAACCAGAATTTCCCCGCCTTACACAAAAAAGACAAATGATTGGACTTGGGTGGAGCAAAAAAAGCATTAATAGGTCCAACACCCAATAATCGGAAATAACGGGAAACAGAAGTGCCCCGGGCTTGCGCTGCCTTATACCAAAAGGGACAAATGACTAGACTTCTATGTATCACGAGAAATAAAACACAGCCTAAAAAGCCTTATAATCTAGGAGCTCGTATTTGATCCCATCTTTGCCATGCCTCGCCAGCCCACTGTCACCGAACTTCGACTTGAGAATCTCGCATCTTGCTTGGCTCCTATAGTAACAGTTCTCAATGAGCTTAATGATGCATTTGGCTCCCCATTCATTCAACCCATCTCAAACAGTGTTGCATCTTTGATCAAACTAGTTCCGGTACTGAGTCTTGGTCCCAAAATTCTAATAACTCATCAATACGGTATAGAGCGTGAAGTCAAATAAAAAGGAATGTTACCAACTGCTGGAGAATGTCCACCAAGTGCTATATGCGATCATCAACCTTCATGTCAAGTCTGAAACTGCTGGGTCTCTACCACTCGCGATGTGGGATCATGTTGAGAGGTTCTTGAAGTGTGTGACAGTTATCTTATCAAACTTTGCATTGACAATTCTTTCACAGGACTCTTCACAAGATATATATATATATTGACGCACAGCAAGACAAGAACAAGATCAAACAGTTATTCCAATACATTGAGATGAATAACTTGGTGAAAGACTGTTATGCAGAACTGGATAAAGCAAAGGAAATCTTTGAAGTGAGGCATATAGTTTTGGTCCATTCAAGAGCTGAACAAATGATTTCAGATTGGCATTGGTAGTGCAATGTTCAAAGACATTGGCAAGATAAGAACAGCAACTGAACTCATGCACAAGGAATTACTTGAACTGATTTCAACTATATCAGAGATCAACACCACAACTTCAGATGCCTCTTCAGTACGGAGACAATTGACTTCCAAGACATCCAATTAATTGCAGACAGATATGCTTTGGTGCCAATGATTTGAAAAACAGGTAAGTGGCCAACTTCACAAGCAGTTTCTCTACTAATGGATTCTGGAAGTTCAAATTCATTTTCATTGCTACCCTCAAATCCAAAGATCTTCCATGGCCGTGAAACAGAGTTGAAGAATGTCATGAAGAGCTTAGGCCAACTGACACCCCGGGTAGCAATTCTTGGAGGAGGTGGAATGGGCAAAACAAGCCTTGCAAGAGCTGCACTTCATCACCCAGAGACTCTTGCTAGATTTGAACAAAGATTCTTCGTCAGTGCAGAACCTGCAACCACTAGTGTTGAACTTGCAGCTCTCATTGGACTACACATTGGACTGAATCCTGGCAATGATCTCACAAAACCTGTTGTCCAGTACTTTTCAAAGACACCATCTTGCCTGTTGATTCTGGACAATCTGGAAAGAGTATGGGAACCTATTCAGTCTCGAGGTGACATTGAGGAATTCCTTTCTCTCCTGACAGATGTTAAACATCTTGGCTTGGTGGTATGTACACTGCAAAGTTCAATTCACACTTCTGACATCTATCAGATCACCATGCGAGGGGCAGAGAGGCCTGCCAAGGTTCATTGGACTCGGCCATTTTTATTGCCTCTACAACCTTTATCAGATGATGCTGCACAAAGAACATTTCAAGACATCACAGATAATTCATATTCATTTGAGGACTTCAGCCGACTCCTCAGCTTCACAGACAATATGCCTCTTGCCATAGATCTCTTGGCCCATCTGGTTGACTATGAAGGCCTAGACAGTGTGGCGACTCGATGGAAAACAGAAAAAACATCTCTGCTTTCCATAGGTCATGATCGAAGGTCCAGTTTGGATGCATCTATCAATCTTTCTCTATCAAGCCCCCGAATCACCTCTGATAGCAAGGAATTATTGAGTCTCCTCTCAATACTCCCCAATGGACTCTCAGATGCTGAACTACTTCAGAGCAATCTTCCAATTTCCAATATTCTGAGTTGCAAGGCTGCATTGCTAGCTGCTTCACTCGCATATCAAAACAGTAACCAAAGACTTCTGTCACTAGTGCCTGTGAGAGAGCATATCCAGCAGTTTTTGCCTCCATCTGCATCACTTGTCCATTCAATTAGAGAGTACTTTTATGCACTTTTGAGACAGTTTGAAATTTATAAAGGACTTGAAGGGCTGTGGAAATCTGTGATCAATCAAATCACAATAAATCTTGCAAATTTACAAGAAGTCTTGCAGCGAGGCTTATGTATCAATGATTCAGATCACATAGATACCATTTCTTGCAGCCTAAGGCTCTGTGCTTTCTATCGATATACTGGTCAGAATGCATCACTTCTGATGGAGCATATTCAACATATTTTACCTGAGATTTCCGATCATCGGGCAAACATCCGGTTTATCATGGAAGTTCTGAACTCACAGAGATGGTCTGAACACAAATTTGGGACAGACAAGTTGATAGAACAAGGAATATCTCGCTTTGAGCATGTCAATGATTCTCACCTTGAGTGTAAGTCCTCTACTTATTTGAACTACAGTGGTCTCATCAATCCACAGGCAAATTCTATTTTGCAGCTTCAACTTTTGCAGGCTATAAATTGAATTGGCAACTAGCTTGGCAATTTCTTCACAAGGCTGAGGAATTGTCAAAGTTATCAAGAGACAGTGAACAACAGTGTCTTGTTTTGCTCCGCATTGCCGGGCTCAAGCGGGACAATGGTGATCACTCTGCTGCCCAAGAATATGCCAGAGAGGTGCAGCAGCTTTCAGAATTGTCAATGAATTTGTATCAAGGTGCAATTGCAATCAATATTCAGGCTGCATGCTCTAGATCACTAGGGAACTACTGCAAGAGTATGGTACAATTTGAAAGAGCTAGAGAGTTCCTCCAAATTTGTGGCATGGGCGAAGGAAATGTAGCCAACAACATCCTAATGAGTCAGGCAGAGATCCATCTTCTGAAATCAGAGTATGCTCAAGCTCAAAACATTTTTCATAAGGTAGTTGAAACCACATCTCTGGAACAGAATGCCATATATCATGGAGCTGCCTTGCTGAATATTTCATACATTGACTGCCAAATTGATGGGGCTATAATGAATATTCAGAAAAATCTGGACATTGGAGTGGAAATTTTCAAAAACACAGCTCACAGTCAGGTAATTGCCCAATGCAAAATGATTGAGGCATGTATAAATCTCAGAGAGCACTTCTTTGACTTGGCACAAATGCAGTTCCAGGAATGTGCCCATTGTCCTCATCCCGATATTAAATCTCCATGTTTTGAACACCTTGCCAACATCATGGCCTGGCCAGACAGTGGAGGGCAGCCTAGATGGCCTGTGGTATATTTATGCTTTGCATGCAGATTCCAAGAGAAACTAGCACTTCACAAAGCCCTTCTCTTTGTTGGAGATGTATTCAATGTCAATGAGGATGAAGAGACTGCAATCACTCTCTACACAGTAGCTCTAGAGGGATTCACATACATGGATGTACATCAAAGCCGAGCACAGTGCATGCTACGTCTTGGAGATCTTGCATACAAACATGGTGATACCACTGCAGCCATTTCTCACTGGAAGAGAGCTCAACCACTATTTGAACTATCCTCACAGGCTAAAGATGTAGCCCAAATCAACTCCAAGCTTGCTGTGATTGAACAAGCTCATAAGGAGGCACTTGTGACAGATGCAAACCTATATGCACCAACCCAAGGTTTGAATGAAATTTCAACTTCTCAAAAGCATTAGTGAGGGTTGCTCTTGTGTGAAACACCTCAAATCTTACTTTTTTGTGCTGTGTCAGATTTTGTTCTATGCTTATGCCGAGGTAGTATTTATATATTTGTTCTTCACATCCTTTGGGCCTTACCAGAATAATATCCACTCAGTTCAGATTCACATAGCAGAACAACAATAATGCCACAATAGGGACTAGATGTAACTTTACTTCAGCCTTCAGTATCCTGGTGATACCAAACACACATAAAAAAATTATTTTCTTGACTCATTAATAGTCAAACAAGTTCCACATACCTCCATTTGACCCCTGAACAGAGAAGATTGTGTTTGAACCAAAAAAACTCGAGATGACCCAAGCTCAAATCAAACAAACTTCCCATGTACTTACCCACATCATAGTTTGTAGCAGATAATGGGTGCACATCGCCTCTTGAATCTCATCTTACTTCAATTTCCACCTGGTATGGACAAGCTGAATGAATAATTCCAATATCACTGTGATTCACTGTTTGTGTAAGCCGCATTATAGGACATGGCTCAGAAAAGTGCGATTGAGATGGACTCTGCTTGGAAAAGCAAACATCATGCATCAAAAAGCCAAAAAATGCGGTTATTATGCAAAATGGCCCAGGTCCGAGTTGAACAAGTCCCTTCATATTTCCATGTGGTCTTGCTATGGATCGCAGGTGCAGAGGGTCAAGTTCCCAGTAATGCTGAGTTGAATAAATAATTTTATGATTGTTGATGTCTCCAATACCTGTGCCTTCCTTGAATTTACCTCTGACCTTTACTTCTCCTGATGCAGCTAGATAGATGGAAAACTCCTCTGGGTGGCACACTATGTCTGGAACTTCATCACAAAAGGTGAATTTCATCCCGGATTGGATCGGGCTTGAGCTGACCAAGCTCCCTGCATACCACCAGCCTTCTTTGGTTTTGTCTACACTGCTTCTGGGTTGCTGCTCTGTAGAATTCAAGTTGCATAAATAATTTTGGACATCACCGAGATCCCCACACCAGACTGCCTTTGCAGTGTGATTTGTATGCAAGAAGCCGAACGCATGTGCAGGGAAATTGGGTTAATTCTTATGTTTGGAATCAAGTGTTCTATCATGTACTCAGCATTGCAAAAAGTAACTGGCCATTTTGTTTTAACAGCCAAAATAACTAGTTTTTTTTTTTTTTTTTTTTACAATTTCAAAGGGTAGTATATGTTAATAGGGTGTATGTCCACCATTTGCTTCAATGACTGCATCAACCACTTGTGGCATGCGGTCCACAAAACACTCAATTTCATCAACAGTGATTTGATCCCATGCTGCACAAATTGCATCGTGCAATTGCTCATATGAAGATGGGTGAGGCTGAGTTTCACAGATATGTTTCTTGAGGATGTGCCACACCGGTTCAATGGGTGGAACATCTGGAGAGGTCGGTGGGTGGGGGAGAGATAGGGCACCTTTTTCACAACATGTCGATGGTATCCGTCTTCAGCTAGAATGTTTCGGATCATGCTTTTACTGACAGATGGTGTGATTTCATTGTCAATGTCTTGGAATGGTTTTCGTTGGTTTTCAACAGCCATCCGAACAATGTGGGCTTTCTCCGGGGTACTGAAGATGGCTGGGCACCCAGAACAAGCAAGATTTTTTGTAAAACCGGTGATTTGGAATTTCTGCCAAAGATCTTGGCCAGTTGATGGTGCAATGTCATGATCATGACACATGTTGAATGTTTTGGTACTTTGGGTAATTTTATTTGGTTACAAGAGCGCAAGGTGATTTGGAATTTCTGCCAAAGATCTTGGCCAGTTGATGGTGTGATGTCATGATCATGACACATGTTGAATGTTTTGGTACTTTGGGTAATTTTATTTGGTTACAAGAGTGCGGTGGGCCGACCACTTTTGCTAAAGAACTTGAATTCAAAGTCTCTCTTTCCAAAGGATTTATGTCACTATGTGCGCATTTCATCCAATCACATCCGATATTGGTGCTGAGGCGGTGTCTGTCAAAAAAGGTGACGAAAGCAGCCGCTACACGGCCTACCGGCCTGGTACAGCATGTTCAATTCCGTGATGGTCGGTCGTTGTGTGACAAAACGACAACTGATGGCCTGAGCGGAGTATCGGCAGAGAATTTGGCGGAGATTAAAGGCTTCGGACGGACAGACAGGCTTAATTTGATAAAGAGGGTGATGACGCAACACATCAATGGCCGGTTACTTGCTGTGATGCCGAGTATAATGAGAAGAAATAAGACCTGATTCGAAGATCTTTGATGAAAAAAAGAAATGCATCGGAGTTTTGTGCCATGGCCCAGGCTGGAGTCGAACGAGCCCCCCACATGCACACGCACGGCTAGAATATAATATGAATGGTGCGCGCACACGCGCCTCTGGTCCTTTTGCTGCCCAGAGGTGATGCCGATGCTGAGCTCACGTCTGTGGAGAAAAATAAATACTCAACATAAACCCTTCACAAGGACCACTCCTGTGGGGATAAAATGGGAAGGGTTAAGCCTCGACTCCTCAAGTTCGGCTGAGTCACCTTGCAAGGCAAGGTCTCTCCACCCTCAAAATGAAGCCTTGTTTCATGTTACCCGGTGATCCGATTTCTCCCGCTAGGCACATGACATGTAAACACTGCTCTGCGCGTACTCAACAAATATGTTGTTCTACTCTACTCTACTACTCTTTGTTATCACTGTCCTCGGCTTTTCAACTGCTCAACTTCTGAGTGTTGTGCACTTTCTAAATTCTGGAAAATTTTATTGTCGAAGTCCCCCAAAAGTCGAATCATTCCTGAACTTCTCAAAAGCACGACACAGAGGTTGAACAAGCCAAGGTCTCCTGTTGGCACTGTCCCTACAAGTACGGAATATCTTGTCCTTGTGATCAATACTCAGGAAACTACCTGCAATGTAGTATCTGTCCAACAGTTCTGATGCTGCCAGGGAGCTTTCCCTTCTTGTCCAACTCAAATTCTCTTCAATAATTCAAGCTCTGCTGCTCCAGTTCAATCCGACTTGACCAGGATGCATGCCGGCAACTATTTTCAAGGCACACTTTCTTTGTTGTCACTGGCAGCTCATCTGGATTCAAAATGATGTTGACAATATCTCCTCTCACTCCATCGGTCAGGACCAAATCTGTTTTGATATGTGTTCTGTGTTCTTTGTCACGACCTTTGCAATTTTGATCTCATTTTTCCAATGCTTCCTCAAGCCACAAAGAATTATCTTGGCCTCTCTGGGAGTTTTTGGTGGCATTCGAGATATCATCTCTATTGCACTTGCAGTTCACTGTATGCTAGTGGCTGACAGTATTGTGAAGCAGTGTTGTGGAAGTCACTGACTAGGCAGTGACTAGTCGCAAAGTCACTATAGTCAGGTCAGTTGGGTCACTGAAGTGACCTGACCTTCCGACCTGTCAACTGTTAGGCTCGAATCCAGCCTGTCTCTCGAAACTATGTGGTGAGGTTGTGTCGAGAGACAGGCTGGTCGATCGGAGTTTGAATTCCCTTTACGCGTAACTTGTCCAAAAAAGGCTATTTGTAAGCAAGATCACCGGCCCAATAAAGCATGAGTAAACAACGCGCCTCTTGCCTAGAACGACTTGTAACTCGCTTCCTCTCGTATTGTAACTTGCCATGGCATCCGAGACACCTCCAACAAGTCTTCGTGAAGAGGCCGAGCGTCTCAGATCGCAGTTGCAGCCCATGCTTCGCCAGAGAAAGCCGCGCGTTGCTATACCCGGCGCCTCCAGTTTTTCTACCACATCCGAAGCCATTCCCCTAGGGCAGGGTGTCCAAACTCTTCGGATAGACCCACATACTCCTTCATATGCCTCCAGTGTTCAATTCCTTCCTCTGTTAACACCACAATCTCTCCCGCGTCCTGCTCCACAACCGCCAACTCCTCCGGATATGATTCCGCCACCTTCTCCCCTTCGGCCATTCAGTCTTGTCAATGACGATCCTTTCGTGGTCCCAGATCTTCCTGAAATAATCCCAGACTCAGGACCCGCTGGATTGACTTCTGAATCTTTACCTGCCCGGCGTGAAAGGATGAGCATCTACACCCGAATTGACAACATTCTTTTGGAGTTAAAGCAACATCACATTTCTCCTGTCGATGTCCTGATCCAAGTGCTTGACCCCGAGGACGTGTCATACGAGCGTTACCGCGGCAATCTCTACCGCGACGACAGCACCAAATTGACACGACTGCTTGAGATGATCATGGCAGATGATCACGGCCGTCGCAAGCTTGTGAGCTGCATGCGACCGCATCTCGAAGAATTCGCTTGTGAGATTGTTGCAGACGAGATGGAAACACGTCGGTGCAACTCAATACTGCCCGGAATTTCTGTCTTCACACCCGACTTCATCGAAAAGTGGACTCTTGACGAAGATGAAGATCACTCCCCATTTCTCACCCGCATCCTCACAGCTGCATCAGGGAAAACCTCCCTCGGAATTTTTCGATAAAATTTCTTACCTCCAGAAATTTTTTGATATTTTGGTAAAATTTCACAAAGTTCTTCCAAAAATGCGCTCATTGTTTCCCAATTCTCAAGTGGGCATATTTATTTTAGTGATTCCTCAAATTTTACAGTAAATTTTTAGAACTTCGGGCAGCCTACTCAGTACACTCTGCACCATGGACATTCAGCTGTTCAGGTGAACCGTGACATCTCTCGTGACCGTACCTGGCCTACTTGGGAAGGCCACGGAGCTAAACCTGAACGTCGTCGGAGTTAGTTTCCACGTCGGCAGGTGTTATGACCCGTCCGTGTACACGGATGCCGTGATGAGAGCGAAAACGGCATTTGACATGGGGACCGAGGCAGGTTATCATTTCTCGGTCCTCGATGTCGGCGGGGGATTCGAGGACGCATCGTTCGAGCAAGCGGCGACATTTCTGGTGAACCGTGACATGATCAAGATTTCAAGAAGCAATGTGGACTGGGCTGACGCTTGCAGTATGCCGGGATCTAATAAACAGGTCAGAAATATTCTGCACACTCTTTATACAGCTTTTTGTGGTGTTGCGCATTGCCGAGGAGGTATCGAGGACGAAATTGACAAGTCATTCAAACTCCGACCCATCAATGCCGTGATTGGTGGATCACGGGACGGTTGGCCGTGCCACGTCACATTCTTCTTGCTCTTCTCCCCCATCCTCTTCGCACTGAAACTGCTTTGCTCCATCTCAAGCACCCTCAAGCCTCAATAGTGCACCATGGCAACTATCACTGCTCTTCGACCTAACATCCCAGTAAATATCATTCTCCTGTCAAGCCACCAAGCTCTGCAATCCAGTGTCGCGCTCTCCGCTCAAGTCTCGTCAAGCCTCTTCAATTATCCTCGGGCTCCCTTAAGCCTCCCTCAAGCCTTCCAAGGACTCTCAAGAGCAAGCAGTGCCGCTGTATCGATATGTTGTAGTTGCGTGGGGGCAAGATGTGCCCGGTACTTGGTCGCCGCTGCGTTCCGTGATCCTCGTGCGTGACTGTCTTATCTTTTTTTCTCTTTTCACATGCTCTATTCTTTGTGGTGCAGAAACATTGGGTCAACATCTATCTGCGCTACCTGTTCTCGTGGCATATGATACATGCAAACATGTTCATGTACGTACCACTCTAACAACCAACACACCTACCACTGATGCCTGCCAACAATCATGTACAGGCCTTGTGATGTTCGCGTTGTATATTCCTGCAGACATGGCTCCAGTCCGTTACCCTGGCTAAAGTGAAGGTATGTTCTTGTTCTTTTCTTTTATGCACAAATTAATGACATTGCTCAGCAGTATCCCTCACACGCACGACGCCCGTCCTCGTTTGACCCGAGTCTGCGGTGGTTTGGGCTCGGGGTTGTGGTTTTCACCGACCAATGCCCTCGCCAGCATTGGGTCTGAAGCGGTGAGACGAGTCTGGACTTGATCCTGCTATTCTGCGCACCATGCTAGAGTTTGACGTGCACAATTGCTGCGGGGATCAAGCAGCTTTGTTTATATCTACGTAGATTACATGTCTTGTCATGTATCTTAGTTGACTTCAATACTACTTCTTTTGCCAATTTATATGGATTCAAAGTGTGGAAACTGAAGAAACTGAGAGGAGCACATTCAAAAATTTTGCGAAAAATTGCAGAAATTTGACAATTCTTTTGGGGGGTAACATATTTCTGGTCATTTTTGGTCACTCGCAAAACTGGACATATTTTCGCACATTTTGACAAAAAATGTCTGAAAATTCCTGGGGAAGTTTTTCCTGATGTGCATCACAGACAGAGCGGGCCAAGAAAAATAATAAGCTCAAGAAACCTGAGAAGGTACGAGTAGTTTATCAGCCCATATGTTATCGGAAGTACTGACCGTTTGGCTGCAGCTGGTTCAGGTGGTCACACGTCAATTATTATATCAGTCTTCGAATCGCTGTCTGGCTTTCCAGGCACAGTTTGGGCTTTTCCTGTGGTCCACCGGCAGTGCTCGACAGACCATCGATGCTGCATTTCGTTGCGGGCTCTCTGTGGGCTACGATTCTGTTCTGAATCTCGTCCAATTCCTTGGAGACAGGTGCACTGCAGACAGTGCTCAGTTTGCCGCTACTCAGCCGCACAGCCTGGGTTACGACAATCTGAACATTAGCACTTCCATTTTTGTCGAGCAAAAGAGGCGCCGCCGGACCTGCCAAAGTAACCTCAGGTACTTTTGGTGTTCTATATGGTCTGCGGAATGCCAAATTTGAGGATATGCTGGTCGCTCCCATTATGCAACGGCTCGCCATATCAACTGGCCTTCACTTCAACCGCGATATCAGACCATCAAACGAGCAGCTCCACATCTTCCACGACCAACTTATCATCACTGTGATTAAAGCCCTTCTCTTGTACAATGAGGGCTTTGAGGATGTGGCGAAGCATCCGTCATTGCGGCACAAGTCAATACGCGCCATCCCCGTTGGGTACAAGACTCTACAGTTTGCGACACGCGCTTCCACAAATGAAGAGGCCACTGTTCGCGGAAATTTGCAATATCACGACGAACTCTATGTTACCCAGCTCAAACGAACACCCGAATCGCTGAGCAAATATGCTATTCCGAGTTATAATGACCAACTCACGAACGCACGTATCCGTGGTGCGCAATTACTGCGCTCAAAGGATGTTGATGCATGGGAACGGCGCGACATATTTCAACTCGGTTTCGGACTGTTCCATTTATGTTTGAACCTTGTCTGGGCAATTCTTCACACCCATCGTGGAAGCGTAAACGAGCTGGGAAGTCTCGCCTATTTCTTTGCACTTATGGAGAAGAAACGACTTGGCAATGATCAACCCGATTATCACTCGCTTCTGGCCGCCTTGACTCAGATTCTGCATGGGCTGCTTCTCAATGCCTGGGTAAAGGAGTGCGGGTTTCCGTCTTTGAAGTCATTTGCCGATTCAAAACCCGATCCCAATTCCCTACGCAATATTGCTTCCCGCATTCTCAACACTTACGCCACCCCTATGCCCGAGGCAGATTCACCCGAATCTGTCAAGGATCCTGCCGCTGGAGAAGAATCCTCAGACTCGGGATCTGATGGTGAAGCAGACGTCCTATTCCCTTTCAACATATCTCTTGCGCCAGCCCAAAATCCCAAAGATGATGTTGCATATCACAACATTCGGCTATTGACGCGGGAATTGCTTACTGTGATCGTACTAGTACGCGCAATATCAGACGGAGATATAGGGCGGGTGGAAGTGCTCCTGCCCCATCTTGCTATGATGTTCCGCGGCGCCGGCTGCAACAAGTATTGCTCCGAGATCCTACATTTCATACACAACCTCAAGCATGTTTGGACACCCGAATTTGCGTACGTCCCAAGATTTCATCCCGTGTTGGTGCTGATTTTTTTGTTGCATGGGCGTAGATTTGAATATTGAGCATTTGATCGGATATCTCAAGGTATGTGCCGAAATTCCTTAGATTTATTGGTCGGGTAACAAGTTCACTTACAGACGTTGCTCCAAGCAAAGGGCCTGAATTCAACATGGGACAGGCTTGGCAATATGTCCGCTGCAATCGTACACCTTCAACGGGTAAAAAAGAAAATTGCGGCTGCCCTAAATTCAGCACACACCAGCGGCAAACATACGACACCTGAAACCTCGCATCTGGTGTGGCGGGTGCAGCAAAAGGTTTTCACAGAAGGATTACAACAATTCCTCCCTACTCGCTCAAATAATCCACGCGGCAAACTAACCAAAAATATCTCGAAGGTTGGCGAGGCGCAGCTAAAATCTTCGACCCTCGCGACTTTCAACAAAAAAGATTCTTGCAATGATAGCAGGAGGACGAAGCATAACATTGTTTTACAGTAAAAAATGTAACATGCTGTGAATTATTTTGCTGCTAAGCGGGTACTGCGACGAACATTTGTTGAGACTTCTGCCAGAGGCAATTCATTCCTCGTCCTCTTCGATACCGGCTCCCACTCGTCATCTCCGTCCGTTTCCTTCCTCCCGCGAACCCTGTTCCCTTTCGTGGCTTTCCCCGCACCCGCCACATCAACCGCGCTTCTCAACTCTGCATCATATGCCGAAGTGACTTCAAATACCTTGCCCCCCCACTCAACTCCCCATTCCTCCGTCTCGTCTAGTGCAGCGACAACTTGAGAGACTGAGGTTAAGCGATCAGGGTGAACCGTGGAAAGGGCTTTGATTGCCTTGCTATCGAGGATGTACGTAGCCGGGCGCACGGCACGGAGAGGAT
The DNA here is from genome assembly GCA_014462675.1 of Mycena sanguinolenta. Classification (NCBI taxonomy): domain Eukaryota; kingdom Fungi; phylum Basidiomycota; class Agaricomycetes; order Agaricales; family Mycenaceae; genus Mycena; species Mycena sanguinolenta. Next base: position 7,969,741 of record JACAZH010000004.1, on the reverse strand, counting down.
TGGAAGAATGCGCCAACAGAACCCAGGCTCGGAGTCGGGACTGAAGACCACCACGGTCAATCACACGACGGTTTGGGAGTCGGTTCGCCTTGCGCTTTCGTGTTTTCGTTGGATTTAGGTGTTCCCGATCTGCCTCGTCAACATCTCCCGCATAGATGCGTCCATCCTTGTCTTCGTAAATAAAACGGCCGGGGAAAAACGAACGCTTATCGAATTTGTGGTCAGGTGCATTTGGATGATCGAGGTCGCAACACCACTGATACGAAATGTCCAGTGCTGAGATCATGTCAGAAGTGTTTCATAAAATGACGAAGTGTGCACTTACCCTCGCGAGATTGGTCTCCAAGGTATTGGCGAATCAACTCACGGAGGCAAACACTGGATCGGACATACTTGATCATTGCTAGACCCGTGCGGGCTGGCTTTCTCGAGTGCTTGGTGAGCTTTCCTGCAATCGGGCGGTCAGGGTCAGTGCTATTTGGGTCCACAGCATCGAGCGAAGCTGAATAGGCCCACGGCTCGGCCATGCAGAGGTACACAGCCATCTGGCCGCGCCGACCACCCCTCCCAGCACGCTGCAATGCCGTGAGCTTCTTCTGCGTCACACCATAGTCCACAACGGCGACAATATCATCGACGTGGAGGCCCTAAGAAAGTTCTAGAGCATATCGAGTACAGAGGAATAAAGTATACCGTTGACGCGCCCTCAGTTGTGTGTAATATCTTACAAGTGCCGCTGGAGTTGGAGAAATCGTCGAAGACTTGTTGGAGGTATGTTTTGGACATGCCGCCATGGTAATGTCGGATGATCCCCGTATTCCGAAGCTCCAGAGGCAAACGTTGTTCATTAGCTAAAGCAGCATCGGCACATTGCTGGGTGTCATCGTGATAAACCACAGTCTTGATTATGCGAGTGAACGGGCAAGAGACGAGGAAGTCCAGGTTTCGAAAGTCTGATAACGAACCGACGATCCGATGTGTAGTGTAGATAATGTTGGGTCGATTGGTGGACAATTTTAGCGAAAGGAAGGTGGACGGGTTGAAATTCAAATGTTCGATGACAGCGGATTTGATATGTGGTGGTAAAGTGCCAGAGTAGGCTTGAAGGGGAGTACCTTTCGGAAGTCGCAAACGGAGTTCGTTAAGAGAGCCCCAAGCTGGGCGGAAAGCAGGAAGGCCGTAATGAGGGAGTCCAGCCGTACAGAGGAAATGAATCTCGTCAATATGAATGCGTGCGATTTTTTTTGCGAATTGAGCCGAAGTCAAAAGTCTAGCGAGTCGAGGCATGTGGCCGTGAAACAATCCCAGCTGTTCAGGTTGGACAATTAGGTGCTGAAAATATCCATCGCGTATTTGCTGCCCAATTTAAATAATGAGTGGAAGCAGATGAAATGATAACGCACATTCCATAGCTCCGGGTATCTTCATTAATAGAAATAGCATTTATTCCCCATTTCTGAAGTTCGGATACCTGACGAAAAACAGTGAGTGGTGCCGGGTGCTTGAAGAGTTCAACGGCTCACTTGTAGTATTTGGAGTCGTTTCAAGGGAGATATTGTGATAGACGTCGTATGAGGGTGCATAAGGTTTGGAATTATCATGCAGAGTGTCTTCCCTGAGCCTGTACCGGAGTCGACGAGGATATCGCGACCGTCCTCTAGCGCATTCGTGGTTTCGAGTTGGTATTGGCGCGGAATTATGGTACACTTGCTGGCGAAGTAAACGAGAAGCAATGCTCTGAGTGAAATTGTCCTGTGGGTATCGTCTAGAGAGTCAAAGAATTGACTGGGGTATGCATCAGAAGGTAGAATATCCAGCGCAAGTGCATGGAGGTCGGGGAGCGTTTTTTGACGGATATCATGCAGAATTTGTTGAAGTTCTCGGTATACAGAGTCATCATAATGGTTCATAAGTCAAAATACGGGGCATAAAGCGAAGGGACGCGTCGTAATGGACGGCGGAAGGGAAGCGGCGCGTTGTTTACTAGTGTTGTATCTCGCTGCTGATGCTGCTTACAAATAGCCTTTTTGGGACAAGTTACGCGTATCAGTAATTCAAACTCCGATCGACCGGTCTGTCTATCGACACACTTCACCCTACAGTTTCGATACGACAGACGGTCTCCGGTCTAGTCAACTGTGGGCGACGGGCTAAAGCCACGCACAGCCAGTCGAGCTAGCCGAGACGCAGGAGTTTCCAGATCCCTAGCAACACACTGCCAACGGCTGGTTGACAGGTCAGGTCACTTGCCCGACCTAACGACTAGTCACTGACTAGTCAGTGACTTGCAAAAGTGACTAGTCAGTTTAGGTCACTGACCCAGCAACACTGTTGTGAAGACCAAAAATGAGCGGGAGAAAGATGGTAAGTGATGTCACTGATGTGGGTGTGTCAAATACATATAATAACTTCTTTCTCAGACGATGATTTCCAAAAGTTTGAAGAAATGGATGCAACACATCACATTGACTCCTGCTCATATACAATGTTGACAGCGACATAAGATATGCTTGGGCCCTGGCACAGGGCAGAGGTTCAGGTCACAATTCCACTCAAGAGCTGGAGCATCAGTGTCAATAAACGTGCCAGCTATGTGGCGGATATAGAACCGTTTCCACGCCATCATTCCTGCACCTATCCAGGCAGGTTACAAAAGATATTTTTTTGAGGTACTCGCTACAAGGGGCGGCAAGTTCTACCAAAAAAGTGTGCACTTAAATGCTGTGTTTGGCCTTGAAAGTGCGGTATTGATGCCAATGAAAACCCTAATTCCTGTTTATACGACTTTGAGTTCTCAGAATTTTGATGAACGCGGTCTTTTTTGATTTCTGTGACAACTTTGTAAATTCATAATTCAAGAAAAGTTTCCCCCGAGCAAGGTGTCTGGCGGCGTAGCCGACGCTTTCTAGTTATCGGTGTCTCCAAAAATATGTGGCCACCGAAAAAATCAAGATCTTACAGCATGGCCCAGGCTCGAGTCGAGCGAGCTCCCTGTGTGCACTCAGCCATTATCTCGCCCTGGTTGGCAGGTGCACACCGGTGCTGCTAGCCTGCTTCCAAATTCTGCCTATTGAGATTGATTCTTTTCTTCAAAATGGCCAACATCGCTGTGATCCCCAACCATGTTTGTATCCTTATCTTTTTTTTCTAGCACAACAGTCAGAGGTATTTGATTTCAAGGTGAGTATTATTGCTTAACCTTTAGGTTAGGCTACCCTAGACAAGATGGATTTTGGCCAACGGGACAAATAAGAAACAAACAAAGTATGTGTCATCCACCACTAGTCATCAAAGTTCAACAGCGTTTACTTGCCCTGCACTGGAAAATACTATTCAATTATTGGATCTCTGGTTCATATGGTCCACTGCTATCCTTCTATCTCTCAAAGTCTCTATGTTTACTGCTTCTCAGGGCTCTTTTGGCAAATCGTTGCCCAGGTCATTGCCGCCATCAATCAATAGCATCAAACCGAGGAATCGGACTGAGTTGAAATTCAGTGGAACGGCAACGTGAGATTCACGTGATGATGCCTCACCTCCTTCAAACTCACTGCTTGACTGAATTGAACAGGTTGTGGGTGTGTTTTTTCTTTGCTTTGAAATCAGCATCCTGTATCTAAGCTTCCCAACTTCTGATAATCAAAATATTTCACGAGTAGATTTCCAGAGTTTTCGAGCAAGTAGCAGCATGTTATTTTTTTTGTGGTTTGCTTAGTAGCTCCACTCCCTATTTTGCAATGCGCACTCAATACAATTGCGTGTGGCTGAGCGAACAAAACATCTTTCCGTGAAACACAGTGTTGGAAATAGGAGCACGATGCCCCGCTCGCATCTGCAACCACGTCTATGCCCCTATCCATCGTCTCCCAAAACTGTATTAAATACCTTTATGTGTCACATTTTTCAGTAGTTCTGTTGTATCCCCCGCACTCGTGTCCCCGCACCAGAATACATCTTCTTGCGACTCGCTCTTGTGCCGTACCTGAGTTTGATTATACAGCTTGACATCCGCACCTGAAGGTTAAGCTTCCGCCTCGTAGAGGCCATATCCATGTCATTATTAGTGATCGACCTTGATGAGATGCGTGACATGAAATGGGGTGCAGGTTGTTCCCGCATCCACTTATCGTATTAGCATCCAGACAGCTAGTTGAAGTTGAAACGACCATATGACATACCTCCGCAAAAAAACAAGGTTCTGAACCATTGGCAAAAAGAAGACAGGCAACATGATATCGACTCAGGGCCCAGGCTCGAATCGAAGGAGCTTCCTGCATATGCCTTTTCTTTTTCTCTTTACGAATGGCAGGTGCGCCCGGTGCTGGGCCTTTTTCCTCCCTTCGTCTTCCTCTGTCTCTCTTCCCACTTCTCATTCCGTGTTCTCGCCCTTTTTCCTCAGTTCCGCCTTCTTTCGTTGGCTGTTCTCTCCCTCAATCCCTCCAAAGTAGATTGTATTCCGGAGTGTTGTGTTCATGTTGAACACCGGATGTCGTATAATGCCCTCACATACATATGTCGCGGATGAAATTAATGGGAGGTGACGAGATTCAGTGAGGAACAACCACAGCAGCGGAACGGGAACGGATGCCGTTGATTGTTAATTGAGTTTTAGGATTGAGTTAGTGCTATCTCAGGAGCTTGAAACTAGTTTGGACACCGATGCGACACCGTGGTGGTGTTTGGGGATTGGTTGCGAGGTGGAGGTAGGCGAGGTAGGCAAGCTTCCAAAAATCTAATTTTGAGCCCGAAAGTGAAGGCTGAATTCGACGTGCACCGCCGTGACCCAAGTCGCAAGTTATTGACAATAATTGTTCTGTTGGCTCGCATTGGCTCGGAACCGTCCGAACATGTCCCATTAGACCTCGCGTCGCGCCGGGGTCGGGCCAGGACTCGAACATTCGAACAACCATCCACGACGACATATTGACAGATGAGCAGTTGGGAGTTCGAATGGTTGAGAGTTGCACAGTGGAATTTGTGCGAGAAGCATTGAAAAAAATAATTGGACTCGAGGAAGAGCTCGAGGCTGAAGACGACTGTGACGCTGAGCCCCAAAAAGAACTGGACCCAGTGTGGCATGGCCCAGGCTCGAGTCGAACGAGCTTCCCGCATACCTTCTTCTTCGCACTTTTATGCATGGTGGGTGCACCCGGCGCTGCTGGACCTTTTCCTTCTCACTTGCACTTTGACTTGGTGCTGTTCTTGAATTGAAAACTCGGGAGTGCTGAACTGAATTGACGATGAATATTCATGTTCAACATTGCCGATATCTCCGAACACCGAACTTCCTTTTCGTGATTCTGGAGATTGCCGCAAATTTAAATGTATGTATGTCGTACCACTCCCACGAGTGACGAGAACGAGAACAGGAACGGCAGCGGTGTGGTGCGGTTAATTAGGTTTTAGGCTTGGGCTCATGCGATCTCCGCACCAGTCACCTACATACATAGTTTGATTAATTTGGACACCGAGGTTGTATGAGTAACGTGAAGTGTGCAAGCTAGGCTCAAAATTCAAGTTAAACCTCGGCGCTGTCCAATTCATCCGCTACTTGATTCGCCGTTGTTCCGTCAGCTATTGCTGCGGGTGTTCGCTGCATTGAATACCTTTGAGTCCGGAGTCCGAAAGTATCCAATTTGACGTCGGTTGCGTCGTGCTCGGACAGAGAGCTCCTTGAACATTCGGACAACCACGCACGACGACATATTGGTAGATGAGCAGTTGGGAGTTCGAACGAGTGGAGAGTCGCACAGTGGAATTTGCGCGAAGAATATTGAAAAATGATTGCACTCGAGGAAGAGGCTGGAGACGAGCCTTAAAAAAGAAAGCCTCTTCATCACACATGGCCCAGGCTCGAGTCGAACGAGCTCCTGCGTCCATCCGCATTCCTGAATTGCACGAGATGAAGATTGGATGGCAGGTGTGCACCAGCGCCTCTGAGCCTTTTGGGGAGCCCTAGCACTAATATATAGACTAAATCCCATGGCTCCAGCCATGAGACCCATTATCTAACGACATGGATCTAGCCAACCTTGGCTGCAACCAACCACTTAGACAGCAGGCTAAATCCTAGTGTTATTGGTGCTTTTGTTGTTTGTTTGCAGAAACTCTCCTAGCAGTGGACTTCAAGCACTGTCCTTAAACAAAAAAAAAAAAAAAAGGACTGTGATTACCTCCCCAACAGTGGCCCAGGCTCGAGTCGAACGAGCTCCCCGCATCCTGGAGTTCTGTTCCTAATACGTGTATGCGTGGCGGGTGCGCCCGGCGCTGCTGGACCTTTTCCTGCTCACTTGCACTTGCACCTTGACTTGGTGTTGTTGTTGAATTGATGGCTCGGTAATGTTGAATTGACCATGACTATTGAACATTGATTCTTCAACATCGCCGACATTTCCGAACACCGAAATTTTGTTTTCTGTCTAAACGTATGAACGGTGAACGGATGTTGCTGTATACATATGTTCCAATAGATGTCGTATATCTTCGAACGTATGTCGTACGACTGTACATATGTCGCCCTAGTGCCGAGAATGAGAACAGGAACAGGAACGGCAGCGTTACGGTGCAGTGCGGTTAATTGAGTTTTAGGCCTGACCCAGTGCTAAAGACATCTCCGCAGAACGTAGTTTGAGTTTGGAATGAATTGGGACACCGGAGTGGATGAAACAATCCAGAGTGTATTTTTAATGGGTTGCCGGGAGAAGGCCCTGCCAGCTGGGCGCAAAATTGAAGTTGACCTCCGTGTCGAATTCGAACGTCGAGATCAGTCGAGGCGTGATTCGTCGTTGTTCCGTCGACTCGCTGACTCACATTCCATTGGCTGCGGGTGTTCATTGCATTAAATACGTCCGAGTCCGGAGAACTCCGAACGTGTCCCGTTGGACGCTACTCGGCGTTCCACCCCGAGCGCGAGGATGTGAGATCGCTAATGACAACGTACACCTAGTCTTTCGCCCGGAGTCCCCACTAGCGCCGCTGGATGCAGACGTCTCGTGGATACATATGTGCCTTCTCCTATCCGAAACATTTTCCGCAGTGATAAAGCACGCTAACTGCTCCCTTCCCGCCTTTCAATGGACGGGCGCGAGAGGTGTGTGAAAAGCGCTAATTGAGTCGCGCTGATCGAGCCGGATATAGCCGCCGATCAGCGTAAGTTGTCTGACGTAACGGTTTTCTCCTTTCTCCACTGCTCTCCAGTTTTGCGTCCGTAATCGGCCGGCGCGCGCTCCTTGCGCATGCTCCTTTGCTTTTGCCGCTTTTCGCGCTGGTGTGTTGTGACTCGTGAGCCGGTCACAATTGGATGAACGACAGCGGATGCGGAAGCACATGGCAATTGCAACTGGTCGAATCGAGGTGCGCACTGCGCGTCTGTTCCATTCTATTCAAAGAAGATATCGAACGACTCTAAATGCTCGTTTGTTAGACACTTCGAATCCGGACATACGACGAGTAAGTATGACTCGAAATTGGACGAGGAGCACCAGGCTGAATGCCCCCGAACCGTCCCACCGTGACGCTCCAGCTTTCGCGCGCGCCCGCCGAGCAGTAGCAGCGCGACCCTGAAACCGAGCGCGAGGAGTCTATCGGTGGCTGCTTCATCTTCCTCCACCTCTGCCCCTCGTTCGCCCGGTGTTGTGTCTTCGAGGTCTACTGGCGCTGGGATCCCCGTGCCGACTTCGACTTCAAGGTCGAGCGGAAATGGAAATGCAACTAGCGCGAGCACGAAGCCACGCACGGGCACAATAAACGGGTTGACGCCACGCCGCGTACGCACCCTCTCCTCTGCCAGCAAAGCCTCGGCCGTCGTCGAGTTGTCTTCCTCGGCTGTATCGACGATATCGGAAGAGTCGACGAACACGAAAGACAAACTCGCCTCGATAGGGTACACAATGACACATCGCGCGTGGTGTCCCCTCCTCCGACTCTTCCGCGTTGGCCGTCGCCACGAACTGCGCCGCCGCCTCGTGGTCCGCCGGTGCTGGAGCGGCGAGGCAGTCGAGTATAAGTAGCGTGCCTCTCCATCTCGCCGAGTGCGTCGACATCGGTATTGTCCACGCTGAGGTCGACGGATCGTTAAGGTACACGGAGTCTGCGGCGAGTATCGTACGATCATCCACGTCACTGCGGTCTACATCGGCTTCGACAGCCGCGTCGAGGGCGAGAACGACGGGTGTGGGCTCGACTTCGCCACGGTCACCTCCTGCCTCAGGAATGATGAGCGGAAGGAGTGGGATGCGCGGAGGGACGAGTGCGAGCGGTAGTACGAGCAGCGCTGGGACAAGGGCGAGCGCGGGGATGGGGTGAGCCAGAGGGAAAAGGCTTGGAGTACGGACGGCTGCATCAGGAGGGCAGGAGAAGGTACGTCGCATCACTATTTTTTTTGGCGCACATCCCGGGGGCTGACCGCCGCAGGTTGTAGGACCTTACCACAGCTGCAGGAAGTGGGCCCGAAGGAGAAGAGTGCCTCGAGGTGCGTTGCCTGTGCATTAATGATCTTTTGGACCCCGTTCTCTCTTTGGCCCATGTCGTGCTTTATCTGGGGCCCATATATGCACCACACCGAACACGGACGCATACTTGCTCCGAGATGGCATTAACTCCCCTGGACGGATACTAGTTTGCAGATACGCTGCTTCGTCTGCTTTGCACAGAGGTGGATATGTGCCGCAGCGCGCGTGCCGCGAACATCTCCGCTCGCAGTGCTGGCTCTTCTTTTTTCTTGTTCTTTTTCGCGGTTTTGCTACTGTGCGCACGTTTATGGCCTCGGCGGAGACGTGTGTGTGCTGCTGGTTGGAATGGAGCATACGATGACAATGGGACGGATTCTCGTTAGCACCTACCAGCCTCTCCTTTCGTGCCCGTGTCCGTGTATTGTCTTCGGCGCAATGTCTGCGTCTGCGTCCTTGGTTCAGATAGCCGCCCACTACGGGCTCGCTGGGATGGGCGGATGGAGATATGGGGGTTCTGGGGCTTGCTTCGGGGTGCAAGCGCATGCATACATCGTGCCTACTCTATGCCCATGCCGCCTTTGGATTCTTCTCGATATGCCTTACGTTTCATTTTTCTTCTTATTCTCCTGCGCATTTATTCGTTTTCATATCTCTGACCCGCTCCTCGAAAATGCACTTACCTCCATCTCCTTTACTTCCCTCCCTTCCTTCCCATTTGCGTTCTACGACGCCGTACTGACGAATCTCTTTCGCTTCTAGTGCTGGTAGCGTGATGAGTCTTACAAGCCCGTGCGAGGACAGGAGTCCGGATGGGAGGGTAGCGGGGAGGTGCGTCTCACTTCCCTTCTTCTTTCCGTCTGTACTCTGCGTTCTTCTGGCCAGCGAGCCTCTGGATTTGATTTGTCTCTTCCTTTGGCTGGCTTGCGTGCGTACAGCTTGCCTCCCCGCGCTGCGCGTTGGCTCGGCACCTTCGCCTTTGTGCTGTGTCGTTGGGTGGCTGCGTCGTATTCGTACTTTGCGCTACTGCGGTGAAGAGACGTCCGACGCTGCTACTCGTGGATGCGTATTTCCTCGTCGTGGAAAATCGCTTGTGCTGGTCTGTTGGGCCGCGATGTCGCTCCGAGGGCCGGGTCCCTCTGTTTTATTTTGTCATCTGGAGTCTTGCCTTACCTCCACGCGGCGGCCGCGTTGATCTTGGTGCGTAATGCGAGGATGAGACTTGGGTGGGCTGCACGAGACGCCTGCGGCGTGCGTTCTCTTGAATCTCCCGATCTATCCTTGTAGTTCTATTTACGATATCCAGTTTACAGTAATTCTACGGTGTACACATCAATGGTTACCTTACTGATGCATCTCTTTGTTTTGCACAAGATCTTGTTACCATAAGACGGCGTCAAGGACTGATTTGCCTGCCGGATTTGAGGCTGCTGTTATTGACGACATTGAGGCTGGTATTGGCTGGCAGTCTTGGTTTCATTGACCGTTGAATCCATGGCCGGCTATTTGTACGCATTAGCTATGAAATGTATATTGCCTTGGCTGTTTCAGAAACTCATGCTACCACCGTCGTCTCATCGCATCTCCTCCGCGCTACGGAAGACAACTGTCATCACTTCCGCCACAGTTCCTCTTTCATCTTCGTGGCCCGCTCCTTCCTTCGTCTTATTTTCTGGATCTGCTCCAGTCTCGCCGTCCTTGGACAAATCGCTCCCGGCTGACTGGCGGTCTTCAGGCTTGACGCACACGAGCACGATCTTAAAGCCCACGACATCCGCGAGCAGATCTAGAATCTCGGAGTTATCTCTCGGATATACTCTTCACCTCGCCACCTCCATGATCCTCCTTTGAAGTTTGGCACATCGCTCTTACCACCTTACTAAAAATTAAAAAGCACTGCAGAAGGAACAAGGGAGTCTCAATACAAGTTTATTATATCCGACTGCCTTTCCGGCCAGCCGGGGTAACCGGCCACTTGGACAATATAAGAGCGTAGAATATCTATTTTACCCGGATCTTGATTGCACATTCGAAGGCAAGTATTGACGACTTCGGACACCAAAAATGGTGGGAATCACACCGGCAAAGCAAAAATTTCATCTCAGCCGAACATGTTACCAAAAATAATCGTTTTAGCTTCAAAATAAATGACCTCGAAAAGGCAGTCGGAATTAGTAAGTTCAGCTGCAAAGTCTCCATGTTGGAAGGTGAGGCCTAAAATTATTAAATTAGTAACAGATTCAGCTTGAATGAAAAAGCAATTCATGCATTGCTGGAACTGAAGCTGAAAAGGGCAGTTTCAGCTGCACTTCCAGCTGGGTCAAAACAATAAGACTCGGCAATGCCGAAACAACCGGCAAAAGCACTAGTTTCGGCGACCGATTGTGCACAATCAAAATGATAGCGGACTGAAAGTGCAACCCCAAGTCTTTGTTTCAGCTCAGCTGAAAAGTCCGCCACCAGGCTGAAGGTTGTGGTTTCAGCCGCACTCTCGGCCCCGACCGAATGAATAACATTCGGCCGTCAACGCGACTTTGTCGGAACTATTGTTTTCGGCTTCTGGTTCCGTGTTGCCGAGTCATATTGTTTCGACTTGGGTGAAAGTGCAGCTGAAACTGACCCTTTCAGCTACAGTTTCAGCAATACCTAAATCACTATTTTGAATTTGTTGCTGATTTAATCATTTTGGGCCTCACTTTCAAACACAGAAAATTTGCAGCTGAATTTGCGAATTTCAACAGTCTTTTCAGCCTCATTTATTTTGGAGCTTGAACTATTATTCTTGGCGACAAGTTCAGCTGAGGGTAATATTTGCTTTTGCCGGTGTGAATTGATGTAGTTGACGTGATGCTATGACAGGGTGGGAACGCCGAACACGGCATTTTCTTAATTCGGCCATGTCATCGCTTGCAAAGAATCGTCACTATCTCCACAACCGCTGCATCAATCCACGCCGTCTGGGGCTCATTTTCTTCATCGCGGGCGTAGCTACGTAGCTGGACACCCTTAAATCATGTGGGACACAGACTCTTGGTTCTATTCCACCGGATGCTAGCTTGGATATGGAAAACCTGGCCCTCAAAGTCCCCCACCTTGTTGACACTGTATCTGGGCCAGCTGTGGAACGATGGTCTTGAAACTTGGTGTGTGCACTCTATCCACCAAATAGCTCATCATGCTGACACTGATGCAATTTTATGGCCTTTCTGTCTCCGCTGTCGAGATATACTACGGCAAACGGCCATTTTGGGCAGCCACGCAACTTCGAACTTTTTTGGGAGGAATGGTAGAGCCGGCGTTGGAAGTGCCGATCAAGGTACGTTTATAGAGGCCTATTCGCTCAGATCCCTGCTTATTTTGAATGTACAGCTTGTTTCGGTGTCGGATGGGCAAGCAAAAAGTGGGGGTTGTCATGCAATTTTTTGTCACATTGCTAACAGTAAGTAAGATTGGTTAAACAGCTTCCCCGTGTGTAATTTGTGCATAATACGAATTTTTCCTTCTCCCAACATCATTTTACGGTGCCTCGCGCACCCTGCAGGCTTGCACCGTCAACTTCTCAACCGTTGCTTCACCTTTTGGCCTCACCTTCCGCTGCACATTACACATGTCAACTGCCCTAAAAATCGGTTTTGACAAGCTCAATACATCCATTGAGCCTATTGGTGTCCAAGAACATGAAAACTTTCCCTCGTTTTCGGGCTAACACTGTGCGCAGACTGCCCAGGATTCCTCGACTCTCACCAATTGGGTAACGGCTCTGGAGCATCTGGATTGGGACATGATACCTTTAAAACATCACTATTTTACCTATGAACAAATGTCTTTTGCTTTTGAATGTTATCAGCGGTGTTCGACGGCTCGGATAGTTGATGCATTGCAGTGAGAGTATTCGTTCACTATTTAAGGCAGATTCGGCGTTTATTTGGCGTTAACAGCCGATTAAAGATGAATAACAACCCATATCTGTTGTATTTGGGGTCGGCAATATCGCTAAAACTCGTTAATTGCATTTGTGCACGCCAGATGAAGGCCAGCCAAGTGGAAATCCCAATTGATCAAGCGGTTCCCACGCCTGGCCGGCTTCGACGTTTTGGCCATTTTTGGACTTGCCGCGGCAAAACATTTACCGAGCCATCAAGAGATCATCAAATTGGTTCCGTCCGGCCATAATCCGCTCACAACATCCTAGACTATAGGTGTCTCCCAGACCCTTAAGATGAATGGTAGATTAGAATCTCTATGTGTAGGATAAGGAAAACCCTCAAGGTGGCCGGGTACACCGTTGCAGATAATAAATGAAGCAATTTTGCGGCTGAATTTTTACTCGGCCACCAACCTTAACATTCGCGCAAACTCAGTGCAAAGACGGGTAGAAGCCGGTCGCAATTTAACGGAGTTTGGATAATTGGTCTGGCGAGTGACAACAGTGTATACTGCTTGGTCCAATGTCCGATAGCCGGAAATAACGGGAAATAGAATTTCTCCGCCTTACACAAAAAAAGGACAAATGATTGGACTTGGGTGGACCAGAAAAAGTATCAATTGATCTAACATCTAACCATCGGAAATAACGGCAAACAGAAGCGCCCCGGCCTTGCGCTGCCTTATACCAAAAAGGACAAATGATTGAACTCCGGGGTATCAGAAAAACATGAACACAACATAGAAAGCCTTATAATCTACGACCTCAAAATTGATCCCATCTTTGTCATGCCTCGCCAGCCCACTGTCACTGAAATTCGACTTGAGAACCTTGCATCCTGCTTGGGTCCTATAGTAACAGTTCTCAACGAGCTTAATGATGCATTTGGCTCCCCTTTTGTTCAACCCATCTCAAACAGTGTTGCATCTTTGATCCAACTAGTTCAGGTACTGAATTTTGGACCAAAGATTTTAGTATTTCACCAATATGGTTTAGAATGTGAAGCAAAATAAAAAGGAATGTACTCAACTGCTGGAGAATGTCCACCAAGTGCTGTATGCATTTATCAACCTTCATGTCAAGTCTGAAACTACTGGGTGTCTGTTGCTTGCAATGTGGGATCATGCTGAGAGCTTCTTGAAGTGTGTGACAGTTATCTCATCATTCTTTGCATGGACAATTTCCTTCACAGAACTCTTCACAAAGTACATATATATATCAAAGCACAGCAAGATAAGAACAAGATCAAACAGTTGTTCCAGTATATTGAGATGAATAACCTTGTGAAAGACTGTTATGCAGAACTGGATAAGGCAAAAGAGGTCTTTCAAGTGAGACACATAGTGCTGTTCTATCTGGGGATTGAACACATAATTTCAGATTGGCATTGGTGGTACAATATTCAAAAACATCGGCGAGATAAAAACAGCAACTGAACTCATGCACAAGGAAGTACTTGAGCTGATTTCAAGCATGTCAGAGACCAACACAACTTCAGATGAATCTTCGGTATGTATACAATGGACTTCCAACACACCTGGTTAATTTCAGACAGATATGGTTGGGTGCCAATGAATTGAAAAACAGGTAAGTGGCCAACTTCACTAGCACTTTCTCCAGTAATGCCCTCTGGAAGTTCAACTTCATTTTCGTTGCTACCCTCAAAACCAAAGATCTTCCATGGCCGTGAAATAGAATTGAGGGATATTATGAGGATCCTAGGCCAACAGGCACCCCGGATAGCAATCCTTGGAGGAGGTGGAATGGGCAAGACAAGCCTTGCAAGAGCTGCACTTCATCACCCAGACACTCTTGCTAGATTTGAACAAAGATTCTTTGTCAGTGTGGAACCTGCAACCACTAGTGTTGATCTTGCAGCTCTAATTGGACTGCATATTGGACTAAATCCTGGAGAGAATCTCACAAGAGCTGTTGTGCAGTATTTTTTCAAAGACACCATCTTGTCTGTTGATTTTGGACAATCTGGAAACAGTATGGGAACCTATTCTGTCCCGAGGTGACATTGAGGAATTCCTTTCTCTCCTCACAGATGTTAATCATCTTGGATTGATAGTATGTGCATTGCTAATTTAGATTCGCATTTCTGACATGTAACAGATCACCATGCGAGGGACAGAGAGGCCAGCCAAGGTTCATTGGACTCAGCCATTTCTATTACCTCTGCAACCTCTATCAGATGATGCCGCACAAGAAACTTTTCAAGACATCACAGATAATTCATATTCAATCAAGGACTTCAACCAACTCCTCAGCTTCACAGACAACATGCCTCTGGCTGTAGATCTCCTGGCCCATTTAGTTGACTATGAGGGCCTAGAAAATGCATGGACCCGATGGAAAAAAGAAAAAACATCTCTGCTTTCCATAGGATATGACCGGAGGTCCAGTTTGGATGCATCTATCAGTCTTTCTCTATCAAGCTCCCGAATCACATCTAATAGCAAGGAATTATTGAGTCTCCTCTCAATACTCCCCAATGGACTCTCAGATGCTGAACTACTTCAAAGCAATCTTCCAATTCCCAATATCCTCAGTTGTAAGGCTGCATTGCTTGCTACTTCACTAGCATATCAAAACAGTAACCAAAGACTTCTGTTACTAGTGCCTGTGAGAGAACATATTCAGCAGTTCTTACCTCCATCTCCCTCACTTGTACAATCACTTCGCAAGTACTTTTATGCACTTTTGAAGCTGTTTGAAAAATACATAGGACTTGAAGGCCTGTGGAAGCCTGTGATCAATCAAATCACATTGAATCTTGCAAATACACAGGAAGTCTTGCAGCGTGGCTTATGTATCAATGATTCAGATCACATAGATACCATTTATTGCAGCCTAAGGCTCTGTGCTTTCTATCGATATACTGGTCGGAATGCATCACCTCTGATGGAGCATATTCAACATATTTTACCTGAGATTTCCGATCATCGGGTAAACATCCGGTTTATCATGGAAGTTCTGAACTCACAGAGATGGTCTGAACACAAATTTGGGACAGACAAGTTGATAGAACAAAGGAATATCTCGCTTTGAGCATGTCAATGATTCTCACCTTGAGTGTAAGTCCTTTCTTCTTTGAACCACAGTTGTCTCATCCATCCACAGGCAGATTCTATCTTGCAGCTGCAAATTTTGCGATGTCTAAAGCTGATTGGGAACTGACTTGGCAATTTCTTCACAAGGCAGAGGAATTGTCAAAATTAACAAGAGACAGCAAAGAACATTGTGCTATCTTACTCAAAATGGCTGCAATCAAGAGGAATAATGGAGATCTTAACACTGCCCAGGAATATGGCAGAGAGGCACAACAGCTTTCAGAATTGACAATGAATCTGTATCATACTGCATTTGCACTCAATATTCAGGGTCTATGCTCCAAATCTCTAGGGAATTACCCCAGGAGTATGATACAATTTGAAAAAGCTCGAGAGTTCCTTGAGATTTGTGGCATATCTGAAGGAGGTTTAGCCAATACCATCATACTGAGTCAAGCAGAGGTTCATCTTCTAAAGTCAGAGTACACTCAAACTCAAAGCATCATCTGCAGAATGGTTGAAACCATGCCAGACCAAACTACAGCAGAATATGCAGCTGCTTTGGCAAATATTTCCTACATTTGCTCCCAAATTGGTGGTGCCATAGCAGATATCCAGAAAGATTTGGACGTGGCAGTTGAAATTTTCAACAACCTTTCTTTTTTTATGGGACTTGTCCAATGCAAAGTGATTGAGGGATGTATGAATCTCAGGGAGCATCTTTTTGACTTGGCACAAATGAAGTTTCAGGAATGCCTCAATTTTCCTAATGTTTTTGTTAAGTCTCCATGTTTGGAACATCTTGCCAACATCATGGCCTGGCCAAACACTATGCAGCAATCTAGATGGCCTGTGGTATACTTATGTTTTGCATGTAGATTCCAAGAGAAGCTAGCACTTCACAAAGCTCTTCTCTTTGTTGGGGATGTATTCAATGTCAATGAGGATGAAGACACTGCAATCACTCTCTACATAGTAGCTCTGGAGGGATTCACATACATGGATGTGCATCAAAGCCGGGCACAGTGTATGCTACGTCTTGGAGATCTTGCATACAAACATGGAGATACCACTGCAGCTATTGTCCACTGGAAGACAGCTCAACCACTATTTGAACTATCCTCACAAGCCAAAGATGTAGCCCAAATTAACTTTAAGCTTGCTACTGTTGAAAAATCTCATGAGAAAGCACTAGTGACACTTGCAAGTTTGGAGGCACCTACCCAGGCATTGGATGAAATTTCAGCTTCTCAAAAGCAGTTAGTGGACGCTGCTCTTGTATGAAGCACCAATCATATCTTTTAGTGTTGTTTGAGATTTGTGTGCTATTTTTATGTTGAGCTAGTTTTTATATATTTGTTCTGCTCATCTTTTGGGCCTTACTAGAAAATATCCGAACCCCATATTTGCATTTGGTAAGTTTCTATGCATTCCTGCTCATACAATTGCAGAAGAGCACTGCCCTTTCCAGTTATGATTTTTCTTCAGCAAATTATTCATGAGTTACTTTCAAAAACAAAAAAAAAAAAAATGGGATGCCACATGTGCTCATGATTCCCTTGTCCCTTCTCCTTATGCAGTGGGGTGAAGGCAAAGCTCTCCTGGCTGATGAATTTCATCATCGAGCCTAGGCTCGAGTTGAATGAGCTTCCTGCACACATTATATTTTATCCTGCTGTGAGAATCAATGGTGGGTGCATCCGATGCATCTGGCCCTTTCTCACTTGAAATTCAACTCTGTATGGCTGTTATCAAGAGATAAATTCAATACCACCGAGACGACCAAATTCACCTTTGGTGGAACCCTCATTGCAGTACATGGCTCAGCAAAGCACTTGATGGAAATTGTAGAGGTGAAGAATTGCTTCCAAAAAGACTGGGTCACCCTCCAGAATGGCATGGGTTCAAGTCAAATGAGTTTCCATGCACTTCAACAACAGGTGCTTCTGGTCCATGTCTCCCATACAATTCAGCTTGGTACAGGAGGCTGAGGTGAATAACTGTACAACATTGCCGAGAACCCTAAAGCAGCAATGCTTCAACCTACATTTGGTTTTTTTAATTCTCTTGAAAAATGTCCAAGCCTTCAGGCTTCCAGAACTAACTCAGAGTGATTTATTAATTTAACACCAAGATAAATGTAAGTATACATAGAACATATTGTGGGATGGCATAGACTCCAAGCCCCAAAAAGAATTGGGACCCAGTTTGGCATGGCTCAAGTTCTAGTTAAACGAGCTGCTTACATTCCACTGGACCTTCAATCAGACACAAATGGCAGGTGCATACCAATGCAGCTGGACCTTTTCTTGCTTGCCTGAAATTCACATAGATAGCAACAGCTTTCAAGCAGGCGTATTGTATCTTTCCCTTCAATTTGGTAGTCACGCACCCCTGTGTTGATTACAAATTTCAGTTGAGATTACACATCCCTCAGGCCTTTGTTGAACCTCCAAAACGTAGCTACTGCCAAATGCCAAAAAGGCGAAATTTTCGGCATTTTTTATTTCAAATACCGAAATTTTTGAACTGTCACACAGAAATTTGGCAGCTACCGAAATGTCAAATTCCTCAAATGGGTCACACATCACACCTCATGTCAATTTGAGTGGAAAGATACAGTATCCTCAAACAAAAAACTTGTGACCTTGCTACAGCACCATGACCTAGGCTCAAGTTGAACTCTGTATACTCAGCTTTTTTTTGGGTTTTATCAACTCCAGGCATGTTTTGCTGGTCCTTGCCTCCAGTTTAAGATGTAATTCACTGGAAAAAAATCCAAAAACAAAGAAAGAGCTATCACAATTGCTTGCCACTCATGGCCCAGACTCGAGTCGAACAAGCTCGTTGCAATCTACCTGTCTCACTCTCAAATGGCAGGCAGATGTGTCTGGTACTTCTGGGCCTTCTCTTGCTTGGAGTTCAACTGGTGTTGAGCTCAACTGAAAAATGTTTGACATTGCCAATTCTCAAACAAATCTTTCTTTTATAAACCTACCACCCACCCCATCCTTTCCTTAGTGTCCCCTAAATAGATGCTTCAACATATCATGTACCTCATACCTTGTTATGTTGAATCCTTCTTACCAAGTATAATTTCATCCAGCCACAAGTCCACAAAAATCAAAGCAATAAAAAACAATTGAAGACACCCCAATGACACAGGCTCAAGTGAAACAAGCTTCCACACAACTCACTATCTGCATAAGTCCCCCAATTGTTGGGAGGTGTGCACCAGACATCTCTCAGCCTTTTCTTGGCCTCAGTTCAGATATGGTTGAGCTGAGCAAATGTTCAACATCGCTGAGATCCCCAAATGCTTTGTTTTCATTCTTTGGACCTGCCACAAATCTATTGGAAATGGTATTATGTGTGATTCAACGAAGACAAGGCTACCGGCAAAAAGATAACAAAGCATTTTAAAAAAATCACATGTATCCCAGCCATGCCAGGCCTAGCCTCGAGTCAAACAAGTCCCCTGCAATATTTACCTCGCTCTCATGTGGACATTGATTTTATCTACCCACACTTTGTATGGTGTGCATCATGAATTTTCTTCCAGTTGGTCATGCTGAATGGTCTGTATTTGAGTGAGCAAAACTCCAAAATATACTGTATCAAGCTATAGCTCAGGCTTGAACCAAACAACCTCTCCTGCACACATGATTCTTACTCAAAGTGCAAGTGGATGGTGGGTGCACTCTCGCACTTTTGGCCCTTGCTCCTTTGAAATTCACCTTGGTATGGGTACCCTCAAGAGAGAATTTCAACTGCACCGAGATGACCAAATTTACCTTTTGTGGAAGCCACATTGCCGAAGGTAGTTCATCAAAACTCAATGCAAATAGACTCTGCTTGGAAAAGCAAAGCTCTGCATGTCAAAAAGTCAAAAGAGATATGGTCATATTGTGCAGAATGGCCCAGGTCCAAGTCGAACAATGTAACAGATATGGCTCTATATTTCTCCGAAATTCACCTTGGCAGTAGTTGAACTTGACAACATTGTTCAATTGCAGCCATTGTTAAAATTAGGGACACAAAGTAGATACTGTTTTTAGACACAAGGTAGATTACATTTCTAGAACAAAGTACTTAGAACAAGGGCATTAGAATACTATTTGGTTAGATAGTCATAGGTAGTTCAACAGCTTTCTTGAATCAACACTTCACCCACTCACTTGGTCTGAACTCTATTGATATGGGAATGCCCTTGCGGGGTCAGCTTTAGTCTCTTGTAGACAGATGCTTTATATGAATGCTCGTACCTCACTATATAAAGTCTGTTGTTTACTGCGGGGTCCTGATCGCAGTGCACCGCTATTAGGTAATCTTAGCTAATCAGAGTCCGATTTTGTTCTCTTTGCACAGAATACTGCCAATTTGTGGAAATTCATGCGCTGTGATGTCGACTGTGCTTTCCCTGTTCGTCATGTGATAATTTCACTGTTTGACGAGGGTAGGTACTCTTGCTCATCCTCTAGGGGAGCTTTGTGCTGGCTGGATATCCAGTTGAGGCTGAGTATATGCGAAGCTTGATTGGTGTTTAGAAGGCGAGCTGTCTCTGAGTTGATGTTGGAGTTGAGTGTTTTTGTGAACGAGTTATATTATGGTTGACGTGTTGTTCGTCGCGGCGACCTTCACAGCGTGCTTCCTAGTGTTGGTTGCGCCTCCCAAGCTATTCCACCTTCTGTCAATCCTTTTCTACCTCCCTTTCCTCTATACAATCTGTGTTGAAGGAGTGGGAGTCCACGAATGTGAGGGTATGGCAAGCAGTCGAGGTTGCCCTGGGTAATAAGGTTTTTCCATCGTCGATATCTTTGTACACTCCTCGTTTGTGGCATGACACAAAAAGCATATGAAGCACAGGTTCCTTGGTAGCGTCACGTTTAATACTTGCTCGAGTTCGAGTATTCTCCCTCCTTGCCACCATCTCCCAAATACAAAATCATCGAGGTCGAAGTTGAAAGGGAATGTGGAACGGTTACACGCCACGAGGGCTGGCCGTTTGCTGGCACCTCCTCTAGATCCGTCTGGTGCCTTTTTCTGGTCTAGGGGTCATGTTGATTTACTTGTTGAGAGTAAATCCCCCTGCCACGAAGTCGAGTTGCTCTTCTCACTCGTGGGTCTTCTTTTTTATGATGGTAGCCGAACTATCCTCTGTGGCAAGGTAGTGAGGGCGAGGATAGACCGCCTCTACTAGCAGTTGTTTTTGCTAGGAGGGGAGCTTAGATTGTAAGATGGGTGGTAGAAGATGATATTCTGTCTACAGACAGCAGGCTTTTATACATTTTTGGCTAAGTAGGTGTGCTGTGCGTCCCTCATGGAAGCATACCTTCCTCCTCCTTCGGGAACTTGCCTTTCCCAGCTCCTGACACAGGTTTGACTTTGTCAAGCTTCCTCCTCCTGCCTTTCGACACATTTCTTTGCGTGTCAGAGCGTGTCTAGTGTTCTGTTTCGCGTCGCAGATGCCCTCGTCGCGTTCAGTTCGTGTTCAAAGTTGTGTTCTTTGTGCCCCTCACTTCCCGCTACTTGGTTTTTCGGGGCTTGTCCTAAACTTGCCCCCATGTGCTGACGTCCTGTTCTTCTCCTTCTGTCATCGAGGTTTCTCAGCTCTTCGAGTACCTGAAATGCCAGATGAGATCCATCCCAATCTGGCTGAGAGTCATGTCTTTCTTTCACGATGTGTCCTTTGACATGAGTTTCCCGATATGTGTAATAGCCAAGACGCGAGTTTGCCGAGACATGTATTAGCCAAGACGCAAATTAACCGAGACGCGAGTTAGCCGAGATGTGCATTAGCCGAGATGCACATCCCCGCCGTAGTGCGCGTTTAGGCACGTTCTCGCCTCGCCGCCTTACTAATAGTTTCGTGCTGGCCTTCTCGTCCACTGTGGCACTCGGTGCGCCCGAGAGGTGTGCGCATTACGGTTCCCCCCCCCCTCTTTAGCGCCTTCTCACCCGTTGTTCCTCAACGCTGCTGTATCTTGATCCCTCTGTACTTGCGTGGGATTTTCCTCAGCGCTGAATTTTTGACGTGTCGTTGTGCTTTGATACCGCCGCACCTCGACATTGCCACCCTTTGACGCCGCTGCTCTTTGAAGCCACCGCCCTTTGACGCCGCCACTCTTCAATGCTGCCACACCTCGATGCCACTGTGCTCGAGGTTGCTGCACTTGGATCACTGCACTCGAATCGTTGTCCTTGAATCACTGTGCTCGGTTTTTTCCCACGCATCCTTCGTCATTAGGTCTTCGGCACGCTTTTTCGAGCGATAAAACGAGGTGTGGACGCGTTGGTAGCCATGTCGTGTCTATATTTGAATTCTTGTCAAAGTTGTGAAGTTGTTGAAGTTGCGTCGAAGTTGTCAAGAGGTAGTTCCTGTTGCTTTGGATTTTGTGCTATTATTCTTTATCAGAGTGAAGGAGAGTCTTTATGTGCAGTGTTCATGGAATGCTGGTGTTATATGGAGTGTGATTCTTATTTGAGAGCCGAGCCAAGCGAGCCCTCACAGCGCCTTATAACTTTTATTCAATGCTTCTAACTTTCTGCCTACTCAGAATTTCAAAAGAGTGACAAGAAATGGTTGTGCAAAAACAGCGCGTTTCGACGTGATTCCAACACGTGATTCAACCACGCTATTGGCAGCGTCATGCAATGTAACGAAGAATTTACACAAAATTCACAAAAATAATTATGGACACTCAGGACATTTCAATCTACTCTCAGGATCACAAATTCTGTGTCCTAATTGACCTGGAGGGCTGAATGCAGGAGTTTCAGCTGTGTCTGGATTAGCTAAGATTAGCTAAGCTTAGGTAATAGCAGCGCACTATGATCGGGACCCCATGATAAACACAAGACTAGGTCAGCTTGGCTTCAAGTCTATGTGGACCTCACCTTCATATGTTTATATGGTTCCTCTCTGGATCACAGGTGCATGGCAGCACATCTGGGCCTTTCTTCACCATAATTCAAGTTCCTAGTACTGCTGTTGGATCAATAATATTGTGAATTTGTTGAACAAATGATTTATGGTTGCTGATGTCTCTGATATCTGTTCCTTTCTTGAATGTACTATCTAAAATCTGGCCTTTGCTTATCCTTGTGCAGCGAGATGATGGGAAAGCTCCTCTGAGTGGCATACTAGGTCTGGAGCTTCATCAAAAAAAGGTGAATTTCATCCTGGAATGGCCCAGGCTTGAGTTATTCGACTTGGTGTTGTTGAATTGATGGCTTGGTAGTGTTGAGTTGAACTGACAGTGAAGATTAATGTTCAACATCACTGATATCTGTAAGGATGTTGATCCACCCTTACTACATCTGACAGACACACCGACATCCCCACATCATTATTACCACTACCTTGCTTACTGCACTACCATTACCTATAATGCTGCCCTTACATTACTGTACCCTCCTATCACTCAGGGATGTGAGATCTCCCTTCTGTGATTGTCTGTCTCCTTCTGGTTCCATGTCCCTACTGCCCATGGACATCTTTCCATGACTCTCTTGTCATTGGACCTGACCACTGAACCTTTGGTCACCACTCCACACCTCTGACCTATATAGCTTATCACTGAAGCTTCAGTTGTGTCCACAGTCCTCTTCCTCTGCTGCTGATATCTCCTATGGTCATCTTCTATCTGATATTCCATCATGGCCATTCCCTCTACTCTGATCCTCTGCATCATTGGCATGATCCCCTCCATTCTGATCCTCTGCATCACCAGCATGATCCCTCTACTCTGACCCTCTGCATCACCAGCATGGTCCTTCCTTATGATCCTCTGCATCACTGGCATGGTCCTTCCTTATGATCCTCTGCATCACCAGCATGGTCCTTCCTTATGATCCTCTGCATCACTGGCATGATCCTTCCTTATGATTCTCTGCATCACCGGCATGATCCTTCCTTATGGTCCTCTGCATCACCGGCATGATCCTTCCTTATGATCCTCTGCATCACCGGCATGATCCCCTTATTCCATCCTCTGCATTACTGGCATGATCAACTTCCCATCTCCCTATACAATGATGGCAACATTGGCATAGTCCCTGTCTCTGGCCTAGCAAACCATTGACTTCTTCCTCTACTGCCTCCCTGTACTGATGACAACATTGGCTCAGTCTCTGTCTTTGGATTAGCATCCAAATGACATCCTTTTGTACTGCCTTTCAACTGCGGTCCACATACCTCACCTTCCTCTTCTGTCCATACCCACTGGAGTTGATCTTCCCATCCTCCTTTTGTGTCATTGCATGGTTATCACCGGACCACTGCTTTACTGACTGCCTTTGGTTTTCCAACACACTGTTGTTCTAGGCCTGGCCTCTTGGAGTTGCATTGATCCTCCAGAATCATCCTCCTTGCTACGTGTCGTCTGATTCCTCCCTTCTGTGCTGTCAGCCATGTACACATCTCACTGCCTCTACATGTGCTCTCTGCGACTGCATGCATGTGTCTCTCATATCACCTCCACATTGCTCCTGGTGTAACTTGTTCCATACTGCACCACCACTGGACCTTACTCTCCCAGGTATCATCACCACCACCAGACTCCACCCTTTCATCATGGTACTGTTGTTCTTGCCAGACCCTGCCTGCCTTGGTATGGTCATCCTCAGGTTGTCCTCTGTCCTCCCATGATATGACTTCCACCCCTCGACTTCATTCCATCTATGTTGTCACCCTGCAGTTTACACAACTGCCTGTTCATCATGCTGCCGCCTCCTCTGCTTTGATGATTGATTTCATCCATTCTAGGAGGATTCAAATTTTTCAAAGTGGGGAAGGGTGTAAGGCTGTTGCTCCAACCTTACTACATTCCTCTGCACTGTCCAACCTCTCCCTTCCAGGATTGGTTCTAGCCTTTACCATCCAACTTGTACTGCCATTGTTCTGTGCTATCTGCACTATACAATTGCTATCCATGCTGACCTCATCATATTTTCCTTATCATTGACTCACCCAGATCCCCTCCTCAATGATCACTTATACCACCCTACTTTATATTGCCATTGTTGAATCATTATCCTTATATCTTACATTCTGATGTATGTCTGTGGCACATTCTGACTTGTATCTTATGTTACGTTCTATTCCTGTACATATCTGACTGCACATTGATTGTGACTGTCCTGTAGTTACAGATCTCCTCTTCTTGGTCTTGACCACCATGTATCCCTTCTATAGTGGCCCCTCTGGAATGACCACACTATTGTTCTGTCATTCTTGGCTACTCTTAGTTTTGTCTGGCCAACTGCTCTAGTGTTGACTGCCTCCACAATATGGCAGCCTTCCAATATCTCCAAACACCAAAATTCAAATCCATTCCTTCTTGTGATTCTGGAGATTGTCGGATGTTGTATATCTTCAAACATACATTGTACCACTGTACATATGTCACACCAGTGGCAAGAACAAGGACAGGAACAGAAACAGCAGCAGTGCCGGTGGCAGCAGCCATGCAGTGCAGTGAATTGAGACAGAATATATATTTTGGGTGATTCTATTTGGCACCCTGGATGCTTCAACCTGAAACGTATGCCCCCGGGGGGAGTTGCAGGGGTAATTATGCCCCCAGTAAATGAATCTTGAAACAGATCTTGAATTTGACTTGATGTCTTGCTTGACACCAAACATGTAGCATCCTCATCCAATGGCCTGATTTGGGAATTTTTGAACCTGCCTGTTCAGAATAGTTAGCTGAAACACTGCATCATTGGATAGATGCCCAAGAATCTTTACATGCCCCAATTGCTTTTGAAAAAAAAAGTGACCTCAAAGTTAATAAGATGAAGTATCACAATCAAATTTGGATATGCCAACATTTCTTGCTCAATTACATGGCATTATTCTCAGAAGCAAACTCATTTCAACACTTGCTTATGTGCTACCTGAAGACGTGAGTCGTGGTTATCTTTCTGTCAGACAATTGGCTGGAACAACAGCAAAAATGAGAAAATTACATAAATCCACTCTTTGCTGATACACCTGCCATACCAGGGGCTCTATGACATCAATGGTGCCCCTTGTAAAGTTGGAGGAGGTGTCGCTTACATAACTGGCACCTGGGGAGCCAAATAGAATTTTCTATACATTCATAGTATTCTCTAGTTTTAGGTAAGTTTTAAGTTTGACTTAGTCACATAACCCTGCCCTAGTCAAGTTGGGAATAAAAAAAAAACATTGGATAAATCCAGCAGAGTGTATCTTACAACTGTTTGCAAAAGTAATGACACCTCATCAATTTGTAAACAAAGAGAACAATAAATACTTCCTCTCTTGGCCTGCTCACTGTGCACTCATTTCCTCACCAAATTGGATGATTCTGGGTGTGTTTGAAAGCAATTTGAAGCTGCTCTCATCCTGGTGTGATCATAGCTTCTATCCACCAGTTTCAATTTTTGACCTTATCTTGTCTGTGCTCCCTTGTCTTTGCTCTGTTCCTTGTGAAGTCCACTCAATATAAACAACTTTCATCTCTTTGAATCCATGATTCCATATAGGTGGCCATGGGCAAAGGCAATGGTATTCAAGGCAACCAGCAAACAGAAAAAAAGACATGCACACCAGATAAAACCTCATGTGAAAAGCAGTAGACATTGAGACAGCATGCACAATCAGACTTCTTCCCACATCACACACCCACTTCACCTGCATTTGCAGCATAGCATTATATGGTGATCACATTGCCTCAAATCAGGATGAGACGATGTGTGCCTGATCTGCGCAGTGGATGTGAATAGATGTTGATGGGATGTTTTCTGCAATGCTAAATGGTCGAGAACAAGGAAGGAACTGATCGCTGCAGAGCTCAGAGGGGCGGGTGCACAAGCTCAGCAGCCTGGTAATGCCATGACAATGCACTCATGAGCTGTGGGGCATGTGAATCCAAGATCAGGAAGTGCTGCCACAATAGTGTGAACACTTGTCTATGCACACTCCACATAAACAGTTCCCACCTATTGGTACACCACAAGACCGTCTTGACTCCAGTATGATATCAGCAGCTGAGATCATTTTGTTCTCATTCTGACAGCTTGGTGATCTCAAGTTTCAGAGCTCATTCTGACCTCAGAGTCAGATCAAAATGAGATCTACAGAGATCTCTGTCCTGGCTCACTGCTTGAGTTCAAATTGGATAATGTATGTACTTGAGTTGTCAGAGAAGGAAGATGACACATGTGCTATAAAGAAGAGAAAATTTATAATATGTGCATCATACTTACAATTTCATCAGGAAAACATCTTTTTGTATGGCATGGTCTGGTGTAGTATGGCACCCCTGGTGCCAGACCACCAGCTTTTCCAGAACTTTCACCAGAATCAGCACCTAGTGGAATTTTTAATATTGCAACCAGATGTCTTGAATCAATTATGTTTGGCTCTGAGGATCTAATATGGATAATTCTATTTGGCAACCTGGCTTCTTTGGCAACCTCATACTTTCTGAAGGGGTTGCCAAATAAGACCAGCAACCCCCACTCCTTACATTTGCCTTCATCTGTATTTCATGTATTTAACAGCCCACTGGTATTCTGAAGAAATCCCTGACTGTGTTGTGAATAATTATCTGTCATTGTAGTTTACAAGTGCACCAGACATGGGACAAATACTAAGAGGCAAAGAAGCCTTGTTTTCCTCAGAAGTATTTCTTCAACTCCCATTGTATTATTTATTCAACAGCCTGCAGGCATTCCAACAAAGTCTTTGACCTGAGTTACGAATAAATGAGTAAATGTCTGTCAACAAAGTAGGATAATGAGAAGGGACATACCACATAGATGCAACTTTCAAACATGCCAAAGGCCAATGAGGGTGGCCTGACCATTTGAAGAATCAGGTTACCTGCAATTAAACAAGAGACAAAGCATTCACATGAGATGTATTGATGTCATTGTTAATTTACAGTTGACATGTGGTGGTGTATACAAGTTCTGTGTCACACTTCGAGAACATCCGGTAACTCCTATCATTCCATTTGACATTCACAATCATCGCAGTATATCACAGCACATAAGAGACTGTTTGGATACCATTTCCTGTTTCCATTTGCCTAATATAGTAATCATGGGAATATTCCAATGCAAAGTGTGAGCAAGTGTGACAGCAAATTTTGCCCGTGTTTGCGTCGTGTCTCGAAATGCCTCCTCCAACGCTGCGCTCCCTTCAGCTGCAGTTGGTTCTAGCTGCCAGATACTTCTGGCATATGATCCATATTGCCATGCTTCTCTATGCTTCACCTTTATACTGGAAACAGGCCTACCATACATCAGCTTTGAGCGGACAAGCCTGGGTCCAAGAACTAATTGTCGGCCATCCTGATTGTATAAAATGCAAGCTGGGCATGAGGTTGCACATCTTCATTGCATTACTGGCCCAGCTTCAAGGGATATCAGGATTGATGGATTCAAGACATGTCACTTTGGAAGAACAGGTCGTGATCTTCCTTTATACCTGTGTCACTGGCCTGTCTATTCGTCATGTCGGGGAACACTTTCAACAGTCTAACGAGACCATTTCAAAGTAAATATCTCCATTTATGTCACTGTATGATTTTTATCATGAAAGTACAGATACTTCCGCTGTGTTCTCATCGCTATTTCATCAGCTCCATTCTACTCTCGATATGTTCACCTCCCATCTGCAAATGACCCCATTCCTGAGTCCATTCACTCCAGTCCCAAATTCTTTCTGTTCTTCCAAGATGCAATTGGCTCAATGGACGGCACGCATATCAATTGTGCACCATCGGCTGCTGACAGACAGGCATCATGCAATTGTGAAGGTGGTGTATCTATGAACTGTCTTGCCTGTTGCACACAAGACATGTTATTTTCCTACGTACTCAGTGGGTGGGAGGGGTCAGCTGCTGATGCTATGCTATTCCTGGATGCCCGAGTGCATGATCTGACTGTGCCCAATGGAAAATACTACCTTGCGGATGCTGGATTTGGCAGCTGTGATGCTGCGCTTTTTCCATATAGAGGCGAGCGATACCACTTGGCTGAGACTGGCCAAGCAGGTCTTACGTACGTCTCTTTCACCAGGGTTGACAAGATATTAATTAGCAATAGGCCTGCAAACCCTCGAGAGCTATTCAATTTGCGCCATGCTCAACTTCGGAATGTAGTCGAGTGAATCTTCGGTGTTGTCAAGGGTTGATGGGCTATTCTTACCCGACCATCTGAGTACAACATGGACATACAGGCTTGTGTTCTGCCAGCCTTGGCAGCCCTCCACAATTTCATTCTCAGGCACAACTCGGAGGAATGGGAAGATATTCTCGACATGGAGGTTGAGGATCTTCCTCCTGGGGCACATGGTGAAGAAACAGATTTTGGTGTTCTTGCAGGCGGTGCTACCACACTGCAGGAAAAAGCCTGATCAGAGGCAAGGTGAGATGCAATTGCAGCTGATAAGTGGCGGAGTTACCAAGCCTATCTGTGTGAGCTAGATGGACAACTGCCCATTCCACGAACCCAATGTCAGTAAATTTGTTATTGAAGTAATTACTGTTGAATTAATTACACTGTGAGTACAAATAAGTGTTAAACTAATTACTGCAGTAGAGTAGAGATATTAAATGGCAAAACTACCAAGAGACAATGCCAAATACTTCGGGTGGAATGCATAAACTCTAGCTGCACGCAACTCATCAAGGATCCATACAATTCACATCTCCTCTTCATTGTAGACTCCATTGTATTCATCGACTTTGTGAATGTCACGTAAAATGCGAATGAGTGCAGTCCGTTTCCAAAGCTCCCAGCCACCTCTCCTCCCGAGCATGTGCAATGGCGGTACTGTGACGCTGAGGGCTGGGTTGGAACAATGGAACTGAAGGGATAGGATTTGAAGGAGTTGAAGTCGGAGGAGTCAAGGACGATGCTGTAGAAGTTGAAGGAGTGGATGAATTCGAGCCGGCCACAAATATGTCATGAATGCTGCCCATAATTTCATTGAATTCGGATGCTGTTCTGTTGAGATCAACAAGGCCTTGTGCGCCAGCACTAAGGCATGGTTTTTTGCAGTATACAACCAACTGAGCGGCTGGATGCTTCTGAGCTTGCACAGATGGTGTGGGAGAGGAAGACTGAAATTATTCAGAGTTAGAACTTCCATTAATAAAATAGTACACTGGAAACGTACACCAGTTTCATCGTCATTGTCAGCGGTACTACCAACACCATCAGTGTCAGCGTCATCACTGCCAGTGCCATCACCTCCGCAGCTGTCGTCCTTCTCTCTGGAACCTTGCTCCAGTGCCCCGAGATCCCATTCTGGGCTCAATGAGCGCTTGGCTGCGGGTGCAGCAGCCCTGGCATGAAATACATTGCCCCCTTTTTGCTTTGGTAGGCATCAAGGGTGCAAGGAGATCATAAAACGGCCAGCCCTTATTGCAAAAATGAGCAGCCTTTGGGTTCACAGCAACCCATGCATCCCAGGCGCCCTGTGATGCTGGGCTGATATTGGCACCATGCTCGTCGCTCCAGGAGAAGTCTGATACTCCTTTGATGTGGTCAACAAAGGCCCAGTCCCGCTGAAGCTAGATAGTGCTCAGAACGTGTGAAAAGAAGCTATTTGAAAGCGACACACAGCACGATACTTCTGCTTGCAAGATTTGCCTGTCTTTGGCCCACCCTTGGTCCTAGTCAGGTTCACATGGGTTGCAGCACTACGAAATGTAGCAGCCTTGAAATTGCCACCATCACCAGCTGCTCCTTTATGCTCAATGAGGAACTCAATCAGCTTCTTCTCGTCAGGCTGAAGCCATGTAGCAGAACCGGAATCGGGCAGATCAGGCAGCACGGGCAGCCCAGTGTTCTCCGAAGTGTCCGTGGGTTCTTCTCGTGTAGATTCAGATGGCATTCACAGGAAATAGGCACATTGATGCGATGCGGAATGAATTGAATGAAAAAAAGACGTGTCAAGTCACAAGTGTCACATTGATTGATTTCACATGACTACTATATTAGGCAGATGGAAACAGGAAACGGTATCCAAACAGTCTCTAAGCAAATGTTGCTGTCTGCAGGATTTGTGCATGTGGGGGGCTGCCAAATAGAAAGTTCTAATTGGCAACCCCTAAACAACCTGAAACATGCTGGCAGCCAGGTGATCAAATAGAATTATCCATCTAATATCCCAAGAAACAATTCAAACCATGACTCACCAGTATAGTAGGATAATTCTATTTGGCACCCCAGTTTCCAGTGGAAACCCCTTGACTATCAAATGAATTATGTGGGAACCCGGCTTCCACAGGAAACCCTACATTCTTGGCACTGGCAAGCAGCTCGGTGATGTTCCCACAGTTCAGCACCAGTGATGTCCAGGAGTGCATACTTTATTCTGCTCTATGCCTTGTCGTCATCTGGTGAGCAAATTTATATTTGCGGCCTAAAGCGAGGACCGTGCTGAGCAAGAGAAGCGACAGGTGACTGCGCGACTTCAGCTGGCAGCAGACACGGACCAAACACTACACGAGGACTTGTAAACTAAGGACGAGGACAAAAAAAAAACCAAAAGAGAGAAACAAGGCAGAGGGATGGTGGGTGGGTGCGAAGGAAAAGCAGCTGCAGGGACTGCGAGCATGCTGTGAGGTGAGTGTGGAGGAAGAGAGACGCAGCATGTACCTGCGAGCATGCTGTGAGGTGAGTGTGGAGGAAGAGAGACAAAGAGGCTGTGCCGCGCGAGCGCGACAAAGCCATCACGGCACGTGAGGGCGCCTCCTCCTTGCATAGACCCTGTTTGACTGCGTCAAACACTTCTTCTATGCCTTGTCGTCATCTGGTGAGCAAATTTATATTTGCGGCCTAAAGCGAGGACCGTGCTGAGCAAGAGAAGCGACAGGTGACTGCGCGACTTCAGCTGGCAGCAGACACGGACCAGACCAAGACAGCCACGGAGGCCCAGAGGGCCGAGAGGGGCGAGCCGAGGAAGCGGCCACAGAAACAGGTGCTCAGAAGAACGATGACGGGCGAGGGTTGTTGCTATCGAGCAGGGAGTCAGACAGTGAAAGAAGGATTGGAGATGGGGTGTGGGGAAGGTAGGGTGCAAGCTCAAACATGTGGGTGAATTGGAAACGTGAGGCGGCATCAGCGATGGTGTTGTCATGAGTGGAAATCCAGGACGACTCAAAGGTGAAGTCGAGACGACATGCAAGCCCCACAAATTGGCGTACAAGAGTCATGGTTGGTGGAGATCGAATGGACAGGTTGCGGATAGCAGCATCGACACCCTGGTTATCAGTGTGGAAAACAATATGTTTGCCAGAGAAACAAGGTCCCCAGCGAAGTATGGCTTGGATGATCGCATAGAACTCCTTGAATAGAATATCACGGAGCTTGTAACGAGTTGGGATGCGTGTCGAAAACCAATGTGAGTCAAAGATTCCACCAGCACCCTTCGATCCACTGGCATCAGTGTAAATATGGAGAGTTTCACGGGTTGGGGAGATGAGGAGAATGCCGTTCCAAGCAGGTGAGAACATTGCCCACCATTCAATGTCACGGCGGACAGCACGGGGAATTCGACGACGGGCAAAGGGTGTCCGGAAAGATGACGAGAAATCGAACATTGATCGCAGAAAAGCACGGGAGTAAGGGATGACCTGAGAGCAAAATTGTAGGTATCCTGTGAGCTCCGAAAGCTCACGCTGAGTGCAATGTGACTTTGAACGCCAAGTTGCCAGCAGGGTTTGCAGGAATGTGAGCTTCTCCAGTGGAAGACGAGCCTCCATTCGAAGCGAATCAAGAGTGATCCCGAGGAATTCAAGGACATATGTCGGACCGACCACTTTTGAGTCCTGAAAGTTCAAGCCCAGAGTGCGTGCAAGCGCCCGAACCCAGGCTAGAGCAGCCTGAACCAAATCAGGATTGGTATTGGGGGGGAACATTTTGAGGAAGTCGTCGAGATAGTGCTGTATTCGGGCAGGAATGTGGTGCTGGAGGATCCAATGGAGAGCCTCAGCGAAAAGGTTGAAAATGTAAGGTGCAGAACGCAACCCAAACATGAGGAAGAGTTCATAGAAGAACTGTCCACCCCACTCATATCCCAGCAACGGCCAATCAGCAGGGCGGATGGGAATGTGGCGGAAAGCCTGCTCCAGGTCAAGTTTGATCATCAGAGAACCGGGGCCAGATGCGACCAGGTCAGCGACGGCCCGGTCAAACATCTCGTAGGTGATCGAGGCCTCCGAGTCTGGGATACCATTGTTCACTGAAGTTCCACGAGGCCAAGACAGATGGTGAATTTGGCGAAGCTTGCCTGAGTGTTTCCGTATGGCCACTCCCAGAGGAGATGAACGGAAATGAGGGAATGGAGGGGCAGGGAAGGGACCACGTATACGGCCTTTCGCAAGCTGTGATTGAATTGCATCACCCACAGCATCAGGGTACTGCAATGCAGAGGGAAGGTTGCAGCTGTGCTGTGAAATGCTGCGGTCACCAGTGAAGCCAATATTCGCACCATGATCAATGATGTGCAGAATGCTGGAGACAAAGGCGGGATCGGGGTAGTCACGCAAGAAGAAAGCCCAGGCGTCCCGATTAAGTGATGAGGTCACGGAGGGCAGATCAGCGGAGTTTTCCGGTGCAAGATTAATACGAGGGTCTGTGTTAGGACGAGATGGAGGATAGAATTGTGGAGGGAAGAGATCCTCGAAAGGAAGGCAGAAAGGATGGGAAAGATCGAGCACCTCGGAAAGAGACACTGACTGTGCCACAAAAGTGGTGGGCTGAAAAGGAGTGTCCAAGCAGGACAGACCAGAGGACACGCGTCCTAAAGGTGCCGTAGACTCGACGGAGAGGAGCGATGGCTCGGCGATAGGCTGAGATGCACAAAAATCACCACTTGCAACCAAATGGCTGGCTGGGGGTGCACTCGGAGAAGTTTGCGCAACGGACTCGGTCAAATGATCGAGGAGCGGTGAAACACCAAGCTCGGCGCCAGTAGAAGGACTGGAAGAGTGGCTCCGTACCCTTGAGTAACGCTTTGAGCGGACACGTGAGCGGCCGAGAAATCGGCGGGAAAAGGGCCGCCGATAGACTGGGGCAGGATCCGGGATGAAAAGCTTTGAGCGCTGACGGTAGCCAGGGACTCTCTGCACAAAGGGAGAGCCAGGAGATGACCAGGTAGACCAGTGTGATGACAACGGCCGAGGCATGTTGCAAAGTGGCAAATGAGTGGCTCAAAGGTGTGACCTGGGGTCCACTCTTCCTATGAAGACCTGCGAAGGAAAAGCAGCTGCAGGGACTGCGAGCATGCTGTGAGGTGAGTGTGGAGGAAGAGAGACGCAGCATGTACCTGCGAGCATGCTGTGAGGTGA
The DNA here is from genome assembly GCA_014462675.1 of Mycena sanguinolenta. Taxonomy (NCBI): domain Eukaryota; kingdom Fungi; phylum Basidiomycota; class Agaricomycetes; order Agaricales; family Mycenaceae; genus Mycena; species Mycena sanguinolenta. The sequence continues at coordinate 7,935,975 of JACAZH010000004.1, read as the reverse complement.
GTGTGGAGGAAGAGAGACAAAGAGGCTGTGCCGCGCGAGCGCGACAAAGCCATCACGGCACGTGAGGGCGCCTCCTCCTTGCATAGACCCTGTTTGACTGCGTCAAACACTTCTAGTGTACAATCAACTTGAAGTATTTGCCCATTTTATCTGACTATTACCAGCTGTGGTCTAGGTCTTAACATGAGGGGGCAGTTGGTTCTATTCAAAAGGACAAGTTGGTTTTACAGAATCAGCAGTGCTAATCAGTTTAAATGGGAGATTAATTGACAGGCAGCTGGAATGAAGGGGAGGGGGGTGAGGGGCAGTACCTGTAGCCCAAGTAAGACACTGAATAATGTCAGACATAGCGAGCAGTGGCCTCATAAGTATTCCAATGGGGCGGAGTGAAGGCAAATAGCTAGGGAGGAGAAATTCATATCATGCATTCGAGATAATGGTATAGAAGTCACAAACAAAAGGATTGAGTGGTGGATGTACAACAACAATCTGAGCAGCTATTGTGGCTGTGTGCCTCACAGCCCCAATTCTCATGGTGAGCTTTCCCATCACCTGTCAGATGGGAAAGTTCACATCACTGATTTTTACAGAGGGGGATTGTTCAATGCAAAGTGGTTGAGGCCTGTATGAATCTCAAAGAGCACTTTTTTGACTTGGCACAAATTAAGTTCCAAGAATGCCTTCATTGTCCTGATGCTGATGTTAAATCTCTATGTTTGGAATACCTTGCGAACATCATGGCCTGGCCAAACACTGGAGGGCAATCTAGATGGCCTGTCATATACTTGTGTTTTGCATGCAGATTCCAAGATAAATTAGCACTTCACAAAGCTCTTCTCTTTGTTGGAGATGTATTTATTATAGATGAGGATGAAGACACAGCAATTGCTCTCTACACAGTAGCTCTTGAAGGATTTACATACATGGAAGTGCATCAAAGCCAGGCACAGTGTATGCTACATCTTGGAGATCTTGCATACAAACATGGAGATACCACTGCTGCAGTTGCCCACTGGGAGACAGCTCGACCACTATTTGAACAGTCATCACAGGCCCAAGATGTAGCCCAAATTGACTCCAAGCTTGCTGCTGTAGAAAAGGTCTGCAAGGAAGCACTTGTAACACTTGCAAGTTTCGAGGCACCCACCCAGTCATTGCATGAAATTTCTACTGCTTCTTCACAGGCTGCTCTTGAATAAAACCCCTTTCTTACCTTTTTGTGTTGTGTCAGATTTGTGTTCCATTGTTACATTTAGCTAAGTAGTATTTATTGCCGAACTGTGAGGTTTGGCTCCTTACATGAATGTTTCTTCCACACCCTAATGCGGTAGTGCTGTGCTATGGTGTTTGTGTTTGTGTTGGATGGCACAGCCTTTCAAGGTCTTACACAACAAGTTTTTTCCACACCCAAATGCGGTAGTGCTGTGCTCAAGTGTTTGTGATTGTGTTGGATGGCACGACAAGTTTCTTCCACACCCAAATGCGGTCGTGCTGTGCTCTGGTGTTTGTAATTGTGTTGTTTATGGGTCATACACGACATCTTTTCTTTCGGCCTCGGCGCTGTAACCTGGTGTGATTCCCTCTCTGTTTCTGGCCGATGGCTCTATTCTTTCTTACCTTACTTGTGCCAATGAATTGCTCATGTTGATTGTCGGCTATCTACCTACTACGGTCTCTCCTCCCATCTCTTGTCCTTCTGCCTTGTAGCTCACTTCCACGGCTGTCGCTTTTTTTGGGGGCTCTGCCTTCCTTGCTCTTTTGAATATGAATGTCATCTTTAGGATTGTTGCTCTCCTTCCCTTACCACTTCGAATATGTCTGTTGGATATCTCGAATATCGAGCTCACACACAGAGTGTGGCACTCCAGCCAGTGTTGTGGAAGTCACTGACTAGTCAGTGACTAGTCGCAAGGTCACTATAGTCAGGTCAGTTAGGTCACCGAAGTGACCTGACTTTCTGACCTGTCAACTGTGGGTGACGGGATAAAGCCAGTCAAACTAACCGAGACATGGGAGTCTCCTGGTCACCAGCAACGCACTGGCCACAGCTGGTTGACAGGTCAGGTCACTTGCCCGAACTAACGACTAGTCACTGACTAGTCAGTGACTTGCAAAAATGACTAGTCAGTTTAGGTCACTGACCCAACAACACTGGCTCCAGCTCCTCTGTCCTGTCAAGTTCTTTTCTGAGCTCTTCCGATATGTGGTTTTGTATAATACTCAGCCTAAATGGATGGAGAATGCACAGTCCCTTTAGCGACTTTACTCTTGACAGCATACTTTGTACAGTGCTTCTGGTAAGAGATTGCTTAGCTGGCCTAGCTGAATTGTCCCAACAACCCTGAACTGGTTGGTGTTGATATGCTGCCTAAATAGGAACTACCAATGGGTACCATCATCACACTGTTTGAAGTCTGTTTGTTGTAAAAATCCAACTATAGATCATGTGGAACTCTCACCAGCCAATCAGAGCATGTACTTATCTCGAGACAAACATGGGACAAACATCAATCGTCCTTTCATCATTGCTGCTCTCGCTGTTGCACCGTGTCTTCGCTGCCTGCAGCCTATTGTCCACCTTGACATTCATGTACTTATCACCACTCTTTGCACTACTGTTCTAGCATCAAATGCACCTCTTGAATCCTCACCACTTGAATCCTCAGCACCTGCACTACTTGCACTTCTTGCACTCCTTTCAAACCAATCCTCTGATGCATTTTGGAGATTCAGGATCTTCTTTCATGACCTATCCTGGCTCCCTCAGCGCACTTCTCACATCAAGCACGCGAGCGAGCCAATGCTGTGCAGCATTATACATCAATATTCAGTCCTCACCACTACGGTCCTGCCAACAGGAGCCATTGCACCGCAAGCAAGTATATGTAAAATTCAATCCCAATGATTCACTAATTCTCTGGCCATTAAATTTACTCACACTTCTATCGGTTTTCTTGAGGCCAGAAAGACATCAAGAATGGGAGCTCAGGAAAATCATGAACACACATCTATCAGATTCAATTTTTCATCATTGCACAGGAGATGGGAACTTTAAACTCAAAGACAAGAGATAATATTGAGAACTGAAGCCAGACACCCCGGACAAGAGGAGTCAACCGAAGGTTAGCAACGAGTGTCCTCCTGAAGTGTCCTCAAACTTCAATTGCAATAATTTCATTATTGCGAGTAGCCCGAGTGCAACATAAAGCAGGAAATCCAAGACACGAGGAGTCAACCAAAAGTTGGCAACAAGTGTCTCCAGGAATATCCTCGAATTTCAGAGACAACAATGAAATTATTGTCACTGGGACACTCAAGTACAACTAAGGCACGACACTAAGATGACAGGTGTCCTCAAAGTTCAAAGGGATCCTCAATATTATCATGGATGAGAGGACATAAATCTTGATTCTGCAGCTGTCTGATTCAAAATATTCCTGTAGTGTAGCATGGGTTTCTGCTAGTAGTATTCATTATAGTATTTGTGGTCATAGTCATATTTGCTGCACTACAGCTGCCCAATGCTGTCAGCATTGGGCAGCTGCTCTTGTTGGAGGCCAGCTACAATGAGTCTGCCCTACCCATGCTCCTGTTACGTCTGCATTGGCATCTGAAATCTCAATGTCCTTGCTACTTTGATTGCTGGGGTTCAAGTGTGCCACATGATCTTCCTGTCCTCATCAGGAAAAAACCTCCTTTACTAATTTACCACTAATTTGTTTGTCGATTTTAGATTAGGCTAATCTCAAGTAAAGCGGCAAGATTAGCTCGATTGCCGATTATTATCTTTTGATCGAGCGAATGTAGCTTGTTTCTTGACTGGACCAGGTCAGATTACTTCTGGGAGGCATGCGTGTTGGCATGGGTTGCATCAGAAAGCTCGCTGTGCCTGAGAAAAATATGAGGACTTCAAATATTCTCCAAGTCCGTTGCCGAAACACCGGCCCTAAGTTGAGCACAGCCGGCGCTTGCGTGTTAAGCGCACACGTGAGATCAAAAAGGTGGTTGGTGTTTCAAAGTGACACCGACACGTCAAACCTCTTCTCTCTTCCTCCCACCACCTCCCTTGCCGCCTTCCACTCTACCCGTTGGCCAGTGCGCCCCCTTCATCCGCGCTGCCCCCCAAACCGAGCCGGTAAGTCCCATGAGCCCTCGGACCACTTACTTCGCTAAACGAAAGTCAGCGAGCACGGTACATGCGCATTGAGTTTGGAGCCCACCAACGAGACATGGTATGTACCCTCTGTGCTTACAACCTTTTTACTTATTGTTCTGAAAGCTCCTGCCTTCCGTGCCTGCGCAGCCAAACATGCTAACCCTAATGGCCGTCACGTAGCGTATGGCCGTGCCGTCGCCGTCCACGACTCTGGTCGCGGATCTGCACGCGATTGTTGTCGCGCACGCTTGCGCGCCAAGCCCGAATCACCGTCTACCGGATCAACGAACAAGTGTCAACGAATACCTTGTCAAAATTCGGCATTTCCCGCTCTGTACAACACCAGCTCTCACCCACTCCGTACCCACCGACGCCCGGGCATTTGACATCCAATATTCAGTGCGGAACCTGTTTCTCTTGATTACTACTTCATTACCTGATTCATTTCCCTTTTGTTTCACTCCAATATCACCGTATTTCTCATCGTTTTGGTTAAATTTCGATCTTTTTCTATTGTTCCTCTATTGTCTCCTTAAACTCTTGGCCCCTGCGTCTCTAGCTTCTGATACCTGTTTTTGTGAAGTTTTACTGTACCTTTCTCCATTTACACACCCCCTCAACCGTGTATAAAATACTTACATTTGTTTCAATGCAAACTGGTTATTCCCCACAGTACAGCGCTACGTTTTAGCTTCAACCTTCGCCTTCGCCGTCGCTCTCGCACTCGCATCGTCTAGTTATCGCCCTCCGCTCATCGTCCACGTCTACGCCCATCGTCCTCCGCTCGCATTCCACTTCCGAACCTCACAGCCACACGGTTACCAGTCACGGAACCGTTGCTGTTGAAACCCTCGCATTTTTATCTCCTCCACCTTTCTGGCGTCGCTCACCTCTTGTATGTAGTTTGCTCGCGCTTGAACGGTCGGCAGGGTGTGTCATTTTGGAGCCCACCGCGAGGGGCTTTCGACCATAGCTTCTGGTTCCTCTCGTAACCAGCGGCCGAACTCAGCATCCGCCCAACGCCGTAATCTTCGTCTCGAATTTATCACTGCTTTCCAGAATCCGTCGAATCTCCTCGACACCACCCCATATTCTCCCTCTTCAGACGATTTACTCGTCCCAGTTCCCTTGAACCTTGCACATCACAATAATCTTTCCCCTCATTCACCGAGTTCACCAACACTAGCGTGGCTTTTTAACAATCCCCCAACACCTTTACTGTCCCCGCCCCACCAGAATCTCGTTCCAATGGCTAATGCCCCTCCACCGACCCCAATGCCCGCCCGTGGCGACCGTAACGCTCCACAGTTCGATTCCACCAAGCCCCACGAACTCCGGCGCTATTTCACGGACCTGGAATATTTATTGGGCCGTGCTGCTGTCACTGACGAAACCGAGATGAAGAAACACGCCACCAGATTCCTCTCAGTCGAAGATCAGGAGATCTGGGAGGGTTTACCCAGTTTCAAAGACGCACAAAAGTCCTTTGCTGATTTTAAAGCTGCTGTATTGAAGCTTTATTCAGGAAACGACGAGGACCGCCGTTTCGAGCTCAATGATCTCGACTCCCTCGTGGGACAATATTCCCGTGTGGGTATCCTCTCACTTGACGACCTCAAAACATTTTATCGACAATTCCTGCGCATCACGACCTACCTCATCGAGAAAAAGCGCCTCTCCGAAGCAGAACAGAGCCGCTCGTTTCTCCGTGCGATGCAGCCGTCCACTCTCGCTGCAGATATTCGCCTTCATCTCAAAGTAAACCACCCAAAAGCGCATCCAGCCGATCCACTTCCTGTTGCCGACTTGTACGAGGCAGCTGAGTACGCACTCGCTGGCTCGGGCAGCTCACTCGCACTCGATATCTCCACTGCACCAGCTATCATTCCCACACCCACAGCCGTTGAAATTAAGCCCGATCCAGGCATTGCAGCCTTACTCGGCACTATGACCAAGCTTATCGAGGTACTGGCGACACAGAATTCATCGAGCAGTCAGTCTAGTGGTAACGGCGGCGCTCCGAAGCGTAATCGGCCCGATGGTTGCGGGTATTGCAGCAGTCTCGATCATTATATTAACGATTGCGAGCAGGTTTTGGCAGATATTAAAGATGGTTTGGTTCGGCGCAATACAGACAATCGAGTCGTTCTGCCCAGCGGTGCTTTCGTCCCGAAAGTCATCACCGGCAAGGACCTCCGTGCACGGGTAGTAAAGTGGCACGAACAGAACCCCGGCCAGCGCGCTACAGCACAACTATTAGTTGGTGTTGATTCGTCTGGCACCGTCCCTCCTTCGTCCTCCACTACAGCTCGTACCTTCATCCTCTCCGATGAGGAACGTATGCAGACGCTGATGGCCGAGTTAAATGCTCTACGCACCCGTGCACAAGCGAAACGTGCCCTCGAGAGTCAAAATGCAGACGATGCACCTGATCACACAATTACACCTCCAACTTCAGCTCCAGCCGCACCAATCCCCACTCCCACTTCCGCACCCGCCGCCTCCACAGTACCGGCTGCTCCAGCAGCTCAGAGCACTGCAAACGGACCTCAACACCCATTTTCCAAAGCTCGAGATGCCGCCTATGCTCCGCCAAAGGATAGGAACCTTGGCATTCCGGATAAGTCTGCCCCTGCTTATCGCAGCACCGCCCCAATTTATAACGAGAAGGACGCCGCAGACGTTTTCGAATCGTCCATGAATGCGCAGGTGACTCTTACCCAGCGCCAGCTTTTGTCTATCGCTCCCGAGGTGCGCTCTCTGACGCGGGAAGCCACTACTTCGCGTAGAGTGCCCCCGAAGGATAATAAAAATCCTGCCGGATCGGCCTCGAAATCTGTTCATTTCAACGACGATCCCCTTCCATTTATGAACTCCTTTGAGCACAGCGACACGCTAGACGAACAGCGCAACAAGGATGCTCGCTACACCGCGCTCCTAGACTCCCTGCCCGCGACTTATACTCATTCCGCCCAGTCTAACTTACCGGCTGGTGGAATCGTTGTTCCCGATCCATTCTCTGTTTATTACAACGACGGCCCGGTTCCTGACGATTTGATTGTGTCCTTGGAGTCCTCTGCGATACGGTCTATCCTGCCTATCGTTGATAACCAGCAGCAGGTGGAATGCATTGTTGATGGTGGTTCGCAAATTGTTGCGATGTCCGAGGCTATTTGTCATGAACTTGCACTCGCCTATGATCCCCGCGTTATCCTTCGCATGCAGTCGGCGAACGGTTCAATCAGTCCTTCACTTGGCCTCGCTCGTAACGTCCCATTCCGTATAGGGGACATCACGCTATATCTACAAGTGCATATTGTGCGCAATCCAGCTTATGATGTGCTGCTTGGACGCCCCTTCGACGTTTTGACACAAAGCATTATCCGCAACTTCGCTAACGAGGATCAGACTATCACTATATGCGACCCCAACACTGGCAAACTCGCCACCGTCCCTACAGTTCCACGCGGCCCTCCCCGTCATCGCACTCAGGGTTTTTCCAGCTCGAGGAGTTGATTCCTGATCAAGGAGAGCTCGCGGTCATCATTGTACCTGACCCAAATAACCCTGAAGAATTTATTATCGAATCGACTACGACCCTCGCATCGGACACTCTTGCACATGTACAGCACGCATACCTCCTGGCTTGTTCAAATCTAGGACCAGACTCAGATATTTTTAATTTTGCGCACTCAGTCGTTCAACCGGCTTACTCCGATTCCCACGGTTCAACTCGTGGTGAACACTTTGTTCCTCTTTTCTCGTCCTCGTCCTCGTCACATTCCCCATCAAATCCTTCCTCCAGCATTACTTCCAATCTACCACCCATCGCCGAAACCTACGCCAAGAGGAAGTACAAGCCAGTCTCCCAGAAAATCCGACCAGTTCTTGGCACCTTACCGGACAAATTCCGTATCGAGCGCCATATCTTTGGTAATCCCCTCGCAGATATGCCCGAGCTGAATCCTCATCCTCCAGAGTTCGTCCCCACCGGTCGCTATACAGCTGAGCGACACGATGTTATCAATGCAGCACATCCCGGTGATTTCCTCTGGCCCGAGGAGCGTAAGCTCTTGCACCATTTCATGTGCCTTCAGAACGAAGCCTTCGCATGGCAGGACTCTGAACGTGGCAGTTTCCGTACCGATTTCTTTCCCCCTGTCGACATCCCAGTTATGCCGCACACCCCTTGGGTGCAGCGAAACATCCCTATTCCCCCTGGTATTTATGACCAGGTCTGCAAACTCATACGCACAAAAATTGCTGCCGGCGTGTACGAGCCTTCCAACTCATCCTATCGCTCGCGTTGGTTTTGTGTCGTTAAAAAGGATGGCACAAGTCTTCGCATTGTTCATGCACTCGAGCCGCTAAACGCCGTCACTATTCAGCACTCAGGCGTTACCCCATTCACAGAACAACTAGCCGAACACTTTGCAGGCCGCGCATGTGGCGCAATGTTGGATTTATACGTTGGTTACGACGAACGCCTACTCTCTCTCTCTTCCCGCGACTATACAACATTCCAGACGCCTTACGGCGCCCTCCGTCTCGTCACTCTTCCTATGGGATGGACGAATTCTGTCCCTATCTTCCATGACGATGTCACCTTCATTCTTCAGCCTGAAATTCCCGAATTTACATGGCCTTACATTGACGACGTGCCCGGCCGTGGCCCAGCCTCATCGTATCAACGCAACGACGGTTCATACGAGACGATTCCAGAGAACGCCGGCATCCGCCGTTTTGTTTGGGAGCATTTTGGCAATATCAACCGTATTGTCCAGCGCATGAAATATTGCGGCGGGACGTTTTCTGGCGTCAAGAGTGTACTCTGTGCAGAGTCGATCACGGTAGTCGGCCACGTTTGCACCCCGACTGGCCGCATTCCAGACCAGAAGCGCGTCGCTAAAATCATGAACTGGGGACCCTGCAAGGATCTATCAGAGGTTCAGGCATTCCTTGGTACAATTGGCGTGGTTCGAGTGTTTATTCGCAATTTTGCACACCGTTCCCATCCTCTCACGCTTCTCACTCGCAAAGATATGCCCTTTTTATTCGGCCCTGCCCAGATCGCTGCCCAGGAAGATTTGAAGCAGGCTCTTCTACATTCTCCCGCACTCCGCCCGATCGATTATACGTCATCAGCGCCCGCAATTGTCGCAGTTGATACCTCTAGTCTCGCCGTTGGCTTCCTCCTTTGTCAGTGCGATCCTGACAATCTTTCCCGTCGCTATTATTCGCGGTTTGGGTCGATCACGCTGAACGACCGCGAAGCTCGTTTTTCACAGCCTAAGCTCGAACTCTACGGCTTATTTCGCGCCCTTCGTGCGTGGAAAATGTACCTAATCGGTGTCCGCAACCTGGTGGTTGAAGTGGATGCACGGTATATCAAAGGCATGCTCGCACATCCAGATTTGCAACCAAGTGCCGCCATAAACCGCTGGATCCTCGCCATTCTTACATTCCACTTCACCTTAGTGCACGTTCCTGGTATCCTTCACGGTCCAGATGGACTCTCACGCCGTCCGCCTCAGCATGGCGACGAATCGGAGCCTGAAGATGATTTTGACGACTGGATTGACCAAGTGCATGGGTTTTTACACTTCATAAACAACTCGCCATATATCCTTCGCCCGCAGCGCACCATTTCTACCCTTGCTGCAGAAGTTGCACCCGACGGACAAGACCCCTCCCCTTCCCTTTCATACGACAACGTCCCTCGATCTGAAGCTGCTCGACTCGCAGATAATCGTGTTGATTTGGTGCGCATCTGGCATACAAACCTACAGCGTCCCCGTGAAATGCAGGACAAAGACTATAAGTCTTTTGTTCGGTATTGCATGGAATTCTTTATTTCGAACGACTCACTCTGGCGCAAAGATCCCCAATTCCGCCATAAACTTGTCGTACCCACTCACCGTCGCTTGTTCATCCTCACCTCTGCCCACGACGATGTTGGACACAAAGGATTCTTTGCTACTCGCGCCCTCCTTGTCGAACGCTTTTGGTGGCCTCATATTGCCGACGATATTACCTGGTGGATTCATACCTGTCACGTCTGTCAGCTCCGCCAAACCCAGAAAATCCTTATCCCTCCTACCGTTGCAGTTCCAGCCCCCATATTCGCCAAAGTCTACGTCGACACAATGCACATGCCTGCGAGCGGTGGATTCAAATACATCGTGCACGGCCGTTGTTCACTTACCCACTACCCCGAGTTCCGAATGCTTCGACGAGAAACCGGCAATGCGATCGGAGACTGGATCTTTCAGGATCTGATCTGCCGCTGGGGAACTCTACTCGAGATCGTGACCGATAATGGTGCCCCATTTTTTGAAGGCTTTGGCTTATCTGGAGTCGAAATATCATATTAAGCACATTCGCATTTCTGGTTACAATTCACGCGCTAATGGCCTCATTGAACGACCCCACTTCGACGTTCGCGAAAGCCTTTACAAGGCTGCTGATGGCGACCAGTCCAAGTGGCATTCGGCCACTTATTCCGTGTTTTGGGCGGACCGTGTTACAGTACGCCGTCGTATGGGGTGCTCTCCCTATTTTGCCGTCACAGGAACTCATCCACTCCTACCTCTGGACATATCGGAAGCCACTTACCTTGTTCCACCTCCCGATTCCATTCTTTCCACCACAGATCTCATTGCACGCCGCGCCATTACGCTGCAGAAGCGTCGCGATCAACTTACCCAGCTTCATTCTGATGTTTACGCTGCCCGCCTTCGCGCCGCTGTTCGCTTCGAGATCGAGCACGCAGCCACGCTCCGTGATTACGACTTCAAACGCGGGGATCTCGTCTTGATGCGCAACACTGCCATTGAGAAATCCCTCAGTAAAAAAGATGAAGAAGCGCTATATCGGGCCACTCATCGTCATCTCACGTAACCGTGGGGGCGCATATATTTTGTGCGAACTCGACGGCTCCATTTTTCACCGCCCCATCGCAGCATTCCGTGTTATACCCTATTTCTCACGATTCTCCATTCCGCTTCCGCCCCTGGACGACTTCCTCGACATTGACACACAACGGCTTCGTGAACTCGAACAGTCCACTCTACTCGACCCCGAGGAAGTTGAGTTGGATCTAGACGACAATAACTACCCCTCCGATTCCCCAGACAACGATTCCTAATTGCACCACGCTTCAAATTTCAGTCGGGAGGACCCCACTTACCTCCTTCAGTCGCATAAAGCGTTCCGCGCCGGTTGCGCAACTCTGCGGAGTTTGGGCTATGATGATATACTGAGCCCTTTATTTTCCTTCATTCTTTGTCGCCTCTGTTCCATTCTCAAGCCGACTAGTGACCGAGGACGGTCACTTTTTCAGTCGGGAGGAGATGTCGCGCACGCTTGCGCGCCAAGCCCGAATCACCGTCTACCGGATCAACGAACAAGTGTCAACGAATACCTTGTCAAAATTCGGCATTTCCCGCTCTGTACAACACCAGCTCTCACCCACTCCGTACCCACCGACGCCCGGGCATTTGACATCCAATATTCAGTGCGGAACCTGTTTCTCTTGATTACTACTTCATTACCTGATTCATTTCCCTTTTGTTTCACTCCAATATCACCGTATTTCTCATCGTTTTGGTTAAATTTCGATCTTTTTCTATTGTTCCTCTATTGTCTCCTTAAACTCTTGGCCCCTGCGTCTCTAGCTTCTGATACCTGTTTTTGTGAAGTTTTACTGTACCTTTCTCCATTTACACACCCCTCAACCGTGTATAAAATACTTACATTTGTTTCAATGCAAACTGGTTATTCCCCACAGTACAGCGCTACGTTTTAGCTTCAACCTTCGCCTTCGCCGTCGCTCTCGCACTCGCATCGTCTAGTTATCGCCCTCCGCTCATCGTCCACGTCTACGCCCATCGTCCTCCGCTCGCATTCCACTTCCGAACCTCACAGCCACACGGTTACCAGTCACGGAACCGTTGCTGTTGAAACCCTCGCATTTTTATCTCCTCCACCTTTCTGGCGTCGCTCACCTCTTGTAGGTAGTTTGCTCGCGCTTGAACGGTCGGCAGGTGTGTCATTGTGCGCGGCCGGGGACATAGAGTGTGTATTCGGAGTTCGCCTGGTTGTCGTGGGGAACCGGGCGCCTGGTCATTGGTTTATCGCAAATGGAGCAGTGCCAACCTAGTCCAGGTGAGTGACGATTATATCTAAATAAGATGCTTACGGCGAGCATGATTCTGGAGGCGAAGCATACCCCGTTGCGATCCCGGTCGTACACGTTCCTCAGACATCTCAGGTGGAGTACAGCAACCCTAGTCTGTCGAAGTCGAGCGCGGGCTTGGTCGAGATTGCGTGCACGTGTGATTATGACTAGGTGCACCCCTTCATCTTTATATTTCTTTTGGTTGATCGGTTGATCTTCTCGGACCTCTTTTTTTCTCTATTATCGGTATTAGTCACGTAAAGGGTGGCGCGAAATCCTTTCACCCGCAGGCAAGACTACAACTCCGGTGAGCTCCGTCAATTTTTTTTGGTATTGTCTCAGTGCTGACTTGTAGCATCACAAGTTTCCGAAGGAGACCGCTGCCGTACGACTACTCATGAGGCAATGCATGCTTTTTCTCCTTCCCCCTCCCCTCGTGTGTTCTTCAACATGTCGCCATCATCTCGACTGTATTCTCTTCTTCGTCTATGTAAGTGCTCCTTCCTTCCTTTTTCTTTCTATACTGAATGAGGCTTCAGGCTCTTGAACTGAGGCATTTCCGTGTTGTAGTGGCAACAGTCATCCATTGTCGTGATGCCATAATAGCGAGCCGATAGTTACAATGGTGTAGTAGCTACTTTGCTATGAATATGATTATGTTTTGTGCTCGACTTGCACTCCCTGCTTGAATACGAGGAAGCTAAAATCCGGAAAATGAGCCAAAACCCCACGCTAATCGTTGCAGAGGTCGGCTAATTTAGCACTAAATTATTTTCAACGTCACTAGAAAGCTAACGCAACTAACCGAACTTATCTGGCCAGATTAGGGTAAATTTCAAGGTAATCTGACCTTATTACCAAAGGAGGTTTTTCCTGATGCTGGCACACAGCTTGTGCATTCATGTGTATGCTGGGGTGTCATCCATGGGATAAAACAGCAGTTCAGTGGTCTCTGCTGTCTTCAATGTGTTGAACATGGTGGTAGATGGGAGGCGTCAACTGAGACACCCGTTGGTCACATCAAGCGTGATGTCACACTGGGCATGTGTTCCTCTCCCTGTTCTATTTGGAGGGGGGTTTATCAAATCACTGAAAAATTCAGGGGTGCATGGCATTGCCCCCTGCACAACCTGCAACCTTCATTAGTGTTGGCACACTTCATCTCATCAAACAATGAATGTTGTTCAGCAATGTCTGCTGATCACATGTGATGATGCACTTCACCAACTCTTACTCTTTCTGCCTTGGACTTTGCTCTTGTTCTGTGTCCTCTCATGACTCATGTCTCTCTCCCCAATCATGAACTTTACTTTTGGTGATCCAGACATGCTGTCTCTTATGACTGCATGCTCTTGGACTTTGCATTGTTTATGGACTGTCCATCCATCTGACATTGAGCTTATTTGCTTGTGATAGTGGATGCCATCTCCTTTTTTAATTTTTTTTTTGGATATCTTGAGACTCACTAGGGATCCCCACTGTACCATATACAGTTACAGCAGTAACCCTATGGTGATTTTGTGGTGCCTCCAAGTGATGTGGTACCACTACAGAATGGTATAGGAGTGTAATAGTTATCCAGACTGTAATCTTTGAATATCTGGTGCATTTCAACATATTCTCTTATTTTCTGTGGCAGCTTGAAGGATCCGGCTGGCACTGATGGGAATGATGGGAGCGTCGGGCTGCCATCGGCGACGTTCCCACTCATGTTTGATGGTAACAATGAAGCCAAATGCTTGCTGAGCCAAGTCAGGCCGCAAATGGCAAGCTCAATGTCAGTTAAATGATCAAAATAACACAAACAATATTGATTGCCATTATGGCTGTATAGTACCGTATACAGCCATAAATTTTACGGATCCATACGGGTTATGGCCCACCATATCCATAAAGTTCTTGCCCAGGGTCCATACGGTTACAGTACGGTTTCTGTATATCCATAACCATAAAATACGGATACAGTGGGGATCCCTAAGACTCACCCCTGTGTGTTCAGGGAACTAGCAAGGCACTTGGACTTAGTTAGCCCGTATAATGCACCAGCAAAATGTAGCTATCCATGCCATATTTTATAGATACAATATTGAGTGACTGCGACTGAGGTGCCAAACAATTAACGGTTCGGCATCTGCCGCCTGCGGCCTTATCCCAAACTCATATAAATTATTCTATTTGGCAACCCTGGCGCTGCTTATAAATGCAATACCCCTTCCATTTTGAGTAATACCCCAGTGACCAGGTTTCTGCAAAACTGGCCACATTAGACTCCTCTAGAAGGCACAAGTGTCATTGAGTTTTCAGCAATGGTCTTAGTCACACCGGGACTAGCTGCCCCCTACATACTCCCCTTGGTCCTGTTAATGAATGACAGGTGCGCCTGGCAGTTCTGACCTTTGTCACTTACCATTTGACTGTTAGTGGATAATTCGGGACAAGTCGGCGCAGAGGCGAGCTCGGACGCGACACCAGCATGCGAGCCGCCTGTCAAGTATTTTCCCTATACATACACTGCGTACACCTGACACTCTTCGTTCTGCCCCCACCCACGGCTGAACGAAGAGCGTACGTCCACATTTGTTTATCCCACATCTCGTACTTATAATATATCCACAGTAATATTATTATTATAGAGGTACATCAATCTATTTGGTTCTACCCCCACCCACGGCTGAACAAAGAGCTAATATTATTATTATATAGTGTCCGCACACTGACAGAACACAACGCGCACATCCAGTGCCATACCACTGAGGAGCCAGAAAAATGCGCACCAGGGAAATATCTCCAAAACACAGAATTTTCCGATTTTGGAAGCAAGAAGTAGAAAATCCGTATACGGCATAAGTACGTGGATATAGTGGCTGTGGGATGGCTGGAACGAGCTAGAACAGCAGCTGGAGTAGAAGAATGAAGCATGGGAACAATGAGCCTGCTGCTATTGTTCAAACAGCGACCGCCATTGTTCAACATTGATCGCCATTGTTCAGGAGGAGCGGTCACGTGGTCTTGACAGGCACGAGCATCACACAGCCACAAACAGGAATCAGTGCTGCTCTGATTCTTGCAACACGCGCTCGTTTCAAGTACAGGCCACCTGTTTCATGATAAGAGATGGCAGATATGAACCAAAAGGTTCTAGGTGGACAATGAAGGCCATTGTTCTGCTCTTTTAAACTGGCGTTTCAAGTTGTAATTCGGACCTTAAATAGTAGATTTGGGAGGATATTTGGCTAAGGAAGGAAATACGTGGTGCTAATTGAGAGTGTGGCAGCACAGTTTACGAATGTTGGTAGTTATTTACAAGAGCCAAATAACTGGGGTATATAAGGACATGCGAAATGTACAGTAGAGTAGAATTCTACGCCCAGGTTTACCTGTGATTTTGCTTGTGAACAGAACGATCTTCTTTTTGGTACGGAACGGAACTTTGAACGGATACGGGTACGGAACGGAACGGAACTATTAGGATTTCGATTCAACTTCTCTAATTTTCTATGTGGAACGATATGGTATTCTGAATTTACAGTAGTACAAAACTATACAATGCTTTGTACCATCTCCTCACCCACAGGCAGATCATTGGAGACCGATCTAATCGTCTGGAATACCGCGTGTAAGGAGCAAGGGTAAAATAGGATGAGTAAATAAAACCTCGCCGACAGAACCACCCCCAGGAAATGCACTACTGCACGTGCTTCCGGCGCACCGGAAGCGTTGTGTGGGGCTTCGGGATTAGACTCGGGGCTGCACAGGCCAGCCCTTCATTGTCTTCACCCGACACCCACTAAAACCTGGGTCTCCCTGAGCCAATCTTCAGGGAGTCTGTCTTCATTTTCCAGCGTGTCCTTCCATGTTCTTAGGACCAGGGCCTTCGGCAAGGCCCTTCGTGCCCAACGCCCGTCTGTTAATTGGCAGTCCAGAGCGAGTCGTAGGTTGATGGATTTTTTCCAGCGCATGTGAATCTCCCTATCTGATGCGGGATTTTTCCCTTGGATCCTTCTTTCATTTCGGAGCCTCCAGATAAGGTGAGCTGATTCGGAGACAACTATACGGTAGAGTCTTGTTGTTCCCTTATCGGTTACTCCTGGCCTTGAGCCTCGTTTGATTATGCCACATGCCATTATTTCTCCAAGAAGAGGGCGAAGGCTTTGGCCTGTTTTGCGAATCCAGAGGCTGGATGCTAAGTCCCAGATCTGTTTTTGACCGTTTTCTTGGCAATCTGTTAGGATATGGTTCATAGTCTCAGTTACCCCACATTTGTCGCATATAGCCTTGTGCTCGTGGCCAGGGATTTTCTTCCAGTGGTTCCCTACCTTATAGGCACCGTGTAGTAGCATCCACAAGAAAAAACGAATGCTTCGGCCTAGGTCTTTGTGGCGGACAGACTTCCAGAGCTGTGCAGGTGACGGTGCATTCCCCTTCTCGTCAGTTGCTGCATCTATAGCCAGTGTTAGATTTTCCTCAGTTGCTTTTCGGTCAAGGGCTTCTTGGCTTGCATAGGACATATTCTCAAGGTGTTTAATTATTTTGTATGCCTTGGACTGGGTCATTGACGAGAGTTTGGCCCCGGGTAATAGCAGGTCTGGGCGGATTGACATATCCACCATATCTGCGCCTTCTGGCTTGCATCTGCCCTCGTCTGCCAGGCGGTCTGCTTCCTCATTTCCTAGGTTGCCTGAGTGGCCCTTGACCCATTGTAGGACTGTTTGGGCTGTGCGTTCTCTCATTCTTGCTGCAGTTGTCTGGAACAGGTGTCCATTGCGAACTGTGAAGAAGCCATCATTTTCCCATTTCTCGAGGTGGGTGGTGAGTCCTTCTATTGTTGTTCTTGAGTCACTTATGATGCGGAGAGGTATATCCTTTGGGTTGTCCTCTAGTGCCTGTTTGATTGCCAGAATCTCACCAACATTGTTTGAGGGTGTGAGCTCTTTTGGGACTTTTATGGCTTTGTTACGGACATCATTTGGGCCATAGTAATTCCCTGCACCGGCTTGGGCATCTGGTGTGCCATTGTGGGTTGCAGAGCCATCTGTGTATACTACTATTTCCTCCTCGTCTGGCTCAGGGTTCATTTTGGTGTCTGGGGCTGCAGCTCCACTGCGTGATCCTTCTCCGAAGATGCGGAATGTATCTGTGAGTGTTCTGGCTGTGGTAATTTTTGGTTGGAAGATGTACTCATTTTCTCCTACTGCTGGTTGCATAGCTTCATTTCCTTGTTCATAGTCCTCAGGCTGGGGTGCCAGTGGGTTCCACTTGGGTGGAAGGGTGTTGAGCAAGAAGCGTGCTCTCACAGAGCATGCGTGTGGGGATTTACAGCCGGGGCACTCAGCTCTCGTGGTTGCACAGGCACCGCAGGCACAGTTCTTCCTGTTCCGATGGTTTGGTGCCTCGAGACGCCTTGCCAGTGTCTCAGTGTCCCCCCACCGTGATTATTTTATGTTTGGTTTTCAAGCACAGTGTTTCTGTCCCTCGGTTAAAAACCCCTCGGTTCGCATTGGACATAACATGATACCAGATAGGTAATGCGCGCATCACTTCCCGTGAGAAGGCTAGCCCTTCCATCTGTACATCCCTCTCGTGTGCAGTCTTCATTAATAGATTCAGGTCGTCTGGCAGTGCTGTCCGTGCACTGCTCCATGACTGTAGAAAGACATTCAGCCTTAACCGTTTGTCTACCACTTTTGCATCACTTCCAAGTATGTTGATTGCTTGTAGTTCATCTGCTGCGAAGGCCCACATCGGCCTATCTGGGCCAAATTTTAAGTATGACTTGAGCCACGTGATTGTAATGGCTTCATTCCTGGCCACGATGTCTAAGAGGTTCCGGCCTCCCATTTCAGGTACAGCATAGATTGTTTCCTTGTTTACTGTAGGCTGTTTCTTTTCACCCCATAGAAAGGACCTGATTCTGCGTTCTAGCTTTGCTTCCACTACCTTAGGCATTCCTTGAACCTTGGTGAGATACTGAGTCATCCCCCTACTACCATTAAAAGGATAAGTCGTCTTCCCTCCATGGTTGGGCTTCCCAGTTCCCATTGGTTTAGTGCCGCATCTATCTTCTCCAGGGTGTGGGTCCATGTCGCAGGTTGTTCAATGTCATTTCCAACCCATGCTCCTAGGGTTCTAATGGGCTCTCCTTCCTTGGCTACCCTGATGTGTGATGGTATAGGGGTACCATTCTCCCCCGTTGACAAAGCGGTTGGCCTGCACTTTATTCCTGTATTCTAGGCTTCCAACCGGGATAATCTCTGTTTTGTTTATGTTGAATTTTGCTCCTGATGCTGAGCACCACTCTTCCAGGATCTCCACTAGGTCCTTCCAGTCATCTCTTGCTGCAAGATAGACTAAGGTATCATCTGCAAATAGGGTGGCTATCAGCCTTTCTTCTACTCCTTGTATTGTGACCCCTGCCAGGTCAGATTGGCGTAGTGCTTCTGCTAGTGGTTCAATTGCTAGATCAAAGAGTAGGCAGGAGAGGGGGTCACCCTGGCGAACTCCGCGCCGTACTTTGAAGGCAGTGTCGCTGAAGACTCCATTTATAACTACTGATGTGTATGCATCGCTGTATAGTGCTTGGACTGTTCTAATAAAGGTATCTGGTATGCCAAAGCTTCCGAGTGCTTGCCAGAGGTAGTCATGTTCAATCTTATCGTAGGCTTTTTCCTGGTCAAGGGCCACTATTATACCGTTCCTCTCTGTGGCTTCCGCAAGGTCAATTATGCGTTTTGTGAGCCATATGTGGTCATAGATTTGTCTGCCAGGGACAAATCCTGCTTGGGCAGGGTGTATAAGAGATGGAGCTACTTGGGCTAGCTTCAATGTGAGTGCCTTTGTCATTGTTTTGTAGTCTGTGTTGAGCAGAGAGATTGGTCTGTAGTTGGCTATATCAGCACGATCATTCTTTTTATAGAAGGGTGCCATCCAGCTCTTGGAAAAGCCGGTCCCCTCTATCATTCCATTTGTTTCAATGTCATTGAAGACTGTGTGCATAGCGCCTATTACGTCAAAGGCCTCCTTCCCTTCTTGTTTCAGTGTTATATATCTGGAGTTCAGGATTTTCCAGATCTCATATGGGATCCCGTCCTCTCCAGGGGCTTTGTCATTGGCAGACAGTCTGAGTGCTTCCTCAACATCACCTCTTGTCAGTTTCTTGGCCAGTGTGTCTGATTGTTCAGGGGTCAGGTGACAGACTGTCCGGCTTAGCACACGACGGATGATTGCTTTCCTAATGGGGCGGGATATGTTTTCCCTTTCGTTTTGAATTTTGTTGTGGTAGTTTCGTGCAATGTTAGCCATTCGCCTTGAATCTGTCTCATAGACAGTTGCTGCAGGTGCATTCTGGTTTGGATCTGGTGGCTTCTTGAGCCTATGTATGATGTCTCGGGGTTTCTTCGGTTTATTTATCAAGGACCAATATTTGCTGATGACCTCGCCTTCTAGTCGGTTGCGTATGTGGGCATCCATGCGGGCCTTTTTGTGTTTGTTCACATAGATTTTTGTGAGTTTCTCTGTCAGTACTGCAGCCGACAGTATTTTTTCCTCTTCAGAGACATTGGGATCATTCATTATGGTTTTGAGTTGTGCTTCAAGGTCCTTAATCTCCTTGTTTGCTTTGGGTATAAGGATTTTTGCCCGGGCCCGGGCCATGCGTATTATTTTCTTCTTAAAGTCTGTCCATGCCACTTGTGGGTTATGGTTTTCGTCTCGAATACCAGGTCGGCGTGTCATGCTCAGCAGGATTGCAAGGAGTTTCATTCCCTCTGTTTGGATGTATTCTTTTAAGACTTTGTCCCTCATTATGTGTTTCTGCCATACCCATCGTCCAGGCCCAGTTGTAGGTGCCTTCGCAGTTGTGATTCTGAGGGATATCATTTTGTGGTCGGTCTTGAAGCCTGCAGGTTGGATTTCCCACTCATATGTGTGTTCGAGCAGGCTTCGTTTCACATAGAATCTATCAATTCTAGATTGGGATCCAGATGAGGTTTGTAGGTACGTGTACGCTTTGGTAGTTGGGTATGTTGCTCTCCATCCGTCAAAGAGTCCTAGGTAGGATTTCAGGGTGTCTAGTTCTTTCACAGCTTCATCATTGTCGCTCCTTGCAGGGAGACGATCAATCTCATCTTCAACAATGTTTATGTCACCTCCCATCACATCGGGTCTGCGCACTAGTGGGTGGGAGACATACCACTGTTTGATGTCTCTCCAGAATTGTGCATTGAGGGCAGGTATGTTAGGTGCATATACTCCTAGGACTGAGAGAGGGTCTTTGTCATGCCATTCCACCTCTATGATTATTGCGCGTCCTGGCACAACTACATGTGTTGTGGCATTTTCTGTCTTTACCAGTGTTTTATTCAGAACCACCGCCACTCCCGCTGCTCCAGTTGGGTTTATTGGGTCGGGGGTGAAATGAACTCTCAGACATCTGCCAAAGAGGTTTTCTATGTCCTTGTGTCGGGCATTATCAAGGTGGGCTTCTCCTACGACCATTACACCAACCTTATTTGCTCGTATGTCTTGCCATAGGTGGTACCATTTGTTATCCACATGCCAGAAGTTATTGTGACCCATTCCGTTCATGTTCAGAGCGGCAAGCTTCACAGCTGCCTTTGTCACTTTATTTTTTCCACCTGGGATTTGATTGTCTGGGCCAGGAAACAGGCCTGGGTCGCGGCGGGTGTTGCGCCTTGTCTCGCCTGTATTTGTGGGAGGGGGTTGTGGGCTAGCTATCACCTGGGCGGGGGGTGCTCTGAGAGCTCATTTGCGAGTGCACTTGGGTTGCTTGGGCCCTAAGCTGGTCACGGTGATTTTCCGAGCCAGGGTTTTCGCCACCATTTTGGTTGGCTGGGGGGTCCCTGTGGGTCCCATGTGTGTTCAGCTCCTGCTCTGGAGGAGCCTCCGGGTGGGGATTTTCCCTTCCCTGCCAGGTGCCGTGGGCACTGGTACCGGTTATAGACCGGGTTTCTAGCTCGTTGAGCTCCCGCGCTGTGTGCGGTGGCTGTCGAACATTTTTGTTCATGCCAGGGTGTCCGTCATTTGCGTACACCGGAGGGGGGATATTACCCCGCTCCACATCTCCTCCGAGTTCGCCACCTTCATTGGGAACACCACAACCGGAGCCTGGGTCATCGTGCCCTTGGGTGGGCGAACGGCTCGAACCTAGGCTGAAAGAGTCTCCGTTAGTAAGTGTTAGTTGTGAATTGTTGGTTGCGAAGAGAAAAGGAACCGCCGCTGCCTCGCTAGGGCTTGCGACGGGAATTCCTACCTTTGAGGGGTTGTGCAGGTTCCTCTGGCTACCTAGCTGGGGGGTAGATAGAGTGGCCATGCACATGCCAGGACTGCTGGGCCGGCGGACCCCGACCTAAATAGGTCCCGCCGTTGCGGCGTAGGGTTAGCAGGACGTCTTGGGAGAGTCCTGTTCATCCTACGCATTACCCTCCCCCGTTTCATGCACATACATACATATCCACATGTCTATTTGGCGGGTTCAGGTTGCACCTCTCGCAGGTCTCAAGGAGGCGGCTTCATCTGGCCCCAGAGCCAGGGAAATTCACTCTTCTGGTGTTTGTATGGAAGCATCAGGGTTTATTGGGCTGCCAACATTCATTACATGATATTTTGTGAGATGGGGTGTGTATAGAAGTTAGACATCAACTTCCTAGCGGCGTCCTCCACGTCTCGAGTGACCCTCCCCACGCCCTGCGCCACGGCGCTTTGGGCCGTTCCCAGGGCGGGAGCCACGCTCGGGGCCCGCGGCCCGTGAGCTCTGTTTACCAGTTTTCTTGGCGAGGATGCCAGTTTTGATGTTCTTCAGCGAGGTGGACTTATTGCCCCAGTAGTTGTCGGGGTCATCAAGGGGGAAAGGGCAGCCGAAGTGAACGTGATCGTCGTCTTTTGCAGCAGTGGCACCACGGGGCCTCAATGCCCCTCCCGGACTCAATTGGAGTAAATGAGACCATGCCTGCGCTGTGGATGAGCCGTTTCTCTCTGATAGCAGCCCGGATACCTTCCCATTTCCGGGAGTCGGTGGTGCTGGGCTCCGCATATGCCACCCAGTGTCCTGAGTGACGGTTGTATCTGACATCAACCGTGCAGGCTAGGTCCAGGAGCCGGCTGAAGATGGGACGGTTGTCGGTGCCACCGGTAGCACGCTCAACAGCCTTGGCGATGGAAGCGTCGGTCAGGATCTTTTCCGCAATTGACCAGCGGAAACGTGCGGCGGTACGGTCATTCCCATCATCGTTCGAGCTTCTCCAAATCCCGATGGTCCAGGTGCGGCGGCTCATGTCGAGGGGGACGATGGCGAACGTGAGATCGTCGTCGACAGGGTACGTGCCGATGGCACAGAGGCGTTCGCGGGTCTCGGGGTCGGCGATGCGTGCTGCCATTACGAAGGGGCTGCCGTACGGGCCAGTGCTCTTGGTGTCTTTCGCCGTGAGCGCAATGAGCTCAAATTCCTCGGGGTCGGCCATGCGCCCACCGGCAAGCGTGTTGGTGACAGCATTTTTCAGCTCGCGTAGTCCCCAGGCCTCGAAGTGGGAGGTGCCGCCGTGGTGGAAGGACACTAGGGCCCATTCTTCGGGGCTGTGGGTCATCGTGTCGACGAACTCGTCAACGACATTTGCGAGGGCGATCTCGCAGTCGATTACTGGTGCGTCAAAGGCGCCCGTGTTCCGCTGGAATGTGACCTCAGCGATGAGGTCTTCTGGGCCAGCGAGGATCTCCTCGTATTTCCTGGCCTTGCGGTGTGGGTTGCGGCCCCTTCCCTGCGGCGCACGTGCTAAAAAATCTCGTCTCGGAGGGCATACTAGGGGGTTGCGGTGGTTGTGGCGTCTGGCGTAACGGTTTCTGAGAGTTCGGCCGCGTTCTCGTGAGTATGTTGTGTGAGTGCACATGTGTACTACGGTGCTTACCGCTGGGGATGTAGGGGTTGCCTAGGCGGCCACTGGGCTCTGGGCTCTGGTCCCTCGATCGGCTAGGGTCCACGTCCGGAGTCCTCCCCGTGGTGTCCGGGGTGCTGTGCGTGGTCGCTACCGCCGTCGCTGCCGTGAGTGTTGTGGGTGGGGTCGTCATCCCCGCTACCCTGGGTGTTCATGGGCGTGTGGTCGTCATCCCCGCTACCCTGGGTGTTCATGGGCATCTGGTCGTCATTCCCGTGTGAGCTCGTGGGGCTGTCCATATTGACGTCGCCAGTGAGGTCGTCGGTCTGGGTGCTATCCTGTAGGCTCTGCTGCGAGGGGTCGGCCGTTCTCGAGTGACTGACGGATCGGCCGCGGGAGGATGGCGTCGGTGACGAGGCGTTCTGGCGGGCCCTTGCTTGATGTCTGCGGGAGTTCGGCGGGAAGGGGACGAAGGAGGGGAGGAAGTCCTTGGTGCCTTTTCTTTTTTCCGGTGATTCCCGTTCCTTGTTGGTGCGTACGTCGGGTAGGTTGTCGGTGGCGTCGTCGGCGTCGCTCAGTCGACGTGCCTTGTGTGGGCTGTCTCCGGCGTCGGGGCTACGGTCGCGATCTGCCAGTTTGGGTGAGTGGGTGGGTTGGGAGGGCAAGGGTGTACGTGCCACGTCGCAGCCGCTACGTGTCAGGGCTGGTCGGTTCGGGTGGTGGCTCTTGGCCAGTGAATTCCTCCTGTACATATCCCAGTCCTCTAGTTGTCTTTGTTACTAGACGTAAGGTAGCTGTGTAAGCTATTGGGCGTACTTTTTCAGTCGTTCCCTCTATGTGCTCGCTGCGTGAGCGTCGCAGGCACCGTTGGTGCCTGGAAGCCGTTTAATGGCTGTCCCGCTAGTATTAGGGCCGGTCTGCATCCGGGAGGGCGCTGCATGCCCTCCGCCGTCCCTTTGGGGCGGCGGGGGGGAGTGGAAGAGCGGACGACCACCGGAGATGGTGGTGGTACGAGATCAACACAGCCCCCTTCTCTAATTTTCTAAACAACTCTTCTGGATTGCAACTACCGTATACTTCGGTAGGAACCCCCGAACACGCGCGTTTGAATTGTGTTTAGTAAATCTCTTGGGTTGAACTTGATTGGACTGGGTTTGCTGCTGGACGGCACTTGGTTGGGTTGAGTTGGGTTGAGAGGTTTTCACTCATAAACAAATTTCAAGCGTTTCACCACGCTCCTTTCCCACGCTGAACCCTCCAGCTGCTTTCGACACCACATACTTTAACATCAACTGCGAAGGGTGTTGTCCAATTCTTCACTCCTCAAGATCGTCAATATCCCCACACCCTGTCTTTAATTTTCCCTTTGTGATCTGGCTTTCCGAGGATGAGCAGGAGGGAGAAGTACAGAATTTTGCCAATCTATGCCTTCGGAAAAAACAATCAAATAAGTAAAACATTCCATCGTCTTCAATTTTGAATGGCCCAGGTTTGAGTCGAACGAGCTTCCCGCTGTTAGAGATAATAAAGCGAGCTTTGTGAAGCCGCATATGGAAATGGTCAGGTGATGGACTGTATATAACTTTGTAGCCACGTAAACACTGTCCTTACGCGTTTGTACCGGTACCACCACAAACACGATATCTTTTACCCTCGTACTCCCTCGCTTGTACCGCGCCAGCAGAGGCTTCTTTCTTAACACAAACGCGTCCGAGGTGGCACCTCGTAAATCAGCCAGTCAATAGTCTCGAGCGCGGTACTACAGCTCGACACACAAAGCCCCGCCATCCGCGCGGGCACTGCCGACACAAAGCCCTCACTGTCCGAGGCACCATAACCCACTATCGAGGGCCGCACCACCACCATCGACGACGACAGCTGCGGCAGCCGGACAAGCTGCGCGAGCGCGAGGCCAAGAGAGCCCAGTGCCCGGCCTCTGAGCTGGATGTGCCGTGAGCCGAGGAGCAGGCCGCTATCGAGGATGTTCCTGCTGGAGAGAACGCTGAGCGGGCGATGGAAAGTGGGCGAGCGAGGAGAGTGGGAACAGGGCAGGACAGCAGGGGGAGCGCAGGAGCGCTGAATGGGATGGCCGCCATCGACGTGGCCGTGGCGGCGACTCTGCCGGTCAAGACCCACCATATTCGGCCCCGCGACTACCCGGAGGCAGACAGCACGGGCTCATCGACAGCCGTGCGAACCTCCGATTCAAGCCGAACACTACACGATGGATCGAGGGGGAGCTACCAAGCTCATTGCGCTTCACAGCGCTCGAGGGGGAGTGTTAGAGATAATAAAGCAAGCTTTGTGAAGCCGCATATGGAAATGGTCAGGTGATGGACTGTATATAACTTTGTAGCCACGTAAACACTGTCCTTACGCATTTGTACCGGTACCACCACAAATGCGATATCTTTTACCCTCGTACTCCCTCGCTTGTACCGCGCCGGCAGAGGCTTCTTTCTTAACACCCGCACATGTCACAACTGTCAGAACCACTAACGAATGACAGGGGCGCCTGGCACAGCTGGGTCTTTTCTGGCTCGGGGATCAATTGGTGTTGGTGGTGAGCTGGGCTCAATAAATGATTTTCAACATTGCCGAGATCTCCGAGTTAACTCGTACATTGAAGTTTGTACACTATACTTCTTGGCGGGAATCCTACCGGACAAAACCTGCGTCCTATGTGTTCTGCTGATAATTGAAAGGAGAGGAATCTGATCATAATGTACGAAATAAAGAGTGTTGGAGATCTTGCTGATTGTCCATGCTCGAGTCGAACGAGCTCCCTGCATATGTTTTTCTTTTTTCTTTTTGACAAAGCAGGTGCGCACCAGCACTATTGGAGATTTTCTTGCTCGGAGTTCAACTCACACCAGAAAAGGAAAAATTATATAATGCACTGAAAGTCTACCTGAAAATGTGAATTTCATTTTATATTTCAGATCTACAGAAATTAGGAATATCTTTGTGACTGAAAGGTGAAATGAAAATACGTATTTCATATTCCATTTCAGACTCACTGAAAAAAGGACTTTCAGTGCTTATGAAATGTGTTCTGAAAGGACCACTTTAGGCACACCTTTCAGAAGTGCTGAAAAGCCTATTTTCAGAAACAAAGAAAGTTGTGCTGAAAGTTCAAATTTCAGCACACCTTTCAGGAGCATTGAAAGTTCTATTTTCAGATGATTTTCTTTGTTTTATCTGAAACTAGATCTTTCAGTGCTTCTGAAAGGTGCACTGAAATTTGAACTTTGAGCATGACTTTCTTTGTTTCTGAAAATAGGTCTTTCAGTGCTTCTGAAAGGCATGCTGAAAGTGGTCCTTTCAGAGCACATTTCATAAGCACTGAAAGTCCTTTTTTCAGTGAGTCTGAAATGGAATATGAAATATGTATTTTCATTTCACCTTTCAGACACAAAGATATTCCTAATTTCTGTAGATCTGAAATATAAAATGAAATTCGCATTTTCAGGTAGACTTTCAGTGCATTATATAATTTTTCCTTTTCCGGTGTGACTGGGTGTTGAGATTGGCTGAGAAATTTTTCAACAATGCCAAATTCTCCAAAAGTTTTTCCTTTTATAAACCTACCACCCACTCGACCCATTTCTTAGTCTCTGATTAACAGATGTTTCAACATATATACTTCCTACCTCGTTATATTGAATCCTTTCTTACCAAGTATAAATTCCATCCGGCTACGACAGTGTCCAAATATCAAAACAATAAAAAGAGCTGAAGATACCCCCAGTGGTCCAGGCTCGAGTCGAACAAGCTCCCTGCATGTATGCATGTCTATGGAATGTTCTTCCTATGGATGGCATTGTACACACCGCGCTTCTAGGTCTTTTCAAATCCCACTTACGTGTTGACGAGTCCTTATTAATTTCTGAGCTAAATTCAAATAAATGCTGTTCAACATCACCAAAATCGCAAAAGCGAACTTCGGTTTACCGAACAAAATGAAGCCTGCTTCAAGCCAGATAACCTGCTGACTCAGAAGATAATTATTGTACAAGGATACAAAAGTTGTGAAAGAAGCATGGCCCAGGCTCGAGTCAAACGAGCCCTCCCGCGCACATAACAGTTGTCGGAAGCACAAACGGATGGCAGGTGCACCCTAGTCTCTGTTACAGAACCGATATATTAATGATGAACAAGTAGGTATCGATATGTCGGTGTTTATCACTTGCAATTCAACCTGGTATGAGCTGAATGAATAATTCCAACATCACCGAGACGACCAAATTCAGCTTTTGGGAAGCTGCATTGTCGAACGTAGTTCAGCAAAACGCGATGCAAATGGACTCTACTTGGAAAAGCAAAGCATCGCACATCAAAAAGCCAAAAAATGCGGTCATTGTGCAGAATGGCCCAGGTCCGAGTCCAACTAGTCCCTTCATATTTCCATGATGTGGTCTCGCTATGAATCGCAGGTGCGCGGCAGCGTGTCTGGGCCTTTTTTTTCCCACAAGCCAAGCCAGTTCGAATAAATAATTTTTACGGAATCGCCGTTCTTTCTCTGAACGCACTAGTCCATCGGTTCTCCCTCATTATGCAGCGAAACCCAAGGAAAGCTCCCGGGGACACAATAGGTATGGAGCTTGGCCAAAAAAAAAGAGGCCAACTTCATACCGGAATGGCCCAGGCTCAAGTCGAACGAGCGCCTGCATAGATACTGCATATTTCGGAACTCACACTACAGATTGTAGGTGCGTTCGCACGCTGCTGGGTCTTTTCGTGTGGAATTCAAGCCAGCTGTAACCCTGAGTTGGATGCATGATTTCAACATCGCCGAGATCCCCGAGCCATGTTGGATTTGTCATCGCCTTTTCAGCTGAATGGGAGAGCAGATAAGTTAAAACAGGATTCGGTTGAGTTAAGTATGCGTGAGTAGTAAGTGGTATCAAAAAGATCTCAGGGAAGATAAAAAATGGACACGCGTACTTGCAGAATGGCGCAGGCTCGAGTCGAACGAGCTCCACGCATACTTGGATGCTTCTCACATATGGATGGCAGGTGCGTACCAGCGCAAGAGGTCACAGATCGGGAGATCGGGCATACGAGTGATGCTACGTAAGTTGATGTGATGGGAAACTAGAACAGGTTCATGCAAGAGCACGAAAGTGAAATAAATTCATCTGACCACTCAGTAGGCTTAAAAGACCTTTCTTGAATGCTCAACAACAGGTAGGTTTTTCTCCAGAAAATAAACTAAGAGTTTTCGGATTTGCGTCCCAATTTGGAAGCTATGAACTTTCGCAATGTTTCTCACCTCATACGCAGTGTAACCATCTGAATTTCAAGATAGGGACTTGAACAGTGAATGAATCGCTACTACGACTTTTTGGTGTGCTCAAGCCCTGTGCAATAAGACGAACTGAAAAAACAGTTTATTTATTGATATTTGTCGTGGGTGGTCGCTCACGTGGCTCCATCAGTGTGTCGATCCGCCCGATCTGTGACCTCTTGTACCAGCGCATCCGGGCCTCTTCCACCTCTGAATCCAACTTGTGAATACTGAGCCGATTATAAGAACATCGTTGAAATCGCCGAACCGTAAACTTATACACTTAAAACACCTCAGGATATTCTCTTTCTACTCAATGAAATCGGAATAGTGCGTCAGCGCAGTCAACGTACACAAGAACGAAGACAATTCTAGTAAAAGTACAAAAAGACGGCGTGGATCTCAGAATGGCCCAACCTCGAATCGAACGAGCAACCCGCATACTTATTTGAAAACCCCCAACAGATGGCGGGTGCGCCCACGCACCGCTGGACCTTCTTCTCTGGAAATTCAACTCGTGTTGAGTAGTCAACATCGCCAATATCTGCGATATACATTGACAACTCTATCTTTGATTCAACATCCCACTCAAATTTTGTACCAGGTGTGATTCGACGAAGTTACAGGTGTCTACAGATTCAAAATCAGAACAAAGTAATAATGAAAAAAAGATGCAGAGCTCCTAAAAATGGCCCAGGCTCGAGTCGAACGAGCTCCCTGCATGTCATTATAGTTCCTCTCTGTATCGATGGGTACACACCAGCGTTGCTGGACCTTTTTGAGCTGAGAATTCAATTTGGCATAGTTGACCCGAATAAATAACTTCAATATCGCCGAGATCACCGAATTCGTACTTTCTGCGGAATTCGTATTGAATGGCCCGTCATGCTCGATTGATGGAGATTCGGACATACCTCAGCAAACGACAATGGGCGTTTTCCAGCTACATTATATCCACAGCTAAGGAGCGCGCGGTGCTTGAACTGAATCCCAAAAAAGAACCGGCAGACCGCAGGGCCCAGGCTCGAGTCGAACGAGCTCCCCGCATACTCAAGTTGTTTCCTTCACCTGCACATGCGTCGCGGGTGCACCCGGCGCTGCTGGGCCTTTTCCTTCTCACTTGCACTTTGACTTGGTGTTGTTGAGTTGACCACTCGGTAGTGTTCAATTGAATTGAATATTCGTTGTTCAACATGGCCAGTGCCTCTGAGCCTTTCTTCCAATACTTTCAATTCAACTCGTATGCATAGTTACGTTATGGTGATTGACTCGGAACCAAATTCAAAAAGCTTGGTTTTTTCCTAATTCCTATGGCCCAGGCTCGAGTCGAATGAGCTCCTCCCGCCTGACTGGGCCGATAACGATTACCGCATACAGGTGCGCCCGGCGCTGCTGGGCCTTTTCCTTCTCACTTTGACTTTGACTTGGTGTTGTTGTCGAACTGACGACTCGCTGGGGGTGAGTTGAACGGACGGTGAATATTAATGTTCAAATCGCCGATATCTCCGAACACCGAAATTCGAATTTTGTTCCTTGTCTGATCCTGAACGGGTGCTGTACCGACTTATCTCGCAGAGTGAAGAATTGTATGTATTGTGCATACACCGGATGCCGTATGTCGCGGATGCGGATGCGGATGCCGTATTTACGTTAACTTGACTTATGTTGCGGTAACTGAACTGACTTGAGCTAAGGAGGGGTAAGTAACGAGAAAAGGAACAGGAACAGGAACGGCAAGGCGGTTAATTGAGTTTTTAGGCTTGAGCTAGTGCTATCTCCGCCCGCCCAAGTTAAGTTGAGTTGAGTTGGGAATCAAAATTAATTTGGACGCCGGGCCTGCCGCTAGGCGCAAACTTGAAGTTGAACCTCCGTGTCCAATTCGAACGTCGAGCTCGGCCGCGGCCTGGTTCGTCGTTGTTCCGTCGGCTCGCAGACTCGCATCCCATTGGCTGTGGGTTTGAGCAACGCTGATGTTTGAGTCGACCTCGGGCGGAGCATTGAACAGTCAAACATTCGAACAATGAGATGTATTTGGTCAACAGTTGGTTTGCGAAAAGACGAACTTGAACTGAGGCCACGCTGTATGCTGTATGCCGTAGTACTGTACATAGATGCCGTATGTCGTATGTTGCGGATGCCGTACGTACTTATCCCACGTCGTATGTCGCATCATGATGTCGTGTTTATGTTGCGCTTACTTGACTTGACTTCAATTAGGGAGTGGTAACGAGAATAGGAACGAGAACAGGAACAGGAACGACAATGCGGTTAGTTGAGTTTTAATTGAGTTTTTAGGCTTGCTTATTGCTATCTCCGCCCGAGTTAAGTTACTGGTTTGAACGCCGATATTGAATGTCAGATTCGAGTGAGTGGTTTGGGATGGGTTGCCCCAAAGGGAAGCTCGCTTATTTCGAGGCTAAAAGGTAAAGTCGAACGAACGTCGAAATCAGTTGAGGCGTGATTCGCTGGTGTTCCGTCGGCTCCTGCTCCGCATACGATTGGCCGCGGGTGTTCCGTCCGCTGCATTAAATAAGTATGTTCGAGTCCGGAAGACTCTGATTGGACGTCACGTCGCGTCGGGTTCCCAGTCGGGGAAGGAGTTGAACAGTCAAACATTCGAACAATGAGAGATGGGCATTTGGTCAATAGCTTTTTGAAAAGACGAATGCCGTATGCCGTATGTCGCGGATGCCGTGTTTATGTTGCAATTACTTAACTTTAAACTCAACTTCAATCAAGGAGGGGTAACGAGAACAGGAACAGGAACGACAAGTGTAGAGCGGTTAATTGGGTTTTAGGCTTGCTTATTGCTATCTCCGCCCAAGTCAAGTTAAGTACTGGTTTGAACGCCGATATTGAATGTCAGATTCGAGCCGCGAGCGAGTGGTTTGAATGGGTTGCCCCAAGGAAAGCTCGCTTATTTCCGGGCTAAAAGGTAAAGTCGAACGAACGCCGAAATCAGTTCAAGTTGAGGCGTGATTCGCTGTGTTCCGTCGGCTCCTGCTCCGCATACGATTGGCCGCGGGTGTTCCGTTCGCTGCATTATTTAGATATGTTTTCGAGTCCGGAAGTGTCCGAAAGAATCCGATTCGACGGTGGTTGCGGCGTCGTCGGGCTCAGGAAGGAGTTGGACATTCGAACAACTAGGCACGACGACATATTGGCATACGTCACGGTATTACTATCAGTGGTTGGGAGATCGAATGGGTCGAGAGTCGCATGGTGGGATCTGCGCGAGAGCGGAACATAAGAGTAGCCATGGGGTGCCGGGAGAACGTCTAAACGGCAATGCAAGGCAAGCTCGCTTGTAATATTTCCAGGCTAAAAGGTACATAGGGTCGAAGTTGAACGTCGAACCCATGCACTGCACTGCCACGGCGAGTCGTTTGACATTGTGCCGTCGGCTCGTAGATCGCATTCTATTGGCCGCGGGTGTTCCGTCCGCTGCATTGAATATGCCGAGTCCGGAAGGCTCCGAAAGAATCCGATTCGACGGTGGTTGCGGCGTCGTCGGACGGGAGTTGAACATTGGAACAACTAGGCACGGCGACATATCGACAGATGAGCGCCGTGGGAATAGTACATGGTGAGAATGAGTCGAGACGAGAGTCGCACGCTGGGAGGGGTGTGTGAAAAAAACAAGCCCGGTGTGATGAGTGTGAGTAAAGAGAGTGTTGAGAGGTCAGAAACTCGACGTAACGGAGACTGCAGCTGGTAAGTACTTGGAGTACTCGAAGATGCGAACTCGGGAAATCGAATTGAGTTTAGTCTCAGTCTTTGAGGACGGGACGAGATGAACCAGTCCAATCAATTGTGGCCACGGATGAGTTTGCGCTGCGGATCTTCGAGGTTGCAGGGCCGTGTGGGCGTGTCTGTGTATTACGAGACAATGGCAGACAAACGATGACGCAGGAGGCAGCAGGAGTCAGAGAAGATGCATTGTTTGGGTGGAGGAGGCGCACTAGGACGAACTGGGAAGTGTTGGTCCCGGGCATGGGAAAGGGAGCGCCTCGGTTGTGGAGACTCTAGAGTGGGCCATCGAATGAATTATGTTATGTATGACGGACTTCGACGGGCTGAGAATCTAGATGGATTGGACTCGGAGGGGGTGGTGATGACGAAAGGTGGAAGGGTGGTAATTGAGGGAAGTGCGTGTGCAGGCCAGAGTCGAAAATGTCCTGTTTTGAGAGTCTTGCACGTCCTCGTCTGTCATTGGATGCTTGCAAGCGGATTTCACTTTCAATGCCATATTGATGGATGCTGCGCATGGCCGCGGCCGTGGCCTTGGGACGATGACGCAGTCCGAGTCGCAGGAGGGAGGGAGAAGGCGTTTCAAGATTGGAACTCAGCGCACTAAGACGGGATAGGAAGGAGTGGGACGGCATCGAAGCTGTCAGTGGTGGCCATGGGAATCGGTCCACTACTCGCACACCCAGAAAGGAGAGCTCCGTTCACTTGCACGCGAGGCAGACCATGAATTCGAAGATAACAAATAAAGCGGAGTATGAGGAGAAGGCTCAGGTACGCTGCGAAGAAGCACGCAGAGCTCTTCCTTGAGCCTTGATGAACGCAGACGATGGATGGCCCTTGATCCATTGTGATGACGCAGAAGAATCAAGATATGCGCGATGAGCGGGAGAAGAACAAGTAAGAATAGAAAGAAGCGCGAGTAGAAGATGGTGCCTCCAAGACGAGCCAGATCATGAAGTCGCCGAGCGGGAAAGCTGGACTTAAGGGTGGTAATGAAGAGTGACTCGGACTAAATACGTATGTAATTAGTCCGCGCCGAGTCCGAGCCCGAGGAGTAAGATCGACAAGACACGTACGTACACCGGCGAATAAGCATGCCAACTCTCTTGACGACCGCTTTTCGACTTTCTCCAACTAGTAGCGGACTCTCGCCCGAAGTCGCCGCTGGTGCTAGCGTGGCTGGATGCAGACGTCTCGTGGACACAACTGCCAACTGAGGTCCGCCAGTGACGACGATTGCTCCCTTCCCGCCCTCGCTTCCTTTCCAATTAATCGACTCAATAATTGAGTGTTCGACGGGCGTGAGAATGATTCGCACGGTCTGAGGTCTGAATCCGCATATAGCCGCCGATCAGCAATTGTCCAGGATCATTTCGTAAGATGGCTGACTTGTTTGCTCCTTTTGTGGTGTGCTGCTCCGTTCCTGCTCTCCACTTTTTCGTTTTGTTCCGTAATCCGACCGACGCACGCTCCTTACGCACGCTCCTTTGCGCTTCTCATTTGGACGCCGTCGTTTCCTGGACTGGACTGCACATTCACGACGAAGAACGGAGGCCGACGGAAAAGAAATAGGGAAGAGAAGCACGGATTTTAAGGGCAGCACGTGGCATATATTAGAAGGAAGCAAAGAAGACGGTGCGCGTCTGTTCTTTCTATTCGCGCTGTCCGTCAAACGCATATATCGAACGATTCTGAATGCTTGTTTGCTAGACATTTTGAGTCTCGCCTATCGCTGCCACCTACGACGAGGACACAGGCACGACTGGAGACTTTTCTGCGGAGGTGCGCGTCTATTCTGCCTGTCTGCCAAACGACATTGAATGCTTGTTTGTTAGATCCGACCTGCTTGGCTCAAGCAGGTCTCCACTCGACTTTCACGAATCTTTGCGGCGGCCAGCATAGCGCATGCCGCCACCACCCGGCCCTGCGCCCGAACCCCCGCCACGCTCGAGTCTTCGCCCCCGGCCGCCGAGCAGCAGCATCATCCCGTCTACCAGGAGCTCGTCCTTGTCTGCTTCCTCGCCTCGTCCTGGGATCCCCGTACCGACTTCTCCAGGTTCAAGTCCAGGTGCAAGTGCTGCTGGAAATGCGGCTAGTACGGGCAAACCACGCACAAGCACAACTGCCGGCCTGACCCCACCCCGCGTACGCACTCTCTCCTCCGCGAGCAAAGCGTCTGCCGTCGTTGGCCTATCTTCTGCGGCGTCGACGATGTCGAAAGAGTCGACAAAAGACAAGGTCGCCTTACTGGCGTATACCTCGCGCTCTGTGTCTTCCCCCTCCACATCTTCCTCCTCCCTGGCGAGGCCGTCGACAGCACGCTTGTCGACTTCACCTTCGGCTTCGACCTCCACGTTGGCGACGTCTCGGTCGACGGGATCCCTAGCGTCGACTTCGACGTCGGGTATCGCACGACTCTCCACCTCACCTCGGTCCACATCCACATCCACATCGGCGTCGTCGAGGGCGAGGACGACGAGTACGAGTGCGACCTCGACCTCGACGCGGAGCCCGCCTGCCTCGAGTTCGACGAGTGCAAACGAGCCGACGAGTCCGAGCGGGACGACCTTCGCGTCCCCTACTGGACTCAGCCCGGCCCCGAGACCGCGCAAAGTGAGCAGTACGAGCGCTACGAGTGCGAGTAGCGTCGGGAGGGACAGGGAGCGCGAGAGGGAAAGGGACAGGGGGGAAAGTACGGCAGGCACAGGCGCGGTGAGGAAGACCGCGAGCAGCGGGAGTATCGGGCGTGCAGCTGGGAGGTGAGTCTTTTGTGTCTTGTCTTGTCTTGCTCCTGAGCTTTTGTATCTTGCGCCTGGGACCTGGGGATGTGGGACCGGTGTTTGAGATCCCGTTTTCGCTTCGGGCTCTGTTGCCTGCCCTTTCTCTGCCCCGGCGTAGTCCTGCGCTTCCCCTTGCCCTTCCTCGGCGGTGGCGTCGGCTGTGGTCTTGCCCTTGTCCTTCCCTTTCTTCGCTTGCCCCTCCCCTTCGGCGGTGGCGTCGGCGTCGGTGTTTCTCCTGCGATTGATCGAGTCCGGCCCCCGCTTGGTGTCGGTCCGATGGGACGTTGGGGCGTGGGCGTGGGCATGGGATGGGCTTGGGCAGCCCTCGTCCTGGTCTTCGTTGGTGCGGCGTCTGCATCGGCGTCTTGGTGGTCGTGTCTGCGCGACGTCGGCGTCTTCGTGTGTGTTTGTCCCGCCGATGGATGGATGTATGCGGTGCGCTCGTCCTGCGGTGTACACGGACGCGCACTCGCCCCGGGCCCCGCTGCGCTCAACCTCGGCGACTCGAGTCGGTGGCGTCTGCGTCTGCTCCTGCCTCGGTCGCGAGGGTCATATGCGTCTCTGTCCGTGCATGGGCGCTTCTTCGGTCGACGCATATCGTGCTTTCGATCGATGCACATATCGTCGTCGTCGTCGTCTCTTCCCGTCCTCCCGTCCTTCATCCTCCTTTCCCTTCTTTTCTTTTCTTGCCTACATCCGCATCCGCACCCGCATCCCTCGCGCGCTCGTATTTATTTGACGCGCAGCGTGCGGGGTGCGGGGTGCTGCTTTCGACTCCTGGCGCCGGGCTGGGCTGGGCTGGGCTGGGTTGAGCTGAGCTGGGTGGATATGGGTATGGGTATCTGTATATATATGTGGACGGACGGACGCACGGCGCCGCCACCACATATCCATATCCATGCTGCGCGGCCGCTTTAGGCTTGCACAGACGGGCGGCTGGGCGGGTGGCTGGCTGGCTAGGCTAGATGGGCGGACGCGTCATCCCGCCCCCGCTTTTTTAAAGACTTTGCGCTTTGCATTTCATTCTGCCGCGCATGGGCTTGTGGCTGAGGATATTATATGTGGCTTTTTGATATCGATATGATATATTGCGTTCATATGCGCCTATATCCACATCCATATGCATATATTCCCTTTTAATCTCCTACATACATTCGGCCTTCCTCGCGTATTCGTGCTGACGCTATGCGTTCTCTTGTAGTGCTACTGCGTCTTCCCCGAGGGGCGCGACGGGTGCGAAGGACCGGGAGCGGGAGAGGGATAAGGACAGGGAGAATGGGAGTGT
Organism: Mycena sanguinolenta; assembly: GCA_014462675.1. NCBI lineage: Eukaryota > Fungi > Basidiomycota > Agaricomycetes > Agaricales > Mycenaceae > Mycena > Mycena sanguinolenta. The sequence goes on along the minus strand of JACAZH010000004.1, from coordinate 7,899,652 downwards.
AGGCCGCGCAGCGGGGAGGTGCGTCTTACTTTTTCTCTCGTCGATTCAATCTCTCTTGCTTCGTGTTCATCCGGGCTGCAATTTGGGGTACCTGGTGCGTACGCGCGAGTGGGTCAGCTTCGGCGGTCTTGCCCTTGTGGAGGGGGCTTCGTGTCGGGGCAAGGCGTGCGTTTTCCTTTTCCTGTTCCCCGGCTGGTTGGCGGCTGGCGGTCGGGGGTTAGCGGTGTCGCGTACACTCCCGATGGAAGATGGGGCGGACGGCGGATGGACGCAAGGCGTATTTGGGGTGCTTGCGCCTAATGCAATGCGAGAGACTTGGTATACATGCGACACGAGCGGCCGCGTAGGCGGCGGATGGACTCGAGTCTGCGCGCGGGGGGGCAAGCTGGGTGGGGGTCGACGCGTTGCGGGTCCTGGCCGCGTTAGAGCATCGCTGACGCGGGTGGATGGATGGATGGATGTGTCGAACCCGTGGCCCGCGCACGGTGGGAGCGGATCCGCCGCTCTCAACGCACGCGCTTGCAGCTGGCTGGCTGGATGAATGGGTGGAATTCGCCCCTACCTGCGCGGTGTCGTTCTTGCTCGACTTGGCGTCGGGACTCAAGCGGCGGGCGGGGTAGAGACCTCATTGTCGTTGCTCCCGCGCTGGTTTCTTTTCTTTGCCCTATACTCGCTTGCGTCTCGCTGGGAGACGTGGGTATAGATGTTATTCATTTCCACCCTCCCTCCGCTCTTTTCTCGGGTACCCCGCACCGCTACGTCTATTAACCCCTCCTCTCTCACTCAGGACTCTCTCGCCCACCTCATCTTCAAGCGCGACGAGTCCGACGATCTCCACTGCCGCGAAGGATCGGAGTCCGAATGGGAGTTTTGGGCGGGCGGCGGGGAGGTGTGTGTCGTTCTCTTCCCTTCTTCCTCTGATTTCCTCTTCTGCACTCGTTTTCCTGCGTTCTTTGCTTCTTGGTTCTCGACGAGGGCACGGTGGGGACGTTTTTTGTGGTAGACGAAGCTTTGCGCTTGCATTTCAGCCCGCGCCGGGGGGACTGCGTGTTTCCGGACAGGATGGCAGCGGGTGTTCTTGGAGGGGGGAAGGGAAGGGGTGCCGTGTACATGCAGACGCACATGATTGTGGAGGTGAAAGTGGAGTGGGGTAGATGCATGGGGTGGATATCTCGTCCGTGTTTTCGGCGTCTTTTCGGTCGCACACACGCACCCACCTATCTTGCTTTCGTTCCCATTTGCCTGCTTCAATTCGTCGGTGGTATCGTGGGACAGGGTTATACTCCGCGTTTTTCTGGCACATATGCCCTTCCTGGCTCTGTTTCTCGGTATCTCTGGGGGCAACGCTCTCCACGCTGGTCTTGTTATTTATTGTACTCGTCCTTGCCATTGTGGCATTATCTTGCCTGGCCTATTTTATATGCGTACATGCACCCCCCGCACCTCCCTGTCCTTTCTTGTCTTCCTTGTTTCCATGCATTTTACTGATCCCTCCCTCCCTGCAGAACCCTCCCCACGCCGAGCACCAGTATCAGCGCCAGCAAGCCCCCTACCGCTGCGTCGACGGCGACGCGACGCAAACCTGTCCCGTCCGTAACTTCGTTTGCGACACCGAATGGAGCCCCGACGGCGAATGGAGCGCCTGCGTCGACGCCGACTCCTACTACACCAACGCCAGCGCCAAAGACCCCGACGACACCGAAAACGCCCAAGACGCCTTCCACGCCTGCCCTACCGGCATCCCAAACGACAACAAGTGCACCCTCCATCCCTGCGGCCTCCACATCCGTACCTACACCATCGACATCTAAATCTAAATCATCTACAACGACAACATCTAAATCATCTACATCTGCGGCGATATCTAAAACACCTACAACGACACCCACACCATCGACATCGACACCATCCGGCCACGGCAGCAGCATATACACGCGCAGCACGCCGCCGCCGTCCTCTTCTGCGTCCTCAGCCCCGTCGACGCGGTCATCGTCCGCTTTAGGCCATACCCAGCCCCAGTCGCTTACACCCACCCTCACCGACTCCACGGCATCGCGTTCGCAGCCCCAATCGCGCACCTCCTCCGCGCTGGGGCAGTACACCTCTTCTTCTCCCTCCGGTTTATCTGCACCCAAGGCGAGGAGCCGCTCCATCGGCCGCGTCGACACGTCGTCGTCGACGTCGCTGCGCCGTGCCGCCGCGGGGGGGCGATTGGTCCCTTGGTCTCAATAGCGGTGGTGGCGGCAGTGGCCAGGGGTCACCGGTACTGTACCTGCCCTCGCCGACTGGAAGTGGGAGTGGGCATGGGCACGGGGGATCGAGCCCGCTGGCGCATACACAGGCGTTTGCGAGTGCGCGGGAAGCGATTAGAAGGGGGAGGGAGGCGACGGCGTTGAGGGCGGAGGGGGCGAAGACGCCGACGACGCCGAGCAGCGAGGGGCATGGGGCAGGGATCTGGGGTGGCTCCGGAGCTGGAGTTGGAGCGGGTGGGGGGAGGGGCCAGGCTGGAGAGCGGGTGGGTGGACACGCCGACGTCGTCGTCTGGGCGGTTTCCGAGTGCGCCGCCGTCGGTTAATGGGGTGGAGGTGGAGGGCGCGACGAGGAAGGGAGAGGATGCGGACGGGGAGAGGGCTAAAGAAGAGACGGAGGCGGAGAACGAGAAAGCGAAGGACGGTACGTCGCTCCCAATTCGCTTTTTGCGTGTTGTTAATTTTTTGCGAGTAGCAGCCGCAGCGGCACCCGCAGCCTCGTCGGTATCGGTACCGTCCGCGTCGACACCGGCACCGGGCTCAGCGCCTCAAGCAGCAACGACAGTACCGGCACCGCCCACACCAGCTACGTCACGGACGCCAGGAACGCCCGCGACACCGCCACCGCGCGCTCGGAGCCGGAGTCGGGCCCGGAGTGAGAGGGACGATGGGGGGAGGGAAAAGAGGCGGGAGAGGGAAGCAGCCGCAGGTATGTCCTTCGATCCATATCCTTTATTCACCCCACCCCATTTTTCTGCCTTCTCTTCTTGCTCACGTTCGCGTTCGCGCTCGTGCACACTTGATTCTTTCATTCGATTGCTTCATTTTTCGCTACTATACGCATGGATGTGTATGATCCCGTCTCATGCCATCTTTGCTCTTCATTTGCATCACCCATCTATCTTGTCTCCTCATCCCTTATCTCTCTCACGTACCTGCGGCGGCGGCTCAATCCCTCTCTATCTCACTCCCCTCCTCCCATCCTCACGTACTGTATTCATTTCACCGTTTCATTCCATTTTCATGCACATTCATTTGTCGTGGCTACTGGCTTGACAATGATCGGCACCGCCACGTTGTGCACGCTACGGTGTCTGTCGACGACCGATCCCGAGTGACGATCCCGTCGCGGTTGTCGACGCAACCCTATAACACCGTTCCATATACACGCACTGCACGGATCGCTCGGCGACTGTCGGTGTATGTATTTGTGGCTCGGTGCATTTGGTGACTTGGGATCGGTCACCGTTGCGTGTGGTGTTTTGGGGACCCGGCGCGGGATCATAATTCAGATGCCATGCCACGTCTATGTGCGATCATGATAGACATTATTGGTTTCGAGTCGAACATACTTGACTTGGCTTGACTTCTTTTTTGTCCCTGCTGCCTGCCCCTCGCGGTTCTGCTCTTGTGTTTCTTCTTGCGTTCTCCCGCCGAGTTCGTCGCCCGCTCATTCTTTACCCCTATCGTCCTTCGCTCGGCGTCGGCCCCCTCTTTCGTTGCGCTACATACTCCACTGCACTATACTTACTATCTTACTCACCTCCCTTTAATTTTACTCCCCCCTAATTAATCAATTCATTCTCCTCCTACCAACCATGCTTTCCCCTCCGCTCTCCCCCCGTCCTCTCCCACTCACCCCTTCCTCGCCCTCATCCTCTCTCCGTACACTTTCCCCGCGTTCCCCGATCTCACCCACATTCACCCCCACCCCCTCTCCCCGCCGCTCTGCTACATTTCATGTTTCTACATCCGTTCCTCGGAGTCCTTCTCCACTTAATTCCGCCTATACTTCCGCGCTGAAACCGCCGTTCCTCCGAGGTCGATCGCTGACATTTGGCCCAGGGTCTACGCATGCTGGGGCATATCCGCTGATGGCGAGTGCAACTGCGAACACAAGTAATGCGTCGCTTGCGAGCGGGAGCGGGAGCGCCCAGGTCGCCAACGAGAACGGGAGCGCCTCCAATTCTAATGCGGACGTTCCGACCAACCCGACCGCCACCGGGCAATCCAACGGACGCACCACCCCCATCGATAGCGCAAATGGACATCCCGTGCGCTCCGCCCCGCCGCCACTAGCGCCAAAGTCACCAGCGCGCAAACGGAGTGCGGACAAGGACAAGGAGCGGGACAAGGAAAGGTCGCCGTCGAGGGCGCGGAGCGGGAGCGGGAACGAGAATGCCAATAATGGTGCGTTTTGCGTTCTTTCCCGTTTCACTTTTTTTTTGCCTATTTTTTCGACATTGGCGCGCGGCGTCTTCATGTCATGGCGCCTGATTAGCGTCGCATCTCGGGACGCGTCGCGCTTGATCCGATCCTGCTGCGCTTTGACCATTGGGCTTTCGACCGCGGGCAGCGCGGGTAGATCCTTTTCTGTCGGACGTCGCGAGACATCGCGTCTTCGCGGGCGCTCCTGGCCTAATGCTACCCGCATCCTTGCCTTTTTTTCTTTCTTTTTCATTGGCAGGCATGTCTACCCTTTTTTGTTTTTGTTGTTGGACCGTGTCGGGCTTGGGCGGTCTTCTCCCTGCCTTCACGGGCTCTTCTGCCTCCAGTCTTGCCATCGTGACCCATTCACTTGGCGGAGGTAGATTAATTATGTTGCGTCGCAACGCTCGGACAGGCTCGGACTGTTAGGGCCGGTTGCCGACCGCGCCACGTGTTTTCGCTTGGGCCCTCCCGCTCGCTGCTCCGTGCTAGACCAGAGTACGATCTCTGCCTATTGCACATCGGACTGTTTCGTCTGGAATCCATTCCACTCCAGTCCTGCAGCTCTGACACGTCGCGCGCCATCTTGCATATTCTATTATCCTTCGTCCGGGTATCGCGCCGGTTTCTCCGTTTCATCCTCGTCCTTGACGCCCTGACGGACCTGCCCGTTCCTCCGTACCTTTTCACGGAAATGGCGCATTCAAAGCAAGATACTGAACATGTCTTTGCAGCATCTCGTAGCCGCGAACGTGTGCCATTCCCGCAAGATACACCTGCTCTTCCGACCAACACAGCGACAGCGGCCTCGTCGACACCCTCGATAGCCTCTATGCAGCCGCAAATCTCCTCAGGACCCTCGCCGGGAGCCGTTAGCCGCGCCCAATCAGCCTCAGGGTCGGGCGCATCCACACACGGACACTCGGGCGGCTCTACACAAAGGCATGACAACACCAGGACCACCGCCGCAGTTAACACAACTGCTGCCGTATCTCGCTCGACCTCGCTTCCTGCTCCCCGGGTTCCTCCTGTATCCTCTCCCCATTCTACGACGGCCCCAGCGACCCCATCAAACTCCCACATACCGCTTGCGATGCAGACGCGGCCTCGCGAGCTGTCCGATCCACGGGCAGCTCAAGCGAAGTCGCTCCTCGCCACCGCCGCCACCCGTGCTCCTGGGTCCCCTCCGCAGCATATGCAGTCGCATACTGCGCAACTTCCTGGCCAGAGTGTGTACGCGCCGCAGCAGTCGCCTAGCTCGGCTCGCGCAGGGTCGCAATCGCCCACCCAATTCACATCCACACGTCAGCGTACGCCCGAGCGTACAGCTGCCCCAGGGCAAGGGACGCAGCGCCCGCCGGAACGACGTCCGTCGGAGAGTAGCACGCATATCACGCGCGAGGGGTCGTTTCGTGCCGCATCCGAAGGCGCTCACCTCGCGCGCGAAAGCTCTTTCCGGACACCGGAGCTCGCACTCGACGTCAAGCGATTGCTCGCAAAGCCCGTGTCAGTGTCGGCACCATCGGTGGTGGCGCATGCGAGGGCCGAATCGACGTCTGCCGCAGATGGGCCTACGCTGCGGAGGAAGCGGTATGATACAGCGGGAAATCGGGTGGAGCGGGTGGAGGAGGAAGGAGTCAAGAGTCGAAGCGAGGACGGGCATCTGCCCCCGCGACGAAGTGAGGATGGACCTCCCAGAGCACTAGAGCGCGAGCGGGAGAAGAGGGATCGGGAGGCTGCACTGGCGTTTATGGCACCGCATAGTGGCGGGGAGGAGAAGGAGAAAAAGGAGAAGCGTCCGAAGAATGTACTGAGGCGCAGGCCCAGTACTGCCGGGCGTGCCCTATCGACGCCGACAACGGCTGCTCCTGCACCCGCGGCGGTGACGCCGGCCACTGCGCGCGCAGGACCCCCAACGCTCGATCTAAATCTCTCGCTTGATCCCATGTCGCTCTCTTTCGCCGGCGGGGACGTCCCAAGCCCGAGAATCAGCCCTCGTGATGGAAGTAGCAGCGGGAGCGGGAGCCTCACTCCTGCTGGCGCGGTAGTTCAAGCATACAAGCGGGGGCTAGACTCGAGCAGCCCTGGAGCATCTCCACTCCCATCCCCATCCTTCCAACGCAAGCAGGCGAACGACAACTTGCTCTTTGCATCGGCTGAGACATCCTCGCCAGTGACTCCGTATTATACCGTCTTTGGATCGACCTCAGGGCGTGTCGTGGCGGTCGGTGGGCCGGAGGACGCTTTCGACGGGGGAGGCTCGTTCATCTCCGCGTCAGCGTTCCCGATGTATGATGGCTCGCGGCCGCGGAGTGCGAGGCCCAAGGAGACGGGCTCAGGTGTTGGGCGTACGCTGACGCGGAAGGTTAGCGAACGGTGGGGGCGCAAGCGGGAAGAGTCGGAAGATGATGTTCGTGGCCGAACGTCCTCACAGGGTGATCGTCGCAAAAAGAGCACGCGCAGTGGAAGCCGCACACCTGGAGACGACAGCCCGGCACAGGAACTGGAATCAGCAACATGGACAAAGTCACCATCAGCGTTGACGCAGTCGCATGATGACAGCGGTTTCACCAACGAGCCACGGTCGCGGCGCTCAGAACCCGCCTTGGGTGGTGGGAGTGGGAGCAAGATCTGGAAGCTCATGAAGCGGATTAGCACTGGCGGACTGAGGGAGAAGTACGATCGCGATCCGCGCTCGCTGCCCCCCGTTCCCCCACTACCACCTGTACCACCCGTGCCTGAGCTCTCCAAGGATCATTCCTTGGAAGCGAGGGGTGCCATGTCCACGGATGGCCATTCGCGCGATGAACCCGGCGCGCTCTCCCGTTTCATGCAGTCGCGGACGTCCATCAGCGTATCGCACCCTTCTGCTATTCCCCGTCCTTCAGCACGCGCTTTGCCGATGCCTCCTCCCATTCCTGCATCTCAACCTTCCAGAATAAGCACTACCACTCGCTCTTCCTCCCCCGTCTCTTCCTCCGATGTCGCTTCCTCTAAATACTTTCACAAAACGACTGGCTCCGGACGTTCCTCGACTTCCTCCTACGGGGAAGAGTCAGCCCCCTCCTCCGATGCCAACCCCCAACGTCATCATCGGGAAGCACATTGTCCCGCCAAAAGATCTCTACAAGCTCGACCTCTCCGATCTACCGTCGGGTTCGCCGGATGAGAAGAGGGCGTCTGTCAAACCCATGGCTTTCTTTGGTACGGACAACATGCGCACACCTGACGACTGGAGGATCGTCAATACGCCCGCTGAAGAACACCCGCCCTCGCTACCTCACCCGCCACGCCGCCTTCCCCTCCCTTCCATAAAAAGCAATCATCGGCTCAGCGATACGCCCAGCATCCCCGAGTTCTCTACCGTCGCCCCCATCAATGCTTTCACCTCGCGCAGATCCAAACCGACAGACAAGCCCCGCGTAGAAGGGATGTTGTCCTCTTTGGACCCGACGCCTTCGCGACGGTCCCTCGGCGACGTTGCAAGTCAGAAAACCTCCAACACAGTCAGCGGTGCCAGCACTATTTCGACCGCCCGCCAAAAGCGGATAGAACAACGCTCGGCGTCGTTGCCCCGCCATGAGTCGGTGACCTTCCGCGACATGTCTGAGAAGGCGGTAAAGGCTCTGACGGAGAAAGAAAAGACGGATCGGTTTGCTGCTCTCCTGCAACGCAGCGATGACGCTGGCGGAACGCTCCGTTTCGGGATGTCTGAGCAGCTCCCATCCGACGACATGTCGCTGCGATATTCTGCATCGTCCATGCAGCTGTTAAAAGGTGCGTCGGGCATCACCATTCCTGGTGTAAACGCGCTGACTTGGACTTGACAGACTTCTGATCTGACCGCGCCACGAAAATTATGACGACTGAGATAGAATTACGAACGCTCATTTCGTTACGCAAAACGCTCTGTAGACTCGATTGCTGTTGTATTTACCTTCGCGGTGTCTCCCACACTCGCCCTTCGTCGCTCTCTTCGTACTTACAATTGTTTCATTGCTTTCCCCACCACTTCCTGTACCATACCATATATACATACCCGCTCTGTGTCATACATACATACATACCCCTTTACAGTTGTAGTACTTATCGCGATCTAGCTAACCAACCGTTATAATGGCATGCCTCAGTGACTCCGAAATGGAAATGGTGCACGGACTGAGTTTTGAAGGAAGTTTGCACGACTCGAACTGTATATTGCTTTTTTTGTATTTATCGCCCCCAAGTCTCAACCAACCCAACGTCAGCTTTGACAATAGGTTCCTCTTCATCCCACAATCACCCCAGTAATGGTGGTCCCCGAGACTTGGCACAGTGAGATTACGCCTCCTGATTTGACAGATAGACCCTCCCTTCATACGCCCGCAGAGCAATCTCAGCTGCGTTAAATATCTCCCTTTGTTCTTCGCTATAATTCCCGAAAACGAGCTCGAAGCCGGAGTACTCTTCGTGCGAAGGTAAATGGTACGTAATATCGCTGGCCGTGAAATTCAGCATGATGAGCGCGAGACGACCTTTATATGAGCGTTTATACGCGAACACTTGCTCGTGTTCCGGGGTCAAGTGCCTGAAGTCGCCATAAATCTAGTTCTTTGACAATTAGAAACAACACTGCTGCAAATCTTGAGGAATAGCTGCGCACGAGAACTTTGTGCTCCTTGCGTAATTGCAACGCTTTTGTCCAGAAAGCGTGCACGCTCTGTGGATCGTCGAGCTGAGCGGCGACGTTGCATGTGGGATAGTCGTCGTTGACGCGCATCCACGGCGAACCGGTGGTGAAGCCACCATGCGCGCTCGAATCCCACTATACGATAGCATTGTCAATATTCCGAGAAAATAATCGGCCTCTGGGAATTTAGCTACCTGCATCGGGATACGACCGTGATCCCGAGCTTTTTTCTGCAGGTCGTCGAGGACATCACTCATATCAATAGAATCTTCTGCTTTGCCGCCGGATTCGAGCAGGCGCTTGGTCAATATTCTACATGCTCGAACAATTAGTTGGTAAAGTTGTGGTACAAATGACGCTACTCACTCTCGATAAAAATTCTGGGAGTTGACGTCCTTGTACTCGGAAATCCCCCAGGATCTTGGAAAATTCCTCATTCCGATTTCCTGGCCCTGGAATACATACTGCGTCCCGCCCAGGGTCACTTCCAACATCGCGAGCATTTTGGCAGACACTGTGCGCCACACATCAGAGTCATTGGCCCAGCGAGTAACCGAGCGCCCTTGGTCGTGGTTTTCAATGTATATACTGCGAAGAGTGCATCAGCCGGTTTGTGTTCGGCCGGCGAGATTCAAACATACGCGTTCCAGAACCCCTCCTGACGGAAGCACGTCTGCCAGCGGTTGACGATCTCTGTGAACTCGGGAAGTTTCCAAGGACGGTAGACCAAAGGCTTTCGTTGAGGCATAGAGTCCAGATTGACGAGCTCGAAGTGAAAGACCATGTCCAGCTCCTTATTTGCTGGGAGAACATACCGCGCGACTTCCGTGGTAGAGTATGTGAACGGCGCCTCGCCGACAGTGATCAGGTCGTGTCCTAGTGATTTTAGGACGCGGAGATCTTAATGAATTAAATGAATACGGACCAGACAAAACATTTGTGAACATCTCCTTAATAAACTCATGCACGCGAGGACTTGTTCAACGTCAAGTGTTGTTGTTTTGAATCAATAGCACGCACCCGTTTGCAAAAAGCGGAGTAGCGTTTTGATATTCGTCCTCAGGGATGGTCACCGGCGCGTCCGGCAGACCATCGACTTTGGAAATAAGATTGATAACATCCATCTGCATATGCGTGTCAACGCTGGTACAGAGAAATGCAGAAAAGACGCACACGAAAGCCGTCGCACCCGCGGTCGATCCAAAACCGCATCAGATCCCAAACAGCGTCGCGGACTTGCGGATTCTCCCAGTTGAGATCAGGCTGCTTGGTGTGGAACAAATGAAGATAATATTCGTCCGTTTTCTCGTCGTATTCCCAAACCGAGCCTATAAAATGTCTAAACGAGAGCAGGCCTTAAAAACGAGCGGAATACCCTGAAACTGGGCTTTCCAATTGTTCGGTGGGCGGCGATTACCCGCCGCGTCGTACTTGGGAGGACGCCAAATATACCAGTCGCGTTTCGGGTTTGTTTTGGATGATCTACTTTCGATGAACCAGTCATGCTGTGATAGAAAGTTGTATGCGAGTTCATGCAGAAGGAGCGAGACTTTTACCTCGTCCGATGTGTGATTTACAACAAGATCCATCCTGCATTCAGAGTCAGAAGGCTCACGGTTAAGCGGAAAGCATACATCAGCTTCATTCCACGCCCGTGCAAACCAGCCAAAAGATTGTCCCAGTCTTGCAGGGTACCATACCTTGGGTCGATGCTGCAGTAATCAGATCTGCAGGATGCGAGTGATCATCAGAGGCCCCGACGAGTCTTGAAACGCTGAGAATATATCACATATCGTATCCCATATCCGCCAGAGGCGATTTGTAGATCGGCGAGAGCCAGACCACATCAACACCGAGATTTTTGAGATAGTCCAGTTTCTTTGCAATGCCGCCCAGGTCACCGAACCCATCGCCATTGGAATCGGAGAAGGAGAGAGGATAGATTTGATACACCACAGCGTCTTTCCACCATATCTCGGGGTGAGTTGTCATATCGAGTTTCGACTCTGCAGGCTGAAGGTGGGAGGTAAGAAGGATCGGTAGTTTTCGGCCGACTCATTACGAGGAAATATCGGCCGTGATGCATTGAACAGGTTCTAGCACTCGCAAAAGACTTTTGAAAGTTAATTGCTTCTCAAGTGAAAGGTTGTGAACAAATCAGAGTTTATGTCATTCAATTTGAAGATGCGAAATAAAAGATGCAAAATCAGACAATCTGATGTGAAATTACAACCCCGTCGGTTCCCTCGAGATTTCAAGTAAACTGCGATAGAAATGAGGCCAAGATGAATTGACGGGTTCAACTGCACAATATCTTCCCTCCCCGTCCTCCATCCGATAATAATTGGATCCAGCGAGCACCACGGCGGTCGACACATGACCGTCCTGAGACTTGAAATCCCGGACTGCTACATCGATTTCCCTGATGAACCTGCGCTCCAGCTTGGTATGTGTGGGCTCTAGTTCACTATCCATGTCAGAGGCCTCGTGTCGTAGCGGAAACGAAGGTATTATTGCGGCGTCCATGATGGGGAGTTCGTTTACCAGGTCGAGGAAGCGGTGCTGGACGTAGCACCGTTCAGCGTATAAGGAGTACGTGAGAATGCGACTAACCACCATGTTACGACCTTCTGGATCAGTTTCAATTTTGGTTATGTTGTCCTCGAGGAGAATGGAGTTCACATTCATACGGAGGCAGTTCAGCTTGTGCAGACGAGACAGCACACCGACGTTGTGCGTGCCGAAAGCCCATCGGCCTTCACACTCGCTACGACACGAAAGTGCCTCAAGAGACTGCGTGTGGCGGGGCAAGGTTTTGGTGAAAAACTCGTCTGCAAGTCGATTGGACTCCTCGTCGTTTTGGCCGCAGGCAGAGGTAATGGTGAGCCGCTCGAGACCAGAGTACGAAGAAAGGTACTCGAGCAGGCCCTCTGTAATCCAGTCCGTGCGGAGTTCGGACAGACGTATACCCTCTTCACGCAGACAGTTCCATATACTTGTAGCTCCGCCGAACAGCCAAAGGGACTGAAGAGATTGCAGATGAGGTATGATGCTGTGATCCACTCGCAAACTGCACCGAACCAGACGGAGTTCAGTGAGTTGAAGGGGATGTCTGAGAGTGTGGAACAAGTCTGCGAAGTTATGCAGCGGCGGATGTCCCCAATAACGGGTCGTTGTTTGAAGGTGAAGATAGCGGAGGTTGGGGCTTTGAGAAACCGCGCGAGAGAGTGATCGGGAGACATAGCCCAATGACATTGCGTCGGAGGATGTCAAAGTTAAATTTCGGAGGCCCGTGAGTCGATCAAAGTCACAATCGTAGTTCCGTGAAAAGCTCGTCTCGTCCGCGGTCAAATTGAATGTCTCGAGCTGAGGGAGGGAGGCCATGAAGTCATGGATAGCTTCAGGCGTCCATCGTGACTCCTCAGGACAACCTGTAAACGTCCATCTGTCCCGCATGAAACAAATAACGTTGGACGATTAGTGGAGACTCACAGAACAGTCCGTACATTTTTTAGTGATTCTAGGGCTGGAGGCAGACATTGCGCCAGGCGGTCTTCTGCCAGATCGAGATCACCGGCGTTTATTGAGTCATCTTCTCGATTCTCATTCGCATCGACGACGACGGACGGAGAGAGATTTTTGATTCTGAGCGTGTGGGCAAATTGCGACCACAGAGTCTTGCCCGAAGCCAGCGCTTCCAGATGCGAAAGCCCCAATTCCAGCCGAGAGCGATGCACATCTATGAAAAGCGAAGAGAAGAAAGATGGTGTGATCGCCAAGTTGAGGGTTTTGCACACGGCCCGGAGGTTTGCCTGATCAGCGGGAACCTGGGGGAAAGCAGTTAGAAGGTCATGCTAGGATACAGAGCAAGCGGCACCCTGTCAATGATCTGTTCCAGCAATTCAAAGGATAAGTCCTGGATTGACGACATGTGCATGAAGAAGGCAGGGCTCGGAGCCGAGAGTTTGGCATGACAACGGAGCATCAAACAAGTATCCTCGTTTGGAAGCAGAGTTCAAATTCGACGAGTATTATCCGCTGAATTTCAGTTTTACATATGTTTGGTGTGGGACAACGAAGAAACTAGAAATTTTATTGCAGCGAAGGCTCATGGTTTGTGCTGCTATCATGGAGACAAAAGAATGCCCGTTTGTCAACACCTTCGACTTGGTCCTTACTCATTTGCCAAAGCAAGTTGGATTCAAATTCGAAACAGTAAAAGGCCCAGAAGCGCCGGTTCGCCCCCATTATTTGTTGCGAGCTACGATGCGTGTCAGGTTCGTTCTTGGGCTATCCCAATTTAAAGTCCTTGCAGCATTTTTTGTACGCAAACATCCTTCCCTTTCCGGAGCTCAAATCAACTTTCGATACTTTCAAAATGGTTACTGGTTGAAGTAATGGGAGTGGTTGTTCCAAAAACACAGAAACAAAAACAGAGCTCGGGGATATCGGCGATGTTGAAATTGTTTGTTCAGCTCAACTATGCCTAGTTCAATCCGCAGTGATTCTTGAGAAAGAGCCCAGATGCGCGGGTGTACACCTAGCATCCCTGACCAAAGTTCATTCAAGACTATGCAGCGAGATTGTTCGACTCCATCGGCCACGCGGATTGTGAGTCCAACAAACAAAAAAGTGGAGAGCAGGAAGGTCCTTGAACGGAGAGCACCTCAAAACGAGAAACCCGTCAGACATCTTACGAAACAATCGCTGATCGGCGGCTATATGCAGATCCGCGGCCGCGCCGGGCTCGCTTCGCAGTCCAAGTCACGCGGTGGCATGAAAAACAGGAGAATTAAAACACATCTGTTCAAGGTCCGTTTGAGCTGTCAGCTGGGAATACTGTTCTTTTATACCTAGAAAGCTCACAGTTAAATTTCTGGAGTAGCAGAGCAAGAAATGAACGAGTTCTGGGCGTTTCGCTCCCACTTGTCACCATCAATCTTGACGAATTTGTTTGCTGCCCCTTTCCACCCTCTCTTTGCACGCGACTGAAGAATTGCTCGCTGCGCTCGCAATAAGAGCGTGCGAATCAGTCTCACGCCCGTCGAGCTTGCGTCGAGCACTCAATTAAATTTTCGAAGCAGTTTGGAAGTGAAGCTAGAGCAAGGAGTGATTGGTGCCAAATCACTATCTTACTAAAGTTGTCGTGCCTCCTGTGGTGCCAAGCCCAGGCAGTGCCTCGCAAGACAAGAGCGCCCCCTTCCTTGAGCATACAAAAGGGATTTAGTTCGGCCTGGATGAGATTTTTTTGATTGGTTTGGATTTTATGGTTTGAACTCCTTTGTGTTGGAATTAACAGTAAATTTGGGAGTTGGGATTGCCGCCGATCGTGCTGCCATCAATGCTGCCATCAGTACCACCGGCAGCCGGCACAGATGAGCGGGCTTTGATCCCATCACACACACCTCCTCTTGCTCAGCGGCTCTGGGCTTTCTCCTCGCCACGGGTCGTATCGCCGTCACATGACATCGCATTGAGTCTCCCGCCCTTTCCCTCGCCGCATGCATGGCATCCATTGTCAGATGCCCAGCGCGAGGCCACGGACTCAAGTTGAGCGGCTGAGTGCTGTTCAGGATTATTTACCGCGGGCCAACCGAGCGCATTGTGGTCGCACAACTCTCATTTCTTGCTATCCTCGTGGGCACCGGCGCCGGCCGGCATGGCTCGATTGGGATCCCATGGGCTATTGTCTCACGCCCCTAATTTTGTAAAAACTCGAGCGAGTCAAGTCCTCTACCATGATTTGTGCTGTATATCGGCTTGTCCTTGGTATGTAGCTGGCACAATAAAATAGTGTTCTTCAGTGCTGAACAAATGAATGCAAATTCAAGTGAGCGATGGGCTGTTGTCGTTGTTGCCGAGGAAACAGGAGCTTGAGTGGCAAGCCGCTGATGCCGCTGATGGCCTTGGGATATGTGTTTGGTGAAATGCTGCCATCAATGCCGCCGATCATGCCACCGATCCCATCAATCCCATGTCCCAAATGCTCTCGGAATTAATTAGCTTTCAGGCCTTAATCAGTCTAGCTTGATGACGAAACCATTGAGCCGTTGGCAATACAGCGGTCACAATCACCAGAGAATCAAGTCAAAGAGAACACAGTTGAATATTAATATACAAGGAGCTTCAAAAAACACCATGAAGTCCATAATTCTTTCTCCATCCATGTAGCAATCCTGCCCCAGAGCCATATAAGTATTCCGTCTTGTCTTGCGTGGACGTGAGAACGGTACGGGAATCAGACCGGAGCACATACCCTTGGAATAACGATGGACGCAAGATGTCGGAACATAGAGGCTCGAGGATGGCCTGCAGTGAGAGTTGAACGTTTAACGATGAGAGACTTGGCGGAAAATGCGCGAGACGACCAACCATCACTAGGAACGCAGTGGCTCGGCATGGAATTCCCAATCGTAGTAAGAGGGTACGAACCCACTGCGAGTGGAAGGAGGTCATTACATATGTGTGTGGGTCAAGATGCAAGTTACTTACACCCACTCCCTGTACATGAACATGGCTTCAACAGATCATTCCAGGGAACGTTTTGCAGATCACGTACGCACTGGTGTCAAGGATACATTCAGGAATCGTGGAGTCAGGATGCAAATAGGCACTCACGGCCTTCCACATGCTGTGAATGAATGCATCCTTGAAATGGTCACGGAGTACTTACGTTCTGTGAGAGTATTGAGTCTGAGTCTGAACGATAGAGATACGGCAAGCAGAAGCTACTCACGTACTGCAAGATGGTAGTTTCATACTAATTCATCTGACACATCAAAGAGCACTCACACACTATGAGGAGGATCAATCGGCGCTGCCAAAGACAACTGAAACACTTACAGTCTATCAAAAATGGCCGAGGCAAGTCAACGAGAAATCGAGTGGTCAGTGGTGGAAATACTGAGGTACTAAATGGCATTGGATAAACAAGTGAGAGTATGGATATTCGCACGTACTCACATACTGTGAATTCGTCGAGGCGTCAATAGCTTTTGGAACAACACAAATGAAAACTCACAGCCTGCAACCGAAATGATATCAGAACAAAGAAGATCAAGAAAGAAGATCAAGCACGATTGAGATGACTCACCCCCTTTCAACACGATTACCATGATAATCAGGAAACACGAGATACTCCAGCGGACGCAGACTCACATTCTATAGGCGATTATTTTATCCATCGTCGAGACCGAAATAAATATCACGCACGCACTGAGGGGGTAAATCATCGCATTACTGAATGCCTTCACATGTATGCTGGAAAGGCACTCACATTCTGAAGGAAATCCGAATGAATTTAGCGGATCAGAATTGATGAGATGGATCAACTTACCAACTGCAAAGCAAAAGAACCTGTGTTCAGTGAATAATACAAAGCCGAAGGTATGACGCACCGTGCACTACGAGAATGAAGTTCAACTCCGAGACAGACGATTTGAGAAGGATCACACTCACTTGCGTCGGAATCTAAAAGAGTCAGGTTCGGATCTTCTCACGAAATGAAAATGAAACCACTCACAAGCTGTGGTATTATGCGGATTTAGACTCTATATTAGAGGAGACTATACTGAAAAATGAAACCACTCGCAAGCTGTGGTATTATGCGGATTTAGACTTTATATTAGAGGTGAAAAATGAAACCACTCACACTCTGCGATATTATGCGCTGTATTAGAGGAGACTATACTGAACATTATCACTCACAGGCTGCAATGCAAGATTATGCAAATTCAGATTCCGGATGAAAGAAGACTATATCCTCATCACTCACAGGCTAAAAGAAATTGAACAAGGGGTGAGTATTTTGTGAAGAGAAGCTTACACATTTCTGGGTCACAGGCATGATTGAGTGCGAGTGTGAGTCATTTGAAATGAAGAACTCACGGACTGTCGAAATATGAGGCGGTGTGCCAGAAGACGCAGAAGCACTCACTCGCTGGACGAAATACGCAAGTTGAACCGAACGAGAGCGCATGCGAAACGAAGACTCACGCACTGTCAACAAATCGGTCAGCGTGTCAGTGAGCTGAGTCCTTGGAGTTTGCTGGGAGCCACGCACAGTCTGGAATGTGTCGGTACAGCACTGTAACAGTATGTAGAAAACCCACGCCCTATTCATCCGTCCGGATCATGGTCCATGCAAGACACGCTGATGTGGTTACTGTATCACTCACATACTGTACCCAAAGCTCAGTTGCAGTTTCAGCGGCATGAAACGCGAAGGCGACTCACTTTCTGTGAAGTATAAGGCGGCAATGGCCATTCACGAGGAAGAACTTACGCTCTACGAGATGATTCGCGCAGTGAGTGACAGATACACACTTGGGACCAAACTCACGATCTAGAAAATGGGCAGTTCAAACATGTGATCCATGATTATTGGCTCTTTCAATACTCACACACTGGGCAAGGCATTTAGCTTCTGTGAGCGAAATATAGCAAAACTGACTTACATCCTGGGGGAACGGCTCGAGTTTCGGCCAACTAGGTGAATGGAACAACGCACCAACTGGTATTTGTATCCGAGCCAGCTGAGTCAGTGTGATCCAGCTATCGCAAAAACACTCACGCGCTGCGAGATCGAGGTGAATTAGTTAGTTGGATGCACATCCCCTGAACAACTGCTTACACACTGCTATGCACCAAAGTCAGGAAATTTATGCAGCTCAGGTTGAAAAAAGTCACTCACTGGCCGACTGCTAGCCAACGCGTTGGCCTGGCTAACTGTGAGCATACGAACGGGAAATATTGATCGAACACGCCGCTGGGAAGGACACACCGTGGGGACAGGATTGGCGACAGCACCAACGACGAGCGCAAGGGTAGCAACGAGAATCTTGAAAGCCTGCATGACTTGGGAGAGACAAGGAAGTGACGAGCTGATGTCGGCACTTGGATCCTCCGATTTTGCTATCCTTATATACCGTTAAGTTGTTGGGCAGCTATCCCTAAGACAGATATTCCGCACCTCTTTCATTTATCTCGAATCTTCGCCCTTCCGTAAGTTACGAGTTTTATGTAGTCGTTTATACTGTTTCTGCACTGTGCTAGATTTCGTGACCTCTCAAGCCTCCCATCGAGATGTCAATCATATGGAAACCAGGAGCACCACGCTGATAAGCGAACTTGCCAATTGCGTGATGAGTGATGGCCGTGCCTATTCGGTCATCAGGACCCCGAGTAGTAGCAAACATGACGTAGAGAATGTTGGTTTGAATTGAGCTCACTGTCGATTAAGTACTCTTATTCGGCTTCCGGGTAACACTCGGACCGGCGGCATCGCTCACATTGATGCGCCATCAATATGGTTCGGGAGGCGTGGGCGAGGCTGTTCTCGGGGTTGTTGTGCATCCGGAGGCCGTTGGCTAGCTGTAAAATGAGATTTAAATATCTTTTAGACATAACTCTTGCGGAAAGACAGGTCTGGCATGTACACTTTGGTGTTAAACGTCCACCCGGCAAAATTGAACCACACAGCGAGAAAATTTGACAGGTTCATATGAGAATATGAAGGTACATTTTCTCCTGTAGTATCTCTTGCACAATGGTCCATATGTCACATGCAGAGATAACAGAAAGCGGACTTGCAGCCAAATGCATATGGTCAGGGTATCCTAGCCTAGCGAAAGTCGAGCTAAATCATTCAATTATTTTCAATGCGGACCGCGGCTCAATTCCAATTATGTTGTGGTTAATTCTGATTGGGTTCTGTACTGTTTCAAGCAGGAAAACCACTACTTCCATGTAGACGAGCCATTTTTTTTTCTGCCTTGTGAAACAGTTAAAGCACCAGCTCAGAAAATGTCCAAATAAATAGGGGGTGAACAGAGTCGACTCAGGGACCTCAGGAGTGGCTATATACTTCGATTTCCATCCCCAGGGACCTTCTGTCGCCTCTAGAAAGCACCGAGAAACCAGAAGGTGACCTCTTGACGACCCACTGTCTAGATTGGCGCCTGCCTACTATATTCAAACTTTCTCTCTTACATTGGAGTCCTTTGTTAATTTATGATTCAACTTGAAATCGCTTCCCGGAGCAGAAATCTAAGTGCATGGTCTTCAACTTTATTGGGATCCTACTGGCTGTTCTTTTTATCTAACCGATCTCATGTGTATGCCATCTAGTAAGTCTTTTTGAATCTCATCTCGAATGGGTAACTTCAACTCCTGATAGGTCCTGTCTGAAGTTTGAACGCTGGATATTGGGCCACATTGAATATTGAAGAATGTCTGATGGGACATAGCTGCCCTTCCAATAATGTCTCTTCTCAGGAAGTCCCTGGTTTGTTTCACTTTCATGCTGAACTATACAGTGTGAAATAAAGTAGAACGCGAATCGTGGGAGCATCAGTTGATTGGATAGGTCTCACAGTATCTACAGATACTACTCTTACAAGGTCAGTTAATACTGCTCTCATTACTTATATCTCACCCTCGAAATTAAAAAAATACAAACGCGGCATAAACCAACATTTTCTACATCTATATTTGTCGCTACTCGGGGTCCTGATGACCAATAAGCACGGCCATCATTCATCACGCGATCGGCAAGCTCGCTTGTCAGCGTGGTGCTCCTGGTTTCCATACAATCAAGTGGCTGCGCGGATCTGATCAGACCCTGTCTATTGCTTGTAAATACTCCTGCCGACTTCCGACAAGTGTCAGGCATTGGTTGGCGATGAATTGAGGCAACAATAGATCGGCCAATGCGCTCAGTTTCGACTTGAAGCAACTGAAAAACAACCTTGAAGATAAGTATTCGTTTCTGCCGCGCGCCATGCGACGGCCCTCACCCCCCAAGTATCTAACCTGATTCTCCCTAGGTCAGCCACAAACAAGTACTGAGGCCTGCAATGTTGATCCATGAATTCCGTCACGGTGCTCACCGACGCTATTCCCTAACCCCGACATCCCCAGCTCATTGCACGGCCTTTCTTTCGCGCTGTGGTAACGTACCTTTTCATGTTTGCGGTTTAATGCAGCTAAATTAACTCCACAGAGCAGCCATGTCGCGTCTCAAGATATCCAATGAGCTTGTATGGCTGCTTGAAACGTGAATCTCGTGCAGCGGCGACGGCTCGGGCACGTATCAGGTGGGACACTTTATCGTGGTCGCGTAAAGTAGTGGATTTCAACTGAAGCCAACTCGTCCCTCGCTTGCCGAGGGTCATCCCATGAGCATCGTAGTCAGCTAAAGAAAGCCGGAAGCGTTTTTGAATCTGGCTCCCTTTCTGTTCGTAGACCGAACAAATTGCTCCTGAGGAGTAGAACTCGAAATCTTGACCTGACAAGGACACCACAACGAACTTGCGACCCGTACGGGTGGTCGTGCTCCCGCGTCCTCGTCACGACCTGAGCAGGTGAGGACGCTACAGGTAAGTCGCGAGTGTAGAGTGTACGCTGGGACTTACTCGGCAATTAGACTTGAGTAAACATAATTTTAACTCGATTTATTATCTGGGCGAGTTTTTGGAGCTCCGACAGTCGTTCTTGAGGGATTCCGCCTCCTCCAATCCAGTACTTCGAGTTCGGAGTCGCGCGCCGACGCAAGATGCTTATAGGCTGTATTTGCTTGCTCTGATCGAATTCCGCTCGACGAACACGACGCGATGGCCAATTCGCCCGATCCCGAGTCGTCTAACGCGTGCCCAGGAAGATACTTAGTAGTTTCTGTCATCCATTCGCAAGCCGGGGCACGTCGGCAAAGGCTAAGCACTGCAACCTTATAAACGTAGACCACAAGTCCAGCGGGCGAAATCCTGTCAACAAAAGCGTTGGAACGGCGGCAGGCTGACAAAGAGAAATTTTGAAGCCAAGAAAACGCGGGAGGAGGCAACTAAGAGGATCAAGCTCCGAGACCGATTTTCTCGGCAAATCAAAATTGGCAATTATAATTTCAGACCCTTACTCACTTGATCCAAGTCGCTCTCAAATTTTTCGGCCATTGAGCGGTTTCTTATGGATGTGAACGATACCACCTAAGAGCAAAGGTTGCGAGTTGTTCGGAGTATTCAGGACGAGCATAGCGTTAATACGAGTACGCGGGGAATCCAGAACGTAAATGTAAGAGGCAGTATACTGTATGCGGACGCAATATATCAAAAAGCCACATATATTCTCAGCCACAACGTCCATCCATCCAGCAGCCCATCTGCAGAAGCCTAAAGCGGGCAGCAGGAGCAATGTATATGTATGTGGCGGCACGGAAGCACGCTGTGTGTCCGTCCGCATATAGAGATATCCGTATCCATCCATCGAGCTGAGCCCGGTGCCAGCAGCACCCTGCGACGTCGGCCAACGCTGCGCGTCAAAAAAAAAAAAATCCGGATATCCGAATATCGCGACCCCAAAGCCATATCCCAAGAACGCACGCCAAAGCAGGATCCAACACCAAACACATGCAATGCGCAGCGCCAACGCCAACACCAATCACGGCTACAGCCCGCAATGCAGTGCCGAGTACCATCCAGACCCGCAGGTGAAGGCAGAAAAGTAAGCGGTACGAAGACGAAATCGCCACACAGGTGGATGGCGCAACGGACGGGATGACGCCACGGACGACAAATGCGAAACCGAAACCGAAGGAGAAGGAGAAGGAACGTAAGCACACCTGCCCGCGCCCGCACCCGTACCCGCTGTCCTCCCTATACTCCCACTCCCACTCCCACCCTTGTCCCGCTCCCGCTCCTTTGACGGAGTGGTGGGCAAGACTACAGCCGACACCACCACCCAGGAAGGGGAAAGGAAGCGCAGGACTACACGCCGGGGCAGACAACAGAGCCTGAAGCGAAACGGCATCCCAAACACCGGTCTCGCATCCCCAAGAGAAAGACACAAAAACCCCAGGAGCAAGACACAACAGACTCACCTTCCAGCTGCCTGCGTCCCGCTCACAGCGCTGCTTGTACTCGTCGCTCACAGCGCTGCTTGTACTCGTCGCGCTGGTCTTCCGCGGTCGTGGAGCCGGGCTGAGTCCCGTCGGCGCGGCCAGGTCGTCCCGCTCGCACTCGTACCGCTCGTCGAACTCGAGGCAGCCGGGCTCCGTGGCGACGTCGCACTCGTACTCGTCGTCCTCGCCCTCGACGACGCTGTCGAAGCAGTCGTCGACCTTGGCGACGTCGACAGCCGTGCGATACCAGACGAGGATGTCGAGCCCGAAGGGGTCGAAGTCGAAGTTGATGCGAGGGATCCCGTCGACCGCGATGCGGCTAATGTGGAGGTCGAAGCGGACGGTGAGGTCGACAATTTCGCTACGGACGGTCTCGCCAGGGAGGAAGAGGCGGGGGAAGACACAGAGCGCGAGGTATACGCCAGTGAAGCGACCTTGTCTTTCGCGGACTCCTTTGACATCGTCGACGCCGCAGAAGATAGGCCAACAACGGCAGACGCCTTGCTGGCGGAGGACAGGGTACGGACGCGGGGTGGAGTCAGGCCGCTTGTTGTGCGTGGTTTGCTTCCGCTAGCTGCACCCCCATTTGCGGATGGACTCGAAGGTGACGCCGCATTTGGACTTGTTGGGACAGGGATACCAGGACGAGGCGAGGAGGGCGACGCAGACAGCGACGAACCCCTCGCACTCGGTATGATGCTGCTACTCGGCGGCCGTGGTCGGAGGCTGGAGCGTGGAGGGGGTTCGGGAGCGGGGCCGGGTTGTGGCGGCATGCGCTATCCTGGCCACCGCAGAATATTCGTGAAAATACTGTGCGTGGACGAGACGGCTAGTCAAGTCGTAGACGACGTCGAAGTGTCTAAGAAACAAGCATTCAGAGTCGTTCGATATATGCCTTTGACGGACAGCGCGAATAGAAAGAACAGACGCGCACCGTCTTCTTTGCTTCCTTCCAATATGTGCCACGTGCTGCCCTTAAAATTCGTGCTTCTCTTCTCTCTTTCTTTTCGTTCTTCGCCGTGAATATGCAGTCCAGGAAACGACGGCGAAGTAGCCGCAAAAGAGCGTGCGTAAGGAGCGTGCGTCGGTCGGATTACGGAACAAACGGAAAAGTGGAGAGCAGGAACGGACAACCGCACCAAAGGAGCAAACCCGTCAGCCATCTTACGAAACACACACTGATCGGCGGCTATATGCGGCCATTGACTCTCAGCCCGTGCGAATATTCTCACGCCCGTCGAGCACTCAATTATTGAGTCGATTAATTGGAAAAGAAGCGCAGGCGGGAAGGGAGCAATCGTCGTCGCTGGTGGACCTCAGTTGGCAGCGATGATTGTGTCCACGAGACGTCTGCATCCACCCGCGCTAGCACTAGCGGCGACTCCGGGCGAAAGTCCGCTACTAGTTGGAGAAAGTCAAAAAAGCGGTCGTCAGGCAAATTCGCATGCTTAATCGCCGGCGTACGTACGTGTCTTGTCGATCTGACTCCTCGGGCTCGGACTCGGCGCGGAGTATTTACATACGCATATACTCCGAGTCACTCTTAATTACCACCCTCAGGTAAATCCTGCTCGGACGTATTTCCGCTCGGCGACTTCATTATCTCGTCTTGACCATTCCTGGAGGCACCATCTTCTACTCGCGATTCTTTCTATTCTTACCTGTCCTTCTTCCGTCCATCGCGCGCATCTTGATTCTCCTGCGTCATCACAGTGGATTAAGGGCCATCCATCCTCTGCGTTGATCAAGACTCGAGGAAGAGCTCTGCGTGCTTCTCCGCAGCGTACCTGGGTCTCGTCTTCATGTTCCGCTTTATTTGTCTTCGTGCCCTGCCTTGCAAGCGAACGTTGACGGAGCTCTCCTTTCTTGGTGTGCGAGTAGTAGCCCGATTCTCATGGCCACCACTTGTCAGACAGCTTCTATCCCACCGGTCTCAACCTTCCCAGTTCGTCCTAGTGCGCTGAGTTCCAAATTCCAATCTTGAAACGCATATGCATCCTGTGACCGCCCTGCGTCATCGTTTGTCGGCCATTGTCCCGTAACACACGGCCGCCCACACCCACCCACGCCCACACGGCCCTGCAACTCGACTCGAACATCCGCAGCGCAGACTCAATGCATCCACGGGCACAATTGTCTCGAGCGCTTATCTCGAGCTCGGAGCCTGAGACGGACTCTCTCCGCTTCACACGCTATCTTATCATCTTCGACTCGGACCTGCATACGCTAAGTATAGCTTAGCTATCAGCTACAGTCTCCGTCCAGTTCCCTCGCTCGCTCATCACAGCGGGCTTTTCTTGTTCACCAGCGTGCGAGTGCTGACTCATTTGAACTCCCCGCTACTGATACGCATGCCACCATGTCGTCGTACCTAGTTGTTCGACTATTCAACTGTTCAACTCCTTCCCCGACTCGGAGCCTGAGCCCGAACCCAACGTCGAATGGATTCTTTCGGCCGCTTCCGGGTAATGGAGCGAACGAAACACCCGCGGCCAATGGGACGCGATTTACGAGCCGACGGCACAATGTCAACAACGACTCGCCGTGGCAGTGCATGGGTTCAACTCCGACTTTACCTTTAACAGTAGCCTCGAATAAGGGAGCTTCCCTTGTGGCAACCTATCCCAACCACTCGCTCGAATCTAACATTCAACATCGGCGTTCAAACCAGTACTTAACTTGACTTGGGCGGAGATAGCATCAGCTCAAGCCTAAAACTCAATTGAAACTCAACTAACCGCATTGTCGTTCCTGTTCCTGTTCCTGTTCTCGCTCTCAAAGTTATTCTCGTTACCTCTCCTTAATTGAAGTCAAGTTAAGTTACCGCAACATGAATACGGCACCCACGACATACGACATAGAATAAGCAGGTACGACATACGGTATCTATGTACTACGGCATACAGCGTGGCCTCAACTCAAGCTCGTCTTTTTGCAGACCAACTGTTGAACAAATGCCCATCTCATTGTTCGAATGTTGACTGTTTGGCTGTTCAACTCCTTCCCCGACTAGGAGCCCGACGCGACGTCCAGTGAGAGCCGTTCGGAGTCTTCCGGACTCGAACAGACTGCCTCGACTGAGTTCAATCCGTACCTTGCACGCAAGCTTTCTTTCTCATCCTAAAACACTCTTGTTTTCCGCTCGAATGTTTTATCCCCTCCGGCGTCCAAACTAATTTTGATTCCCAACTCAACTCAACTGAACTTGGGCAGAGATAGGACTAGCTCAAGCCTAAAAATCAATTGACCGCATCGCACCGCTGCCGTTGGCGTTCTTGTTCCTGTTCTTGTTCTCGTCACTCATGCGACATACGACTGAAGATTTTCCACATCCGGTAGGTAATCTCCGGGATCACGAAAAGGAACGAACTCAAACTCGGAGATATCGGTGATGTTGAACATTAATGATCGCCAGTTCAATTCAACACTACTGCGTCGTCAGCTCAACAACAACACCAGGTCAAAGTGCAAGTGCAAGTGAGCAGGAAAAGGTCCAGCAGCGCCGGTGCACACCCGCCATTTGTGCACGGGGAAAATGCTGCGTGCGGGAAAGCTCGTTCGACTCGAGCCTGGGCCATTATTTGGGATGCGATCGCAGTTTTTTTTTTTGTTTGTTTGTTTGTTTGTTTGAAGTTAGTTTTACAAATCCACTGCTAGGAGAGTTTTTGCAAGCAAACAACAAAAGTTTCAGAGGCGCCGGGCGCACCTACCACTCTCCTTGTCTCGTGCAACCATCAACGCGGGAATGCGGATGGATGCAGGAGCTCGTTCGACTCGAGCCCAGGCTACACATTCCACCACTGGCACCAGCTCCTGTATTTTTCTTTTCCGGTTATAACTTCTCCATGAGCGGATCAGCTTTCCCTCCACCTGATAACAACGAAGGAAAGACAATGGAAATTCTGAGGTATGTGAAACCAGAGAAATTGGAATAGATTTCAGAATGTTCAACATTCATTTTTCAAGTCAACAACAGATGAGATCGGAAGTGAGAAAGGCCCAGCAGCGCCGGGCGCACCTCCCATCGGTGTGTGCTTTCGAAAATGTTTATGCTTGCAGGAAGCTCACTCGACTCGAGCCTGGGTCAGGGGGGAACGTCCAGCTCTTTGATTCGGAGGCAATCGCGATAACTACCATAATGTGTGGATGCATACGAGTTGAATCCAAGTGTACTAATCAAGAATAGATAGGTCCCATATCGGGGGTGGTGTCTTCGTTGAGCTGGAGGGCAATCTTCCAAAAAATAATAAATCTTTTTCTGAATTTTTATGTTTCTCATTGAATGGAGGATTTTTCAAAAAACCGAAAAAAATCTGGGCTGATCCTCCCCGTGGGAATCACTGCATTTTGAGAGCTCGTAGGCACAGGGTCTGCCTACTATGCTAGGCAGACCCAGTCTTGAACACAGTGTGCTCCCACCACCAATGGTCTGAATTCTCTGCCATTACTAGATCAATTCATCAATCAACTCCGTTAATCTCCGCAAACTGGGCTCAATGATAGCATAGCAACGTCTGATATAAATAGGGGGAACAAATATAGACCGCATCTGAGGCACTGAAATAGGCCCAACCAAGTGAGAAATGAGTAAGGGTCCCGCCCATTGATTATATAGGGGAGGTCGACAGACGTAGACAGACAGCTAAACACAGTTAGGCAGAGTCTTGATCGGCAGACTCTGCCTAGCGACACCTGGACCTCGATTTTTGATGGGAACGTGACCTCACGTGTCTGTTTCCCACAACACTCCCGATGTACGGGGAGCTTAGGGATTGCTCGAGAAGGCATCTAAAGAGTTCAAATCATCATTCTTAGCTGTAACAAAGAGCATCATGACAAGAAAGAGGCAATACGGCTATGAACTCAGCCGTGAGAATGATCCACGTGAGGTCACGTTTCCATCAAAAATCGAGGTCCGGCCTCACCAGTGCCATCAGATTCAGACTAACCTAGACACACCAGGAAGTGTCAACTTTTCGGGCCCACTGAAATGCAACTTGAAACCAAAAATTTCAGATTGTGTAAAAGTTGAGCTGAAATCAGTGCTGATGTTCAAACTTTCAGATTCAGTTTCAGGTGAGCTGAAATCAGAGCTGAAACTGGTAGAATCAGTTCACATTCAGCTCACCTGAAACTGAATCTGATACTTTGAATTTCGGAATTGATTTCAGGTTATATTTCAGCTGCCCTGAAACTTGGGGATTTTACTCATGCCTACCATTAGAGGGGAAATCTCCAGCCAAATGTTACACATGGAAAAGACTACCAACTTTCAGGTCAACTGAAATGTAATCTGAAACTCAAAGTTTCCGATTGAAATTCAGTTTGACAGAAATCAAAGCTGAATCTAATAATTTCAGCTCTGATTTCAGGCTGACTGAAACTCAAACTGAAACTAGTTGAATCAGATTGAATTTCAGCTGGATTTTTTTCTAATCTGATACCTTGCATTTTGGTTCACATTTTGGATTACATTTCAGTTGGCCTGAAACTCAGCAAACTCTGGTGTGAGACCCACCTAAACTGCCCATGAGCCATCAAAATGCAGTGAATCTTCCTTATATAGCAATTCCTGGTGCATTATTTCCATATATGGCAAGTGTTACTAATATTCCTCTAGCTTAACGTAGACACCACCCCACGACACAAGACCTATATATTCTTGATCATTACACTCGGGGCCATCCTTTTCGACATGGTATCCTTTACTCCATTTTTTGACCCCCCTTGGGTGCTTCCAAGTCTGCAAGTGTCACTAGTGCTTTCTCATGAGCTCTTTCAGTGGTATCAAGCCTGGAGTTGATTTGAGCTACATCTTTGGCCTGTGATGACCATTCAAATAGTGGTTGAGCTGCCTTCCAGTGGACAACAGCTGTGATGGTATCTCCATGTTTGTTTGCAAGATCTCCAAGACGTAGCATGCACTGTGCTCGGCTTTGATGTACATCCATGTATGTGAATCCCTCCAGAGCTACTGTGTAGAGAGCAATTGCAGTGTTTTCATCCTCATTCATGATAAATACATCTCCAACAAAGAGAAGAGCTTTGTAGAGTGCTAATTTATCTTGGAATCTGCATGCAAAACACAAGTACACCACAGGCCATCTAGATTTCCCTCCAGTGTCTGGCCAGGCCATGACATTGGCAAGGTATTCCAAACATGGAGATTTCACCTCAGCATCAGGAAAATAGAGGCATTCCTGGAACTTCATTTGTGCCAGATCAAAGAAGTGCTCTTTGAGATTCATCCAGGCCTCAACCACTTTGTATTGGACAATCCCCTTATTCTGAGCTGTGTTCTTGAAAATTTCCAAAGCCATATCTAAATTTTTCTGGATATTTGGTATAGCACCACCCATTTGGCAGTGAATGTAGGAAATATTCAGCAAGGCAGCTGCATAAATCACAGGAGTTTGTTCTGGTGACATGGTTTCAATGATATTGCAAAAGATGCTTTGAGCTTGTGCATACTCTGATTTTAAAATATAGACCTCTGCTTGATTTAGTATGATGATATTGGCAAAGATTCCTCCAGACATGCCACAAATCTCAAGGAATTCTCTAGCTCTTTCAAATTGTATAATGCTCTTGTGGTAGTTCCCTAGAGATCTGGAGCATAGAGCCAGAAGATTGAGTGCAATTGCACTGTGATATACATTCATTGACAATTCTGAAAGCTGTTGTGCCTCCTTGGCATATTCCTGGCCAGTAGAAGGATCCCCATTGGCCATCTTGAATGAAGCAAACTGGAGTAAAATAAGACACCGTTGTTTGCCATCTCTTAATGTCTTTGACAATTCCTCAGCCTTGTGAAGAAATTGCCAAGCTAGTTGCCAGTTAAATTCAAGTTTTGCACATGTTGAAGCTGCAAGATAGAATTTGCCTGTGGATTGATGAGACCACTGTAGTTCAAGGACAGAGAGAACCTACACTCAAGAAGAGAATCATTGACATGTTCAAAGTGAGACATTCCTTGAACTATCAACTTGCGGGTCCCAAATTTGTGGTGAGGATATCTAGGTGAGTGCAGGACCTCCACAATAAACTGGATCTTTACTCGATGATCAGAAACCTCAGGTAAAATAGCTTGAATATGCTCTACTAGAGGTGATAGATGCCAACTAGCAAGTCGATAGAAATAGCAGAGGCTTATGCTGCAATAAATGGTATCTATGAGATCTGTATCACTGGTACATAAGCCTCGCCTCAAGACTTCCTGTAAATTTGCAAGATTCCATGTGATTTGATTGATCACAGACTTCCACAGCCCTCTAAGTCCTGTGTTCTTTGCAAAAAGCTTCAAAAGTGCATAAAAGTACTTGCGCAGGGAGCGTACAAGTAAGGGGGATGGTGGTGAGAACTGCAGGATATGCTCTCTTACAGGCACTAGTAATAGCAGTCTTTGGTTACTGTTTTGATATGCTAGAGAAGTAGCGAGCAATGCAGCCTTGCAACTAAGGATATTGGAAATTGGAACATTGCTTTGAAGTAGTTCAGCATCTGAGAGTCCATTTGGGAGTATTGAGAGGAGACTCAATAATTCCTTGCTATCAGATGTGATTCGGGAGCTTGATAGAGAAAGACTGATAGATGCATCCAAACTGGACCTCCGGTCATATCCTATAGAAAGCATGGATGTTTTTTCTTTTTCCCATCGAGTCTGCACATTTTCTAGGCCTTCATAGTCAACCAAATGGGCCAAGGAGATCCACAGCCAGAGGCATATTGTCTGTGAAGCTGAGGAGTTGGTTGAAGTCCTCAATTGAATATGAATTATCTGTGATGTCTTGAAATGTTTCTTGTGCAGCATCATCTGATAGAGGTTGCAGAGGCAATAAAAATGGCCGAGTCCAATGAACCTTGGCTGGCCTCTCTATCCCCCGCATGGTGATCTGTTACATGTCAGAGATGTGAATTAAAATTAACAGTGTACATACTATCAATCCAAGATGATTAACATCTGTGAGGAGAGAAAGGAATTCCTCAATGTCACCTCGAGACTGAATAGGTTCCCATACTGTTTCCAGATTGTCCAGTATCAACAGGCAAGGTGATGTCCTTGAAAAATATTGGACAACAGGTTTTGTGAGATCCTTGCCAGGATTTAGTCCAATGTGTAGTCCAATCAGAGCTGCAAGTTCAACACTAGTGGTTGCAGCTTCTGCACTGACAAAGAATCTTTGTTCAAATCTGGTGAGAGTGTCAGAGTGATGAAGTGCAGCTCTTGCAAGGCTTGTCTTTCCCATTCCCCCTCCTCCAAGAATTGCTATACGGGGTGTCTGTTGGCCCAAGATCTTCATAGTATCCTCTAATTCTGTTTCACGGCCATGGAAGATCTTTGGTTTTGAAGGTAGCAGAGAAAATGAATTTGAACTTCCAGAATGCATTACTAGAGAAACTGCTTGTAAAGTTAGCCACTTACCTGTTTTTCAATTCCTTGACACCCAAGCATATCTATCTGCAATTGACTGGGTGTGTTGGAAGTCAAAGATCTACATACCAAAGAGTCATCTGAAGTTGTGCTGGTCTCTGACATGGTTGAAATCAGTTCAAGTAATTCCTTGTGCATGAGTTCAGCTGCTGTTTTCATCTCGCTAATGTCTTTGAACATTGCACCACCAATGCCAATCTGAAGTCATCTGTTAACCCTTGGATGGAACAAAACCATATGTCTCACTTGAAAGATTTCCTTTGCTTTATCCAGTTCTGCATAACACTCTTTTATCAGGTTGATTCATCTCACTGTACTGGAACAACTGTTTGATCCTGTTCTTATCTTGCTGTGCTTCAATATATATGCATATCTTATGAAGTGTTCTGTGAAACAACTGTCAATGCAACATGTGATAAGATAACTGTTATATACCCCAAGAAGCTTGCAACATGATCCCACATTGCAACTGACGGAGACCCAGCAATTTCAGACTTGACATGAAGGTTGATGATTGCATATAGCACTTGGTGGACATTCTCCAGCAGTTGAGCACATTCCTTTTTATTTTGCTTCACATTCTATTATATTTGGTGAGTTATCAGGATTTTTGGTCCAAGATTCAGCACCTGAACTAGTTTGATCAAAGATGTGACACTGTTTGAGATGGGTTGAATGAATGGGAAGCCAGATGCATCATTAAGCTCATTGAGAGCTGTTACTATAGGAGCCAAGCAGGATGCAAGGATCTGAAGTCGAATTTCGGTGGCAGGGGGCTGGCGAGGCATGGCAAAGATTGGATCAATTTTGAGGTCCTAGATTATAAGGCTTTCTGATGCTGTGTTCATATTTTTTCTGATACATAGGAGTCCAGACATCTCTCCTTTTTAGTACAAGGCAGCATAAACCGGAGCACTTCTGTTTCCCGTTATTTCCGATTATTAGGTGCGAAGTCCAGTCATTTATCTTCTTTTGTACAAGGCAGCGCGAGGCCGGGCAATTCTGTGTCCCGTTATTTCCGATTATTGGATATTGGACCAAGTATACACCGGTGTCACTCACTAGACCAATTATCCGAACTGCATTAAACTCCGACCGGCTTCTACGTGCCTTTGTATGGAGTTTGCGTGGATGTTAAGGTTGGTGGGGGGGAAGAATATGCAGGTGAAACAACACCGAAATTCTGACTCTGCTCACGGCCGCGGTGTTTAAGATTGTGATCGTGTGCGTCAAGCCTGAAGGCGGCTTGACAGTCGGGAGCGATTTATCCAAGGACGGCGAAACTGGAGCAGATTCAGAAGACAAGGGCAAAGGAAGGCAGAAAGAATTAGTGGGCCACGACGAGAAATGAAAAACCGCGGCGGAAGCAGTGACCGTTGTCTTCCATCTATGACGTTGAGTGCAATGAACCACTCGGCGTGGTCAAAGATAGCAGCCTCGAGACCGATGATGCAGAGTTCTTTTTCTGGTTCAGCAGGCAAATCAGCCCTTGGCCCAGTCTCATGTAAGAAAAGAAGAGAAAACCGCTGTCCGACGGGAGAGCGCTCTATCCACTGCTCAGGAACATCGGAAAATGATGGAATTGCAGCCTAGCTCAAATTCGGTTTGATTCAGTGCACAAAGAGCACATTGAATGTGCGAGGAAGTAGTGAGCAGCTGAGGAGGGTGGGAAGAAATCTGCCGTTGCCCACTCTGGTATTTAGCATAACAGCCAAGATCTTGTGCCAAAGAAAAAGAAAAAGCATAAATAAGGTAATGTACACTGTAGAATTAAACTGAATATCGCGAATGTAAGTGCAAAAAGGAAAACGAGATTCAGGAGCAGGCACCTCGC
Source organism: Mycena sanguinolenta (assembly GCA_014462675.1). Lineage (NCBI taxonomy): Eukaryota > Fungi > Basidiomycota > Agaricomycetes > Agaricales > Mycenaceae > Mycena > Mycena sanguinolenta. Next base: position 7,867,369 of record JACAZH010000004.1, on the reverse strand, counting down.
ATGCGTCTCGTACTGCCCACCCATTCGCATGAAGCGTCAAGATCAAAGACCACCACCGCAGCAACTCAGATGCAAAACATGCGAGTGGAAGCAAGACAAGGCTTGAGATGAAAGAACAAAACGGAGAGAGCCAGCCGTCAGAGCCACATCGCGACCCAACGGACCAGTGCTGTGCGCGATTTTCCACGTGACAGGGAAATACCTTGGCCCATTTACGTTCGTTAAGAACAGCCCCACACCCAGCGGGTGCCATCTGCATCCCGACAGGAGTAGCATCTGCATCCCGGGCCCCGGATAGCACGCTGAACCAGCACAAAGCACGAAGGCAAAGGTGGGGGTCAACGCGCAGCGCGGAGGAACACGCCCCCACAAGCCAGCCAGCCAGCGCAAAAGCCAAATTAAATCAAGAGGCTGGCTGGCCGAAAAAAAAAGCAAAGCAAAAATGAAACCGAAAAGAAAGAAGAGAAGGAGCAAAGCGAACGCTCCTCCTCGCCCTGCCCTGCCAATACTTCCATTCAAACTGTTGTCCTTCATCGGACTCGCAGCGAATCATGTCACAGGCAGAGGGAGCTGTAAGACAGAAAGGAGGAAGGACAAGCTGGATATATGCGTTAGATATGATCTGACATGAAATGTACAACGAGGATAGATAGTTGGATGGACGAGGTGGATGCCCGTACTGGCAGTAGTACCCGCCGAGTGCGGGTCCGAGTCATAGTATCTATGCATCCATCCAGGGATCCGCACGTGCCAAGCCAGCCCCAGCCTCATCCCAGTGCGCGCAAGTTTGCCTCAACCCACATGCGGGGACTGAGCAGCCCATAGCCAAGCCAAACCGAGCACAAGCAAGCCTTCTCGCAAAAGAGAAAGCCAAGCCGCGAAACCTTCCCACCCGTACGAGAGCAAGCAAGGTGCGAAGTCGAAATCAGAAACAGACACCAACCCAACAACAGCAAGGGTACGAAAAGCGGGTGTGCGCGCACGGCACGACAGCGACACAAAGGAAATACACGTATCCATCTGCCGGCACCGCAAAGGAGCCTGAGACGGAGGCAGCATCCACCCATCTCATCCCCGCCGCGGCTCGCCAACGTCAAATCACAGACGAGACGCCAAATGGCAAAGCAAAGCCAAGTCGCAAAGCCGCATCGCAAATCCAAATCATAACGCCAAAGAGGCCACGTAGCAGACGTGCGCCATCACCGCAGCCAGAACCGTCGTGTGCTCATCCATCCACCACCCGGGGGGTACGCAGGTACATCTGCAGAAAAAAAGTGCGCGCGGGGAACTCGAAGGCATTGATGGCTCCGCGCATGAGTCAAGCCAAGAAAACGATCCACGCAGGGCACCAAGGCCACCGGCCAAAAGAAAAAAGGGGCGGAAAGAAGAAATGTCAAAGGAGGAAGGAAGGAACGCGACACGCACACCTCTCCCCTCCCACTGCACTCATCCCGTCCTTCGTTGGACTGGTCGCGCCAGTTAGATGACTGTAAAAACAAATTCATCAGTACAAGTGCGGGAGGGATGTGGATGGTGGGAGAGGAAATAAGACAGGAGAGGATGTACATGGCGCAAAATGGTATGTATCGGCAAGCAAGCCAGCGAGCCGCGATATCGAGAAGAAACTCGCCGCGAGTGTCCGAAGAGCCAGCCATACACACATCCGTGCATTTCCAAGAAAAAGCACGGATCCCCGAGGCCGCATAGACGGTGTATGTGGTATGCATGCTGCCAGAATTCCAGCGGAGCATCGATCGAGGCGTAGAGAGACGCATGTAGCCATGCGGACATCTGCACCCTGCCTACCGCTCGCCCGCCCACCAAGACGCTTCGCATCACAGAGCAATGGCAAAATCACATCGTAAAGCCAAGCGGGTCGAGTACCCACGCACACAGCCCACAGAGCCCATCCCGCAGCATGTAGGCAGAGAGGGTGTGTGGGAGGATATGCGCGCACCAGAAGACGAAGACAAGGAAAGGAACGTACCTCTCCTCCGTCCCTGCTGCCCCCCGATTTGCCCTTCTCCCTGCCCCCGGCACCACCCCTCTCCCGCCCTTTCCTCCCTCGTCCCACTCACACGCACCACGGCTACCTCGGGCATTCGTGGCACTTGCAGCGCTGGTCTTCGTCCTGTTTGGGCTCATCCCAGTTTGCAGTCGCACTTGTCGTCCTTGCTCTTGGTCGAAGCAGCTGGCATCCCATGCCAAAAAGGGGGATAGCCGCGCAGTACTCGACGTCGACGTCAAGGCCGAGGCAATAGAAGAGGACAATGCAGCCAATGACAAACTCCTCGCGGACGGGATAATGCTGCTACTCAGCGGCCGCGGGCGAAGGCTGGGGCGCGAAGGGGGTTCGGAGGCGGGTGGCGGCATTCAGCTCCTCCGTCTCGTGCTGATGAAACAAGTAAATTGGAGGCTGGGTCTGGTCTGGATTTCAAAGTCGTGGACTCGACGTAAAAATGCCTAACAGACATTCAGAGTCGTCCGACACTTTCATTTGGCAGACAGCCAGAATAGACGCGCACCCTTCCTTGCTCCCTCGCAACTCCCTCGCTCCTTCCAAACGTGCCACGTGCTACCAAAATTCCTTCTCTTTCCTCCTTCCTTTCCGTCAACCACGGAACGACAGCGCGCATAAGGAGCGGGCGTCGGTCGGAATATGGAACGAACGAAAAAAGTGGAGACCAGGAACAGACAACACCCCCAAACCGTTACGGAATCCCATCAGACATCTTACGAAACAGTCGCATTTCCGCTCAACGACTTCATTATCTGCCTCATCTTGAACATTCCTGGAGGCACCATCGTTTGCCCGCGATTATTTCTATTCTTATCTGCCCTTCTTCCGTTCATCGCGCGCATCTTGATCCTTCTGCGTCATCACGGTTCATTAAAGGCCATCCATCCGTTGCGTTCATCAAGACTCAAGGAAGAGCTCTGCGTGCTTCTTCGCAGCGTGCCTGGGTCTGGTATTCATGGTCGCTTGCAGCTTGCTTTCGGGTGAATGCAACTCTCCTTTCTTCATGCTTGAGTGTCGTCAGCAGCAGCAGACAATTCCCATGGACACCACTGACAGCTTCGATTCCGTCCCACTCTTTCCTAGTCCGTCCTAGTGCGCTGAGTTCCAATCTTGAAACACCTCCTCTCTCCTTTCCTGCGACTCGGAGTGCGTCATCATCCCCACGGCCGGCCACGGGCAGCATCCATCAATATTGCTTTGAAAATGAAACCCACTTGCAAGGATCTAAAGCCAAGCTCGGACGTGCAAATCCGGAGTCAAGGACGCGCAAGATTCTCAAAACGGAACATCTTCGACTCTGGCCGGCACACACATCTCTCGGACCTTCCTTCAATTACAATTACCAGTCTTCCGTCTTTTGTCATCGCTACCCCCTCCGAGTCCGAATCCGAATCCATCTCAGCGCATCGAAGTCCGTCATACATAACATAATTCATTCGATGGCCACTCTAGAGTCTCCACACCCGAGGCGCTCCCTTTCCCAGCTGGCAGGACCCACACTTCCCAGTCTGTCCCAGTGCGCCTCCAAAACACAAACATCTTTTCTGGATCCTGCCGCCTCCTGCGTCATCGTTTGTCTGCAATTGTCTCGTAACATATGGACACAAACCCACGCCCACACGGCCCTGCAACTCAACTTGAAGATCCACAGCGCAAACTCGTATGGCCACAATTGACTGGACTGGTTTATCTCGTCTCGTCCTCAGAGTTTGAGAGTAGACTCAATCCGATTTCCCCAGTTCGCATCTTGGAGTACTGCAAGTACTTACCAGCTGCAATCTCCGCCGAGTCTCTGACCTCTTTGGATTCTCTGTAGCTTTTCAAAACTCATCGTGCGATTCTCGACTCATCCGAACTCTCAACTACTGATAGTAATACCGTGACGTATGCCAATATGTCGTCGTTCCTAGTTGTTCGAATGTTCAACTCCTTCCCCGTCCGACGACGCCGCAACCACCGTCAAATCGGATTCTTTTCGGAGTCTTCCGGACTCGAACATACTTACATAACGCAGCAAGTCGCAACCACGCATCAAACATATCCTCGCAGCCAATGGGGTGCGATTTGCGAGCCGACGGAACACCAACGAATCAGGCCGCGGCCGAGCTCGACGTTCGAATTGGACACGGAGGTTCAACTTCAATTTTATGCCTAACTGGCAGGCTTTCCTTGACCTTCTGCCGGCAACCCATCCTAAAACACTCTTGTTTTCCGCTCAAATGTTTCATCCCCTCCGGCATTCAAACCAATCTTGATTCCCAACTTACCTTAATTGGGGCGGAGATAGCACTACATAGCTCAAACCTAAAGCCCAATTAACCGCACCGCACCGCTGCCGTTCCTGTTCCTGTTCTCGTTCTCGTCACTCGTGCGACATACATACAGTGGTACGACGAAGATATACGGCATCCAGCAATCTCCGGGATCACGAAAAGGAACAAAATTCGATGTTCGGATATATCGGCGATGTTGAACATTAATAATAAATATTCACCGTCAGTTCAATTCAACACTACCGAGTCGTCAATTCACCATTACCGAGTTGGATCGCAAGTCAGAAGGAAAAGGTATAGCAGCGCCGGGCGCACCCGCCACGCATATGCATAACAGGAACATCTCTCCAGTGGGCGGAGAGCTCATTCGACTCGGGCCTGGGCCATAGATCCTGCGGCGACACCAAACTTTTTGAATTTGGCTCAATCACGATAACTACCATGATGTATGCATACGAGTCGAATTGAAAGTGAGAAAAGGCCCAGAAGCGAGGTGCGCACCTGCTATTCGTTGGTCGTAAAAATAGTACGCGGGAGCTCGTTCAACTCGAGCCTGGACTGTGGGTGTATTACGAAGTCGCAATTCTTTTTGGAGATCAATAGTTAAGGCCAAGGTATTGAGGTCTGTTGTTTGCTATAATCTAGGCCAATGCTGACCAATGTAAGAGCCCCCGCCGCAAATGGAAAATATAACATCTAACATTCGTGAACCAGAAAAGAACACACGTAAGCAGGCGGGGGAGCCATTAAGCAGGTGTCTACAGGTTTTCTTTTCTGAGTGGTTTTTTATACACACTCATATGTAACTTGTTTCAATCACACCAGGTTCAATTCCAAAGGAAAGAATCGATGTGAGTGGCAGGTTCAGGAAAATTATGGAAATGGAACCGGAGATATCGCAATGGTAGACATTTATGAGTTTACAGACATGAGCTCACCATTGGGTTCAATTTCAAACAAGTAAAGCCCATATCCGCATGCTGCACCTGTGATTCATGTGGAAAGAGAGAATTATACGGGGGGCTCGTGCAACTCGAGCCTGAGCCATGGATACCTTTTAATTCGTACACGATCAGATTCCCTCGAGGAACGTACAGTAGGATTCCACACCCAGAAATGGACAAATTCAAAGTACGAGTTTCGGAGATCTCGGCGATGTTCAATATTATTCATTGAGCCCAGCCCCAATACCAACATCAGTTAATCTGCAAGCCAGAAAAGACCCAGCAGCGCCAGGCACCCTGTCATTCGCTCGTAGTTCTGACAGCTGTTATGTGTGTGGGAAGCTCGTTCGACTTGAGCCTGGGCCACGATGAGCACGAGGTCCTTCTTTTTTTGGCCAGCCCGGCAAATCAAAATCCTCACAAAGCCTGGGATCGATGTGGTTCAATCGTTCACGTAAATCACACATCGTTTTGCGTTTCATTCATATTTTCTTTTTCGTGTTTATATTCGACAAGCAGTGTACTGACGCTAGAGGAGTTGGCCCAAAACTATGTCAGGGATATTGGCGATGCTCAACATTCATGAATCTCAGTCAGACAAGGTTGAATTTAGAGCAAATCACAGAAGCTCTGGTGCGTGTGCGCCATTCGTGAAAATAAAAGTACATGCGTGTGGGGGAGCTCGTTTGATTCGAGCCTGGGCTATAAACAGGGTCCAAGGTCAGCCTTTTTCCCCCGCTTTTCTCGTTACGGCTCGGTATACACCTTTAGTCAATGCCATATTCATTATCAGGTAAGTCAACTTGAGTAGTTAGCTCGTTGTTGGTGTTGGAAACGGCCTAGATGCGCTGGTGTGCACCCGCCAAGCATCAGGTAATCATGAACGAGTATGCAGGGAACTCGTTCGACTCGAGCCTGGGCCATTTGCCAGTTGCGTGTCCCATTTTTGTCTTCCTCCAGATCTTTTTGAAACATCTACTACTCACGCATACTTAATTCAAATGAATCCGGTTTTAACTTATCTGCTCTACCATTCACCCGAAAAAGCAATGACAAATCCAACATGGCTCAGGGATCTCAGCGATGTTGAAATTATGCATCCAACTCAGGGTTACAGCTGGCTTGAATTCCATACACAAAAAGGCCCAGCAGCGTGCGGACGCACCTACAATCTGTAGCAATGCGAGTTCAGAAATAAGCAGTATGTATGCAGGTACTCGTTTGACTCAAGCCTGGGCCATTCTGGGATAAAATTCGCCTTTTTTTGGTGAAGCTCCAGACCTAGTGTGCCGTCCGGAGGAGTTTTGCCTCCATCTGGCTACATAAGGAGAAGCAAAGGCTAGAGGTAAATTTAAGGAAGGAACAGGTATCGGAGACATCAGCGATCACAAAATTATTTTCAACTCGGCATTACTGGGAACTTATGGTGAAGAAAGGCCGGCGTGTACCTGCGGTCCATAGCGAGACCATATGGAAATATGAAGGGAATCGTTCGACTCTGACCTGGGCCATTCTGCACAATGATCGCATTCTTTGGCTTTTTGACGTGCGATGCTTTGCCTTTCCGGGCAGAGTCCGTGCTTCGCTCAGCCATTCCCTGCAGGTCCACAAGAAATGAATTCGGTCATCTCGGCAACATTGAAATCATTGATTCAGCTCGTCCATACCAGGTAATCGAAGTAAGAAGAAGTCCAGAGGCGCTGGTGCGTGCCCGTCATCTTATGAGCTATGATGCGTGTAAGTATACGGGAGTTAGTTTGACTCGAGCCTGGGTCATCTCAAGTCCTTGTGGCCGCATTTTTGGTACAAAAATGTCCTCATCTTGCCTGACCTTAAATCAGCTTTTCATTCCTTTTGAATTATTACTGGTTAGCATAATGGGAGTGGTGGTTCCAAAAACACAGAAACATGGGGATATCGGCGATGTTCAGTATTCATTTTAAGGCCAATGAAACCAGGTTGGAATGCAAGGGAGAAAGGCCCAGGAGCGGAGGTGCGCACCTACCATGCATATGCAGACCAAAAAGAAAATAGCTCCAGTATGTGGGGAACTCGTTCGACTCGAGCCTGGGCTATACAATATGATCAAATTTTCTGCTTTTTTTGTTTGAGGAATTTGAGGACAGTTTTCGAAGTCCACTTCTAGGAGACTGGCAAGCAAACAACGAAAGGCTATGAGGCGCAGGGCGCACCTGCCATCCTCACCTCGTACAACTTGTGTGGGAATGCGGATGGATGTAGGAGCTCCTTCGACTCGAGTCTGAGTCATGCCAAACTGAATCCCAGTTTCTTTTGGGGCGCGGCGTCACACTCGTCTCCAGCTTCGAGTCCTTCCTCGAGTCCGATCATTTTCGATATTTTTCACACAAATCCCATCGTGGGACTCTTGACCTGTTCGAACTCCCAACTGGTCATCTGCCAATACATTGTCGTGCCTGGTTATTCCAATGTTCAACTCCCTGTCCAACGCCGCAAGCCAGCCAATAGGACACGTTTGGAGTTCTCCGGACTCGAACAGCAACGTCGAGTTGTAGCCAATTGCATGATGCGACGGAACACCAACGAATCGGCTCCAACAACGAATGGGATCAATTCCGAGTCGACGCTCAGCACTCAGCCCTCAGCTTGACACCTCAGTCATTGCGTGTAAAATCATTCAACTGACTTGCCTGCTTCAAACTCTTTATAAAATTTGGGTGTCTCTTTTTATTTCCTTTTTTGGAGGGTGCTCGCTTTATTTCCGGTTTCATCCACCTGTAATGCCCTATATGTGAGCCCTAATAGAGGAGGAGATATGTCATTACTCCCCCTTCCAATTGGGAGGCCTTTGGGTCAAACGCCGAGCACGCAATAAAAGTGCCTATTTGTTAGCTAAATAACGGTGATATTTGCTAGATCTCTTAAATACCTGCGTGGGTGATGTGTGTAAGCTGTCAGTGTTCCCATCAAAGATGGCGCGCGTCCGTCGCGCCATCAAACGCCGCCATCCCGACAATAATTCAGAGATCTCTCAATAATTCAGAGATCTCTTAAATATTCTCAGTGTTTGTTCCCATCAGAGATGGCGCGCCAAGGGCACGCCATCACAGCCATCAAAGACCGACACAATGCCGCCGCACAAGTCTGCAGCACATGCAAAAATCATTGTGAATTTATGGAAAAAATGGTGTGTGTATATACTATAGCACCATACCATACAGGCCTTCCAAATGACTCATTTACACTGGACTTTGTTCGCATTCATCCAGTCATGGCATAATCATAATCATATTCATAAGTATGGCACATAACTAGAGGACAGTAAGAAAATATGCATAATGTTATAATGAGAGAAAATGTCCGACAGAGTGCAGAAATCTAAGAATGGCAGCCGCGAGGTTTTCCAGCATCGGAGTGTTTCTTACGAACCTTTTTAGCCTTGACAACCTTCAAGCCTGGGCTCTCGATGCGGCGCTTTTTCCCCAGATCTCTGCGGACCTTGCGCTTCTTCTTTGCCGGCAACAAGCCGCCAGAGCCCATGGCTACGTTGGCAGCAGAGGAGGGCGTGAGGGGTGTGCGCAGTGGGGAAGTCGGCAGCTGCGGCAGTCACATGCTTACAGGGCCGTCATCAAGCCCCTGTTCGAGGCTCTGGGTGGTGGCAGGGGCGGAGAGATAGCCCAATGCCATCATGTTGTGCTTGATGGCATCGAGGTCCAGCAGGACAGTGAGGCTGGGGTCGAAGGTGAAGTCTTTGAGGGGGAGCAGTGAGTCCACAGCCACAGGAGGAAACTGGGAGGGAACAGCGGTGGCATCAGGGATGGTGGTGGCAGTGGGAACGGCGTTCGTGGCGGTGGCAGTGGGCGCAGTGGTAGCGGTGGGCGTGGTGGTGGCAGCAGGTACGGTGGCAGCGTTGCCCAGTGCACAGCCGCTGCCGGGCGCAAGCATCGCAGCTGCTTGAGTCGCGGTCGGTTGGGTGGACGTCACCAGCACCGAGGACTTGTGCGGGCCTTGGGGCATGCCCTTGTCACTGCGCTTAGTGCACTTGCACAATGAGCCGTTGCCTGCTGCGCGCTCCGTATTCAGCCTAGCGATGAGTGCATTGCGCTCGGCTTTCGGAATCCACACCCAGCGTATCTCCCCTGACTGGAAGCCGTTGCAGATCTGCTGTGCGGATTTGACGTTCATGTTCGCAGCGTGTTTGATAGGGATGTTGGAGGGCCACCCTCCAAGCTCCACGCTGAGCTCTGCGCAGATTGCACTGTTGTAGTTGACGTATTCCATGTGCAGTGCACTGCCTCGCAGGTGCATGCTACTCTCCTTGACGAGGAATAAAAACCAACTGAAAGCAAGCCCTGAAGGAGGAGCAATGCAGGTTACAAAATGCATTGCGAGATGTACCCGACCCATATGACAATGATGATGGTGCAGACGCCGCGTATGTCAACGGCATTCTACATGGACATACCGCTGTCGACATCAGCCATGTGGGCAAAGATCTCACCAAAGATGCCGCCGTGGATGCATCACAGACGTTGCTTGAGCAGTTGCGTGCGCATCATAAGTGGGGTTCTTTCTTCAGGGAGGACTTTGTGCTAATTTTCCTCAGCAAGCTCTTCCCCTGTGCCCGCGACAACCGGAAGTGTACCAATTGTACCCAGATCCGCATCGACGCCTTCAACCTGCAAATGGATGCGATGGTAGATGCGTATATGCAGTGGACCCTTGACGCAGCTGACCAGGGGCTGGGGACGATCTATGTGCAACCAGAGGACACCGTTGTGGAGAATACCCATCAGACCTACATCGTCGATTTGTTCTGTAAGTTTTTCTGCCCTGCTTGACCTGACATGCTCATTTCTTTTGCTCCCAGCTGCATCCTTCCAACAGGTGCCAATAATACGCGGTGACCGCAACATCGCATCTGTGTACATCCACCAGGGGCTGCTGCCCACTGCGCCACATCTCCCAAGTGTTGCCATCACCATGCGTATGGTGGAGATTTTTCATGCTACGCAGCTTCACTGTCCTCGCCTCGGCCTGCAGCTGTTCATTTGTGCGCTGTGTGATATTCATGGTCTACCTCCACGCGCACATTTGACGGCCCAATTCTCTGTCACATTTGACTTGTACCTTGCAATCTGTGCGGAGGCGGACTGGTGGGTGCAGGCCGCACTGGGACGCGATTCCCCAAACTGGCGCCTCAAGAACGCATGCCCAGCTTGTCTATATAAATTGGAGAGCGAGAAGGTCATCCCTCTCCCCTTCCTCGTCACCATGGACAGCAACAACTCACTGAAGCGATTCTGGTGGCATGAGCGGGAGGTGGTGGATGCCTCTGGGAGGGCTACACCGGGCATGTCAAAGGAGCAACTGGATAATTGTGTGGCTCCTGGTGACTATTACATCCCATGCACTGAGGTGGACAAGTGGTTGAAGGAGGGGATGGAAGAGTTGGTGAAGGACTTCGTGCCAGGCTCGGGGGATGAAGACGCACCCGTAGTTGTAAGATAAAGGCTATTTGCATGGACACAGCCAGAAACATATTTTGCCTATTTCACTGGATGCAGCCAGGTACCTGGCTAAGTGCAACTTTGGCTTCTTTCCACCAACAATGGATCTGTTCGGCATGCCAGGCATGTATAAACAATGATAAATCTATTGTATTTATGCCTGTATTAATGGCTGTCAATGTCAATCAACTACTGGATAGTTTCGGGAGATGCCTCAGATTTGATGGTAGTTGTCACTGTTTGGATTAGATCCTTTCTCAGCCATTCCCATGCCTTTGATGGTTTCACACAATGCCTGAAATGTGATGTTGCCTTTATTTGGCTAGAATTGATGATTCTGGCCATTGCCATATCTTTCACATGGCTTTTAGGATTGATTAGATCATTTTTTTGCGTTTCTCATCGCCAGAGTTGGCTCTTTATTTTGCATTTTGCAAGCCAACCAGGCATCAGATCAAAAAATGATGTATATAAATGTTGTAGCCCTCAATGAGCTCTACAACATGGTGCTACACATCAGCTATTTCTGATGACTTTCCTTTTTGAGTCACTAACACTTTTCTCCCAAAAAGGAAATTCTGTCGAAATCCCAGTAGCTGACTCAATACTTGGCCATTTTGAATGATCTAACTTTGTAGGGCTAATGTTCTATATGTATTATGAATTTTAGAAGTACTCTTGAAGCCACTACATCACTGTAATATAGTGTAAAATGCCTGAACTTCTGGATTCCCATCAATATGTAATATCCTGTTCTAAATGAGTGTTCTGAACATATTCTATTGCTTACTACAATGTTCTACACACTCTACATCACTTATAGCATGTAATAGTACTATAGAAACCATATTATAGCTGCATCAGCAATAGCCATCATTTCCTCATTCTGGGCCATCCAGATGTCTAGAGACTCGGGTGAATGCTTCTCTAGAATCTTCCAGATTATATGAATCCATTTCAGATGCATTTAGCATGAGAATTAGTCACAGATAGGAGATTGAACAGAATAAAGTTGGAAATACATTTTAACTCCAGTTCACCCTTTATATAGGTCATATTAGCACATATAGACACTTCTAGCCAAATAAAGGCAACATCGCATTTCAGGCATTGTGTGAAACCATCAAAGGCATGGGAATGGCCGAGAAAGGAGTTAATCCAAACAGTGACAACTACCATCAAATCTGAGGCATCTCCTGAAACTATCCAGTAGTTGATTGACATTGACAGCCATTAATACAGGTATAAATACAATGGATTTATCATTGTTTATACATGCCTGGCATGCCGAACAGATCCATTGTGGGTGGAAAAAAGCCAAAGTTGCACCTAGCCAGATACCTGGCTGCATCCAGTGAAATAGACAACCATTGAGGGTGGCTGCAACCAGGTGATTATCCTAAATTCTACAGCTACAGCTCGAAGATGAGGGTGGCAGGTGTGAGGAGAGGTGGCAAAATATGAAGGAGGACATCACAGCACGGGCGTATGGGATGTACGACGAGACAGGGTTCTTCCCATACTTCTGCAGGCACTTGTTTGTGCTTGTTGTCATTGACATAGTGAAGAGCGGGGAGCTGTAAACGCAATATATTCATCTCACAAAATGTTGTGCTGAATGCTTTGATACAGGGCCAAGTATGGGTTTGCCATCACTGCCCACCTCCTACAAGTTATTGGCGAGGTTGTGGAGGGGTACAACATTGGCTGCAAGTTTGGCAAGATGGTGCAGATGCACCCTGCACTCTCAGCATTGGCCATGGACAACAACTTCAAAGCCCTTGTTGGGGCGTTTCACAGCCATGCTCACAACTGGTGCTGTCAACTCAAAAACCTCTCGATATATGTCAAGGGCATGGGCCTCGAAGATTTAGAAGAATGCGAGTCTTTTTTTTCCAAGTCAAATGCCCTTGCCGCCACCACCCAATACGCTACAGCTTTCCATCGACAGCAAGCCATCTCAACCTACCTGAAGCACGTTGACACCGCCGATGCATACCAGGGCCTTTGTAAGCCAGTTATTAGCTGTCATGCATTGTGATTTTGCTGACATCCGTGTTGATAGCACTTCTACTTGCAACCAAGTACCGCCACACCTTGAAGATCAAGGCCACATGCCAATGCTGCAGGAGGCGATGTCGAATCTTGGGGTTGAGTCATGCAGCGTGTTCGAGGAGTGGCTTGAGAAGGAAAAGTGCTACCTCGAGTCCCTGACAAAGGAGCCAGAGCACGAGATGTTGGAGATGGAATATTACCAAAAGCTCGTGAACCTGGCCAACCACAAGTACGTGAGCAATTCCTTTAGGTCACAATCGTGCTCACTCAATGATCCCCAGGAAACGACTCAATGAACAGTGGGGGATGAACCTGCCATTCATCTCCAACGGTGTCTCAAGCTATGAAAAGGAAGCAGCTGAGACACAGCGCCTGGAGATGCAGCGACACCATGCACTAGAGGTCTTTTCAAAGATCCTTGCTGCTGTCTAAGACTTGGAGGTGCGGCTAGGAGTCATAAAGCGCTGGGAGCCAGAAGACGCAGAATGGGTTGCCGCCACCATCATGGTTGTCAACTGGCGCTATCAGCGAGCACTAGATGAGCTAGAGGGGCTTGTCGTGGCAAGAATGTTTGAGCTATCAAAGGCGCACATGTCAGACACAGGTGAAGTTTTTGTTTGCATTCATGAGGCGAAGAATTGACTACCAGGTGCAGGATATAAGCTGCGTAAGCACATCGCCAAGGCTCTGCAGGCATGGACAAGAGGCCTGAGGTCTGCGCTAGACAAATACAATGCTGCCACTACCGCCCTGTCGCCGCCGAGGACACAACTCACCTGGGAGCAGATCATGAAGTATGCCTTTTTGGCGGACTTCAATCTTCTGCATGAGGGTCAGCAGGACATTCGGAGTGAGCCATGGGTGCAGCCAGCAGGGTGCTTGGTGATGGATCAGTACTTCAAGCTGCTGCGCACTGACAAAGAGATCGCATGGCTCAACCTTGAGATCCGGCGCTTTGTAACTCATATGGTGGATGAGGAGCGCTTTCTTGTCTATCACGAGGGGCAGCTTCATGTGGAGGGGAAACTGGGGCTGGGATACCAGGTCAGGGCACACAGGATGGAGTGCGCGTGCTTCAATGCATCCCACATGGAGCATCTCGTGAAGCTTAGCAAGGAGGATGGGTTCACTGGCTCTATTGCCCCTGGCGCCAGCATCAGCAAGGAGTGCCAGGTACCAGAGGCATGAGCTCTGTCCATGGATGAAGATAACCCTATGACCCCTCCCTCCTCAATCTCTGCCCCACATCATGCCCCGTTGCCACCAGAGGAGGGAGACGGTGAGGAGGAGGAGGAGGAGGCGGAGGTCGATGGGGGGAGGCGCTTGCCGATGCGTTTGAGGCCATCGTACGCCTGACGAACGACCAGCCTGCCATGCAGGCTGCTTGAGCCCGGCTCTGTACATACTTCTAGAATGGCATGTTGCGTATTGTCTAGTATCAAACCAATATGGACTGCTATTGGTGTATTTCTACTCTATTATTTTAGCTGTATTTTTTCACTAATTTACACTGATTTTTGCATGTGCTGTGGACTTGTGCAGCGGCATTGTGTCGGTCTTTGATTGCTGTGATGGTGCGCTCGAGGCGTGCCATCTCTGATGGCAACAAATGCTGATAATATTTAAGAGATCTCTCAAATAGCGAGAGATCTCTCAAATATGGTCGGGATAGTGGCATTTTGACTGCAGTGATGGCGCGATGGACGCGCGCCATCTTTGATAGCAACACTGACAGCTTGCCAACGTCACTCACTCATGTATTTAAGGGATCTAGTAAATATTGCTGTTATTTAGCTAAGAAATAAGCACTTTTATAGCGTGTTCGACATTTGACCCAAACACCTCCCAATTAGAAGGGGAGTAACAATATATCTCCCCCTCTATTAGGGCTCACATATAGGGCATTACAGGTGGTTTCATCTGTTATCATGTTATGATTTATGATCACTCCTCATTGCAAGCCACTGCTATGCCTTTCCCATCCACTTACCTTGAATAAAAATCTAAATGCTACATTGTGGTCTCGATTTCAGCAACCTACCTGATAGTAATCCATACACAGTTTGTGTACTGAGGTGTTGCAAATGTTTGGGAAGGTTGATCAAAAATTACTTTCCTGTCAATTGTGATCTTCGCGATTGCTCAGCATCAACAAATTTGAAATCTAGCCAACCTGCCGCAAGCTGGACAGCAAATGGCAAAAGATCGGAAAAATTGCTGATGCAGTGATTCATGATCACAACATACGGATGCCAGCAGCATTGCAGAGGATAAGGTGGTTGGCACCTCTCAGTACTTGGTAAGCACTATCGGGGCATCAGTTTCAGCACATAAAAGTGGCTCAGTTTGAGCTGGCCAAAGATTCAGAATCAAGAGGGAGGCGGCTGCAGGCCGCCGACCATCTTGTGAACTATATAAAATTGTTCAGCTACAGCATGTAAGTAACTGAGGACAAACCAACTCGGGCTTCAACTCCAAATCTACCTCTTTATAAAATTACGCATGTCTGTCCGAAGCCTTTTCAAACTCCGCTCACTACGTCATTTCTTCTAGGCTCTTTATTGACACTTGCCTATTTTGTCAATCTCTGGCCTTGCAGCATGGGCGTCTTTCTCTCTGCTTCCGAGATCTTTGCTCTGAGTCTATTTGAGTGCTGCCCGTTCAATTGAGGGGATGAAAATGCCTTCTTCAAATGCCGCGCGTCCGCGTAGTGTATGGCATTATACAGCATTTTGGTTACGGAATTACGACGCGCCCCGAGGCTTTTTCAGGGCCGCCGCCCATGCCTGTGACGGCAATGGCCGTGGAATTGACAAGTGTTCCACTGCACGGGCCGTGCGCCTCACGGCCATTAATGTAGTTAGAAAATGCTGAACGGAACTGCTGAACGGGACGGCACGGTCAACGTCACGGCCGTGATGGCCGCATCCACAGGTTTGAGGTTTGGATCTTCGTGTGAATATTTCATTCTTCAGTCAAAGTCTAACAAAACCCTCTCCGAGGTCGAGACAAGACTGCAATTGATGTTTGAACACTGAGAATGGTGTATTCACCTCTTTCAGTGAACTGTTGACAGTATTAGGTAGCCCTGAAGCGTTAGATTGTCCCTTTGAGGCTGTAAAATGAATGGAACAGCGATAATTTTCAAATGGGTTCAAACATGACCCCATCACGGCTGGTGATCACCGGCAATCTTGCTTTGCACAAGGCGTTTGACTTGAACCACGAGTACTACAACAAGCAAGTATTTGTATTTATTGATGACTCAGAGGCTACTGTGGACATATAACACAACCCTGTTTCCAACAAAACCCGTGCCATGGCCGTGGCAGAAATGTTTCACGGGCCGTCGAGGTGCAAACCTGTGCCGTAACTGTGCCATGAATATGTTAGAAAAATGGCCAACAGAACAGACATGGCACCCGTGGCACAGGTGCCATGTAGCCACGACCACGGTCGCGTGCGGCAGCTCTAGACTTTTTCTCTTATCTTTTGCATCTCCAACAATGGCCCCAACAGCATCAGACATCGACATGATCATTTAAACTGTGCCACCAACATTGTTTAGGAAAAACCTCTTTTGTAGCTACTTACATTGAATAAATTGAGTTTGAACAGCTGTCGATAGGGGATGCAGCCCGCTCCACGGGCCGCGGACCCTTGTTACTCATATGTCTTGGACTCCAAATTAAACATGCACACAAGTCTAAAATTTAAACTCAATTCAAGTTAAAATTTAACTGTGTTGTCATTCCTGTTCCTGTTCTCATTACCCCCCCTCCTTAATTGAAGTCAAGTTAAGTAGCCGCAACATACGACATAGGATATTCATGTACTATGGCACACAGCACCCTATCCTTCGTTGGCTCAATTCAGGTTTGTCTTTTCGCAAATCAACTGTTGACCAAATACCCATCTCTCATTGTTGAAGTGATCTCAGTTTTTTTTCTTTCTCTTGCTTGTTCAAGAACAGTGGTTGAAGTCCTCTGCTAGGAGAGTTTCTGTAATCAAACAGTGAAAAGCCCAGAGGTGCCATTACCCACACTTCATCTTTGTCTTGTGCAATGCAGCAATGTGGATGGATGTATTTGCAATCTGGGCCACGGCAGTGCACGTCGAGTTCAACCTTCACTTTCAGGCTCAAGATTAGATTTTTTGGAAGCTTGCCTGCCTTCACCCTGCAACCAATCCTCAAACACCACAGTGTCACATTGGTGTCCAAACTAGTTTCAAACTCTTGAGATAGCACTAGCCAAAGCCTAAAGCCTAAAACTCAATTAACAATTCATGGTGTCTGTTCTCATTCCACTGCTGTGGTTGTTTCTAAATGGATCTTGTCACCTCTCGTTAAATTCATCCATGACATACGTACATAAGGGCATTATATGGCATCTAGTGTACAATACTCTGGAATACAATCTACTTCGGAGAGATTCAGAATACAGTTGCCTTCGAATAGATTTGGGTAGAACAAAAAAGAGGGTGAGAGCAAGAAATGAAAAGTGGGAAGAGGGAAGAGGGAAAGAGGAAAACAAAGGAAAAAAGGCCCAGCAGCACCAGATGCACCCATCATCCGTTTGTTGCTTTCAATAATGTTCATGCTTGCAGCGCACTCATTCAATTCAAGCCTGGTCCATTTTCAAGAAAAGAATCAAACATCAATAGGCAGAGTTTGAAGCAAGAAATGGCCTAGCAGCACTGGTGCATACCTGCCACCTGTGTTAGAGATGTGGTGGATAATCTCTGACAAATTTCTTTTTCCATCAAAGATTATCAAATCAGGTTTTATCTCTTCTCATTATAATGATGGAAGAGAAGACAACCCTGGGCTCAAAACATGAGAATTGGCCCAACGGACTGGTGCAGGGAGCTCGGTGATGTTCAAAAATCATTTATTGGACTTGAATTTTACAGAGCAAAGGCCTGGAAGCACGGACATCCCTGGTGTAAGACACCAGAAAGTATGCGGGAAGCTCGTTTGACTCAAGCCTGGGCCATGAAAGTGAATGATGTGATCTTTCTCTCAGTACCCTCATTGGACTTGGCCTTGTCTTCCCACTTGCTCAAAACCACAGCCCATGAGTGCTTGAGCACTTTACTTCAATATTAGCTAGTTGAATTCAAATCCAAACCAAGCAAAGATGCAGAAGCACAAGTACGTGCCTGTTATCTGTAGTGAACTACTGTTGTGCAGCTGCACTCCCTGCACACGGAAATCATTGTTCTAGCTTGCCTTGACTTCCCCACTGGGAAGCACGAGCTTCCCACAACTTAACAAGATGGCAACTGGTCCAAGTTGCGCCAAGAGCAAGCTTCGTTCGCACTTTCCCACACACCGATCGCGATTTGATTGGCGATCAAAACCTCGCTCGACCAAGGCGCGAACTCATGTTTCTCACTTGTTCCTGGACCATTTCGTGTCATTCAAGTTGCAGTATGCAACATATTAGACAGGTTGCACAAAAGCCGCATGAACCACATGTGGCTTTTGGGCATTGTGCAAAGTTGCATGGAAAAAACCTTAGTCATGAGTGCCAAACCCAATGGATTTTCAATAAAATACATGTAATTCAAGTGTATATAACAGCCTTGGGTGGCTCTTGCATGCCTAAGGTGCATAGTCAACTAAGCGAGTATTAAATCACTGCACCACAGTTGATGTCATTGCACTCCATCATGTAATGAATTATAAACCTGATTGCTTCTCATGCTTGTCTGGGGACAAATTGAACCAGACTTGAAATGTTCATGTTACGGGGCATGGAATACACATTTTAGGTCCAGTAGGAACATTTGATTCATCGGAAACAAAAAAAGCTGCACAGCTTTGCGCACTGGCCAAAAGCTGCATGCAGTTGTTGCGCAACCTGTCTATTGTCCATTCAATTGGACTATGCGAAAATAAACACAAATTTCGCTTCTTATTTATCATTATTGGACATTTCGAGGTCTGGACCATTTATTTATACTACTTCGCTCTCGCTCTCGCAAGTCGAGTTTTCACGCCCTCAGCTACCCATGGGCTATGCCTTAACTGCATGGAGCATTCGGTTTTCCCACCTTTTCCTATATAAAGGCCTTGTATTTACCCTGTATCCCCAGTCTTCTGTACCTCAATACAGATCTCTCATTTGGATTGTCTTTCGTTCTCAGACAGATAGTGTTATCTGTGCTAGCCCTAGCTCTCGTCCAGTATAGCCTTGCTCACCAGTCTTTGACCGTCACTGTCACTGTGAGCAATAGTCTTTGCCCTCATATATCAGCCCTCGCCCAGTTACAGTCTTGTGCACCAGTCATTGATGGACACTGTTGTTGTGCACCCAAGTCCTCAACATCGTATTCATCTTTGCCATTGCCTTCGACCTTTTTCCTTGGCCTTGACTTCAACTTTGCTATTGTTTCCATACCCCCTTCAACAAGTACCTGTTCAGATTAGGATCACTACTCCAGTTGTACCACCTCGCACCCACACATCTTCTCCTCTGTGCCTAGCCCCAGAGTAGGTGTATCACTACTCATGTAGGGGAAGTATACAGGGAGTTTGTTTAAATTGAGCCTGGGCCATCCCAAGTCCTTGCAGCATTTTTGATAAACAAACAATCTTCCCTTCCCGGAGCGCAATTTTTGGAATGAGAGTGGTAGTTTAAAAGACAACGCAAAAAACAACAGAGTTCAGGCATATTTGTTCAGCATTCATTTCCAGGTCAACAACACCAGGCTGCATTGTATGTGAAGAAGGCCCAGAAGTACAGGGCACACCTGCCATACTCGACCAGACCTCATATAAGGCTATTACTCAAAATGGAAGGGTATTGCATTTTTAGGCAGCGTTAGGGGTCCCAAATAGAATAATTCATATAAGTACTATCTAGCTAAATGTAGCAATGGAAGACAAATCTGACACACCACAAAAAAGGTAAGAAAAGGGTTTCAATCATGAGCAGCCTTCACAGACTAAAGACTGCTTTGGAGCAAATACCCATCTCTCATTGTTGAAGTGATCACCGGTTTTTCTTTTTCTGCTTGCTTGTTCAGAACAGTGGTTGAAGTCTTCTGCTAGGAGAGTTTCTGTAATCAAACAGTGAAAACCCAGAGGTGCCATTACCCACACTTCAACTTTGTCTTTTGAAATGCGGCAAGATGGATGGATGTATTTGCAATCTGGGCCACGGCAGTGCACGTCGAGTTCAACCTTCACTTTCAGGCTCAAGATTAGATTTTTGGAAGCTTGCCTGCCTTCACCCTGCAACTAATCCTCAAACACCACAGTGTCACATTGGTGTCCAAACTAGTTTAAACTCTTGAGATAGCACTAGCCAAAGCCTAAAGCCTAAAACTCAATTAACAATTCATGGTGTCTGTTCTCATTCCACTGCTGTGGTTGTTTCTAAATGGATCTTGTCACCCTCGTTAAATTCATCCATGACATACGTACATAAGGGCATTATATGGCATCTAGTGTACAATACTCTGGAATACAATCTACTTCGGAGAGATTCAGAATACAGTTGCCTTCGAATAGATTTGGGTAGAACAAAAAGAGGGTGAGAGCAAGAAATGAAAAGTGGGAAGAGGGAAGAGGGAAAGAGGAAAACAAAGGAAAAAAAGGCCCAGCAGCACCAGATGCACCCATCATCCGTTTGTTGCTTTCAATAATGTTCATGCTTGCAGCGCACTCATTCAATTCAAGCCTGGTCCATTTTCAAGAAAAGAATCAAACATCAATAGGCAGAGTTTGAAGCAAGAAATGGCCTAGCAGCACTGGTGCATACCTGCCACCTGTGTTAGAGATGTGGTGGATAATCTCTGACAAATTTCTTTTTCCATCAAAGATTATCAAATCAGGTTTTATCTCTTCTCATTATAATGATGGAAGAGAAGACAACCCTGGGCTCAAAACATGAGAATTGGCCCAACGGACTGGTGCAGGGAGCTCGGTGATGTTCAAAAATCATTTATTGGACTTGAATTTTACAGAGCAAAGGCCTGGAAGCATTGGACATCCCTGGTGTAAGACACCAGAAAGTATGCGGGAAGCTCGTTTGACTCAAGCCTGGGCCATGAAAGTGAATGATGTGATCTTTCTCTCAGTACCCTCATTGGACTTGGCCTTGTCTTCCCACTTGCTCAAAACCACAGCCCATGAGTGCTTGAGCACTTTACTTCAATATTAGCTAGTTGAATTCAAATCCAAACCAAGCAAAGATGCAGAAGCACAAGTACGTGCCTGTTATCTGTAGTGAACTACTGTTGTGCAGCTGCACTCCCTGCACACGGAAATCATTGTTCTAGCTTGCCTTGACTTCCCCACTGGGAAGCACGAGCTTCCCACAACTTAACAAGATGGCAACTGGTCCAAGTTGCGCCAAGAGCAAGCTTCGTTCGCACTTTCCCACACACCGATCGCGATTTGATTGGCGATCAAAACCCTCCGCTCAACCAAGGCGCGAACTCATGTTTCTCACTTGTTCCTGGACCATTTCGTGTCATTCAAGTTGCAGTATGCAACATATTAGACAGGTTGCACAAAAGCCGCATGAACCACATGTGGCTTTTGGGCATTGTGCAAAGTTGCATGGAAAAAACCTTAGTCATGAGTGCCAAACCCAATGGATTTTCAATAAAATACATGTAATTCAAGTGTATATAACAGCCTTGGGTGGCTCTTGCATGCCTAAGGTGCATAGTCAACTAAGCGAGTATTAAATCACTGCACCACAGTTGATGTCATTGCACTCCATCATGTAATGAATTATAAACCTGATTGCTTCTCATGCTTGTCTGGGGACAAATTGAACCAGACTTGAAATGTTTTTGATTCATCGGAAACAAAAAAAGCTGCACAGCTTTGCGCACTGGCCAAAAGCTGCATGCAGTTGTTGCGCAACCTGTCTATTGTCCATTCAATTGGACTATGCGAAAATAAACGCAAATTTCGCTTCTTATTTATCATTATTGGACATTTCGAGGTCTGGACCATTTATTTATACTACTTCGCTCTCGCTCTCGCAAGTCGAGTTTTCACGCCCTCAGCTACCCATGGGCTATGCCTTAACTGCATGGAGCATTCGGTTTTCCCACCTTTTCCTATATAAAGGCCTTGTATTTACCCTGTATCCCCAGTCTTCTGTACCTCAATACAGATCTCTCATTTGGATTGTCTTTCGTTCTCAGACAGATAGTGTTATCTGTGCTAGCCCTAGCTCTCGTCCAGTATAGCCTTGCTCACCAGTCTTTGACCGTCACTGTCACTGTGAGCAATAGTCTTTGCCCTCATATATCAGCCCTCGCCCAGTTACAGTCTTGTGCACCAGTCATTGATGGACACTGTTGTTGTGCACCCAAGTCCTCAACATCGTATTCATCTTTGCCATTGCCTTCGACTTTTTCCTTGGCCTTGACTTCAACTTTGCTATTGTTTCCATACCCCCTTCAACAAGTACCTGTTCAGATTAGGATCACTACTCCAGTTGTACCACCTCGCACCCACACATCTTCTCCTCTGTGCCTAGCCCCCAGAGTAGGTGTATCACTACTCATGTAGGGAAGTATACAGGGAGTTTGTTTAAATTGAGCCTGGGCCATCCCAAGTCCTTGCAGCATTTTTGATAAACAAACAATCTTCCCTTCCCGGAGCGCAATTTTGGAATGAGAGTGGTAGTTTAAAAGACAACGCAAAAAACAACAGAGTTCAGGCATATTTGTTCAGCATTCATTTCCAGGTCAACAACACCAGGCTGCATTGTATGTGAAGAAGGCCCAGAAGTACAGGGCACACCTGCCATACTCGACCAGACCTCATATAAGGCTATTACTCAAAATGGAAGGGTATTGCATTTTTAGGCAGCGCTAGGGGTCCCAAATAGAATAATTCATATAAGTACTATCTAGCTAAATGTAGCAATGGAAGACAAATCTGACACACCACAAAAAAGGTAAGAAAAGGGTTTCAATCATGAGCAGCCTTCACAGACTAAAGACTGCTTTGGAGTAGTAGAAATTTCATGCAATGACTGGGTGGGTGCTTCCAAGCTTGCAAGTGTCCTAGGTGCTTCCTTGTGAGCTTTTTCAACAGTAGCAAGCTTGGAGTCAATCTGGGCTACATCTTGGGCCTGTGATGACCGCTCAAATAGTGGTTGAGCTGCTTTCCAGTGAACAACAGCTGTAGTGGTATCTCCATGTTTGTTTGCAAGATTTCCAAAACGTAACAGGCACTGTGCTCGGCTTTGATACACATCCATGTCTGTGAATCCCTCTAGAGCTACTCTGTAAAGAACAATTGCTGTGTCTTCATCCTCATTGACATTGAATACATCTCCAACAAAGAGAAGAGCCTTGTGAACTGCTAATTTATCCTGGAATCTGCATGCAAAACACAAGTATATGAAAGGCCATCTAGATTGCCCTCCAGTGTTTGGCCAGGCCATGATATTGGCAAGATGTTCCAAACATGGAGATTTAACCTCAATATGAGGAAAATGGAGGCATTCCTGGAATTTCACTTGTGCCAAGTCAAAGAGGTGTTCTCTGAGATTCATACATGCCTCAATCACTTTGCAATAAACAATTCCTTTACTATAAGATGTGCTATTGAAGATTTTCACTGCCATGTGCAAGTTTTTCTGGATATCTGCTATAGAACCACCAGTTTGGCAGTCAATGTAGGAAAGATACTCCAAGGCAGCTGCATACTGCATTGAAGTTTGGTCTGGCATGGTTTCAACCATCTTGCAGATGATGATTTGAGCTTGAGCATACTCTGATTTCAGAAGATGAACCTGTGCTTGATTCAGTATTATAACAGTAGCTAAACCTCCTTCAGACATGCCACAAATCTCAAGGAATGATCTAGCTCTTTCAAATTGTGCCATACTTTTGGGGTAGTTCCCTAGAGATCTGAAGCAGAGACCTTGGATATTGAGTGCAAGTGCACTATGGTACAGATTCATCGTCAATTCTGAAAGCTGTTGTGCCTCTATAGCATATTCCTGGGCAGTAGAAGGATCTCCATTATTTATCTTCAGTGAAGCAATTTGGAGTAAAAGATGACACTGTTGTGTCCTGTCTCTGGATAATTTTGACAATTCCTCGGCTTCGTGAAGAAATTGCCAAGCTTGTTGCCAATCAGATTTAGCCATTACAAAATTTGCAGCTGCAAGACAGAATCTGGCTGTGAATTGATGAGTCCACTATAGTTCAAAGAGAGAAAGGACTTACACTCAAGAAGAGAATCATTGGCATGCTCACAGTGAGATATTCCTTGGACTACCAAGTTGTCTGTCTCAAATTCATGGTGATATTCAGGTGAGTTCAGAACTTCTGTAATAAACCTAATTTTTAATTGGTGATCTGAAATCTCAGGTAAAATATGGTGAATATGCTTCATTAGAGATGATAGATTCCGACAAGTGAGTCGATAGAAAAAGCAGAGCCTTATGCTGCAATAAATGGTATCTATGAGATTTGAATCACTGATATCTAAGCCTTGCTGCAAGATTCCTCGTAAGTTGGCAAGATTCAATGTGATTTGATTGATTACAGGCTTCCACGGCCCTCCTCTGTGTTTCTCAAACAGCTGTAAAAGTCTATAAAAGTACTTGCGAAGGGAGTGTACAAGTGAGAAAGATGGAGGTGAGAACTGCTGGATATACTCTCTCACAGGCACTAGTAACAGAAGTCTTTGATTACTGTTTTGATATGCTAGTGAGGTAGCTAGCAATGCAGCCTTGCAAGTCAGAATATTAGAAATTGGAAGATTGCTTTGAAGTAGTTCAGCATCTGAGAGTCCATCAGGGAGTATTGAGAGGAGACTCAATAATTCCTTGCTATCAGATGTGATTCGGGAGCTTGATAGAGAAAGATTGATAGATGCATCCAAACTGGACCTCTGATCATGTCCTATGGAAAGCAGAGATGTTTTCTCCTTTTCCCATCGAGTCAACACATTTTCTAGGCCTTCATAGTCAACCAAATGCGCAAGGAGATCCACAGCCAGAGGCATATTGTCTGTAAGACTGAGGAGATGGTTGAAGTCCTCAATTGAATATGAATTATCTGTGATGTCTCGAAATGTTTCTTGTGCAGCATCATCTGATAGAGGTTGCAGAGGTAATAAAAATGGCCGAGTCCAATGAACCTTGGCTGGCCTCTCTGTCCCTCGCATGGTGATCTGTTGCATGTCAGAGATGTGAATTGTAATTAACAGTGCACATACTATCAATCCAAGATGATTAACATCTGTGAGGAGAGAGAGGAATTCCTCAATGTCACCTCGAGACTGAATAGGTTCCCATACTGTTTCCAGATTGTCTAGAATCAACAGGCAAGATGGTGTCCTTGAAAAATACTGGGCAACAGGTTTTGTGAGATCCTTGCCAGGATTCAGTCCAATGTGTAGTCCAATCAGAGCTGCAAGTTCAACACTAGTGGTTGCAGGTTCTGCACTGACAAAGAATCTTTGTTCAAATCTGATGAGAGTGTCTGGGTGATGAAGTGCAGCTCTTGCAAGGCTTGTCTTGCCCATTCCCCCTCCTCCAAGAATTGCTATCCGGGGTGTCTGTTGGCCTAAGATCTTCATAATATTCTTCAACTCTGTTTCACGGCCATGGAAGATCTTTGGTTTTGAGGGTAGCAATGAAAATGAATTTGAACTTCCAGAATGCATTAGTAGAGAAACTGCTTGTGAATTTGGCCACTTACCTGTTTTTCAGTTCATTGGCACCCAAGAATACCTGTCTGCAATTAATTGGGTCTGTTGCAAGTCAATTTTTTACATACCGAAGAGTCGTCTGAAGTTGTGTTGGTCTCTGATATGGTTGAAATCAGTTCAAGTAATTCCTTGTGCATGAGTTCAGTTGCTGTTTTCATCTTGCCAATGTTTTTGAACATTGTACCACCAATGCCAATCTGAAACTATTTGTTCAACCCCCTGATAGAACCAAACTGTATGTCTCACTTGAAAGACTTCACTTGCTTTATCCAGTTCTGCATAACAGTCTTTCACGAGGTTATTCATCTCAATATACTGGAACAACTGTTTGATCTTGTTCTTATCTTGCTGTGCTTTAATATATATGTGTATCTTGTGAAGAGTTCTGTGAAAGAATTGTCAATGCAAACTATGCTAAGATAACTGTCACACACACACCTCAAAAAGCTCTCAACATGATCCCACACTGCAAGCGGCAGGGACCCAGCAGTTTCAGACTTGATATGAAGATTAATAATTGCATATAAAACTTGGTAGGCATTCTCCAGCAGCTGTGCACATTCCTTTTTATTTTGCTTCACATTCTATACCATATTGGTGAGTTATCAGGATGTTCGGTCCAAGACCCAGTACCTGAACTAGTTTGATCAAAGATGCAACACTGTTTGAGATGGGTTGAACAAATGGGGAGCCAAATGCATCATTAAGCTCATTCAGGACTGTTACCAGAGGAGCCAAGCAGGATGCAAGGTTCTCAAGTCGAATTTCTGTGACAGTGGGCTGGCGAGGCATGGCAAAGGTGGAATCAAATATGAGGTCCTAGATTATAAGCCTTTTTAGACTGTGTGTCTATTTTTTCTGGCACATAGAAGTCCAGTCATTTGTCCATTTCGGTATAAGGGAGTGGCACTTTTCTTTCCCGTTATTTCCGGTTATCAGATGTTGGAGCAATTACTAATACTTTTTTGGTCCGTCGAATTCTAGCCATGTCTTTTTTTGTGTAAAGCAGAGCAAAGCCGGACACTTCTGTTTTCCCGTTAATTCCTATCTAGGGTCATCGGATGTTGGACCAAGAAGTATATATTGTTGTCGCTCGTCAGACTATTACAGCCCCGTTAAACTCCAACAGACTCCGACCGGCTTCTACCCACCTTTGCACTGAGTTTGCCCAGATGCTTGGTTGCACAGTGGGACATTGGTACATTGCGCCGAACCATAACGGTGGCCGAGTGAAAAATTCACATCCAAATCTTGCATGTTGACGCGACCTCCCTTGTTTTCTTCTGCAATGTGTTTTTGGTATTGCGCGTCAGTTTCCTCCAATCGACCTCGTGTTCGTTATTGTTACAGTCTGAGCTCATTTAAGCGAAGACTCAAGAGCCATGCAAAAAGGGCATATGTATGTATATTACCAGGGGAAGAGCATATGCGCGCGAGACAACGCTGAGGTTCTGAATCTGCTCACATAGGGCTCTGCACTGTTAGCGTCGCGCCGGCTCCAACGGACTCCGGCACCGGGTAGTTGACCCATTCCGACGAGGCCTTGAAGGCTTTGTCGACGGGACGGTTTGGGAGGATGACGGTCGTAGCAGCTCAGAGATGTAATGGTCTTCAAGACTGCTCCATGGGGATCGTGTGCGTCAAGCGTGAAGAGTCAAGACTGTACTGAATTGCGAGGTGTACCGCTTGACAGCCGGAAGCGGGTTATCAAAGGGGTGCATTGAAACAGCGAAACCGGCGGTTTTCTCTGGTTTTCTTACTACGAAACTGGTTCAAGGATTGATTTGCCTAGTACTGGATCGGGAAAGGACTCTGCATCATCAACCTCGAGGCTGCTATCATTGACGACATTGAGGCTATTGGTTGGTGGCGTCCGTTTACAGCTAACTGCAAAATCCTAGACCGTTTCGGTTAGAGAAGGTGTGGAGCTGTGGCAGCAACCGGCAGCTTGTGGGGTGATGCGCCGTCAAGTCTAGTATGACGTCGTACTGATCTCCGACTCCACACTAGTCTCTTTACAGACCAATATACATATGACGACGAAGCAAGTATATGTATTACAAGGTGGTCGGCGGCCTTCGGCCGCCTTCCCTCTTTTCTTTTCTCGTCAAGAATAAGTAATTCCGAGATTTGGAACGGCCTGCACCTCCGGCAGAGGAAATTTGTTGCCCGGAATGATTGTATAAAGGATTTGAAGTAATTGGAACCTGAGAGAGGCACGCTTGAAAAGAAAAAGATTGGCGAAAGGAGCCAGGACTGATCGCCGTAGTGTTGGACTGTAGCACGCAAATCAAAGTTATTTTGAGAGGACCGGACCGAGTGACGTGCATGTGGAGCAGAGGTGGACATAAAAGCCAAGTGCCAAGAACAGAAAGAGGGAGAAGCGGAGTTTGAAAAGGCTTCAGACAGACAGGCTTAATTCACATTGACAAAAGTAAATATTCCGCACTACTGAACATGTTGCTGAAAATAATACTTTCAGTTTCAAAACAAATGTGACTGAAAAGGCTGTTGAAATTGAAATTCAACTGCAAGTTTTCCGTGTTCAAAAGTGAGGCTAAAAATGATGGAATCAGCAACAGACTCGGCTTGAGCGAAAATAGCAATTTAGGCATTGCTGAAACTGTAGCAGAAAGAGTCAGTTTCAGCTGCACTTTCAGCCAGCTCGAAACAATAAAACTCAGCAACAATCGTTTCGGCGACTGATTGGGCACAGTTGAAATGATGGCTGAATCCTGGTGTTTCAGCCCGGACTCAAAATACAACCCAGAACCTTTATTTCAGCTCAGCTGAAAAGTCTGCGCCTCATTTTCAGCTAGGCCAAAAGTTGTGCTTTCAGCCACACTTTCGACCGAAACAAGAAAATTCGGCCGTCAATTCGGCTTTGTCGGAACGGGACCCGAAACTACTGTTTTCCGCGCTGCCGAGTCTTATTGTTTCGAGCCGACTGAAAGTGCAGTGGATTTCATTATTTTGGGCCTCACTTTCAAACATGAAAAATTTGCAGCTGAATTTGTCAATTTCAACAGCTTTTTCAGCCCCATTTATTCTGAAGCTAAAACTATTATTTTCGGCAACATGTTCAGCTGAGGGGAATATTTGCTTTTGCCAATGTGCACACCGGCAAAAACGAATATTCCCCTCAGCTGAACATGTTGCCGAAACTAATAGTTTCAGCTTCAACTTAAATGGGACTGAAAAGAACATCAAAATTGATGAATTCAGCTGCAAATTTTCCATGCTTGAAAGTGAGGCCCAAAATGATGGAATCAACAACAGATTCAGCTTGTGTGAAAATAGCAGTTTAGGCATTGCTGGAACTGTAGCTGAAAGGGTCAGTTTCAGCTGCACTTCCAGCCAGGTCAAAACAATAAGACTCGGCAACACGGAAATGGAAGCCAAAAACAATAGTTTCGGCGACTCATTTGGCACAGCCGAAATGATGGCCGAATCCTAGTGCTTCGGCCCGGGCTGAAAGGGCAGCCCGAAGCCTTGGTTTCAGCTCAGCTGAAAAGGCCGCCGCTCACTTTCAGCCAAGCTGAAAGTTGCGGTTTCAGCCAGACTTTCGGCCCCGAACGAAATAATAACATTCGGCTGTCAATTCGGCTTTGTCGGAACAGGACCCGAAACTATTGGCTTCAGCTTCCGTGTCTGTGCTGCCGAGTCTTATTGTTTCGACCCAGCCGAAAGGGCAGCTGAAACTGACCCTTTCAGCGAGGGTTTCAGCATTGCCTAAATTGCTATTTCCACTCAAGCTGAATCTGTTGTTGATTCTATCGTTTTGGGCATCACTTTCAAGCACGGAAAATTTGCAGCTGAATTTGTCAGTGTCGACACCTTTTTCAGCCATATTTATTTCAAAGCTGAAAGTGTTATTCTCGGCAACATGTTCAGCTTAGGGGAATATTTGTTTTTGCTGGTGTGATTTTATAAAGAGGGAGACTATATCATTATGTA
Organism: Mycena sanguinolenta; assembly: GCA_014462675.1. NCBI lineage: Eukaryota > Fungi > Basidiomycota > Agaricomycetes > Agaricales > Mycenaceae > Mycena > Mycena sanguinolenta. Next base: position 7,837,922 of record JACAZH010000004.1, on the reverse strand, counting down.
ACTCCACACCCGTTAGAAACGTAACGGTCTACAATTTGCAGTTAGCTGCAAATGACCGTGATCTCCTGGTTGTATGCACCAGATACGAAATGCAGATTGCCTTAACTGTTTCAGAAGCCCGTACTACCACCGTTGTCGCAGAGTGGTTCATCCCACCGAACCCTACGGAAGACAACTGTCACTGCTTCCGCCGTGGCTTCTTTTTCGTCTTCGTGGCCCGCTCCTTCCTTCTTCCTCCTTTGTCGTTCGTCTAGACGTTTAAATCCGCCCCGTCCGCCGGGAAAGCGCTCCATCCACTGCTCCAGGGACATTAGAAATGGGATTGCAGCCTAGCCTAGGTTTCGGCCTGCCTACACGTTTCTCATATTCGCATTACGCGTCAAGACCAACGCGGCCTGCGCACGAAAGCAAACCAAGGCTCGAGATGAAAAAATAAAAAAGTGGGAGCCGGCCCTCAGAGCCACATCGCGACCCAACGGCCCAGCGCGTGCGATTTTCAATGACGAAGAAATACCCATCCGCGGTCATGAAGAACAGCGAGGCGTAGCAGCGTCGGACCGCGATAGCACAGATCTCTGCAGGGCACCAGCGCAAAGTACGAATGCGACGCAGCCACCCAGCAAAACACCCAGCGCCCAGCGCGGAGGACACAAGCTGTACGCCCACAAGCCGGTCAGAGCGAAAGTCAAATGAAATGAAAGCAGAAACAGACACCAGCCCGGAAACAGTAAAGGTACGAAAAGCTGCGTGCGCACACGGCACGACAGCGACGCAAAGGAAATACGCGTATCTATCTGCCTACACCGCAAAGGAGCCTGAGACGGAGGCAGCGTCCGCCCATCCCATCCCCGCCGTGGCCCGCCAACGTCAAATCGCAGACGAGACGCCGAATGGCAAAGCAAAGCCAAGTCGCAAAGCCACATCGCGAATCCAAATCATGACGCCAAAGCCGAAGAGGCCACGTAGCGGACGTGCACCATCGCCGTGGAACCGTCGCGTACCCATCCATGCATCCATCCACCCGGGGGTACGCTGGTACATCTGCAGAAAATAACCGCGCGCAGGGAGCTCGAAGGCATTGATGGCTCCGCGCATGAGTCAGGCCAAGAAGACGATCCACGGAGCGCAGGGCACCGGCCAAAAGAAAAAAAGGGGCGGAAAGAAGAAATGCCAAAGGAGGGAGGAAGGAACGCGACACACACACACCTCTCCCCTCCCGCTGCACTCTCAGCACTCCAGTTCGGATTCCTGTCCTTCGTTGGACTGTTCACGCCAATTAGACGACTAAAAACAAATTCGTCAGCACAAGATGTGGATGGTGGCGAGGAGATAAGACAGGAGAGGATGTACAAGGCGCAAAATGGTATGTGTCGGCAAGCGAGCCAGCAAGCCGCGATATCGAGAAGAAACTCGGCGCGAGCGTCCGAATAGCCAGCCATACACACATCCGTGCGTTTTCAAGAAAAAGCACGGTGGGTGTCCGGATTCCCAAAGGTGTATGTGGCATGCGTGGCGCCAGAATCCCAGCGGAGCATCGATCGGGGCATAAATGCGGTGGAGAGACGCATACAGCTATCCCACCGCTCGAGGTCAGCGCAAGCAACGGGCTGGGGAAGGCAGCACCCCGCCTACCGCTCGCCCCCGCCGCGTCGCATCGCATCGCATCGAAAAACCAAAGCGATAATCGAATCGCAGAGGCACAGACACGGACACAGGCAAAGTGGGTCGCAGCAAGTCCGAGGGACCGGCCCGAACGCATCTGTCGAGCCGCGAGCTATCCACCGGCAGCTCCGCTGGGTGGATAGTCTGAGAAAGGCGAGGAGGGAAATGCAAAGCCTCCACCAAGCCCAACAGGAAACGAAAAATCCAAAAGAAAAGAAGACTCGCCTCCCGCTCTTGTCCCGCTCCTTAGCTTTCGCCGGCGGCATCCCCGTGTTTATGCTCTACAACGTAAATGCTCGTCAGCACGTTGTCAGGGACGGAAGGAAAAACGCTAGCGAATGGACGACGTACCTCCCGCCGGCCGTCCCGGGCCCAATACCCCCCGTTACTTGGGGCTTTTGTGAGAGCGCCTGCCGTACCGTCTACCCTCTCTCTCTCGTCACCGCACCCGTGCCCGTTCCAGAATCGCTGCTGCTCGCATTCACTCGTCTTGCGCAGTCTTGGACTCGGAACCGGGAGAGCCCCGTACGTTGTCCCTGAGGGGCTTCTCGCACTTGTCGACGCAGGAAGTGCCCGTGGTGAAGCCGTACTCGCCGGTCGTGCCCTCGATGAGGCTGTCGAAGCAGATGTGGACCGTGGAGGGGACATCCGCGCTATCCTCGACGTCGATGTCAAGGCCGAGGCAGTAGATGCCACTGGTGAGGTGGACAACCTTGCTATCGAGGACCGGCACGGGATGTTTATGCTAGACCGTGTAACATAGATGTCGAGGTAGAAGAAGCAGCGAGGGAGGACGGAGACGCATAAGGCGGAGTATCTTCTTCTTCGGACAGACCGAATAGAATAGACGCGCACTTTGTCGTTCTTGCAACTGCGTCCGGCTTACAACATAAGCCCGCAAGCAAAGGAGCATGCGCAAAGAGCGTCCGTCGGTCGAGCAGGAACGGCGAAAGGAGAAAACTGTTACTTACGTCAGACAACTTACGCTGATCGGCGGCCATATCCGGCTCGATCATCGCGACTAGATTACTTTTCACTTTTCACGCGCAACGAGACATCTACGGACTCCGGGCAAAAGACTAGGCGTACGTTGTCATTGGCTCGGGGCGGAGCGCGCAGTAGCGTGGACACAGTCGGCTTTCTCCTTGTACATTGTCTCTGGTCGACGCCTTCATCGTTATCAAGAAAGGATTGTTCTCCGTCACCGTGTGCCTCCAAGTCAGCAACCACCGGCGCCACTGACACCTTCTATTCTATTCCATTTCCATCCTACTGGTAGTTTGGCTTCGCCTTCCTAGTCCGTCTTGATGCGTCTCCGAAACGCCTTCTCTGCCTTCCGTAGACGTCACCGGTGAAAACCTCCGCCTAGTGCCCTAAATTCGAAACCCACGCTCATGAGGTCCTGATATCTGTCACATCCGGGTCCGTTGCTGAAGCGCTTCCGATTTCAATTGTTCTTCAAATACAGCAATGTCACAAAGCAATCTGATTTCTCAACTTGAGGTCCTGTCTCTGTCTCATCTTCGAGTACCAGCTGCAGTCTCAGACGGCGGCTCCTCACGAAAGGGCTTTCCTTTTTCGCTCAGTACGACTCTGTTTCTGACCGTGCGACACCGGAGTCAGGTCAGCCTCCAAAGCTCATGATCACCCCGCTCAGCCAAGGTGTCGAGCTGTTGGACTGTTCAAGCCGACGAAACACCAGCGAATCACGCCTCGACTGAATTCAATGTTCGACGTGCGGAGGTTCAAAATTCATTCTGACCTTGTCTTCACTTTTCCCGCGGAACCCCTCCCAAAACGCACTTTACTTGAATGTTTCATTCAACCACGGTGTTGTTGACGTTCCTTTTCTCGTTCTCGTATTGGTTCCAGGATCTCGTCACCTCCCGCAATATGTAGATACGGTATCGGCATAGTTACGTTGGAACATAGACATAAGTATATACCATCTCTCAACTTTGCTCATTGTTCGGATGTTGGACTGTCTGACTGTCGCTGACTCGAAGCCCGACGCGACGTCGAATCGGATTCTTTCGGACTCTTCCGCACTCGAACATATTTAATGCAGCGAATACCGGCAGCCAATGGAACGCGGAGTACGAGCCGACGGACAACGATTCGCCGTGGCGGTGCATGTTTTAGCTTGGGTTCAACTTTGACCGTCTTTTCAACCTTGAAGTCAAAAAAGGCTGCCTTCACCTCGCTTGGTGCGGCCCTCCAAAAATTAGAATGTTTGATCCAACCCCGGTGTCGTGTCGGTGTATTTCAATCTCAAACTAAGTTTTGCGGAGATAGCAGCAGCTCAAGCCTAAGAGTCAATTAAAATTTAACCGCCTCGTCGAACGTTCCTATTCTCGTCACCTCTCGCCACCTCACATCGCCGGCACATGCCGCAACATACGGTATACGGCATCCGGCATCCAGCAATATCCGTTCAGACAAGGACCAGAATTCGATGTCGACGATTTTCAATCCTCCACACCGCATACTTGGAATGAGAACCAAGGAAGAAGGAATAAGGGAAAGAAACAGCCCAGAGGCACCGGTGCGCACCTGCCATCCATGGTGGAATATCCGGGAAGGTGTGCAGGGAGCTCGTTCGACTCGAGCTGGGGCCATACTGCCCGATGTCCAGGAACATTTTTCTTCTGTTTTCTTGCACTTGCTCGGTATACAAAGCTGGGGCCATACTGCCCGATGTCCAGGAACATTTTTCTTCTGTTTTCTTGCACTTGCTCGGTATACAACTTTCTTTCCTTCGTCCCATCTTCATTCGGAATCAGGCAAGGCAAGTTAACTCGAGTAGGTAGTAACGGACCTCATGGGATGTCCTTCGCTAGCTGATATCTGTCGTGCTCGGGTCCGCCCCTCAAGTCCATCCCGATTCGACTGATTGTTCTTGAGTCAACTTAAAATATGCAGCACAACAGTGTATGGACTACGCCCAGTGGAGTGGGGTCCTCTTCACTAGCTACTGGCTTCTCTCTTCGAACTCGTACCAATTTGTTTGTTTCTCAACTAAGTAAGCTCCAAGAAGTCAAGTTCAAGTCAAATTCGCACATCCTTCTGACCGTGCGACTTTCGAGTCACCCGGCTTTCACAAATTGGCGAACTACATACTCATCTGCGACTTTGTCGTCCTGTCTTATTGTTTGAATCCCGCATAGTTGCCCCGACGCGACGCGAGATCCAATGAGACTTGTTCGGACGCTTAAGTTCGAAGTCTCGGATTTGAACATCGGCTGCTAGCCAATGGGATCCAGCTGACGGAACACCAACGAATCGGCAAGTTCGAGCTTCAAGGTAGTTCGCCCCCTTCGGTGCCAAGTATTTCACCACAGACAGCCGCATCCATTCCCGGTGTCCATGAGCACGGAGATAGCATTAGCTCGAGCGCGCGCCTAAAACTCAATTAACCGCCGTTGTCATTTTGTATCGTCTCTCGCCTTAGTTTTTGGATCTCGTCACCTCTCGTTACCACTTCACCCAACATAAGTATTAAAGTGTACGGCATCCGGCAACATCCGTTCAGACCAAGAACGAATCCGGTATCGCCGATGTCGAACATTTACCCACTCATGTCAGCGCCAAATTAAAGCGAGTTCGATTGTAAACAAGAAAGGCCCAGCAGCGCCGGGCGCGCCCGCTACGCATATGCCAGATGGAGAAAAACTCTAGTGTGCGGGGAGCTCGTTCGACTCGAGCGTGGGCCATGTGGGATCGGATCTCTCACACCTTTTTTTACCAACTGCACCAGGTTAACGCTTGCCCGTTTCACATTTGACCAGATCACACGCTCGTCATGTCGTAGATTTTTTGTTTGAAAAGAAAGAGAAACGGATATGGTTCGGGGATTTCGGCGATGTTGAAATTATTTATTCAGATCAACTATGCCGAGTTGAATTGCAGCAAAGCAAGGTCCAGCGGCGCCGGGCCCACCCGCCATTTGTAGAGAAGAAAAAGACAGTTATGCAGGAAGCTCATTCGACTCGAGCCTGGGCCATCGCCATCTGAGAGCGTCGTTTTTCCCCCTTGCGAACACTTCATCCCATCGAGTCTTGTTCCTTCGCACTTGCTGAACCATTTCTGCTTGCCTTCTGAGAAAAATCGTGATTTTCGTTGACGTTGAAATTATTCATCAGGCCGAAGTCAATTTCGAGCCAGAAAAGGTCCAGCAGCGCCGGGCGCACCTTCAAGTCATTCCACCTGCATGATAAGAATCTGGGCAAGGAGCTCGTTCGACTCGAGCCTGGGTCATTCGACGAGCTCTCGATTTTTTTTTTATTTTCATGCCAAAATATTTTGGAGACACACATAACTCAGCCGAAATTCTGGAATCGATGCTTGACCCTGCCCTTCCCATTTTATCGTCGCAGGAGCGGTCCTTGTATGCCCAGGAAACGGTTTACGTTGAGCATCTATTTTGCTCCACGGACGTGAGCTCGGCATCGGTATCACCTCTGGGGAATGAACGGTCCGGTTAGGGTCTCGGCGATGTTGAAATTATTTAATCAAATTGTCATTGCAAACTTGAATTCTGAAAGGCCTGGAAGCGCTGGCTCGCAACGGCACGGTATAGACGAAGCCAAAGAAGGCCGGTGCTACACAGGGAGCTCGTTCGACTCGAGCCTGGGCCATTCCGGGATGAAATTAGTCTTTTTTGTGTAAGCTCCAGACCTAGTGTGCCACTCGGAGGAGCTTTCCTTTCATCTCACTGTATCAGAAGAAGCGAAAACCATATTTGGTACGTTCAAGAAAGGAACAGTTATCGGAGACATCAGGGACTCAGCGATCATAAAATTATTTATTCAACTCGGCATTCCCAACTTGAATTGTTGATCATGAGAAGACGGAAATATACCAGGAGTTTGTTCGACTCGAGCCTGGGCCATTCCGAGTCCTTGCAGTATTTTTTCTACACAAACAACCTTCCCTTGCCGGAGCTCAAATGAGATTTTCATGCTTTCAGAATGGTTGCTATGGGAGTGGTTACTCCAAACACAGGAACAAAAAAAAAAAGAGCTCAGGGATGTCAGCAATGTTGAAATTATTTGTTCAGCTCAACTATGCCTAGCTCAATCCACAGTGAGAAAAGACGCCGATGCGCAGGTGCGCACCTGCCATCCTTGACCAGATTTCATTTAAGACTATGCAGGGAGCTCATTCGACTTGAGCCTGGGTCATGGGCCACGAATCTGCGTGACTTTTCTTTCGACCCGAGAGATGAAATTGCTTCCTTTGGGGGCTCGGCGTCCACTCCGTCCCACAACTCGATCCGTCTGATTGATGTGAGGTGAATGAATTTCAGGCAAAGGACGATCCAACTGCGCGTAGTGCGCACCTGCAAACCATGAGTGGTCGATAACATAATAATGATATCAGTACTGCAGGGAAGCTCTTTCGACTCGAGCCTGGGCCATACCAGAGTTGTTCATATGCCTTTTTAGTAGTGTTTCCCTTCAATCTTTCGTAGACACTCGGGCTTGATAAAATTATAAGTACCCAATTGGAGATCTAAGTGATAGATTCAAAAATGAGCGAGTCAAGGGCCGAGTTAGATGCTAGAGAGTCGAAGGATGGGATTCAAAAATGAATGGAATGAAACCTTGGTTCGGGGATCTCGGCGGTGTTAGTTTGCACATCAGTACGTAGGAACCAACAGTCTCTTCACATCGGCAGTTGTGCGTAAGTATATAACACTGATTCGCATTCTGCAGACAAAATCAAGTTGGATTCCAGAAAACCAAGGTCCAGAAGCGCGTGGGTGCGCCCGCCACCTGTGGCAAGATGATTCTAGAAAAACATCAGGGGGGAGCTCGTTCGACTCGAGCCTGGGCCATCAACAAACTGTGTCCCACTCCTTTTGGTCACCGTCTGTCTTCACATCGACAGTACGTACAACACACTGACTGATTCGCATTCGGCAGTCTTCCTTTTCTTTCCCTACCTGCTGTTCTCGTTTAACGATATTGACGTCGAATATCGAAGATAAGACTTCTCAATGTGCCTGCAACTTGGACATTCACAATTGGAGTCATTCCCCGCGTCCCCGCCCGCTAATTCGGAGTAATAACTCGCTAATTTTCATGCTGAGCCTCGGGGCTAGGGCATCACACCGTGCTTAATACGGCCACTGGCGTAAAAATTACGCCCGCTACGGGACGGCCCGACCCGTGCATGACTTGACATCTCGGAGGTCATAGACGGAACGGCCCGACCCGTGCGTAACTTGACATCTCGGAAGTCATAGACGGGACGGGTCCTGTGTGTATAGCTGTAGACGGACGTAATTTACGGGTGGTCGAGTGATGTCGCAAGATCAGCAACCTGTGAGTGAGTTATGGGGTAAAATACCTCAGTTGCTGTTATGAACTGTCTGAAACAATTTCTAGGGTTCATGAAGGCGAGTTTTCGGCAGGTCAGTGCAGTATCGGATGATCTCGGACACTTCCGGCATGCATGCCGAGGGTTCTCGAGATTGTGGAGAGCCGCGAGGGACAACAGCCGGCTCCAGCGCCATCCAAGCGAGCGATTAGCGACTGTCAGCAGGAGATTCGTTCGCCAAACCTCGCTTGAGATACCCGTAAATTACGCGTAAACGCACGGTTACAGGGTGCCGTATTACGGCCGAACCCGTACCGTGACCCGTCCCGTCTGAAGGACGGTCAAAACCTTAGACGGGACGGGGGCGTACCGTAATTACGCCCCCGTAAATCCGTAAGGTTACGGGGACGGTTTGAAGCCCTACTCGGGGCCGACGTTGGATAACAGCACCGCGCAGCGCTAATAGATTTCGAGGTCATTCGAATCCATTCGAATTGAACCCAGGCCATTATTTGGTGCGAGAAATTCCAAGTTGATTTTTTGCGCCTAGAACAATGCACAACAGTCAGTCCTTCCCGGCAAGGTCGAATGAGTTGTCGTGAATTCTCAAACAGCCAACAGTATTCAATAATGGCGCCCGCCCATGCCATATTCCTCATTTCCCGTTCAGGACAGAAAATATCACTGATTCTACGCCTCCATCCAGAGCGGCCATTGAATTCATCTCGCGTTCCATTTATCATTTCCCGTTCAGGACAGAAAATATCACTGGTTCCACGCCTCCATCCAGAGCGGCCATTGAGTTCATCTTGTGTTCCATTTATCATTTCCTGTTCAGGACAGAAAATACCACTGGTTCCACGCCTCCATCCAGAGCGGCCATTGAATTCATCTTGTGTTCCATTTATGATTTCCGATGGCACGGATAATATCACTGGTTCCACATCAGATTTTCCCAACTGCAGTCGTTGATATGCCAGCATCCTAGACAAGAATCACCGATGCGGACAGCATAAATGCTGCGACCCTCACCTGCAGTTCAACAAGAAAATACTCATGGCCCATCCGAACTTCTTGCTAAACAGTCGTGTTCTCATCATCGGCGGCTCGTCCGGGATTGGCCTTGCAGTCGCTTCCGGAGCCCTGGCCAGCGGATCTCGAGTGCACATCACGTCTCTTACTGCAGAAAAACTCTCCACCAAAATCAGGCAGCTTCAGTCTCTCTACCCGGGGTCTCACATAGGAGGCAGCATCGCCAATTTGTCCAGCGTCGAGACATTGGAGGAAACTCTCCGGTCTGTGCTCACTGCCGCAGTGACAGAGACCGAGGGTCCATTGGACCACATAGTCTACACCGCGGGAGAGCTTCCGGAGACAATTCTGCTGGCGCAGACGACCACGGCAACTGCACTCGCGCCCTTCACTGTGCGCTACCTGGGATCGTTGCTGGTCGGCAAAGTCATCGCAGCAAGCCCGGGGCGCTACCTGAAGCCTGATCCGTCCTCTTCGATCACCCTCACATCGGGACTAGGCGTTCACCGCCCGCCCCCGGGTTTCAGCGGGGTGGCTCCAATCATGGCGGCTGTTGAGACGCTGAGCCGCACACTCGCGGTGGATCTGGCGCCCATCAGGGTGAATGTGGTCATTCCAGGCGTGGCGCGCACCGAGTTATCGGAGAGAGTGAACGGGGGGAAATATTGATAACCTCATACCACGAACGTTAACGAAGGCGATCGGTACTCCTGAAGATGCGGCGGAGGCATATCTGTTTTGCATGCGTTGTAGGCTGGCCACAGGGCAAGGATTCATCGTTGATAGTGGGATGTTGATTGCTCCAGTGTAAGATCGTCCGCACGACTGGACGAACATAACTAGGTGTTACCACATGCGATCCAATGAATTATCAGTTGAATTGACATGAGCCTCCGGGGCAAAGTTGAACGTCGCCGTCCCGACAGAATAAAATAGACTCGCACCTCCTTCTATTCGACCAGTTGCAATAGCCATGTGCTTCCGGTCGTTTTTGCCACCAGCGCACGAGCAGGAGCGCGCGTCGATGCAAAAAGGAGAAAGGAGAGAACCGCTACGTCAGACAACTTATGCTGATCGGCAACTATATATGCGGCTCGATCAGCGCGACTTGTCAGTGAATTAGCGCTTTCCACACGCCTCTCACCCCCCGTGGAACGCTCCATTGAAGCGCCGCTGTGCAGAGCAGGAGGGAGCAGTTGGCGTGCTTGATCGCTGCGGGAAATATTTCGGATGGGAGGAGGTACATATGTATCCACGAGACGTCTGCATTCAGCCGCGCTAGCGGGGACTCCGGGCGAAAGACTAGGCGTACGTTGTCATTGGCGTTCTCACATCTCAGGCCCGGGCGGAGCGCGGAGTAGCGTCAACGCAGTCGGCTTTCCCTCGTACATTGTCTCTGGTCGACGACTCCAACTCTCCAATGGTTCTCGAGCGACGCGCGGCTTCGAATTCGGTCTTTTGCCTTTGAATCCATGAATCTAAGTATTCTATTCTCACACGGCCGCTGGGGTGCTTCTCCCACCGATCTCAATATTAATGTATCATCCAGGGGATCCATCCTCTGCGTCATCGATATCAAGGAAGGATTGTTCTCCGTCACCGTGTGCCTTTTGACTGTGCCTTGCCTGGATGGAAATCCAGCTCTTGCTCGGTCCTTGAGTATACTGTACCATTTCGACCGTAGGTTCGGCGGGTGTGACCTGTGACCTATTAGGTTCACCTTTCATTAAGTTCAGGTCGGGCTGGGACCTGTGACCGAATTTTTTAGGTTCACTTGTCGACATGTTCACTCGAGATTGGGGGGCGCGCCGCCGTCATTTCGATTGATGTGGATGAATCTTTTTCCGATCTCAGCCCAACACACTCTATGCTGCGCTCGAGTGGGCGAAACATTAGTTGTAGTACTTACCTCAATAGCTTCAGACCCCAAAACCGAAAATTTTAATTTTCAGAGGGCTTTGGGATGCAAAAGGTCACCTAGTTCAGCACCCCTGGTGACCTGTGACCACAATTAAATAGGTTCAGTTCGGGTCTCGTTGTGACCTGTGACCGAACCTACGGTCGAAATGGTACAGTACTTGAGCAAGGGTCATCCGGCAATCAAACCGGCGACAAAGGCCGGTTAGTTATCCAGCCGCCAGGCTGGAAAAAAATTTGACCTCTAACCTTGGGCAAAAATTTGAGTCAGGGAGGACACAAATTTGTGTCCCAACTACTGAAAGTTGGGTTTAAACCTGTTCTCAAGCACCACACATATATTTCAGAGGCTCTATCCATATATGGCAGCTGCCAATTGAACCGCCTATCACAGTGTGAGTGATGCGAGGCCACATCGACAAGCCAGAACTTTCACATACTGAATAGGAAGCTTAGGAAAGAAATTCACTATGTGATTCATATATTGATATTTTCTGGGAAGTACCGCTACTTGGCCACTACCGTGCATTCGGGACAGTAGCACATATACTTAAGGCCCTATTCAATGAGTGAAAAAAGACTTGGAACAGATAAATTTGGTCTTGGATGCACCTTAGAACTAGATATTATACATTCTGGTTCAGTACTGCAAGAGTACTGTGAATGGCGAACATGATGAACAAGAACCACGTGAATGATTACCATATTTGGTACGTGGGAACAATTACGTGGTTAGTTAGTCCAAGGTCGAGGGCAGAAAAAAGAAAATCGGCCCTACATCTTTTTTTTTAAATGCCGGATGACCCTTGTACCTGAGAGTTCTTCCTCCGAGTCAGCAACCACCCGCGCCACTGGCACCTTCTATTCTATTCTATTTCTATCCTACTGGTAGCCAACTGGTAGCCGGGCTTCGCCTTCCTAGTCCGTCTTGATGCGTCTCCGAAACGCCTTCTCTGCCTTCCGTAGACGTCACCTGTGCGCTCATAAGGCCCTGGAGCTAGCTGATATCTGTCGCATCCGGGTCCGTTGCTGAAGCGATTCCGATTTCGATTGTTCTTCAAATACAGCAATGTCACAAAGCAATCTGATTTCTCAACTTGAGGTCCTGTCTCTGTCTCATCTTCGAGTGCCAGCTGCAGTCTCAAACGGCGGCTCCTCACGAAAGGGTTTTTCTTTTTCGCTCAGTATGACTCTGTTTCTGACCGTGCGACCCCGGAGTCAGGTCAGCCTCCCAAAGCTCATGATCATCCCGCTCATCTGCCAAAATGTCGAGCTATTAATATTGGACTGTTCAACTCTTCCTGCGATTCGGACACTTCCGGACTCGAACATATTTAATCCAGCGAACATCCGCGACCAATGGTATGCGAGCTGACGAACCACCAGCGAATCACGCCTCGACTAAATTCAATGTTCGACGCGGAGGTTCAAAATTCATCCTGACCTTGTCTTCACTTTTCCCGCGGAACCCCTCCCAAAACGCACTTTACTTAAATGTTTCATTCAACTACGGTGTCGTGTCGGCGTCCAAATTAGTTGCGAAATACGTTCTGCGGAGATAGCATGAACTCAGGCCTAAAACTCAATTAACCGCCTTGTCGTTTGTTGTTGACGTTCCTTTTTTCGTTCTCGTATTGGTTCCAGGATCTCGTCACCTCCCGCAATATGTAGATACGGTATCGGCATACTTACGTTGGAACATATACATACCATCTCTCAACTTTGCTCATTGTTCGGATGTTGGACTGTCTGACTGTCGCTGACTCGAAGCCCGACGCGACGTCGAATCGGATTCTTTCGGACTCTTCCGCACTCGAACATATTTAATGCAGCGAATACCCGCAGCCAATGGAACGCGGAGTACGAGCTGACGGAGCAATGTCAACAACGATTCGCCGTGGCGGTGCGTGTTTTAGCTTGGGTTCAACTTTGACTGTCCTTTCAACCTTGAAGTCCGAAAGGTTGCCTTCACCTCGCTTGGTGCGGCCCTCCGGAAATTAGAATGTTTGATCCAACCCCGGTGTCGCGTCGGTGTATTTCAATCTCAAACTAAGTTTTGCGGAGATCGCAGCAGCTCAAGCCTAAGAGTGAATTAAAATTCAACTGCCTTGTCGAACGTTCCTATTCTCGCCACCTCACATCGCCGGTACATGCCGCAACATACCGTATACGGCATCCAGCATCCAGCATCCAGCAACATCCGTTCAGACAAGGACCAAAATTCGGTGTTGGGGGTATCGACGATTTTCAACCCTCCACACCACATACTTAGAATGAGAACCAAGGAAGAAGGAATAAGGGAAAGAGATAGCCCAGAGGCGCCCGTGCGCACCTGCCATCCGCGGTGGAATATCCGGGGAAGGATGCAGGGAGCTCCTTCGACTCGGGCCTGGGCCGTTCGTGAGGTCCCGTTCTTTTTTCATGCCAAATTATTTTGGAGACACACACAACTCAGCCGTGACTCTGGATGCGGTCCTTGCATGCCCAGGAAACAATTTATGTTGAGCATTCATTTTGCTCCACAGACGTGAGCTCGGCATTGGCATCACCTCTGTGCGCACGTGCCGTTCATATTCTATCTGTGAAGGTGCATGCGGGAGCTCGCTCGACTCGAGCCTGGGCCATTCCGCGAGGCCTTGATCTTTTTTCGTGGCCACATATTTTGAAGACACCCAGAAATTATGGAGTCGAGGCTTAACCCTTCCCATTTTATCACCGCAGGAGCGGTCCTTGTGAAGGCTTTATGTTAAGCATTTTTTCTTGCTCCACAGACGTAAGCTCGGCATACTTCTGGGCAACGAAAGGCTCAGAGGTAGGGTGCGCACGTACCATTCATATTCTATCCGCGGGTGTGCTGCATACAATGCGCATGCGGGAGCTCGTTCGGCTCGAGCCTGGGCCATCAACAAACTTTGTCCCACTCTTTTTTATCTCTCTTCATATCGGCAGTACGTACAACACCCTTCCTGATTCGCATTCGGCAGACAACATCCAGTTGGATTCAAAGTGAACCAGGCAGGGTTCACAAGCGCCGAGCGCACTTGCTATCTGTATTCGCTCATGATTATTTAAAAATGTGCCGGGAAGCTCGTTCGACTCGAGCGTGGGCCATGTGAAATTGGACTGAAGACCGAATCAGTTTGTGTACACCTTCATTCAATTGGTTTTGCCTTCCCACTTGCTAAAAAAGCCGCGGCGGAATGAGTAATCTCCCTCGCCAAGAGCAAGTTGGATTCGGATATCGTCTGTTGCGAGCTACTATGCGGGGAGTTCGTACGACTCGAGCCTGGGCCATTTCAAGTCTTTACAGCAAAAATTTCAAGTAAAACGAGGAGTAAAATAAGGCACAGCAGCGCAGTTTTGTACCTATCATTCGTGAGCAGGGTCCAGGAATATGCAGATACGGGCTGACTTATTTGTGCTAATTTCAAGTGAAGAAAGTGAGTGCCCTAGAGGCGCGTTGTGCGCACCGAGGATATTGGCGACGCTGGAATTGCGTCTATGCAGTTCAGCTTTGATTGTACAGAGCAAACTTCATGCAAGCAAGTCTTGTTATTTCCCCATCTGCTGAAGAAAAAGACAGGCTGTCGAGGCCGAGGTACAAGAAGAAACAAATGTGGAGACCCCGGTGATGTTGAATTCCAACAGTATAGCCTGATCAGATGAGAAAAATCAAGTTCAATGCGAGCAAGAAAAGAGGTCCAGCAGTGCAGGGTACACCTGGAATTCAATGATTATGTAGGAGGCAGGTTCAACTCGAGGCTGGGCTGTTTGCGGATTCTCGCCAACCTTTTTGTAATTTGACCATGCGGGATCAAGGAAGTAACAAAGCGGACTCGTACTCTATATTCCATTTCTTTGGCACATAGTGCCATGGCGTTGAGAGAAGGTTGCGGGCTCAAGTGTTGGAGTTCTTGGTACTGCTAAACATTTATATTTCGTTCATCACAATGAAGCCGAATCACAAGCACTAAAGGCTAATGCGGGACGCAATCGAGACTACAACCTTTCTTCTGGAGAATCCGCTCGAGAAAAGCACACAACGCACAGTTTAATGCAGCAACTGGTTGAGGCGATGCTTTGCTATAACATTGGGCTTTGCCCGCGTGTGTTCAAATCGCACAGGTGTGTTCTTGTTTCTGTTCTTTTTTTGTCCTCGCTACGAGCGATGCTGGATGATTCGACACTGGGTGACTCCAAGGTGACTCGGGTTGAGTTGGGTGGAGGCGGTGTTGATGTGTGTTGACGCATTTATTTGGAATACACGGCGTGGGCTTGAAGTTCTTCCTTTTCTTCCCCTACCCGCTGTTCTCGTTTAGCCATGTTGACGACGATTCGAAGCTAAGACTTCTTAATCCGCCTGCAACGACATTCACTATTGGAGCCATTCATCGTGTCCCCAGTTGCTAATTCGGAGTAATAGCTCGCTAATTTTCATGCGGAGCCTCGGGGCCCGGCGTTGGACAGCAGCACCCTGCAGCGCTAAGCAATCTTGAGGTCATTCGAATCGAGCCTAAGCCATTAGTTGGTGCGAGAAATTCTATGTTGATTCATGCTCGGCTGTATTGTCGTAAATTCCCAAACAGCCAACAGCACTCAATACTTAATGTCGCCCACCCATGCCTCATTTATCATTTCCCGTTCAGGACGGAAAATATCACTGGTTCTACTCCTCCATCCAGAGCGCCCATTGAATTCACTCTATGTTCCATTTATGATTTCCCGATGATACGGATAATATCACTGGTTCCACATCAGATTTTCGCAACTGTCGTCGTTGATATGCCAGCATCCTGGACAGGAATCACCAATGCGGACAGCATAAATGCTGCGACTCCCACCTGCAGTTCAACAAGAAAATACTCATGGCCCATCCGAACTTCTTGCTAAACAGTCGTGTTCTCATCATCGGCGGGTCCTCCGGGATTGGTCTTGCAGTCGCTTCCGGAGCCCTGGCCAGCGGATCTCGAGTGCACATCACGTCCCTTACTGCGGAAAAACTCTCCACCAAAATCAGGCAGCTTCAATCCCTCTACCCGGGATCTCATATAGGAGGCAGAGTCGCCAATTTGTCCGACGTCGAGACGTTGGAGGAAACTCTCCAGTCTGTGCTCACTGCCGCAGTGACAGAGACCGAGGGTCCATTGGACCACATAGTCTACACCGCGGGGGAGCTTCCGGAGACAACTCCGCTGGCGCAGACGACCACGGCAACTGCGCTCGCGCCCTTCACTGTGCGCTACTTGGGATCATTGCTGGTCGGCAAAGTCATCGCAGCAAGCCCGGGGCGCTACCTGAAGCCCGAACCGTCCTCTTCAATCACTCTCACCTCGGGACTAGGCGTTCACCGCCCGCCCCCGGGGTTCAGCGGGATGGCTCCAATCGGGGCGGCTGTTGAGGCGCTGAGCCGCGCACTCGCGGTGGATCTGGCGCCCATCAGGGTGAATGTGATCATCCCAGGCGTGGCGCGCACCGAATTGTTGGAGAGAATGAACGGGGGGAAATGTTGATAACCTCATACCACGAACGTTAACGAAGGCCATGGGTACTCCTGAAGATGCGGCGGAGGCATATCTGTTCTGTATGCGTTGTAGGCTGGCCACAGGGCAAGGATTCATCGTTGATAGTGGGATGTTGATGGCTCCAGCGTAGGATTGTCCGCACGACAGGACGAACACAACCAGGTGTTACCGCAGGCGATCCAATGAATAATACCGGTTGAATTGACATGAGCCTCCGCGGCAAGTTGAACGTCGCCGTCCCGACAAGCTTGACTTTTGTCAATCGAGCGAAACACGGTCCTGATGCGTGGGGTAGGGCGCCTGCGGTCCAGGCAACAGATGGCCTGGTGTATTCCTGAATGAATGAGGACCTGTCCGGAAAAGCCCGTTCGACTTGGGCTTCGGCCATGCGGTGAAGTCAATAGCATTTTTTAGGGTCCGCGAATATCCCGCACCCGGCACGTTGAGATTTCTTTAGTTGAATTAATGAAGGCGTACGTCGCGGGAGCAGGCCATGAATTCAACGCAGTTCACGCTAAACCAGAGCCATCCAAGTTACTTGGTCATGAAGAGGTGCTATTATCCGCTGGAATGGCGAGGACATGAGCGAGTAGCGTGATACAATACAGGTGTGCGAGCGCCAATCGTATGTTCCACGGGGCCAGAAAATGAGCGATAACCTTTCGAAGAGCTGTCCAGTACGGTTTTCATGAAAATCTAGAATTTGGCATCAAGTGCAGAAGCAAATTCGTTCGAGGTACTGTAAGGCAGAAAGGCGAAGGTTCAGAGGGGCTCGGTTTTCAGCCAGGTTTGGATCTTGTTCCGTGCCTTGTATCGGTCACAAAATTTGGAGGAGCGACGCCAGGAAATACGGATGTGGTGTGAATATTGGATTACATACGAATAGCGAGAAAAGGTCCAAACGCCAAGCAGTTGAGACACAAGTGCGATCCTGCGAGTCGTTCATCGCGGCTTGGAGACGCGGAACCTCGTGGAAAGTGTCCAGCCCCGCGGACCCTTTTCATACAACGAATAAACTCTTGGTCTGGAAATCGCCGTTAATTCATCGCGCAGGTTTTGAGAGCGTCACCGAGAGAGGGTTGAGACTCCGATAAGAGACCGTGACAAGGAGCAAAGCATCACTGTGCTAGATCAAATGGTTTTGATCGAGGTGATTACTTACGTACCCTGAAAACGTGCTTTCATGGGCACCTTGAGCTACATAATGTTAAATGTAGTTCGTTTCTCCCCCCAAAATTTTCTTGGAACATCAGATTTTTTGGGGTTCGGCGCTGCCGGGCCGAGAGTTTTTTTGAACGTCTACTTAAAGGGGCAAATTATGTCACAACTCGGACCTTATTGTTCTTCTTCGCTTCGTCTCAGAAGCATTCAAGATGTCACTTGACCTTGTTCTTCTCCAACTACTTCAGTGGCACCGCGATTCTCAGCTTAGACCGACCCCACTCCTTCAACTTGCGCGCAATGGCGACCATCCCCGAGAGATATAGCCCCACCTTTGCGGACCCAAGCGCGGACGTGGTCCTCCAATCCCTCGAGGGGACCCTTTACCGCGTCCACAACTTCATTCTGCGCAATACATCCGGATTCTTTCGCACCATGCTCTCCCTCCCGCAACCCATCGAGACCAAGCTGCCCTACGAGATACCTGTCGGTGAAAAAGACGTCGTTATGGAGCGAGTCCTCCGCATGATGTGTGGTCTCGAAATCCCTCGCTGGTCCTCTTTTGACGAAGTCGAAGCGACGCTGGAACTCATTGAGAAATGGGACGCACCCGGTCCCCTCTCCGTAATACGCACCGCCATCGCATCCCCGCTCTTCGCGAGTGATCCGCTCCGTGTGTACGTACTCACGTCGCATTTCGCGTGGGAGGAGGAGACACGGGATGTGCTCGCCCACACTCTCAAGCTGCAGTTGTTTAGCGGGGAGCATGATGAAATGCTTTGCAGGCTTTCGTCACGGAGCTTGCTTCACCTATTGTCGTACCACAACCGCTGCAAGACCAAATTTAAGGAGGCGCTGGACGGCACGGATCTATTCGCGGCCGGAAACGAGGAGCCGCGTGAGTGCGGCTGCGGGAAACGCAGGGATAACTATCCATGGCGTATTCTCAAGGCGAAGGCGAGTTCTTTTCATCCGATTCCCTCTTCGTATCAATGTTTTTCTGACATTGGATTCAGCTCCTAGCCGAATTCGAATTACGGCCGCTCGGAGACAACATCCTGATCGACATGTCTGGGTGGCCCGAATCCGCGGCTTGCTGGCGCGCGAAATGCATGTGTGGAAACCTGTACTACGACCAGGTTTCCACCGTCGCAAATATTAAAGAGTCCATCAAAAATGCCATTGACCCAGCGGTCAGCATGTAGTTCAGTTTGTATTTAAACCGCATATTTGCGTATTTCAATGGATTATCATTATGCGAAACTGTCGAAGGAACTTGTCGGGGCCCTTCTCCCTCCCTTCTTGAAATGCGTGAATACACAAAAAGAACAAAAAATGGCGAGCTTCCCCTAGCCTCAAAGGCCAATTCGTCGACACGCAGCACGCAGTTCAATGCTCAAACATGAGTTTGAATGTTTTGCCAAGATCTATTTCCCATTTTCGACTAAGCTTGACTCCAATAAAATCATGCAAAATTCGATCGGAGGGGTTCAAAGAAGTGCGGCGTGGGTGACAGATACTGAGCTGTGAAGATGTATTTCATATTGTTCACACTTATCTTGGTCTTCCCAGGCGCGTCGTTGGCGACTGGTGTTCTGGCCAGCGATACATATGGCCCAAGTTATCGGTCGCTTTCAAAGCCTTTCCAGAGAACGTGAAGACATCGATCGAACGACATTACTAACGACCGCAAGAATTGCTGATATCTTACCGAGAAGGAACCACGGTTCTTTGCTTTCGCCTCGGCGCCACTGAGCTTCTTCGTGCTGGACTGCAGGGACTTGTGGCGGTTGAATTTGTTCTAGGCAAAACATCACCTGCATAAACACTCGTCGTTCGGTTGTGAGTTCAAAATTTCAAGGTCCAAAGGATATTCACGCCTAGGGAAAAATGAGGGGTGAATTTCCTTTTAAACAAAACGCCTCTCACATAGTGCTGAATATTCCATGGGGTATAATCGTTTGAGTACGGTTCTCTAGTAACACCGTGAACGGCAGAGCCGCACGCCATTTGGTTTTCGAGAAACACGTATTATATCCTGGGCATTCGGTTCCTTCTAACTTACAAGGTGGTCAGTGGCTTGCGGCCGCTTCCTTTCAACACTTGATGATCAATGATAATTGTATAAAAACCTTGAGGAACTCCAGGAACGTCGGGTTTAACTGATAGGTTTGAACCCGACAATGTCGGCCGCAAAACATTGTTGGATCCTGAATCGGTGGATGAGAAGTGCCGGCAAGCAAAAAGGGGAACAACCGTTCAGGAAGGTGAGTTGTACTGTGCTAAGAAATCCCTATAAAAGCCGTCGAGTAGTCGACCTTCCGACAAGTCAATGACCTGGAGACTTACCGACCATGTTCACCACCAAGCTCACTCTCAGCACTGTTGCAGTTGCCGCCATCCTCGTCTTCACGAGTTCAGTGTACGCTGCCGCTGTGACCGAGCGTCTTGCATTTGGCGAGATTCGCACCGGCGTTCAGAAAGCCGCCGCGATTACCAAGGTACAGTCTAAACCGTTCAGCTTGCTGAAGTCGAGTTGGTGACACTGACCTGCAGCGCGACGTCGATCGCTCGTACTCGATCACTGCTTGCACGGTCGTGAGCCTGACAGGCACCTGCAAAGACTTTGCGCTCTGCTTGACCACCTCTTCCAGCAGCACGCCCTGCGTGAACTTCGACAACACCTTGGCCGGAAACGTTATCAGTGTGCTGTTCAACGGCGGCACCGGGCCAATTACCTCACATTCGTGAGTGTGAGCCTCGCCAAAAAATATCGCCGACGGCTGATGACAATTGCAACTTGCGTAGGGACACCGACTGCAGCAACCCTCTGAGCGGCTCAGTCGAGTTCTCGGGCGTTCCTCCTAGCTGGCAAGGGCCACCCGCCGGCAGCAGCATTGCCAACTTCAATACCGCTGAGTTCGGGCCCCAGCCTCCCTTCCATTCATTCAGTGTCTCCAGCCCCAGCAGCGTTTAAGAGCGAGTGTGTGGGTTTTAATAATATTTTGACCAAGATGTGCACTTTGGGATGTTTTGGGGAATGATTGTGATCCAAATTTGAGATTCCCGGTTCTCAGACAAGACCCCTGGTATAGAGCAAGGATTGAACTTGGCTTTCGTGAACAGGAACGGCTAGAAATTCTTTCGCTGGGAGTAATCTGAGTATGCTGAAGCTTCAAGATTGAGACCGTTCTTTACCGGAACTACCATGAAAGCCTCTGAGGTTGCAACGAAGTTGAACAATGGGAAACCGGGAATGCAGGTACAGGCGCTCTCGGTGGGAGAAGGAAGGGAGGCATCAATGATTAGCGTGTCTTGTTTGGCGCTCAGGCTCTTGCCAAACCGGGCCATCGCATATTTTCTCTTCTCCCCACATGGGTCGGTTAAGACGTTCACGAGTCCACAACGCACGACGGGACGTTCACAGGGCTTCGCGCACTAGGGTTAGCCGTTCCCATCTCCACCTATACCTCTCTGACTTCTCCGCAGGTCAGAACCCGGGATCTAGACCAAATCCAATTGCTCGACCTTGATCCTAAGGTATGGAACCATCCCTAATCATTCTGGGCAGATTTAATCTCATTTTCGTCTTTCCTTTGTGCTTTTGTAGCGTCGGGCTGAACTCGAAGCCCAACCGCTAGACTATGAGAAACCTGGGCTCGCGCAGCACTATTGTGTCGAATGCGCCAAGTACGCTTCGATCTACCCCTTACCCCGTACCCCATAGCTCAACGTCATGCATGCAGATACTACGAGACCGATGCAGCACTTACCTCCCACTGGCGCAGCAAGGTACACAAACGGCGGTGTAAGCAGCTTAAAGAGCCAGTATATACGATCGAGGAGTCCGAGCGCGCCGCGGGACTGGGGAGGGCAGAAACGAGACCGAGGGTAGCTGTATCGATGGGCATGGAGCAGGATGGAGTGCTGGCCACTTGATTTTGCGGCGAGTTCACTTCGTCCCGTTGTCTGATTTTCCCTCGATGCTGTAACTTACTATATAATCTCTTCCCCTGCTACTGGATCTGCAATCCTGTCCATTCAGTCACCCGACATGTCGGGAAACTGGCCTACGCACAACGTAAACTTGGCTCTACGTCGGACCGTGCTCTTGAAAATGCCCATGCTTCCCTTGCCATCGACGAATCCGTCCAGACATACGCTTGTGGTAGTTCAGGGTGTCCTGAATGTTTCGACGTCGGTTTGAGCTGTGACCAGTCGCGTTGTATCCCTCAGATGCCAAATCATTAGCGGCGCTCAGGCTGTTGTCGCTTTTCATGTTACGCGTCGATGTCCTTGGAGGATCGGTCATGGTCCCGGCTTTCTCATTTCCCGAAACGCAAGACGAATTCGTCGAATACTGGTCCAAATCCCTGGCTCAGAGCCCAAATTTCCACCGACTCATCTCAGCGTATCAAAGTGCGGTATTCCCCTCAACCTTTACCGATACAATGTAAGTTACTCGTTACCAGTCGCTCCACACGCACCGATCGCGAGCTCGGGCAATTCCCAGCCCTTTACCAAACACGAGTCGTTCAAATCCCGCGCGCAAAGAGTCTTTGGACACTAACCCTCGTCCCTGAACACCACGTTTCTGGAAGATGAGGTCGTGGGCTGCATATATATAATGGCTTCTGTCCCACATTATCAACGCTTGGGTCAACAATGCTAGTTCAGAAATCTGGTACAATGTTTTCCGAACGCATCCTGACACCTTTTCTAGTCCGTAATGCGGGCGGTCGTATGCAACGTCATCGGTCATCGGCCCGTTCTACTGTAGGCTCTAAGGGTCGTGCAGGATTCCTGAAGTTCCAACAGAAAACGTGGACCAGCTAACGAAACACATTCTCGATAGGGTCATTGGTACCGATGATAACTGAGTCCACCCGTTAATACGCACGACTGAAAAGGCGGAAACTGTCAAGAAAGCCAGGTGGTCAGGTGATCTCACGTCAGATTCGAAACTCAAAGGACGGATTGCTCGTAAGTGTCTACTAAACCTAGAATGAAACCAATCCTCATAGCATTATCAGGACTGCTATGGCAGCCTGGCGCAGTTTATTGTGATGGGTGCCGAGCAAGCTGAAATCAAGGGACAATATCCTACAGGTAAATTAATTCGAGACCCTAGCCTCCTTGATTCGTAGCTGCCAGAAATTCACGGGTGTTCCCGCAAGATCCTCTTCTTCATTATGCCACTCACGTCTTCGATAAGCCACTAAGGTCCACTATCATTCCTAATTCGCGTCCTCTCTACCCACGCTGATGACATAGTGTCACATTAACGCGCGTTCTTTTGTTCAAACACCCTAGTCCCCCCGGCCGGACGCTAACGAGCTCTTATACCGTCCCTCCGACTCCAGCTTCTCAATGTCGCGGCCAGCGTAAGTGGTTGGTGTCTGGTCCGGTCGCGAATTAGGCGGTTTTTCATCTCCCCTTCCTTTCGTTCGCCTTGCCAGTGGAGACCGATAAGATCCTTACACACTTCTCTATGAACCATTCCATTGTCAAGGACTCCAAATCTCCAAGGCTGCGGTGAAGGGATGGACGTTCTGTAGTGTCGTAAATTGCCCTCCTCTTACGACCCCGCCTCGTGCGTGTATGTCATCTTCAAGTTCATTTCACGCTGAATGAATCCTTCCCACCACAGCAAACGGCGAGAGAGTCGGGTTCCATAGGCTGAGGGCTGAGACTTCCGCATAGAAGCCTTATCAATAGCCTATTCGCTCCCGAATGGCCGCGGTGCTTCATCGAGAATATGAACGTTCGATCCAGCCGTCCAAGTGTACTTCGCGTTGAACTTGCCTCATTTTGTGATTATTGAACAAACACGACCAACGCAAGGACGACCTATAAAAGCCGAGAGCAACCTGCACTGAAACCAGCAGCCCAGTCAGCTACAAACGCACCAGAAGTACTCCTATCTTGAATCATCATGCCCATTTTCCAAGGAACCTGTGCGTGCTCCTAGAGTTTGCGCTAGATAATGCGCGGTGCTCACCACCCCCAGATACCATCACCAATCAGAAGTCCCAGACCCGGGTCGACCTCGACAACGGTAAGCATCTGCCCACATTTTCAGCTAGATATCGTGCACTGACAACTTTCATTCCATCTGGGTAGGAAACAGCGCAAACGGTGGGTGGAAACCGTACAGCATTCCTCTGCGATCTATATTGAATTCGTCGTGACTTTCCAGGCACCAAAGTCCAAGGCTATCGGTCCTTCGGTCCGGACAACCTCACGTACTACCCCAACCAGGTCTGGAAAGTCCAGTACACGAACAAGCTCGGGGTCGACTCGTACACCATCTCCAACGTGAGGACTGGCACATACATAGAACTCAGTGAGTTGAAAACCAATTAATGTTCACGCTACTCACGTCGTCTCATTGTCAGGCGATGGCACGGACGGAACGCAAGTTACGTGCTCTGCGGCGGCCGCGGGAAGCGACACAAGCGATAACCAGGAATGGGAGTTTATCAAAGTTGACAATAGCGGTTATTACAAGTACGCTGTACAGTCCTCTCTTCAGGCTCTGCTAACCCTGATCTTTGACCTCGTAGAGTCCGCAACGTCAAGTTTCAGAGTAAGCATTCACTCCAACTCTCTTGCCTACTCATCGCTCACAACCAATTCCATGTACATAGCCTACTTGGATATTGACAGCGGGTAAGTACAGCTTTCGTCTCCCCCTACATTTCGCAAACGGAAAATAACATATCATACTCTAGCTCGTCCGCCGACGGCACGAAGATCCAGGCCTGGTGGGGACTCCTCGACGGGAACGAGAACCAGCTTTGGGCTTTCAACAAGGTCGACTTCCCGCCGGCGTGATGGCAGTCAGTTCCAATGAAGATGAAAGCGAATATGTGAGAGCGGCATCCAAAGTAGTTCAACCTACACGCCATCGCATGTATCGAAACTTTCTTGTACAGCTCCCGAAAGCAATAGACCCATTTTGTGACTCCTAGCTCGAATTAAGCAAAAGGAGAGTTGCGCACGAAACGGGAGCCTAGTACCTACGCGCTCCATTTAACGTTACCTTCGATCTACGCATCGGCCAAGATCCGAGGAAAAGAAGCTTGTCGTCTGAGCGGAACCATAGGCATCCTCGGAAGGTCAGCATCGCTAAAAAGACAAAAAGACGTGGCAACAACCTGTTTCAGAACTGGGTCCCTGGCACGACGATTGTACTAATTTATTACTTGACGGCAGACTTGAAGGCGCGGACCCACTTCACATTCGACAGTCTGACTTGGTTGGATATTGATCAAAGAGATGTAGACAAAATCGCCCACCACGGCTGGAATAAATTTCGTATTTCATCGTTGGCTCGCATGTATTTCTTTATGCCCTCAGGCTGGATTCGACTGATTGTTTCTATTCCAACTGGGATTGTGCGACAAGGGAAGATCATCGCTTCGGCGGGCCGTATGCATGATGCACGAATGCGCCTACTCTACCCGCTCGTCCATGCAGCGTGCAATTGCGAAGAGGTCTGTTGCTTGCAGGAGATAAGGAGAAGACCTGGCATGGATAGAGTGTTAGCTATGGAGAAGGCGTGGAGGTTAAGAGGGAAAAAAGGAGCGAGACTAGGGTTCGGATGAGGGGCAGCAATAAGCGGAGGCAAGGCGAAGGCGAAGGCAAAGGAGAATGGAGCGAAGGGGATGTGTAAGCACGAAGTAGTGACAGGGCGAGAAGGTGTATCTCGGGAAAAGGCGTAAAGAAAAGCAATCCAGAAGGAAGACCATGGACGCACCCGAATCCGAATCCAAATCCACATCCACACATCTCTTTGGCGCCTCTTTCCCATATTAATCCTCATCCCATTCCCATTCCCGCGTATGTTCCCGTGTGCTATCAAGCTGCCCTCTCTTCCATCTCCTCCTTCATCTTGCAAGCCCCTTTCCGCGTCTTACCCTCGCTCCGCTCCTCCCGCACAGGGTATCGGCGTCGTCCCGCTGTCTTCCCGTGAAAGACTCCGCGCTTTCTCCGCGCGGCGCGGCTGACCCCTGCGTTTGCTTCAGCTGTGCACTTCCCGTGGCACCGAGCTGTGGGTCCATGTCATTCGCTGCCTAGCGGTTCCGCGGCAGCGGCGGCGGCAGTCTCACGGTGGAGAGGCGTTCGGTATCTTGGCTGGATGCGGGAGCCTCTTTTGGGCGAGCGTTCGGGAATGATGGGACTCAGCGGAGACGACTCGGACTCGGAGACTGAGAGGCGATGAAGAACGCACGGTCACATGTGACATCGCTGCATCAACAACGCGTCAACAACGCGTCGACGCGGCGTGATGTGATGCTCGTGCGATGGCAAAATGTGAACTAGAGCTCACATACATAGTAATCTCTCCTATACAGTCGATACAATATAGTAACTCGTACCTCGTACATACATAGCTACTTGAATTACGATAAATCCACAAAAAAGTCTGACCCATACTCGAATCGAACGAACTTCTCGCAAAAAAAAATACCACGCGGCGCCACTTATCGAAAGTATCGCGGGGGGTACCTCCGCCGTGAGCCTTTTTTGCAGCTCAGGATCCAAAGTGAAGGGTCATTTTGTTCGGCCTATTTGCGTTGGACGTCACGCTGAATATGTGAAATACTTGCAATCGTTGATTTCCAACACAGTATCTTCCATTGCAAAATTTTAAGTTCATTCTTGAGTGGATCGGAAAGCTGCAGTGAGAGGCAACCTCGATCTGTGAGGGAGGAATGTCGTTTGCAGGAATGATGGTCACAGGAAAACCATAAGACGCACTGGCTTCGGTGAGGAGTTTGAGCCCGTCGGGAGTCGCACATTGCGAGCCTGTATTATCATTGAAGACATCAGCAATACCTGACAGGTGATTGCAAATCAATGTAGAACCACCAGTACTTGGGGTGGGTTCGAAGGTATCCCGTTCCGAGGAGAATTCGTCCTTATCTCTGAAGGAATTATAGCTTTCGGGTAGAAGTATTATGGGAATGTGCAAATGTGGAGGATGGTGCATCTGTGAAATGAACGAGGATATGGACTTGGAAGCCGGGACAGATTGAGTGTATGTCCATACCGACAGCAGTATTCCATATCGGATAGGGAGAACGGAGATGCTGGTTTTGGCGGGCGTCTGCTGGTTTAGTGATGATGCGCTTACCGACCGCGATCAAAACACAACATAAGGAAGCTACGCGAGGGAGGAAGGGAGGAGAAATGTTGCGAGTGTTCCGAGAAGAAACCGGTGCCGTGGCAAGTCACCGTGCGGCCGATGGCGAGAGGATGAGGCGAAGACGATGGCGAGAGCGGAAGCGATGGGCGAGGACGAGAGCAGAGGCGATGAGCGGGAGCGGAGGCGATGAGCGAGAGCGGAGGCGACGGCGAACACGAGGTGACTTCAAATGCAAACTGCGGGCAGTGAAGTTGATTCATTAGAGAAAAACCTACATACTCATCCAGAGATGGAGTAGTATGAATGGGGGAACAAGGAAAAACGGAACCGAACAAAGGAACCGCCAGGTACAACTAGGAACCTACAGATATCACTTCGAGGAATGCATAGGGAGACTCGAAAGGGTACGACACAATAGCCGCAGAAGGAAATATTGAGGCGGCAGGGACCTGGTTGTGTAAGGAGGTGGACAGAAAGACACACAGCATGATTTGGAGGCTGTTCCGGATCTTATACGACGCGTATAATGGGCCCGAAAGAAAGCGATACGTTGGAGGTAGCGGGAGGAGCAAGAAGACGTGTTGTTTGGCTCGAACTTGGTTGTTGACAAAGTGACAGCGGATCTCCCTTCCGTGCTTGGCGCGCGACCATATTCATCAGTGAGATATAGGTAAGTGTACAATTTAGTACTGGTGACATACCTTGTGTAAACGGGATAAGCTTGGTCGAGGCGATGGGTGGTGGTGGTGGAGGGGGGGAACGCGACTCGGACTCGCATCAGCGACACTTCCATTTTGGGCAGTATGCCGCACTTCGTTTAGATGCGATACTTATATAGCTATAGCGAGGTACGAGCGTTTATATAAAGCGTCTGTCTACGAGAGACTAACCAAAACCAGATGCGGCACATGAGGTTTTGGTGTGCCACATCTCAAATGTGCAGTGTCCGCCGCGTCTGGTATGTCCTCTCACGTCTTCGATAGTCCCACTATCATTATCAGTTTGCGTCCTCTCTACCCACGCCGATGATAGAGTGCTGCATTCACGCGCGTTATTTCGTTCGAACACCCCAGTCCACCAGGCCGGACGCTGGACGAGCCCTTATACACTCTAAACTCTTAATATCGAATGTAGCGGCTAGTGTTGTCGTAAATTACCCTCCTTTTTCGACCTGGCTCGTGCGTGCATGCCATCTTCATTTCATGCTCAATGAATCGTTCTCACCACATCCACACCGCAGTTTTATCAATAGCCTATTCGCTCCCGAATCACTGCGGTGCTTCCTCGAGAATATAAACGTTCGGTCTCGCCATCCAAGTGTACCTCGTGATGGCAAAGTTCGGTTCGAACCCGAACCGGACTCAACTGAACACGAAGTTCAGGTTCAGGTCAGAAAATGGCCGAACTTGAACCTGAAGTTCTGATCAACGTTCAACACGACTTGGAGTTTGCTGAACGCGTTCAAATGCGTCCAAACCCTGAACCGATTGCATTGAATAATCTCAAATAATATGCTGGTTGACACAGCTAATCCATTTTGATATTTATTTTCGATGTCCTACATGCAAGTCATTGTCTGTGCCTCACCAGGTACCAAGCATGCCGCCAGTCGCTGTATAAGGGCCTCGCACATCTCTTCTCTCACCATTTGACATGTTTATTCTGCTTCGTTCCTAATACGGATAGCGAAGTGGAACACGAGAGTTGCATCGGGTACTGGCTCTAGAAGGTCTTCAAAGACATTACGGAGAAAGGATACCGACTATAATGGGCTATCAGACGCCTACCTCCTTTAATTGTTTCTTCATGTTCAATCTGCGCTGCAGAGCAGACAGGTTCGGTTCAGGCAGCCCGTACGCCGGTGAACGCCGAACCGGACCTGTCGAACCTGGACCTCAGGTTCAGGAGGACCTATGTTTATCCCAATATAGGTCGAATCACGGGTTCGGACGGAATTTTCTGAAAATTTCGGATCGGAAAAACCAAAAGTGACCGCCTCGAGAAAACCAACGATTTTGGTTTATGTGAAAATGAATTTGGTTCGGACAAATTTTATTTTAAGGCCCGAAATCGTGATTCGTCCTATATCGGGATAAACATAGGTCCTGGTTCAGGTTGACGGGAATCCCTGAACCGAAGCGAACTTTGCCATCACCAAGTGTACTTCGCGTTGAACTTGTCTCATTTTGGGATTGCAGAACAAATACGACCAACGTAGGGACAACCTATAAAAGCCGAGTACAACCTGCCAGTGAAACCAGCAGTTCAATCAGCTACAAAGACGCCAGAAGCACTCCTATCTTAAATCATCATGCCCATTTTGCAGGGAACTTGTGCGTGCTCCTAGAATTTGTTCCAAGTAATGCGCGGTGCTCACTACTCTCAGATACCATCACCAATCGCAGATCCCAGACCCGCATTGACCTCGCTGGAGGTAAGCATCTGCTCACATTTTCAGGTAGATATCGTTCACTGTCAAATTTCCATTCCATCTGGGTAGGCAACAAGGCAAACGGTGGGTGAAATCCGTATAGCATTCCTCTGCGATCTATATGGAACTTATCGTGACTTTCCAGGCACCAAAGTTCAGGGCTGGCAGCCCCTCCCTCCGGACGATCACGCATCATACCAAAACCAGGTCTGGAAGATCCAGTACACGAACAAGTCCGGGGTCGACTCGTACACCATCTGCAACGTGAGGACTGGCACATACATGGAAATCGGCGGTGGTGAGTGAGGCTGAAAGCCAATTGATGTCCACGTTACCCGGGTTGTCTCATTGTCCCTCGGGCAGTGTTACGAACGGAACACAGGTTACGTGCTCCGCGGCGTCCGGGGGTGATGAGCAGGACTGGGAGTTGGTTAAAGGTACCGGCAACAGTAGCGGTTATTACCGGTGTGTTGTATGCTCCTGTCTCCGAAGGCTTTCTTAACCCTGATCTTTCACCTCATAGACTCCGCAACGTTATGTCACAGAGTAAGCATTCACTCCAACAGAAGTTTCTCTTCTCTCGCCTACTCATCGCTGACAACCAATTCCATGTACACAGCATATTTGGACCTCGACAATGGGTAAGTACACCCGTTCGTCTCGCAAACAGAAAATAACATATACTCTAGCTCGTCCCAGAACGGCACGAAGGTCCACGGCTGGGGATCCGGCGCGATCGAGAACGAGCTTTGGGCTTTCACCCAGGTCACCTTCTCAGCGGCGTGACGGCAATTAGTTCCAATGAAGATGAAAGCGAATATGTGAGAGCGGAATCCAAAGTAGTTCAACCTATACACCATGACATGTATTGAAACTTTTCTTGTATGGCTCCCGAAAGCAATCGACCTATCTTGTGACTCCTAAATCGAATTAAACAAAAAGAATATTGAATTGCGCACGAGACCGGAGCCTGCTCCGTTCAACGTTACCTTCGATCTACGCATCGGTAAAGATCCGAGGAAACGAGGCTCGTCGTCTCGGCAGAACCAAAGGCATCCCTGGAAGCTTAGCATCGCCAAAAAAGACGAAAAAAAAGATGTGGCAACAACCTGTTTCAGAACCGGGTCCCTGGCACAACGATTGCACTAATTTATCCATCAATGACAGACTTGAACGCACGGAGTCGACCTGCTTCACATTCGACAGTTGGTTGAATATTTGATCAAAGACGTGTAGGCAGAACCGCCCACCACGGCTGGAAAGAATGTCGTATTTTATTCCGGGCGACTGATGATATCTGAGCGGAGGGGAAATCGCATTTGTCCCCACCAGTGCAGGTGCATTTCTTCCTTCATCGTTCTTGTTCCGGATACGAGGGAGTTTCGTAGGCCCCGTTGGCCAGTACGTTTTCTTTATGTGCTTTTGATGAGCTATATTCGATTAATCGTTTCTATTCCAACCAGGATTGTGATTCAATTTGCCAAAAGGGACAGGATGGTCATCGTTTCGGCGGGCTCGGACGAAATGGTTGAATTCATGTAAAAAAATTGGTGCGGACCAACTACAAAACGACGAACGCGCGCGAGGTGTTGGCGCACGAAGGACCGATCGACGTGTAAGCGCTTGATTGAATTTCCTTGGTACGGTTTTGAGTGACTGGCTGATATTAGGATAGCGTCGGTGGCGAGATTCTCGAGGCTGCTATGTTCCCTGCTTGATCATGGTGCGCCCAGGAAAGTGGATTGATCTCAATGTGAAGGGGCGGACGGGCGTGAGGACTCTCGTTGTACTGCAGGGAGGGGAGGGCAGAGCCATGCGAATGACGGCCGTCATCGCGTACCATATCCGCTCCTTCCTTGACCTCCCCACGACACGGCTCTGATGCAGAAGAAGACCTGGACCAACACGCGCAGGCAGGATCACCAGCGCGCTTTGGGTCCAGTCAGTTCTTCGGTCTGTCGCGGGAAGGGAGACAAGCGACAAAACGCACTATCAAGGGATAAATTAATGGAAACGCGGGCACTCACTTGTCCGTCCGCCCTTTCCCCCTCTCTGCTCTCGGTCTGCTGATACACAGCTGCGTTTATTTGTACTCAGTCGATGCAGCACGTCACGCCCGCGAGGATATCTGCTTGCTTGCTTCCACCGAGAGGAGGTAAGGGAAGACTTGTGCATGAAACAAGTGTCAAGTAGGCAGAATGCGTGCAGGTTAAGTAAAGAGAGAAGGGAGCGAGACGGGCGGGTTTGGATGAAGGGCAGCAAAAGGTGGAGGCCAGTCGAAGGCGAAGGAGAATAGAGCGAAAGGGAGGGGCAGGGAGGAGTGTGAGGATGCATAAATTAGCGACAGGTAGGCTCGAATCCAGCCTGTCGTATCAAAACTGTGGGATGGAGTTGTGTCGATAGACAGGCTGGTTGATCTGAGTTCGAAATCCAGATACAAAATTCTTACCAAAAAAGGTTATACCGGACCGGTGTTTCCGTGCGGTGAGTAAGCGTGATGATCACGAAAACTAATTCCCACACGCTCGGAAAACCTCGGTCCGAATAGCCATTTTTGGTAAGAAATTTGTATTGAGAATTCAAACTCAGACCGACTGGTCTGTCTATCGACACAACTCACCCCACAGTTTCGATAGACAGACAAGTCACTGGTCTACCATGAGACTTTTGGAGTCTGCTGCCGCCGCTGAGGAGGAGGATGATATAAGGGACAGCGGTGTGCGGTGAGGCGCATATGGGAACACACGCGGGGACAGGGCCATCAGCAAATCCTGATTAGTTTTGTAGCAAAGGGTACCCTTTATGTAGCACTCTGTAGCACTACGTAGTGCTACAGCCGCACTGTAGCAACTGTAGCGCTATGTAGTGCTACGTAAAGGGTACCCTTCACTACAGCAACAATCAGGATTTGCTGATGGGATTGGATGAGGATGAGAAAGAGGTGCCAGAGAGCTGTGCGGATGTTAGACCAGTGACTTGTCTGTCTATCGAAACTGTGGGGTGAGTTGTGTCGATAGACAGACCAGTCGGTCTGAGTTTGAATTCTCAATACAAATTTCTTACCAAAAATGGCTATTCGGACCGAGGTTTTCCGAGCGTGTGGGAATTAGTTTTCGTGATCATCACGCTTACTCACCGCACGGAAACACCGGTCCGGTATAACCTTTTTTTGGTAAGAATTTTGTATCCGGATTTCAAACTCAGATCGACCAGCCTGTCTATCGACACAACTCCATCCCACAGTTTCGATACGACAGGCTGGATTCGAGCCTAGTCTCACGGTGGAGAGGCACTTGGTATTTTGGCCAGATTGAGGAATTTCATGGTCCCTCGATCTACTCTACCTCGCCAATCCGGACCCCGCTCTTCATGCCTCGATGGGATTTCGAGGCAGTTCGAGGTACATTGAAATACGACGAGGGTCATGATTTTGAGCAACGAGATTCATCGAGGCCCTTGTAGACAATATAGAAGTGAAAAAATGACCATTTTATAGCCACTGTATTACGGTACAATCTGTACGCTACACCATCCTGTGCGGCCTACCTCCTGCTCGCCACACGTACCCACGAAGCACCATGCCCACGGTCGGTCGGTCGAATGCCTTTAAGTCGATCTGGGAAGCGCGTGAGATCATGCTCCCTCAGAAAGAAGAGTAATAACGTACATCGTTCAAGGCGTCGCGCGTCGTGGTGACTGTGTTCATCATCATACAGAAGGCGGATGCACTGTGTCGACATTAATAGGATGATGATAAAGGCAAAGAGGCACGCACACAAAGAATCGAAGGAGTGCACGCTCATTTTCCTACCATGTCGACAGTCTGTGGCCACGGATAAGACACCAATTCTGCGGAAGAGAGCAAGTCAAGTACCTGCGAGGAGTGAGATCTAGTGAGAGAAGGCCGGACACGGAGAGACAAGAGCGATGAGATGAAGGGAGGAAGGCAAGACCGACGAGATGGTGGGAGAGGACAAGAAGTGGGAGGCCTCAAAAAGTCGTACGAATTTTTATTTATTTCCCTGTGTGCCGATGACGCAATTGCTAAAGTGAAATGAAATGAAATCGAAAGCCATTTTTGCGTATTTGAGTCGAGGCCTGTGATTTTGATGAATTCCTGCCGCATTTTTGGCCCGAACAAGCAGAACTTCTATCGTTTGGCCTCGTTAGCGCTCGATTCCTCGATCTGCCTCTATACGGCTCCATTTACGTAGCTGGGATTCTCACTGGGCTTGAGATTTGATTGCAAGCTTAAAGTTGATTTGACATTCTGCCAACACTTTATTCTACTTTGAATCTGAACCATTGAATTATAGGGTCATCCGATATTACTCCTCGCTCAGAAGTTACAAATTATTTCGACAAAAAAGAATGGCCCATGCCGAATCGAACGAAGTTCCCGCAGATGAGTCCGTGGTTGCAATGCCCCGTTTAAGTAGCGCGGGTGCGTACCTCCACCTCGAGCCTTTGTAGTGTGATAAGCAAGCAAAAGAGAATAAAAGATGGGGAGTAAATCAAGACTTTGCAAGTAGGAGGGCATGAATGTAGGTAAGTACATTGCATTCAAACTCGTGCTTAGGGAATCGAATCACTATCACTCTCCGAGTCTTCCACCCCTTCCATCCCCGAGACCAACCAACCGGCCCAGTTCTGAGAACGCGGATTTTGTGACCAGATACGCACGGTGCAGTCTTCGGAGCCAGATACGATGTGCGCGCCGTCGGGAGACAATGCCAGAGTGGTGACCCTCTCGGTGTGACCCACGAGGAAATTCAGCTTTCGCCTGGTCTCCACATTGTAGATATGCATATAATCGCCAGCCGCATACACGATACGGTTGTTGTCGGAGAAAGCCACGGCCATAACCCACATTGTATGGATTACGTCTAGTTGATCACCCGTGTTCGTATCCCAGATGCGCACTGTAAAGTCGCCTGAGCCAGACACAACGCGTGTGTCACCAACCTGAGAACAGCATGCCACGGACGTAACTGGACCGAAGTGTCCCTTCAGCAACCTAAACTCCTCACCGCTCATGACATCCCAGACGCGGACGGTCTGGTCGGAAGAGCCAGACACTAGGCGACTGCCATCGGAAAAGAATGCCACAGATGTGACATTGTCAGCGTGTCCCACCAGCTTCCTTTTCGGGTTCTCCTCTATGCCTCCCGACAAGTCCCAAATATACACGTATTTGCCCGAAGCGGACACCACGTGCAAACCATCTGGAGAGAATACCACGCACAAGACACCCTCGGTGTGTGTTCCCAGCTGCCTCCGTTCTTTACCGGTCACTGCGTCCCAGATGCGGACCGTGCAGTCTTTTGAGCCAGACATGACGAGCTCGCCGTTGGGAGAAAATGCAACTGATTCGACCCAGTCCTCATGCCCATTCAATGTCTTCTTTTCGCCAGTACTCTTGTTCCAGATGAGGACGGAGCGGCCGTAGGAGCCAGATACGATGCGCATGCTATCAGGAGAGAATGCTACAGACGTGACTCGCGGGGGATGTCTTGCAACAATTGTACCCAGTGTGAGCAGGAAGGACACTATAGCGGATTGTTTACTCGCTATTGCCAGGTCCAAAGCCGTTTGCCCATTCGTATCTAATATGGTCAGTCATATGGTCTCCGAACCAAGGACGCACATACCGGTCTCATTAACGTCCAGGCCGTGCTTGGTGAGAAAGCGGAGGATTTCCAAGCGTTCTTGTTCTGCTGCCTGCAGCATAGAGTTACATCGATTGGCTGCCCATTGTAATCCCGGATTACGACATCACTCACTGATCCAAACACGGACCCACATACGTACTCAACTTACTTCTTTGTTTGTTACCACTTCGTACTCCCGACGCTAGCTAGATAAAAACCTCGACTCCCGTTTAGGGTCTTGTTGCTACCTTTGGTGTGACTCTCTCTTGGCTTCCTTTGGATCTCTTGGGTTTCTCTGGTATCCCGGTAAGCGGGATTCCATTTTTTTAGCAACATCAGCCCTTCTGGGCCACCGCACCGACTCGCTGTGGAGAGGAAGGTTGCCACTGGCCCTGACTCCCCAGCAATACTGCCACTGTCACCGTACCGCACCGAACCGACGCTGACGAGCCCTCACAAGGCTCAACACCGCCGCCGTCACCGACTCTTACTGCCACGTCACAGCCCTGGCTGCGCGTACGCCGTCCATTCCCCACTCCTTGGTGACGCGTAACCAAGCCAAGGCCGTCGGAAAACAGAACGCCGACGAGCCCAACGCCCGACGACGAAACAGAACCCACTGCCGCCTCCCCCGCTGACGCCGTTGCCACCGACGCCACCACCGAAGGCTCGCGTGCTTGTGGACTCAGACTCCGACCTAGATCTGCCACCAGCGCCGCGCTCCACCAACACCATGGTAAAGAACGCCACTGTCGAAGCCATCGCCGGCAAGCCACCGATCTTCCACGAAGGGAAGTGCACTCAGGCTGCCCTCAGGCAGTTTGAGGTCGCTTTTGCGAACTACTGTACACTCAAGGCCGTCACGGAGGAGAGCGACAAGATGGCCGTCGCTGTCGGTTGCTTCCGCGACCATAAGATCACAGACTGGCTCGAGATGGAGGACGAATGTCCCCGCATCCTGAAGATGACGTTCAAGGAGTTTATGACCGCCCTCCGGAAGCGCGTACTCCCCAAGAACTGGGAGCGCGACACCCGCCTCTCGATGAATCAGCGCCGCCAGGCCGTCGACGAATCTTTCCTTGACTTCCAGACGGCTGTCCGTGCCCTCAACTCCCACCTCACAAATACCGATTCTCATCTGGATGACGGACGCCTTCGCAACCTCCTCGAGACGAATATGCTGGTAGAATTACAGGAAGACTATGCTGCTGATGCAAAGGCGAAGAACGAAGAAGACTTCCTATCTTGGCTCGAAGAAGTCGAGCGCGTGGACGGCAGTCGCACACGCCAGAACGCCCGCCTCCACAGTATCGCCGAACAACGCGAACGCGAACGCGAGCGCGAGCGTGAGCGCAAACGCAATGCTACCAATGACGGCGGAAACGAGCGCCCGGCTAAGCGCAATGGCAACACCAACGGCGGCCCGTCCGGTGGTGGCTCGGGCGGCGGTTCCTCGACGTCGCAGAGCAACACGGGCGGTGGTGGCGGAGGCAAACGGTGCCCAAAACTGACGACGGCCGAGGCGGAGCTCCTCAATGCCCACCATGGCTGTCGAAAGTGCCGCAAGCCATACGTTGCGCATGCCTACGAGACAGTAAAGACTTGCGACTTCCCGCCGGCGACGAACTACAAGCCTGTCACCCAAGCAACGATCAATGCCGCCCTCGCTGCACTCACTGCAGAACAGCGCCGTCAGTTTGACTTGCCACCCGCACCACAGACCAAACCACCCCCTGCTGCTGCCATTATGAACAGGAACGTCGGCTTCCAACACTGCCGCCGCTGTGCTCGGCGAGATCAAAGACCCAAACGACAGTGGTACTACGGATGAAGGTCTTTCTGAACGCGTAAGTCCTTCTCATCGATCTCCACACCTGTTCTGGGACTTCCGGATGGAAGGTCCAATGTCCAATCTCCCTGTACGACACCGCGGGCTGATCGATCCCGGATCTCATCTAGTATTAATTCACCCCGACGTCGTCGACCGGCTTGACCTACGAAGATTCAAGTTGCATAAACCCGAGCCGCTCGGCGTGGCGATCGACGACCCGGATGCAGAGCCAATCACCTTGACAGAATATGTGAAGTTCAAAGCCCTCTCGAACGATCTTTCTTGGGAAAGTAACACAGTACGTGCATTGATAGCACCCAACCTCGCGGTAGACGTCATCCTCGGCCTCCCTTGGCTCGAGCGTAACCATATTGTAATTGACCTCGAACTCCGCTCTGTAATAGATAAACGAACGAATTACAATCTTCTTGACCCAGCACCTCCCGCCCCACCTAAGACCCCGCCCATGAAACTTCGAGATAAGTTAAGGAAGACCAAGGCGGACCTTAAGCTCTTAGTGACAGAGCTCAAGGCAGTTTGCGCAGCACGCCTTGAGCGCATGACTGCCGGTAACCTGTTCGAGAAGGTCAGGGATGTCGATGTCGTCGCCGCTGTTCGCGAACGCATCGACACTCTTGCGGCTCTCGCCCACTACCAGAAGCTCGGGGATGACCTAAAAGAGACGTTACAAACCGATTTTCGAGCCCATACCGCACATAGACAACTTGCCAGATGACGTTGTTTGTGAGATAAAGATGAAGGATGCGCACAAAACGTTGTCGAAAAGAACATATCAAAGCCCGCGCAAGTATAAGGAGGCTTGGCAGACCCTCATACAGAGACACCTCGACGCCGGTCGTATTAGGCCCTCTAGCTCCCCACACGCGTCACCTGCCTTTCTCATTCCCAAGGCAGATAAAACGGCTTTGCCACGGTGGGTGAACGACTTCCGGGAGCTCAATGCAAACACGATACACGATGTTTATCCGCTCCCACGAGTTGATGACATTCTTGCCGACTGTGCCAAAGGGAAGATCTGGTCCACAATTGACTTCACGGACAGCTTTTTCCAGACACGACTACATCCGAATTCAATTCCTTACACGGCCGTCAGTACGCCACTGGGTCTATACGAATGGCTTGTAATGCCCCAAGGACTGCGTAACGCACCTTCAGTTCAACAACGGCGCGTCACTGCTGCACTTCGGGAACATATTGGGAAAATCTGCCACGTTTACCTTGATGATATTGTAATATGGTCTCAGAACGCCAAAGAACATGGGAAGCACATTGAATTAATATTTCAGGCCCTGCAGGCTAATGGCCTTTACTGTAATGAGAAAAAGACAAAACTATTCCGCTTCGAAATCGACTTTCTCGGACACCGCATCTCTGAGCGGGGCATTGAAGCGGACAAAAGCAAGATTGAGAGGATTCTTGACTGGCCCCGCCCAAAGTCTTCCACCAATGTACGAGCCTTTCTGGGCGTGGTGAGATATGTCGCGCAATTCATGCCGGGACTTGCTGAACATACGGAGGTATTACACCGTTTGACAACGAAGGACGCCGATCGGCACTTTCCCGAGTGGACGACAGAACACCAGAAGGCTTTTGACAATATTAAGAACCTCGCAACCAGTGTAGATTGTCTGACGACCATTGACCATCAGAACATGGGAAATAATAAAATTTTTGTGACGACAGATGCGAGTGATAGACGTTCGGGCGGAGTGTTGTCCTATGGTGAAACTTGGGAAACCGCGCGTCCTGTAGCCTTCGACTCAATGACCTTTAAGGGTGCAGAATTGAATTACCCTGTCCATGAAAAGGAATTACTGGCTATTGTCCGCGCCTTGCGACGGTGGCGGGCAGATTTGATAGGCTCACCAATATTTATATACACGGACCACAGGACCTTGGAAAATTTTGAAAGCCAGCAGGACTTGTCGGGCAGACAGGCCCGCTGGATGGAATTTATGTCTCAGTTTGATGCGAAGATCATTTATGTGCGGGGCGAGGAGAACTCGGTTGCAGACGCGCTCTCCCACACCGACTTCCCTGACAGTGCGCAGGCAGAAAAACACGCACTCGCGCCCTTTGATGAACACGAACATGCAGGCGTAGTCGCATCTGTCTTTTCCCACACAAAGGAGTCATCGCTTTATGCAGCACGTTGTATCTCGAGGACACGCATTCGACCCGAGACTCCCTTTGACAATATTTGCAGCATAATGAATGTGAACCTCAATGGGGCCCTCCTGGATTCCATCCGCACAGGGTACAAATCAGATCCTTGGTGTGCAAAGTTCAATGATATTACAGTTAGCATCCCTGGACTGAGGAACGACAATGGACTATGGTACATTGGTGACCGCCTGATAATTCCGCGGGCAGGGAACATCTGGGAAACACTTTTCCGGCTGGCTCATGACGCACTGGGCCATTTTGGTTTTGATAAGAGCTACCGCTCATTACGGGACGCTTACTACTGGCCGAACATGCGAACCCAGCTCGAGAACGGCTATATTCCCTCGTGCCCGGATTGCCAACGTAACAAATCCCGTACGAACAAGCGTGCCGGCCCGCTCCACCCACTGCCTATACCTGATGGTCGATGCGAATCAGTGGCAATTGATTTCATCGGACCCCTGCCGCTGGATAACGGATACAATTGCATTGTGACCTTCACTGACCGGCTGGGTGCTGACGTGCAACTGGCACCAACGAGGACGGACATCACAGCAGAAGACTTTGCAGTTATCTTCTTTGACAAGTGGTACTGCGAGAACGGACTACCATCGGAGATCATTTGCGACCGTGACAAACTATTTGTATCGAAATTCTGGGCTGCATTGCACAAACTTACCGGTGTAAAGATCAAGATGTCAACTGCCTTCCACCCTGAGACAGATGGCGCAAGCGAACGAACTAACAAGACGGTAAACCAATGCCTACGCTACCACGTCGCACGGAATCAGAAAGGATGGGCGAAGGCCTTACCGCGCGTGCGCTTCCACCTGATGAACAATGTAAACAAGTCAACGGGCTACTCTGGGTTCCAGCTGAAAACAGGTCGTGCACCACGGATCATACCTCCCCTCATCCCACCGCCTACCGGAGCCTCACGCGAAGAAGTCGATGTGGCGGAGATCATTGCCCAGCTGGAGCGAGACGTGCTTGAAGCACAGGACAACTTACTGGCCGCGAAGATCGCGCAAGCTGGACAAGCTAACAAGGACCGCGCCCCCGACCCGGACTACAAGATAGGTGATCGCGTCAAGCTCAACACGGCCAACCGTCGGTCGCAATACTTGCGGGCTGGGACGGGACGATGCGCTAAGTTTATGCCTCGCTTTGATGGTCCTTATAATATTCTGTCTGTTCACAAAGAGTGTTCTACAGTTACCCTTGACATGAGCTCTCAACCTGGTGTCTTCCCTGTTTTCCACACCTCCGAGATTGAACCATATGTTGAGAACGACCCCGACCTATTCCCGGAACGCGAGCTCCCCCGACCCGGACCCATCATCACCGAGCGTGGAGAGCAGGAATGGCTGATTGAAGAAATTATCGACGAGCGGAATCGCGGACGTGGGAAACAATACCTTGTACGCTGGGCTGGACATGGATCTGAGGACGAGCGCTGGCTACCTGGACGCGAGCTCGCTGAATGCGAAGCACTTGATCGATGGCTCGAGGGGAAGGATGAAGAACAGGGAAATCTTTCTTCTGCGTCAAAGCGACGCCGCCGCCGGTAGCTTTTCCCACGTGGTTTTTGACGCACCCGGGCCAGGCATTTACGTACGTTACCTTACCTTTCTTTCTCTGGTTGAATTGGCGAGGACAAAGGCATTTCTTAACGACGGGGAGGGTGTAATCCCGGATTACGACATCACTCACTGATCCAAACACGGACCCACATACGTACTCAACTTACTTCTTTGTTTGTTACCACTTCGTACTCCCGACGCTAGCTAGATAAAAACCTCGACTCCCGTTTAGGGTCTTGTTGCTACCTTTGGTGTGACTCTCTCTTGGCTTCCTTTGGATCTCTTGGGTTTCTCTGGTATCCCGGTAAGCGGGATTCCACCCATTCACATCAGCCTACATACCTCATCCGAGATCTTATTTTTTGGTACAGCAGTGTTGCAGTCTGGAGACGGTGGCCCGGGGTCAGCACCGCAAAGAGCAATCAATGTCAACCACGTACATGCCAGGTCCATCATAGTACGGGCTCGCGCCGTTATTGACTAGAAAACGCACAATCTCCAATTGGCCAGCCGCTGATGCGTGAAGCAACCATCTATTATCCACCTTGACTGGAGGTGGAGATGAGTGCACTGCTGCGAGCCCCAGTATGCAGTATGTACGCACCAGGTGCATCTGCAATGATCCAGATCCAACGATAAACCTCACTCCAAGGTACGTCCCTGCGATATTCGCGAAAGCCCTTCACTGCACGTATCAGGGCGGTTTCCCCTATGAATGGCAATGCCAAAGATGTCGTTGATACCAGGTACTGAATAAGTGCTCGGGTGGGAAGCACGAGGAGGAGAAGTGCTAGTGTCTGTCCGAGCGTCCACAGTTTATCCTGACCGCCTTGACGTGACTCGTTTCGCGCAATTGCCAGCTCGGTGTCAACGATGAAGAAGATATTGACGGTGAAAAGCATGGCGAGGCCCAGCCCCACGCACCATCCCGCTTCCTTTTCAGCGCTTCCGGCCCATTTGTACCTCTTCCATCTAAAGGAACAGAGGAAATAGGGCAGGAGAATCAAGCCCGTGGGTAAGACGAGGTTAGCGATGGGAAACAGAACCGCCGCATACACGATAAGAGAAAAGACGCGCAGCAGCGGGGAGCCCATGGAGAAGGCATGCCCGAACACGGAAATGGCGGCGCCAGGTGGACATGAACGCGAGCTGCCGAAGTCCGTGGGATTGACCCAGAGCCAGACGCCGAGAGCGCCCATGAGCGAGAGATGGAGGCTGCCAATCCCGACAGCAGAATCCCACCAGATCTCCGATTCCTCGGGTACAGATTTGTCCGCTCCCTTGGTCATCGAGGATTGGTTCAAGATATAGCGAAAGAATTCGGCCCAGCTACATTGTCTGGTCTCCGATTTCTTTGATACGGATGTGTCCGCCTTCTTGGCCTCCGGGGACTGGTAAAGGATAGCGCCGGAAACTTCGTCTCTATCTCTGGTCTCCAATTCTTCTGGCAAATCCGCCGTCTTGCCCTCTGAGGACTCTGAGGACTGGACATCAATATGGCCAGAGACTTCCGCTGTTTTTATGGTCTCCGATCCCTCTGGCGAAGGTTTTCCCGCTCTTGTGACCCCCGAGGGCTGACCAACGAGATGGCGAAGAACTGCGGCCCAGCTCCACTGTTTCGGTGGCGAATGCCAGATTTTACGATGGAGAAGCAGAAGCAGGTAGATGAACGTGTTCGTATTGTTCATCCAGCTCAGATTGAGCACGAGAGCGAGGTGGTAGTTGTCGAGGCCTTGGCTGGTGGAAGCCTGGATAATGGCAGACAACAGGAGGCCGAACGCCGTGAGGAGAATGTTGGTCGATTGATCCTGGATAAACTCGCGCTCGCTCTTGCTGATCTTCCCGTCATTGACGAGAGCGACCACAGCAGGGACGAAGCTGAGGAGATTTTGAGCGTACGTCGCAGAGCGAACGCCGATACCGGAGATGTCTGTGTTGGTGCAATTGGGGCTCGCCATCGTGGTAGAGAAGAGGAAGGTGGCTGCACGCCAGAGGCGCTTAAGATGGAAGCCATGCAGATGGTCAAGGATGAGCGCTGATTCACGGCAGGGTTAGTAGCTAAGTATATCGGCTAAAAGGGGTTATATTCGTTATAGAGGTTCGCGGACAAGTTTAGGGGGCGAATTTGTCGTAACTTGAAGTCGAGACGCAACACCGGCATCCACTTAACCCTGGGAACTCACGTTGCGATCTAGGGATGTAAGATTTGGGATTTGAGAGGGTCTTTGCGCATTGCGAAATGTCTAAGCCATGCGCAAACTCCTCATTGCACTTCTCAGCGTCTGTTCAGCCACATCAACCATCTGTCAATCTGGTTTGCGCTGACACATTGAACAGAAGAGAAGAGAGAGAAGCAGTATCTCGGAAGCACTCTGAAACGATTGCGAGACCCCAGCCAAAATAGCAAATGTCCATGTGCTTTGATTCTTTTGTTAGGTTGGTACAATTCCCCCCGCTGACATCTATCCGTTGCTGACGTCTCAGTTGAGTGATTCTCAATTTCATAAAATACCCCTCATACTCTCCTTGGCGCCATCCCTCTCGCCCTCTCTGAGCTCGCTGCGGGGGCCACATGTATACCGACGCCACCGGAGGTTTTTTTAACCTTCCAACAATTCCTGAAACGCTCGAGCTTCCGTTTGTTTTCTTCCACCGACGCCGTGTTGTCCCCTTGTTACTTCAAAAGAGCTAATTGTACTTGAAAAACCTTGATCGATGTCGACGAAAGATCTAGGTGGCGAACGAATTTGGAACGGCAAACAATGTCCTTAACAGCATTCTGGAATCCGGATCTGTGTGATTCCAAGTGAGCGGTAAGGCCGATAAAGCACAAGAAGTCTCACTTGGATGGAGAATTCTGCGCCAGCGGGCAACGCCATCTCCTCTCCGCGCGCGCGCCGCACCCCAATCTCGCCCTCGTCGTCCCACGCTAACACGACGCGTCGCGCCCCGTCTTCGCAGCCCTCCACAGCGACGCAGGCCTCTCCCGCTGATTCATTTACCTGCACGTAACGTGGCCATGAGCTTGCACCAGGCGTCGAGCATTCACCTCGCTCAGATACGCTGTCGTGCTCGCGACTCCGCGGCGGCGTCGGGGTGGAAAGACGTGACAAGCGCACGGCGTCCTGCGGGGGCGTTTGTGCGGCTTTGGTGATGACGCCGGGTCGCAGATGCTTAGGTTATGATTAATACTTAGAGCTGCTGGCGCAAGCCGCCAGCACTTGGTTCCTAGTTGGGCGTCTAGATAGGCTGTGGGAAGCTCACGAGATCCGCTTGCTCCTGTATTGGGCATCAGGGTTAGGTAAGAAGGCGTACTGTTTAAGAGAAGGTGAGTGGGGCTAAGGGAAGGGCGAATGAATAGCGTGGAGGGGAAGAGATATGTGCAACGATACGTAGATCAAAGGACAATAGAAAACATCGTACCCACCCGATTGAATCCAAATCTCCATACCTCTCCGCATGCGTCCCTCCCGATCCCGATCCCGGTCCCCTTTCTCGCGTCCCACCTGCTCTGCATCCAATTCGCGCGGGCCCCTCTCCTCCTTCACCTCCATCCCCCGCAAGTTGCTGTACGCGAATCTCGCCCTCCTCCATCCCCCTTTCTGACGCCGCGAGCCTCCGTCGTCCGAGCTCCGCCTACCGCGTGCATCGCCTCTTGCCTTCGCAAGTCGGCGCGTCACGTGGCGGAGCCAGTCCCAGCGTCATTAGCCGCGCACGCTCTCGTGCTCGCAGAGCGCTGCGAGCCAGGCGTACCTCTGACGCGGTACGTTACGAAGGGGAGACGCAGACGATAGACAGGGGAGGTGGACGCGTTCGCGGGCGACAGCCGTAGTTGTGGCATTTGTGAAGGAAACGTCGAGGTAGAAGACGTGGACTTAAGGGTGTCTGCAACGGCTTCGCTTGGTTCTTGGTG
The DNA here is from genome assembly GCA_014462675.1 of Mycena sanguinolenta. Taxonomy (NCBI): domain Eukaryota; kingdom Fungi; phylum Basidiomycota; class Agaricomycetes; order Agaricales; family Mycenaceae; genus Mycena; species Mycena sanguinolenta. The sequence goes on along the minus strand of JACAZH010000004.1, from coordinate 7,793,554 downwards.
AGATGCTCTTCGGCACAGGTAGCTGCGCCGCTGGTCTGCGCGCGCCGAGCGGCCCCTGCTTCTGCATCTACCACAGGTGCGCGTTCGCCGCCTGCATCGTGCCGAAGCGGCAGAGAACGAGAACAGCAGGAGAATCGAAAAGCAAGCCGAGGCGCTTGGTGTCTTAGGTACGCGTAGAATCCGACGCGTTTATACAGGCTCTTGAGGATGTCGGAGGCAGCTGGCAAAGCAGCGTGTTTACTGAGAGGATGCAACGGTGCCCAGGCGAACCCAGGTCACGCGAGGTGGGGTGCGCAGTGCGACGCGGCCGTGGAACGTGGATGCTTTGATGACGAGGCATTCCTGTGTGAGATCTCGAGGGACGAATGCCTTGGTGTCAGGAGATGAGTGTAGATGGGGAAGACGAGCACAGGTACCAATGAGACTAGCACGACAAGGAGCTATGAAAGAGCTAGTCGCTCTTGAAAAGCCTCCATAACTGAGACCGCCAAAATTGAAGAAAAAAACCCGCAGACACGCCTCTATTCTTTTGGTGGATGCGCACCCAAGGGTGTAAAAACGGCCAACGAGTGCATTCACCGGATAGAACGACGGGCGAAGCGAGCGTTTGGAACTGGGTATTCGGTTCCGAAAATCACCGTGAAGGGACGAAGGACGCATGGTCACATGCTGCATCAACAATGCGTCAACAACACGTCGACGCGACGACGCGTGATGTGACCTATTGTTTGCTCGTCCGATGCCGGTCATGAAAATCAAAACTAGAGCCTGGTTCATGTAGTTGGATGGTTCTACGCAAAAAATAAGCCTGGCCCACGCTACGAGCTTCCCGCAGATAAATATCACACAGCGCCGGCATCCAAAGTATCGCAAGTGCATACCTCCGCGTATGGGCCTTTCATTTCTTTGTAGCTTGAGATTCAAGGTGAAGGCCTAATTTTTTCAGCCCGTTTACGTTGGATGTTAGGCTGATTATGTGAAATACTGCAGCTCAATCGCCGTATGTTCAATTGCAACCACCCTTAACGACCTTTGTACCGTCCTGCAAATTCACTTTTCACTGGTTTGTATTGGTTCAAATAGTCAGCCCAAAGTTCTGCAGCTCTGTAAAACTACTTGCATGATGCGTGTCTGAGATCAGAGTGCGCGAAAAAGGCAACAGTCGGGATGCACCCGCGTGGCTTAGCCTCGAATCGAACGAGCTACCCGCATGATTGATCTAACCGTGCCTCTCATCCTAAGTATCGCGGGTGCCGACCTCCGCCTTGAGCCTTTCTTTGTAGATTGAAATTGTTTTGTTCAATCCAACACTATATTCTGCTTTGATTCTGAACCATTGAACGGTTGAATTATAGGGTCATCCGATATCAGTCCTCGCTCAGAGATTACAAATTATTTCAATGAAAAAGAATGGCTCATATGAGGGTCAGAATATGAGGGTCAGAATGCACATTTATTCGGGCCGCAAAACTTTTCGGGTTTTCGGACCTTCCGCAATAAAAATACGTACTTTGGCGCTATCCCCGCAAAATATAGTGTCGCCAATCACTAAGTTTATCTTGCGGGGAAATCACTGATTCCCGCAAGACAAAGTTGAACCGCCCGCAAAAAATATGCGGTGACACGCCCGCAAAACATTTTTGGGGTCCGCAAAACTTTTGGTCGAGATTTTCTTCATAAATTCGGAATAAGTTCTGTGGGTTATTTGGATGTCGAGGACCGCTTGTAGACCGGTGTATGTAGTGGGAAGAGGTGAATATATGATAGATAGTGAATACTGAGACGGGCTCGAGTACTCACTTCGGAAACAACTGCCAAATGAGTGTACCTTTGCTGCTGTCTGCCTGTCCATATGTACAAGGAGATAGCCCAGCACCCCACTGGTGAATTGACAGAGCAAATCTTTGGAACGGGTAGCATCACGAAGAATCATGATCAGCAAGTGGCAGCAGAATGTCATGAAGTGATCCACACTGTACCTCACCTATGCATGCTGGCCGTGTTCTTAGCCATAAGCCATATTCTCAGCCATATTTTTTGACGCATTGGTTGAATAAGAGTGGACGGAATTGAGTGCTGACTCCAGAGTTCATGTTACACAATATGCGCCAAAGCCATGTCTCAGAACATCAAGCTCAACGTCTCAGCCCAGCTCGGGAAAGGGTTGAGCTATGGGCTGAGTTCAACGTCAATTTCAACCTGGCCCTCGGGCATCTCGGGCACTGCGAATTGCGAACAGGATAATTATCCCGTGCTGTATGGGGTACTGATTGCTCAGCACATTGAATATATCTCATGAGGCACAGTGGGATTGACTCTGGTTGGGTCAATGCAGAAAGGTTGATGTAGTTCAACTTTGCTGAGGAGACGGTGAGTTGCAGCTACCAAGCTCCCCTCCTCCGGGCCAAGATTTGGCACCAATCACAACAGTTATGCGAGGCTTAAAGCCCTTCCTATTGGGACATGAAGTTCTGGCAAGGAGAATTGAGAAACATTCCAGAACGCGTGTGGGATGCATTGTTCTATGAAACCCAGTTGAGATGTATCCTTCAGTTTGATGCTTAGGGCTTTTGGTCTGGTACATTGCCTCCCATGCACTCATCTGAAGCCTATCATCTCTCACTCTGCCTTACCAACCATGTCGCTGCACTGGGTTGCCGTTCCTCAATCCAGTCTTACTGCCACTTCAATCACTGTCCTCGATATCTGAATAACCCACAGAACTTATTCCGAATTTATGAAGAAAATCTTGACCAAAAGTTTTGCGGACCCCAAAAATGTTTTGCGGGCGTGTCACCGCATATTTTTTGCGGGCGGTTCAACTTTGTCTTGCGGGAATCAGTGATTTCCCCGCAAGATAAACTTAGTGATTGGCGACACTATATTTTGCGGGGATAGCGTCAAAGTACGTATTTTTATTGCGGAAGGTCCGAAAACCCGAAAAGTTTTGCGGCCCGAATAAATGTGCATTCTGATATGGCGGTCCAAATGCACTTTTATTCCGCCACACAAACATTTGGTAATTTTCGGTGTTCCGCCATTTTTTTGGCCCTTTTGGGACTATCCCCACAAAAACAGCCATCGGGGATCATGTCGTTTGTTTTGCGGGGAAATCGGCGATTTCCGCCATATAAATTTGAACACCCGCCACTAATAAAGACGTGAAATATTTCCGCCACTATTTTTTTTTGTTTCCGCCACTTTTTTGTTTCCGCCAAACTTTTGTGCGATATCTTCCACTCCAGTGCCCCATATCCAAATCACCGTGAGCTTCCGACATTCATCGCACACATTCGTGATTTCCATCGTCTTCAGCGAGTAAAGCAAATCAGTCAGACTTGTATGGACATTTGGATGATGGACGATCATTGGAATAGTCCTCCGCCACCCCGGTGTCCACGTAACAGCCCAGATTGGTTGGTTATGGCGAATGATCGGTGGGACATGGAACACGAATCGCCGACAGTGTTGATCAATGTCTGCCTTCGTTTTAACGAACACGAAATACCCACTGGTACGATCTGATTCATAAGGGACAGGTTGAAGTCTGTTAGAGACAACCTCATTAATTTATAGAAAGCCAGCTCAACCCATTGATCAACTCGGTAACGCCGAGCAAGCTCGAACTAGAGAGCGGCATCGAACCGGTCGCCTTTGAGTTCAAATGCCTGGAGACTTCCAGCTCGGAGTCAGAACCTGCAGTAACCGAGTCCTCTGCTCATGTACCCCGTCGCAGTTCTCATTTCAATCCAGACTCGGTGTCGAGGAAATTATGGCAACAGACTACAATGCTGGTAAGTACTTGACGTTGGTTGCATTCTCTTTGATTCTAATTTCTTCCAGCGTAGCGGCTCTCCATCTCTTGAGGTCGAGGAATGGGGAGATTAGAAGAGGGCTCGATCCGCCTCCTATGGCTCCACTCACAGTAGGTTTCAATTTTGACATTGATTCGCTTCTTAAACAATAGTGCGTTTGCTGATGCAAACAGTGACGGGGAGTGGTCTCCTCGCCTTCGCCCAGTCACGTCGTCCTTTGTCTATGATCCAGATACCAAAGCTACTGTGTCCTCCACTTCTGCTCCCGCTACATCCTCGTCCAGATCCACCGTGTCTGCATCTGCATCGGTGTACACCACTACATCGAAAGCGAGTGATAGCTCTGTTCCTGCTGTTACCCCCAGCCCCGGCTCGTCCTTGGAAGGAACAAAGAGGCCAGCATCCCGACAGATCTGTGACTTGCCTGTTCGACAAAGCCTGCACATCCCTGAATCCTCATCCAATATCTGGGGAAAGTTTCTTTAAGTATTTGTCTCATTTTTCGCTGCCATCGTCACATACACCTTCCATCTTGAACCTCGCAACCGTTTTTTCACATTTGTTTGATGCTCGCATACCGCTCACCTACGCATGCCAATAGGCTCCTTACCTCCTAGCACTACTTTACAGGCTATTTGATACCTGGACTCTTCCTACTCTATCACAGACCCCGGAATCTGCTTGTCACTCCTTGCTTAACTCGTACCAGTACCTTACATATAATTTAATTGTTGCTCTGAGTATCTGGATAAATTCCTGAACAATTCCTGAATGCACCTCTAGATGTGGCGGAAGATATCGCACAAAAGTTTGGCGGAAACAAAAAAGTGGCGGAAACAAAAAATAGTGGCGGAAATATTTCGCGTCTTTATTAGTGGCGGGTGCAGGGGGCGATCACTGATGCTGCCGTGGAAATCGACCCATTGTTGATTGTTCGTGTTGATCCCTTGATTGTCTGTGTTGATCTCTGAACTTCATGACCATCGATGCCTGTGCAGAAGGGTTAGAAAAAAAGCTATGTGTCGCGTATTTCTTGCTGAGGATCAGAGGGGCACTACATCTTGGCCTCATTCCGTGTGCGAGACCAAATGCGAGAGTATCAGAGGTAATCAATACTGTTAACAAACACAAGCAATCAAGGGATCAATACGAACAATTAGCAATAGTTCGATCAAAAAGTTACAAAAAAACCATGTGTGGTGTATTTCTTTCAGGAAGCTATTTCTGAGGACCAGGGACCTACATCTTGGTCTCATTCCACGTGCGAGACCAAATGCGAGGGTATTAGAGGTGATCAATGCTGTTAACAAATACGAACAATCAAGGGATCAATACGAACAATCAGCAATGGGTTGATTTCCACGGCAGCATCACTGATCACCCCTTGGGCGGGTGTTCAAATTTATATGGCGGAAATCGCCGATTTCCCCGCAAAACAAACGACATGATCCCCGATGGCTGTTTTTGTGGGGATAGTCCCAAAAGGGATAAAAAAGTGGCGGAACACCGAAAATTACCAAATGTTTGTGTGGCGGAATAAAAGTGCATTTGGACCGCCATATGGCAGCCCCTCCCTCCGAACGATCACGCATCATACCCCAACCAGGTCTGGAAGGTTCACTACACGAACAAGTCCGGGGTCGACTCGTACACCATCCGCAACGTGAGGACTGGCACATACATGGAAGTCAGCGGTGGTGAGTTGAGAACTAATTAATGTCCACGCTACTCACGTCGCCTCATTGCCACTCAGGCGATGCCACGAATGGAGCGCAGGTTGCGTGCTCCGTGGCGTCCGCAGGAACCCACACGGGTAATGAGCAGGAATGGGGGTTGGTTAAATATCACAATGGCGGTGCTTACAAGTACGTTCTATGCTCCTCCTCTCTGAAGGCTCTACTAACCCCGATCTTTCACCTTGTAGAATTCGGAACGTTATGTCGCAGAGTAAGTTTTCACTCCTACAGAAGTTTCTCTCCTACTCATCGCTAACAACCAATTCCATGTACACAGCCTACTTGGACCTCGCCGACGGGTAAGTACAAGTCTCAACTTCCGCTTCATTTCGCAAATGGAAGATAACATATCATACTCTAGCTCGGCCCAGAACGGTGCAAAGGTCCAGGGCTGTAGGGGACAACTTGACGCGAACGAAAACCAGCTTTGGGTTTTCAAGCACGTCGACTTCCCAGCGGCGTGACGGCAATCAGTTCCAATGAACATCAAGGGGAATATGCGAGAGCGACATTAGATGTAGTTCAACCTACACACCATCGCATGTGTTGAAGCTGTCTTGTACGGCTCCCGAAAGCAATCGACCTATCTTGTGACTCCTAGATCGAATTTTAAGCGAAAGGAGTACCGAGCTGCGCACGACAGCGGAGCCAACGCGCTCCGTTCGACGTTAGCTTCGATCCACGCATCCATAAAGATCCGAGGAAACGAGACTCGTCATCTCGGCAAAACCAAAGGCATCCCTGGAAGTTTAGCATCGCCAAATAGACAAAAAAAAGATGTGGCAACAACCTGTTTCAGAACCGGGTCCCTAGCACGACGATTGCACTAATTTACCAGGGGGTATGGGCCGTCGCTTTGCGCGGCGTTTACGATGGACTTATGTCTCAGAACGTTACCCCTTTCTCTCATACGTACGAAAACCGAGTTAGTGTCGTACCCGGAACAAGTCGGGTTGTATGCTTTTCGCTTGGGTCTTGTTGAGCCGAGGCACCAACATCTGCAAGGGAAGCATGGCCAAATTGGTGGTCATTCAAGAAACCAGGGTTGTCTGTGATAGTAGATTGTTGATAAAATATCAAAACGTCGGCGTCGTGCAATTTCACACTGTGGTCGAGCAGGAAGGGCTGTAATTCCGAGGCACTGATTTTAGGAAGGTGACCGCCGCCGCCTCGATATCTGGGTGTATAGCCGGGTAGGGCTCTGCGGACAGAAGACCTGTGAGCACGTGTGCCTGGCGAATGATGCGTCCCCATGAACAAACATGGAAATACACGTCTATGAACAAATGACACTTGTAAAAAGAGGATTGGGTAGTCTACCACCAAGGAAACACCCGTGAGATGTTCTTCTTGGATAAAGAGCGCGATTCTGCTTGCCGGTACGAGCAGGTACGAATTTCATGTTCCAGCATACATGAAATAACTTGCCAATCATGACGTCTGTGCAGGGGTTTGAGCAACAGGGCCCAAACTCTCTGAACTACTACTCGTGGAATCCAGTCGCGATCAGAGACGTATACAGACAAAATGATGTTGGGTGTTCAGCCACATTGAGAGCGCATAGAGAGACAAGGACGGGGGCGACGGTTCATGCACATAGGGCATAGTGGAAAGATGCGTGGGGTAGGAAAATACTTCAAGAAAGCCGCCAGGGAACACAGTACAACATTGAAGGTTGCAGATTTCAATACTTGTGAATTATGAGTACTTATGGAATCGTTCATAATTGCGAGCGAAGCGAGCAATTATTGGCTAACACACGTGACGAGGGGACAGGGCTGAATTTTGCATGTAAACACGAACAAATTCTGCGCGCAGTGGCTGACGGTCCTTGAGGGACTAAATGCCCTCAAAAACATTCAATTCGGGGTATATTGCTCTGAAAACCAGATCAAAAGATGCGCTTTCGTGATAGCTTTTGGCCCATACCAAAATCATTGGGACCAGGGAGGAAAAAAATTGCATTGAGAAAAAGGAGCTGTGTAATAATGATTACGCACTTCGCGAGCACCTTGCGCTTTCAGCGGATCCCTAGTATTTGTGTATAGCCAAATCCATCGACCTCGCAACACACAGTCCGTTTTTTCCAACTACACTTTTTAGTGGCTGTGCTACATTTCGTTAGCTTTTTGTGACTGTCGATCACATTCATCAGACTCGGGTCAACTTTGACCCTAATACATCAGTAACAGATCTAGTGGAAATAGTGGCAGTGTGGGAACCGCTGATGTAACAGAATCCGATTTCTTTCTGCTCCCTTCATATTCGGCTGTATTGCCCTGAATTTGCATGTCTTTTATAGTTCGAATTCCAATCTGTCATCTTACCGGATTTGAGGCCATGAAATCGAGCTGCTCCTTGAATTTCAATGCGATTGGCATGTGAAATCATTTAATCTGTGCTCCGCTGAGTGTTTTCTCGAGCTTTTTTGGCATATATTGGATCCATCCACCGAACCTGACCTTGGTCTAAATTCTGGGACTTGAAGTTGAAGGTAGCCTGCAAAGAAACGAGCGTCCATTATGTGCCGAGTGTTACCATCAATGTTGCATCCCGAAACGATCACCGGCGTCACTGATGCCGGACAATTACATTTGCCGAACTGATTGCCAGCTGCGGCTGAATTTTGTACTCTGCTCACCGACTCAGCTATTTCACCAACGGGTTGCAAGCTCACACAGGTACAAATAATAAGTACTCGTTTCTGCCGTGCATCATGCAACGGCCCGCACCCCCCAAGTGTGTCATTGTAACCCTGAGTTCTCAGACTCTGTGGGCGAGAAGTGGGATAGGCTGCGCAAGCCGGAAGGTCGCCCGCAGTACTCAGACTCTGGGAACGGGTGATTGAATGGGCTGTGCGAGCCAGTGGTTTGCCTGGAGTACTCAGACTCTGAGGACAGGTGTTTGGGTGGGCTGTGCGAGCCCAAGGGTTGCCAGAGGTGCGCAGACCTCGTGCGCAATGTGTTTCAGAGGCTGTATGAGCCGGTGCAGGAAACTGGCCGAAAGGGTTGCGACCCAATGAACAGCCTACATAGACTGACGTAGTGTTGGCAAAGACCAACAGAAGAGCAAGCAATAGAACAAGGTGTTTATGCATAACGGCGAGCGAGATGAGATGGTAGCAGGTAGAGAGAGAGTATCGATCCCTGTTTCAAGTCGGCAGATGATGGACACTTTGAATTCAATGGTGATTTAGGAGATTCAAGCGGCCGTGAATGCCGAGTATGCCGATACTGTTTAAACAAACAATGCGATCAGTTTACGTCCAGAGACAAGCCGGTGATAAACTCTTTGGTGATTAAGAGAGTACAAAAATCGGGATGGTTAAAAAGTGTATTGACACAGGCATGATTATCTGGTAAAAAATGAGCCAAGTCAGTAATGAATAAAGTGGTGGGAGATTCGACGACTCCAAAAAAGACTGAGTACGGCGCAAATATGCACGTAAAAAATGGGTTTCTGCTGGTGGATGGTAGGGAGACTGGTTATCTTTGAACCTCGTCAAAAAGTGAGGAACTAGCAGCTGGGACGGCATCGTGAGGGAGAAAGTGAAATCTGTTACATAATAATTTCCCAGTACAGCCACTAATACCATTAGAATCGCTTACTGATAAAACGGCTAAAACCGGGCCGGGTCTAATGAAACTTGTTTTTCGATCACAAAAATAAAATGAAATTTGAATTTCATTAGTTCTGAAAAAGTAAGACAGCGATGGGGGAGGTCGCGAAAATAGCCGTGCACGATTATTAAGAACGATGACATAAGTCCATCGTAATCCATCAACGAGAGACTTGAACGCATGGAGTCGACCCGCTTCACATTCGACAGTTGCTTGGATATTTGATCAAAGACGTGTAGGCAGAACCGCCCACCACGGCTGGAAAGGATGTCGTATTTCATTCTGGGCGACTGATGATATCTGAGCCTATGCGGAGGGGAAATCGCTTTGGTCGCCACCAGTGCAAGTGCATTTCTCTTTCTATTTTTCTTGTTCCGGAATACGAAGGAGTTTCGTAGGCCGCGTTGGCTCGTATGCATCTCTTTATGCGTTTTTGGTGAGCTGGATAAGGATTCGACTAGATTGTTTCTATTCCAACTGGGATTGTGATACAAGTTGCCAAAAGGGACGGGAAGGTCATCGCTTCGGCGGGCTCGGACAAAAAGGTCGAATTCATGAAAAAAAAATGGTGCGGACGTCGCTTTCAGCTATAAAACGACATACACGCGCGAGGTCTTGGCGCACGAAGGCCCAATCGACGTGTAAGCGCTTGATTAAATTTCCTTGGTATGGTTTTGAATGACTGACCGATATTGGGACAGCGTCGGTGGCGAGATTCTCGAGGCTGCTATGATCCCTGCCTGATCATGGTGCATGCAGGAAAGTGGATTGAACTCAACGTGAAGGGGCGGGCGGGCGTGTGTACTGCAGGGAGGGGAGGACGGAGCCGTACGAATGACAGCCGTCATCGAGTACCATGTTTACCCCTTCCTTGACCTCCCCACGACGCGACTCCGATGCACAAGAAGACCTGGACCAACACGCGCAGGCGGGATCACCGGCAGGCTTTGGGTCCAGTCAGCTCCTCGGTCTGTCGCGGGAAGGGAGACAAGCGACGAAACGCACTATCAAGGGCATAAATTAATGGAAACGCGGGCACTCACTCGTGCGTCCGCCCTTTCCCTCTTTTCTCTCAGTCTGCTGATACACAGCTGCGTTCATTTGTACCCGGACCATGCAGCACGTCACGCCCGCGAGATCTGCTTGCTTGCTTCCGTCGAGAGGAGGTAAGTGAAGACTTATGCATGAAGCAAGTGTCAAGTAGACAGAAGGCAGGCAGGTTAGGTGGAAGAGAGAAGGGAGCAAGACGGGCGGGTTTGGATGAGGGGCAGCAATAAGTGGAAGCGAACCGAAGGCGAAGGAGAATGGAGCGAAAGGGAGGTGCAGGGAAGAGTGAGAGGATGCATGAAGCAGCGACAGGGTGAGAAGCATATGTCGGAAAATTAGTAGACCAAGGTAGTCCAGGGCGTAAAGGCCTTAGGAAAGCAATCCAGAAGGAAGACCATGGACGTACCCGAATCCGACCAATCGAATCCAAATCCGCATCCGCACATCCCTCTGGCGCCTCTTTCTCATCCTCATCCCATCCCGTCCCCGCGTGTGTTCCCATATGCTACCAACTCGCCGCACACCGCTGTCCCTTCCATCTTCCTCTTCCTCGGCAGCGGCGGCGGCAGACTCCAAAGCTCTCACGGCGGAGAGGCGCTTGGTATTTTGGCTGTATGCCAGAACGTTTGCGAATGGTGAGGACTAGTCTGTTTTTAAGCGAAGGTGCTCGATTGGACCAGAAACCTTATTACATAATCAGCTTTTCGGGCCCTTCCTTGTCCTTTTCAACTTTGCTTATGTCTCTAGTAAAATCTTAGACATGCTATCTCCCTATTCCAATTTATTTGGATTTTCTGTGTGCCATCTGACGCCTTTGCACAATGGTTGAAGTCGGTGAGTTTTTGTCACATAGATGTCACACCACATTCGACGACAACCTACCACATGGTTTTGAGGATGACTTCAGAGATTCTGAAGAGACAGATAAGTTTCTAAAGCTGCTTTCCAAGTGAAAACATGCAGAAAGACGTGCCAGGCAGCCAAAACGACACGAAATGAGGTCAAATTCAAACTCCGACACTTACGTAACAAGATTCTGGTCCGATCGGGACCCCTCGCTTACTAACAGACTTCAACACAACGAGGTACGAGTTGGTAAGTGTTGTATCGTCTGTCTAGGAGAGACTAGGTGAGGACTCAGGGAGACGAGGAGAAGAAGGCATGGTCGCATGTGACATAGCTGCATCAACAACGCGTCAACAACGCGTCGACGCGTGATGCGGGTGTTCGTGCGATGGCGGTCGTAAAAATCTGAACTAGAGCACATACATAGCTGCTTGAATTACAATAGATCCACAAAAAAGTCTGGCCCATGCTCGAATCAAACGAGCTTCCCGTAAATATATAGCACGGCGCCACTACTATCGAAAGTATCGCGGGTGCCACGTACTTCCGCCCTGAGCATTTCTCGGTAGCTTGAGATCCGAAGTGAAGTGCCAGTTTATTTAGCCTGTTTGCGTTGGGAACTTGGACATCAGGCTAAATATGCGAAATACTTGCAGTTCAATCGCCGATTTCTAACCTATTATATTCAATCACAACCAGTGTTAGTTTTTACCGTCCAGCAAACTCGCTTTCACTAGTTGATTCACGTTGATCCAAAAGAAATCGGTCATTGGCAGCCCAACAATCTGCAGCTCTCTCGAACTACTCAAATGATAGATCCAGAGAGCGCAGAAAAGGCATAAATCAGCGCGCCAATATGGCCAAAATTAAGCCTCGATTCGAACAAGCTACCCGCATGATTAATCTCATTGTATCTCTCGTTCTAGTATCCAAGGTGCAGACCTCCGCTTTGAGCCTTTCTTTGTAGCTCGAGATCCGATTTCAAGTTTAAGGTTGGTATTGTTCAAGTTGTTGACGTTCTGTCAACCACTATATTCTACTTTGAATCTGAACCGTTGAATTATAGGCCATCCGATATTACTCCTCGCTCAGAAATTACAAACCATTTCGACAAAAAAGAATTGCTCATGCCCGAATCGAACGAGCTTCCAGATGAGTCCGTGGTTGTAATGCCCTACTTAAGAAGAGGTATTAACCGCATTTGATTCTGTAGATGGCTAAAGATTCAAATGTACTCCGACAGATCCAGGAAAGCCGAAACTCGTCTGGGAAATCTAAATACAGGTTGGTCCATCACCAAAGCAATTTCTAGCATCTTTTTCCAGCACAAACTCGAATTTTTGGTTCCCTGTCCTATTTCAAACCCATTCTTTGTGTTGGCGGTCTGCATTGGGTGTTGCAGGCTGTTTTGGATCGTCGTTTTATTCACCTGGAAAGCACGCTGTAAGTTTCTGAATATGCGGAAACAGTTGAATAGATACCAAACCCAGTGTGCGTTTGGATGCACATGGAACTGCTCGCGGTTTGATAGCACGGGAAGATGGTATTTGATTGCAGCCACATCGCGCGCCTCCAGCAGCGTCGTGTCGCGGTTGAAAGAGACGCATACACCTACCTGGATGTCAACAGGCAGCGGTTCTAGAGATGCATCAAGCTGTTCCCATTCGCCGTTTGCGAAAGTGCAAGCTGGATCCAGCCTGTTTCGAAACGTGATCCCGATGGCTTCCAGAGCCGTCAGCTTCCTCAAGTCGCCCAAGAGCGGGAGAAGTGCGAGGAGGGTTTTCATCTCGTCGATCTCAAATTCTATGCAGGTCAGACTGTTTGTTTCACCCATGATGTCGGGGTCTGGAACGTCCACCCCCCATACTATGTAGATGTTAAAAGTGCCTTGAAAAATTCTGATAAATCCGCTCACCCATATGACCTTACGAGTTTCAACGTTTGAATTGAATGAGCGTTGACCCGCAGAATCTCAGTGATGCAACTATCGCGGACGGCGAGAGACTTGAGATGTCGAATATCCACAACGGTGAATGAATCCAACAACGAAATAATCGCCTTCTGGTTCGTTGAGTCCAAGCACAACGCTTCGAGTTTCACGTCGCCCGCCCTGTTAATTTTCCAGGAAGTAGCTGCTTCTATGTCGACAGAACTGACATCATTCCAGAAACCGATTTCCCCGAGGGTCAACTCTTTGAGGCCATGGGCCTTACCCAAGAGGTACTCCAGCTCGAATACATTTTCGAAATTATATGCACACAATTCGACGCTCCGCAGATTCGGAAGCGAGAATGTATCACTGGCAGTTGACGGGCCTACTGGAAAATATCCCCGATAATCGGCCCTCAACGTCAGACCAGTCAGAGATGTGGCAGCCGAGAGAATATGAGCCGTGATGTCTGTTGTGTCTGGGGTTTTCGGCGGATTGTAACATAGATCTAGGGTGCGAATGTACTGGAAGAGATGGGGAGAGTGCGACAGGAGGACAGAGAGCCTTTTGCACAGCTCTAAAGAAGTGCCACCGGGATGGTCTTCGGCAAATGATGGATTTCGTTCATAGTCGCGGGACGAAATCCTGGCAAAGAGACGTTCTTGGCAGGGTCGGACGTATGAACGAGCGACCAACGCCAATGATTTGAGGGCATCTGCAATTTCGGGATCGTATCCTTCCGAGAGGTCCAATTTGCTGATGAATTCGTCGATGAGCTCTGGAGGAAGCGTCATTGCGGAGGTTTAAGCGGTAGATTCTCCTGGAACGCAAACCATCAGTATTGATCCAGAGCGGAAGAATGAAAAGGCAGATACAATAGCTGAGCGTTATTTGTCGCCAGGCGGAGCCAAGAGAAGGTCGAAGAGGAGCGAGCGGGAACGAAGAAATGTCAAAAACTGGGGAGACCAGAAACTGCGTTGATTCGACAGACAAACCAATAAATACGGTACAAGGCCATAAGCGGGAGTCTATGTAGAATACAATATGTCAAGCTGTCAAGCATGTCCGCTGCTGGATTGATCAGCTGTAGCGTTAGCGAGAGATTAGCCGCGCCGGTGGGCGGGTCGCCGTGGTCCTCAGGGAGAAGCTGCGGGGGAGCGAGGAGGCGGGGGTCGGTGGTAGCTTTGTTTCGTTGTACTGCAAGCAAAGGAAAGGGGTGAGGAACGTGAATGCTGCGGGGAAAGAGGCAGGCATATAGCAGAGGCAGGTATATAGCGCCAGCACTTACCATTACTCCAACTGCCCCGCTCCGTCATCGTGCATCATGTCCATCTCTTCCTTGAGCTGCCCCGCATCCCGACGCCGATATGAAACACCTGCGCCCGCAATCACGCGCGCGCGATCGTAGGGCATCAGGATGAGCATCCAATCGAGGGACGCAAGAGAATTGGAGACAGGAAGCAGGAAAAAAAAGGTATCGAGGGCACAAGAACGCAGGGGGGTGGACCGAAACCATATAAAAGAATATTCACCCTTCGTCCTCCAGCTCTCCGGCTCCTCGCTACGCTCTCCGTTCCCATTGGCCATACGCAAAGATACCGGCGTACATTGTACCTAGGGCTCCGCACCGTACGTATGGCCTACGCTTATACGTACGTACGGTACGTACGATGTCTGTACCGTAGAGCCTCCGGCAAGACTTCGGCATGTCCCGTACGTATGCGTAGATAACCCGTATTGACCCGTACCGTAATCACGTATACGGCTGTATACGGGTTGTTAATTCCGATACCGTTGCCGACTGGGGCCAAGGTCCAGTTGACATGATACAATCAAAATCTCGTGTTGGGGTTCTTTCCGGCGCTGCCTGCCGAGCGTCACAGCGTGATGTTGAGCATGTTAAAGTTTTGCACAGAAATCTTCACGTGACCACGTCACGAGACGCATCTCGGCTCGTGTCGACGTCCGATTGCCGAAGAAGAGCTTCTTCAGCCGTGTACAAGCTACAGCGCTCACTTTTAGCAGCTTAAGTGCTGCTTCCAGCTGACTTTCACTCTGCTATGGTTCGAAACAAATGATCTTCTCAAGTGGTGGTACATCAATCACGCTTCGTTTCCGAACCTGTACAAGATGGCGAGAGATATCCATTGTATCGCTGGTGCGTGTTCTTGATATGATTTTTTCTGTTCCTCACACCTCATAAACCACCAAGTTCTGCGGTTGCCGTGGAACGTGTTCTCCGGTGACCATGACACCATTGCCCTTGAAGCTTCGTCGAGCCTCCTTGCAGCCCAGCACGATCAGAACATTGATGGTGCTCAAGGTACATCTCCGAGTCGCACGCAAAGAGGTTCTGGATGTGTTGGATGAGGCGGATGCTGCTGGTCTAGATGCTCAGGCACAATTCCTGGTTTTAACCGTACGTATCCCGTATTACGGCCGTACGTAACCCGTACTGTACCGGGGCTAGCTCAAGAACAGGATATTTACGTCGTACGTACCCTTGATACTGTCCGTAAACCCGTATTTGAACACGTTCCGTATACGGTACGTACGGTGCGGAGCCCTAAAATTTGTACCCAGCCATCGAGGCAGCTCTCGAAGAGGTGCGCTTGCTCCGAGGGGGGGAGAGACCTGTGGGAGGGGTCAGTGTTGGACAGGAGGAAGGCGTCGGTGGTAAGTGGGAAGGGAGTTGATATAAGGCAGCAAGAAAACGAACAAAAGGGAGCGGGAAGGAGTACGTGGACGAGAGGGAGATGAGCCGGAAGCCCGGAAGCAAGTGAGGGCATGGGGGATGCGAGAGAGGGGAAAGCCGCGAGTGGAATAGGAAAAGAGGTGGATAGGCGAAGGGGTATAGGAAGGAGGGGCGCAGAGAGATAGAAGACAGCGTACGCACCCGGTCAGATCCAAATCCCCAGGGCCCACAACTCTCCGCGTGCCTCATTCCATATCCCCACGTCCCACCACCTTTCCGCCTCCGCCCCATTTTCATCATCTCCCGCCGCGCCCCATACCCTAATCTGAATCTCACCGTTCACCTTCTCCCTCGCTAGTATTCGTCGGAGTGTATCGCCGTCATGCCGCGCCGCCTCAGTACTGTCTTCCCCGTAACCTCCACCTTCGCTGCGCGCAGCTGCACCTCTCGCACTCGCCCGTCTGCGCGTCGTGCGGCTGGGCGGCCTCAGCTTCATTGGCCGCACCCACGCCCCCATGCCCACGCTACGAGACAAGCCCGCCTCGAACGCCGTACGTTGACCGAGCCGACGCGACGAGCCCAGACCACCACTCGCGCGCGGGGACACTTGGCGCGCGCCGTGCGTTGGCGTCGCGAAGTCGGATGGGCCCGGCAGCGGCAGGGCAGGCGGATGCTTTAGCGGGCGACAGCCGTGGTCGTGGCATTTGTGAAGGAAACGTCGAGGTAGAAGACGTGGACTTGGGGATGTCTGCAACGGCTTCACTTGTTTCTTGGTGAAATTTTTTTCTGCGCCGCTCTTCTGCTCGCGGCTGAACGGCCCTTGCTTCTGCGTCTACCCCAGGTGCGCGTTCGTCGCCCGCATCGTGTTACAGCGGCAAAGAACGAGGCGGCGAGGACAGCGACGGGATCAAAAAAAAGCAAGCCGAGGCGCCTGCTGTGCTGGGTGCGCGTGGACTCGAGCATCGCGAGGAGGTTATACAGGTTCTTGAGGACGTCGAGGACAACTGTCGAAGCGGCGTGTTTACCGAGAAGACGCGACGGTGCCCAGGCGGACCCAGGTCGCGCGAGGTCGGGTGTGCGGCGCGACGCGGCCGTGGGACATGAATACTTTGATGGCGAGGCACTCGAAGATTGAAGAAAAAACCTGCAGGCGCGTCTCTATTCTTCTGGTGGATGCGCGCAAGTATTCAGGAAAGGCTCACTGCATTCCCCCGGATGGAACGAATTCTGCGCGGACTGCCAGCGGGCGAAGCGAGCGCTTGGAACTGGGGATTCCGAAATCACCGTGAAGGGACGCATGGTCACATGCTGGATCAACAACGCGTCAACAACACGTCGACGCGTGATGTGGGTTCAAGTTGCCCTATCGCAGCATTATTGCTTGCTCGTCCGCTGCCGGTCGCGAAAATTGAAACTAGAGCCTGGTTCATGTAGTTGGATGGTTCCAGGCAAAACATTAGCCTGGCCCACGCTACGAGCTTCCCACAAATAAATATCACACAGCGCCGTCATCCAAAGTATCGCGAGTGCATACCTCTGCATATGAACCTTTCGTTTCTTTGTAGCTTGAGATTCAAGGTGAAGGCCTAATTTTTTCAGCCCGTTTACGTTGGACGTTAGGCTGATTATGTGAAATACTGCAGCTCAATCGCCGTATGTTCAATTGCAACCACCCTTAACGACCTTTTCACCATCCTGCAAACTCACTTTTCACTGGTTTGTATTGGTTCAAATAGTCAGCTCAAAGTCCTGCAGCTCTGTAAAACTACTTGAATGATGCGTGTCTGAGATCAGAGTGCGCGAAAAAGGCAACAGTCGGGATGCACCAGCGTGGCTCAGCCTCGAATCGAACGAGCTACCCGCATGATTGATCTAAACGTGCCTCTCATCCCAAGTATCGCGGGTGCGGACCTCCGCCTTGAGCCTTTCTTTGTAGATTGAAATTGTTCTGTTCAACCCAACACTGTATTCTGCTTTGATTCTGAACTATTGAACGGTTGAATTATAGGGTCCTCATAACGAGGTACGAGTTACCATGTTGTATCGTCTGTCTAGGAGAGACTAAGGGTCATCCGATATCAGTCCTCGCTCAGAAATTACAAATTATTTCGATGAAAAAGAATGGCTCACACCCGAATCGAACAAGCTTCCCCCGCAGATGAATTCATAGTGGCAATGCACTACACAGCACAGGCGCGTACCTCCGCCTTGAGCCTCTGTACTGTAAGATTAATATATACAACCTGTTTGGCCTCTGTAACGCCACTGATCATGAGTCTGACAGTATTCCATCACCGATTTTTAACTCGATATGCTCAAGTTGTATTGTAATTTAAACCAGCCTCAACGACCTTGTTATGGTTCCGTAGACTCACCTTTCACTGTGTTAGTACCAAATTAATTCTATAATTCACATTCAATAGTATCGCGGGCACGTACCACCGCCCTCAGCCTTTCTTTTTATTTACCTTGAGACCTGAGGTAAAGATCCAAATCATTCAACCGTATATGAAGCACTGCATGCGGTGGAAACTATTAACATTGCTGTTCAAAATTCAACTGCTATCAAATGAAGGGGAACAGGTCGTGTTGTCATCCTCCAACACTTCCCGCACGGAAGGTACGTTTCTTTACCGAAAGCTGGCGCCGCACAAGCTGATTCACCGCCGGCCACGTAAAAGCATGGCCCACACTCCAATCTAACGAGTTTCCGGCACATGAGTCCACATTCGTTACCATCCCTCAATTCATCCCATGTTTCGCTTGAACGCCACGCAAAATACCGGAGATCGCAGTACCCATTGCGTAAATTTGGCGCAGTTGTGCTTCTGGCGCTCGGGGCCATTCTTTCTGCACTAACATCAAATCTAAAGCGTATGCACTCTCTCGAGTCTTTGTCCTCTGCGCATCAAAATAACTTGACCGCGAGGGGAAGCAACCGTGGTAACGCTCGGTGATCTCGGCAATGTTTTTTGAGCACGCCGAAAACTACAAACGATATTTGCGGCCCGTGGGCCCAGACTACAGGTGTCAGCCCAGGTTCTATTACGAGGTACGTGTAAAATCGATGAAGAGCATGTCACCCGGCAGCGAAACCACTGACCGAACCCCATTTTCAACCACTGACCGACCCCAATTCCAACCGCTGACCGACCTCGACTCGACTACGGACCGAACCCAAATCCAACCACTGATTCAACCCGCTTTCCAAACCACTGACGAACCCACTATGGGACTGCAGTCACTACAGTGCCGGAGCAATCCCATGTGGTTTGTCTTTGCATTTGCCAGCCCGGTGTTCGGCCGAGCCGAGCAGAGGTAACATCGTTACATCCATAAAAGTTGATAGGGAGTTACAGGACCCACTACTTAAAGCTGGTGGGCATTCGCTTGAGGTCCAATTATTCCTCAAACATGGAAATCAGGCACCCCGAATCAGTGCTGCAGCCCGGTCGTTTCTGGGTTCCACAAAGCATTTGAAGGGCAACGGGTGGCTGAGACAAAGAAACCTTCAGACAGGAAACCAGTGAGGGCAGCAAGAACGTACCTCATGGTGCCCGTGGTTTGGCCCGAAGGAGGTTCAATGATAATCCCGTTTTCACGCGCCTTGGAAATGTTGAAGACCGAGAGAGTCGCACTACATGCCAGAAACAGAATTTTATCTGCGAGCAATTTGCCTATAGTCGGAGATTTGTGTAAGCGAGCGAGCGGTTTAAGGGGGAGTATATACCAGGGCAAATACTGAAGAGCATTAGTTCACTCATGGGTTGATATTCAATGCAGTCCTACCGGCGTCCGAATCCGAATGAAATTCTGGTGGGGTCTAATTCCGTAGCCTTGCCGTTTGTTTCAAGGAATCGGGTTGGGTCGAATACCATGGGATTGGCATATATCGCAGGGTCATGAGTCAGTTTCCTGGAGCATAATTTAGCTTCTGAACGCCACACGAGTCACAGGACGAACCATATATTTGGTATCACCAAAGAGTCCTTCGGGATAAGCATGGGTGTCGCCCCTTCACCCGGCTCATAAATGAAATCCGCCCGTGCACGATGAGGAATACCTATTGATGATCAGAGAACGGGACGTATTGACGAGTTCAAATATACCGGTAGGGAGAGCCACGTGGTAGCGCAAAACCTCTTTGCACAACGCATTCACGTAGGGAAGTCGCTCACGGTCCGAAATATTTGGGAGTCGATCGTTTCCTACAACTGTATCGATTTCTTTCTGTGCGGCAGCTTGCACCTCGGGATAGAGGCTCATCGCCCGAAAGAAAGCCTTGATTTGGGCTGCAGTCTGAGTCGGAGGGCTGATCACTAACAGTCTGGAAAACGAGGGTGTGTCATCGTACCGTGTCAGCCCCGCCTCCTTGTATTGCAACGGCCGCCCATTTGATCAAGTACTCCTCGTGAGATCCCTCCTGAAGTAAATGAGAGGTGAAGGAAGGTTCTATATTCCCGGCGGCCTGTGAGACTTGGCCGTCATGGCAGATTACAGCTACACAAATGAAAGACTGACCATCTGCTCCTTGACGTACTCACAACTTGTGTCCACAGTTCTGTGGAGCTGTCTCGACCACTCTTTGGCAGTAGCGTGAAACCCTCCACCTGGTAACCATTCAGGCCAGTAGCGTACTAGCACACATTTAAATGGAACCAATTGCCGCCACCGATAGTGTACTCACGGGCGGGGATGATGTCCACGAGAAATGCCCCCGGGCTGGTTGCCACAGAAAAATTTCTTGCTGAGGTGATGAACATCTCGAGAAAACTATCTTGTTGTGAATCTGGATCGATGTTATATCCGTACGCTATGCGTAAGGTAATGGACCCGGTCATTCTGTGCAATTAGTTGTATTCTGGGCTGTATCATAGCGTAGGTACTTACCTCTCAATCTGACTCAACGCATCTTCTGGTTTGCGCAGAAGATTCTGCAAGAATTTATGTACCTCCGATGTTAGCAAGGGTCCAAATTGAGTAATGATCGACGTCGAGTTGCCAAAGAGCTGATGAAAAAGCTTGCGCTCTCGCTTGACGCGGTCTCCATACTGGACCAGGGAGACTACGTTGTTGAAGCCCATCAACTCCCCTGCCATCGGCATCACTGGGCGATCAGAAAAATTGACGCCGTGAGTTTCTAGCAGGTCTTCCGCAATTTCCAGAGAGTTGACTATGATCATGGTTTGACCCAGGACGGTCAGAGACAAAATTTCTCCTGTCCAGATATTCGTGGGGATTCCGGTTCATAATCTTCTTAATCACGTACCCCAAACCTCCCCGAGTTTCGCGAACTTGAGCCAACTGTCGGTAGGGGGAAGATCGAGGATGTTGCCTACGATTGGAAGTCTCCACGGCCCCGGGGGTAACGGCGGAGTTCTGCGCCTGCGGAGGGAATAGGCGACAGTAATGGCTGCAATGGTCATTATGAGAGTCCAGCGGGAGTCCATACCTCACAAGTGCAGGGGGGTTGAGCGGGAACAAGGACTATATATCACTTCCACATCCAAATCGGGGGTCTAAAATGGTCTATGAGAGTTCGGCAACTCACGAGCCCATGCAAGACGTCAAGCAGATCAAGGGCAGCTATCGGCACAAATAGCACAAATAAGGTTCAAGGTTTGGCTCATGTACTATGTCAGGAGAGAAAACGCGAAAATCAAGTTGCAAAAGAGGGGAAGAGAGAGAAAAGAGAGGGAAATTCAGGAGAATATCAATTGCCCAACACACCATCTTACCCGAACAATGAGACCTCTAAGAAAAGTGGCCCATGCTGTACCATGTTTTGCGGCCAAGTGCCAACTGTCTGATCTCAGAAACGGCGAAATGGCGGCAAGTATGATGTCCCGTCGGAGGTAAATCCTGAACGGGACATCATACAAGCCAATCAAAACCAAGATATTAATATCTCGTTCCAGACTTTCACCAAACGCCCGTTCCGGAGCGGTCCGGACGAGCCGGACACAGAGTCTGTCAAACAAGTGGCTTGCCGATTCCTTGCTCTTGTCCTCAAATGTTGCTCCTTTGCCTGGATTTTTTTGGCACTTTGTATTCAGTATGTCTGAGCTGGTCTCACCATTTTTTCCGCTTCAGAAACTGCTTCCAAACGGCTCTGTTTGAGTATTAATATGTGCCAGCCTATTTTTTGGAAATCCTGCTCTGGAGGTCTAGAAAATCGAAATTATACTGAAGATTTGGAGAGGAAAATAAAGTTATGCATCTCAGGAGTGCTGAAAGCTTTCCTAAGGGCTTCCGACCATTGTACTTGGTCGCCGAAAGGGGAAAATCACTGATAAAAGGAAAGCCCAAGGAAATTTCAAAAAACCTCGAAAATTGTCCTTGTACTAGGGAATAGTCAACTTTTTTGAGTTATGCACATGAGAATGCAGAGCAAGGACGGAAAGTGCCATGGACTTCAATTGATTGTTCAGTGAGTTCAAGTTCAAGGTTGAAAGTTCATATCAGGTAACACTGATGCTTTCAAAAACTGGTGGTGCATTCGGGTGCATAAATCTGCTCAGATCTGGCTTCAAAGCTGTAAACTGAAGTCATCTGAGAGCTGGAAGCACCACAAGTGAATTTTATCAGTTCAAGTGATGTTTCAGTGTTTCAGTGCTGTAGAGAAACATGAAAAATAGAACAAATGGCTCAAAATAATACAGTACGACATGGAACTTCTATTTTGTTTTCAAAATTTCCTCAGCATCCACTAAGATCTAGTTTCAGCAGATTGAACCTTTTTTCAAAAAATGCGGATTTGATGAATGGAAAGATTGACTCTTGATGTGGGGAGTGCTTTTATTTTGAGAGTCAGTCAGTAGGTTCTCCAGAAAATTTTTCTGGTGCTAGAGGCCGCCCGCTAAGCCCACATTTCACCGCACTCGCTGCGAGAGTGCTAAGTGTGACATGACCATAATGTCACACTTGATGCTCCCACCCAGCGTTTCGTCAACAGGTAGAGCCTAGCTATCTATTCCCTCCCACAGACACAGTCATAATAGCAGACATCACACTCTCAAATATTCTCAGATTTTATTGAAGCTCAGAAGTGAACAAAGCACAAAAGAGCCCACCGTGTGCGGATCAGCTTTTAGCAAACTGCGATCAGCTGGATCAAGTCGGATAAGTCGGATCACTGCATGATGTCCCAAAAGGGACATCATACTCTCCCGTCATTATTAATGAGCTCAAGGTTTGACTCAGGCACGTTGCCTTTTGCTGACACCTCGCATGGACACAAGTGATTGAAGGAAACAGGTGGCGCTAAACAGTAGCACCGCAATGGTTGTGGATGAGCAAATGCAAATTATATGAAATTATATATGCTACATACGATACATTCCCAAGATACAACCCCTCGACCATGCGCCTCAAGCCGTGATCGATTTAATGCTGAAGTGAAGTTGGAGGGAATGCACAGGCGTGAGTGCAAAGAGTGCAAATGCCTCTACAATTCCGTTTGTGACAGAAGTTTTCATGGAAGTTCCAGCGGCAGGGCAGGAGAGTGATACCCGACGCTGCGAAGTTGTCTGACAACATGAGGAGTACTTCATGGTTGTGGTGAGCTTGGTCGTTGTCTGCGAATGAGTTTCAGTATTCGTTTCGCAATCAGAAATAGGAATCCTCACGGTTGTCAGATCCGGGGTCCGTGTGTAGAGCCAAGGCGAGCATCCAAATCCAAATCCAAATGATAAATCAAAGTTACATACGCCGCCATCGCGTCCACTTTGCTTTACCGTCATGTACGTGCACGAGCGCGATGAGGGCTGGCTCGTCCATCCAGCCATGGCAAGCCGCACGAAGAGGGTGTAGCTGACACTCAGAGATAAGAGAAAAAAAATAAACGTCCGTTTGCGATATTTTGGGTCTTTGTTATCTTATTCCAATCACGGAGAACCGCTTCGGAACCAAAACCCGCCACTCCTGATTTTTGGTCAACGCGTACCCTTTCAAATGGTTAGCAAGAATACTCGGGAGTTATCCCTCGTAAGTATCACCCGGATGGAACCAACAGGTTCTGCGCCAGCCGCAAGGTAGAAAGCCAGCGGTGGTAACTTACATGACTGCATCAGCAACGCGTCAACGCATTAAGAAAAATAATTACACAGAAAATCGATTGTGTCTGAAAAAATTGAGTGACTTTCCGCACGACAAATCTGTGTGAAATAACTACTTTTGCTCTGTTGCCGGGGCTCCCATCAAGACCCCATGCTTTGGATCTCGCTCATGGCTCACGCGGCGCACGCTCGAATCGAGCGAGCTTGACTCAGATAAATCCGTACGGTACCACCCGAGTATCGCCGGCGCGTACCTCCCCCGCCCTGAGCCTCTCTTTCCGGCTTGAGATTCAAGGCGAGGCCGAAGTTATTCAACCCGCTTTACGGAATGGGTGAAATACCGGATGCTCCCCGAGTTCGACCAGCACTTAGCCAAAGCGAGGTTAGGCAATGCGGACTGCGATGGATCTCATCTTTGGGGCGGGTCGAGTCAGCATCGTCGTCGTCGTCTTCGAGGAGCACTGTGGACAACAGAGGGAAGGAATGGCGAGGAGGGCGGTAGTCGTTTCGTCTTAAGTACTGTGGGTAGAAAGAAGGAACGCGTTTAGGCGGATGCTAATGGGATGGACGGAGAGAAGTCGCGAGCACTTACAATCCGACCTGCCCAAAATGCCCCTCGCCGATGCGGGCGACCTGTACCAAACGCGCGCGCAATCATGCATTGCATTGCGTCTCATCGGTCCTTCATTCGGGGAGGGGGTCAATACCAGGATGAAAGCAAGCAGGCAGGCAGCGGAAGAGGAAGGACGAAAGACGGGTGCGTTGGGAACACTCACCCCATCACGTTCTATCGTCCAGTCGGTCCATCCCTTCCCGCTCCCCGTCTGCCCATGCGCAAAGATGCACGCATATGCCCATTATACCGTCGATCGAGGCTGCTCTGCACGACGTTCGCGAAGTGTGCGTCGAGCAGAGGAAGGAGGGAAGACCAATCGGGCTGTCAGTATGAGGTAGGACGAAAAGAAGCGAAGGGGAGGTCCCAGAAAGCGACAGCACGTACCCGATTAAATCCGAGTCCCCACGTCCTTCTCCGCACCCGCCAAGCTCAGCACAATCTCCTTCTGCCCAGACGAGTACGCCTCCAGATACGCGCACCACGCGCCTCGCTATCGCCCTTCTCCTTATCGGCCGGCAACAGCAGCAGCATGCGACGAAACATAGGATATTGCCCTTCATCCCCGTCGCCACCTCATGCAGTGTCTCGAGCTCCTCTTCCCCTCGCCGCCTCCTTTCGCATTTCCTCCGCCTCCGCCTCCCATCCCTCCTGCCAGCGCTTGAATGCCTGTTGATCGGACGCGTCTTTGTCGCCACCCCACGGCTATACACCATCCGCGCACTCTTCCCTCTCCTCCACCTCCTCTCCTCCCTCGGTCATGCATCGGCGTCGTCCCGCAGCTGCTTCGCGTGATGAGCTGCATCTCCACCGCGTGCAGCTTGCCCGCACCCCCGCTTGTCCGCGCGCGGCTGGGCACCCTCCGTGCCTCCGTCAGCTGCAGCTGCCCCGTGGTCTTCGTGCCGTGAGGAGCTCCGCCAGCAATTCCGCAGCCGTACGAAGGACGGGGTGAAAAGCAACGGCAGCGGCGGACTCGAAAGCATGGCGAAGTGCTTGGTATCATGGGTGCGCGTGGACTCGAGCGTCGCGAGGGATTTGTGCTGGTTTGTGAGGAAAGGCAGCGGCCGTCGAGGGGGTGTGTTTATCGAGAGTGGGAGGAGGCGACGGTGCCCAGGCGGACCCAGGTCGCGCGAGGTGTGGTGCGCGGCGCGACGTGGCCGTGGAACGTGGATGCTTTGATGACGAGGCATTCCTGTGCGAGATCTCGAAGGACGAATGCCTTGGCGTCGGGAGATGAGTGTAGATGGGGAATACGAGCACGGGTACCAATGAAACTAGCGCGACAAGGAGCTACGAGTGAGCTACTCGCTCTTGAAAAGCTTGATTGACGAGTATTCACTGGGGAAGATCCAGTGCATTCCCCGGATGGAACGAATTCTGCGCGGACTGCCAGCGGGCCCTTGGAACTGGGTATTTCGAAAATCACCGTGAAGGGACGAAGGACGCATGGTCACATGCTGCATCAGCAACGCGTCAACAACACGTCGACGCGTGATGTGGGTTCAAGTTGCCCTATTGCTTGCTCGTCCGATGCCGGTCGTGAAAATCGAAACTAGAGCCTGGTTCATGTAGTTGGATGGTTCCACGTAAAAAATAAGCCTGGCCCACGCTACGAGCTTCCCGCAGATAAATATCACACAGCGCCGTCATCCAAAGTATCGCGAGTGCATACCTCTGCATATGAACCTTTCGTTTCTTTGTAGCTTGAGATTCAAGGTGAAGGCCCGATTTTTGCCCCTTTGCGTTGGACGCTAGGCTGAAAAAGTGAAATACTGCAGCTCAATCCCCATATGTTACAGTTTAATTGCAACCACTCTTAACGACCTTGTTACTGTCCTGGAAACTCGCTTTTCGCTGGTTCATATTGGTTCAACTGGTTAGACATTGATAACCCAAAGTTCCGCAGCTCTGTAAAACTACTTTAATGATGCGCGTCTGACACCAGAGTGCGTGAAAAAGGCAGAAATCGAGGTCGAATCGAACGAGCTACCCGTATGAATGATCTAATCGTGCCTCTCGTCCTAAGTATTGCGGGCGCCGACCTCCACCTTGAGCCTTTCTTTGTAGATTGAAAATGTTTTGTTCAACCCATTGATATTCTACTTTGAATCTGAACCATTAAATTATGCCTGGACCGTCATCCGATGTCACTCCTCGCTCAGAAATTACAAATTATCTCGATAAAACAGAATGGCCCATGCCCGAATCGAACGAGCTTCCCACAGATGAGTCTGTGATGGCAATGCTATATATAGCTCGGGTGCGTGCCTCCGCCTCCAGCCTTTGTACGGTTCGTGTCACCACTTCCTGACTACTGTATCGTTTCGACCAAAGGTTCACGGGGTGTCACCCGTAACCTTCATAGTTCATTGGACAGATAAGTAGTTCACTTCTCGGCAATCACGTCAAAATTCCCATATATGGAAGCGTGGCGAATGCCGGACAGAAATTTTTTGACATTTTTTGCCTTCTTGGGCAAAATTCGAATGTCACCGTTACCCAGGTCAAAATTGTTCAGTTCACAAGCGACCGTCACGCGTCACCTGAACCTTTGGTCGTAATAGTACAGTAAGCAAGCTGTCTGGGTTCTGTAACGCCACTGAGTCCGGCAATACTCGCAGTTCCATCACCGATTTTGAACTTCGTATGTTCAAGTTGAATTGTAACCGGCCTCAACGACCTTGTTACGGTTCCGCAGACTCACCTTTCACTGCATTAGTACAAAATGATTCATTGACGACTGCCCAACACGGCGCAGAGTCGAATCAACTAAGCTACCCACATATAATTACACATTCGATACACCTCAGTATCGCACGCGCGTCCCACCGCCCTGAGCCTTTCTTTTGTACTTACCTTGAGACTTGAAGTAAAGGTCCAAATCGTTCAACCTTGAGTGAAACACGGAATGCAGTGGAAACTATTAATATTGCCGTTCGAAATTCAACCGCTATCAACTGAACTGGAGCAGGTCTTGTCATCCTCCAACACCTCCCGCACGGAAGGTATATTTCTTTACCAAAAGCTGGCGCCGCACAAGCTGACTCACCGCCGGCCACGAGTTTCCGGCACATCGTTACCATCCCTCAATTCTGATGAATTCATCATGTTTCACTTGAACGCCAGGATGTGACTGCGCAAAATACCGGAGGAGGGGAGTACCTGGGGCTCGTTGGTACGACAGCCAACGACATCGGAGATAGAGGGTAGTTGACTCAGAATTCCAATACACCCTTGCGAGGACTCCACAAGCGAGTTATTACCCCCGCAAACTGAACAAACGACGACGAAAGAGAAAACTTCAAAGCAACCATCTACCTACATACGTTCGAATACCAAAACCGGACGCGCGAACCTTGAGCGAATGTTGCGACTGCGAAAAATGAACTCCAATAGATGGTGGGCTTCAGCTTCCAGAGGTGTTCCTTTGACGGGATTCGACCTCTTCACCATCCTTCTCTCCATCTTCACATCAACCAAACTCCGAGGACACCGCAATAAGCAACGGCTCGCCAGAGAAAAATTTCGAAGATCATAAGAACGAAATGGTAGAGCCATGAGTGGTCATTGCTTTGTGCAGCGCTTGCTGGACGAGGAAGCCTAGCCTTGTTGAGATATCAAGCGAGACACCACCAAGGTGCCATCGCTGTTCATCATACGGCACCCGGGTGATGCACTGTAGTAACTGCGTTGCCGTATTCATTCCACCTCTACTGTTCTTATCCCGACTCCTGTGCGCTGCTTGTTACGAATCCCCGTATGGGATATTTATTCAGTTGTACGTGTATTCAAGCCGTAGTTTCCTCTGCACGTTTGCAGAGGGTCACTGTGCTGACTTGCGGAGGCCAAAAACTCAACCAGCCTGGACAATGAGCAAAAGGGTGGGATAGATAGTGCTAGCGGACAAGCGAGCCCAGTCTAAACTACGAGCGATCGATAGCGAGCGGCGGCGGCGATGATGATGCGAATACAGCCGTTCCCAAAAGAGTACAGTCGCAAACCGGGAAGCGCAACAATTAGCGTGTTCGGCCAATCTTAGACCCCGATTTTGGCCAGATTACAAGAGCAATGTTCTGGAATGGAGGTGCTGGATGCGGAGTCCATGCTGCAATTTACCCTTAAAGTCTACGGTTTATAGTTGCTGAAAACGAGGCGAAGGACTTGATTGTTGGCATCAAAGGCCGTGAAATGCGGCAACAAATATTGCAATTCCGAGGGCCTCACAGGAGCTTTTCGCACAAACCTTTTTGTGGGCAGGATAATGTGATGCCCTACTACCACTGTATAATATTTAGGCCTGGTCAAGTATGCAGAAGGAAGAAAAAACGCTAGTGTTGCGCTTCTGCGTTTGTTGCTCTTCAGGACTGTATCTAGAACTGGCATTAAGATAAAGGTCGTCAGGCTCTCTGAGGGCGAGTAGACTGGTGACCTGACAAGTGGTAAGAAAGTCGATGAGTCTCCACCTCTGTGCAGAAGAAACGATCAAAAACCTGGTAGTACAAACAGCGCACTACTAGTTGACGGAACGCGGCCGCAGCGGAACGCGACCACAATACTTATCTGTGGCAACGGGTAGCAGGTAGCAGGTAACGGTGCGGCGTAACTTGGGAGTGAATGGTGTAAAAAAGCCGAACAATGCATGGTGCTTGGGACTCCGGAGTGGCGCAATGAAGGATAGGAGCACGAGGAAGCATGAACTACGCATATTTCGAGAGCGGAACGCCCCAGAAGGTCGAGACCAGAGTGGCTGACGAGACACCATCTTCCTTCCAGGAATAACTGAGATATGTTGCTGAGCAACAAGTCGACGTACAACAGCTGATTTTTCTTCCGCAGTAAGTTGGACAAACGGATCACGAGCCATTGATGAGTTGAAAGAACATTTGTATTCAGTGAAGGTTCAACATTCATACGTATGACAAACTCCGCTCTGATCTTGAGAGCGGTCTAATGGGGATGAATGATCTTGTAAGTATGCTGGGATCGACGAGGATTTCGAGGGTTAACAAATAGGACATCAGCCCAAAAATTCATAAAAATGTCAGGCAACCAGGTCAGAAGAGTTTGTGTAAGCGAACGAAAAGGACTTCCTGGGAAGTGCACTGTTGCTCTGATGTCCTGCGATGACCAATTTCATATGACGATTTTCCGTTTGTACTTGGAGGAAAAGAGAACAAAATCGAAGTTCCCCAGAGTAGCTAAACCTGAAGGTTAAGCCAATTAATCAAGACAACAAGTTACGGAAACGAGTGGGGAAGGGGAGTACCTGTGCCTTAACCCGACAGCCAACGACATCGGAGATAGCAGTAGCGGACTCGGAATTTCAACATACTTTGTGTTTGAACTTGCCTCGTTTTGTGATTGTAGAACAAATACGACCAACGTAAGGACAACCTATAAAAGCCGAGTGCAACCTGCACTGAAACCAGCAGCTCAGTCAGCTACAAAGGCGCTAGAAGTACCACTATCTTGAATCATCATGCCCATTTTCGAGGGAACCTGTGCGTGCTCCTAGGGTTTGTTCCAAATAATGTGCGGTGCTCACCACCCTCAGATACAATCACCAATCGCAAATCCAAGACCCAACTCGACCTCAGCGAAGGTAAGGATCTGCCCACATTTTCAGGTAGATATCGTCCACTGACAACTTTTTCATTCCATCTGGGTAGGAAACAAGGCAAACGGTGGGTAGAATCAGTATAGCATTCCTCCTCGATATATATGGAACTTATCGTGACTTTCCAGGCACCAAGGTCCTTGG
The DNA here is from genome assembly GCA_014462675.1 of Mycena sanguinolenta. Taxonomy (NCBI): domain Eukaryota; kingdom Fungi; phylum Basidiomycota; class Agaricomycetes; order Agaricales; family Mycenaceae; genus Mycena; species Mycena sanguinolenta. Next base: position 7,763,434 of record JACAZH010000004.1, on the reverse strand, counting down.
CTGGCAGCCCCACCCTCCGAACGATCACGCATCATACCCCAACCAAGTCTGGAAGGTCCACTACACGAACAAGTCCGGGGTCGACTCGTACACCATCTGCAACGTGAGGACTGGCACATACATGGAAGTCAGCGGTGGTGAGTTGAGAACTAATTAATGTCCACGCTACTCACGTCGTCTTATTGTCAGGCAATGCCACGGACGGGACGCAGGTTACGTGCTCCGAGGCGTCCGCGAAAGAGGGGCACACGGGCAATGAGCAGGAGTGGGAGTTGGTTAAAATTGACAATAGCGGTTATTACAGGTACGTTGTACGCTCCTAGATCTTTCCGAAGGCTCTGCTAACCCTGAGCTTTCACCTCGTAGACTCCGCAACGTTATGTCACAGAGTAAGCATTCACTCCAACAGAAGTTTCTCTTCTATCGTCTACTCATCGCTAACAATTAATTCCATGTACACAGCCTACTTGGACCTCGACACTGGGTAAGTACACCCATTCATCTCGCAAACGGAAACTAACATATCATACTCTAGCTCGTCCCAGAACGGCACGAAGGTCCACGGCTGGGGAGGGCCGATTGACGGGAACGAGAACCAGCTTTGGGCTTTCCACCCGGTCTCAAAACCGTGACGGCAATCAGTTCCGATGAAGATGAAAGCGAATATGCGAGAGCGACATCAGATGTAGTTCAACCTACACACTGTCACATATATTGAAACTGTCTTGTATGGCTCCCGAAAGCAATGAACCTATCTTGTGCCTCCTAGATCGAATTAAGCAAAAGGAGTACCGAGCTGCGCAACCGGATTCTACGCGCTTCATTTAACGTTACCTTCGAGGAAAAGAGGCTCGTCGTCTCAGCAGAACCCAACTAAATCACTATCTTACTAAAGTTGCATGTACTTGTCACTCGAGGGCGCACCATTGATGAGTGAATAGCTGATGGATAGTTATCCGTCCGTTATGATAGTGATTTATTTGAGGGAGTAGTGATTGGTGTCAAGAGTAGTTGTTCGTACCCAGAGTAGTTGTTCGGCGAATTACTATCTTACTAAAGTTGTCGTGCCTCGGTGGCACTGTGCCTCAACCTCACCTCTTTCGGACATGCCGGAACGCTTAGAGATGTTACGAATACTTATGTAATCGTTCTTAGTATTTCTACATGGCCAAACACCACACCTCGCCCAAACACGGTCCTGCATTAATGAACTGATCAAATTAGTGGCTGTGTTAACTTTGATTACATTTTTGTGATCCTTATTTCAAAATCCATTTGACGGAGCAAAGATATCCCGAAACATCAGTATAACGATCTAATGGAAATAGTGGCTGTGTGTGCACTGTTCGGCTATTGTTCGGCATTGGATGCCCACTCACACTGCGATTTACATTCCGTTCACCGTGATCTTTTTCCACATCGACACCATATCCAATCTTCCTGCTGCCACAATCCATGAGTAGAGTTTCCCATTTTACCTTGCAAATTATCTTTTATTATTCCGGCCGCAATGCCGTATGTGTGCTTCATTGTTCCATTGCGACGGCACCATTTCATCAAACAGAGGTTCGGAGCAGAGAAAAGGGCGGCACCCGCAGCGAAGTGGGCACAACAGATTGCCTCTTTCCGGCAGACGCCTTGCCAACAAATTTGTTTTCAGCTCCTATCCGTTTTGTTGTAGTCTCCTGTCGCACCACTTCTTGCTCACACCCATGCACATCCTACGCATCCGCTCTCCTTCAACGCCTGCTGCTATCTCACTCCTACCCCAACTTTAGATCTTTCTAAGTACCTGTCAAATATCTGGACATAACTCCGCGCTGAACAGGCTGAACAGCCGCACGTTCGTCTATTTGTACAGCACAACGCTGGCGCTTGGGAGTTTGGACATTGAAACGGACGGTGGGCGCATCAAGGTACAAGGTACGGATCTAATCCCTCTTTGACTTGTGTCAACCTGCTGATCCTCCTCACAGACAGGGGCGATGCTCCGTAGTCGCGGCGCATCCTCTTCCTTCCCAATTCCTTACAGTGCAATGTGCTCGCGCCAGAATGAACCGCACACGGGCAGGCGCAAATGAGGGAAGTTGCGTACATTTATTATTTTCCTGGTCACCTCGTTAATCAGTGGTGATTTCACAAGGGGCACGCTGGCACTGTGCAGTGCGTCCGTGCACCCTCTTTCGGATAATTTTGCCGTCTCCGCCTCGGCGGCTTGCCACAGGCTGTTCGCCCAGGAATGCTATCATTCCCAGAACGAGTCGATATAGCGCGTCATGCGCGTGTGTGAGTGGTGTTCAATGTTACCTGCGAGCAGGGGTGATTCAGAGATGAAGTAAAGGAGTTTCTGTACTTTTTTTCCAGCATCTTGATCTTTTGGATAGGGGACGACATATATATCGTACGCATCAACTACACGGCGTCAAACTCTTGCCCTCATCTCCGGAGGATCAGGATACGGTGTGTGTTTCCTTGGCTTTCATTGTTCTATTTTCTGTTTTATTCGTCCATGTTGGATTATTTGTAAAATTGTATCTTTTGGGCTGTGGGGCCGGATAGCGCTTGCGGGAAATGTGCATGCTGCGTATGGTGGGTGTGATGGGCTGTGATTGCATAGCACTTCGGTGCTACTCAAACAGGAGTCACCACGTTGAGGCAGGGGGAACTGGGGCATATATTGAGCCCTGATTTGTCATGCCATGTGTCGCGGTCCACTGTAATGTACTGCACATCGTCGATGTCAACGGCGTAGGTGTCAAGGCGCTGTGTGACGTTGCGCGAAGTGGCTGAGTACATTTTGCGCAGCTCGTGATGCGTGTACAGCGCTCGAAGTCGCGGTGTTGAAGTACAGGATGCGGATTGCAGAGGATGTCCTTCCCGCCGGTGGCGTTTGATGCGAGAGGAAGCGTCGGTGCTGGGTTGCGAGCTGATGGGAATGTGTACGACCCGTTAGTGCTGCGACTTCGGATCAACACTCAGAAGCAGGTGCGATCGAGCCATGGCTTGACTAAGTTGACTTGCTTTAGGTCTGTTGACCCGGTGTCGTGGACCTGACTTGTCTCCTCTCTCAGGGTGGGCCTATATTGGTGCATCATGCTCTCTGAGACTCTGTCTCCGGGTCCTGGTATTCTCTGCCACTCGGGACCCAGGGATCAGTAACTGCGATACAGATTTCAAGGCATCATGAACATCTCGCGCCTTCTGTGCATCCGCTCTTACTTCATTTTCCTCGTTTCTGCAAAGTTCTCTATATGAGTCCTTTCTCGTATACTCACTGTGGCAAAAACTAACCGGAAATTGGGTTGCACAGCCACGAAAACTGCATATTAGCAACTCTTGTGTACATATTGTGAATCTGGTGTTAATTTGGTGCAGATTGTGATATATCAACTCACTGTGGAGCACAACACAATCGGCACAGTAATAAATTTAAAAAATAGTTCAGAAACTGGAGATTTCCCTACTAATAGCTGGTTGTTCTATCTTGACCCAAACCTGTGAGTCTCTAAAATAAGCTTACATATGCGAGAATGCACACATAAACTCTTGGGAAATACAAGCTATCCTAGGGTGCTGCAGGCTGCAATTAATCACCAGCAGAATTACACCCCTTTGAAAAAGAAATAGTTAATCTGGAAATTTGACTTCAAACAAAGAGACCTGCTGAGTTTTTGGTGGTATTTAGACCTCAATATACTGCCAGGAAGTTTGGGGTGCAAAACTTCCAATAGAAACCCTACTTTTGGTGCTAAACCAAAATCTTGAGTTTCTGGACTATTTTTTAAATTTATTACTGTGCTGAGCATGTTTTGCTCTACAGTAAGTTGGTGGATCACAATCTGCACCAAATTAACAGTGGATTCATAATATGTACAAGGGGGTCGGCGGCCTTCGGCCGCCTCCCTACCTTACAAACTGCTTGGTTGACCGGTGCACAACATTAACACTGTTTCACAATTCAGGTGGTAATTGCTTGTGGGCTCGTGAATATTGATTTAGATGAAATTAAATATGTAGACAGGATTCTTCGGTGCAGTGATCGCGAAGTTCGTGATTGACACTGACAGAACAAATATCGATCGCCAGTGGGAGTGTAATGTTTTTGGTAGAGAAACTGTTAATGAGCAGGTGTGCAAGCATGCAATGTGGACAGTGTTTTCAATTCTGGTAAATGCAATAGAAGCCTAAAGCTGGCAAGAGGGAACGGCAAATGTGATCGAAGATGATCAGACAGACTGAACTATGACAGAGGCAACCAGAGCTGCGTTTTTTACCTTCCTTTTTCGGACTGAAAAGAAAGGTAAAACGCAAAGATTTTATAAAGAGTCCAAGAGCGCGAAACAGGCCACCACTTTGTGTAAGTAAGTTGCGACTGAGTCCAGATTCCAGAGATAATGGCGGGCGCTAAAGTTGGCGCTAAATGGCGGCAAAATGTCGGAAGTCGCTGCCATTGTTGTCAGAGTTGGCGCCCGAGGCAGTGTCTGTCAAACCTTCTTGGAAGGGTGACGTGAGTGGCCGAGACTCTGCATTCCGGCAGATGCAGCGGCATGATAGATTACTTGACAGCCGGTATATAACCCAGGCAGCGGCGGTTGATGGCAGTGGCGGAGTAAGAAGCAGAGCTTAAAAAGCTTCAGATGGACAGACAGCTTAATCTTATAAAGAGGGTGAGGTGACACAAGAGTTGCTAATATGAAGCTTTTGTGGCTGTGCAACCCAATTTCCGGTTACTTTTTGCCACAGCAAGTATCATCACCGAATTCCTACTTCGAGCTAATATGCCTGGAACCCAATACAACACCAATAAATTGTTGAACCATTCATCGGGGATCATGCCTTCATCTCCAAGCAGAACAAAAATAAAAGTATTCGTGACCGCCGCGCGCTTGCGACGGCCCGCACCCACCTAGTCGTATGTATTTTGCAAATAGTAGGGGATGGATGCAAGCTTCTCCCTCTATGTGGTCTACCATTGTCCACATTAATCACATTCGGTGATCTCGGTGATGTTGTTGAACGCCGCTGGAACGCGAAACTAACGGATCAGACATCAACAGTGCATCAAATAGCCAACGACCATTCTCTCATTCACACCGGAAAGTGCCAACTTTCAGGCCCTCTGAAATGCAACTTGAAAACAAATATTTCAGATTGTGTAAAAGTTGAGCTGAAATCAATACTGATTTTCAAACTTTCAGATTCAGTTTCAGGTGAGCTGAAGTCAGAGCTGAAACTGGTAGAATCAGTTCACATTTCAGCTCACCCAAAACTAAATCTGATACCTTGAATTTCAGAATTGATTTCAGTTTGCATTTCAGCTGCCCTGAAACTTGGGAACTTTACTCATGCCTACCATTAGAGGGGAAATCCCCAGCCGAATGTTACGCATGGGAAAGGTTGCCAACTTTCAGGTCAACTGAAGTGTAATCTGAAACTCAAAGTTTCCGATTGAAATTCAGCTCAACTGAAATCAAAGCTGAATCTAATAATTTCAGCTCTGATTTCAGCTTGACTGAAACTCAAACCGAAACTAGTTGAATCAGATTGAATTTCAGCTGGATTTTTTTCTAACCTGATACCTCGCATTTCGGTTTATATTTCGGATTACACTTCAGTTGGCCCGAAACTCGGCAAACTCCGGTGTGATTGCCACCACGACCACAGCGCTGGACTGACTCGACGTGCCTTTGGCCTAAAGCCTTGGAGTGTATCTTTTCCTTCAAATCGACATGGGGGGTGACGCGTGACCCAGTTTAGCAATTCGACATTTCGGTAACGACAAAATTGTTGCGTGACACCTCGAAAATTTCGGTATTCGGGAACGGAAAATTTTTAAAATTTTGTCTTTTTCCAAAGTTCGTGATCGACACAGGGGTGCGTGACGCGTGACTACCGAATTGAAGGGAAAGATACAGTATTAGATTTCTCTCTCTTTTGTTCTTGAATGAATCTTGATCAAGTAATCCTGATTGTAGTTTGTGGTCCACGGAAATCTATCCAAATCCACCAGATCTCCGCGTATGATGAAGATTCCTCAAGAACTCATGGAGCAGATCCTGAGTACTGTCCCATTTCGTTCAATTCGTAAGACCATTTGGGGTGTGACATCAAAAACGAAATGACCCTCTCGTATGGAAGCCTGTGACTCGTGTGATCTACGAAAAATTTCGTATAAACAGGCCCCGCAGGGCCGCCCGAAGCGGTTTTTGTACAGGAACCTTTCGTATGAACCGCTTGCGACGCTGTGACTTATGAAAATTTTCGTACAGATTTCGGCCTGTGACCCGTGACCATACGAATTGAAGGAAATGGCACAGTAATTTCGACCTTTCGAAGAAATACGAGCCCGAGGTCGCAGGCAGCCTCGAATCATTCTCACTAATTGCCCACTCGCTCGTGCAGCCCTGCCAAGCCCGTCTCTTTGCCAGGATTTCTGTTCGCGATTACAAAGGCACAGGACGCTGGTGGCCTTCCAGGGCCCACCACTCTGCCCTGGAGAATTTCTCTGCCCCCCTTACCGCACTCTCCCCATCTCGGCGATTACATTCGAACTCTTGACGTATATTTGTACAGTGAGAGGCGGTCAGAGGCGCCTTTGGTGCCTCAAGTACTGTCTGCCGTCACGGGGCTGACTACCCTGAGAGAACTATTCCAGCGGATATTTACCGGCGGCGGCTGGCGCGGCGTTCTCGCTTCCCAGCCTGCGGAACGTCATATTGGCCTGATACATGTTCAGAACCGCATTCGACCTGGAGTCCCTCTTGAGTCAGGCAAAGAACCTGAAGGAGTTGACCCTCAAGCTTATCGATTTCGACACTCATGGCCCCGTCAATACAAACGCCGCTCTGTCACGCGAACTCCACGTGAAACTGGAGATGCCGCCTGCTGTGGTCACCTCGATATTGAATTCATTCACCACAGTTCGTTTCCGAGACCTCAAGTGTCTTTCAATTCAAGGTTGTCCCACTACTGCTTTCCTGCGAGCAAATGCTCGTTCTCTCCAAAAACTGGAACTAGGGAAAGGATTTGTTCACAAACGCAAGTTGATCTTTTGGACGTTGAGACAAATCTGATCCTTGGGTGTTGCGCAGCTGTGGACTTCGGCGACGTTCCTGATGCGCAGATTCTGGCACACGGAACTAATCTCACCTGCATCGAGTTCAATTGCATGGAACTCTCCGACGTTCTCCAGCTCGTCCCATTGGTGGGTGACTTGGAGAATCTGACCGCCCTGGAAACTGTCCGGGTGATGCTGCATTGTGACATCACTACAAATACTTTCTTTGGAAACGACGGGTGGCAGCAGCTCGATGCATTGCTGCAGCGGCTACCACCTGCGGTCCAGGTGGAACTTTATGCTGCTTTTCCCCACCTTGCTAGCCTTGTCGAAGTGGATGCGGTCAAGAGACAGCTACCCGTACTGTCAAATCGCGGAACATTGCATGTATATTACGGCTTGTAGGGATCCAGTTGTAGTCCAGAATAGTTCTCAGGTTTTCCTTACCTTGTATGTTCCGTTGCCATTGAGTGCCCAAATTTTTAGCCAGTTATTAATACAGGTGTTAACGGACGGCGCTACGAGCTTTCTAGTATATACGCTTAACCGGCGGGACGGCCTTGCACTCATTTTCATCAAAAGTGGTGCCAATCACGGCGCGGTATTTCAGCTCGACGTCCGGCTCTGAGGAGTCGTGTTGAAAGCTTAACGTGTGCTTCATCCAGTTCTCGTCGTCGCGCTGGGAATCATTAAAATTGAACGCGTTTGGAGGATGAGAGTAGTGGCACAAACGTCTGGGAAGTCTTCACGAGCATGGGCACCGCGGGATTCTTTGCGTGCAGCCGCAGATGTGACGGTCTGAACAGCGCATTGCAAGATATTACGGAGCTCGAGGGTTTCAAGTAGGTCCCTTCACAGTTTATTGTTAGTCGCACAAGATTCAAGGCTGAATTCCTAAGAAAAAAGTAAACGCACGAATTCCAAATCATGCTTCTGTCCTTGATACCGATGTTGTCGAATCGCTTGTAGATGGCCCGAAGTTTTTGAACGCCCTCGTTTAGTGTTGATTGAGTCCTATTTCATGTTCCGAAAAGTCGGATAAGAACGCAGACAACAAAAAAAAAACGAACCGGAACACAGCAGCATCCGCCTGCATGGCTTTCTGCATCTCAAGCCTGATTTTAGCAGCCGACTCCGGTCCATCCGATTTTCTGCGTGAAATCAGCACGGCTTCGAATGGGCGATTGGGAGCAGGTCTTACCTGATCTTGTCCATAAATTCAATACTTTCGATTCCAGCCTCTTCAGGGAGCGCCTTGTGCGGTTTCCCTGGAGTAAGAGTCTCCTTGATGTGGTGTGCACATGCACGTCCAAACACGACGATGTCCAAAAGAGAGTTTGCACCGAGCCGATTCGCACCATGGACAGAAACGCAAGCAGCTTCGCCCGCTGCATATAAACCAGGAACGATCTTATCCTTTCCTTGCGCATCGATTGTGAGGACCTCTCCGGTGTACTTGGTAGGAATACCGCCCACTAAACTGAACTCAGACGACGACACAATGGGGACAAAAAGCCGTACTGTTGTAGTGAACTGTGGGAAGCACAGGAATGGGCTCTTTTGTGACATCGACACCAGAGAAAATGGAAGCCGTCTCGGAGATACCGGGCAGCCGTTCGTGAATCATCTCCGGGGGAGATGGCTGAGTTGCAAGTAGATGTGATCTTTGTCGGGTCCAGCTCCGCGACCCTCGCGAATTTCGATAGTCATACTGCGGGAAACGACATCGCGGGAGGCCAGATCTTTCGTTGTAGGCGCATAGCGTTCCATGAACCGTTCACCTTCGGAGTTGAGGAGGTATCCTCCTTCTCCACGACAACCTGGTGATCATGTTAGTCGATTTGAGCAAGGCGGTGAAAATCGGTCTAGCCTTCGGAGATCAAGCACCCAGAACCATAAATACCCGTGGGATGGAATTGCACGAACTCCAGATCTTGCAAAGGAAGTCCGGCACGAGCAACCATGGCATTGCCGTCTCCTGAGCAAGTGTGGGCACTAGTGCAACTGAAGTACGCTCGTCCGTAGCCGCCAGTAGCCAACACGGTGTCGTGGGCTCTGAATCGGTGAAGGGTTCCATCTTCCATGTTGAGGGCGATGACGCCAACGCATTCGCCCTCGTGCATGATCAGATCCAGAGCAAAATATTCGATGAAGAAATTGGTGTTATGGCGGAGAGATTGTCCGTAGAGAGTGTGCAAAAGGGCGTGGCCAGTGCGATCCGCAGCGGCAGCACACCGAAATGCCTGTCCTCCCTTTCCATAGTTCAAGGACTGACCCCCTAATGCTCGTTGATATATCTTGCCCTCTTTCGTTCGCGAAAATGGCACTCCAAAGCGTTCGAGCTGGATGCTGGATTAGCATTGCGCCGATAAGGGACCAAAACATTCCTCACTTCGATGATAGCACGCGGGGCCTCACGGCACATGTAATGGATAGCGTCCTGGTCTCCCAGCCAGTCAGAACCTTTCACCTGTATAAGATTAATCCTGGTGCAATAGACAAATTACCGAGAGCATACAGTATCATACATGTGCCATCGCCAGTCGTCCTCGGTTATATTCTGGGAGAGAATGAATATCGAATGGAAGGAGTGTCAAAGAAATGCCCGCTCACCCCAAGAGCAGCGTTGATGCCGCCCTATCCGCTTCAGAAGGTTGTCATGCAATGCGATGTACGGACTATACCTGAGCCGCGACCGTGTGACTTCGAGTGGGAAAGAGTTTTGTAATGCAGGCAGTATTGAAGCCAGCCTCTGCCAATCCAAACGCTGCACGGAGGCCAGCACCACCAGCGCCGCTATTCGCTGTAAGACGAAAACAACCTGCTGCGACAGAGAACTCACACGACGATGGCGTCGTATTCGTGCTCAATCAGCGGGTACTTCCCTGAGGCCCATGACTAAACATTTCGTCGCAGTGTCAGCTCACGTCGATAAATCAAAGCGGCTACTCATCTTACCTTGACCTCTTCGGCCTTGACGGGGCTGGTTGCTACGACCTTCCTTGCCGGCGCTGACGACTGGAAGAATCGCGCATGCCGCAAAGTGCGCGGAAGACTTTTACTGAACATCATTCACGGTGGCAACGAGGAAGGGTCCGGTCTGCAGTTGACAGTGCATCTGGGTTCTAACTTCTCGAGACAATCCGGAAACGTGTTGTGAAGCCGGTTAAGATGTAGCGGCCGATAGTGCCGACGTTCTCATGTATCATGCCCGGCCCGGTGGAGCCGGCCTTTCTTGTTGAATCGCATCGGCCGAAGAACCACATAGGATGTACATGGAATTGAATTTGACGCCGGACGGTCATCCTTGGGATGGCTTTGGTGTTGAAGAAGACTGTATCCGAATCTCTTCCGACCGTATTTTGGCAGTTAAATGCGGCGAATAGCCTTTGAAGTTATGTACAAGTACTCAACACAACCTAAGTAGATCAATATTAATCCTAGATCCACTGCCACAACTGTGGGCTTGACTTGAGCTACGGATGCAGCACAACGCCTCTATTTATGCAACCGCTTCGAACGCCTGGGACCGGCACTAGGAACATCGGCCTCATCCACGTCGCTCTTGATCGGCTCGCACAGATGCTGCATCGGAGATCGTGTCAGTATACTTCAGAGCGATGGCAGTAGAGACCTACATTTTTTGCGGACGCATGGGCCCGTTTGTGTGCTATTTTACAATCGTAGCCATCCCTGCCGCAACCCTCCATCAACTGAAGCACGGATGACATATGAAAGACCTACTCGCAGTTCTCGGGAGGTACCCATCCCGCTGAACACGATAGCGTGTGAGCTCATATAATACACAAAGAACCCACAGCTGCTCACCCTTGAGCTGTTCCAGCAAAAGCCACTTCCACACGTGGTCCTCCAGGAACTTAGTTAGACATGGCTGGCAGTAGGACATGTCACGTTCCCAGCCATCCCATGCGCCGGGGGTGTCATGCAGGGCCAACATCCCAAGGAACTTCTTCAGGGAAAACATCCCTGCGATCCAAGGGCCTTGTTTATCGGACTTATACATGTCCTCAGTTAGGCCGACGAAGGGCGCCGTGACGACCAGGCATGACTTGAGTTTATTCTTGAGTAGATCGGAAAGCTGCAGCGAGAGACGATCCCAATCTGTGAGGGAAAGATGGGATTTTCAGGAGTGATGGGTGCGAGAAAACAATAAGACGCACTGGCTTCGGTGAGGAGTTTGAGCCCGCCGGGAGTCGCACATTGCGAGCCTGTATTATCATTGAAGAAATCAGCAACGCACCCAATCGCAGCGGACGGACTCACAGGTGTCATCGGCACCAACTACCTTGTCGAGGATGTAGTTGCTTGCGGCTTCGCCATCATCTGGCATCTCGACTCCACGGGCTTCCCAGATTTTCGCGAGAGGAGTCGTAAAGAATCCATCGTTCAACGTCACGCCGCCCCACTCAGTGAATAGGTTGTACAGCTCTTCCTCAAGGTCATCGATAGATCGTTGTTCCCAGGCGCGGGTGAGACCGTCTGGTCCAGTCCCCAGTACAGCATCGATAGTTTCCTCATCTGCGGAGGGTCTTCTAGGAATGAGTTTCCTGGAGATGAGACAGATACATACCGTGAGGTTCGCCGTTGGCCAAGGCGATGGCCGCGAAAGTGTCATGCATGAACTGCGCGACAGCGTATAGTTCTCGGAGCTCGTCGGTCGGATATGTGGACAACACAGCCACGCGCTGCTGGCGTATCTCCTCGACCTCGCCGTCTTCCTCCAGAGTGTAAAGTGCTTCGATGCCATAGCGGCTTGCGGGAAAGAGGTTACAGAACAGCATGATTCGGTAGGCCGCCCGTCTGAAGCGCCACGATTCCTCCCAAGTGAGGACACTAGTTTTCGAGGTGTGATCTTTCCGTCTAGTTATTTTTTGGTAAGCTATAGAAGTGCAGATCGAAGGAATATGGTCGAACGCACGTCAAACTATAGATATTCTCGAACGCGTCCATGACCTCTGTATTCTCCATAAGTTTTCTCTGCTCTTTAGCCGTGATGATGGTAGCATCGCGCTCTTCGGGGCAAGTGTTTGCGATAGTATTGGGGGTGGACTTTGATTCATCAGGGTCCTCCTCCGAATCCGAGTCTTTCGGCCCTGAATTCGAGTTTCGCTCGTCTGAATCCGAGTCTTTTTCTGAATCTGAGTCTTTCTCTGAGTCCGAGTATTTCGGATCGCCATACTCCCGACGATATGGATAACGAACGACTCGCAGAGCTTGAGGTAGGGATGGACCAACAATATTGTAGGCGACTGCCTGCATTATCGACTGAAAAGGGTCAGGATGAAGACCACAATGGATGGTGTATTCTACCTTGGGGTGCGATCGGAAGACACGGTTGAAAGATCTGGAGACTCGAATGATTGATCCAAGCGCAGAGAATGTGGGACAGAAGGTCATTAGGCGGTACACGAAGTCCTCTTGGAACGAAAGGGAGTTGAGTGACGCTGGCATGGCGGTGGGGAGACAACGTAGAGACAAAAGATGGGCAGCTTAAATACTGTTATCCACCCAGGAAGCCTCGGAGACCACGCCGCGCCTGCGAATCCAGTATAAAGTGACTCAAAAAGCACGCTGTACTCTTCGCCAAAACGTCGACAATAAAGATTTTGATGAGAATGCCGCACTTTGTTGCGTAGATGAGTCCCTGGTAACCAATGTCTCGCATGAGCGCCATCGATCTTCCGAAATCGACAAGCGGGTGAATGAATGCGAATTCAAGCAACGAGCATGAAGAAGGAATTCGAATCCGAATTTCGCAAGGGTTGCGCAAGGGAGCAGTGACCACTGACAATCAACAAGCCTGTCACGTATGCATCAACCAAATCCGTTGTTCCGGCCAGTTCGGACCGGGATTCCGATCCGCTTCAACTTGGGCAGAATTGTTCAAATTCCTTTTTCCAACGCGGAATAGAATGTTGTTCAATTTGAGAATGTACAATTTGTGCGTTGCGACCCAGCATGATTTTACCTGCAACTGTGACTGGTGCAATTCACCCATTGAACCAAATTTACCTTTCTTTTCTTCAAAATTGGTTGATGATCCCGACAGGGCCCCGATTGGGGGCAAATCTTTTGACAATTAACACCTGAGCGCCCGGCGTTATGCATCTCGAGACCCTCTGATTGAATACTCCTTGGTAAAAGCGCCGGATCAGACGTCAACAGAAGATCAATCAATGTCTGACAGTATGCATTCTCGCTTTCCAGTCTCCGGACCGTCGAATTGTGCCGATATCAGTGCTTCCGAGTTGGAGTCTATCTTGAGTAAGGCAAAATGCCTGAAAGAGTTGACCCTCAGGGGCATCAGTTTTGAAAATGTTATTCCTGTCGGCATAGACGAAATTCTCGACCGGGAGATTGACAGGGCAAGCGATGTGCAACTGGAGACTTTGTGCTTGGATCCACTGCACCCTGCTGTGGTTACTTCGTTATTGGATTCATTCACCACTGTGGACATTCGACATGTGAAATTTCTTTCCATCTGCGATACTCACATTTTGCGGGCCAACGAATGTTGAAAATGAGCGAATTATATGTCAACATTTGTGAGTCGATTTACCCAAATTTCGAGACATCCTTTAACGTGGCGCACTGAAAATTTTGGGCGTCCGACGTTCCGGACCCCCAAATTATGGCTGGCAGAAATCATCTCACATCCATCCAGGTTGAGCTCAACTCTATCGATCCCATGCTCGCCTTGTTCTCCTGCTGGGTGGCCGAATCTGACGAAATCCATCGAGATCACAATCCGACGCAGGCTCAATCCAGATCACGCTCTCGAACACGGAGAAAGGGAACAGCTCAATGCACTTCTGGAGCCGTTGCCCATCGGCATCCGGGTGGACCTTTACGTCGCTTTCGGCCGCCACGCCGCGTCAATGGAGCTAGACGCTCGCGACATGAACGCGATCAATAATCATCTGCCCAGGCTTTCGCAACGCGAATCATCCCATGTGTATCACAACTCGCGCTGGGATGAGCACCGTTAATCCTTACTACCTCACTACGCACTTGAGTATATTAAATATTTTTTGTGGAGCCGACATACATACGCGGATAAAATTCCTTTTCACTCAAAAGTACAAGCGGAAATAACAAGTTCATACTCGTCCAACAGGCGACCACGGCGGGTTGTCGGTGATCACTCCAGGCACACCGCCATCCAATACACCGTCGAGAACCAGCTGCAGGTTGGGGGATACCGCAGTTCTTCCCATGGCCCACAAAGCCACAGCGACCGTGCTAGAAAAAGGTCAGTGCCCTTGCGTTCAAAAAAAAATGATGGACATACTTCACACCCCGGTAATTGAGGATTCCCTGATGCACCGGGAATTTGGCTTGAGGTCTGCGACAGGTTGGTATGGCATTGACTACTAATCTAGGATCTTTTGCTTACCCCAGATTAGCGACTCGTTTACCCATCATCCATCCATTGACAAACAAGTAGAGACGATAATCTTGTCCGAGGGGCTCCTCAAACGTGAATGACATGAACGCGTCAACGCCAGTTGGAATGTTCAGCGTGAAGGTCGTGACAAAGAAACCGACACCGGCCGATCCTCCGGGAAGCCCAGTAGCAAGGTCTCTGGATACCCAGGTGGAGGTGTCGAAACCGGGAAGGTGCCATCCCTGCCTCTCACCGAAAAGACCCCCCCTCGTTGAATATTCCGCGAGTCTTGTCCAGGAAACTGTTGAAAAATCATGTCTCGCCACCCTGTACGGAGCAAATATCCGCACCCAGTATAACCGCCGACCTTCCCTTGGACTTTCCACGGGCCAAATGATCCCGTGTCAAGTTGGAAGCCACGAACCCCGCGAGGACTTTTCGATGTATCTGGATTACCTGAGAGAAAAAGGATTGATCTCTGTCGGAATTGTTAGCTAGAAAATAGCAAACCTCCATTTGTCTCATTCAATCCCATGTTATCCTATATTGAACTTCAGCAAGGCAGAATGAATCATAGGAATATCGGATACCTGTACGATGGTGATGACATTGTCCCCTGCTTGCACCGCACCAGGAGGGAATATGAATTTATCGTCGGTTTCCTCCAAAATGTTCTCGTTGTTTGTGGAACTGTTTCAAGGCATCCGTCAACGAGTTCAATGCTCTGCCAAATACCAACAACATACTTTCCGAAGGAAGTGCCCAAAAATATGTCATTGAGCCAAACACTGGCAGCGAAGGCTAAAAACAAAAACCAGGCTTGAACGTAAGAAGTGAGCCAAAGACAATCAAATTTCACCTTCTCCTCCATTGATCGAGAGGTTGACACTCGTTTGAGACGTCAAGTTGAAATGACCGCGCCAAAGTACAATATTCTCGCAGCTGGATAAGATGGAATAGTCAGTATGATGTTGATCACTTGAGGAAAAAGGCACGTACAATCCATAGTCGCAACCATACAATATACGTCCATCGCCGTAGTACGGAGGGAAAGGAATGTTCGTCGTGGTGTGATTCGCCACAATCCAGGCGCTGTCGTCGAACGTGGGCCCAATCTCCGGCAACGAATCCTTGAACTTCCATCCAGTCAGCTTGGGCACGGAAACCGTCTTCACAACAGCACGCGGGGCGAGCGTTCCGGTGAATCCGCCAATCGCCGTAACTCCCGCAGAGACTCTCACACTTGCGCCGTTCCATGTGACGGTTTTGACAGTGGAGGGAGCAATGACTGTCAGAGGGGCGGTTGTGTTGAGATCTCCCACCAATGCCAGCTGAGAACCAGAGATGGTGGCGTTGCGAACCAGGTTCGGGCCGCCTACAAGGACAGTGGTATTGCTCCCAATGGCCCAGTAGCTGCCAAATGTTGACCTTCCCGGAATGACGGGCGCCCAGAATGTTACTGCGGTCGCAGAGTCGGCGAACAAGACGAGTTGGGTGTTGGAATCCCAGACAGTTTGGAGACCCGTTACGCCCACCTGGAAGGCTACAATGGTCTGATTAGAGTTCGAAGTGAAAGTGATGAGCCGAGACTGCGTTTGGTGGGCCTTGTTGGGCGTGCCGGTGAGTGGGAGGCGAATTTCGTGCGCCTGTGAAGAGTTTCCGTACAGGAACAGAATATCCCGCCCGCCAATAGAGCCTGCAAAAAAGACCTGAGCCGTAGTATACCCAAGTTTCGAAGATCCGAAGGAATAATCGGTTAGGACCATCTTGGATTCCCGACCGCTCAAAGTTATCTCGGGCACTACGATGGGCACTTGAACGTTTCCAGCCAGCGTGGTTATGTTCAATTTGAAGTTCGTAATGGCTCTGCGAGTGTGGTTCAATTAAGCATTTTCACATGGAAAATAATAAGTTACGTGGATGTCGAGTCGGTCTGCCGGAGGACATAGAATCCTGTCTTGGTATCCGGATTTTGGAGGAAAGTGGCAAATGCTGCTGGGTTAGACGTCGCAGCCAGTCCAGTGGACGAAGAGGCAATAACGTTGGTCTTGTAGAATTCAGGCGAGCTGCGCAGGAATATTCCCTGAAGCTTCAACTCGTCGAACTTGGTCGTGAGGGCGCGAGATTCGGAAATCTGGACAATGTAATCTTTAAATTTATGCAAAGTTTCTCAGAGGATAAGCCTTACCGATGCACCGTAGTCGTATGACGAGTATACCTAAATAGTAATGGGCGTTTCAATTATTACCAATACTTTGAATAAGCTGAACACCATACACCGCTACACCGCGGTCAGAATAAGCTATATGAAGTAGAGAAAAAACGAACTGGAATGGAATCGCACCCCACGATGTGCCTCTAATGCGTGGTCAGTGTTCTCAGAAATGGAACCACAGCTCTGGTGAACGCACCCATAAGTCATGTAATAGCTAATAAGCTTCGCATTGCTCGCCCATAGCTGCTTATTAAACACGGATTGGAAGTCGGGTCCTGTCAGTACAGCGCAGAGTCCGTATCCTGAGATTTTCCACGTCAGATGGGAATCTGGGAGGTATTCCCTAGAAGGGTAAGTTGGGCTTACCAGGAGCGGTAGGACCCCAAGCGTCGAACGAACCACCCTGGAACTCTGTTTTGTGACACATGAATCGAAGATTAAGATAGATAGGAAAAACAAACCAGGGAAATACCACGCTTGTGACGGGCTGAAGGAAACCTGAGTTGCGCAGAGGGAAAGAGCGACAAACATACTTCACTTGTTCATGATACGAAAAATAATTGGTGGTGACCGGATTCCAAGCTTGCGGATGGGAACAGTCGAATCCTTGAGGATACGAGTCAAGGCCGTATAGGTCGACAGCTCCCTATTGGAGGATCAGAATACTGGTGGATCTTGGAAAAATATAACTTACAGTTCCGTTAATGAAATTGCTCCCTTCGCCGGGGTCATTGTAGGTCAACAGTACGTCGATGGTTGAATTGTGATACACGTCCTCGAGTTCTTGGAAGTATTCGGCATGGGTAATAGGGCTTTGCGAGTACTCATTGTCTAATTTAGATATCAACCGTCACGGTTTACAACCGAGCGACAGCCCATGAAACATACCAACTTGGATCGCTACAAAATGATCAATAAAAGCTCCCCAAACTAAGTGTGCACCATACCAATGACTGGTCCTCCATTGTTGATCTGGTTCGGTGCAGTTTGTTGGATGATACCTTGAACGTAATCCTGCCATGCCGCTCGCCAGTCTGATGCATTCGTGCGCAACACTCCTGCAACCTGTGAGGTCGCCCAGTGCGAGATACCCCCAGCCGTAGTTTCAGCATTGATGTACTGGATCGCGAGTCGTTCACAAGTCATACCGAGAAATCAACGGCAACGTACCGGACCTGGATGATTTGTGAGCTATATTGCAAGGAGAAACTGATACTAGCGCACCAGGTCGCAAAACAATCCAAATTCCAGCAGCTTTGGCGGCATCGTACAGTGGCTGCAACGCCCGGAAGCTGTTAAAGTCCACAACTCCGGGAGCAGGATTGATGAGTCCCATGTGTGTGTAGACGCTGACGCCATTTAGCCCAGCCGCCTTGACTTTTTCGAGAATGTCTGGCCACAGGGAAGGGACAGGGGAGCCGGAAAGTGTGAAATTCACCAGAGCTGATCTCAACTTGTTAGTTCCGACCAAGACGTGATGATGGAATACGGACTATAGGAAAACCCGCTGGCCTTGGAGGAAAAGACTGAAGTTGTCAAATCGTACATCGTTCGTAATGGCAAGCGGAGCGGGAGCATCGCTTCGTGCCAAGATGGGTGAACTGTTGGGATCCGGCGATCCCAAGGGCGAGATGGTGGGCTGGACGCTTTGGGTGAACGCTAACAAGAGAGCAGTAACTCCCAGGAGGCACCCTGGGAGCCTTTTAAGCAACAAAATCATCGAGCACAATGCAAGTTGCGGTGCTTTTGAGGGAGTGTGAAATAACGGGCTTGCTGGTTATAAGAGCCCAGACACTGACCACTTCGTGACGCCCAGATGAACACCTGATGTTGGAAGGCTAGGGTTTAAGTAGAAGCAAACGGGCCGTGGAGCAGAAGCTCACACGATAGACGTCGGGAAAGAGGAGACTTCGAGATGTGATCGTTCCAGAAAGTTGTCTTGTCGCCGCATTAGCCATATCATCGCGGAGAAAATGCAAGGCACTCGTCAGTTGCATGTCTCTGAACTGGCTCAAACCTATTCTAGGATTTGCCAAAGTTTGAGATTCAAATTGGACTGAATTGACGTCAACGAGGTTCGAGCGGGGTCAGATGACTTGTCGGCGAAGACCAACTCACACGCGAAGACAAGTACAAAGGCGCTAGAACCCACATGACCTCACACGAAGTAGTGAAAGAACTTCCACGCTTTGACGACGGCTTGAAAGGCCTGCGAATTTATTCGTCGCAGCAGATGGACGCGGAGAAAAGGCGGAGGATAATACGTGAGTCGGCTCTGAATTGAGCACGCCATGTCGTGCGAGTGAGCGTAAAGGCGAGAAGAAACTGGGGGATATAAGTGCAGAGCAAGGCCATTGTTGGATTCGTTCACAATCATGGGTCGTCTAGTATTATCCACGGCATACACGAATGGTGTGAGATCGAATCCTCCGGTTGATACAAAACCAAGCAGCACATTATGATCTCCCATAAACCGTAGGAAATCGTTAGCCTGAGGATAATTTAGCAAGCTGGGCTCACGTTAGGGTGCACAATCCTCAAATTTGTACAATAGCAGCGACCTCTGGCGCAACGCAGCACCAAATCTCCACCATTTCGTTCCAGACGCGCTTTTGTAGTTCCAAGCCTTCTTTGTTGGATGTCCAGGACTCGGGTCTGAACCGAACATATCAATTGAAGTACGCAAGCCGAGTAATAATAAAACAAACTTACTGGCGAATCTTGCACGCACTGACATACGCGCCAGGTGGGGTGGGCTTGAGGGCAGCGTAGAGGAGGTTCAAGGATCCCTTGGCGGATGACCAACCGATGCGACTATGCACAAATCTGGTGAGCCGTCGTTAGTCAGCGTTCGAACCTCGGCAAGAGATCCCATACGTAACAAAACCGTTGAAGTTATGCTCACGCATCAACTCGGAAACACAGAAACCAGGTTCGACGACACTATCGAAACGATGAGATCGACGGAGCTTTTTGGTTAGTATGGGACTTGCTTGACGACCACGCCCTGCGCTTGGCGCAGGCGCGCAATTTCGCGAACAGTGTAGAGGTTGAATAGCTTGGAGACGAAATAACGATCTTCAATGGCACTTTTTGAGGGGTCGTTCAGTGTTTGGAGGATATTTGGGGCGTGTTTCTCAGGAAAGGTTGAGAAAAACATGGCTCTCGCATCGCGTCATCCTCGAAGTTCGAGGCAAAAAAGAAGAAATCTACTCACCCGCGGAGCCAGTGAAAGTGAGATGTGGAGATGCGTCGGGACGTGTCGCGGTAGCATGTAGCAACGGAAGCAGCAGAATTCCCAACAAGCCCTGGGAAAGTGCGTTAACCTGCAACCTCGAGGAAAGTCAGAAATGCAAAGCAAACTGTTTTTAAAAAGATCGTACGTCCGTTCCCACCCATCTCTCGTTGTCTGCCATGTAGTGCCATTCATCCCAGCATTCAATAATGCGCCATCAAGCCGCTCTAATGTCCCTGCGCGCTCAGCAAATCTCTTGACGCTCCCAAAGTCAGCCATGTCAAGGTCCCAAACGTCGATAACGCTGGAGAACCTAGTCTCTGCAATAATCCGTGCCTTGGCTGCCTCGCCCTTTTTGAGATCTCGGACGCCGAGGACGAGACGTGCAGGATTCAGTCGTGCAAGGTGCACGGCAGCAGCGAATCCAATTCCGGTATTACTACCAGTGATAATGAATGTACGGCCAGTAAGATCGGAGGTGGGGACTGGCAGATTGGCGAATAGATGGTTGGATAAATCCCCACCGAATGCAAATCGTATTGCGTGCCTTAACGCCGTCAACACTTGTCCCATTCTCGCGTCCAGTGCAAGAATTCCGGTGGCACCAGTGAGAAAGTCTCGGTTGAAGAGAGTGTTATAATTTATGCAGTTCCGTAAGGATTGAAGTAAGGGTCGCTAGCGGATGATGTACAGCACTCCGCTTGTGGACGTGGGAGGGAAAGCCGTATGTCACGCGTGACAGTGACTTGCAACTCTTTCTGTAACGCCGTGATTCACCAAGATGCGAATATTGACCTGGAACATCGTGAGTTGTTCTTACCACCATCCCCCATGAAGTCTGTTAAACTTATATTTAGAATGGTATTCGGACGATCCCGCAATATCATCCGTAAGCCTTATTTTCATCTGCGTCCATGCCCCATGCACATCGCCGACAAACTCAAGGTGGAACACGATGAAAACACATGATGATATCCTCAATCTTCTGAAGGCCGACATAATTTGCTTCCAAGGTACACCGTTATCCGTAAAACGCGTCGATATTGATGTGGCATAGAGATGAAGTCTTCCCGCCAAAATCTACCGAAAGCAGTCGGCGTACCGCCCTCTTACCACTCATTCTTTTCATTTCCGCTGCAGAAACAGGGATACTCCGGGGTGGCAGTATACGCGCGCGCTGACACCGTCCTTCCGCTCAAAGCCGAAGAGGGATTGACCGGCCTGCTTCAGCCGAAACCGCCTTTGTCTGCTGCAGAGCGCGTTTCTGTTCGAGAGGCATATCCTGACGAAACCCTGGGAGAAGGAGCGTCCAATTTCGACTTTCGAAATCTTGACAACGAGGGGCGTGCTCTTGTCATTGACTTTGGACTGTTCGTCCTCGTGAACGTGTACTGCCCAAACGACGGTACAGAGACAGAGGAGCGGCTGAAGTACAAGATGGATTTCCATCGGATGCTTGAGGCTCGGGTCAAGGGGCTTATCGAGGTTGAGAAGCGCGAGGTCATCGTGGTAGGCGACTTGAACGCGTGCGCGGCCGTGATAGATCATGCTGAGGGTAACTTGATGGTCGCGCGCGGGCAAGCGGAAGGTATGAAGGGGGAGGACGGATTTTGGGAACGCGATGTTCGCCGCTGGTTGAGGAGCTGGCTGATCTCGGACGAACCCGGACACTCAGGATCCTTGGTCGACGTCCTGCGGCGTTTCTGGCCGGATCGAAAGGGCATGTATACTTGTGCGTCTATTTATTTGGAATTTCCTGTACTTTGAGCTAATAACGATGCGCTTTTCAGGTTGGAACACCAAAATCTCAGCGCGCGAGTCAAACTACGGAACGCGTATTGATTATATTCTTGTAACGCCAGCCCTACTTCCCTGGATCAAAGCCGCCGACATCCAGCCCGAGATCAAGGGAAGCGACCACTGCCCAGTGTTTATCGATTTCCACGACGAGATTTTCGACGGAAATCATGGGGTAGTTAAGCTACGAGACGTTCTGGGACCTGGTTCAGTCGACGCAGGGCCACCACGCATCGCGGCCAAGTTCTGGGACGAGTATAAGCAGAAGCTTTTGGACACGTTTTTCAGCAGAAAGACGGAGCCTAGCGCCAAAGCAACTCCGCAACGACAGCCATCCAAACCAATATCTGATCCGCGAACTCCCTCGGCCACACTTGAATCCGAAAATAAGGATATGCTCGAATCCACGCTGACAACAAGCTCAGTTTTTATCTATCGACGAGTCGCTCAACGAACGACACGCTACTCGTGGCCAAGCACCAGATTCTACCCCACCTTCGGTTCCGGTTCCTACTGCGAAACGGAAACGGGATATCGAGGAGTCGGCGGCGTCTTCGTCCAAAAAGCCGAAAAAGGAGCTGAAACCAAAGAAACCCGGACAATCGAGTCTTGCATCCTTCTTTTCGAAATCCGAGTCCTCCAAATCATCTGGAGCGAAATCAACGTCATCGTCATCCAAAACAACACTCTCGTCCGCTGAGCTCGACGCTGACTACAAGCTTGCGCTGGCCTTATCACAAGAATCATCGCCTCCACGCTCCAGTCAGGGCAACGGTGAGAGTAAGAAGACATGGTCCACGCTCCTTGCTCCGATTCAGCCGCCGCTCTGCCAGGTCCACGGTGAACCCACGAAGGAGTTGACTGTGAATAAGCCGGGCCCGAATAAAGGCAAGAAATTTTTCATCTGCGCAAGGTAAACCCTCGGATTACTCAGGCCTCGCCCACTGATCGTCCTTCATAGACCGGTGGGACCTGGATACGATCGAGGAAAGGCAGAGCGTCCGAGAGAAGAAGTCGATCCAACGTGGAGGTGCGACTTTTTCAAGTGGTCGAGCGATGTTAGGCTGGAGATGACGAGGAAGAGAAGTGCCACGGACTCGAGTACGTTTCAGGTTCCCCTGGCTGTGTTTCGTGCTCATCTCGGAGCCAGGCAATCATACCTAGAGTTTATATGCCGGCGTGCGCAGAAGTCGCATCAGACGGACGTTAATGTAACTACTATCACCTTTCTGACTGCCTCGTTCAAGCTGTGCGATCGCTCTGGTACGTACAGATGCGGATCTTCTTGAATACTGAACGAAGCTAACGGAGCGCCGGGGTTCGGACCGAGCTTCCCGCATGTCGCCCTTAGTGTTGCGCCACAGGCAACACAGAACTATTCAATGGGCCTGTGTCGAATACATTCACTTTCTCTTCACATAGATTGGACTCACTCGGTATGAGGTTGAGATATTCGGGAAGGTGTCATCTTTTGAAAAACAACACCGGATATAAGTATTGAGTGTACTCCGCAACACGGTCTACACAGCACCTACGAAGAGGGGTCCACCAATGAGAAGCAGCCAGTATCTGATACGTCCAACCGTCTCAAATTTGGTTAATCACACTAAGAGTAGCCCCTGTCAGCCATCAATGGATCAACTCAAAGACTTATAAGAGACCGCTCGACGAGCCTCCCATCCTCTCCGACCACCACGGGACCGTCGCTGTTTTCTGCGATGCTGGAGGCCTTACCTGTGGAGCTGATCCTGATCCTTCTTCGTGGCTCGTCCATCGCAGATATCTTGAACTTGTCAAGGGTGGCTGGATCCATTGAAATCATTGCCAGCATGACTGACAACCTGTTCAGACTTCATCTTATTTCCGATACATTTCTTTCCTGAACCGACGGCTCTGGATAGATGCGTCAGACTCTTATAGGATTCGCATCCCACTAGGCGAGACGCTCGAAACCACAGACTTGACTCAGCTCCCTCGTTATGCTGCTCGGAGTACGGCAATTCTGAATAAATGCTGTCGTCATCTGCACTATAATCTGGCTATCTCGCCGATTCGAACCTACGAAGCGACTGCGCTCTATGATCTCCCCGCTTGGAATTTCTGGTCGCCCTCCAAATTTTCGCAGCGGTCTTTCGTGGGCCACGCTCCTCCGGCATTCATGAACGTTCTTCCTGGTGGGCGTTCATTTCTCCTAGGGTCTATCGGTCATCTTGGAATATATGACCTCCGCGGTGAATACGGATATGAGCTGAAGGTTCCGGCCTGCGCGCGTTTTAATCCTCGCCCCGAAGATCTCGCCGCAACAGTCGACTGGGATAGCGTGGACAACGGCGTGCATATTGGACTTGTTGTTCTCTCGAAAGCATTCAATGAACACCATGATGTAACGAGGTATGTTTATTTCTTCTTTGGATGTGAAGACTACGGGTGCTCAGGATGAATTTGAACCAGTTACTTGAGCGTGTTCAGAATCAAGTATGCGCATTCCGAAAAAGTTCCATCCACACGCCGCACCCACATTTTCACGCTACCGATCGACGCTACTGCGGTCTCCATCAAAGGACATCTCATCTTGGTTCGCAATAGCACCGACTTTCTACTGATTGACCTTGCGATCAATCAACGCGGCTGGTGGCACGTTTCCGTATGTTGTCATCTCAATCTCTCGTTTTCCGTTGACAAACCTGGAGATAGGACTCCGAAATCACCCATACTACCATTCAGTCTGCCCAGCGAACAGTCTCCCTGGCCGTTAACTCGTACAGTGATAATACCCACACTTCACAAACGATGGCCAACCCTTCGATGGAGCTGTTTACGCACGCCAGCAGCCCATCTTGGACCGTTCGTCATTTTACACCACACACAACCCACGCCCTCTCCATGCCAAAATCACAGCCAGCATACTTGATCAGAAGTGAAGGCACGGCATTCTGTCGAAACTTGAAAGACTATGCTCGTATCTCATCGTTCGTCGTATCACACGATGCTTGCCGCCGTTGAGAAAGGTCTGCTTACGGTACTGCGCATGGGTGGTGACTGGGGCCCTGGAGACGGGTCAAAATTCTTAGCGGTGTCGTTTTCAGAGGAGAGCATGCCAGGCGTTGGTCGCATGGTGGTGTTTGACGACGTCTACGGGATAGCACTTGCCTTCGCGCGGGGGAGACTTTTCGTGATGCAGTATTGAGCTTAATAATGTTGGTCTGGGTCTGAGTTGATCTTGCACCAATGAATATACAGAATTCCAATTCTGGTGGAGTGTTGAGCATCCGTTTCCAGGTTGCGGCAGGCCATCTGTGACAGATGGCTTAGATTCAAGCCAAAAAGCACAGGTCGTGCCCGGAATCGAACCGGGGTCGCCAGAAGTCCAGACTCAGAATCTGGAGTGATAACCGCTACACTACACAACCAACGAGGAGTGGAGCCACATACGTAGATTTGTTCCAAGCCCCTTCTCTGATTGGCTGAAGTTGTTTGCACGTCTTTATTGTTTGGATGTATTGACGTGCCTTCAGAGGGCGACTCGCCGAGTCGGGGCTTGATCCGAACCTATCAACTGATTTATGGGCCTAGGTCGGAGGTGCCCGGCTGTACTATCACGTACGGTTTTGCACTGTAATTTGGTTCAGCGGGCTGAATTACGGAAGTGATGGCTGCTCGATCTCACTGCCCATAGTCATGCGTGCCCAACTACCTTTCTGCTGTCGTATCTGGCCGCCAACACCAACTTTGCTCTAGCAATGATCGGATCTCACCATGTACCTGCCTTGGAATGGCGGTCAGAAAGCACCTCCAACTCGCTATAACTTGCATTGGCGGTCAGAACCTACCGCAGACTCGCTCACTTTTCTTGGCGGTGAAATCGCACTGCCAATTCGTAGACGTGGCTGGCAGTCATATCTGACCGCAGACTCGGTCACCTGGACGCGGGCAGATCGCACTGCAGACGCGGTCACCCGTGCTGGCGGTCAGATCACACTGCACAGTCGCTCGCTCATATTGGCAGTCAGATAACACTGCCAACTCGCTAGCTTGTACTTGCGGTCGTATCCAACCGCCCATTCGATCACTCGTACTGGCAGTCAGATCACACCGCATATTCACTAACCCGTGCTGGCGGCTGAATCGCACCACCAATATTTTTTCTTCTTGCAGTCACGATTACACGAACCTATCCTCTCAACAGCTCTACACATGGGTGCTCAAAGATTCATACTTATCACGGCAGGGAGAAATTATAATAGAATGGAGAGAAAACATGCACAGGTACTGTATACAACTGGTACAGAACGAATAGATGAACATGTAGGATAAAAGAAATATTTTAACAGATTATGATAGATTCAGCCCCATCTCCCGTTCCCCACTCGCACGTAACAACTTCGCGATTTGACCCACCGCGGTCGTTTGCCCGATGATGGTATGGGTCCCGTTAAACATGGCATACATCCGTTTGATCTTTGCAGTTGCTGCCAAACGGAGGCATGACATGGCTTACGAGTGCCTAACAGCAGCGTTAGGCAGGTGGTCGGTGCGGCTTGATGAATGAGAGTTCGAGATACGAGGCTGAATGTTCAAATATAGTGAATAGATAAATATGGCGAGAACCCCAAATATATCTACATTGCTCACCTTTTTGTGCGGTCACATATCATTTACACAGTGGAATAGTGTTGCATGGTCCCGTAGTATCGCATCCGGAGGTGGTTTGTGCACGAGGTCTCGAGACGCACCAAATTTATCACTGCATTGTGAAAATGAAATAAACTCAGGACACGAAATAAGGCCTCAAAATGCTGTACCTCAGGATGTTAAGTACCGTGTGCGACGGCCTCGGGCAGGTCAGGATGGCTCTTGAGTGCATGACATAACATTGAAAGAAGCGAGACGACACTAGCAGTAGAATTCGTCCGGCACAACTCGCCATTTGCAGTGCAGAACCCGAGGCGCAAAGAGCAATGAGAGCGCAGAGATTCAGATATCACAGAAGAACTTGAGAACACCGAGATCCAGATGGTCCAGAAATCTGGAGAACACTTTGAAGCTTGGGAATGGATGGTAATGAGCCTAGTCGAACAAAGTAGGAGCAGCGAGGGCTTCCAGTTGTTTCGCACATTCTCTCTTCAATTTTGGACATGGATAAAAACGGGAGAGGTAGAGGGTGATATCAGTACTTGCTTTCAGCCATATGGGACAGCAGAGCATCAAGGTGCATCTGCAAGATAAATGACAATGTGACGCGCCGATGCCGAATTTTAGTCGTCTTCCATCCTTTCTGGTCAGTATTTCAGTCGAAATTGTGTTGGAGGAAGGTCAAAGGGGCTTTATCTGTCGTGTTATATTGGAATTTGAGATAGGAAAAATATTGGAGTCGAGATAATGGTGGTTGAGGTTAAGAAATACCGTGTAAACACGAAACAACTTCTGCGTCAGATTGAGCAAAAAGGTACATTATGCATATGTGCTCAAAATTCTCAAGAATATTCCAGAATGCGGCAAACATGCTAGATATTCAAATTATACTATGACAGACCAAGAACTTGACAGTTCATTGAGTATGAAGTAGAACAATGTCGGGATACGGCCGTAACGAGTT
This sequence comes from Mycena sanguinolenta, assembly GCA_014462675.1. Classification (NCBI taxonomy): domain Eukaryota; kingdom Fungi; phylum Basidiomycota; class Agaricomycetes; order Agaricales; family Mycenaceae; genus Mycena; species Mycena sanguinolenta. The sequence continues at coordinate 7,736,126 of JACAZH010000004.1, read as the reverse complement.
CGTGATGAACCCGTAACGAGTTCGTGACTTGGTCTTTCAATGCCTTTCACAGTCTGTGTCTCGTCCTATGGCTGCATTTCAAGTATAATGATGTTCCCGATACTCAAACCGACTGAAATGAGCAAGAAAGAGATATTGAGAACTACAGGTACGTCGTCAGAGGCATTCTCAGTCACACTTCAAAGTTCAATCAAAGTTCATAATTCTCATTTATCCATTTCAAAATCTTCTCGTACATGGGGTCAGTTACATATCCGCAGTTTATCCTTCATTCAACACTAACTATTGAGGAAGGGGAGGGCTCTCGTCGGTGCGATCTGCAAGTCATTGGCGGTGTAATCCCACCGCAGGTCGAAGTGAACACGTTGGCGGTGCGATCGCCCTGCCAGTCGAAGTGGAAATTTACTGCAGACAGGACCACGGCGGTGGGATATTGCCACCAGAGTGAGATAGCGGTGGTGTGATTTTGCTGCAGATCAAAGTGAGAGCATTAGCAGTGAAATCTCACCGCCATCGAAGTGGCCGGTGTGTGCGGGGAGTGCCAACCGCTGGCGCTTATAACAGTGTGGGCAGGAAAATCCAGCCGCCAGCGGTCGTAGCAGCGGGTGTGGGGATTTCCAGCTGCCAGAGTTATAGGAGCATGTATGGGGAATTCCTGCCGCCAGGGTTCAAAGCAGATGCGAGAATATCCAGCCGTCAGTGGGCAGGCAAATTCAGCTGCAAAGAGGTCATATCGGTGTGGGCGACGAGATCCAGGTGCCGGCGGTAACATGGATGTGGGCAGGGAGATCCAGCGGCCAGGGGTAAATTAGCGTGAGCAGTGAGTTCTAGCTGCCAGCAATGATATTGGCGTGGGCGGTGAGATCCTCTTGCCACAGGCGATCGCTGTGTGGGCGGCGAGTTCCAGCCGCCAGCGCTGATATTGGTGGGCAGGAAAATCCAGCCGCTACAGGTCGTATTGGTCGGGGCGGTGACATCCTACTGCCAAAGGTGATTTCCGTGCCGGCGGTGAGTTCCAGCCGCCAGCACTGATATTGTGTGGGCGGGAGAATCCAGCCGCCGGAGGTTGAATTGGCCTGGGCAGTGAGATTCAGCTGCCCGCAGTTGCAGCACTGTGTGCAGTGGATTCTAGCCGCCAAGATTCTTCGTAGCTCGGGCGGGGAGATTTCGCTGCCAGATATCATATCAGCTCGGGCGGGTGGATCCAGCTGCCAAGGTTTATAGCAGCTCAGGCAGGGAGATCTCGCTGCCAAAGGGTGTATGAGCGTAGGCGGGGAGATCTCGCTGCCAAGGTTGTATCAACATCGGCGGGGATATTCAACCGCAGGTGCTCGCAGCCTGTGGGCGGGAAAAACCAGCTGCCAGAGGTAACCAGGTTGTATGAGCGTGGGCGGGGAGATAGAGCTGCCAGAGGTTGTATCGGCATAGGCAGGGATATCCAGCTGCTGGTGCTCGCAACACTGCGGGCGGGAAGAACGAGCCGCGGCGCCGCCAGAGGTTGTGCGGGGACATCGAGCTGCCAGAGAATATAGGCGTCAGCGGGGAGATCGAGCTGTCAAAGGCCGTCCAAGACCTCATGCGGGTTAGGTGGGTGGGACGAGGCGGCGAGAACCAACTGCCCGACTGGTGGATGCAGCGGGCTGTAGCCATCAATTCAGCGGGCTGAAGTACATTTGGGAGCGAGACCGTACGTGACAATACAGCATAACATCTCACACTTATCCGGATTTATGTACAGGCTGGGCGTCCCGTCGCCCGCCAAATGGGGGGAACTCACTCGAGGACTATGCCTCATCGGTGAACTCGTGGACCACCATTGTCAGCCATCCCCGTGCGATATTCAAAACTTGGTTCGAAACCTATACTTAGCGTCCAAGAGCTACGCGAGGAACGTATTCTGGATGAGTGCAAACGTGATGCAGACGCACTGGCAAAAGCCGCCAACAAGGGCAAGAAACCTGACGAGCCTCTTCCCTACATCAAGAAAAGGGATATGGTATTCAAGAATGCGATTCTTTTCCTTCGCGACGCGCTTCTGACTCGCGAATTCGCGGATGCTATCAAGGCTGGCCGTGTCGTGAAATTCTCCGGCTTTGGGTCTTCTCATATCGTGGCAGCGGCCGCACGAAGTACGCTCATGAGATGCTGCACCTACTGCACAATCTCATCTGTGTCTGGACCAAGGAGCTTCAGTCAGTCAGTTTATTAGTTATTTCAGCGACTCTAATCCAGTTGTTCAGGCATGTCATTCTTTGAAACTGGCTTCTTAATCCAACGGGAAAGTTGAATGCTTTTGTCGAAATTGATCTCGTACAAGAGGATTTAAATTTTTTGGATCAAAGTGAGCCGTTATTCTGTTGTACGGAATACAGCTGAGTTATTTTGTACAGAAAATCTACAAAGCAGACGGCAACGGCCACTCATGGGACTGGCTCGCCCTGATGTGTCTGTTGTCTGCGAAAACCAACGGGTTCACGAGTCTACCATCCTCCATGTGCAGCTGTACGAGGACAGCTGTGGCAGAGACGACTCGTGCGCCGACACCGAGCCAAGCCCAAGCCCAAGCCCGCAGAACGGACAGCAAAGGAACAGCCGCCTCGTCACCGTCACCGTCTCAACGTCAACACTTTTGCGACTTACCAGGTCAGGATCCTTGCGGCGTATTATTTCATGAGCGTGGTTGGAGAATCGAGATACTGGTTGAACTCGTGCGACCACAGAGGAAATCCGGGAGATGTTGCTGCTTTCGAAACAAAATGTTGTTGGTCTGCTAGGCATACATGTACGTACGTTTTTCAGCCCTAGCTATCTCCAATCCGCGCAACAGTTGAATACGATCGGCGAGGTGCGTCGGAGAGTGTCTCTGATGTATCTTCTAACTCACACGCATTTGTCGTTTGTAGCTGCCGCAGCTTAGCCGCCCGACCCACTGCGCGACGTGAGTTGAGGATCAGTCGACTCGTAGTAACCGTCGTTGCCGCCCAAATGAAACTGGACCAGCGTTTCAGTACCACTCTTCGCTTTTAAAACGAAGGACGCACAAGACGATGACAAACAGCGAGGAAACCGGTGAGACAATGGCGATGACGGTATTGGCGATTCGAAGCGCTGGAATGCACATGAGTAGTAGATATAGTGAAGCCTAAAGTAGCCATATGGGAGTCGCACCGAAGAGGATCTATTAGACTCGTCAGTCGAGGGAAAGACTGGAGAAAAAGAGGCAACTCACCACGAAGTATGTAATGCCATCCTTAAAAAGCATACGAGTAACCCCAGCATCTGCGCTTGAACGGAGGGCACGTGGTCGGTCCAGCGTATTCCAGCATACAGTCACGAATACGAGAACCTCATACGCCAACTACACAGACACTCAGTATTTGCTAAAGTTATTACCCCGCGCAGATAGCGCAAAGAGACTTACCCCGACAACCCAGAGGCCGACCACATTGGGCTTGGACGAAAAAGAACAGAGACCAACTCGGGAATCGAAGAAGAGGACAGCTACAAAATGCCCACGATCAGTACGCAGAACAGCAAGACGTCAGCGACGCGTACGCACCAACCATATTTCCTACTACCCAACTCGTGAAGCCAAAGCTCAAGATCTGTGCAGCCGCGAAGAAACCGATTGACCATACTTTCAATCGGTGCGAATGAGGGAGGGTCGTCCAGATACGAAGGAGAACAAGAAAATTGGAAATGGCTATCGAGAGCCAACCGGCATACGTCTGCGACTCAATTACAACGAAGTTGAACCATGACTTTCAGGAATTCATACCGCTACCGGAATCCATGCTTTACATCTGCGAGCATGTGGTCAAGATGTTAATTTGCAGGGCAGCAAGCTTACGCCTGCCGCAGAGTCAGATCATGCTGCAGCATTGACCGTTGGGAAGTACGCACAGTGTCAGACATAGGTATTACTGAGAGTCCACTACGTACTGGAAATTACGTCAGCGCAATATCCCACCGAGAAGTAAGCACGACGCACAGACTGTCTGGACGGTCAAGAAACTCGGAACCATGTATCGCAAACACAAGAACGTGATTTTCGCGACGGAATTTGGAGCATTCCAGGTGTATTCCACCTCGTCGCCCAGCGTGAGCAGATGATCGTAAAGCAGTAACTTGTCCGACCTCCATTGAAAATGAGTGCACATTTCACGGTCAACCCACTCACGACGAATCCGGCAGCTGGAGTACACTACATCAGAGATGGCGTAGGAATGAAGAATAGACATGAGAAAGAGTGCTCACCGCTCACGTAGCGGGTGATGAGCACATTCTGGAGCGCAACGACTGCTTGTTCGAGCTCAGCAGTAGCGTCCATGGATAACCATGAGTGGGCAGTGTGGGCGCCGCACAATCTGTATGCCCGGTAATTTATGTGCGATGGTAGCGATCGGAAAAAATTAGCGCTTAAGATGTCCGTGATTCGCTTTGATGTACTTCATCGCTTGACCTCAAGCGGGCCGCACGAAGAAGAGCTTCGTCTGAGTTGAATCCATCATGTTTTTAATTAGAGTTTCAACCACCAATGGCGGTAGAGAGACTCGAGTAGCGCGACAGGCACGAAAATGAACTAAGATATGCACCATTGATTTGCGGCGTCCGGGCTATGCATCAGAGGAGACTTCTAAATACGTAAAATGACGACATGATGGGGCCATGCATTCAATTTCAAATCCCGCGAACGTGGGTAACTAGGTAAGTAGATTTACACGGTCCAACTCATGAACGCCGGTTCCACGGATTATTCCGCTGGATGCTCGGGATAAAAACAAGAGTACCCACATCCTGCCGGCGCGAACATCTCTGGATGAACAAATTTCAACAAGAAACATCCCGGAATACCGGCATAAATGTTACGTACGGTTCTTTTTGCCTAGCTCCGACGTTTGGCCTCGGAGTTTTTTGTAGTATGGTGGCGGACGTAACTTCGTGACAAGTTTAGGTCCCGATTTGGTAATCGCTACTGTACCTTCAGTTTTTCATAAAAGCACACGAGAAGTTGTAGAAAGTAGGATAATAACCTATTCTAAAGAACTGTTGGAACAGAACTTTCAAAAACTTAATTTTTGTTTTTGCAGCTCGGATTTTGCGGTTTTGATTGCGGATCAGCCGGGCCGGTGGCTGTGTTGCGGTATCAAACGCCCAGCGACGATGCCCCGACGTCTTGCAAAGAGATCTCTTCCTCAGCAGGGCCCAAATGGAATGGCTGGATGGAAGAAAAATCTCAGCTGGGTTCCCGAGTTTAATACATACACTTTTTTCTTGTCCTCGAAGCCCGATGTCAAGTACACACAATTTGTTTTTTCATCCCAAAATTTGCGGTTTTTTAACCCTAAATTAGGAGTATCTCCGATTCTTCTAAAATAAAAATTTGCACCATAAACCCACCCTATGTTCCTTCCAAATTTCAAATCTGGAAGGAATCTGAGCAAAATTGCGGCTTGACATGAAGTTATGTCCACCACCATACTGTACTATTACGACCAAGTGTTCAGGTGACGGGTGACGGCGGCCTGTGAACTGAACACTTTTGGCCTATGTGACGGTGATGGCCGACCAATGAACACTTAAATTTTTGAAGCTCCAAAAGGGGGTAAAAACGATTTTTGAGCTGCTCAGAATTCGACAAAAAAAACGACCGAAATTACACGAAAAAATTAATGTTCCTCCCAAACCGCACCCTGATAACGGGTAGTTGCAATTTTCTGGCACTGGCAATACCCAAGCACAGGGGACAAAGCCATAAGTCACGGTAATTAATATCCGGAAGATGCTCGCTGAAGAACTGAGCAGGCCGGAGACCAGCTATTAGTGGCCGAGCTTTGGTGGGAACTCGAGCATTTTGGCAATGGAGAGGTGTGGTGGGGGAGAAGGTCGTATTCGAGCTCCTGGGGAATCAAGAAGTACTCGGCCACAATTTTTCTGAGCTTTGGTGGGGCCATGGCTATGTCGGAAATGTCGAAGGTATTTTCCCCAGATTCCTTGAAAGAGAGAGAGACAATGAAACTGAATTTTTCTGCAGTAAGTACATACACATATATGTATAGTGTTGCCGCCGTTCAGTTCTGAACCGAATCCTACCCTATCCGGATCCGAACCGAACTCGAATACGGGATCGGCGAGCTTCTTGGTAACATGAGCCGATTATTGGAGTGAACAGTTGGTGAACCGGTGAGGGTGACGCTCAACCCATGAACACTAGGCCCAGTGAACACTTGAGGTTACGGGTGACGCCCCGTGAACACTTGGTCGTAATAGTACAGTAGATAAATATACTTCTTGGCTACGAGCGTACAAGATATCTAAGGGATACCAAGGAGAAGGTATTGCGAATGAGTTCCTGGTCCATCAAAGTCAGTGATCCAAAAAAAAAATGACCACTGTCGAGAAGCAACGATTTTGGCAATCTCAGAAACCGTGGGAAATTTTCAGGAATTCGGACATTACCATTTTTGGAGTATCCGACCTCTAATCCGATAATCCAAGGTCCTCCGCCAAATTTCTACGTGCCACCTGAAAAAATTTCAACATTCGGGATGAAAAATTTCGGAAATTCCCTATTTTGCATTTTTTAGGGTACCTGCGTGAGTTCGACAGCGGCCCCGACACAGTTGACACCTATTGGTTAGTCAATAGCCCTCCGAGCAAGTCCATTCGACCTGCCCCGAGTCATGACTCATCTTTGGCAGAAATACCCTACCGGTGCCGGTGGAAGCTTGACAAACTAGCTTGATCATTAATTTGCCAGTATTTAGCAAATACCTGGATCGCAGTTGGATATCTGACTACATCTACGGGTCTAGTACATTACAAGTACAATTCGAGTTCATACAGTCACCAGCCCAGTGAATATTAGACACAATTGTAAGCTCCCAAATAAAATCAACGAATGCAGTCGTATATCAGGCATGTAACTCGCCATCTTCAGGCAAAGAAAGTCGAAACTTACACGACTTCGACAAATCCATGCCTATCGTCAATTTGGCCCAATGACACCTTCGTCAAACCCCCTTCCTTGATCACACTCTGCGTTAATCCAGGGAACGTTTCGCGTAACCCTCCGGCCGACGCTGCCGCCATGAGCATCAAAGGATCGTTGGGATCGAAGTCTGCATGCTGTTCCGGGATCCCGCGGTTGCGGAATTGCGCAAAGAGTGCGATGAGGATCGATGCGACAGCGACAAACGTGCTGGGAATAAGGAATGCCGGGCTGGCTGCCTTGTTGTATTCCCAACCAAGAGATGTTGTGAATGCATGTCCGCTTATTGTATGCGTCATAGTGGAAGGAGGGTTCCCACCAAGTGGACCGTTAACCCAAGTTAAATCCCATTTCACCGCCTTGATACCAAAATCAGTATATACCGCAGACCCTATTCTCTGCGGTTCAACTCACCGTCCCCACAAATTCCACAACCCCACGTATGTAATCCTCCTACAATCGCAATGGCACCGTCAACGCCGTCATGTCTTGGAAATGGAAGGCACCCACCCAAAGTGTTGTCTCGGATAAGGAGCGGCCCTCGTAATTCTGGCCCGTGAAAATAGCGCTCATTGAATCGCCCACGACGTTGCGCATTCCATTTTGCCCGTATTGGAACACTCGGCTCAGGCAGTAGGCAGCTATGTCTGCGACGCCGGCTGGAGCAGGCGCGATTCGGGGATCGAGTGGCTCAGAAACGGGAATACTGTCTATGAATCGACCGGAGTACGAGACAACATAGTCCTGGATTTGAGGGGTCATGGTGCATTGAACTGATGCTCCATTGGGCCCTGCGTACACGCCTTGGCCGTCGATGATCACAGCTTCAGGAGGTGCGTATTAGTTATAGCAATTTGGACGAAAAAGCGAGAGCGTACTGTATGTCGGCGATCCAGCGACATTGGTGGTAGCGCAGATCAGAGAAACCAGTGTTTCATTTGTGCCGCTTAACAGGCCTGCAGGAGTATGTAAGGAGCGAACGAAGCCCGAAATAAAAATGAAAAACTCACTTGACGTTATTACTTGACCATTCGGGCAGACGGTGGATACTGATGTGACGCTATACGGTACATCGACGTTGCCTTCTTGGATGTTAACTGTATAAGCGTCGCGCATGACCGGCGGATTTGTGTTTTCGTTGAGTTGTTGGTATTGACATGAGACATCAGCAGTCAGTCCCTGTTGAATCATAGACGTATTGAATAGGGTCCCGGCTGGCGGAAGGGGCTTAGTGTTGGATGTGGAAAGCCCTTTGGTAGTGGATGCGAGATTGGCATCGATCAAGTAAGTGGGAGCGATGCCGCCTGGGGAATGGTTTGTGGTCGGTACATGCACTTCAAATGGGGAAACGAACCAGTCGAAGCAAGGTAATCCTGTCCATTAAAGTTAACCACCGAATAGTACCCGGCGGCATAGCTAGCACTCGCTATACCGCTCGCACCAAGAAAAGGAGATATTGACGACGACTCGACTGACATGAGATGATGAGCAATCTACTTCCAAACCCATGACTTGCTTACGGTAATTCTGCAAGTTTTCCGCCGCCGTTCCATTCCACAGAGCGTAAAACTGACTCGTGCTCTCGCTGAAGGCATCACTTCTCAGATCAATCTCTTTCCCTTCCAGTGGAGTCAGACTGACAACCGTGTTCGGTGTCAAGAGCGCGGTCCAACTATTCATAGTCATGTTAATAGCAATGCCAGGAAAGCAACCACAATGCGCACCTGGCTGTTTGACCCAGGGTAGCCAGGAAAAACACACCACCAGTCAAGACCCACAGGATGGCTTGTCGCTCCAAAATGAGTGTCCTCCGTGAAATCAGGATCCCGAATCCGAGGGTGGACACCGACAAAGAACGTGTGAGGTACACTAGGATCGTGTGTCGAACAGCCTGGGAGAACAAACTGAAAGAATATGAGTACGTGTAAAGGGGATAGGAACGGATACTGTGTACTAGGAAGACACAGCCGAAAGCGAGGTAGCCAGAAAGGTGACTATGTAGGTTTTCGACAGTGGATTGTTCTGCGCCAGCAGTGCGGCCGTGGCTGGTAACGGGATTCGGCCTCGTGCGCGTACGCCAGCGAAGAAACCCCATGCGAGGCTGAGCAGCAGTCCTTGACCCACGATGATGCAGAGTGGCCATATCATACGCCTAAAAAGCAGGAGTATCAACGTCAGTGGAAATAAAATCTCCAGACGATGGTCTACTTGCCGCGTGTACTTCACTTCGCCAGTGGACTGTTGGTCTTCTGCCTTGCCCAACGTCGAAGCGGATTGACGCAAAGAATTGTTACTCTGCATCTTTTGCGAGGCTGCCAGTTCCAAGAGTTTTCGAGAGAGCGCTTTTATAAGGCTGGTCCAGCAGCGCCGCTGTCCAACATGTACGATGTCCAGGAGAAATTGGACGAATGAATTGAGATAGAAATGCTCTTGGCAATACGGAGTCTGTTTGATATCGATTTAATACCGCCAGGAACTTGAAATCCAAAATTGAAGCTCATTTGACTTTTTGAGGAAATCGGCGACGGTGAATGTCCAGCTGGGGAGCCCGCGCTACAATGAAGCCGGCCCAGTGTGCAGAGACAGATAAAACCGTATACAGCAAAAGTAGCAAGTATTTAACATTGCCGATGGAAGAAACGCCGGCAAAAGGTGCTTAAAGGCTAACAGCGAGCAGCGGTGTCAGTGGCAAGTGCCTTACAATTGAAAGTGGAGCGGCGCTTATTATTGTGGCATCGTATCGTGCCTGGCATTTCCACTTGTCAACCCCTGGCGCTGGTTGCAAGCCGACACTTGGAATGAATGGAAAGGCGAAAACGGCCACTTTATGAGGGCTTCCGAGTCGCGAGACGCTGGAGGCAGTCTTGGCGGTGAGTCATCGAAAGCCGGAGGAAACGCGCGAAACTTGAGTACGACTTTTGCAGTCGAAAGTTTCCGACGGCGACGCAATACGGCTTCAAGTAGATAATGAGACAGAAAAACAAAAGCAGTGTCTTTCGGCAATCACCGGTCACCGTCGACACTACTCGGATGTCATGGGCTCGACAAAAGCCATGAGGAGTAAAAATTAAGCATAAGATAACCACGAACTCTGCAGTATCTTTCAGGATGCGCCAGAACAACAAAATTCCATTCATGTAAAATAAATATCACAAACACAAACGCGACGTTGCTGTAAGGGTAGGTAGGTGGCAGCACTAATGAGGGTATGCAGAGTACGTAGAGAAAGTTTTTTCATCCATACATTTGGCATTGTTCCGATCGTCCACGGACATCCTCCGTCTTGTTCTCGTTCATCATTCGTCCTCCTCGTTCGTCCAAGCGACCTCCGCATTGACGGATCGCGCTCATCCCCCGCACGGATCGCCTACACCTGCATCCCGGCAAACTGCCCGACCAACCCGCCGGCCGGAGTCGGACTCCCCTGCCCACCCCTTGCACCGATATTCGGGCTCTTCTTGGGCAGCACCCACGACGGCGTGCTCACCGCCGGCGTCTGTGTCTGCGGCTCTGCCACCGCCGGCGCACCATACGCGGCCGCCGAAGGTCCGGCACCGTACGCCCCTCCGCCTGCGCTGTGCGCGCTGTGAGTCGACACGGGCGAGGACGGTGCAGCTGCAGCGGCCGCGGGGGCGGCGGACACATACCCTGGATCCGTTAGCGTGTATCCCTGCCTCGGCTGCTGCCGTTGCTGCTGCTGGGGCTGGGACCCAGACGCACCGGGATACCCCAGCGCATGCGCGAGCTCGCTCCCGCCCGCACCCGCCGCCGGGCTCGTCACGGGCTGCTGCTGGTACGGCGCGGGCGTCGCGTACTCTGGCTGGTTCGCATACGGGTCGGGGAAGTACCCAGGGTCGTCGTCGATCGGGCTCGTGGGGCTCAGACTGAGCCGATGCTGCGCCTGTTGCTGCTGTTGCGCCTGTTGCTGCTGCTGAGCGGCGACGGCGGCAGCCTGCGCTTGTGCCTGCTGCTGTTGTATGGCGGCCGCTTGAGCTTGAGCTGCTTGAGCCTGCGCCGCTGCCTGTGCCTCCGCCGCAGCCTGCTGTTGCTGCTGCTGCTGCTGCGCTGCCTGGTCCGCCTGGGCAGCCGCGGCTGCGGGAGCGGGAGCAGCAGGCGCCGCGTCCGTAACACCCGGAACGCTCACGAAATACACGCTCCCGGCCAAATCCTTCCCGCCGGCGGCGTAGTACTGCGCCCACGCCTGCACGTTCGGGTCCGCGTACGTCGTGTGCGGGTCGTAGATGTACGGTGGGCCCGCCTGCTGGTCGGGCTGCGCTTGGGCGGCGGCGGCGGGCTGCTGCTGCTGGGCAGCGGGTTGTTGCTGCTGTTGCTGAACGGGCTGCTGCTGCTGCTGGACGGGCTGCTGCTGCTGGACGGGCTGCTGCTGCTGGACGGGCTGTTGTTGCTGGACGGGCTGCTGCTGCTGGACGGGCTGTTGCTGTTGCTGGGCGGCAGGCTGAGTAGGCTGAGCAGGCTGCTGCTGCTGATACGCCGCAGCCGGCGCCTGACCCTGCGCAGGATACGGCGTGGGCCCTTGTGCGTGGTACGGCTCCTGTGCCGGCTGCTGCTGCTGCTGCGCCTGAGCGGGGTACGGCGTCGGTCCCTGCTGTTGGGCCTGCTGCGGCTGCTGTTGCGCGGGGTACGGCGTCGGTCCCTGCGCGTGGTACGGCTCCTGCTGCTGCTGCTGCGGGTACGGCGCCGGGCCCTGCTGCTGCTGCGCCTGCGCGGGATACGGCGTCGGTCCCTGCGCACCATACGCGCCGTACGCCGCCTGTCCCTGCTGCTGTTGTGCCTGCGCCTGAGCATAGGCGTAGGCCGCGGCGTCCGGGTACCCGCCCCACTGCGGTTGGGGCTGCGGCTGCGGCTGGTAGTACGCGCCGGAGTTCCGCGCGAGGCTCTCCTCCATCATGCGGTCGAAGATCGTGCGCGCGCGGACGAAGGTCTCGTTCATGGAGACGAGGTCGGCTGGGGATGATGTTAGCTGCGTTCGGAGTTATAGTAGAGGAGGGCAAGGGAGAGCAAGAAGGGGAGGAGGGACGCAGACGTACCCCGCTTCTGGCTGTACTTGTCTATAAGCTTGACGATCTTGGGTCGCAGCGCCATGCACGAGCGGTAGAGTTCCTGCGAGTCGATGTGTGAGTACGAGGCGACGAGATGATTTTTTTTGAAAGAATATGAAGAACAAACGCACCTGCACCTCCTCATCCTCCGCCAAATTATCCCTCTCCGGATCCATGCCCCTTAGGACATTCAAAAGCCGCTCGACGTTGACCGCCTGCGCGAAGACGCTCGCCTCGGCGGCGGCTTCGGCCGCGAGCTCGGCGGGGGTGGGGTCGGGGAGAGGTTCCTGGGCGGAGCGTTAGTTAGCCAGAATTCAGTTTGCAGTTATGGTGATGGGGGTGAAGGATTCAGCGGGTAGGGGGTGAAAGAAGACGACGGAGGAGGTAAGGGGAGCCAAAGGGGAGCAAGGGAGTGAAGGTAGGGAGAGGGATGTAGTGGGAAGAGTAAAAAAATGATGACACGAATACTCACCACATAATTAACCGGGAAAATTCCCGTCCTTCCTCGTAACTGCCCGCGCCACCAGTCTTTGTACCCGCGGTCGACGACCTGCAAAAACGTTCATCAGCGTACAAGCTTAGCCAAGTGCAGGGCGGATAGCGAGGAAGAAGACGAGGGGGGAGGCGTCGCACGTGTCTGCACGCAGCCAATCAATCAAGTGCATCTTTCGAGGGGGCGGCGACGTCCCATGTACAGCTGTACAGGACAGCTGTGGCAGAGACGGCTGGTGCGCCGACGCCGAGCCAAGCCAAAGCCCAATCCGGCAAGGGAACAGCCGCCTCGTTACCGTCTCGCCACCCTACCGCGTCCCCTCAGCGCACGCCCCGCTGAATTCAAATCAAGCGTCGAGCCTCTTCGCGCGCTCTCCACCCATCTATCTCGATCGTCTCCCGTCTCGCGCAGAGCACCGGGTAGAGTCCCCCCCCTCGACTCCGCAAGAAAACAATGTCAAAGTACAAAAAACACACCTTAATAACATCCCCCTTCTCAAACCCAAGCTCCCCCGGCTCCGTTGGCGCGAACGGGTGCAGTGCCCTCACGCGTGTAACGATTGCGCCGTCCGCGATCCCTCCTCCACTCGTTGTCGTGTTATTCGTCGTAGTCGCCGTAGAGGTGGCAGCCGGCGTGGGACTCGGCGTGCGCTCGCGCTGCGTCGCAGGGGTGTACCCGGACGAAGAGCCGCCCCACGCCGCGCCGTTAGCTGTTGACGACGAGCCGCCGGCACCCGAGGACGAAGACGCCCCCGCGCCGGCACCGGAGGCGGAGGCAGAGGAGTCGTCCATCTCGAATGCGTATCTGTGTAGAGCGGAGTTGGTTAAGACGGCACTGCATCGGTAAGACGAGAAAAAAGCGAAAAGCGAGGTGGGACGCAAAACGCCGGAAAGGGACGGGGGGACGTGCTCATGCTCGTCCTGCCTGCCTGCCTGCCTCCCCCGTAGTCGCTCCACGGCGGCATCCCCCACCGCCTCTGGCCTCCCCCGCCCGTTCCTCCCTCCGACGGCATCCGCCTCCGCTCTTGCGCCCTTGCTGTACCGGCATCGACCGCACCAACTCGCAATCCCCCAGTCCAGAATTAAAAAAAATGAGATAACGAAGAAAAAACGCACCCCCTCCCACCCCTATCCCTCACACTCATCTCCAGCACGCGCTGCAGCTCCTCCTCCTCGCGCCGGCGGATCGCGTCGTCGACGGCCGGCGGCGGCGGCGTGTCGGGGCGGGTGTATTTGTAGTCTGTGTGAAGCGAGCAATGTTAGTATTGGGGGTTTTGCAAGCGGATGGGAAAGGGGAGGAAAAATGAAAAAAATGAAAAAAAAAAAATGGGTGAGGCAGGGAGGGATCAGGGAGGAAGGCACACCCTCGCCCTTGGTCTCCGAATGGCGCGCGGAGACGGAGACGACGAGGAAGAGCAGGCAGGCAGGAGCGGGGGAATTCGGTTTAAGAAGGGGCAATCCCCTCCACCGTGCCCGTCCCCGTAGCCGGAGCGAAAGCGGGAAGAGACGCGCCGAGGGTCGAGCGGCCTTGCCAACCATCCATCGTCCCTCCAGACGGCCTCCCCTCAAAAGCTACTCACTCCCCACTCGTCAAAAAAAAAAAAAACTTGGGAACCGCCTCGCTCGCTCGCATACTCATCGCCTCGTCCTCGTACTCGTCCCACCCCGCCCCGCTCCAAAATAAAAAAAAGTGCGCCCCCAGCAAAAAGAAAAAGCGTTCCACCCCCCTCCCGCTCCGCTCCTCGTTGCGCCATCCCATCCTCCTCACCGCCTCGGATGTAGACGGTGCCATCGCCATCGTCGTCTTACCCCCCTCCCCCTCCCGGCTGGGCTGGGCTGGCTCCTCTCCTCTCCCCCTCCCTGACGCATCCCCGTCTTGCACCCCCCAGCGACGAAGACATCCCCGCCCGCCCGCCAAAACACGGGCACAGGCAGGGGCGCTCCCCGCCCCAAAACGCCCCGTCCCGAAAACCCCCGAAAAAGACACGCGCAAAAAATCGAGAGGCCGCACCGCTCCTCCCTCAGCACTCCGAAAACCTGAAAACCGCCCTCTCGAAAACGCCACGCCCCACAAAATTCACACCCGCCAAAACACCCCCCGCCCCCTCCACAAATCCCAAAAGACTCGCCGCCTCCCAAAACCACCCACGCCCCCTCCAAAATCCCAAACCCTCCACAAACCCCCCAAACCCAAAACTCGCCACCGAAATGAAAAAAAAAAAAAGAAAAAGTTAGAAAAACGCACTCTTCGCCTTCAACCCGTCATAACACTCGCCCATCACACCAAGCGTACTATCCCCCGCAAAGTCGTCCGTCCAGGCCGCGATGAGCGCGAGCGTCCGCGTGCGCACGCGCTCGTGGGTGTTCTGTGGGGGGCGTTAGCGGTGTTGTTTTTCGGGTTGCAAGAGGGATATTATTTATTGTTGTGAGAGGGTTTCATTGTTGTGAGCAGGAAGAGGGATAGAAAGTGGAGATGGGAAATGGGGAGGGCGGCATACAGCCCGAGCCCGAGCCGTGCAGGGAGTCGGATACCGATACTACGATCGAGGAGGTCGCTAGCATTGGCGCCAAGATGCCGGCAGCAGCCAACAGGATCAGGATGGGGTCTGTTCGCCAAGTCCGAGTGGAATCGACGCCGCCTCCGCCGCCGCAGCGCATGACGGTATCAACGCCAAGCCAGCCAAGCCAAGCCAAGGCAGACCCCGCGCGCGCGCCGACCAGCCAGCCAGCGATGCGCAGTCGGCACGCTCAATGCCGGGGCATTCGGTGGTGACGCTCTCGTCGTCTTCCGCCCCACCCTGCCCCCCTTCACTCCCCTCTCCCCCAAACACGCCAACGCACAAACGCAAGAACGGAAGCCAAGAAACTCACCCGATCAGTGACAACCCTCTCCAACCCCGCCGTCCACGCGCGGCTCGCAAGCTCCCTATGTAGATCGATGCCGCAGTTCTTGCCCAAAGCCTCGGCGACGGAGAGGGTGTAGAGCTGGACGTTGGGGTTGCGGTGCGTGAGGCGTTTGAGGAGGGCGGCGATTACGCCTGTGTGCGAGGATGGCGTGGTTATTCAAAAGCAAAGCAGAGGGAAAATCAGAATTCGAAAGCAATGTCGAGGGAAGGAATGAAATATAAAATGAGACATGAGAAATAAGGATTAGCAAGTGCGATGAGGACGAGGCGGAGCACGCAGACGCACCGTGCGCGCCCGGGGGCCCGTCGTCGGTGACCTTGTCGCAGAGGTTGAGGATGAGCTCCCAGTTCTCCGTCGTTAGGTTCTCGTCGGTGGTTTTGACTGAGTAAGGTTACGAGCCCGAAATTCGAGCGAGCGAAGGCAGGCGAGGTTACATCGATATATCGGCGTATCGAGGAATGGCGCCCAGGCGACGACCAAAGGGAAACCATCCGAACGAGCAAGGCAAGGCCAGAGGAGCCCGGGATTAGGGAATTGACGTATACGGCGAAAATTCCAGAATCGGCGTCGGGGTATTATATCGAGTGCGATATCGAGCACCAAGGAGGGCAGCGGAAGGATAGGATAGAGGATAACTCCACGTCAGCTCCCCTCTACCAGGGGCCCAGCTCGGTGCACGCACCGACGATATCATCATACTGATTCGCAGACGCCCCGCCGAACATCGTTTCGTGTCGCTTCTTTCTTGCTCTTTCCTATCCGGCTCGTTCGGTGCGTGCGTTTCCTGCGTCCGCGTCGCTCGCTTTCGTTTTATAGGCGAAGGAGCAAAGTCCAGGTGCAAGCCAAGTAGAAGAGTAAGCTGCGTCGGCGCCTGCGGCACAGTCGTCACACCCGTCACCCACCCACCCCGTGACGTCACATTCCCGACTCATCTAATCACATCCATCTCCTCGCCGTTCTCCCCGTCTCGTCCGCGCGACTCGATTTCATCCATGGCAAAGGGTACGTGGAGCAGTCGAGGGCGTGTGCATCGCGCTAATCGATTCTATTCCATTCCACTCTGTTCTGCGTACTCTTTGACGCCCTTACTCTGGCGCTTCCTGCATCTCATCTGTCTCGCTTCGATATGTCGCGCCACTCGGGCTCGCCGCCCTCGGCTCCGCCTCCCCTAATATCGAATCACTTTCAAATACTCACCACGCTCTCTTCCTAACATCGGGTGGCGGCAACCCAGTCCCGCGCAACTTCCGCCTCCTCGAAGAGCTCGAAAAGGGCGAAAAAGGCCTCGGCGACGGCTCCTGCTCCTACGGCCTCGAAGACGCAGACGACATCCTCATGTCCAACTGGAACGGCACCATCATCGGCCCAGGCCACACCGTGCACGAGAACCGCATTTACAGCCTCAGAATCGTCTGTGGGGACCAGTATCCGGAACGGTGCCCGAGTGTCCAGGTGCGTGCGCGTCTCCTCCCCCACTTCCCTTCCCCCTTGCCCTCCCCACCTTTCCGCCACGTTTCCCCCCTTCTCGTTGTTCCCTCTCGGTGTATTCGAGGTATTGATGTATTGACGCGCCCGCCCAGTTCGTCTCCCGCGTCAACCTCCCCTTCGTCTCCCAACAAGACGGCAAAGTCGACCCCGCCCGCCTCTCCGTCCTCGCAAACTGGTCCCGCAACAGCACGATGGAGACCCTCTTGGTCGAGATTCGGCGGTGCGTCTGCCTCCCTATCCCCACCTTAATCCTCCATTTTCCCTTGCACCACTTTCAAAAAATCTTGGATCTCCCTGACGGGAGATGTGTGCGTGCTCGCTAACGCTCGCACAGAGAAATGGCCGCCGCCTCGAACCGCAAGCTCCCGCAGCCGCCCGAGGGGAGCACGTTCCAGCTCTAGATCTCCGCCCTCCCCGTCTTTCTCGCACTCCGTCTGTTTGGTGCCGTCGTCGGAGTTCCGGTGGCGTCTCGAGTCGAAGTTCCCATTGTTTTGGTTTGGTTTGGTTTGAGGTCTCTATCTACAAGTTGGTTGAGCGGGTTGAGAAGACGGAAGGGGAAAGAGAGGGAGAGAAGACGGAGCAGAGGAAGGGTGTATGATATGATATTGATGTAAAGGCGAAGGCGCACGGGTGGCGAGGTGTATTATACGAATAACGAAGAAACACAATGAATCTCACTGGCACGTGCATTCCCTCGACCGCGTCGTGTTCACACTTGAGTTATCTGCACCACCACATGTACTTCTCAACTGCAACCAAGATCTAAAACCCACTCCGTCTTGCAAATCCCCGTATATATATATGCGTCCTCGACGCCAATTCCGCGTCAAAATCCAGGTTCACATTCAGATTCAAGAAGAAAAAAATAAAAATTGGGAACATTCTTTCGCCACTACGGCCCAGGCTCGAGTCGAACGAGCTTCCTGTCCGGTCGAGTCGCGTCGTCGCAAGGACGGCGACGGCAGGTGCGCCCCGCGCTGCTGAACCTTTCGTGCTTGGAATTAATATTCCACATGCCTGCATCGTTCAACCTTTCAAGTATTCCGGACACAAGATCGTGACCCACGACTCGAAGAATTTCTTTTTTTCCCCATGTCAAGTGAGTATGTACGCCTTGATTTGATTTGATTCACTCAACGCCTACGTGAACCAAGTCTCGAATTCGAACCAGTTCGATCCCTTCCTGAAATACAAAAAACACACTGAAGATTCTCAAACAACATGGCCCAGGCTCGAGTCGAACGAGCTTACTTTGCACGAGATCTGGCATGAATGACAGCAAATGCGCCCCGCGGTGCTGGCCCTTCCTCGCCTGCAGTTCAACTCGTTAGGGTTGACCTGGACAAAGGGTTGAGCAACTTGAATCAATAATATTGTTCGACTTTAATTCGACTTGAATAAGCTTGATCCCGGATGAAAAATAATTTCCGTGAGCGTGAAATTACAAAAAACGTAATCGAAATCATCACATGGCCCAGGCTCGAGTCGAACGAGCTCCCCCCATACTTTTGTGCGAGATCTAGCGCGAATGAACGACGGCAGATGTGCCCCGCGCTGCTGGACCTTTCTCGCCTACAGTTCAACTCGTTAGGGTTGATCTGGACAAAGGGTTGAGCTACTTGAACCAATAATATTGCTCGACTTGAATTCGTCTTGAACTTGCTTAAACTCGATCCCGGATGAAAAACAATTTTCGCGAGCGTGAAATTACAAAAAACGCACTCGAAATTATTAAATGGCCCAGGCTCGAGTCGAACGAGCTCCCCCACATAAGTACTTTTGTACGAGATCTGGCACGAATGAATGACGGCATGTGCGCCCACTCGCCTGCAGTTCAACTCGTTAGGGTTGACAGAGGGTTGAGCCAAATCAATCCTTAATGTTCGACTTTTGTCTTGAACTTAAGCTCGATCCCGGATGAAAAACAATCTTCGTGAGCGCGAAATTACAAAAACGCACTCGGGATTATCAAATGACCCAGGCTCGAGTCGAACGAGCTCCCCGCATACTTTTGTACCGTGTACGCACGAATGAACAACGGCAGGTGCGTTCCGCGCTGCTAGACCTTCCTCGCTTGCAGTTCAATTCGTTAGGGTTGATCCGGACAAAGGGTTGAGCTAAATCAATAATATTATTCGATTTCGACTTGAACTTGCTTGATCCAGAACGAAGACGTGCGAAATTACTCGAAATTTCAAACACCTAAGCAAATTGTACCCCTATTATTATCGTATTGCACAACAGCAGGGCGGCCTCCTTTCCGCCGTAGCCCAGAGTCCGGTCCGGCCGTTTTAAGGTTTGTTCGCGGACTTGTTCTACTAGTAACTTGGGTTTTCTGACCCAGCGACCTATCGACACGCAATTCCCGATTGCAACCAAAACTACTGTCAAATACAAAGTAAGTAAAACCGCTCCGTCAAATGCTGGCTTGTTTCAGTTTTTGTTCCTCAAACGATCTTACGGCGACAGACTCGACGTCGAGCAGCTGCAGGTAGGACTCACTACGAGAGGTTGGCCGCACTCCTGGCCGTTCTAGTTCAATGGCAATTTTCAACACCGTAATTGAAACGAGTAAAAAAGCCGCCATCGCAACTTGAAAAGCACTCAGCCACGCAAACCCCAAGCTCGGTTCATCGATCGCGAGCCAGCGTTCCGCATACCTTGCTGAAGTTGGTGATTGAGCCTGGAATTCAACTGGGTATTGTCAACCAAGCTCGGCGTCACGCTTGTCTTGAACCAAGCTGGACGATAAGATTATCGGCCGCTTATTCTTTACTCATTTATCAGCCTAAGACTTAATTAGACTGGCGCCCCCACCTTTGCAAGTTATTTTTTTCAAACCCTTTGCTGGAAATTCTGAATCACCCCGGACTTCAAGGACCTGCACTTTCAAATAGAACGTTAACAAAAAGCTCGCCAGCCGTCGTTTCCCATGTCCCGGGCCCGAGTCGAACGAGCGCCCTGCGTCACTGCACATTTCCGGGCCGGTTCGCCAACGCCGCTGGACCTGTCTGAATCGTGCTTAGAATTGGTATTTAACTTGCATGATTCAACCTTTCCCGCATTCGGAAGATCGCGAACCACGGTTCTGTCCTTCGATGACCTCCGACTCAAAGAATTTGTGGCATGTCCTGTTTTTTTTTTGCTATGTCAACTGTGTTGATTTATGTAGTTTGTTGTAGCACCTTCTTGATCCCGAGCGAAAAACAATTCTCGTGAAATTACAAAAAAAGCACTGAAGATTCTAAAGCATGGCCCAGGCTCGAGTCGAACGAGCTCCCTGCATACTTTCGTACATGAATTTTGCGGATCCGGATGGCAGGTGCGCCCCGCGCTGCTGGCCCTTTCTCGCTGGCAGCTCAACTCGTTAGGGTTGACCTGGACAAAGGGTTGGGCTAAATCAATCCTTAATGTTCGACTTTAATTCGTCTTGAACTTGCTTGATCCGGAACGAAGACGTGCGAAATTACTCGAAATTTCAAACACCTAAGCAAATTGTGCCCTTATTATTATCGTATTGCACAATAGCAGGCTGCCTGCCGAGAAATTGCACGCGACGCAGATCCGGAAGCTAGTTATGTACTTAGGGAGAGCGCCAATCGTAACGACAGTTCATAGGCAGAGTCGCGTGTACTCGCCCCTCAGTCTCTACCTCATCCTGGGTACGACTGAGGTTGCGTCTCTTTATTTATTATACCTCACGAACTACTTATTGCATTACATAGATATTTACTTACTATATCTTCTGCAATACAAATAACGAATTGATTCGAATCTCAATGACTCTGAATCCGATGAGGCCTGCATCATAATTATCAATCATAATCGAATCGAGTCCACGTGCACTTTTTGAACCTCAACCAAAACCAACGCCGCACGGATAAAAAATCTCAACCCAGCGCTTAATCCCTCTATTCCTTGCATTGTGTGTGCGTTTCACGACAAGCATGAACGGGGTGTATGTTTCCCGACGAACATTGAATTGACGCATTACTCGTCACTCGACTGTGGGACTCCGAGTCGAGTCGTGTTTTACCGGTAACCCACTTCGTTCAACGGTTGCGCCCCTGGGCCTTTGGCTCGCTTACTATCGAATCTAAGCACACTGGCAGGCAAATGCAGTACTGACACCCTGTCAATGCAACTAGTCGGACGGCTGTTGAATGGCCAAGCGACTACTACTACTACTACTACCCGAGTTGGCGCGAAGACCACAAATATTCACACTGAACAGCGGCGCAAACGACGCTATGCCCAATTGCAACTTGACCTCGTGGTCCATCTGGTCGATATCGATGCTTTATCTCAACACATCCCGAGTCTTAATTACTGTATTAATTCCTGAATCAACCAAGTATCCGACTCGACTGGCGCAGCAGAGTGCCGCGCTGATTGGACGTTGCATTGCATTACCTACGCTGGCAATTAATTGTTCGCTGGATGTTGAATTTTCACGGTTTGTTCTTTTGCATTTACTTGGGGTGATTCTATTCGGCGCACCAGGCGCCTGGGAAGCCGAATAGAATGTTCCTTGCACTTACGTTCAGTTTTTGAATGCAAGCTTTGATGCCTGAATCTTGGGCTGCAGCTTGGTGGTGGTTTGGGTCAGGTTCGACATGATTCTGTGCTGCCAATACTCAAGAAATAATAAAAATAGATATATATGTAGATACATACTACAACATACAAATAGAAAACATAAATATGGAAAACAGCACAAGGGTATTGTTTTCAAGTCTCACATAAGAGCCACACTCACAGGTTGTTCTTCAAATGATGGGAGCTCATGCAAAGATTGGGTAGGTGCCTGCAATTTTGCAAGTGTTGTTAGGCCTTTATGGGCCTTTTCAACACTGGTCAGCCGAGACTCAATTTCAGCTACATCTTTCGCTTGTGATGACTTTTCAAATAGTGATTGAGCTGTCTTCCAGTGAATGATGGCTCCAGTGATATTTCCATGTTTGTGTGCAAGATCCCCAAGACGTAGGATGCAATCTGCTTGACTTTGATGCACATCCATGTATGTGAATCCCTCCAGAGCTACTGTGTAGAGAGCCAGTGAAGTGTCTTCATCTTCATTGACCATAAATACATCTCCAAGGAAGAGAAGGGCTTTGTGGAGGGCAAGTTTCTCTTTGACTTTATATGCAAAGCTTAAGTATATTACAGGCCAACTGGATTGCCTTTTAGCGGCTGGCCAGGCTTTGATATTGGCAAGGTGTTCCAAACTCACAGATAGAAGCTCTGCAGTATTGAGGCATTCCTGAAATTTTATCTGTGCCAAGTCAAATTTGCACTCTCTGAGGTTCATATGTGCCTCAACAAGTTTGCACATAGTGAGTCCTGTATTTAGATTCATTTGTTTGTGAATCTCTGCTCCTCTGTCCAAATTTTTCCATATATCCACTGCATTGCTGCCAGTTTGAATGTCAATGGATGCAATATTCAGGAGGGCCAATGCATATGCTGGAGCATTTTGGTCTGCAGAGGTTGTTTCAGCTATGTCACTGAAGATGCTTCGGGCTCGAACATATTCCGATTTTAGAAGATGGATCTCAGCCTGGTCAAGTGTGATGTAGTGATCAGTACTTCCTCCGGACATGCCACAAATTTCAAGGAACTTTCTGGCCCTACAGAGTTGCACTAGACTCTTGTAGTAGTTTCCCAGATGCATAGAGCATGAAGCCTGAACATGGAAGGCAACTGCACTGTGATACAGATCCATTGATAATTCTGAAAGCTGTTGTGCATCCTTGGCATATTCATAGCTGGCAACATAATCTCCACTTTCACCCTTAAGCTGAGCAATGTGAAGTAAAACAATATACTGCTGCTGCCTGCATCCAGATAATTGTGCTAATTTTTGGGCTCTCTGCACAAATCGCAGAGCACGAGAAAAATCCAAGTTTAAACGTGTAAACACGGAAGCTGCACTATAGAATTTGGCTGTGGATTCAATGAGACTACAGTAGTTGAGGAAGGAAGAGAACCCACACTCAAGAAGACAATCTTGGTGATATTTGAAGTATCCTATTCCCCGAGATATCATCTGTTCTATCCATGAGATGTGATGATAATATCCAGTTGACTTGAGAACTTCAATGATAAAATGGATCTGTAATTGGTGATTTGAAGTTTCATGTAAAATGTGCCGAATATGATCCATCAGGGGTATAATATCCCGACCAGTAAATCGATAGAAGGAATTCAGTGATATACAGCAGTGTATGGTCTCTATGAGATTGGGATTGCTGATACATAAGCCCCGATGCAAGACTTCCAACAGATTTCCTAGGTTTGCAGTGACTTGGCAAACCACAGATTGCAGCCGCCCATCATTATAATTCTCATACAGCTTCAAGAGTCCATAAAAGTACTTGAAGAGGGAGTGTATCAGGAAAGATGATGGAGGTAAGAACTGCTGGATATGCTCTCTCACAGGGATCAATGTGAGAAGGCGTTTGTCACTACTCTGGTATGCCAAAGATGTTGCCAGTAGTGCAGCCTTGCAGCTCAGAACATTAGAAATTGGAAGTTTGCTCTGGACTAGCTCAGCATCTGAGAGCCCATTTGGAAGTATTGAGAGGAAACTCAATAGCTTTTTGCTGTCAGATGTGATTTGAGGACTTGAAAGGGAGAGACTGATAGATGCATCTAGATTTGATTTTCGGTCATGGCCCACAGAAAGCATGGATGTTTTCTCTGTTTCCCATCGATCCAAAACATTTTCCAGGCCTTCACAGTCAACCAAGTGGGCAAGGAGATCTACTGCTAGAGGCATATTGTCTGTAAAGCTCAGAAGTTGGCTGAATTCCTGAATTGAATAGGTATTATCTGTGATATCTATGAAAGTCTGTTGTGCAGCATTGTCAGAGAGAGGTTTCAGGGGTGATAAAAATGGATGAGTCCATTGAACTTTGGCTGGTCTCTCTGCTCCTCGCATTGTGATCTGCAATATGTCAGAAGAGTAAATCAAGCCAGCATTCCACATACTATTAATCCAATGTGTTGAACATCTGTGAGGAGCAAAAGAAAATTTTCCACATCATCTCGAGACTGAATAGGTTCCCATACTGTTTCCAGATTGTCCAGGATCAATAGGCAGGATGGTGTCCTTGAGAAATATTGTACAACAGCTTTTGTGAGATCCTTGCCTGTATTCAATCCAATATGTAGTCCAATCAGAGCTGCTAGTTCAACACTAGTGGTTGCAGGCTCCACACTGACAAAGAATCTGTGTTCAAATGTGATAAGAGTGTCTGGATGATGGAGTGCAGCTCTTGCAAGGCTTGTCTTGCCCATTCCACCTGCTCCAAGAATTGCGATCCGGGGTGCATTTCCACTGAGCATCTTTATAACATTATCCAATTCTGTTTCACGACCATAAAGGATCTTGGGCTTTGAAGGTAGCAATGAGAATGAATTTGAGCTTTACAGAAGCATGAGCAGAGGAATTAATTATACAACTGATTGCCACTTGCCTGTTCTTCAATTCAGTGGCACCTGAGTTGAGCTAGACAAAATTGGTTGAACATACAAAAAATCAATTGTTCACATACCAATGAGCCATCCATAGTTGTGTTGGTTTCAGACATGGTAGAAATCAACTCAAGTAATTCCTTATACTTTGTCTCAGCTGCTTTTTTCATCTCTCTGATGTCTTTGAACACTGCAGTACTAGTGCTAACCTGAAATTATCTGTTCAACCTCTTGGCAAGGCAAAAAAAAACAATGGGTCCTACCTTGAAGTTTTTTTTTGCTTCATCTAGTTCTGCATGGCAATCTTTCACCAGGTTATGCATTTCAATGTTACGGAAAAGCTGCTTTAGTTTGTTTCGATCCTGCTGTGCTTCAATATATATGAATATCCTGTGGAGAGTCCTGCATGGAAATGTGTCAAACAAAATTATTGATATAGAATAAATGTCTACTTCATGAATTTTCCAACATGCTCTGTTATCTCAGGTGATGGGTATCCTGCAGCCTCAGACTCCAGATGAAACCCAATGATTGCATGCAGCACTTGATAGATATCCTCCAACAGCTGAGCACATTCTTTTTTTATTTTGCTTGACAATCTGTCAGATTTGGTGAGTCATAAAAAATCTCTTTCAAGAACCTCACTACCTGAACAACCTTGAGCAAGGATGCAATAGTGTTTGAAATTGGTTGCACAAAGGGTGGGCCAAATGTGTCATGGAGTTCATTGAGCACTTCTAGTGTGGGAACCAGACAGTCTACAAGGTTCTTGAGCCGAATTTCGGTGACATTGGGTTGGCGAGGCATGGTGAAGGATGGGATCAAATATATGGTCCCGGATTATAAGTCCTTCTGAGCTGTGATGATATCTTCTCATGCATGGGAGTTTTCTGCTGCAATACTGCATATCAAGCATAGTATCATGGTCCTAATCAGCAAGTAGGAACCTAACTGTCACTTTCATGTTCAACAGATTTGGCAATTACTGTAAATCTCAGTTGATGAGTGTTGCATCTCTAAACAGTGCTGTATCCCAGCATTCATCAGAGCCCGAGATTACAAAATGAGACAATTTCATTCATACTTTGTAGGGACAGCTGGAGAGTGGACCTCCTTTCCATTCTTGAAAATCACCAATGAGATCAAAGCAAATTCTCTTAGCACCTTTTGATGCAGAGAGAAAATCATCTTCTATTCACATTATTAGAACTTGTATTATGTATGTATTAGTGCTATATTTGGGCACATCCATCAAAGAACACTCGCTGGAGGATGGGCAATTTGCGAGCTTGAAATTTGTTTCTCATGTGGGCTCCGTGATGCAACTCATCTCTGTCGAGATTTGGAAGTCAACATGTCAGCCTGGCAAGGCCACATTGTTGTGGCAGTGTGTTGAAATGCCTCGCAACGCATCGAGGCTATACATCGTACTCATCACACCAGCAAGTGCTAACTTTCAGGCCCACTGAAATGCAACTTGAAGCCAAAAATTTCAGATTGTGTAAAAGTTTAGCTGACATCAATGCTGATTTTCAAAGTTTCAGATTACAATGCAGTTGAGCTGAAATGTTTCAGCCCTGATTTCAACCCACCCGAAACTAAATCTGATACTTTGAATTTCTCAGCCAAAGTGTAATCTGAAACTCAAAGTCTCAGATTGACATTCAGTTCAACTGAAATCAAAGCCAAAGCTACTAAATTCAGCTCTGATTTCAGCTTGACTGAAATTCGGAACTGAGATGAGTTGAATCAGATTGAAATTTTGGAAGAAATAAAATCGAAAAGCCCAGTTCCTTGGTCGCAATTTCAGAACAGATGCCAGGACACAATGTGGGAGTGATTGACATGAAAAAAGAAGAATGCGTGCTCAAGTCCGAGGATGACGTGCTCTCGGGTGCCAGATGTGCCTTTTGAAGCTTCCTCACCCATGGAATGGGTTCGGGATCCTCCTGAACAAATTCAAGCACATGGATTGTGTGCGAGGAGGGGAATTAATCACGTACATTTTCCTTCTCTTCCCATGCTCTTTTCTTTGCCTTCGGTGTCTTGGCTGTGTTCCCAAACGTGTTCTGTACATGCTTGTTGAGATTTTGAAGGTTTCTGGGCTTGTGTAAAGACATGTCCGACACGAGGTAGTGCGGCAGAGGGCGGGGAAGGCAGAATCCATGGAAGCTCACCGTGATGGGCACCAGCGAGCTACACTAGAAATCTTCACCAGGATATCTATAAGATATAGGTCGCAGATGAAGGTGGTGGTAAAGGATCAAGAAAGGTAAGATAAGTGTGTGTGTGATCAGTGTGCAGTAAGCAACACCTCTCCCTCCCTGAAAAACCAGGGATGGATCAATTATATAAATAACAATGAATGAAAAAATGCAATGAATTGAATCTCTGCAAGCAAAAAACTCACTGCATTGTGTGCAACCCTTTCCACAACGGCGTGCTTGATGTTCATGCACTTCCCAATCACAACCTAAAACGAAAACTCACCCCGTCAAACACACATCAGGAAAAAAACTGATGGCTAGGGAGTGCAACATAGCTGCCATAGCTCGCATAGCAAATTAGACTTCCCCCTGATTTGTAGTGCTCCATAGCTTGGAGCCACTGCTATGGATCGCTATTTTAGCAGTCGATAGCCATATGCCATCCCTAAAATAGCACCACATAGCGCTAGGCGACTATTTCACTACGAAGGTATGTAGCATTAGATAGTGCAGGATATTTTGACGCTTGTTCATAGCAGTAATGATTGAAAGGATTATAATATTGATAGCTCAAATAAATACAAGCGAATACAGATGAATGCCCAGACAACAATACTCAGCCTCTCAGCCCCTTGCGAGCGAGCCAGAAGTGTCAGTGGACAGCTAGTGCGGCACCGATGTTAACGCACGCCCGGATTGCAATGCGATCTGTCGCAA
Source organism: Mycena sanguinolenta (assembly GCA_014462675.1). NCBI lineage: Eukaryota > Fungi > Basidiomycota > Agaricomycetes > Agaricales > Mycenaceae > Mycena > Mycena sanguinolenta. Next base: position 7,708,785 of record JACAZH010000004.1, on the reverse strand, counting down.
GGTGAATATGTATTTTAAAATGGGGATATTCGACGTACCCATGCCGAGCAGGGTGCAGTGCGTGTTCGCGGCTGCCAACTAGATCATGCGCGTTGACGTACCTGGAGATGTGTGCATGCCGACTTGGAACGGCACGTCACCGTGGCCGGTCGCGAGGGCGATATGAGGACTGTCCCATCGTCGAGGTAATGGGCCGCAATATTCAAGGTATATATGGGATCAAAGGACCGGTCGAAATCTATCCAACAAGACATCAGCTGCAGTTGCAAAAAAAAAGAAAAGCTGTAAATAAAAACAACATACAAAGTGGAAAGATGATTCAGAATTGATGGACCAGCCTATCTTGAATAGTATTCTTGTGAACTCATGCAGGGCTCCAGACGAAGTAGGCAGACTGCACCGTTGTCACCCAAAAATTCGGACATGCAACCTCAAAAGCACCGGAGATTTGAAGTCTAGAACTCTGGCACTCAGATTTGACTGCGACGTGTTCCAGGAGCGAGAAAGATGAGCAGGAGGTGAACGGGGGGAAGTGGGTGGTGGGAGAGGGCAAGAGAAAGAAGTAACGGCAACCATCAAAACGAACCACCTTTCAATACACGTGATGGTTTCAGCTTTTGATGCCGCCGACGTTTCGGCCTCGGCAAAAGACTTGTGAATTTTTGCGAGTCTCACCGTGTCGCTGTTGAGTGCCAGCATCAGTAAAACGGCACAGTCATCTTTGGCATCTTATGTCTTTAGAAGACGTCTTTCGTCTTGGGATGGCGTCTTTTGTCTTTGAAACGAAGCCTTTGATGAGCTTTATCTTTGAACCTGCATCTTACGTCTTTCAACAGGATCTTTTCAATTCCTTAACTTGTCTTGATAGTATGTTTCAGTTTCCAGATCATAGTGCATTTTCAAGATAAATCTTTGCATTCTTCAGGTTCAAGCTGAGTGCCCTCGCCAGGCATGAGCGGATAACTCAACAACTCAAGTACACAGATACTCGGTAAATATGCCAAAACCTTGAGCTCGATAATTTTCTCCAGTTGACGGACTGAGGGGCGTGCCGAGCAATCATATTAGTGGATTCTTTTCCTTTCTGCCCGCTCTGAGCTTCGGAGCAATGAAGTCTAATGTGGAACGAAGTGTAAGTCTTTTAAACTCCGCTCGGAGATCACTCCGTTGACAGATGACAACGGATGGCGCCATCGCACATGACTCGCATCAAATGGTTGGTGACGTGGCAGGCGCTCTTTGCTCTTTTCCCCCCACTCGCTGTTTGCCGTCCCTCTCTCTGGGTCGCGCAATTCTTGTCTTGGTTCTTCCCTTCCCACTCACCTGTTGTACGGGCCCTTCAGATCAAGTTTCTTCAAGTCCAAAGTCAAGGTCCATTTGCGGTCGTGCAAGTCCTCAAGGCCTCGAGTCCTCAAGACCTTTCTTACTGCGAACCCTCAAGTCTCAAGTTCTCAAGACCTTAACCCTGATTTCTGCAAATCCTCCAGTCTCTAGGCTTTCTCGACCTTTTCTTTTTGTGCTCGTGCTTTGAAAATTGCAGCCAAATCATCAAGAACACCTATGCAAGCACACCTGCACTCGTGCGGCTGGTATATATGATGATGATGAGGGTCTTCGAGATTGTGGCAACAAAGGTACATATCACATTTATCCCCCTGAGCTTCTCCGTACCTCATCCGACTCGATCGCTGACTTGACATTCATCTGCTGCTAGCCATATTTCCTTTCCCAACAACATTTGCCGCCGCTGCTGCCTCCCTCGCTAACACGCACGTCTCCGCACTCCAAAACAACTCTCTGACCTTTCTGGGGTGTTAGATGCCTGGAACGGTGGTTGAGATGCTGCGGCTGCGGCTGTCGGTCCGGGATGTTAGGATGTAACTAATTTCGCGTGTTGTACTCGTCACTAAAAATACAAGTTTTTTTTAATTTCTACTTGATTGTGATGAGTATTTGAGTGGGGTCTTCTCCAAGACGAATCGTGTCTTTGAGGTCTTTCCCAAGACAAATGTCTTGTCCAAAGACACAGGGACCTACTTGGCCCAAGACGCCTGTCTTTGTAAAAAAAGGCGTCTTTCACGTCTTTACGTCTTGCCAAAAGACGCAAAAGACGTCAAAAGACAGATGTGCCGTTTTACTGATGAGAAAATGCCGGATTGTTCTGAGTGAGCTGAGGTATTTTCCAACCAGTGCACAAACACTTTGCGACTATTTGATCCTCAAGCACGTCTTGCCGCCCTGATCTCAAAACGGCAAGCCTGGTAGCACTTGATTGCCTTGGCACACAGCAATACAGTCCAGGGTATCAACCCGTCGGAACTGTAAAGCAGTCCATAGTTTCAGTCGCGGCGATGGAGTGCTATATCGGCTTTGGTGCGCTGCTATCCGAGCTATGCCAACTATAGTAGGGGACAGCCAAACTCATCAACTTAGATGAAGGTTATAGCAAGCCCCCGGAAATGATCAGGATGGAAAGAAGACCTAATGGACCTCCTCCTGAATTTTTTTTAGCCCAATCCCACGAGCCATTCCTGAGATAAAGGGGTATTTGTAGTTGTTAACCTCAAAAATAATGGCCGTACCCCAAAACCTATAGTAAAATCATGAAAATATTCCTATAGACTCTTTTCAATAAGCTGAATATGATTCTGCTTTCTGCAAAGAATTTCAACGAGCGGTTCTCTCAAAAATAGCGTGTGAACTTTGTATCACATGATGCTGTCACCTGGTCCAACTTTGAAGAAGCCACAGAATCTGGCCCGCTTTTTGTTCCTGGGTCACATATAAGTTGTCTATAGATATGGTGGAGGAGTTGATTAAAAGAAAGGCACATGAAGTGATCTTCTCACGTTTCATTGTGAGTTGAACCCATGGAGATGGTAAGCATACTTTGTTGCCTGTTCAGCAAACAAGTATCTAACAATTGTATAAGTACTGGAGGTGTGCCAAATACAGATATCAGGAGGAAGAAAAGAAGCATTTTTGAACAGGCAAAAGCTGCTACTATCGAGTGGTTGGATGCTTGTCCATTCGAGGTCACTTGCAAATTTATCAATTGTTCCTGGAGATTCATAAGTGCTTACCAGTTGAATTGACAGGGTGGGCTGCAGATTGGGCTGTGAGGAAGTATGGGGCACACTGCACTATTTCTGAGCAGGCTTTGAGGGTTTTGGAGGCAGCAGGAAGGTTAAACAGGCCAAGATAGGTACACACAATTTTTGTTCAAAGTCACCAAAATATTGGCCGTACGTAATTTCTCGTGGAAAATTCACCAAAAAATGGTTTTAGGCTTATTTTGAGGTGCTGAATCTGATTCTGAAGTCAGCTAAGCTCTCTATTAAGTATATAACCCGCTAGGTGAGTTGATGTGCTTGACTGTCCCCTACCGTATCAAAGCTAGATTGCATCGGCCCGGATCTATGGTACACTATATACGGCAACGTATCTAAGCGGGCCGCTAATCCCGTGAGAGTTTTTCCTGATGCATATACCACCTCAACACCAATTCCATGTCAAAACTCACATTCACATAAAAAAATCCAGGTTCAGATTCAAGAAAATGGGAACATTTTTTCGCTACGGCTCAAGCTCGAGTTGAAAGGGCTCCCTGTCTGGTCAAGTCGTGTCGTCACAAGGGTGGCAGGTGCGCCCAACACTGTGGACCTTTCATGCTTGGAATTAGAATTAATATTATACTAAACTTGCATTGACATTGTTCAATCTTTCGATGACAAGCGTTCGGACGCGGACGCAAGATCGTGAACTAAATCTACGGTTCTATCTTAGGGTGACCTACGACTCAAGGAATGTGTGACATGTTCTCTTTTCGCTGTGTCAAATACGGAACGAGCCAAGTCTCGAACCTGTTTGATCCCTTCATGAAATCACAAAAAATGCGCTCGAGATCACCAAATGGCCCAGGCCCGAGTCAAATGAGCTTCCCCCATACTTTGTTATAGTACGAGATCTAGCACAAATTTTGCGGACCCTGATGGCAGGTGCACCCCGCGCTGCTGGACCTTCCTCGCCTGGAGTTGAACTCGTTAGGGTTGACATAGACAAAGGGTTGAGTTACTTCATTCAATAATATTGTTCGACTTTAATTTGTCTTGAACTTACTTAAGCTCAATCCCGGATGAAAAATAATTTTCGTGAGTATGAAATTACAAAAAACGCGCTCGAGATCACCAAATGGCCCAGGCTCGATTTGAACGAGCTCTTCGCATACCTTTGTACACGTTCTGACATGCATGAATGACGGCATGTGCGCCCCGCGCTGCTGGCCCTTTCTCGCCTGTAGTTTGACTTGTTAGGGTTGACAAGGACAAAGGGTTGAGCTAAATCTATAATATTGTTCGATTTCAACTTGAACTTGCTTGATCCCGAATGAAGACGCCGACAATTCTCGTGAATCACTCAAATTTTTCAAACACCTGAACTTGAAGCAAATCGTGCCCCTCATGCTATTACTACTCATTGTATTGCACACCAGCAGTCATAGCCCAGAGTCCGGTCCGGCCGTTTTGAGGTTTGTTCGCAGACTTGTTCTAACTTCAGTTTTCTGACCCAGCAGCCTATCGACACGCACTTCCCGATTGCGACCAAAACCACCGTCAAATATGAAGTAAGTAAAACCACTCTGTGATGCGGGTTCTGTGGGCTTTGAAGACAGGGTTGAAGCTCAGCTAGGTTTTTGACAAAGACATTGAGTAACTTAAGCCGAGACTTGAGAAGAAGGGGAGCGCCGATGTGAGGCACTCATCGCCACCGTTACCCTTCAGTCGAGGAGCTCTGTCACCCAGTGCTGGGGCTCTATTGCACCGAGTCTGGAGGAGCAGTTTACAGTTGCTCAGCCATCCAGCGGGTCCTGAGTGGTTAGCCTACACCTTCGGGGTGCTAGTCTGTAGATCCCTCTCACTCGGTCATAATAGTACAGAGTAAGCAAGATAAGATTAGTAATATATTACATGTGCATTATGGTCAGTGGCATCGGTTAAGTGGCCTCGGGCCGTGTCTAGTATGTACGTTGCGTCACACACTCCGTCAAATGCTGGCTGTTCCAATGTTTGAATCTTATGGCGACACAGACTCAACGTCGAGCAGCTGCAGGTGGGACTCACTACGAGATGTTGGCCGCACTCCTGGTCGTTCTAGTTCAATGGCAATTTTCAACATCGTAATCGAATCAAGTAAAAAAGCCGCCATCACAAGCAAGCACTTGAAAAGCACTCAGCCATGCAAACCTCAAGCCTCTCGTTTCATCGAACCGGCATTCCGCATACCTTGCTGAAGTTGGTGATTGAACCTAGAATTCAACTGGGCGTTGTCAATCAAGCTCGGCGTCACGCTTGTCTTGAACCAAGCTGGACGACAAGATTATCAGCCGCTTATACTTCATTCATTTATCAACCGCTTATACTTTACTCATTTATCAGCCTACTTAATTAGACTGGCGCCCCCAGCCAGGGAGACCTTTGCAACCTTATTTTTTCCAAAGCCCTTTCTGGAAATTCTGAATCACCGACTTCAAGGACCTGCACTTTGAATTTCAAACAAAACGTTAACAAAAAGCTTGCCGCAGTCGTTTCCCATGTCCTGGGCCCGAGTCGAACGAGCACCCTGCGTCACTGCACATTTCCGGGCCGGTTCGCCAACGCCGCTGGACCTGTCTGGCTCGTGCTTGGAATTGATATTTAACCTGCATGGCTCTTTGCGGCATGTCCGGTCTTTTGCTAAGTCAACCGTGTTGATTTATGTAGTTTGCTCTAGCACCTTCTTGATCCCGAACGAAAAACAATTCTCGTGAAATTACAAAAAACACACAAAAGATTCCTAAACAACATGGCCAAGGCTCGAGTCGAACGAGCTCCCTGCATACTTTCGTACACAAATTTTGCGGATCCGGATGGCAGGTGCGCCCCGCGCTGCTGGACCTTTCTTGCCTGTAGTTCAACTCGTTAGGGATGTCATGGACAAAGGGTTGGGCAAAATCAATAATACTGTTCGACTGTAAGCATCTTGAACTTTTGATCCGGAACGAAGACGCGCAAAATTACTCAAAATTTCAAACACCTAAACTTGAAGCAAGTTATGCCCCTATTATTATCGCGTTGCACAACAGCAGTTGCCGAGAAATTATCAGTAGTGTAGTGTACTTACGGGAGAGCGCCAAATCAGACATCAATCACAGTCAGTGATCCGCCAACCGTGACTCTCGTCGACGCTACGACCATCACACTCGACTTCTGCTTGTACGAAGACCTTGAATCGTCACTGTACTTGTTTTTTTTTCTTCACCTCATTCTTCATTCACACTGAATGCAGTTTGTGTTCAAAATCAGGCGAATGAGGCTCCCTCAAGAACTGCTCGACGAAATCATCGGTGAATTCGACCTCTCCGAGAAATACGACCCCGAAGTCGCGGATACCCTCAGATCATGCGCGCTTGTTTCCCGCTCGTTTGTGGGACACTGCCAGGCACGCCTTGTCTCCCGGATTTCTGTCCCCGATTACGAACGATTCACCGGTCACCGGGATCGATCCCTTTCATCATCTGTTGGAATCAAAGAGATCAATTCCAGATTAGCAGTGAACCCGTTGCAAACGCACGGGGAATTATTCCAAACTACAGACTACTTATACAAAGTTGGTACAACTAATAAGTGTAAATGAAGGATTAATTACAACAACCAGGGGGGAGGGGAGTACCTGTGGCTTAATATGACAACAAATGACATCGGAGATAGCGAGCGGCGAACTCGTATTCCAACACACCCCCGCGAGGAGACAAGCGAGCTATCACCCCCGCAAACTGAACAAATGACGACGAAAGTAAAAACTCCAAAAAACCATCCACCGACATACGTTCGAATCCCAAAACGGGCGCGCGCGAACCTTGGGCGAATGTTGCGACAGCGAAAATAAACTCCACAAAATGTTGGGCTCCAGCCCCCAACGGCGTTTCTTCGACGGGTTTTCGACGGGTTTTCGACAGGATTTCGACGGGACTTCGACAGGGTTTTCGACGGGACTTCGACAGGGTTTTCGACCTCTTCGCCATCCTTCCCTCCATCTTCACATCAACCAAGCTCCAGGGACACCGCAATACACAACGGCTCGCCAGAGAAATATGTCGAAGATCATGGGAACGAAATGGTAGAGCGACAAGTAGTGAGTGCTTTGTGCAGCGCTAGCTGGACGATGGAGCCTAGCCTGGACAACGAGCAAAAGGGTTGGATGGATAGCGCTAGCTGACAAGGGAGCCTAGCCTAAACAACGAGTGACGGACAGCGAGCGGCGGCGGCAAGCGGCGAAAAGGAGCGGCAGTGACCAGAACGGCAAGCGAACGGTCGAGAGCGACAAGAAGACAGCGCCTCTGGTGGTGAGCAGGCAACTGAGTCGACAGTCGGCGAAGGAGGATAAAACAGTGTCCCAGACAATTAGCAGACGGCTGAGTGATGCTTCGGAAGGGTTATGCTTGTGCGTTTGTGTTGGAATCAAAGAGATCAATTCCAGATTAGCAGTGAACCCGTTGCAAACGCACGGGGAATTATTCCAAACTACAGACTACTTATACAAAGTTGGTACGACTAATAAGTGTAAATGAAGGATTAATTACAACAACCAGGGGGGAGGGGAGTACCTGTGGCTTAATATGACAACAAATGACATCGGAGATAGCGAGCGGCGAACTCGTATTCCAACATCATCCCCCCATATCGCATCTGTCGTGCTTTCCCAAAGACTTTCCGCCCTGCTGTCGCGCTCTCCGCACCTAGCCGACCACATTCGGACTCTGAATCTATACTACAACGCGACGACGACAGAAGCGAACTTCATCCCTCAGATTCTGGCTGCCGTCACGGGCCTGACTGGGCTGACGCTGTCGGAGTTTTTGTGCGGATTCTTCCCGATGGACCCCCTGACTATCGCGCCATTCTCGCTCCCGAGTCTCCGGCGCGTCGAGTTGAATAGATATCAATTCCAAAATGCCTTCGACCTCGAGTCCCTCTTGAGTAAGGCGAAATGCCTGAAAGAGCTAACCCTCAAGGGTATCCGTTTCGAGGAGTTTAACACTGTCGACGGAGAAGCCGTCCTTCCCCGCCCAATCGACGGAACGAGCGACCATTATACTAGAGACGCTGTGTTTGGATGCACTGGATCGACCGGTAGCTGCTTCTGTGTTGAACTCATTCACCACTGTGGATATCCTGCATCTGAGGTCTCTTTCCACTCGCGATTCTCCCACTGCCCAAGTCCTGCGGGCAAACGCTCGTTCAATTCGAAAACTGCGTTTGGCAAGATCTACCTGTGAGTCGATTCGGCATCTTCCCGAAATTTCTCAACATCATATGCCGGACAGCTTGGTCGTTCGATTTTGGGGACCCCATACTTATGGCAGGCGAAAACTACTTGACCTTGGTTGATTTTGAGGTTGATTGCATTGATTTCCTACTCTCACTCGTCCCACTGCTGGGCGACTTGAAGAACTTGACGGCCTTGAAAACTGTCGCGATCACATTTCAATACAGGCTGGATCCAGATCACGCCTTCGAGAACGCAGGAGAGTGGGAACTTGGAAGAGCTTGATGCCCTTCTGGAGCCGCTGCCTACTGGCACCCAGGTGGACGTATATGCCACCTTTGACCGCCACACTACTCTATTGGCTGCGCGTGACGTAGTTGCGATCAAGAGCAATCTACCCAAGTTATCAAATCGCGAGAAATTACATGTGTATCACAACTCGCGCCAGGTTGAGTGCAGTTAATTGTCACTTTGTTCCTTAAATAGACGACGAACCGAATTTCATCTGTAAATCGCCGTGACATGTCTCCGGTTTTGCAGGGAAAACAAATCGGCCTGTGGAGGAAAGCAGCCAAAAGCAGATCCAAAACGGATCAAGCGCCCATTCAATTGTCGGTGATCAGTGCTCTTGGTCTCACGGTTTCTTGATCACTAACCCCCAACCTGACTGTTGCCTACATTTGGGATCTCTAGTCTCGATTCCAGCCGTCCGGGTAACCTCGGATCAGTGGATCGGTCGGAGAATGAAAAATGATACGCAGAGAGTTCCGGAGAAAGTTTTCGCCCACTTTGGAATCGCTACTTTCAGCACTCATTCTTTGCCGCCCCTACATACATTGGCCCTCCGGGCAGCCCTGTAACCTCCCCGTAGTGCTTATGGCCCGCATGGACGTTACAGTGGTGTATGTACAAGACGTAGCTGAAGTGTCCCCAACGGTAAGAAGACCTTTTAGTAGCGGATAATTCGTATTCTAAATCGAGCGCCTTTGCGCTGCGTACGTATGGCCCGGCATTTGGACTTGTGCGGCCATGGGAGAGTAGCTCTGCGGTGAAATCATGAACGGCGTTGCACCCAAGACGCAGGCGACACGCATTACGTGTGAAGTAAATCGGTATCGCGACTACCCTCCGTTCTACACACCAGTTCAAACTAACAACTCTAAACGCTGATACTCATACTTTGCCCACTGGTCGGCAATGCTCGCACCACGGTATGCGAATGAACACTGCGCTCCTTCGGCGATGCCACCCTCGCCATACCTCCATGCGTAATCCCTCCCCGCGGCCCCGGTTCCTTTCTGATAAACCGTGAAACCTGGCGCGACTGCCCCTGTAGGTGGGATCAGAGCCTCGGCGACGTAGCCGGCGACGGTGAGGTCGACCAAGTTCGGTAGTTTGAGGATGCCCCAACTGCACATGTTCTTGATATTTTCCAGCGTAACGTCGGGACACCCCGTAATGTCTAATTCCCTGATGCACGGCACGTTTGACAGAAACCAGTGCAGGTCGTCGAAAGACATCCAATCCAAACGTAACTTTACTGCATGGACGCGAGCCAAGATGTCTCGAAAGTCGTCGGTGAAACCGTACAGGGTATCAGACAAGACGTGGACGTGCAGCAATGTTAAACTGTCCATGTGTAGGCGGCGCAGCGGCAGCAGCGTAGAACGGTGCCTGCATGTCTTTCGTTAGTATGCATCTGAGATGTATGTTAACTTCACCTGTAGGTAATGTGTAGATCCGTAAGGTGGCCGAGCACGAGCGGTGAGATATCAGCGACGTTAAACCACTCTACTCCCGCAACCTGCAGGAGCCTGAGACGAGGGATCCAGCGCAATACCTGTTCGAATGCACCCCAGTCGAGACAGCATTTGCCGCCGACGCGACACAACCGTAGCGCTATCAAGCTCCCGTATAGTGCCGGCGTCGCCCAGAACGAGGGATGGCCGGAGAGACGCATCTCCTTCAAGGCAGGCATCACTGCAAAACCAGCGGGTGGGGCACGATGCGCCAACGACGCCGCCGTAGGCACGGAAGGGGGCGTTGTCGTGACGGACAAGCGTTCCAGGTTAACCCAATCCGCGTTGCAAAGATGTGCCCACAAGGACATCCACACGGGAATCGACGGCGCATCCACCGTCATGTGCGATATACGTCTGACATCCGTCAATATCCGTAGAGGCAACTCACTATACACTCACCCGTAGGAGGAATTTAGAGGCTCCATCACCGTGTTCACCAAGTCTCCAACATCCCACAACGTTACATTCGCCGTCAAGGTAGTGATAGGGGGAACTGGGGTGATAGGGGGGAACTAACAGTTAGTTGCATCATATTTTTTTCGCGGTCCGTAAAGCTCAATCAATTAGTAGTACAATGGCGAAAGAACGAACAACCAGTTGTATTACTTGGCAGAGCTTTCTCAAGGGTAGTGTACTGGTGACTCGTAGTAGCAAAAACGCGGCGGGTGAGCGGTTCGGGTCAAAACGTCACAGACGTGACGACGCAAGAGCCTGATGAGAATATTATGACGTAGGTCATGATTCAGTGATGGTTCCTGGCCATTTTCTATTTCGCTTTCCAGACCTGTAACCTAAGGTCGGTTACAGGAATACAAGTCGTCGAAGATGAGGCCGAGATCCACCATGCCAAGGCTCGTTCTCAACAGTAAACAAAGCAGCCCGCCCTGTCCCATGCAGGTGTGGCTGATCATTACAATTCGTCCCACTAGGCTTAACTTGGGCTAATCGACATGCAAAAATGTCGAGCAATTGGATTTTTGAGCCTTGACATCTATTTATTATTTTGTCAGGCAGCGGAGTTGGAGTACCAATGAAAACAAAATCCTGCAATTTGCCCGTGTCCACTAGGCCACCTCAACCCATTCGTGGCTCACAAAATAGCTAACCAACGGCGCATTTATGACCCACAAAAATAACCTGCCACTTGTAAATGGTCCATGCCCAGCGGGCCGTTTACAATAAACAAATCAATAGCGTCATGATGGACGAGACGGGTTCGGAGGGCCAATTGTATTATAATATGTGGAACTTTGTTCATCAATTGGACCTCTCAAAAATCATATACATGTCGCAGCTATATACTTCCAATTTCCGGGCTGACTAGATTGTCTACAGCGCACAAAAGGACAATTTTGTGACAATTTGTAACACTGCTCACTCCACCGCCTGTCACTAGCTCGGGAGGTACATATCTTGTACACCTTAAGTTCGACAAATCTGAAAATATTCAAGACTGTAGAAAAGCCTTCAAAAAGCCCAAATCCGACTGCGGAGAGCAATACAGCAGCAAAAATAAAGTTATGGCACCGATCTCCGCCGAGAACACTGGACACATGCGTGCTCGTATTCCATCGCTCAACAGGGGCAGAAAAGCTTTCATCTCGTATCATCCAAAGATAAACTCAGTTCCGCGTGCCGAGAATGACTGGTGGCAGTCAAGCAACTTCGTTCGCCACCATTCGACCAGCGGCTGGGATTCCATATTCACCTTGAACTCATCGATTGAATGCTGAACGTCAGTACCCGCGTTGGAAATCAATATCCATTCGTAACCACGCCCGAAAGTCCTCTAACAAGTGCGTGGCTGATTGTGTATATCGCGGTCGCCGCGGAGCACACCCGACGGACCAGCCCACAGTGCTCGGGCAACGCCATATATCATCTAGTACGCGTTTATCACTCGCCGGCGGCGACCTTGACATCTCCGCTCGAGGCTACCGATTCAGATGTGTGACTACTATTTTATGCAGTTCTGTCGTCTAGAAATTTAGTGCATCTCAAAGCCCCTAATTTTCTCACCTCGGAAAAAGACGTCGCCTCGACTCACTGAAGTCCAAAAATTGCTGAACCTGTATTTCTGATTCTTGCATACTAGCAATTTCGGGTCCCTCTCACAATCGTATCGGGCTCATACTTGGTCGTGTATGCACACTTATCGCCAGGGCCCAAATGCGATTACGGTATCTGCATCTACGGAAACCCTACTCAATGTCAAAATCCATGAAGTTCAATGTCGCCGCCGCGGCGCCGGGTGCCGAACTAAATTTGTCTCGCATTAAAAAAAAAAAATTCGGCCCGGGACCCGTCAAGAAGAATTTTCATAACCGTTCACATGCACAGGCAGCTGAATGACAGTCTCTGATTCGTCGCTGAGTGACCACCCTAATTTAAAATCAAAGATCACTTTTCGCAGCTGAAATGGTTTTGCGCTTTTCCTTCCTTTCATCGCAGAAGTTTCGGAGATATCCTACGGACACGGCCAAAACAATGGGTTTTCCGCTTTTCGGGAGGATGCTTCAAAACCTCTAAGGACTTGCGTTTTGGTGAACGTCTCTTGGCACCGTTGCCTTTCTCTCCTACGTTCTACACGTTGACAGCCGGTTATATGTAGCACTGACGGCTCACCGATCTCACTTCCTCGGAGTCGGAGCCAGGCAAAAAGAAACTGTACGTAACATTTATGCCGGTATTCCGGCCCCATCATGTCGTCATTTCAAGTATTGGGAGACGTTTCCTCTTATGCATAGCCCGGACGCCGCAGATCAATGGTACATACATATCTTAGTTCATTTTCGTGCCTGTCGCGCTACTCGAGTCTCTACCGCCACTGGTGGTTGAAGCTCTAATTCAAAACATGATGGATTCGACTCAGACGAAGCTCTTCTTCGTGCGGCCCGCTTGAGGTCAAGCGATGAAGTACATCAAAGCGAATCACGGACATCTTAAGCGTTAATTTTTTCCGATCGCTACCATCGCACATAAATTACCGGATATACAGATTGTGCGGCGCCCATACTGCCCACTCATGGTTATCCATGGACGCTACTGCTGAGCTCGTGACAAATATACAGAATGAGCTCAGTCGGGCAAGGAGAACGACTCTATTCCTAGCTACCTGACAAATATACAGAATGAGCTAGGCGAGATAAATAAGTAACGGTGAGGTAAAGTAAGGATATAAGAGACATACCTCAGTCGGGCAAGGAGAACGACTGAGGTATGACTCGTGGATACGAGAACTATATACGTGATCGGTAGTAATGTAGATCAAGGAGGCAAGTGAGGATGTGAAACGGGAGGAACGACTGTGTTGACGAGCGCGTGATGCGCCCCGGCTATATGGCCAGCCGAGCCATGTTCAACAGCTCGAACAAGCAGTCGTTGCGCTCCAGAATGTGCTCATCACCCGCTACGTGAGCGGTGAGCACCCTTTCTCTTCATTCCCGCGCCATCTCTAACATAGTGTGCTCCAGCTGCCGGATTCGTCGTGAGTGCGCTGGCCATGAAGTGTGCACTCATTTTCAATGGAGGACGGTCAAGTTATTGCTTTACGATCATCTGCTCACGCTCGACGATGAAGTGGAATACACCTGGAATGCTTCAAATTCAGTCGCCAAAATCACGTTCTTGTGTTTGCGATACATGGTCCCGAGTTTCTTGACCGTCCAGACAGTCTGTATGTGATACGTACTTCTTCCTCGTGAGATATTACACTGACGCATTCTAGTTATTAGTGGAGTAATACCTATGTCTGACATTGTGCGTACTTCCCTGGTTCAATACCACAGCATGCTCTGAACCAGCGACAGGCGTAAGCCTACTGTCCTGCAAATTCACGTCTTGTCCACATCTTCGCAGATGTAAGGTGTGGGTTTCCATTGCACTAGGATTTTCGAAATTTCATGGTTCAGCAGGTGAGTGTAATGGAATCGCAGACGTATGCCGGTTGGCTTTCGATAGCCATGTCCAATTTCCTTGTTCTCCTTCGTATCTGGACGACCCTTCCGCCCGCACACCGACTGAAAGTCTGGTCCATCGGCTTCTTCGCAGGTGCACAAATCCTGAATTTTGGCTTCACGAGCTGGGTTATCAAGAATATGGTTTGTGCGTACCCCCTCACAGACGTTACGCTTCATGCAATGATTGTGTTTTCTTTTTAAGCCGTCCTCTTCTTCGAATCTCGTGCTGGCCTCTGTTCGTTTTCGTCCAAGCCCAATGTGGTTGGGCTCTGGGTTGTCGGGGTAAGCCTCGCCGTGCTATCTGCGCGGGTAATCTTGGCAAATACAGATTTTCCCTGTAGTTGGCGTATGAAGTACTCGTATTCGTGACCGTGTGCTGGAATACGCTGGACCGACCCCGTGCCCTCTGCCCAACCGTAGATTCGGGGGTTACTCGTATGCTTTTCCGGGATGGCATCACATACTTTGTGGTGAGTCCGCCCTTTCTTTTGTCCTTCACTGGGCTGAGCGAGGGTGATAGATCCTCTTCAGTGCGCCTTCAATATGCGCCACTCTAGGCTTCACAATCTCCTACTCATGTGCATCCCAGCGCTTCGAATTGCTAATACCGTCATTGCCATTGTCTCGCCAATTTCTTCCCTTTTTGTCATCGTCTAGTGGGTTTCGTTGTCCGCAAACCGAAGAGTGGCGCTGAATCACCCATCCAGTTTTGTTTGTGCAGCCACAACGGCTACTACAAGTCGACTAATCCTTAACTCCCGCCGCGAAGCGGGTCAAGCGGCTCGGCTGCGGCAGCTCCAAATGATAAATCCGTGCGAGCTGGAAGGTACATCCGAGACACTCTCTGACGCACCTCGGCGATCATATTCAAATTAGAGATAGCCTTGGAAGAAACATACATGTATGACCAGAAGACCAAAAAATTTTGTAGCAACACCGGGATTTTCCCTATGATCACGTATTCTCCAGCTAATCACAGGCACCCCCTACTCGTTGAATGAACGATCATGAGATTGGGTGAGATTCAGTTCATGAGCAAGAAGGAAACCAATGGTTCCACGATGATCGAGATAGTGGATTCGTGATTAATTACGTCGGTAGATCGAGTCGCATGGACAGTGCATCCTCGCCGTCGCCATCTGACACAACGATACAATGAGATACGAAACAGGTTAGACGGTCCGACTACGCACAATATTTATGCTCCACCTTGGCTACCCGAAAGCCTAGCGAGTCACGATACAATGCTATTGCCGGCTTGTTTGATTTGCGGACGTGTAAAGACACGAAGGAGGCCTTGTATATCGTCGACATGGCTTCTTCTAAGCTCCAAACTCAGCGGAAGGGGATGAGTTTTGGGGACGAATGAACGCACGGGATAAGATCATAAGTTTTCGCGCAAGACCAAGCCTCCGATACGAACGCAGGACAGAGATTGAGTTGACATGACCATAAACCTTTCCGTTCTCGAGGTCAGTCTTTGACTCATCGGTTGCGTCGTCGTCACTGAAGGAGTGGTATGTAAATTGGCACCGATCGGCTGGATTTGAAACATACATCTTCGCCAACACATATCCCACTATGCGACCCTTGGGGTCCTCTGCAACGAAGGAAATTTGCGGCCAACTTAGAATGTGGTACATCCCTGACGGTAATGGAACTAAGACGTGCCAATAGGGAAAGCAGGTAAACGCACAGAATTTCATCAAGTAGTTTTCGGGAAGGTTCTGAAGGTTCGTGGCCTGAATACTGGGGAGATCCTCTGGCTACTGCAGATTAGTGCAAGTCTGGAACGCTCGTGGCTCAGTTTCAAAACTCCCGACACATAGCACCGAGCCACGGACCTGGAGAAGTTGCTTTCATTGGGTTTGCAACGAAAGTGTGACATACCTTTGCTAAGCGGATATTCATAGTGGTTTCAAGCCTGTGGCGGGCGCGACTTCAAGGAGACGCGGTTGCTAGAGATGTCACGTCACGCTGTGACGGAAGCACAATCAGATCATCATCACGAGCCAACATGCGCAGCGGACGGCCGCGGAGTTTCAATCGTTTTTCTTTTTCCAAGTCTGTTTTGTTGATTGCCTGTCAATTGCCTGTGCGAATTTGTATTGATCCATTTTCAACTTGATCGGAGTCAATTTCAGGTCGATTTCCACGACGACAACAATTCGAACCGCCGCCCAGTGCCAATCTCGATTCCATGTGAGATGCACAGGTTTACGGTTCATGGAAAGACTTCAATGGGGTCTGCCGTGGGATCCACAAACCCGAATCTTGTTGCTGGACTGCTATGAGATATTCCTTTGGCACTGCGCACTGTCGCAAAGTCACAGCGTTCATCCTCGTCTCCAACTTCGCCATCCTTGACACACACTTGACGCACGTTTGCGCGCGCGAGAACCTCACCCAATTCAGCCAGTCAGAGACCGTCGTGTCTGGCAGCGCCATGACCAGCTATGTCTGCTCAACGTGTGTTATGCCTATGTATCACGTCAGCTCAGGGCTCCGGGTTCCCGGGGAAGAGCATTCTTCGTCTGGACACTGAGATGATTTTCACTGGAATGAGACGAAGCTAGAGCCTAGAGTGGAGTAATTCACTGAGAGTCGCGTGGGATGGTTGTATGATGCAGAAGGGATGGAGCAGATTGCTAAAGCAGGATGTAAAATGCAAAAGCACGAGAAATATTTATTCTTCTGCTGTCCAGTGTCTAATCTTGAACCTGCTGCACGTGATTGTTGAATTTCGTCGGCCGAGGCCCGAGGGAACAGAATGTGCCAACTCGACTGCTCTTGAACACGAGCTTACCACGAGCACCCGTTTCGAAATCTCAAACACTACCTTAGTAAATTTGTGTAGAGTTCAAGTCCAGTACATACACATCTTCTTCCATCAGAGAGCTATAATGAGGTACGAGTTGATACATGTTGAGCGTCTGTCTAGGAGAGACTATCCGAGAGCTGCTTTTGAACGTTGGAGCTATCCGCGTTGAGATGTGGAATGGGGAACTGCTGACTCTGGAACGCAAACATAAAAGGCGCAGTGATCGGACGGAACGTTCTCGGAATTTGCACAAGTAGGGCGGTAAATTTGGTTCACTCGCAAAGGAACTGGGCGCTTATATAGCCCTCGGAGAAATGTCCCAGCCATACGCGCTGTTTGAAACTTTGGATTCCGACTCCCGGCTGACTCAGAAGTATTTGGTATGATGATTACTCTTCCGCATTCATAAGTAATTACAGAATTGCCGCTTGATGAGGACCAGGTATAAGATTGTTGAATCCCCGTGGAACCAGGGTCCAGGGTAGCCACTGCTTGATAGGACGATAGTTCATGAGCGGATCTCCACTGCTGTGCCGTTCGATTCCCGCAATATTCGGTTCCAGGTTTGGTATGGTCCAAATCATCTAAAACAGCCAGGTCAGAGTTATATACTTACAAGAGAGCATGGCTAGCGCCTCGCGAGTTTCACAGCGATAGCCTTTTGTTTTGGAACCTCTTCAATAAAAATCATGTAGCACCTGGATTGTTCGTTGGTGGTCTAATTTTAACACCCGCCAACGGTCGGACTGTTGGGACCCCGGTCGACTTGTCATTTAATCAACTGTGCTGCCACGGCAATCAATCTTCTTCCCGGGCGCATCATTTCTATTTTGACGCTCGTTTTTGGCGCTTAGCGTGACTTGCAATGAGGTCGGCGGCTGTTCACTTCACAACAGACACCCTCTCGCCACCATGAACGTTCTAGATCTCTTCAAGACCAAGACTGGCTCGTCGTCTGCGCAGCAGGCAGCTTTCGTGCAGCCGCAGGAGAAAGCTGGTCTTCTGGTTACAGAGGAGTTGGACAAGGCGCTGGAAGAATCGAAGGCGAAGGTCGCACGTATTGCACGAGAATGCCGCCTCAAGAACAGAAAATTCCGGTGGGAATAGGCTCGCGCAGTCTCGTCCCCAAGCTGACGCGTCTGACTCAGTGACATCGAATTCGACATCGAAAACGATCGCGAAAAGTGTCTTCATGGATTGTCGGGCGGGTCATTCGGTCCCTCTGATGTCCAGCGGGTTACAGATATCTTTGAGAAACCACAGTTCTTTGTCGATGGAGCCAGCTCCAATGACATTGTGCAGGGCGCCATTGGGGACTGCTGGTTTGTGTCGGCGCTAGCCACAATGTCCACGGCGCCGGGTTTAGTGGAGAAGTTCTGTGTTGCCGTACGTTTGCTGTCTTCGCTTTTGCTCTGGGATCTAATTCATCACTCCGTCAGCGTGACGAGCAAGTTGGTGTGTACGGATTCGTCTTCTTCCGTGATATGCGATGGGTCAGCATCGTAATTGACGAGTGAGTCTTCTTTTCAATCTTTACCGTCTTCGAATTCGACGTTCCCAAACAGTTTGCTCTTCACTTCAATCCCCAAATACGAAGAATTAAATAGTTCCGAGAAACAGCTGTATCACAACGATAAAGAGAAATACGCCTCGGCTCGAAAAGGATCGAAGACATTGTACTTCGCGAGGTCTGCCACTGAAGGTGAAACTTGGATACCTCTCATGGAGAAGGCATATGCCAAACTTCATGGTGGGTTTCTATCCTCTCAGCGTCTCCATATGTTCACGACTGATTTAATCAGGGGACTATGCTGCCTTGGTCGGGGGAGAAGCATGTGAAGCAATTGTGAGATTTCCCGTCCATTGTCGCTGGCCGAGCTCTAATCGTGTGTCTGAAGGAGGACCTCACAGGGTAAACTGTACTCTTATTGTGTCTACATTTTCACTGATCCGGTGTCCAGCGCCGTATCCAGCTTCATTCCCTGCAAGGTAAGTACCGATTTTTGTGTATAACAGCGGAGCTGTGTTCACACACGATCATCCAGGACATCCTTGACATCGACAAATTCTGGACGGAGGAACTCCTCAAGGCCAACAAGGACCGACTTTTCGGATGCGCTTACAACGCCCTCGATGGAACCAGGAGCGGCGACTGGAACGCAACAATCAGTGGACTGCACGGAAACCACGCATATTCTGTACTGCGTGCCGTGGAGGTCAAAGGAAAGCGCTTTGTTGTGGTTCGAAACCCTTGGGGCGAATCCGAGTGGACAGGCCCGTGGTCGGACGGCTCCAAGGAATGGACTCCTGAATGGCTCGCGGTGCTTCCCGAACTTGGCCACTCCTTCGGAGATGATGGTCAGTTCGTGATGGAATGTGCGTGATGGGAGACTTTTCCTCACTGTTGCCAGCGAGTTAATTTCCGCAGATAAGGACTTTTTGGCCAGCTGGTCGGACATCGATCGCGTGAGTGCAAAATGTGATTATGGCAATTCTTCGACTTGAATCAGAACAGACAATTCTTTTCGATTCGACTTGGGTGATGTCCTCTCACTGGCTTGAGGTCACTACTCGCGCTCTTCCTGCTGCTTGGAGTTTTGGAGACGTTTCCTGTGCGTCAATTTCACAATTATTCTACGACATTGCTCACTCGAATGGTTCTTATAGTTACAATTTCCATGCCGAAGTCTTCACCTACCCTCATCGTCTTATCCCAGTTGGACCGCCGGTATTTCCCTGATATCAGCGGCCAATGGCGTTGGTCACTGGATTTCGTTCTCTACAGACAGGGGGAGACGGAGGTCCTTGCTGAGTCTCTGCATGCCCGATACTTCTCGCGTAGCGTCAACCTCGAAATTCCCCTGGAGGCAGGGGAGTACGTGGTTCATGCAAGTTTCCTTATATCCATGATATAGTTACAGCATACTTACCCGCAGTAGGTTCGCATTGATCGCACAAAGTACCGAGAAAAGGCAGGTACTATTTCTTGTTTCCTGGCGCAATCGTAACACTTTGTGGAAGGATTACTTCGAGACCGACTCTGTCTCTTGGGATGAGCAGAAGTTAGCCCGAGTCATGACGGAGCGCGCCAGGAGCCAGGCCATCGCATCCAGTACGTTCACTCCGCGGAAGAAATATGCTAGAATTGCTGATACATATTCTTCCTTCTGGTAGATTTTAAAGCAAAGTATGTCCCAAAGTTCGATCCTCTCAATCTCAAACTGAAAGATGTTTGACAGCACACACACGGATAATCTTCCCCTTCCCTTGAATATTCTCGCGGGTCAGACACTTGCTCAGCTCGAGGAGAAAGCGGCAGCCGCTGCCGCCGTTCTCAAGGCGACCGCAGGAAAGGAAGAAAAGCCAGTGACAACCACGACGACAACCAAAACAACCGCAATCGAGACCACTATCGTCACCACAGGAGGAGATGAAGCTGCCGAGCCCGTCGTCGCTGTTAAACCCAAGAAGCCTGATGACACGACCAATAATACTCCAAATCCAGATGGCTCTAGTACCGAGCCGACCAAGACGGGTTTGAAAGATCCTTCTGACCGGGGCTCGGTCTTCCCTCGGACTGCGCGTCTACACAAACCGAGACGCTCCGGCGATCATTGGTGGTCAGTTACGCCATGAGATGGCTACATCCTTCGCTGGTTTGGCGCTGACCAGTATTTAAATTTGAGCGACATATATTTATATTGGACTTGGTCTCCTACTAGTCCACAGGGAACGAGAATACGCGGTCGCTACCCTCCCTTCGAAATAAAACTGCCGTGATTTGTTGTATTGCCAGATTGAATAAGTAAGAATAGTCAGTGCTGTAATGTTGAAAAATAGACAATATTTGCAGATCTGCGGGACCTCGATCACCCACTTGAAGTTGACGCGGGCGCTGATGTTGGGCGCTGATCCGAGATTTGAAATTAACCGCCATGAAGATTGGCGCCGATAGTACTTACTTAGCGCGAGCTTGCAACGCGTAGCGGCAGCACTCTTTCGTTCTCCCCTTGCAATGCCTCTTTTCAACCTCTTCAAGGCCAAGTCTGCTGATCCCGCCCCTAATCAAGCATCGTTTACGCAGCCAGCGAGCAAGTCTGGACTTGTCGTCACCGGTGAACTAGACAAAGCTCTAGAAGAGTGCAAAGCTGCCGTCGCACGAATCGCAAAAGAATGTCGGACCAAAAACCGCAGGTTCCGGTATGACTTTCCAGCTTCAAGCTTGTGTTCTGCTTTTACATTGTCCTATCGAAGAGATATCGAATTTGACCTTGAAAACGACGAGTATGCGTGAGTCATTGTCCTTCCATTCCAAATCCAAGACATTGAACGTATCCAGCTGTCTAAATGGCCTAGTTGGTCTTCCAGACGAGAGCTATTCTCCTGCTGACACCCGTCGAGTGGGCCAAATTTTCGACAATCCCCAATTTTTCGTGGATGGAGCGAACAGCAACGACATCATGCAGGGCCAAGTGGGGGATTGTTGGTTCCTCTCGGCACTCGCCACTATGGCCACAGCAGAAGGGCTGGTGGAAAAGTTTTGCGTGGCGGTAGGCTCGGTCCCGAATAGCCCCTTTCGCATCTTACACTTCTTTATTCCAGCGCGACGAGGAAATTGGTGTTTACGGCTTCATTTTCTTCAAAGGCAAATTTGACCTCCAACCATAATCAAGAGTGAGGAACTGATATTGTATCAGACGATCACTGGGTTTCTGTGATAATTGACGAGTGAGCCATTCATCCAAATATACACACTTCGCCGACATCAAGTAGTTTACTGTACACCGCCATACCCAAGTACGAGGAGCTCAATTCCAGCGAGAAAGCTTTGTATCACAACGACAAAGAGCTCTACAACAAATCAGCACGAAAGGGCAGCCAGACTTTGTATTTCGCAAAATCTGGAACGGATGGAGAGGTATTGTGCTCTGATTTTTTGTTCGTTTCCTGACCTGACAAATTCCCTCCAGACTTGGGTACCTTTGATTGAAAAGGTACGCCCAAGCCTCTTTTTGAATTTTATTTTCTGTTGAGATCTCACGGCCATGTTCAAGGCCTATGCAAAGTTGCACGGAGATTATGCGTCCCTGAGCGGAGGATACGCTTGCGAGGCTATTGGTTCGTTATCTTATTTTCGTCCATTCCGCTGAGTTCTCATTTTGTCCAGAGGATCTGACGGGGTGAGTATGGCCTCGTTCATTCAGGCCTCTCCTCAAAGCTATCCTCAGCGGCGTCTCAAGTTTCATCCAGTCGAAGGTAAGGAAATGTTGGTTGACCTAGCAAGAAACTCACGAATTCGCATCCCAGGATATCTTTGACATCGACAAATTCTGGACAGAAGAGCTCATGAAAGCCAACAAAGACCGCCTGTTCGGCTGTTACTTTGAGCCTCTAGACGGCACTCGCAGTGGCGACCCCTCGGCCAAGATATTCGGTCTCATTGGCAATCACGCCTACTCTGTGCTGCGGGCGGTGGAGGCGAAAGGTAAAAGATTCGTGGTGATCCGCAATCCGTGGGGAAATTCAGAGTGGACTGGGCCCTGGTCGGATGGTTCAAAGGAGTGGACCGCCGAATGGCTTGAAATCTTGCCCACACTGGGTCATGTTTTCGGAGACGACGGCGAATTTGTGATGGAGTGTGAGTCGACTGAAATTACCGCTATCTATCGGACTGAAGCTTTTCTTAGACTCCGATTTCTTGGACTGCTGGGATCAAATCGACCGGGTAAAAATGGTGTTTGTTTGTTATTTTATGTCGCTGAGCCAATATCCACCCCAGACTCTTTTGTTCGACTCGAATTGGATCACATCCTCACATTGGCTGCGTGTATCTGCCAGAGAACTTCCCTCCGCTTGGACCTATGGCGATGTCTGCTGCACGTACATTTTACTTAGAAAAGACGCTCCGAGTTGCTAAATATCTTCCAGTCACAATCACCGTACCCAAGTCGTCCTTCACCATTATAGTCCTGTCGCAGCTCGACTCGCGCTACTTCAAAGACATTTCTGGTCGATCCTACTGGACTTTTGATTTCTTGCTTTTCAAACGAGGACAGTCTGAACCGGTGGCTACCTCTTCCCAACCGAGATTCTATTCGCGAAGTGTGAATCTGGAACTCGAACTGGAGGCTGGGGATTACGTTGTTCATGCACGTATCCTGCTCTTCAACTTTAATTCTGGTCAATGATCTCGATTCATAGGTTCGTCTGGACCGTATGGTTCGCGCCGATCGGCCAAAGGTATCTAGCTGGATTCGCATTTGCAAGTTGTGTTGATCTGTCCGCAGAATTATTTCAACGACAATTCCGGTAATTGGGATCAGCGGAAACTGTCGCGAGTTCTCACAATGAGGGCTCAAAGTCAATCCATCGCCTCGAGTACGTTGACACATTCATGAATGCCTTGATTCTGATCGACATTGCGGTTGTGTAGATTTCAAGGCGGAGTATGTCTTCGCACCGCAATTTCGCTACAATGAACTATGAACTAATGCCCTTCATCTCAGGACTCAGTCTAAAAATCTGATCATCCCAGTCGAAGCGGTAGCCGGCTTGAATTTTGCTGACATGGAGAAAAAGGCGATCGAGAAGGCAGAAGCACAAAAGAAGGAGGCTGAAGCCGCCGCGCTCCTCGCGAACCCGCCGAAGGTCGTCACCACAACCACGACCACCACGACTACAGTGACCACGATCGCGGCCGACGGTACGAAGACAGTGACCACGAACGACGTCATCACCGAGAAACCAGTTGAGAACGCAGCGTCAGCGCCATCTGATCCAGCACCAGCTGCGGATAGCATACCTACAATTGACCCAACAGCGACAGCGGAAGTCAAAGCCGCCGATCCAGCTCCGGCGGTCGTCTCTCCCTTCCCCCCAGCAGCAGCGACACCGGAGCCAGATGTATCGGAGGACGACACTATATTTATGGGGCTCCGTGTTTATACGGACAAGGAAGGCGGAGCTGCCACTATTGGAGGTCAGTTGAGGCACGAGATGGAGGCCGCTTTTGCCAACTTGGGGGTGAAAGCCAACTAGTTTGTTCGATATATGTACCACTGAATTTGATCGATTTTTTACGGATATAACTTTCTTATGTTGGTTCTGAAACCCAAGATCGACCACAGCGAACCACCGCGGCCACAAGTTGAAAATGCGGCTGTGTAAGTGGCTGTGTCTCGGCTGTTCCCACGTTTATCCCATGATCCCGTGTCTTCTCCCTTCACCAACTCCTCGCATGCAATACCAGCTGGACTTTGTCTGTTTTTCTTTTAGCTGGCAGGCAGCTAAGATCATCTTGATGCTGCAAACTGCCTAACGGATACAAATTCGAGACAGATCTGGCGGTGTTCTTCCGCGAAACCTAGACACTGGAACCCTGTGACCCCTGTCTTTTGCTGTATATAAAGGACTCATCCATGCACCCCGTTACTCATTTTCCCCTCCGCCCCTAATCTAATGCACTCCTCCAACCCCTCGGTCCTTCGTCGCGCTAATCCCAGAGTTCTCTTTGCCGCCTTTTTCCTCACATGTATTGGCTACTACGTCGGCCGTCTCTCCCAACCAGAACCTCCCCAAAATAGCGCTTCAGGGCATGTACCAGAGCCGAAACTCGAAATTGCCGAGGGAGAGCGAGTCACCATTACTGTGCAACCCCCTCCAGTGACTGTTCAGGGACCGCAGGTGACGGTACAAGTCCCGGCGACGGTCACGCTCACCACGGAGGTGCACGTTCCCAAGGAGGAGGTGGTGCCAGAGGAACCTGTGGTCTTAAATGGACCTCCAACCCAAGCATTCCAAGGTGAGTCTTGCCACCGATTTCCTCGAACAGCTTATTGAATAATGTCAAGATAACTTGCGGCCGGATGTGAACTACATCACTGTCTGGCCTGGTTCTGGATTCAGTGCGTTGCTTTGTTTTTCCTTGCCTGCATTCTGACAATTCCCCAGCTAACGATGTCATGTCATACGTATGTCGCTTTCTCTCGCAATCAACGCCCGCAGGTTTATATTCATCCAGATGAACCTGATCTACCTCTCGTTATTAACTCAACGCGTCCCAATACTACCCTTCTTTACACCCACGCACGTGAAAAGAGCCTCAGGCTTACCTGATGTACCTGCCATCGACTTTGGGGAGGTATTCGATGTCCCAAGGTTGTCGAAGGGAATCGGCAAACCCATCGTTGAATGGTGGCAAGTCAAAGTTCGTCATACATACTACTCTTCCCAACCAAGTCTCATTCTCTTTCTTTTCCCCAGGATCGTAACAGCACATCGATCGATCCGCTGGGATGCTGGAACGTCTGGCAAGCCGTTTCAAAAAGTAACAAATCACCCTATGTCACCAGCGGGCCGCAGCGTCTTAATCTCGGTGAGTCAATCGATGATTCAGCGTTCGTTCACCCACGAATATCCAGATATATCGTATACGATTGCTCCGGAGTTGGATCAAACTTTTCAAAGACTCTGCTGACGAGCCCCACATGCGCTTCACCTCCCTCATGGCGCTTGCATTCCCTGAGCAGCGCAACAAGAATATCAGAACCCCGGCGCCTTCTCTTCGTCTCAAAGCCTCTCTCCCACCTGACGAGCACCTTACGTGCTTTGACAACATGTACTGGATCGCCAACGTCGAGGTGCGATTTATGGTACATCCTTTCATTCGAGGCTAATGACAAACCCCGCAGCCCCATGAGTTCCAGCACGACTACAGCACCGCATGGCGCTTTGTTGGCAAATACCTGCACTGGAACCCTCGCATCGAGGGCCTTGCACAGAACTATATTCGCAAGACATTTGGGCTCTCCGTCGCCGCCGAAATCCCCCCCCGTGTGTCCTTCCCCTCCCTCTCCTTTTCTCGCAATGCTCACCCCTGCCTGCTTCTAAGTACATCACCATCCACGTCCGCCACAACGACTTCGCCGGCTGGTGCCACCGCCCCGTCGACGAGTGTTTCGCGCCGCTCTCTGCCTACGCCCGGCGCGTCGACGAAGTCAAGGCCGAGCTCCTGCAGACCAAAAACTTGACCGTCTCCCGCGTGATCATGACGAGCGACGAGAAGAACAGCACATGGTGGGACGAGGTCGAGGCGTACGGGTGGCACCGCGTCGACCACAGCACCACGGTCGCGACGTACGGCGGGTGGTACCCGCTGCTCATCGATGCGGCGATTCAGTCGGGCGGGATGGGCATTGTGGGGACGGACTTGTCGACGGTGTCGATGATTGCGGGACACAGGGTGAAGGCGTGGCGGGATGGTGCTGTGCGCCAGGTGAAGTGGGGGCATCCTGGGGCCGATGACCATTAAATGCTGTATTCTACTATCCCAATCTTCGACCTTCTTTTCGTACGCACCATGTAACTTAATTCATCTCCTCACACATGCTTTCCATCTTGTCGGTCTTGATATATAAGTATCGCAACCAATGTCATTGAGCGTGCAGTAACGGCAATCTCGATGGAATTCCTATCTTGAGTGCGTGCAGTAAAGTAGAATAAAGTACTTGGGCTCGGTTCGGTTCGTGGAGTCGTCGTAGCTTATGTCGTATGTAACATAGAGAAGGGGAATGCTAAGGTATTTAGGCTAGGCTGGGAGGCTAGCTGATGATAAGTAGGTAGGATGGGATTGGGGATAAGATATGTCGAGAGAGGCGGGGGGGAATGGACAAGGGGAGTGGGTGATAGTACACGAACGGATACAGATAGAAATACAATGCAAATGCATGCGCCGGGGATACAACAAGATTCTTCGTCTAATTTGGGGTTTTGGATCGTCCGGGGAATGAGGGGTCGTAGTAGAGCCGTACGTCGAGTGGGGGAGGTGGAGAGTCGTTGTCGCGCCGTACTCGTAGCCAAGAAGCGAGTTGGGATGAGATGCACGTAGGGGTTTATGCCAGATGCACCCGCGAATGCTGCGCAAGGTTATCCCGCCGGCTAAACGCCTTCCCGCAGCCTGCGTGCGGGCATACGAAGGCTGCAGGCAAGTCAAGTCAGCTTCATCATCCCGCGCAGCAGTAGTAGCAGGGCAAAGAACGGGGTACGGAGGAAGGAAGTGGAGACTCACGCTTCTCATACGTATGTATACTCCTTACATGCCGCTTCAAATGCTCCCCGCGCACAAACCCCTTCCCGCACCCCTCCACCGTGCACACGAACCCGCGCTCCTGCGTCGCATCTCCGTTGCCCGTGCTCCCCGCGCCGGCGTTGCCCATGGTCCTGACGGCCGGCGCCCCAGGGACATGCCTCCCCCGGCTCTTCTTGATCAAATTGGGCACCGGGACGGGCGCGGGGAGAGGGCCCGCTATGGCGCCCTTCCGCACGTCGCGCATGTGGGGGTGGGGGTCGTAGAACGGCGACGGGGAGGCGTACGGTGAGGAAGACACCGGGGACAGGGACGGGAAGGCGGGGTGTGGGTGTGGGTGGGGCAGGTACGGATTATTGGGATGGAACGGCACGGTGTACGGCGACTGCATCCCCATCCCAGCACCGTACGCAGGACTCGGGAAGGGGCAGCAGCGCGGGGGCTGGGGCTTGAGACTGGGATGGGTGAGGGTACTCCGTCTCGGGCTTGACGGCGGATTTCACGTCGGACGCAGCAACCAGCCCCGCTGGCGCCGGGGCCGGGGTCGAGCTCGACGAGGGGCTGTCCTTGCCCTCAGCGGCATCGGCCTGGGCACGCTGGGTGACAACCCTTAACGCCTGCGCCGCGCTCCCCCGTGTGTACACGGCGCGGGCGCTTCGCCCCGCCGCTGCCGCCGCGCTGTCGTCGCTGCTTCGCCGACACCTTCACCTCGCCTTCTCCTCGACGATCGCGCTTCGCTCGCCGCGGACGTGAATTCGTGGTGCGGGAGGTGGAGCGCCCGAGGACGAACTCGCCGCTGTCGTCTGCGTCGAAGTCAGAGTCGGATTCAGACTCTTGCGACCTGATGTCTTCGTCGTCGTCCTGCTCCTGGTTGTTGTCTGCATCCTGCACCTCGTCCTCGCCCTCGCTATTCGATCCAGCGCCGGAGTCCGATGTCGCGCTGGCGGCGAGTTTCACCGTGCCCTTCATGTCGTCACGGTCGCGCAGGCAGAGACGCTTCGCATTCCCGCTGCTCCCCTTCACTTCGTCGTCGGCGCAGCGCTTGGATGCTGCGCGCGTGGCGCGGGGCTCGCCCTCGTGCGGAGCGTCGTCGCTGGTGTGCACGAGGTCGGCGAGGTTCACGTAGCGCTCCGGCTCCGACTGTGGCTCTGCGTCGTCGGGGTAAGCGAGCTCGGGGAACGGCGAGTTGGCCTGCGAGCGGAGGGCGATGGGACTCACGCCGGCACCGGCGCTGGGGAGGACAGAGTCAACGCGCATGTGCGGCGAAATGGGGACGCGGGGCGGGGTGTTGACGTTCACGCGCAGGAGGGAAGCGGGGATGGGCAGTGAGAGGGGGACGGCGGAGGGCGAGAGGGAGTGACTTTCGGTGACGGTGGGGACATGATAGGCTCGGGGGACAGAGTCTAAGCCTGCTGCACCCGCAGATTCGCAGTGCGTGAGGGACCAGATATCGGCCTCGTTGTCTCCGACGGCAGAGCTTTCCAGAAAATACTCTCCGCGGGGATTGTACGGTTTTAAAATCGTCGAAGTCGTTTCTTGCGGTGAGGAGGACGGGGACGCATCTGCGGGGGCGCTGGGATTGGGATGCGGACTAGCATTCATGTCGCCCCAGGACAAGGACATCGCCATGAGCCCCCCGCTGCCACGGTCGAACATCCCGCCAAGCGAATGCGCGCTGCCGCTGCTCCATTCGCCGCTGAGACTCGCTGTGTGCAGGAGCGTCTGTTCTCGATTCAACGCCTGGGACTGGATAGGATTCGGGTTCGAAGTAGCGAGGTAGTGCGCGAGATCTTGTTCCGACTTGGACTGCGGCTGCGCCTGATCTCTGTCCTCAGGGGAATTAGACGAATTTGAAGCAGAGATATCGAGAATGGTGGAGGCTAGAATGTTCCCTCCGCTGGTGCTGCTCGCCAGGCTGGAAAGCGGGAGCGCACTGTGCGGTGCACGAGGACAAAGACCAAGACCAGAGGTAGTTTGACCGGGAGGAGTGTGGTAATTCATGGGAGGAGAGTCTTCGTGCATGAGCGAGTCCCGAAGCGAGAGGAAACCTGGTGCAAAAGCGGGCTCTGCATGGCAGCAGACTGTGGGAACAGGGTACCGGATGCTTGAAAACAGCCAGTTCTTCCGCTAATCCGGGCCCTGGCAATCCGATTTTCGTCCTATGCAAAGCCTGAGTGGCTTCTGCGCGTCCAAATCCCCCCAAAGATGCAAAAAACGCGAAACAGAAGAGGAAAGGCACGGTATGTGGCTGTGTTTACCGACGCCATTTGTCGGAGTTTGTATTTGCTTTTTGTTTTGTACTTTGATGGTCGCAGCTTGCGATTGGATTTTGGCTTCCATTTTGTGGTACCCGAGCTCTGGAAGCATGCTTCGAACCGAGACTTATTCCAGGAACCTCCAAAGGTACCTACCGAATTTTATTCCCGGTCTTCCAGGAAACCTACAGGAAATCTGAGTGAACAGTCTGTTCACTATGCGACATGATCCGCTCCTAAGAACCCTGGCACAACCGATAACACCTCGTGGGATTCGCATGTCTTGTCTTCCCATCGACGACCACGATGACAGTCCAGCAAAATAAACAAAAAACGCGGAGATCATCTGGGTAGCGAGGAGTTCATATGCTATCACATCTCGCTTCACAAGAAGCGGAGGTGCCATCTGGTTCATCTCACCTCCTGCTCGTTCATTGTTGGCCCACTACAAGCGTTGGATGTCAAGCTTGATTCCCTCGGACCCTTCCGGCAAAATCGCGATTTCGCATCAACCGCCAATCAACGATGAACAACTGTGGGTCCACATCCACAACGAGAACAATAACCTCTTGTTCTCCGCTTGACGGTTGCGCGGAAGCTGGGCGGATTGGCGCTTATTGATGCGGTATGTATAGAGGCCTCTCCTCCCGTTCCTTCCTCCACCGTCTCTTCGTTTTGTTTCATTCCTGCGACTTGCACCTGTCCGTTCGTTTCTCCGTAACGCTCTCCTTTCGCCTTATTTCAAATCTCCATGAAGTACGCGCACAGAATATCAGCTTTTCATGATCGTCTGACCACACTGCGACAGGCTCTCAATTCCCTTTTCCCTTTCCCTCGCTATCCAACTCCTCCTCGGATTCGCCGCGGTTTCTGCGCAGGAAGTCTGCGTGAACGGTGAATGCGCAGTAGATGGCACCCAATGTGAGCCGGACGATCCTGTTGGTGCATGGTATGATACCTCCTCGTTTACATATATTCATTAATCTTCGAATTATCAGCGCCGATAGCCAAGGCGACGTTGTCACTTCGTCGACTGCGTGAGCATGCAATTGATCTCTCATTTGAGTTACATGTCTGTTGACGAGCGCATATGCAGGAGTTCTACTACCACAGTTTTCATCACCATCACCGCTTCGTAAGTACCCAATCCACTTACACTCTGGAAAATGTCTGTTAACGAGTGCATGAGTAGTTCGTCTTCGACGATATCGGTGATTACCCTTATCCCTTCTCCAGCGAGGTTCGTGCCTTATCTGAGAGCAAAAACAGTGATAATAATTGAATCTCTGCCCAGTTCGACTTCGAATTCTACTAAATCTCAACTTGTCGCTACGGCTAACCTAAACACCTCCCCGACGGCGCCGATACCCAGGTTCGCGGATGCTCCCTGCTTCTCACGGCGGAAAAAAAGTAGAAAACTAACTGCCTTTCAGCTCAACCATCACCCTCCTGCCATCCTCATCTCTTGCCCCGGGCGGCGCAGACACCCTCGCCGGAACTTCTTCCGCCACAAGACGACCGTTCACCCCCGCAATCATCGGCATCCTCATCGCCGCACTGACTCTCCTCTGCCTCGCTACGGCTGCGTTTCTCGTCTGCCTTCGTCGACGAAGGGCGCGGAAAAATGAGGGCGGTGCGATGATCGTCTTGGACCCAGAGGCAGCGCCTCGAGCCGAGGCGAAAGAGGAAGGGGAGCAAAGGATACGAACTACTGACAATGTGAATCGAGCGTCGCTTCTGGGCTCTGCTGAAGGCGAGAATATCGTGACTTCGTCAACAATGGCAGAAGGACGAGCCACCAGTGCCGGCACTGTGTCCTTCGCTCAACATTTCAAACTCCCCAGCTATTCCGCCCAGGACTACCAAAACAGCAAATTTCCTGGGTCGCCGGTTTACACCGCCCAAGACGGTGGGGCGATAAACGTTGCGCAGAAGGAGAAATTCGATTCGCTCGCTGCGCGGGCGGGCAAATCGGGTCATGGTGGGATGGCGACCTATACAAATAGGGCACAGGATGAGGGTGAGGATGGGCCGCCGGAGTATGAGGCTAGTGAGAGTGTTAGTGGCTGTGCTTGATTATTGGGTGTATGTATTGTATGCGCCGTGCCGGTGGATAGATATATTTATTACTGTACTATTCGGTTCAAAGATCTTTTAATTTGTATTTTTGACCAAATGCGAGGGCTGTAAACCAGATGAGAGCTGGTTTCAATCCGAGGCTTTAAATCTGGCTCAGGTTGATACAATAGTCACTGCGTTTTCTGCAAAATATCCACTGGGGTGGATAGCTTCTGATAGCCGTGATATCCTCCAATATCTTTCAGTATCCACCACTTTCCGACAATATCCAATGCATGGATAGCCAAGATATCTGACGTGGTAGATAGCTCAAGAATCCACTAAACTATCCCTTGCTATCCTCAAAATTATCGTAAGCTATCACCAGTGGTAGATATCTTGGATATCTTCCATGGTATCCACTTGAAAGATACCTCAAATTTCAGCAGTTGATAGCTGTTGAAACCCATTACCCAAAATACTATAAATACAGTCCTGCATCTGCCCACAAGTCCTGACGTGCGCCTTGCCACACTGCCATTTATCAATATACAACCCAGCCAGGTAGGTTTCCTTTGATTCTGGTCATTCAATGCAGTAAGTCAACATCTAGTTTCATGTAATGAAGCATCCCACATCGAGTAGTAGGACTGATTTGTCTGTAGTCAGTAGAACTATCCAGAGAATAAATTATTTTGACACCAAATATCATATCTCGTTCTGCTTGCACACGCCAACAAAATTCTGAGTGTCAGTGACACGTATTGACATCGTGCCAGTGTTGTTGTTTAGCTAATTGAGTCAATTACGGTATCATCCAAGGGTGGATAGCTTGAGAAAGTCAAGGTATCCACCGGCAGATACCATATGACATTGATACTTTATGACATGGTATCCACCAGTAGATACCTCAGCTATCCACAGTGTTGATACTTTGTGATATTCAAGGTATCTAACAGGTGGATACCAGTTGAAAGAGATGCTTTATTCCCTGGTTTCATCCAGATGATACCTAAGGTATCATCCTAGTAGATAGCCAGGGATATTTGGCCTATCCACCCAGGTATCCACTGGGTGGATATTTTGCAGAAAACGCAGTGAGTTGAAGGGACTTCGGTTGACCACGTGATCATTGGTTCAACCTAATTTTTAACATTCCTTCGCTACTTCTGTATCCTAGTTCATTATCAGATCTCTTGCGTTTATTTTCCGAAAGACTGACCCTTCCCAACATCGGGAAATTGATGCAAACCGGCCCATAAAAATGGCATCGTAGGTTCGTTCAATGTTCATGGAATCATGGCTTGCCCGAAAAACTAAATTTACGATTAGCTCTGCGAGAATCCAGCCAAGCTCGCTGGTGTGGCTTAATTATATTTGATCCATCCCTATGATGTCGGTCTTAATGAAAGTATTGAACTTGATGGTTGAAATATTGCTGTCGGCTTTCTCGGCCGAAAGATCGCAATCATGCCCTTAACCCAGACTCCACACACCGGCAATTTGTGGAAAGGATCATTGATGCTCGAAGGCTCAGGGAGAAACTGATATCTTACCGAGCAAGTGTTGACTTTCGCTGGCAAACAATACCGGTCGGAGATGGTGCATAAAGCAAGACAAAGAAAGAAGAACAATACAAATCGGGTTGATCAACGGTCACAATGGCACGATCACGACTACTGTCACAAGCTGCTTTGGCTTCATTCTCTGGTCTCCTCTCTCATTTTCCACCTCATTCTCAACCAACACACATCGATAACGATTCCTAACGCCCCCCTACACGTTTCTATCCAGTGCGCCGCGGTCCTGGAGTCTTATTGGGCGCTCCGCATTTAGTCAGCAACACGCGTTACCTGGTCTGAACGAGACATTTCAGCAAGGATGGAGGCACGTCGATATCGTCTCTCTATCGTACACCCATCTCATGTATTATTCTCGCCAGGCTCTGCTAGATTTCTCCCGTCCTTTCGATGTCTCACTCATGGACAAGGTCGCAATGGCCTTTTACACCGGTGTTGGGCAAGAGGTAGGCGCTGTGCGTCAGGAAGCGCGTCAGCTAATCAAGTCTTGCAGCAACAAATGGCTCAGTTAGCCTTGACCCAATTTGAAGAGCATCCCGAGTCGTGGACGCGCGTTCCTGATATCCTTGAAAAGGCGGCATTTCCCCAGTCCAAGGTGCGCCGCAACCCATTGTGTCCGGATAGAGCTAACATGAAAGCTATTAAAGTTCATTGGCCTCCAAATTCTTGAACGTCTTGTTACGACCCGATGGAAAACTCTCCCGGATTCCCAACGGCAAGGAATCCGTAACTTTATTGTGGGCGAAACAGTCAAGGTGGCATCGGACGACATTTCCCTGCGGAGAGAGCGGACGTACCTTAACAAGCTCAATCTTGTTCTCGTTCAAGTGCGTTGCCACACAGGCCTTTGTCTGTTGAATGCTCACTGTCGATCTTGACAGGTTCTGAAGCAAGAATGGCCACACAACTGGCCGACCTTCATCTCTGAGCTTGTCCAGTCTTCGACCGTCAATCTTTCGCTATGTGAGAACAATATGGCGATCCTGAAACTGTGCGTGCCATGCTCAGACGCCGAGATGCGAGCTTACCCCCCACTACACAGTCTGTCCGAGGAAATTTTCGACTTTTCGGCGGAACAGATGACGCAGACGAAAACGAAGAACTTGAAGAACCAGATATCGGGCGAATTCTCCGAGATCTTCAAGCTATGTTGCGAGGTTCTCAAAGATGCCAACAAGTCGTCGCTCATCAAAGCCACCCTCGAAACCCTCCTACGATTCCTCAACTGGATTCCCCTTGGTTATATCTTTGAGACGCAGGTCATTGATCTGCTACTCACTCGCGTGCGTTTCATCATCTCCTTACCGGCAATATCATTGACACCGTTCGCGCAGTTCCTCGAACCAGTCGACTTCCGCAACGTCACCCTCAAATGCCTCGCAGAGATCGCCGCGCTCGAAGTTGGCCCCGAATACGACCAAAAATTCGTCATCCTTTTCGCCATGGTTATGGCTGCCGTCAACCGCATGATCCCACCCAACACCGACATCGCCAAGGGCTACGCCGAGTCGGACGACGACGTCCAGGAGCTCATTCTCAACCTCACCCTCTTCCTCACGAACTTCCTCTCCTCGCACCTCACGGCGCTCGAGACCGAGTCGAACCGCGACGCGCTGCTCAACGCGCACCTGTACCTTGTCAAGATCTCGCAGGTCGAGGAGCGCGAGATATTTAAGATCTGCTTGGAGTATTGGGGGAAGCTCGTGGCGGAGCTGTATGACGAGGTGCAGGCGTCGCCTGTAGGCGAATCCGGCTTGTTGATGGGCTTGAATCTTGGCGGTGGCAGTGGCAATCTTCCAGGAATCACGCTACGGAAAGATATCTACAAGGAAATCCTCTCGAATCTCCGGCTCGTAGTGATTGCACGCATGGTGAAGCCAGAGGAGGTGTGTTCGCTCGATATTTCCTTTCCCTGGTCTCGCACTCGACTTACTGCTTTCGCGTTCAGGTCCTGATTGTGGAGAACGACGAGGGCGAGATCGTTCGCGAGTTTATGAAGGAAACGGACACGATCGTGCTGTATAAGTCGATGCGTGTTGTGCTAGTGTACCTGACGCATCTGGACGTGGCGGACACAGAGGCAATCCTGACGGACAAGCTCGCGAAGCAGGTCGATGGCTCGGAGTGGTCGTGGCAGAATATAAATTCGCTCTGCTGGGCCATCGGGTCCATTTCGCAGACCATGAGTGCGTCGTTTCGATCTTGGTCTTCGAATTATTGCCAACGCGTTTTGTGAACAGACGAAGAGATGGAGAAGCGCTTCTTGGTCACGGTGATCAAGGAGCTGCTCGGCCTTGTCGAGCTGAAGCGGGGGAAAGACAACAAAGCCGTCATCGCTTCCGACATCATGTATATCGTTGGGCAGTATCCCCGCTTCCTCAAGGCACACTGGAAGTTCCTCAAAACGGTCGTGAACAAGCTCTTCGAGTTTATGCACGAGAAGCATGAGGGTATGTACCCTGATTCAGTCCGTTCTTCATATTTTAACGAAATAACGATGTGTTATTCAGGCGTCCAAGACATGGCGTGCGACACGTTCATCAAGATCGCGCAGAAATGCCGGCGGCACTTTGTGATCGTTCAGTCTGGCGAGACGGAGCCGTTCGTGGATGAGATTCTGCGTACGTTGCCTCGGATAACGGTTGATTTGACGGCGCAGCAGGTGGGATTCATTCATTTGATATTCGTTTGACTGATGATGATTCGTTCTCTGATTCAAGGTCCACACTTTCTACGAGGCCGTAGGCTATCTGATCTCTGCACAACCGAACAAGGCGCTGCAGGAGCGACTTATTGCGGGGCTGATGGAGCTTCCTAACACCGCAGTGCGTAGTACTCTCTTCCCTCGTCTCTTTGATTATCATTCTCCGAACCTACGCTAACCTATCCTGGCAGTGGGACTCGCTCATGGCACAGGCGGCGCAAAGTCTGGACGTGTTGTCGAACTGGGATAACGTCAAAGTGCTGTCGAATGTTCTCAAGACGAATGTATACGCGTGCACGTCGATTGGCAGCTTCTACCTGCCGCAGATTGCGCGCAATTTCGTCGATATGCTTGGGTTATACAAAACTGTGAGCGCAACTATCAGCGAGACTATCGCGCAGGATGGTGAGTGGTCGTGGCCTGGTTTGCGACAAAGTACGTTCGATACTGACGACGACTTCAACTATCCAGGCGCGGTTGCGAGCAAGACACCGAAAATTCGGCAACTACGAGCGGTCAAGAAGGATATTTTAAAGTTGATGGAAACGTACATCAAAGCGGCGGAGGATCTCGAATCTGTGAACACGCACTTTATCCCGTTGATGCTCGACGCCATGCTCGGCGACTACAGCCGCAACATTCCCATTGCTCGGGAGTCTGAGGTTTTGCACCTTATGGCGGTCATCGTCGGGCGGCTCGGAGTATGTTGCGTCCTTGATTCTACCTAGGGCTTGCTGACTGACTTCTGTAGCCACTGCTGACGCTGCAAATCCCGGCGACGCTGGACGCCGTGTTTGAACCGACGCTCAACATGATTAATCAGGATTTCACGGAGTTTCCGGACCATCGTCTCGGGCTGTACAAGCTGCTCCGGGCGATAAATCTGAAATGCTTCCCAGGTTCGTTCTTCAAATTAAACTTGATTTCTGCGATCTTCACTTTTGTTCGGGCAGCGCTTCTTGGACTCCAGCCTGCCCAATTCAAGCTCTTCATGGACAGTATCATGTGGGCTATCAAGCACACTATCCGCGACGTCGCCGATCTCGGGCTGAGCTGTAATTACCTTCCCTCCTTGTCCGTATCGTCCACCCACGCTAAGTACTCCCCAGTGTGTTTGGATGTCATCAACAACTTCGTATCCTCTCCCCCGGAAATTTCGGGGCAGTTCTTCCAGCAATATTTCCTCAGTATTGTGCAAGATATCTTCTTTGTGCTCACGGACACCGACCATAAGAGCGGGTTTAAGCTTCAAGTAGTTGTTTTATCGCGGATGTTCCAGCTCGTGGATACGGAGCCCATCTCGGCGAAGCTGTTCGATCCTGCGCAGGTGCGGGACCCGAACATGACGAATTTGACGTTCTTGAGGGAGTATACGGCGAATTTGCTGCATGGCGCGTTCCCGCATGTACCCGCGTAAGTGTTCGTCTTCGATGCCGGCTTATCATGACTGATTTTTTTCGGTCATCTATCAGCTCGGATGTGCAAACACTTGTGGAGAGTCTCGCAACGTTCCACAACGACAGTAACCGGTTCAGACTGTCGGTGCGAGATTTTCCTTATCCAGTTGAAAGAGTTTTCAGGCGACAATGCGGAGTTGTTTTTGGAAGAGAAAGAGGAGGAGGTCAGACGGAAGGCGGAGGAGGAGCGGCAAACAGCGATGCAAGTTCCGGGGATGTTGAAGCCGTCGCAGATGGAGGACAAGGAGGAGAGCATGTAAGATGGACATCGGACGGACGTCCTTACGACTTTTATTGCTTGTTTTTTTACTACTTTCGCTTTCGATTGCGTGGTCGAGTGTAGGATAGGTATGTAGGTAATTATTACTGAAGATCAACTTCGATGGGCGAAGTGAACAATTTCCGCAATTATGACTAGTGGATTCAATGTTCAACCAACCAACTGACATCGTCACATCCAAAACATCGTGATTGTGAAATCATGGCTATCACGGAATGTAATAAGTAGTAGCAGTCCGAATGGTGCGTGTTTCCGAGGCTTGGACTTGTGGCCTGTAGTTGGCCGTAGTTGACTGTATCTCTCTGTAGTCAATAACAATCCCTAAATTTCCCGCTGTCACAGCATCACAGCATACAGATGAGGAACAAAAAGAATTCCAACTTGGTATGGACTGTCGCACAGCACGGCGTTGACGAGCACTTAATCAAGAGACTGAAGGTATTAAACTAGCTGCATTTAACAAAATTTAACACCATCCATCCAACTTTAGTCTGAGTTGGATGAGTGCAAAAACTCTACAATCAACAGTTCAACGCGGAGGCCACATTTCACGCTATTTAGCTCCTCAAGCAGCATGTTCAAGTTGAACATCGCACCAACTTTCAATATTGTCAACCCTGCTTTCTCTCATATCACTTCCAAAGGCTTCTCTCAATGTTCTTCCTGTCCTCAATCCACTTGAACATGATATTCCCGGAACCAGGAGACGCTGCGTGTTGAAGGCTAACCGGATCAGTAGGCGGGGTGAATACAAGATAAGCCAAAGAAGCCGAAGCTAAGGATCAGACGCATTGATTTGATCGATGATGTCGCGGTTCATCATCCACTTGTGCTCCCCGTGTCTCGAAAACATTTGTCTACAAGTTGGCTTACAGCCAAGCATTTTGCTCGGAATAAATACAGAATACTTGCAGCTCCAACTTGGGACCGCCAATAAGTATGCGCTGTAGAAGTGACATGCTCATTGCACTTTTGTCGAACTTGCAAATGTTTCATCGGCAAACAACGGGGATTGGAAATGATCTGCTTAACGGATAACTGTGCGCTTTCGTTCACAAAGGTTTAGTGGGGTGCCAATACAGCGGGCTATGACGGGCCGTTCGTCACATTAAAAAAACAAATTGAGGAGGGTGAAAAAAAAAAAAATTGGGAGGGTAAAAAAAAAATTGGAGAGGTCTGAAAAAAAAAACTGAGGGCCAAACCTGGGAATCCCCTCGGACCAGCTCCCTAAGGTCTAGGTAGGTGTTACCATTGATGTAGTTGGTAAATAGGAGCTGAATTGGGTCTTGTAAAATACTTCAAAGCGCTCCGATGTCATCTCGGCAGCATCGGCAAGCCATGCACAGCCACTGGATCGTTCCGGACGGAAGTTCCTGCTCTCACGTGCCTACCTGTCAAGTCTGGAGGGAAGTTGAATCAGCTACAAGGCAAACTACACAGGTAATATTGCGAAGAAAAATACCAAGTGCTAATGAAAAATGTAATTCAATTATTCAAATTTTTCTCAATGGTGAAGGACAAATAGCTCAATATCTGAAGCCTTTTTCAATTGAGATTCCATCTGACACAGTCAGAACTCTCTCTTTGGTGGATTCAGCCTTCTCATTATGAAGCCTCAGATTACACCCGCATGTGCAATAAATTACAGAATGGTTTGGGTGAACCGTTGCAGATCCAATGCAAAGAGGCTATATATGGGAGTAAGTGGCTATGCATGATAACACCGAGGCTCTGAGCTGGACCAAAAACAGTGCATCCGAAAACAGCCGAGAGTGGAAACTGCCGTCTGGAACAATCCAGTGGCTGTGCATGGTCTGCCGATGCTGCCGAGATACTTCTGGAGTGCTTTGGAGTACTTTATGAGTCCCAATTTGGCTCCCAATCACCAACTACATCAATGGTAACACCTACCTAGACCTTAGGGAGCTGGTCCAAGGGGATTCCCAGGTTTGACCCTCAGTTTTTTTTTTCAGACCTCTCCAATTTTTTTTTTTTTTGCCCTCCCAATTTTTTTTTTCACCCTCCCAATTTGTTTTTTTAATGTGACAAATGGCCCGTCATAGCAGGCGGAATCAAGACTGGTCCCGATTGAGTACAGCGGCAGGTGCTTATAACCGTGAAATAGGTCAGATATTTGGACTGTCAGAAAGAATTGTGATCCGATCTGATTTGGCATAGCCACC
Organism: Mycena sanguinolenta; assembly: GCA_014462675.1. Lineage (NCBI taxonomy): Eukaryota > Fungi > Basidiomycota > Agaricomycetes > Agaricales > Mycenaceae > Mycena > Mycena sanguinolenta. The sequence continues at coordinate 7,669,298 of JACAZH010000004.1, read as the reverse complement.
ACTGTTCATGCGCTCAGTCAGTAATACACGCGGAGCTTGCAAACTACTGATCGGCACTGGTCGGCATTGTTGATCGCCGGTCTCCGCTGCTGTCCAGTGCAGTGTCAATGGATCCCAATGGAATCCGGCGGAATCCAGTGGCCGCACTGAGGTTCTCAGTGTGAGAAATAAGGTCTGAAATGCCGGTGGGACCCACCGGCCTCCACTGGATCTTACCGGTGCGACAGCCGTTGAAAACCAGTGGATTCCACCGGCTCACGGCGCTCCTAGACGATGGAAACCACCCTATTTTCGGTTCAAAGGTTGTCGTGGTTCGGGTGATCAATCGTATGGACAATGTGTTTTTGAAGCAATAACTGCTTCGCTCCAGTGAATGTGCTTAATATTTTGTTATGTGAAGCATGGTACCTCCCCATAATGAAAATGCTGAAGAGGAATTTGAGTTTAAACATGCTACAAATTTAGCAACATAAAACATAAATTACTGTACTTCTGAACCCTCGTTATTTCCAAATGCTTCTGCCCCAAACTCGTCGTAAGCCCCAAATTCTTCTCTTCTATGCACTCTCCAAGACGCTCAGCATACAGCATCATCAATGCGTGAATAAAAAAATCATAGTTAATAGGGGCATGTATCGAAGTTGTGATTCAAAACCGTCGAGCCAAGAGTTTAACTGTTCGGCCGTCTCCATCTTGAATCCTCTTCCTCCAAGAGCTTGCTCTTGAGAGGACCATCGGAAAGCACCAGAACAGTCTTGGAGGAATTGGCCATTATTTCTGCCATGAGTGAAGGAAAATGGGGCAGAACTCGAAGGTAGCGCCATCCCTGCCACGCCTCAAATAATATTTCGTAGATAAGGAACATATGGTCACCAGAAGGTCATTTGATAGTTACTTGCAGATATATCAAAGTCTTGATCTTGGTGGTGTCTAGCCAGTAATATACAATGAAAACCAGTGGAATCCAGTGGACCACAGTGGCCCACAAAGATAATGGCACCCATTGGCCTCCAATGTTGATTGCCGGTTCACAGCCACTTCAGCGCGATCCGATGATTGTCAGCGTGTGACACTGGCCACCAACAACCACCGGCGGCCAGCGGTGGCCACCACTGGCTTTGCTAGTTAGGGGTGTATTACTCTGCTCAGTGATAAACGCGGAGCTCTGATCGGCAACATTCAAATACTTTCCCTGCCGGTTTCCACTGGAACCAAGTCTGATTTTCTGGATTGAATCACGTTCAAAAAATCTTGAACTATGCACTCTGGCCTACTATTTCCACTCGTTCAGTGGGAAAAAACAATTCTATATGTCTGTCCTTGTGAAAAGCTTTGCCGGCAGCCAGCCAGAATCACAGATGTTCGTTTGGGGTGAGTCATTGTCTGCGTAACTTGAATGGAAAAAGGGATCATGTACCTTATCATCTGGGCATTGGCTCAATGATACACACTCAGCACCTGCTATTATTCAGTTGTATTGCCCTAATTATGAAAAACCCTGAAACAAACTTTTTCTGGCCAAAATCTGCTAGAGTTTACCGGCTTTCCCTGGATCACCTGGAGATCACTGATTCACCCCAAAGATCATCACCAATCACCATCTACTGGTGGCCACCAATGGCCACTGGTGGTTACCGGTGGCTGCCAGCAGCTTTGCTAGTTGGGGGTATATTACTCCACTACAGTGATTTTGCAAGCTCATCAAATTTGACAGTGTACAAAGATTGAAGAACAAATACTTAAGTACTTGTAATTGTTGTATTACATCTATCACACTACTGAATGGCCACATCCACCTTCAATTCACTGAGCATGCATGGACATTGAAAAAAGGTTCCAGTCTGTCAAGAACAACCAAATCCTGGAGCAAATGAATCTGGCAGATGGTCAGACCCAGCCAAATGAAGGCTTCCAAGACACTGTGTTCAACGCTGTCCTACACTCAGTCAGTATAGATACACATAGGTCTGTGGAGGTGAGTGCAGGTGGCTATACAGACCCTGCATAGCAGTTTTAGGCAGACCTAGCCACAATTGAGCGTATGTACCTGTAGCCTCAGTATAGCTGTGTCTAGGAGAACTACACAGACTCTGCATAGCTGAGCGTGGTCCCTAGCCTCAGTTCACTCGAGTTTCACAGTTATCTTGTGGTGAATTTTTCAGTTGAATTTTGGCTCAATGCAATGATTAAATGATGCTAGACTCATGTCCGTCTAGGGAACTACTTGGACCTATAAGCAGCTACACAGAACTTTGACTGACCTATGCAGGTATATACAGACATATATAAAGCTATGCAGAACTATGCTGGGACTGTGTAGACTGCTACACAGAGGTCATCTGTGTAGCTGTGACTAGCAACCTAGGCTCAGGTTAAGTGTAGGATGGCCTTGAATGTAGTAAGACATACTGTACCCTATAGTGCAAGGGAACATACCAGTTGATTGCCCTTTATGAGGTGTAGCCAGGTGAATCTACACAGGATTGAAAGAACTCCAAGTGAGGACAACCTGAACCCGTGTCAGCACAGCTGGATTTCTCAATCAGCTTGAGGGTTAGTCTCTGTTACAGACCAATATACATATGACAAACAAGTAAGTATATGTATATGGTCTGTTAGTAATTGTGCCCCTCTTGACGTGCTGCTGATTGATTACGCAATTCAGTGGCTGTGCTGGTTTCATGCATGTTGTAGAACTGCTGCTTGTACTCAGTTCCTGCATCTGTTTTTTGCTTCAAGGGGCTTGAATTATGTTTCACACCACAATCCGAACCTTTACTGCATGAATTTCCATCAAGTTTTCAATGTTTTGTGAGGAAGTGCAAGTATGGGAATGATCGGCCGAATCAGGCTTAGATAATGGCTCTTCACCAAAACATGTACTAGTGCTCATCTCAATAATCCACAACTTTGCCAGACCTCCCAGGCAATTTTCTACAATGTCTTTAGCCCTGAGAGACACAAGAAAGCTGCACAATGGGTTGGGTTCAAGACGCGTCGAGTATGCACAGCCACTCAAGTACGTAATCAATCGACAGCATGTCAAGACCGATCACATTACTATCAGACTACTTGAGGGTATACTCACAAAACCATGCCAAACAACAGCATCATAGCGCACAATACTGTACTATTTTATTCAATTCTCGTGTCATGCATAACAGGGCCTAAAATTTTCGAAATTTTTTTGAAAAGTCACGGTCACCTGGAGGATTTTTGAATACGCCAAAGAGGTCACAAAATTGCTCAAAAATGACCCAAAAATTCAATTTTTGTGTGCTGGGGCGTTTCTATCTCAAACCTTGAGGCAACCTCACAATTTGATGTGATGCGGGTACGTACTTTGCTGCAAGGGTGCTCAGGGTGGGCAGGACGCAAACCGAAAATTGCTTTATGTTATCAGGTTAACCCAACATTCCATTTGGATGACTTTCTCTCGGCAACCATCAGTGCTCATTCCTAGTTCCAGCTCATTCAGAAGTGAACATACATTGAATTTGGACATCTAGGATCATTTTAGGATGCATGTGCACATTTTCAAAATTTTTTGGGGTGCCATGCTCTGCCCGGCCCATTTTCGAAATCCAAAGTTCGAAACGGCTGGTCACAGGTCACAGGCCGGAGAATTGATCGAAATAGTACAGTATCTGTCAGCATTGGAGGGAGTCAGTACTTATCTCAACTTGGAAGACAAAGAGGAGTGCTCATTAACACACCAAAAGATGAAATGTAGCAACTTGTTCTCTGTTTTGTAACAATGCTGAGTCACAAAGGTTGATGAATACTCAAGAGAATGTGCGCCGGCAAATGCCGAGACACCGGCTAGGTGGGTGGGTGACCTCAATCCACTTTTCCGACCCTGATCCAGAATGTGTTGAAAATGCATTCAAGCTGAGAAGAAAAAATTCAGAGGAAATCCCCTACTCTGTGTAACAGAAAGACCCAGCCAACTCAGCCTTCTGCGCATGGCATTTGCATCATATTTTTGGTGTGTGGAACCATATCACATGTATAGTTTGTGTAATTTCTGCATAATTCTCTATTTCCATTCAGTCTTTCAGTGTCAAGCTTTCATGAATGAATTATTCTATTTGGCACCCCAGGCACTCCTTACAAATGCAATGCCTTTTCCCTTTTGAGTAAGATCCCGGTCGCTAGGTTTCGGCAAAAGCCAGCCGTGTTAGACTCATCTGAAAGGCATGCAAGTGTTATTGAATGCCAAATAATAGAGTTTTCAGCAATGTACATGTCCTCTCTCAGTACCTTGTTGGAATATTTTCAGATTTTTTCAGTGTGCTTCCCAGAGGATACAAATGTTTCATGCATGCTCCTTAAATTGGAAGCGGCACTCCAGCAGTGTCACAAAATTGTCACAGCATCTTGCATTTAACTTATCCTGTACACTGTAGGGCTCATGTTTGCCAGAGATTCGGTACAACAACACTATAAACATGGATGCATCTCTCTGATTCTTCTCACAGTCAGTGGGCTCTAAATGAGTTGTGGTCCATGATTCTCTTATGAATTGTTCAGCGACATGCACTGCCAGGTAAATTACCTAAAGTGGAAAGGGGTGCCAACTTTATAAGCAGTGCCCGGGGTGCCAAATAGAATCACCCTTTCATGAATTGGCCTCTTTTATGACTCCATGTTAACACATACAGACATATCACCACATTTTATATCCTTGATGTAGATACTAGTTTGTGATCTCACCAGCTTACTTGACCTTTTGTCTAAAATCACTGCTCAAACATTGTCTCATGTACTGGGTATATATTGCAGAGGTTACCATATGCAGACAGAAAATGATAAATAAGACAATTTGTAAAAGACAATGAAGCATAAAACAGATGATCTTGAACCAAACAATCTATTCTGAATCACTAGTTGTTAAGAATGTATTGATATTCTGTGGCCCACCCAGTATATCATATGTTTTGGCCAGATTTTCCATTGCACACTGGGTGTCTGAGTGGTCATTACCAAGAAGCTTTCTTCGCTTCTTGAGAACAACAGTTTGAAGCTCTTCTGCCTTTAGAAAGTCGCCTAGACAATAATATGACCATCCAAGATTATTCATAGCCTCCAAGGTATCCAAGTGATCATCACCAAGCAACTTTCTCCGCTTCTCCAGTACAGAAAGTTTCAACTTTTGAGCTTCTTCAAATCTGCCTAGCTTGTCATATGTAATTGCAAGACTGGTCATAGCATGTAGGGTATCCAAATGATCATGACCAAGAACCACTCTCCGCTTTTCAAGCACCAAAGCATCCAGCTCTTCTGCTTTGTCAAACCAGCCCAAGTCATCATATATAGTTGCCAGATCACTCATGCATGTCAGGGTGTCTAAATGATCATCACCAAGAAGGTTTCTCCTTCTCTCTAGAATTACAACTCCCAACTTTGCAGCATCCTCAAAATGATCAAGTGCATTATATGTCAATTGAAGACTTTCCATGGCAGTCAGAGTATCTGGATGATGATTGCCAAGAGCTTTTTCTCGTTTTGCCAAGACAATCATTTGGAGCTCTTTTGCTTCCATAAATTGCTCTAGACAATAGTATGTCCAACCCAAATCATTCATGACATCAACAGTCTCTGGATGATCATCACCGAGAAGCTTTCTTTTTCTCTCCAGTAATACAACTCCTAACTTGGCAGCTTCCTCAAATTGATCAAGTTCAATATATGTTGATTGAAGACTCTCCATAGCATTCAGAGTATCCAAATGATTATCACCAAGAACTTTTTGTCGCTCTATTAAAACAACAACCTGGAGCTCTTCTGCTTTCACAAAGTGATTTAGGCGATAGTATGTCCAGCCCAGATCATGCATGGCATCAAGAGTCTTTGGATGATTATTCCCATGAAGCTTTTGGTGTCTCTCTACCATCACAACTCTCAATTTTTCACTTTGTTCAAACTGGGCTAGTTTGTCATATGTAAAGGCAAGAGTCTCCATTGCCTGCAGAGTATCCAAATGACTAGCACCAAGAAGCTTTTCCCGCTTCTCTAGCACCATAACTTGAATTTTTGCTGCTTTCTCATGTTGGCCAAGATCATTATACGTGCATACCAGCTTAGTCAAAGCATTCAAGGTGTTTGAATGATCATCACCAAAAAGTTTTCTCTGCCTTTCCAGCACCACAATTCTTAATATTCTTGCTTCTTCAAACCGGCCAAGTTTGTTATATATAATTGCAAGAGTCTCCATAGTATTCAGAGTGTCTGAATGGTTATCCCCAAGAAGCTTTGTGAGTTTTACTAAGACTGCAACTTGAAGCTCTGCTGCTTTCACAAAGTGACCTTGATGGTAGTATGTCCATCCCAGGTCACCCATTGCATCAAGAGTCTTAGGATGATCATCACCAAGAAGCTTTCTCCACTTCTCCAGCACAACAACTTGTAGTTTCATAGCCTCTTCAAATCGGCCTAGACTATTATATATGATTGCCAGGTGAAGCATTGAACCTAGTGTGTACAAATGGTCATGCCCAAGAATATGTTTCCGCTTTTCTAAAACCCAAAGTTCCAACTTTTCAGCTGATTCAAATTGGTCCTGATTGTGATATATCATTGCAAGCACATACATAGTTTCCAGAGTATCCAAATGATCATTGCCAAGAAGTTCTCTCTGTTTCTCCAACACAACAACTTGAAGCTTTTCTGCTTCTTTTAATCTGTCCAAGTTGTAATATATGATCCCAAGAAACCCCATAGTGCGCAGAGTATCCAAATGGTTGTGGCCAAGAAGCTTTTTCTGCTTCTCTAGAACCACAATTGTCAACTTTTCAGCTTTTTCATATTGGCCCAGAGAGTTATAAGTGCTTCCAAGCTCATTCATAGCAACTAAGGTATCCAGATGGTCTGAACCTAGAAGCTTATTCCGCTTTTCTACCTCCCTGACCTGAAGGATTTCTGCTTCTGTATAACGCCCGCCATAATAATATATGAGTGAATACTGCAGTTGAAAGTTATTGGCTATCTCAGGAAAGCCTTGAACCAGAGAGTCAGCATGAGAAATCATTCTCAAACTTGCTAGCATCCTATCCTGCAGTGGGGTTCCCTCAATAGACAGACCCAATATTGCATTCATACATGAATGATAGGATTCTCGATCAGCTAATATGGTTTGGGTCCAGCTATGCACCAAGGGATGGATAGAGAATGATTTTCTCTCTGGATGGAAATTAATAAGGGAATATGCTTTGATCTCATTGGTGACTTTCAAGAAGCTGAAGGTATCCCAGGAGCCAGTTGGTCCTACAAAGTGTGCAAGGAATTCTCTTGCTTTTGTAACCACAATTTCAGAAGAACTTCCAGATTGGGAACTGCCTGAAGATACAACACTCTTGACCTTGGATTTGAGTTTGTGTAGCCCTTTTGGCTTGCTTTTTGGAATTGTTTCGATGATTTCCATAGATGAGTGGCTGCTCGGCTGAAAATCTCCTCAAAGATATCATCTCGATGGAGACATGAACAGAGCTGCAGAAACATAGCAGCTGGATGGCTGAGCTTTTGAAAGCTAATTTCCCATGTTGTATATACTGCCCATGCATAGTCATCCTGGTTCTGAGTTAGCCTATTCTTCAACACTTCAGCATGGTTCTTTTTGAATAGATCCAAGTAAGTGTCGAGAGTGCCAGATTCCAAGATGAATGCCCCAGCCTGAACAATTGCGAGAGGGAGATACCACAATGCCTTGGTGCTGTTATACACAGAAATATAGATGCATGGTTGTCAACTCACCTTCACAATATCCAGTGCAAGCAGTTTGTTGGGTTCTGACATCTCTTGATGTGCACTGTTCAGTAGTAATGTTACTGCATCCAATTCTTCCATATTGGACACTTGAGAATGTCCTCCATAGAACCGAAGATTAGGATTCCGTGTGGTAATAATAATGTTGCCATGATTGCATTTTGGAAAAAACTGGTTGAGATTGATTTCAGGGTCATCAGCATTGTCAAAGAACAGTAGCCACTCTTCTTGGCTGCTCAGAAGCCAATTCACTCCATCCTGCATGGAATTTCCAGTTTGCTTGGCAGTAGCCAGATTTTTCAGACTTGTTTCAATAGTTTCTGTGGTGCTTGCATCCACAAGAAGTCGGTCTGAGAAGCTAAGCCACAGATCAGTGTCTTGGGAAAGACTTTTCAAGTCTCACACTCACTGTGACCATTCTTCAATGAATTTGAGAGCAATCTGTGTCTTTCCAACACCACCTAGTCCATATAGCACATATATTTTTCGTTTTTGGACATCTTGTGCAAAGAATTGATGCATAACATCCAAAATAGTCTGGCGTCCATAAAAAGCCGGGGATGGAGGAGGGCAGCAATTGAAGACTTGAGAAGCTTGCACTACAGCTGCACTGGTGAAGTGTTGATGGACAATGGGTCCCTGCCCGATGCCTCCACTGCCACCGTACACACCTCCTTGGCCTCCACCGCCTCCTTGACCCCCTATGCAAAATTTATGAGCAACTGTCAAGAAAATGAAAGAACATTCTCAAACCAGAAATGTAGGTGTAGTAATTGTTAACTACTTGAAGCTCGCTACCTTGAGACAATTTTGGTTCCGCTCTTAATGAGGTTCTTCTCGAATATGATCTGAACAAATCCTCCTGTGTCCCAGCTCCCTTTGGGGATGGTCGAGGTACACCTGTGTCGGAGGGACTGGTCAAAGACATGGTGGAAGGAAGAAAGAGAAATAGCGCCCAGCTGAGTAGACGGTAATAGATCTGTCTCAGCACCAGAAAACTGTTCTCTTGTAACAAAGTAACCATGACAGAAGAACAGCGCTCAGACAGATTGATACCGGTCACAGCTTTCAAAAATAAACAGATGTGGTAAAGTGGGGTGGGAATTTCTATACTTATCTAAAGAGCTATCTAAAGGTTATTGCAAAGTCATCGACAATCGATCGAGTGCACGAGACCATAATGTGGACAAATATTCCATGGTTTGGGATTGTAACCTATTTCAAATGTGTTGCATGGAGCGGGGATTCGGGAAACACGCCGCACGTGCACGTGCTGGGAATGTCGCTGTCACCCCGCCTGTCATAACGTGCTGATGCTAGTCACACTGGGGGCAAAGACCTGGGCATCCAATCCAGGATGCATTTGATGCATCCATGTCGCATTGCACCAGGTTGCTGCATAAAGCAAGCACAGAGGTTTCCAAAGGCACGAAAGCAGCCTTTGTGCCTCCCGAGAAACAAGACATGCACAATGCAAGCACAAAGGCTGCCTTTGTGTCTTGAAAGACACTTTATGAAGTGATCACTCAGATGCTGGATGGATGCGTCGAACGCATCATGATTTAGATGCACAGGTCATTGCCCCTTGTGTCAGCACAAAAAAACATTCGAATGAAGAGTCTCATGTATGTAAGTCCCCGTCGACCTTCGAGTTTCCTCTTTTGCTAAAGCCCGATGCAGTGTGCAAGATAGACGAAGAATCGCATCTGAGCCTCCTGTAGAGTGAGGCATGCAGCGTCGGCCTGCCACACTGATTCCACTCTGATTCCTGAACGGCGGTCGGGTTGTCTCGGAGCCTTATGGGCAGTTCAGAGGTTAGGTCAGTTTTACTTTCTTTGTTTTTTCTAAATGATAATTTTTGGAGACACCTAAACATCGACCCAGGCGCATCGTGTGGTAGAACATTGTCCCGAATCGACCTCGCCATCAAGAAGCGCGTTCCAATCTTAGTCAACTGCGCTAAGGACACAAACGGGCGTTCTGCATCTTTTTGGGATCCGTCAGCGGGGGGCCGTATTCACTCCATCTGTGCACGCTGCTCGAGACTGCGAGGGAACAAGAGACGTACTTGCATTTCTTCGGCGACAGCCCACACTGATTTCATGACGAAAGAGAAGTCCGGCGTGTTGACAACAGGGGCCAGGCGACACTATGTAGTGGACCGCGATCAGCGGTGAGAGTGCGTAAAGATTCCTGTCGATGGATTCCTCGGCGGCGAGGGCGCGGCACCAGGCGAAGGACAGAGGATTATCAATGGAATGAAGGCAAAGCATGACAAGGACATAACGGTCCAGTTTATGAAGCCCAATGGTGACGCTGGCCGCATTATTTGTTATCATTCGGTTCCTATTGAAGATCAGTAGATGTGTTTTCAAAGACGGCGGCACACTCTTCGACTACCACTCCAGCCATATGCATGAGCTCATCACCGTCCGTGGCCTTCCCAACTTACCCATGGGGCCATTCCTAACGATCTCGTGCATCTCATTCTGTCTTCTTCCAACGCGCTAACGCCACCGGACCATGTCGCGCTGCAATAACGAGTTGTCCTTCCTGGTCACGTACTAACATCCACCGCAGGTTGACCATACAGCCCCTTCCCCGCCGCCGTCGAAGCCATCACGCACACGAACGTCGCTTTCGGGGCCGCCGTCGCCCCACGCCGCGCCGCAGAGTATGTTTTACTCCCATCGCCGACCACGGGAATGCAGAGCAAATGCAGGGTCTGAAGACGACAGTGAAGCATACGGCGCATACGTGTGGAACGGTGCCGTTCATTGTGGTTGAGCGGAGGGATATGCGCTCGAGGAGGATGGGGCCGACGAGAAAGGCGTGCTATGCGACGGGAAACTGGCAGTATTGAAGCCGATAGTTGGTCTGCTGTTCTTTGGACAGACATATCGCTTCCCTAAATCTTTCAGGACTATGACCTACATATCGCTGATGCGGGTCTCCTTTTCGTTTCGGAACTCGATGGTATAGACCCGACTGATGAATATAACACTCTTGATCTTGCCTCGATACATATCAACAAGTAGAATTACTCGCACCCACAATGACCCAACTTCCAACACATTTCAGTTTCCTTTTTTGCAATCTACCCAGCCCTCCTCTTTTGAGGTATGTTAGTGGAAATGTGAATCGGAGAGCGTTTAAGTCGGCTCACTGCACAGCAATGGCGTAAAAGGCGAGTAGTTCAGATCTTTTACCCTATCCCGGCTCTTTGGAGCGTCCCCCTGGCCTCGGTGAAGTTCTTTGAGACTATCGCATACATTGTTGCCGCAGGATCGTCCACGTATAATGGTTTCGATATGCAGTACGGGAAATCCGTGGAGTTTGGCGTCTTCTTGACCGAGAGGGACAGCTCCAGACTCATCGAGTGACCAGTAGGCAGGACAGTCTGGCCATTGAAATGTGTTCGCTCCGGTTCGAAAACTTTCCGCAGGACAAACGAATAGATAACCGTCAAGTTTCTGAGTAGCATGCGTGTTGGGGAAACACTGAAGGATGAACCAGATTGTATCCACACAGACTGTTCTCAAATGTTGAATAACATGAATGCTTTGAACTTCGTGGCCTCGTACCATAGTCCTGGAGGTGTGCCGTTTCCAGAATTTGAGTAAGGATATCATTCGCCTGCGCCTGCCAGCAGTTTTGGATTTGGGGCGACCGTGGGACACGTATACTGAATCGAAAACTACATGATCGGCCGGAATCAAACCTTCGAAACGTGAAAAGATGAGAAACGGAAAGCAATCGGTGTCGGCATATAAGTACCGGATCCAAGAATTAGATATCGCTTCCCCGAGGCCATCTGCGGTATGCTGATGCCAACGAAGTTCCTGCTCGTCCTCAAGATGAAGAGCTTCAGTGACCCTGGCTAAGGTCCTGTGTTGGAAATTCCACCGAAAAGTCGCTAGTCCAATGGGGTGTCGAGTAGACACCTGAAACCACCGAGATTGAGATACCGGACGCCAAGAACAGATTGCGGGATAGTCGTCTTCGTTTAAGGTAGAAATGATGGCCGTTGCACTATGCTCCAAAGATATGTTGTCCAAATCGAGTGGATCATCCGGCCAAGGCACTTCGATATCGGTTTCAGGGGCCTGGACGAGATCTACACAGAGCTCGCCCGTTGTAATTTTCATCCATACTGGGAGCTTGTCATAGTGGTGTGTTGGGAGAACAGAGCGGAGATAGTCCAATGCCTCCTGCAAATGATCAGAATAGATCGGATAAAATATTATGGCTTCTGCTCTCACCCTCCGTTGTACATTCTTGAGTACGCGACTATATCAGTGTAATTTGAGCATTTGGCACAGTGACGCACACAATAGCTCAAGATGTACGCTTTCAAAATCGGCGAATGTCGAAAGCGGCTGAGAAATTGGCTCAAGGGGATCAACTCTGTTCACCGTATTCAGCCATAATTCTGTCAGATACGGAACATGGACCATCGTAGAAGACCATCGCGCGGATCCCACTGGCGCTCACCAAGCCGTAGAGCTGCATAATATTGGGATGCCTGCAAAAATATTGAGAGAAAATGATAAACACCAAGCGAATCATAGCTAGCAACCGAATCGACTCGTATTTTGCGAGATGTTCACGCCATTCCTGAAATATCAATCGAACCAGAAACCCAAGGAGCTTTTTGTGCCCTCACCTCCTCCGCACCGTGTCCCTGATACACCGCGACAGTTACAGGTCCGGGGTCGCGACGAATTTCGGCAGCGTACATCCGCCGAGCACTGGTCCCTCGAATTTGTTGACCAACGACGCTGGACGTACGGATTTCTTTGCCTAGCTTTACATCCCCCCAGTAGAATGGTCCGAAATCCTGCCGGTACCGATAAGGACCGAAACTGATGAACAGAAAGGATTCACCTGCGGGGTGTTCGGTAGGAAAGTTATAGACGTTGTTGATCGTGAACTTGCCCCCGTGGATAGCGAATCCACTCGCATTGGGGAAAAAGGCGCCGATATATCTGCGTTGCATGAGATTAAAGTCGCTTTTCCCTAGAAAATCAGGAGCTACCTAGCCGAGTCTGTGTTGTTCGTCACCAACACAGAACTCAATGCCGGCTCGGAATTGGTTTGAAGGTCCATAGATGATGGGGAGGAACAAGCAAGGGAGAACGTGATGTAATGCACAGCTTTTCTGTTTGCGCAAAATTAAGCATTATCGGCCGCGGCCAACCTGTGCTATTTTGGCTCCTTATCGTCAGTCGCAGTGTTAATGGCAGAAGGAATTATCCAAACGAAAGTGAGCGAAGGATATAGCCCGAACCGAACGCAGGAAGAGAATCTTTTGGAACGCACTTTGTTCGGGACACCGCAGCCTCAATGCAGCCCTGTCGTCATATCGTTCAACAGGGATTGCAAACATCAACAGAATAGTGAGAACACTTTCATACCTTCACGTTTCACATCCTTTACTTGACTATCTGCTTCGCCCCTTCCGCACAAGGGGTTTCTGAAAACGCAAAAAAAGACCTTGGGCCGTTTTTTTTATTTATCGGCCCTTTCGCTGACCCTCCCTACCACGTGACTTCCAAATAAGGAAATATTTCCTTTTTCGGTACAGCTGACCTGGCGTAAAGACGCTGGATGTCTCCAATCTCAACTATATGGGATGAAAGACACTCCACCTTCAGTATCAGTGGATCCTTGGCTATTTCAAACATCCATTTCCAACGGCCGACCTTCCTAAACAAGACGAAAGTCGTGAAACCAACATGAAACAGCTTGTTAGACTCTTCTAAATGCTAGATTTTGGTCATCTGGGCTGCAGAGGATGTGTTAAAGTCGATTTGGATGCTTCCCGACCCATTCCAACCTAAATCTCAAGAGGTCATTATTTTATTTTATCCACCCCTCCGGCCGACCACCCTCCCTGCCCTAGGTCACGGCTTGCACGGCCCGGAACCCCTTGCTTCCGCACCATGCTCTCATGCCATGCGGGCCTCAGTAAATTGATCCAGTCCAGCCTTCAGCTTCGTCTCGTGCAAGTGAAAATCGTCGACGGTGCCAGTACCTAAACGGAGAAGGATCATCCCCGGGAACCCTGAGCTGATGAGCGTGCCGCAGGTTGGACAGAAGTAGTTAGTCATGGCGTTGCCTGAATGAGGTAAGATTCTCGCGACCGCGCAGGGTGTGTTAAGGTCCAAGGACGTCGGTGAAGTTGAACGAGAAGGCATTTGTACAATGGCAAGGAATGTCCAGACAAGACCCGAAGACTGAATTAGCTAGAACAATGATCAGCGAAACGAAAATGACGGCAAGTAATGGGACTTGAGGATCTGAGCTGCACCGCGCCGCAGAAGCACGTAGCAGTCGCTTCTGCTCGTTCGACCAGCCGTCAGTGGCGCCGCCCGTGGGGAGTGCCACCGGGATTTATGAGTACTTAACAGCAGACAGGGTGGTTGGCTAGTCCCTCTTGACAGACTCTTTCTCCATTCCTGCCTTCTCGCTCGTACCTCGCGCGAGAAAGAGTGGTTGGCGGCAAAAAGTTGATACCGAGCGAGCCGCTCTCTCAAGTCTCCGATCAAACCTAGCGTCTAGTAGCGCCGATTGAGCGCCGACACATCTTGACGCCTCCAAAAGCGGTCAAGGCGGGGACATTTCTGCTCGAGGCTGTTCAAGGGAATCGACACTGTGAACCTATATTTCATTGCAGAGTTGACGGCCAACAAAAACAATGACGAGCAATTACATGTAGAAGCGCCTTCAAAATTCATGGCATTTTCTAAAAGCTCGACCCTTCTACCTGCTTCACCCCCTCGGCGCCATGCAACCAACTCACTCGCTTCTCGACGAACTGCTCCACCTGGGGCTTCAGCTTAGTCTCGTGGAGGTGAAAGTCGTCGACAGTCCCGATGCGTAAGGTGCTGATCCCGGGGAATCCCGCGGAAATGCGATACATGAGTGTTCCGCAAGTTGAACAAAAGTAGTTCGTCATGGTGTTGCCCGACGCAACGGTGCGCGACTGGCTAAATTCGGTGAGGTTTTCGCGGCCGCGGACGTGCGTTAAGTGCGTGTCGAGGATGGCGAAGTTGGAGGCGAACATGGACGCTGTGATTTTGTGGCAGTCCGCGCAGTTGCAAATGAACGTCCCCGACGAGGCCAGGGCCCTGGGTTGGCTGTGCGTCGTGTTAGTGGCCTACAAAGTCAGATATGTACAGTCTGAAACGGGGCCTACGAATTTGAGTTGTACGGCACCGCAGAAGCATGTAGCCGTTGCCTCCTCATCGTTGGACCAACCATCAGTGGCGCCGCCGGCCAGCGGGATGTATGGCTTGGATTTATCGGTGAGAGCAGCAGACATAGTAATTGTTTCTCCTGTGGAATTACAGTCGGTGATTGGTTGGAAAAGATTCTGCAACACCAGAGGTTTAAGAGCTCAGGTTTTGTATGGGGTCAATTCAGCTCATGACTGAAGAAACTCTTACCAACCATTCGTGTAAAGTCTTCTCAGAATTATCGACCATAGTCAGCGTTTGTAAGTCGATTTTCCAGGATTTCTCAGTTGTCGGGGTCCCGAAGTCGGCAACACGGTTGGTCGGTAGTCCAGACTCCACGGCGTTTTCCAGAACCCGGTAGAAAATTCAGGAAATAATAGAGCTGTCAAAAGTCGGTGATTTTCTTCTCTCGAATAGAAACCTCATTCACCAGCCATGGTGGGGTTTTCCAGAGAGTGTTGTATAATACAATTTGACCCTTCGCTTTCCGGGAAGTACGGGAACACCAATGTTACAGAAATAAGTTGCGTTGTCCCTGCGGACGAAGCAGCCTGGTTATTCTGAGACAAATCCTGGTGGTGAAAAAAACTTATCCATATATCATCAGTGCCGCCATATTTTTTCTGTGCTGACAGAGTGAAGCCTGAATGTGGCAACGGGATGGCTTGGAGTGTTTCTGACTGCACCGGGTCAGCGGTCGTCGTATTCACATCGGAATTCATACCCGATCCGGAAAACCAATGTACCAATTCGCATCGCCTCGTCGGTCCCCATCAACTCCCAAAATGGTCATTGAATGTCCTTTTTAGGACAGCTTGGATCACATCCAGCGTCGACAGGAATTTAGTCCTCGCTGTATTTCCTCCTTCCACGACCGTAAATAATACAAAGTACAATGTCGAGCGAGGCAGTAACATGTACTCAGACAGAGGAGACTCAGAGCAGTCGGTACACAGCCCAAAGATAGGGCGCTGCACTAGACACTCGCTGCCAAGCCAGCAAAGTAAGCTCGAGAGACCGCGGGAGGCAGCGATACGGAACATGGATTCACTCTCCTTCCCATCAAACGACTCGACTCCGAGTCCCGACCGACGCTTCGCCATGGACAAAACACTGTCCCTCGGGACTTGTGAATATTCCCTTCCGACAGGAGCCTCTGATTTAACTCTCAGGTCTCGGACGCTGCTGTTGCTCCCAAGCGACTCAAGAGCTCGAGGTCTCCAAAATCGCTCGTAGGACACCTCTCGGGAGGTGGAGAATCGCTGCTTGCCCCTGACCAAGTGTCAACCCCTTGCCCAGCGCAGGAGATGGAGACTCGTGAACCCTGACTCGTCGACAACCACTACACTCGCTCCTTACGCCCGCAGGCATAGTCTCGGACTCGACACACATCGTCGACGCTCCTGTCGCACTCGCCGACACTGATGTCGCGCACCGCCGAGTTTCTCGACTCTCCGGTCAACGCTAGCAGTCGCCATTCAGCCTTTCTTTCTCTGTCCGTCCCATGGAGGCTCTACCGGCGCATTTGCGCTGGACACCCCCTCCCGCTTCACCTCTGCCCTCGTTCCTCTCGTCCCCTCTTCGCACTCCATTCGTTCGCCCGAGAGACCACCCACAATCTGCCCTTTCCTCGCAAAAGCGCCGATCGAACGCACGGGCGGTCACCCAGCGCCGTAGTGGAAACCCTGGGTGGATGCGCAGATGAGTACGTATGCATGTAACAGTCCGGAATCGAGCTGACGAGGAAATATACAATAGCGAAAAAGGAGATGGTAAGAAGGAATGGAAGTGGAGGAGGAGGACAGCTTGCCCTCCGGATACACTGTCCTCAGCGGGGAGACGTCATTACTTCTTCCCCGCCCCTCGTCCAGCGAGCACGTCCTTCTGATCTCATTTCGTCGAGCCCCTCAGCCATCTAGACCTCTATATACTTCTTTCCCCTGTACCGCCTCGCCAGATGACGGAGGTCGCTACGGGAGAAGAAAGGGCTAGACGCCCGCCACATCGACAGCAGCGCGACGGGTCTGGAAAAGGACGATAGGGCTGCCCATGTACGAGGGTTTGTGCACACAGTGGCGGTGGCTTGAAGAGCGCGGGCTTGTGGGTGCCCCGGAAGGCGATCCGATACAGCTCGCCTCGCATGACGACTCCACCAGGCTCAAATCTACACTGCGAACGCGTGACGCGAGGCTCGACCTCGTTCTCAGTCTGTCCCATCTCGTCAATGTGCCCGTAGCTGCTAGCGTTTCCGTTCTCGGAAGGAAGGGGAGCACTCAGCTCCACCTGCTGGAAGACACGATAGTCAGAGGCTCCTCGCCTGCTTGCGGTATGTCCTCCTCGCTACCCGACATCACATCTCTCCCCGTTTTCGCCCCGCCGCCCGCCAGCAAAAGGTGCAATTCGGCGCCACGCACGCAGGTCATGCAGGGCCCAGTGCACGGGGCCGTCTGCGTGCGCTTGCCCTCTCTCGCCCACGCATACGCATACGGCCACATAAAGGTGCACCCAAGCACGGAGCTCCGAGAATTCCACAAATCCGAAAAATAGATAAAAGAAAGCAGACGCACCCCTTCGACTCCAAACGCTTGAAAAACTTCTGGTACACCTCCCAGCGCCATAGGTCGACGATACCGATCAAAGTCGGACCAGACTGTGCGATGGTGTCAGCGCGTGCACGGATAAGGTCAAAGTAAAGGGGACGAGCGGCAGAGAGCCGAAAGAGACAAAGCTGAGACACGTAGCAGACGCGGGAGGCGGAGCAACGACCGGTGGAGCGGCACTTGCGCACGGGTGCCAACCCCGCGCCAAGGGCATGCGTCTGTACGTGCCACGGCGGAAGTGCGAGCGGGCCGACCCGCGCGCACAAAATCCAGGAAGGAAACCAAGGGAGAAAACAAAGCATGAAGAGCGGACTCACAGTGACGATGATTTCCACGGCCGTCCCTCCGTCGTCCAGGAAGCCCATCCCACTCACACCCGCGTCGCACTTCTCACCAAGGGAGTTTTGCCGTGGCTTTTGCCTGTGTGTAGACCAGGTCAGCATCGCAGTAAGAGGACGACGGGAAAAAAGGGTTCGCGGTAAAGCGAACGCTATTCGACTGCCAGCGATACAAAACAATATTCAAAATACAAAAGAGTGGCCACTTACCCATATCTAAGACACACCCCGGGTGAAGTCGACGAACTCCTTCACGGCATCTCATAGTGGGGCAGCATCTTTATATTCCGAGAGCGAGATGGAGAAACCGTACTCCTTGTTGTCGTCCTGGGGTCGTACGAGAGGGTGTAGGAGCCGTCGGGGCTGTGTACGGAAATAAGTGGGTGTATTTGGGAAGAAAACGGCGAAAGAGGGACGCGGCAAAGGGTGGCGAAGGAAGGAGGAACGCAACGTACTCGACAGGCCAGTAGCACTCATAGTTGTGGAGCAATTCGGGGAAGAAGAAAAGGCAGGTATTGAAGCGGCGCATGTAGTAGTACGGGGCGCTCCCTGTTCGCCTCCTCGTTAGTACATGCATATTGAGGCGAAGGAAGAGCACACGCACCCGGTCGTCCCCTATGTTCTTCCTGCTCTTGCTCGCCTTATCCTCGTCAATCCAGTGGGGCTGAGACTACTTGGATCGCTATCCGTCGGCGCCCACATCGTCTGCTTGAAGCCCTTCGAGAATGGCGCTAATGAATAACAAAATTTGTCCGGAATTGAATTTCGCCCCGAACGGAGGAGGGAGAGCACGGACCATGATCACGCGTGATGAGAGCGACAGCGGAATTAGCTTTTGCGATCTGTTGGACCAATGGAAGGGTCCGTCGCTGGTGGCGTTGGCCTTGACGGTGTTTTGTGTGGTGGGTCGTGCCAGATTTTTCGGGTTGGTGCTAAAAAGAGCCTGGGTGCACCGAGGGAAGTGGCTCGGCAACACGTATGCAATGTGATGTCAGAGCTCAAAGCGACGCCGCGTTTCGGTCAAATTTAAAAATTTAAAAAAGAGCCGCAGGAGGAAACGGCCTGTCACACTGTCACAGTGATCCAACCGCACCGGAGACTGCCGGGTTCGCCGGAGGTACTGAGCTAACGCGAAATTCAAAGTACATTGACTTATGAAAAATCAAGCTGATCGGCTCTGAGTCTGCTCACGAGAGCGAAATTTAGAATCTCATTCTTTTGGGATCCTGATTCCTTTTACTGCTGACTATGATGCAACTTGTATGAACTACCTATAATGGCTTTAGCAATTTGTCAATCTTCTTATCGAAATCCCGTTGCACGGTCCCGCGATGATTGACGGGATCAAGTGGCGCTGATGGCGCTAAGCGCGCGCTTAACGCTTTTGCGCCCCGTTCCACCAACTTTCATGTTCATTGCCCAAACTATCTCACTAAGCTACCGCTCAATAGATTTCATACGCACCATTAAACATTCCCAAATCCGAATTCTTAGAGAAAGGAAAATAATTGAAATGGCGAATTCAGCTGCAGGAAACCTTTCGACCACAGACCTTTTGCTTCAGCCTTCCGTCCGTGTAATCTATTCGCTTTCTAGAGTGTTACTTGCCAGCGGGACCGGTAAATATTCTTTTGTTAATACAGTACCATGGAGCGCAACTTGGACCCCGCTCAATAACTCTCAAAACTTACTCCGCAAAGGCTTCGAGCTCGTCTAAGCGACGACTTGCATACCATTTATTTTGCATGGTCGACTGTCTAGCTTTTTTAGTGGGCGGTGTAACGCCGCAGTAGGTCTCAATTCAGGCGATTTCAGTACACTCATGCATTCATGGTTGGAAATCCCGAAAATGACACGCTATTGTGCATCCTACAACCCCATACCGCCTTCCCTTCCACTGCATTGCGTTCACCCGAACGCTTAGAAGCTAAACTGGTCATTGAAGTCGTCCAAATCCTTCTGCGTCTGCGCTGCATCAGCAACATCCCCCGCCTCCTGCTCCAACTGCAGCTTCGTCTTGAGGAACGCCTCCTCGCCGGCGTCCTCCGCGCTCCCCGGCTGGAAAATCGAGTTCGGGTCGGCCGTCGCGATGACGCTCGCCTGCGCAGCTGCGGCCGAGGCGGATGCGGCGGACGCGATGGGGAGGATGCTCGCTTCGAGTGCGGGGTTGGCGGTGGTCACGGGTACGGCTGTCGCGGCAGCGGCTGCGCTGATACTGGAGAGGAAGGGCGCCAGGAGGGAATCGAGCTCGGATTGATCGTCGTCGGACGTAGCGCCGGTGGTGTCGGTGACTGCGGTGGGGGTGGCGGCGGTGGCAGCTACGGCGGCGGCGGCGCTCTGCGGGAGGTCAGCGTTGTGCAGGAGCGAACGGCCATTATTCAAGTACGCACAGCCTGGCGATCACCCTTCTTACGGGCGTAGACGGGAGCCGCTGCAACAGAGCTGACAGCCACAGCGGCGACAAGGAGAGCGAGTGTTCGGACCATGATGGTATGTTGCGTGCGGTGGCAAAAAAGGTACGAGAACGAGCGTCGAGCTCAAAAGAAAAAGGTTCTGAAAGAAGTGAAGTGAGGAATCAACCTTGCTCCTACATCGATGTCGAACGTGGGTTTTATACTGACCTCGTTGTGTGTTTCGCCGTCGAACGATGGACGGCGTCCCTCCAATGCAGCGGCAGGACGACGAGAGCTTCCGGATAATTCAACCGTCGAGCGCTTCGCAGACGACGTGGGCATCTCATCAGATTTTCTGGGCAGTCAGTGGCGGCCTGCGGAAACAGTGCATGAGCTGGCGGGGCCAACAGCGTCATCTTGGGAATGATCTTCGCTAGAAAGCAACCGTTTCAACGTCTTGTTACCAACGGACCCAACTTCCCCGACAGTTGTCCGCCGGAGTGGCAATGAGCGATGTATTAAATGCGAAATAAAGGATTGGATGTATTATTCCAGATGTTTGATGCCTATGTGATAACTCAGTTGTTTTTCTAATAGAACCGGTAGTAACTTTCCGAGTAACGGAGATCGACAAACCATCATGATCATGGCTGCTGAAGCCTGAGAATTTCGGATTTTCATTGACCGAAGTGTTGGAGAAGCAGGCTTGCGCAGGAGCTGTATACTGTAGTTGTGGACCAGGCTTACAAGGGTGGCAACGAGTTCCGAATCCAAGTTGTCGAGCACCGTTCGAATGAAATACGCTTGGGAATGAAACCGGTTCCTATGAAGTCTGTCGATCCACGCTTTGCAGACCCCGGGTCCTATTCTATGGCGTAGCGGCTGGAGAGGTGTTCAATTGATTGACGGCGAGCCCCAAATAGCTGTTTCCACGAGCGGATTTAGCACATACAAATTGCGGACCGTTGCTCGGTTTCCATTCGACAGTGTGGAGATTCTGCCAGTGCTGTACGTCGGAGACAGCACGCTAGAAAAATTCGCATGTAGACGCCTCGGAAGTGCACGGGACTGTATGGTTGCAGAGATCCTCGAGAGAGAATATATAACTTCCTCGCGGAGCACAATGTCCATATTCTAGAAGAATACGTCCGAGTAAAAAGGTGTGCCTTGTGTCATGGCTGTACAGTGTAGCGCCGCCGAGTCCGTGAGATGGGAGAAAAGACTAGACAAGAATATCTGAGTCCAGCGAATCATTTTGTAGACCAGACTGGTGTTCTGCAGAAACTGCGCATGGATGTGCAAGTGCAAGCACACCTCGGGAAAATCCGGACCGGCGCAAACACGCTGTAGCCAAACAACTTTCTCTCCCTCTGGCCTTCTCCCTCGTTTTTCGAGTTCCTCTCTCCTTCCGAGTCGGCCACGGGACCGCTATGCAGCGCGACCCACAGCAAAAGGTGCGCATTGTTTGGAATATTCCGGATCCGCGCTATGGGAAATTTACCACGAAATACTGACGTGCCGTCCAGCTATCTATCTACGCGCCGCCGCAGACCGATATCCTGCTTGAAGAGACACCCTCTGCACTGGAGGAGCATATTGGAACTGCGCGCCGTGCTCTTACTGGGACGTACCGAGACGCCCACTCACAAGTACAAGGCGTCGTCTCGCAGTGGATCGGTGTCGAGTACCGAGTGGAGAGTGCGTCCTTACCTTTTATTTTACAGTGGGATTGCTTAACGTGGAATACAGACCGCATAAAAGCCCTCCTCCCACCAGACGAACGGCTCGTCCCCGGCACGCTCTACGCCGCCGTCGGGTTCCTCTCCGGCGCGATCCTCGCGCGACATCGGTCCCTGACGCTCCGTTTCCTCCTCCCACCCCCTCCTCGGCGGCGCTGCCTTCGTGCATTTCCTGCCCAAGACATCCGCGAACGTCCGTGCGTACGCCAGCGAGCTCGAGGACACGCACTTCCCCTCGGTGGCGGAGAAGCACGAGATCGGGAAGGCCCACGCGGCAATGACGTGGGCGCGTGTGCGCGACGGGACTGCGTCGGTACGGGAGTCCGTACGCGGGGGTGTGATGGCTGCGGTCGTGCGTCTGCAGGATGTGACGGGCCTCCGGATCGGCGAGGCGCTGGGTGTCGTAAAGGAGATGGAGAAGAAGGCGGAGCGCGTGGTCGAGGAGAAGCTTGAGGATGTGGTGGCAAAAACGGAGAACAAGACAGACGAGCCCAAGCTGGTTTGAAATATAGAGGCTGTTGTGGTCGATGGCCGCTCGCTGTCTTCAAAGAAAATCTGAAATCCTCGCAGGAAATGCACCCGAGAAGCGACTTCGTTCGCGAAGACACACAAGCTTTTACCGCTGCTTCGCCGGTGCTCTTCCTTGAGGCTTGAGGGCCCTTTTCGATAACTGCTAGGCCCGTCTCATCAACGGTTGCGCTGCAAAACTGAGAACTTTTGTCCTGGTCGAGCTGTGGGGTCGACCGCCGTGAATTGGCCGCGAACGATCTTCGGGTCGAACCTCCTCTTGAATCTCTGCTGCTTATTCTCTCGCGGAAACTACATTGAAATCGGGTTCCACGATCTTTTAGTCGATGAACTAGTGCGGACAGGATACATTCATTGCGAGTGCGTTCACCGTGAGGCTAATGGCTAATGCTCTCGGATGAATTTGGTTCAGTTTCAATTACCTGCGTACGTTGCGGTTTGTCCTCATTCGACTACAGATAACTTATGCTTCAATAATTGTCGAAAGATCTACTTTCTGTCCCGCCGCGCCAAACGCTGAGTTGCATGTGATTTCATTTGACCGTATGTATTTTGTCCATGTTTTCCAATCACATCTTGGACTTTTTTCGCTTCCTCCCTCCCGCGATCAACCCGCGATCCAATGGCCCTCTGGGACTCAACCACCACCACGACCAACCCTCTCCTGCGCATGGCCATGCAAGCCTCCCTCACTTAGTCTGCCGTTCCCCACCTTCCCTTGCACATCTGACTGATCAAAGACCATCAAACAGCGTCGGAGGTGATCGCCTCCTCAAGGCGGGTCGTATCAAGGACGCAAAGGCCCTGTATATGCGGGAGACACGAAACATTCTCGGCGCTGAATGGAAAATTCCCGGCACGGACGGCCTGAAGTTGGATGCGTATATCGGATTGAATCCGTTCAAGCTTATTAACGTCATGGGGTGTTGTGTGGGGATGGCGAAATGTTTTCGCAGCGAAGGTAATATCGAGATGGTAAGTCGGGTTTATATTTGTTCGATCACTGAGCCGAATCTTTTGACGCGTAGGCTCTGGCCTGGTGCGAAGAAATCAGCGCTCTACATCGCAGTTGTTATTACGGGTCTCCGAACCCGTTACACGGTAAGTTTCAGTGTCTCTAGCTCAGTACTCCATTTTATAGGTTTTGTTTTCCTAGATTGGATAGACTTCATGCCCGACCTGCCCCCCGCTCTCATTCAACAACTCCTCCGGCCTCTGCCTCGCCT
Organism: Mycena sanguinolenta; assembly: GCA_014462675.1. Taxonomy (NCBI): domain Eukaryota; kingdom Fungi; phylum Basidiomycota; class Agaricomycetes; order Agaricales; family Mycenaceae; genus Mycena; species Mycena sanguinolenta. Next base: position 7,645,469 of record JACAZH010000004.1, on the reverse strand, counting down.
CAGACATCTTCGCATCCCTAGGCAACTCGGGGGCAGCGGCTTCGCGGCGCTGGTACGCAATGACCTCGACGATAAACCTCCCAAAACCGCACCAGACGCCCGAGCTGGAGGCGGTTCTGGATAAGGAGCGCATGACGAAATTGTGTGAGATGCGGCATCCGGATCCGCAGGCAGCGCCGAATCGCGCGGTGACTGTGCCCGAGCTGCAGGTACATGGGTCGTGGAAACGCCTCCAGGTAAAAACGCCGGGGGGTGTTACGGAAGGACGCGAAAATTTTTCGAGCTGTGTGTGGAACGGTATGTACGGCTCATCCGAAAAACTCCTGAAACGAGATTATGATTCGGCGTACTTGTAATAATATTTGCTTTGCGTATAGGTCAGTTATATGTCGCTGGCGGGCGGCAGACAAGTCTCGGGCCGTGGTATCGCGACATGTGGGCTCTCGATCTCTCAAAATTGGAAAAATGGCGCAGGCTACCGGACTACCCAGTGCCTATGGAGATGTCAGGGATGTTTCTCGGGTGGAACATGCTCGTGTATCGCGACCAAGCGATCATTTTCACTGGGCGACCCACGGTCGATACCTTCGACCTTCGCTCAGAAACATGGAGTTCGTTCCAAACGACTTACGTGGCTACGCCCGCCGACATCGAAGCAGGCGTGATCGGCGGCTGGCCGTACCCCGGGATGCGCTGCGCCGACGCGACGATGAAGATCGTCGATGACAAACTATATGTCTTCGGAGGGCACCACAGGACGACGAGCATGGGCTCAAATCTCTTCATGGTTCTCGATTTGACGACGAAGAAGTGGCGCCGGTTGAGCGGGACGGTGCGCGTCACGCGGCATAGCGACTATTCGTGCCCGGGGCCGCGCAAGAGCGCGTCCAGCTGGGTGAGTCAGGACAAGAAGCGGATTTATCTAGCGTTTGGGTCGTTCGATCGCGAGGCGGCAAAGTCGCACAATGAGCTCCATGGCGCCGACGAGGCGTACGGGTACGGCGATTTTTGGAGTTGGCATGTCGAGAAGGAGGTGTGGAGAAGGGAGAGGATGGTGGGGAACCCGCCGTGTGGGCGGACGGAGGCGGCCTGTGTATACGTGAGTGCGCTTAGCTCCACTGACCTTACGGATCAAATGTTCCGCGGAATCAGAACGAGAAACTGCGCAAGACGATCGTATTCGGGGGATACCACCCTAGTTTAACGACCCTCATCCTCACGCCAGGGCGAGAAGTCATATTCCCCTACTCCTACTTCGCGGATACTTTCATCTACGACATGACGCCGTCCCCTCCGACCAGTGCGGATTCCGCATCCGAGCCCACGTTATCTGCGCCGAAGTGGAAACAGGTGTTGACGCCGGGATTCCCGACGTACCGCTGCCAGGCGCATCTTCAATGCGATCCCGCCACGGGGCGGACGTACATGTTCGGCGGGTGGACGAATTGCCAGTTCATACCCACGCGCTCGAAGTTGATGTCGCGCAGCTTCGGAGATTTGTGGGAGTTGCGGCTGGATATGGACGGCGGGCATTTCGAGGAAGTGGACTTTGAGGAGGAGGCGCGCGTCGCGAAGGCGGGGCCATGGCAAAGATGCTTTGCGTGCGCGTCAGCTGGGCCGTGGAAGAAATGTGGTGGTACGTTCAATTTTCACCAGGAATTTGCTGCTCGCCATTCAAGTATCTATTCCAGGGAGTTGCAAGGGTCGAGTCTTTTTCTGTGGCAATGGGTGCTTGCGTGATGGATGGAGCGAGCACAAGAAGCTCCATCAATGTCGCAAGGCGTGATACATTTTGTCGTGTTCGAATCTAACGATGGAGACTCTTCACTCTTCTGCTCAGCAACGCGACGCGGAGCCGAGATGCGGCTACTGCCATTGAATTTCAGATATTTCTGGTTCAGAATTTGAATTGCAATTTCAGTGTGTATTCTTTGCTATAATACTATTCCGTGCCCGTTAGGGGACCTAATCGCCTAACACCCAACCTAACCACCTGAACCCGAACCTCCTAACCTCCAATGCCAGTCAGCCGTCAATTGTTGCCGAGCTTGCGGCAGCTGCTAGCGATCGCGAATGATGTGCCGCACTTGATCACAGTAATACACGCGGAGCTGTTAAACGGCTGATCGACATCAGTTGGCACTGGAGCTGATGAAGTTCGACTACATCAAGCTGAAGTCACGAACTTTCACGGGAAACGATCAAACTCACGTACTTACGCAACGCTAAGCGAAGTAATGAAGTGGCGGAGATGGTGCAGACTCGACTGAATATTAATGCGGTCAACATTGAGCGAGAGTGCTATCCGGAGTGCATGAAATTAAAACGTCGACTCAAAGGACAATGCGTATATAGAATAACAATAAGATTCCACAGGAGCTACCGGAATTCGAATCAGCTTATGCACCGGATTGAGCCCATTGTCCCAGGTATCACAGCGTGAGCGTTTCGGGCTTCATAGAGACCGTAGGCGATAATGTGTTCATTTTCAAGTCAGAACTATCCGCGCGGCTGTCGTAGTCCGCATCCCACGGGCGGCCTTGCGGGGGCGAGCGGCTTGGGCAGATAGCCGCCGGCGCTTGTCGCGGAGGCGGTCTGCTGCGAGGGCATGGATTGAGGGAGTCCAGCATCTTTCCGCTGCTGGCGCTGGTGAAAGAGCTTGAGGTTCAGGTACACGCGCTGGGCCATCGTTACCTGCCGTTCGATTTTGTTAAATAAATATATCGAGGAAAATTACAAGATAGGGAGGTGCTCACGGTAATGACGGTGGAGAATGGTACGGCCGTCGGCTTGATCAGCGCAAACGAGTCGTCGAGCCCTTGGATGGTGAGCACAGTGATGTTCGTGGCAGCGGTAAGAAGGAAGTAGAGCAAGTTGTCGCGGTAAATCTGCTGGCTGATCGCAGACCGCTCACCCATGTTGGGGTTGAGCTTAGCGACGGTGAGCAGCAGGACAATCACATCGAACCCCACAGATGAAGCGTAGCTAATTGGCGCCCAAGAGACGATAGACTTCATCTGGCAGTTGGAGCCGAAAGGCGTTGGGGGTCCCGGAGTCGCGTCATACTGTGAGGCAACAGCAATCTGAAGGGGAACTCATCGATATGCGGTAGTAAGACCGTACAAATTCGGCTTACCCAGCAAGCCATCATACCGACCCAGAGGAGGGCAAGAACGCCGATGATGACTTTGGAGTTGTTATAGATGGCGACGACACGGCTGCAGAAGATAATGCCGGAGCAGCCCACGACGAGGACGGCGCCGACTTGACTTGTGATCACAGCGACTTGGCAGTGCTGTGATTGCAAGGCCGTAAAGAACAAGGCCGGGAAGGTTGCGATGAAGGCAGAATAACGGAGGACAATGAAACTGCGGTGACCTGCATAAGTATCGGAATGTAAGTTATTGAAAAATTGGTATACTGACGCCCAAGTGGGAGGTTGCTTCCAAAGTTGTTTACTGCCAGTGGTATAGATACGAATTTCATCCCGAAGAAGGACCACACTGAACCGCTTTCAGTCTCAGTCAGTTGAGTGTTACGAACAGCACCTACTAGTCCCAACCAACAAGAGCGAACGCAACAGCAACACAAATGGCAATTGATACGGCGTGACCCTGAAGATTCTCAAACTGGGCCAAGGTCATGCCAGGTGGAAGCACGATCTGGGCAATCTTGGGTGAAGGGGCGGGGCCGGATGCCGCAGCTGGAGCAGTGGCATCTCGTAGGACGTTGAGGGAAGGCATTGACCGAGTAAAAAGGAATGAAAGTGCGTCCAGAGGTGGTCAACTTGAAGGGTGGTGAAAGCGAAGAGTATGGGACCAGGTGATTCAAAGCCATTCAATGCCAGTGTACCCTTTGGCATTGATTTAGGCATCGTGAGGCAGGAGATTATCACAACGCCACCAATCAAACGTAGCAGCATGCAGTACGTGTGGACCGCATATTTATTCCTGGCCGCGTCACTGGAGTCCCATATGATCAAGTTTTTAGGGACATTCGGAGGAGTCGGAACAATATTTCTATCTTTGAGTAGAGTGGGTTTTAAGCGTCGCTGTACTTGTCCAAACGAGACACATCCGAAAGTTGATCCTAATCACTGAAATATAGGATACAAATCAGTTGCGCCGAAATTATGGCCGAAACTCTCCATATCGCGTATCTGGGAATGTCTCAAACCGTGGCGCAGATGCATGCGAATTAACCAATTAAGCGTCGTCCCTTGGCGAAAATAGTTTGACACGAAATAAGCACTTTATTTTCTTGATGACGGCCACAGCATGTCGATACAACCTGGCGAGCTATTCCCGGGCTGCCTAGGGAGGAATTTTGTAATTATCCTCAGGAATCTGAGGGCTTATAGGTGAGCTGAGAAATTCGCCATCTAAGTAATTAATCTGCCAGCCGATTCGCACCCTTGGCATGTGCCATGGATGGAGGAGCTCCCCTGGTATCTCTGGGATAACCAGAATGGCATCTGATACTTCGAAGACCATGATCCTACGGGATTGGACAAGGATTAGAGCTCGGAGCCGCCATCCAATTTTGGTCGTGTCTTACATCCGAGCTTTACCACACATGGCGAAAATGTCCCTGAAACTTGAACCCGGTAGCTTCAGTAACATGGTGCAACGTTTGATCCCTCTAACACCCACCTCAGTCCAAAATAGAAATATGATTTGTTCCCTCCGACTTCATTATGAGACTCCAGTGATGCCGAGCAGGAATATGCGGCCCACATGTGCTGCTTGTTGCTATGTATATGACTCGTGCTGTCTGAATTCTGCAAGGGCTGCCCCCATCTTGGATACTCATCTGTGACTCCGAAGGAGTGGCCGTAATGATCACCGGCCTGACAGTACATCACATGGTGTGGCGGCGGAAATCTGACCTTCATTACCGCTCTTCACTTCGCTGCTACGTCTAGTTCCACAACTCTCTACTCTCCAGCACCAACAATGGCCCCTCCACAATCCGCGGAGGAAATGCTCCAGTAAGTAACCACGCTGTACACGCAATTCTATCTCAAATATCTTAGATACAACATGATCCACGCTCACAACACTTTCAAGTTCGGGTACGACATTATCACATCTCACTTGGAGAATCCGCCGATGGATGACATCAAAAACTTCCTTGGCTACTGCGAGGCGTGGGTCGACTCTATCGAAGGTCACCACCAGGCTGAGGGTATGCATCATGTCTGGCTGCGGTGTACTACATTTGCTCAGAATTTAACAATAGAGGAAGTCGTGTTCCCGTTCCTCAACCGCAAGTTGGACTTTTCGGAAGAGGAAGAACAGCACAAATTTATACACTCCACCCTCGATGCGCTCGGCAAAAAACTTCGTATCGCGAAGGCCGACCCGTCCACGTTCAAAGCCGCCGAGCTTAAACAAATATTCCAAGACTTCCAAGAGCCTCTCGTTCGTCTCCCCCGGTCATCCTGTTTTTCTACTGAATCCGACATGTCTGGGAAAAGTACAAACATCTGGACGCAGAAGTCGCCCACATCGCGCCAGAGAACCTGAAGGTGTTCGACTCAAAGGAGCTGCTCGACCTGAACGCTGCCCTTGACAAGCACGCCAAGTCACACGGTGATCCGTTCCTACTTGTTCCATACATGCGCAGGTCAGTCACCACTGTAGGAATCAGAGCGGCTGAGTTTATTTAAAGAATAGCCACACACCTCCCGAACTCAAGGATTCTTGGCCACCGATGCCTTGGATCCTGCGGAAGGTTGTCATACCCTACGTTCTGGCCAAGCGTTATTCAGGGTACGTACACGGTGTGCATCTTCCAATGCTGAATCCCATGTTAACGAGCCATGCAGTTACTGGAAGTATGCCCCATATGCCATGTCCTAAGGCTGTACTCTTTCATGGATATCTTTGACTCTTTTCGTCTCATTTATTGTACATCGTTGTTCTTGCGCTGTCAAATTTCATTGTTGAGTTTCAGTGTTTGGTTCAACCAACACCATCCTGTGGTGTGATCCCAGTATCGTCGTAGTTTCCTCATCTTAGACCAAGTCCGCCGCATCAATGGCCGACGTGGGTAGCTAGCTACTAGTCTATCTACGTAGCAAATGGGTTGTTCAACCGAGTACCTCCGCCCATTTAAGCGAGGCTGGAGGGTCAAAACCTGTCGTACGTCGCAGTTGCCCGCATGCATCTAAAATCCATACCGTGTACGGCATAGAAAGGGTGCACCCATCTTTCAGGTAAGATGCTCGGGGAAGGAAAAGAAAAGAACTGTGCCGAGTCGTAACTCAATGACCAATGACTTGGGTTCGATTCGAACGAACAACTTTCACACGACGGGCATATCGTTGAGGCAACAACGACCATCGCAAGTTCCACCTGCCACCAAGCTGATCTGCAGGGTCTCTGGGAGTTGCAAGTGTTTCCGGCTCCCAGCGCTATGGAAAATTGCTCGGCAGCCAAGCAGGCAACTTCCGACGAATTGGTCTCGTCTCGAATCTCGCCGCCTCTTGTCCTCGGGTGTTCAACTTATCATTCCTGCGCCCAGATTTCGAAATCTTCCCTGGATAACAAGCCTGAAAGACCCGTCTGAAGAAAAAAGACGTGGGCTCAGGCTCTAGTCGAACCAGCAATCCGATCACATTTTGCAGGTGCGACCACCCTCCTCCCAGCGTTTCAACACCGACGCAACACATCACAACCAATTTCTCACTGGTATGTGCACCCCAGAAAAAGGACATTTTTCTACTTGAACCCGCTACGTTTCGCATTCGATTCGAACGAGCACTACTGGCCAGAACCTGGTGCCTGGCTCGCTTAAAATTCTTCATAGGGTCGAGCTCCTCGCTCCGAGGCTTTCTGAAGGCCGTTCGGATGCCAGGGTTTCATGCATGCAGGACTCCTGCTTCAGCCCAATGTGCTTCACTCAGGAAAACATCCCCGCAGCAATGTTGCGCAACCAACCTTCTTCGGCTTTATCTTCGGTTGATCCAGACACAGACACTCAAAGAGAAAACACAAGCGTTGAAACAATATCCCCTCGTGGTTCGCGCTGGATTGGAACGAGCTTTTGCCGCAGTGAATGTGCACGAGCCACGAATTGTAGTACTAACACATTCGTAGAATTCTATTCTCGCAACACTACTGGGAGTCTCAATGTGAACCGTGGGAGAAGAAAAATCCCACCGACTGGCGCATGGCCCGAGCTCCATTCAAAGAAGCAACTTCTCTCTCCATCACCGCTTCCATGATATTTGACACAACTGCGGCGATCTGCCGCGGAGCCTTTCCAGGTGCTTTCTGGGGCTTCTTTCTGTCTCCGGCTCTCCAACGTCTCGCATATCCGAATGGTCCCTGCTCGACTTGTGTGGCCTCAAAATATGGACAAGCTCCTTCAAAGCACTCGAGAAAAGGAAGAAACCAAAATCTTGTACCAACTATGTACGAGCTTATCTCCGTGATGTCAATCAAATATTGATCGCGAATGTGGTCCTCGAGCTGGTCTGCGCACCGTGATAAAAATAATCCGCCTTGAGCTGGAATAACCAACCAGCCACCTGTTCCACCATTCAGCATCCGCCCTAGCAATCATTTGCGCTCTTCCCAGTCGCCAATTCGCTGTGCTGGCCTCATGTTTGGGTTCTCATCAACTTTGGGCTCCTTCCGTCATTAATACAATTCTGCACTTCGACGTGCTAGTTTGAAAATGGTTTGGTCGATTCTAGCCATCTCTCGGGCTGTGAGCCACTCCAAGTCGCGGACATCAATAGCAGTTTCTTGCTTCCGTCGTACCTTCATTTTGTCGCCGGTTAACTATTGAAACTGTTTCAACTTCCTTGAATACTATTATTTCCTTCCTGCCCCCCTCATCCATGTAATGTTCCGTGATTACGACCTGAGTTCCGTGCAGTCGACTACAGACTGTATCGCGATTTTAATCATAGACACTTCGCCACTTGAAGTTATGATCCGGAAGTGTGCAACATTATTATTTCTTTCCCGCTCTCACTGCGTTCAACCCGAAACGTTTGCGCACCCGATCTAAGGTAACGCGAGCTTGGCCTACCTGGGTCTACCTGGGTCTACCCGCGGTCTACCTTCGTCTACCCGGGGATACCTCCGTCTACCACTCAAGATACACTGAGGGTGCCCGCCCTCAGCCTACCATGGTCTACCTCGGTCGACCATGATCTTAGTCGGTCGGTCGATATATAATTATTATTTTGATTCCTCCGATAGTTCAAAAAAATCCGGAGGTATACCTTGGTCTACTAATGTAGATAAAGGTGGACCGAGTCTTTCTACCAATATTAACCGAAGTAGGCAGACCTGTCGGTGTACCTTTGGTGCACCCTGGCAAACGGAACCTTGGTGTACTATGGGGTTGAACGCAGTGCCTTTCTGCTTTGGATCCCGCTCCTTAGTCATGTCATGTTCCGTGATTCCCATCTTAGTTCCGTATAGTCCGCATGGACTATGTCGCGATTTTAATCATAGACAAGCAGCTAATCAGCCGGTTCGCGGCCTCACATCCACTTCCATTGAGCGCGACATCATTCAAATGTCAAGGTTGATGTTGAGAATAAGTACCGAGAATTTTGGCTTACATCATCGGACAAAAGGCGCAGATAAAATCCGTTGCTAGCTCATTTACTCCAGCTGTTAGCCGTCTGAGTGGATATGAATACGTCGGGATACAGTACAATATCATATGAGTATGATACGTTAGGCTTGAGCTTATTAAGATATACTTCGATACAGATACAAAGGCCTGACCGCTCCACAACCAATTTTCTCGATGAATTCCATCGGCAACATTGCTTGTATCTCCTCTTCTAATCAGCGGATCAAGTCGACGCTAGTCTCTCGTAGACAGACTACAAACATAGAAGCTCATACTTCGCTTGTTTGTAAGTTGACGCGTAGTGGAGAAGATAAAGGTGCCTCTGGCATGCACCAGCTTCGGCTTCAGTTGTGGCCGCATTAAGTAGTCTTTGCTACAGAACCGACATACTGATGAGTAGGTACCAGTATATGGCCGCATGATCCGTAAGAAACACTATGCACACTCGTCGTCATTTCCTCTCCATATAATGCCAACAGTTTGGAGACCATTGACAAAGGACCTACTAGAGGCAGCTGCAATGTGAAGAATACCGCCCTGGTTGCGAAGAATTGTTTAGCTCTGCAAAAAATCATATCAATGCCGTCGACCACCAGAGTCACTTCCGACCTTCAATAGGGCAAAATCACGAGGTCGCCTTACCGATCATTTTCTTATGGGAACTTGCGCAAGAAGTCCTAGACTTGATTTTCCACGCCGTAATGCAATCACTGGCACTCTCAAACAAGCTCGAGGAATAAAATATGCTTATGGAAAGTCACCCCCCGTCGGAGCAAGCATGAATATCAACATTTCAGTTACATTTTCACTGTGTGTGAAGCTCTTCAAGTACCGAAACGAGATAAATCGTTACACGACACAAGATAAAGGCTAGGGCGACTTCATGATCACTGCCTCGATGATAGAATCCACCGCGCGCATGTAGTGCACCTCCCGGACTATGAACCCGGCCTGCTCGATCAAGGCGCGCATAGTGGCAAGCGTCCGCGTAACACCGTTGTTAAGCGCGAGGAGCTGCATGCTCGTCGTGCGTACGAAGCGGCTCGAATCCGGGTGGAGGAGCATCTCGCACACCAGCAGCTTCTGTTCTGGAACCCGCGTCGGAGAGGCGAGCATGGCCGCGCCAACATTGCGGAGGATTGACAGCACTTCTGCGTCGGTCCAGTCATGGAGGACGTGCCGGATGAGGTAGGTCGGCTGGCCGAGGGGTAGCCCTGTCTCCGCCAGAGTGGGCGCGAGGAAATTGCCTGACGCAAACGATATGTGGGAGGAGGACTGGGGCGGCAGAGTGCTCCATGCCTATGAATCAGAAATCAGCGGACGTAGATGCAACAACAAGTAAAATAAACGGATGAAAACCGCAAATGAAACATGACGTAATGTGATTGTTCGTACCTTTTTTGCGTTCTCAACGGTTTCTGGTATGTCGAAGATGATGAACTCGAGCCCGAGGTTCTTCTCTTCCTTCAGGATAGCCATCTCCAGCGCACCGATGCCACCGCCACAGTCAACGATAGGCGACATGAGCGCGTTCCACGCGTAATCTATCCCAAAACAAATAACGTATCAGCCCATCATCCCATCCAACAAAACAGACATCGAAACGAAGTTAGATATGGCATACCTATAGGGACGTTTGCATTCGCCATGCCGTGCAGCTGCTTCATGGCACGGCCAAGGCGTTCGCCGCGCCAGGCCTGTTCGGGCTTCGCCATCCACTCAAATACAGAGCAGTCGAAGTTGAACGCAAGATTTGTGCCAGTAATGCGCGACTTGTCCCCTGCCTCTGCAGAGACGGTTCCCCCGTCGTTTGGCGACGTCGATCAATCGCGAGGCAGCATTGTAGCCCTCGTCGCACCTATATGGAGGAAATATGAGACGTTGACAGGGAAGAAGTCTTTGCATCAATGACAACAATGACGCATGCATGAAGAAGGCTTAAGGGTGCATCGAAACAAACAGACAGATGGCAGACGGATACGAGATCGGAATATTGAAAATGAAGAGAAGTAATCCCACGTACACGAAGCTGACGGCGCTCTTCATGCTGTTCGGGTGGTCCTCGCGCAGGACAGCGGACAGAGCGTTGTTGCGATAACGGCCCGAGTCCTCTTCGAAATAGCCACGACCAGACATGCAGTTCATCACCACACCTACCAAACATTCAGTTAGTTATTTTGGGAATTCAAGGACGATGACGATGGCAGAAGCACGGCCTTTTGTTGCGCACCGAGAAATTGGGTGTCCACGCCTGTCTTTTTGCTGATTTCCGGGAGGGAGAGCGAAGCGTCGCCTATAATATCCGCGATGCCGAGTGAAGTCACAAAGTGCAATGCCTGACTCTCCTGACAGGATTCTATAAAGGCATCACTATCAATAGACACTTGGAATCACATGAAGCCAGACGGAGGTGTGGCGCTGACCTGCCATGAGCACTGTGTGCTGGAGCGGGCCCACGATGGTCCGTAATAATCTGAATGCGCATGGGCTCAATGAAAGGACGGATTCCAGGCTGACTCGTCGCACCTGTCGCAAATGGCTTCCACCTTGATACCCTTGTCGTAGAATTCTGTACTATCCGGTTGGGCTAAGGATCGCTCCTTGACTAGTGCTAGGAGTTGCTCGGCCACGGCCACGATATCGTCAGAGGAGGAAGACATGCAGTGGCAGGTAAAAGGATACTGACAACGCTTGCAGAAAGTCTTTTAAACTTACAAGCAAGGAGTTTCCGGAGATACGATACTAATTCCGTATCGGTCGGACGTGCTTGAACGCTACCAGCAAATACATTCCGTGTGACTGCACCCCATGATTATCAAGTACCTGGATCTAGAAGTCTCGATGGTTGTTACAGAAGTTGGAAATTGCTGTCATGGCTGAGACAGCTCATACTTCTAACATAAAGTATATCCACAGTGGATAGTGGAAAAAAATTGGGGAAAAAATCAACTACAGCAAATCAAAATTTGATGGAATTTTCAAGATCCATGCCTACAATTGGGCTCGACACCAGCCTGTCTATTGAAAATGTAGTGGTGAAGTTGTGTCGAAACCAGCTTTGACAACTTTGAACTTATAAATTCGGCGTGCCCGAATATCTCTCTGTATCTGAAGGTAATAGCTTTCAACAGTACTGAAGCCTTAAAATTAGTTTACAGATTGATTTAGTTCTCGCTCAGACATGTAGGGCGACATTTGATCCATATATTGACACTTACTTGTTCGTCGTCAATATATTGGTTCTCTTACAGAGACTACATTTGATCCCTTTACAACTCCAAAATAGAAATAAGTTTTGTTTATCTCTCCTCCGGCTTCTTCGGAATACAGCGGTAATATCCTTCAAAACACATCATATGCGCTTCCGCTGATGCCTACCAGGAATGAATTTGCGGCCCGCATGTACTGCTTGCTGCTATGAATATGATTGGTCTTGATATTGGAAGCCGGATAATCATCTCCTTAGTGATAGGTTTGGTTCATCTCCCTCCTCTGACTTTTTCGAAATAGGGCGGTGATGTCTCTGGCTGTCCATGGCCCAAAGCCTTTGTAAACCTTTCTGTCTTGAATTTTCCTCTCTTGGAAGCCTAAGAAGTGAACGCGATGCAGCGAAGCGGAGCGGCCGTGTGTACTGTAAACATGCGGTCCACACGCCCAATACATGTAACTGATTGATGCTGTCGAAACTGGGATGCCCTCATCCTGGTTGATCATCTCCTGTCCTAAACCCACCATGCGCCAAAATGGAATTATGTTTTGTTCATATCCCATTTGGACCCGTGTACGAAATCTATTCGGCGGTAAGCACCTTTTGGTGTTAGCACCATGGAATTCGAATGATTTGGTCCACATCACCCACGTCCATCAAGTACTCTACTTCCCAAGGTCTGATTTACTTATAACCCAGCTCAAAGTCAGATAATCGTGGTAGCCAAATTCGGGCAAGCAACTGGTCCTTTTGCGTCGTGACTCTCTTCCTTCATACATGGCCCCGTACATCACCTTGCCGGAGTTGCTCCTCCATCGTTCGAAAGCATCCATAAGCGACATTCGGTTCCTTGATGCCCTAGATGGATCGCCTGCCACATTATCTTATCAGGAACTTTTCGTCAAAGCGACCCATTATGCTGGTCATCTGCGCTCCGCAGGTCTGCAGCCTGAGCGTAATCCTGTGCTCGGTATTTTCGAAGATCATGAGAGTTATATCGTTCTGTTTTGGAGTTGCTGTCTCGGTATGCTCGTTGTTCTTTTCATCGACATGGTTCTGAGATAGTTTCCAGCCGGGATACCGTTCTGCCCTTTAGCAGCGCCTCATCCAGACCCGAAACGACAGAGGGATCTTTTTGTCCACCTCCGGGATGTACTGGGCGAGCCTGTCCTGGTCACCACTCCGGCGCTTGCCTCGGAAGTTGCTGCCCTTGACCCCCAACTTGCGACCTACACCCTTGCTCAATGGAACACCCAGGATCCCACCTTGTCGGCCATGGAGCTTGTTCAATCTCCTTGTCCCCAAGATCCAGTGTGCTACGTATTGACTTCAGGTGATCCGGGTACCAAAATTTGTACTATTTCTGATCACCTCCGCTTACCCTAGGGTCCACGGGCAAGCCGAAAGCCGTTGCGCTTCTACATTCTCAAATTCTTGAGAGCTGCTCTGGTAAGAGCAGGCACCACCGCACTTCATCCGAATCCCGATTCTTGAACTGGATCGCATTCGACCATGTCGCCTCTATCATTGAGATTCACATTCACGCTCTCTTGATAGATGCTGTGTGAGTCGGGCCACCCAGGTTCCCAGCTATCTACTGACCAAACCCTCTCTAGCCAATACCACATCTCACCGAAAACGATCATCGCGAAACCGAATTTACTGTTGGAATGGAGCAGCCGACTGGGTATCACGTATACTTTCAGTCCAAATTTCCTCATGGCGCGGCTTCTGAAAGATCAAGCTACTGATCCGCTACCTTCGTCCCTCGACCTCTCCAACCTGCGCGCCCTCATCTCGGGCGGCGAGTCCGTTCCAACGTCAATCGGTGTCGCTTTTGCCGACCTCCTCGAGACCTTCGGCGCTCCCCGGGATGCTCTTAGAGCCGGCTTCGGCATGAGCGAGACTTGTGTAAGTGATCTGGAATATCATTCAACGCAAAGTCTAACAGGGGCGATCATATATTACAGGCGGGCTGTATCTACGACACCGAACCTGTGGCTTCGGAAGTCCGTCCAAACGACCCACTCTACCTCCATCTCGGCCATTGCATCCCTGGCATGAGTATGCGAGTGCTGAACCCCGACGGAGGCGCCTGCGTTCCGGGTGAACCGGGACAGTTGGAGCTCAGTGGACCAAATGTGTTCCGCGGATACGTGAACAACCCATCTGCCACCCGTGAGGCCTTTGCGCCTGATGGCTGGTTTAAAACCGGCGACCTCGGATATCTCGACGTCGGTGGCAACCTGCACCTCGTCGGGAGGGACAAGGATTGTCTGAACATCAATGGCACGAAGATCTCCAGCAAGGACGTCGAAACATATATACAGGGAGGCTCGCATACCAGACGTTGTCGATCCCGTAGCCTGTCCCCTTCGTCTTCAGAACGCCGACACCGAGACATATATTATTTTCTATGGGGGCGAGCTCCCATTAGACAGAAGCTCAACGCTGGCACCTACGGTCTTGGCGAACCAGGCTATCAGTGACGTATGCACTGTTCTTCTGGCTCATGCACCTTACATCGTCATTCCGCTTCCCCCGAGCAGGTTTGTTAAGACCGCTCTCGGGAAAGTCTCCCGTGCCCAGCTCGCCGCTGCGTACCTCCGGGGCGAGTTCACCGACATTGAAGAGCGATTAAAGTCGGCGCCGCCAACCGATAGCTCGCAGACTCTCGATCTCAATGACGCTGTCCAACAAGTTGTATCACATTCCATTACCGAAGTCCTTGACCTCGAGGCCGCCGACATCTGCCAGTCGACGAATCTTTTCGACAGCGGAGCCTCGTCTATGCATCTAATGAGGTTGAAGAAGGTCTTGGAAGAACGCCTTCACCTTCCCGAGATCCCTACTATCGAGATTTTGCGGCGCCCTCGCGTCGGCCCATTGTGCGCGTATCTCTCGGAACTGTCTGCCGCCGGCAATAATGGACTGTCTGGGCAGGCTTACCAACCCCTTATATGTCTTGAATCGGAGGGCTCCAGGCCACCCGTCTTCCTCGTTCATCCTGGTGTGGGCGAGATCCTCGTCTTCTTGAACATGGCGCATCAACTGCAGGATGATCGACCCATCTATGCGATCCGAGCGAAAGGATTCGATTACGGCCAGATCCCTTTCGAGTCCCTCGACGAGACCGTTCAGGCGTACAGTGATGCTATAGAGGCCGCGTATCCCAGCGGCCCTTATTACATTGTTGGCTACTCATACGGCGGTGCTATAAGTTTCGAGATCGGCAAACGTCTGGAGAGCCGAGGAAAGCGGGTGGATTGGCTTGGGATCCTCAACCTACCCCCGCATATCCAGTTCCGGATGCAGGAACTTTCGTGGATCGAAATCCTCTTCAACGTCGCGATGTTCGTATCTCTGCTCGAGCCCAACGACCTCCCTGCGAAACGTGCAGAGTTCATGATAGCATTCCCTTCACTGGCTGGGCTCGATTCAGAGCCGCAAGATCCTGTTGCGCCCATCCAGTGGGTGCTGAGCAGATCCAATCAGATACGTCTAGCAGAGCTCGATCTACAGCTTGGGGCCTTTACGCGGTGGATCAAAGTGGCATACGAGATCAATCGTACGGGCCGCACATTTATTCCTAGCGGCAGTGTGCAAAATGCGCTCACAACGGTCTTCTGCGCGGTGCCGCTGCCCTCCATGGGGACGCGTGAGGAGTATAAAGCTGAGCGGCTGTCGCAGTGGAAACATTTCAGCGGCCCTGCGTTCGAGCTCGTGGACGTCGACGGCGAGCATTATACGATGCTTTCCAAGGAGAATAGTGCCAGTTTCGCGGATAAAATGCGTGATGCCATGCATCGCGCGGAAGCTTTCGCATCTACGCGGGCTAGTATATCGCCTGTTGCTACCGCTCAGAGGTCTCTGCGCATGGACTTCGATGAGGTCCCGATCATTGATTTCACTCTTGCAAAGACCGACCCTACCCAATACTACGCCCAGCTTCGGTTCGCCTTGGAAGACGTAGGATTCCTCGTGAGCATTGACATTCCCCACATCTTCATTTGGCTGATGGGCATCTTCTAGGTTTTTTCCAACGTACCGGGCTTCGAAGAGGAATTCCAGAACGACCTTTTCACTCTAGCTAAAGACCTGTTTGGACGCGCGCAAGTATGGAAGGATGCCCTTGGGACTAGCAACTCGTATGCGTTGCGTGGATACTTCCGCGCCGACACACTCCCTGGCTCTCACAAGGTATGGCATCTAGTATCTACTTCGCCCTGCGGCTGTCGATTGAGGGGCCAACCTTTCTTTATAGGCGCATGCAGAGGCCTACCGCTTCGGAGCCGACATGCCTGCCCCAACCGGGGAGGACGTTCCGTTCTGGCTCAAACTCCACGAAGGTACGCGTATCCTAACGGTCATATCCCATAGAGCTGATCCTTGTGCGCAGGGCCCAACCAGTGGCCCGCGGATCAAGATCTCCCTCGTTTCCGCGATCAAATGACCGCTCTTTTCGCGCGCTACCACCGACTGAACCTCGACCTTAATAAGCAGATTTGCCATTTGTTATCATTACCGGAGACCTTCCTAGATGCGTACTTCCCGGCACCAACCCCTGAATTCAACAGCGCCATTTGGCACTACTTCCCTGTCAACCAAGAAATTCGCGATGGGGCAAAGGACGGATTTGCCCAGGGCATGCATGAGCATCGTGACCCATCGACATTCGTAACATGTTTGATACAGTCAGGGCCTGGTCTTCAAGTACAAAATCACCAGGGTGCCTGGCTTGATGTTCCTCATGTTACTGGCGGTGTTGTCTGCAATATAGGTCAGTCGGATTTCTTGTGTCGATACACGGGATTGAACTGATTCGTCCTTCGTCAGGCATGCAACTAATGAAGCTGACAGGCGGAAAGCTCGTCGCCACTACACATCGTGTCAATACCCTGAAGATTGAGAAAGATCGGTGGGTATCTTCTGGATTATTTGAAGCCAACGAAGGCTCATTTCAGCTTACCAGCTTCACGATCCCATATGTCCTTTCCACCCGGCTGGAGAAGGAAATCACTCCCCTTCCACAGTTTGCCTCTCCTGATTCAGCAAAGGCCCACTTCGCCCCCAACCCCAAGATCGCCCTTCTCATGGGCATCAAAGATCCTTTGTTGCGCAGTGGGTATGCCCGCCTGACCCTCTTTCCAGCTGCAACAGCGAAGTTATACCCCAAAGAGTTCGAGGAGGCGCGGAAAATGGGAATAATTTAAGTTATATGCATATACGTCCCGTTGTACCGAATGTATTTTGGCTTTGAACTCGTAAACAAACTTCGCCGAGATCGCCGGACGTTTTCCCACGGTTTCATTTGTTCGAGCACCGGTTTTTGATCAGCTTGGTCAACGTGCCTGAGCCCGACCACGGATATTCACTCCCCGTGTTATTTTCATTTTGTTGGATTGTCTCTCTAATGCATATCTAGGTTGAACACTTCATGCCGCTGATGACGGTCGGCCCGCGGAGCTGGTGGAACTGAACTATACCAAAAATCCACAATCCCAAGTTCGTTTCGTCCGGGGGAAGCGACCAGGTATTAGGTTGACGCAAAGAGTATAATGTTATTTTGTTGATTGACCCTTCGAGATGTGCTTCAAGTAGTGATGAAACGAGTTTGTTAATCTCGAGGGTGTGTGTGCTCATCAACAACGGCGGTACATCTGGAGATCCATTGCAATTCGGCTCAGCAAGGGAAGCCAGCCAAGTAGAACAGTGGTACCACGCATTAACATTCACAGAATTCCGACCGCAGGCGTTACCCAGAGTTTAAGCGACCTTGAAGCCATTCATTGACGATAGATCAAGTCAAGCCGATTGCTGAGTGTCAGGAGACAAGAAGACCATTTATGTAGCCAAGGAAGAAGCGCATCGCTCGAAGAACGAGAAATAGGGTTGTTCGGGTAAAGTCGGGGGAAAGAACTTCACAGCGTAGCAGAGTCAAATATCAAGTACCTCGCAAGTTTCGCGCTGTGGTCGTTAAAAAACAAGACGCGAGAAATGGAAACCGGTACAGGTGAACACATACATAAGATGTTTGCAAAATTTTAAATCTCTCCAAATGCCCAGTCAGGCGCAGCGGGCAGAATCTCTGGCATCGAAGTGTACCAACTGAAAGACGATATGATATTCATCCTGACCAGCGCAGGGAATGTAGAACTAGATTAGTAGGCACAAGGCAAGATGAAATAGCACCTGCGACAGGCGTTACAGTTCCGGGCCGCACCACACAGCTTGATCGCAAGACGCCAGGTCAGACGAACACGGCGGGGAAGAAATCTCGAATTCGACCGCAGATACCACTCCCCGCAGCGGCACATTGCAAAACTCGATTTGAGGAGTGCAACGGAATGAAACACACGAGTCTGGGGAAGAGGAGACGACGAGCGAGCCCTCGCGAAGTTCGTTGACTCGAGAGCAAAAAGAGAACAAAGGACACGATGGTGTGCGTACGATGCCGAGATCGTAGACACATTAAAGAGAAGAGGAACGGTGAATATCCGGCTAGAAATCGCGGGCACACATCCCATACACCAACAGTTGCAAAAGTGAGTCAAATGAAAGGAGAGGAGAAACGGCGGAAAATGCGAACTGAAACAGAAGAGAAAGTCTAGAAGAATTGAATTTCGGGAACGCGTACCAGTTAGACTCGAAGGAAGGATCTGCGAGGTCAAGTCAGTGATTTGAACGTTCAGGGAAGTGTCAAAAGAAGCATTTAATACGTAAGCCAAAGCCTGCCGTCCGATGACAAGAGTGATCTTTGAATTTCGGTCGGAACGACACTAGGAGAGAGAAGGGTGTGAGCTGCGCGCACAGCCGGAAGAAGCAGTACCAACTCGGCGCGAATAGATTCAACCGAAGGGATGCGAGGGGGGGAGAAAAACAAACCAGAATCAGAAAAAAGCAACCAATCACCGCAGCTGTTTCAACCCAACGACTATATCAACATGATCATGAGTGATGAGCATGTAATTCCATAAGGTGCGCTGGGGACTTGCCTCGAATCTCGTTCTTCGTGGGGTAGAGCGCATCGAGCGTGGCTTTGAAGCTTGATCCGGATTGTCATGCCTGTCAGCTCGTTGGTCGTCAAAATATTAGCTAAAGAACAAGCTGTGCATGAAAGGAAAAAGAGAAAAAAGTGGAGGAGAAAGAGGAGGAGGGATGGAATGTGGTGTCGAGCGGGAAACGAGCATCGCTGAGGCTATCATACCTAGTATAGGCGAACAATTCATAGCAAGGTATCGTGTTCGCTGACAACGGAGCACTGGAGCGGGTGAAAACACGAGGGCGTGATGCAACTCACACTGAGAGACGTGCGAAGGTGAACCGAGGCCAAGTTCTACTTGTTGTCCGACACAGAAATGGTGGTGCAGATTACTATTCTAAGAGCCTCGGCGGGCGTGATGCAAGGGACACCAGCGGGGGGAGCGTGCAGAGCGGCGAGGGAAAGCTGGGGAGGGGAAGGCGCGAAGTAGCATAGACGAGAGGCACCATCGGGCGAAGGAATGCAGCGGCATCGACCCTTCGTGTGGTAAGGCCTGGCGTGTCGCCGTCGCACACGATATTCGTGCTGCAATTCAAATCTGAAAAATGCACGCACCGTAAGCTCGAGATCATCCAGACCCGACGATGAGCATGCCTTCCTTCGTCGTATGGATTCGCCAGGATAACCGGGCGTGAGTGGCTTGAGGTCCGGTCGCTGAGTAGCACAAAGAAGGGCGAGAAGTCATCGTAAATCTGCGGGGAACTTAGCAGAACCGATAGGCGGAAGTCCACGCACTTGTGGTAGCTCTCTGGACGCCATTCAACAGGAGTGCATGCAGAACACTGTGAGAGGATTGAACACCGTTAGCAAAGAGACACTGGATAGAACAACGCAGATAGATGGCACTTGTGAGTACCTACACGCCCGTGTGCCAGGCTTGACCCATGGGGAGTGTATGTGCACGAGAAGTGGCCAGGGAGAGAATTTACAATGGCTTACCATAATTCCAAGATCTTTCCGCGGCCTCTGGCCAGGCGAACGTGCTCCAACGCGCCATTCTTGGTGGAAACTGCAAAAAAATAGGGTATTCCGGCTTCAGTGGTCGAGGAGGGTCAAATTGTGCCAAATATTGCATCAGAGCATGTATGAACGTCGCAAAAATGGCTTGGGATAGCATCGAAACTCGAGCAACTGCGGGAAAGGACAAGGAAGGACTGAGTCGCAGGTGAAGGATCGGAGCCGAACGGAAAGAGTGCTCGGATCAAAACGCGTTAATGGTTGCAGCAGTCTTTCAAAAGTCTTTGACTTTTCGCCCACTGTGTCAATTCCTTCAACTCCGCCGAGGCTGAACGCGAGGCACGCCGTTTGCCGCCTATCGCATCGCGAGTTGCTCGATATTTGGCGTCGTTCTTCCTTTGCTAAACTTTGTCGGCGCACTCTTTGTTTCTCCTTCTGCTTCCATACGCGTCACCCCGCTCGTCCACATCCGTGTTCCTGGCGCACCGGCCGTGACTTGCTCCAATATTCTCTTCTCGAGACTATGATCGCTCCCCTGCTTGGCGCCGGTGCCACGTGGAGTCTCCGCGTTGTATCGATGTTCCTGGGCTGGTGCGATTCGATTTCCGTCGCCTGTACGCAGCGCGCGTTCTGCCCGTCATTTATTTCATTTCACTTGGCATTTTCGCCTTCGTTCTCGCATTGGCTATAGTTTCCTGTACATCCCCGCTCGCCGTGCGCTCTTAGCGTGTGGATGCGGACGCGGACCGGGAAGAGGACGCTGTGTGTATAGTACACCCGCGGTGTCTGCGTGGCATCTCTCCTCCCACCGCACCGCCATTCATCGGGGATCGAGCGAATGATGACGGGCTTTCCGACTGCGCTAGCGACGGCGATGGCTCCTCGACGTGGGCGTGACGCTCGTGTCGTGCTTTCGTGCCTCTTCTTTGTTTTCTGTCCGTCTTTTTTATCTTTTTGTTACCTTGTATCTCGTGCTCCCCTCCATCGTAACTGACTACTATCTACATACGCCGACGTGACATCACCGCCGCTCTTTGGCACGGGGAGAAGAAGACGCCGACTGGGGAGGAATGACGCCGGGCGGGAGGGCGGTCTGCAAGGGGTAGGGAAGCGACGCTGGGGCGAGGGTGCAGGGAGGGCGAGGGTCCGGGGTGGGTCCAAGGTGCGTCATCATCTTTCTTTCTCGTCTTTTCGGCGTATTTCAGACAACTGAAACGGACTCAAGCTAATGCAGCTCTACCGATACCGCCGCCTACCTATGTCTGTGTTCGGCGCCGCCGCCGCCGTTTGTCGCCCCTTCGCTAACTTGGCGATGGGAACGGGGGTAGGATAGGAAGACGACGGTGCATCGGAGCGCGAGTGGGAGCGGGTGTGGATAGATGGCGAGGAGTAGGACGCGAAGGGGTTGACGAGCGGGAGGGTGGTGGTGCGAACGAGCGGGACCGGAGAGGTACGAGCGGGAAGGGATGACGAGTGCGAGAAGGAGAATAGGTGAGAGTCCGGGATGGCTACAAGGTGCGTTTGTCCGTTCCTCCTCACCCTTGTTTATCCTCCACCTACCTTCGTCTTCACCTTCGCCTCCACCTTTCCCTTCCCGTCTCTTTTGACCTTCGCCTCCTGCGCCCTTTACCTGCACCTTCGCACTTTCACCTTCGTTTTTACCGACCAAGTACTGACAGTTCCCTTTGCCCCGCATACAGCCGATTCCCCAGCCGTTCGTCCGCGCCCCGCGGCCCACCATTAACTCCGGGGAGGTCGCAGCCGATACGCAGTCTGGTACGTTGTGCCACTACGCTCCGATGGGCCGCCGATGCGATGCGTGGCTGCGTACGGGACATTCGGGACAGCACGCGCACCACTCTCGATCAGCCTCAAGATGAGAGGGTGCCCGTGCGTCGGACGTTAAATCGAAAGACGCGTCTCCACGGCCAAGGTCAAGGCGGTCGAGGCGCGCAGCGGGTGGCAGCCTGCCCTGCTAGAGGCTGGTGGCCGGAGCGCGGCGCTGAACGGAGAGAACGAGTGTTGTGCTGAGCGATGGGGGCAGGTGTTTCTGAGGTTTTTATTTTATTTTTTTTGCATTCCCGGTGGAGTCAGCGGCTGCGACAGCGATTTGCCTTTTAGCGCGCTGCGACGCCTTATCTTTCTTTCGCGAGCGCCGATGCCGGATTCTCGCTAGAGCTGCGATGCTAGATTCTGGCTACGATGCTGCACGCAGCAGATGTTTCTGGGGCCGCGGCGGTGCGGAGCGAGCTCGGGCGAGATTGCGAGGTACTCAATGAGATGGAGGTGGTGCCGACGCTGTGAAATGTACGAACCGCCCATACATTTATTTTTCCATCCATGGGGCTGTAAATACAACTATGTAACTTTGTCCGCGTACAAGACAAAAAACAAGGAATAACTAGTACAACGACGAAATACTGTCTGGAATAAGAAAGCAAAGAGCCGGAGAGGATATATGGTGGGCAATGAAGATAGGACGATGGTAAAATGGTCAATAGATGCATTCAGGCGCTGGGTGGGCACCGAGGGGTACACGGCGATACGTGATTAAAAGGGTCGGAGATAGTCGTGCAGTGTCGATGGGTGTACTTGTCGGACCAAGGGGAAAATGCAGCGAGCACGGCGGGTCGTAGCGGCTCGGAACACCGTGGGGCTATCCGCCCTCTCTATACACCCGTTCTCGTCCAGCTTCCTCGTCCTCGTCCTCGCATCCCGTTCCCCTCGCTGTGCTCCCGCTCCTCCGACAACTTCCTCATTTGACGTCAGATGGGAACAGCAGACTCGCCAATACCCGGGAGTAGCGATATACGCCGCGCCTCTGCGGGGGTGTAAACGTCGATAGGTGTGGATAGTGCGAGCATGGCCACTGAATTGACGTGCCCGGCGGTGGATGGGGACTGTAGGCCGTCGACGAGTCCGTATGCTGCGTGATGCACGAAAGCGCATTTGATGGACGAATGCGACGGGTACAAGCGGGGGCGAGGATACTGGACAGATGGAGGAAGTAAATTTGCCTCGTGCCCACAGAGAGTGCGTCCTTCCGATCGCCATCGACGTCGGCGTCGGATATGTGAGCTAGACGCCCATGCGTAACCTGAGGCCTGCCTGGCGCCTGTATCGCGTCTTGAGTTGATACACTCGCCGCGCGGAGCTGTAGCCCGGCTTCGAAAGTAGGCAGGGATCGTCTGTCGTAGCAAAGGTAAGGACAACGACGAACAGGTATGCGAGTGCACGTACGAAGGGAAGAATCGGCAGCAAAGATGGACATGCTGTGTTGACGGCAAGTAGAATGCGGCTGACCCGGGGAGGACGAGGTCCAGCGGCGTCGAATAACTGTCGCGAGGATCCTGAGGTCTTGAAGAGAAGGAGAGGTCGGACGCCGTCCAGTTTATCGGCGCGTAGTGCAGGGAAGCTGTAGAGAACGAAGCAGCGCTCCAGAGTACGCGCAGCAAACGCGGCAGGAAGGGAAGCTTTCGCCGCTGATGCAAGTCCACTCGATGAGACGAAGAACGAATAAGCCTCCATTTCACGATGACGGGCGGTCCACTCGTCTTCTCGATGATACAAAAACCGCGGAGGCTGCGACGCGACACGTAGCGACTTCATTGGAAAACGGCGCGCGAGGCTTGTGATCCTCGACTGACTGCGCGAGAAATTCCGAATGGCTGCCGCAGAAACGGCAACTACCTGAGGGTAGATGCGCATTAGTACTTTCATGAGAGCCAGGAGCTGAAGAAGGGCGTACTAGTGCCCTCCAAGATGATTTTCGCCTTATCCGCCCACTTACAAGGCGCCGTGGACCGCCAGGGTGGATGTCGGGGCTCTGCCATAGCCATGATGGATTTGGCGGAATGCCACATGCTCTTCTTCCGAATGCTCGCAGCGTGCCATCCAAGGCATATATCGTAGTCTTCCCCGTCCATAGCCACTTGTAATTTCGTCGTCATTCGGGCAGCGTGCATGCGGACGACGGGGAAGCGAGTGGGCGGGCCGAAGGGAAAACGAACGGGCATACCCTGGAGCTACTCCTCGTAGGGCACATTATCGGTCGTCGGAGTGATGCTGTAGGATCGAGGAGAAGATCAGTAAGTAAGTGGTAGGGAATGAATGCAAGATATAATGCGAAGTAGAGCGGGGACATGCGAAGGAGTGGAAGGGGGCGAGAAGGGCCGAGCAAGAATAAAGTACACATCCCCCCGGTTGCCCGTGGCGCACCACTGCAAAGTGCAGCCAAGGTCGGGACGATAGCGACGGCGGCGCCACACCCGGCGCCTGGCTATGCCTACACCGAAACGACGTCCAAATGAGGAAACACGCTGGATTACACGCCCGAGAGCGCCAAATTCTCAAGACAGAATAGCAACGCACACATGCAGCATCGACAGCCGCGACTCCATGCGCCTCCATTCGATCCGATTGTCCCGCACTGCGCGACTCCCTCCTCCCCGAGAACAACAACAGGACTCGGAAGGAAAAAAAAAAAGAAACAAAGACGAGCACTCACTGAGGATTGCAGCTACACTCTCATCCTGCTCTTATCAGACTCGCATTCCAAATAGTACCCAGTCACCAAGCCTTCCGATTTGACCCAAATTTCGTCGCAATTTACAGTAAGTACCGCAAACGGTGGGTGGATGGTGCGGGGGACGAGCGTCTCGGGGTCGAATCTTGACTACACAACGAATAGAACGCAAGATTCTGCCGCAGCACGCGCTGTAAACGCGTTTATTTCTAGAAGTCGATTTCATCACAATTATGGTGTGTAATATCGGGGTGTACTTGTATGTCAGCCTCTATGATAACCTGGCCGCAGGAATGGAGGACGTCGAGCAACATGTTGGTGGCGAGAGCAAAAGGCTCGGAGCAAAACGGAGAGAGCGACCCGAATCAACACGGCCACACAGGGGTCTTGACTCCTCTGCAACCACCATGCTTTTCTCGCCTGTTCTTGCGCTTTGGAGGCTCTGCCGCACATCATCTCCGTTGAAGCCTCTCGATGGACGCTATTCGTTGCCTATGGAACTCTGGAATCTCGTTTTTCTCCACCTCGAAGACGATACGCTGCTTGATGTAGCCGGCGTTTGCCGCCCATTCAACGAGCTCAGCATTCCCATCGTTCTCCTCACAAACGATGTTCCACGTTCCGATGTGACTTCCGGCGACTACGCCGTTCCCTCCCGTCTCCTTCCGTTTCTCCTTCGCGCGCTGTTTATTCCGACAATCAAAAACCTCTTCTGTGTTTTCGAAAGGTCCAATCTTTCCCTCCATCTCCGCCTGCTATCTGCCCTAGTCGCGCGCTCGAAAACTCTGGACTCCCTCGATCTGCGGTTCCCACTCATCCCGCGGACGGGTTGGCTGTTGGACGCTTCCACAACTCCTGTATTTTGCGCGGTCTTGTCTGCCATGGTTTCCCACACACCCCGCGACACCATCCTGGTCTCGCAGGCGCATTGTGTGCGCTGCTCGACTCGAGATCTGTTTACATATCTCATCCATGACGGAAGCACGAAGGTCACAGGGCGGCCACGCTTCCCCATTGCGGCGATCACTTCGTTGAAAGTGTATTTCCAGCGGAAACGCTTGGGCGGCCTGCGACCGTTCACGATGCTCGTTGTAAACGAGTCCACAGTAGAGAACATTTTTAGAAGTCTCGAAGTGGGCTCGTGGCCCGAAGACAGCGGTCTGTCGGCTGCGCATCTGAGCGCGATGTTACCCAAACTCACACTCCCCCATCTCCAGACTCTCAACATCTCCGCACCACACATTGAACCCGGTGCTCTCAGCGACTTCCTCATCCGCCACCCGCAGGTCGAGACCATCTGCGACAAGCGATGGCTGCCATCACAGCGGAAACCACTTCTTCAGCTCCCAATCGCATTGCCCCGTCTACGGAAAATTGACGCAAGGACTCCAAAAAACCTGCTAGCGCTCCTGGTCGCGACCGCACCATCCCTCCCACGCACCATCTGCATCACATTTCCCGACAAGGAGGACCCCGCCTTTGCGGCGGTTTTCCGTTACCTCTGCGAGCGCAATATTCCCACCGAGATGGAGATTTTCTCGGACTCCGACGTCACCCCGAGATTCACTGAAGCAGATTTCGAATTTGCGCGGTCGCTGCACTGTGTCGATGCTGTATATGTCCAGTGTGTCTATATCAATAACGGTGCCGTGCTCTTTGGATCAATGCCCTGCTTGCCTTGTCGACGGCGGAGTTTGTTTCTGGTGCTTTCTCGAAGGAGGACGATGATCTGCCGTTTTTGAGATTGGCGAGAGCTAGTCTGGCACGGCCTGGGATGGATATTCAGGTGGAGGTATCGCGAAGGGGGCGCTAACGTGTTGGATGGTTGCTTCAATGCAGGACTTACTATAATATATATAGTCATTTTCTAGTCTGGCACCGACTGCATTACCGATATTCATCAAATAGTTCTTGAATGTTCGATAAATTCTTGGTGCAAGCCATGAGCCGAACTATCACCATAATTTCGAAATCATTCCAATGCATGTGCCTGGTTGGGGAATTTCACAGCGAAGGATGTTCACATTGTTATTTCGACTGCTATGCTCGCATGGTGCATCTCGAAATATCTCCACAATCTGTTCTCGTTGAGCGAGTTCCCCTTGCATCCCCATATATATGGAATATTTTGAGCCCCGCACCAATTGCTCTTCGCAGGATGTGCATGAGTATATACTTACATCCGTGCTCCGACTTGCCGTCGCCGAGCCGCCTGTCGGAACGTCAAGTTCACACACTGCGAACGACGGTCACCGGAGCATTCTCTATCGCCAGTGGGCTTGCGAATCGTCGGAAAGGCAAATCGAAAGTAAGAAGAGGCTTTTGATTTGTCGACGGTTCTTCAGTCAGGTGGATTTAGTCGCTCCCCGGCTGACGTCCAGGTTATGTGTGATGCATGGTTTGCAGTTTATCGGGGTGCATACCGGTTATATCCACTCGTCGAAAAATTGTATTGAAATCTTGCGATGTGGACGCGAGCGGACGGGTTGAGCGAGTTCGAGTAGGAGACGAGCAGGCGAGCGAACGCGCTACGAAACGCGTTCCGAGCTATCGTCGTCATCGTAACGTATCGTGGCGTCTAATGTACCGGTCGTCAGTACGAGGATAAAGGAGCAGACCACAGAAAGGAAAATATGAACAAAAACGGGCACGCGAGAAGATGGAAGGAGCAAGGAGTAGGTGCGGAATAGAATGCCAGATACCCCGACAGCGTCCCGTTACAAAATGGCTTCTGCGCCTACACCCATGAAGCGCATGGAGATCCTGCGATGCGATGTTTTTTGCCCGCACAAGCACGACGCGCATCAGAAAACGCGCGCGCGTCAAAGACACGGCGTCCTTCAATTCGAGTGCCTCACCACTCACGCTTCCATGCTCTCCGGAATAAAAATAAAAGGAGACAACTTGTCCTCTTGTTGGCGATGACATTAAGGACGCCGATGATGGTTCGGAGCAAAGTGAGTCAAGTGGCAAAACGGAGCGGATCAACCCGAGTACAAGTCATCCTTGACGTCCACGAAATCTCCCCTTGTTGTGACCACAGAATCCCGTACAATCCGGCTACGACGATGACTGGTGCGCTTCTACCCAGCCGTTTTTCATGGTGAACCTAACACCAAACGCCACAGTCTGTACTGTGGCCTGGGGTGACGACGTCCTCGAGGAGATCTCCCCCCTCACGATCCGCGAAGACGGCCCCGTCCACAAAGTCAAGGTTAAGCACACGGGCGAGATCATGGTCCGAAAGACCATCACCCCCCTACAGGGGGCAGATAAAGCAGCTCCTACGCCACCTCGCCATCATTTCGTCAGCCGAGCACATAAATATTGTTTTATTCCACGGCGCTTACCTGTCATCGTCTCACGAGGTGAAAATGCTTTTGGAGTTCTGCGAGGGCGGCAGTTTGGAGGCGGTCGGTAAGCGCATCAAGGAGCTCAAGGCCGTCATTGAGGAAGACATTGCCGGTCACCTGGCGGAGGGTGTATGTCCGCCCATTTTCACGTCTCGTTGTATAATTAACAGCTGTCACAGGTCTTACAAGGTCTCGCGTATCTTCACTCAAAAAAAATCATCCACCGGAATATTAAACCTTCCAACATATTGTTATCACGCGAAGGCATAGTCAAGCTCTGCGATACCGCTCCCGCATACGAATTGACCGATTCCACCTGTGACATGCGCAATGATACGAACGATACGAACTCATGTTATTATCTGGCTGTCAGTGTCTCGCTCTTGTCTCAATATGCTAGAGCTAATTCTTTTCGACACAGCCCGAGATGATGTGTGGCCAAAAATACACAGTTCGAATAGGTGTCTGGTCAGCAGGCATATGCTTATTGGAGCTGGTCCAGGACCGCTTCCCTTTCCCTAGAGACTTGCCCTCGATCGAAGTGATGATGTACATCACAATGAGCGATGTATGTATCCTACGAAAGCGTGAAAATCGATCTACTCTTGATCTCATTCTCACATCCTAGCCTCCCCGGCTGGAAGACAAGCCAGGTCGGCAATGGAGCAACGACATGAAGGACTTTATCGAGCAGATGTGCGCTCAAGTCCTTGGGCTGATAATTCTTGGATTTATGCATGTGCTTCAGGTTGACGCTTGATGCTCTGACGCGGCCTACACCACAGGACATGCTGGCACATCCATGGGTAGCAAACATCATGAAGCAACAAGGCCAGATGGATCGGTGGATTCGGGAAGTCTGGGGCTGGCCGCGAGACAAGTAAGTCTAGTGTTCAGGCTGTCTCATACCCTCCCAAGTCGCACTGATTTAAATACCTTTCCCCGTCGCCGTAGCTCCGGCTCGTCTCACTCCGATTCTCCGCCTTCCTCGGGCGCACACACCGACTGCCCGCATGTAAGCTCCGACTAGCGCCCTCAAACGTGAAGCGCAGACAAACTGTGTTCGATTGTTGTCTTCACAACCGCGGCTGCGAGGAACCTGGGTAGATAGACGCGAGAATCTGCAACTTCTCGGATGGCTTGATCATCATTAAGGATATGCATCCTCCCGCAAACAGCAAAGGCTGCCAATTCGAAAACTCGAGACGCTTGCGGACCTCTGATAAAACGGCCGGCTAATTGGCCTCTTGGAGGATAGGACACACGCAAAAATGTGGGCTTGCCGGGCTATCTTGAGCGAAGTTTTTCTGTTATTTTATATCAATTTGTGCATGGCCTAAACCTGTTCAAGGTGACCGCTAGGCGTAGAGCGGAAGCCCGGCACATGTAGCACGAGCTATGATTCACCTCCGTTCACCACGTCGTCCTCGATATCGATCGCATTTCCTCTCCTTTTCTATCTCGCTTCGTTCCCGTATATCGCACACCTCCACAAGCGTCACGCATTGTTTAGGCGCCGGAAATTTAGACGATTTTCCGACCTCATCCTCTGCGACATGAACCCGACCCGGCACTGAACTCGCTCGGAGTCGCGGGCGCTCAGGGTGCGGCCGCCCATCGCGCAGAAGATGCCAGCAGTGGGCCGATCTGTCAAAGGAACGGTAGAGTCTGCATGAAGGAGCAACGAGGAATGCAAAGCACTAGAAGCAAGGTAAAAATCATGAGGAGCGCCAAGAACATGGAACAAAGGACAAGAAAGAGACGAAACTCACGCATTCCGCTCGATCCGAAATTCCACACCAGTCCTCCCCACGACCGTCGCCATCACTCGGCGCGTAGCCTCAAGACACAACGACGGGCGCAATGCAAATTTACTCAGAGTGTACAAATGGTAGCCATGTATCCTAATAAGCCTGTAAATGCGTATAAGGCAAACACAGAGTATGCTATACGAGTACAAGAAGGGTGCTCTACTCGTTTTTCATATGTTTAAAGCAGCGTTCGCTCCACCCGTCCTCTTCATGACAAATAGCAGCCGCGGTGGGGACGGGACTTTATCATCAAGCAAATTCGAGCGCTAGGCGCGAGCGCGGAGAGCGCGAGACGTCTATGTACAGTCCCGGACTGCTGCGGGCGATGCACAAGCCGAGCCATTGGGGTGCTGCAAACGCCGAAACTAGACGAGCGTGATTACTTTCTCAAGGGACTTGAGAGTGAGTGACCGACGTACATGAGAGCGATGTGGCATTATTGTCGTCCTTCCCGTATCACGAGCGTCAGCGTCTCAGCTTCTCAGTCACGTCGGAGCGCTGTGGATGGCATGGGCTCGTTGTTCGGCTGAATGCGTGCGGCGTTTAGTGCGACAGGCTGGAGACAAATATTGAGCATCCAGGATTTTTTGAGTAGCGTACTGCTTACCGTAAATGGATTCCGAAGAGCTCTCCCAGCGTGGGGCGGGCGGACGGGTAGTCTTCGAGCACGAGAGGGGGACGACTGGCGCGAGAGAGCTACCTAATTGTCGCCTTCGGGACGGCGTCGAATCTGCGTCGTATCGCGTGTCCCACATTGAGGGAGGCTGCAGTGCTGAAAAAGAAAAGATGTCAGTAAGGAAGCGAAGCAGGTGAAGAGGAGGAAAGGGGAGAGAAGAAAGCAAGGACAGCAGGGCACGCGATGAGCGGGAAGAAAGTACTCTTAGGCTTGCCCACGCGCGACGCACCAATTCAAGATGCAAGGGTTCTACGGCATCCCAATCGCAGTATATCTGGCGCGCGTCCACCGATGAAGCCCTGGAAGTCCTGCGACGCGTGTGTCATGTGGATGCACGATAGGCTCGAATCCAGCCTGTCTCTCGAAACTGTGTGGTGAGGTTGTGTCGAGAGACAGACACACTTCACCCTACAGTTTCGATACGACAGACGGTCTCCGGTCTACCTCCTTCAGAACAAGGGTCAAAAAGACGAACGAGAACAGAGGTCATAACACCCCGGCTGCGAGAAATTCAAGACAATTCGACACTCGCTGCAAATAGACTCGTAGCATTCGCACCTAGCGAGGCTAGCATTCGAACCCAAATCCAAACACCGCCGCTACAGCGGATCCTGCATCGGCAGGCCAGTCTTCTCGTGACTCGTCGGACGAAAGGCGAGTCGAAAGCGAAGAGATGTATTTTCGCGCTGATTTTTTACTCAGATCGATTTCATCGTTAGGCGGTCGCGGGGAAGATTGAGACATTTGTAGGCCATCGTCGGATGAGGCCTTCGTTGGAGGACGCTGAGTGCAAGCCGATGTGGGCGGCAGGAGTGTCGGAGCGGAACGGACTCAATGACGTACCGGATCAATACGCGTCTTCATTTCTCTTCCCCTCAACTTCCCCTCGTCAATCTCCTTTCCTCTTTTGCTGGCTCATTCGTCCCGGTCGTCATAATCCCTCTTTTTCGGAAATCCCAGGCAGCAGGATCGGTCCACGAAAATCAATACCCCAAAATAGGGGCAACGAAAACGCGCTTCGAAAATAGTCACAAAATGCTTCAACCCTTTCATTGCTCAGCGCAGGTCTCGGCCACCTGCCTCGAACATGATGCTACCACCGATTCTACCTCGTAACCACTGCTTGTGCTTATCTTGGTTCCCAACTCGTGCTCATCTTTCTCTCGTTCTCTCCGCCATCTGAAAGCTCCGCACTTGCTCAAGTTGTGCATTGGGCCGATGCTGCTGACCATGGATTCCCCCAACAAACACCGATTCACAGCGCCCCCATCCTTGTGCATTTCTTGCCGCATCTATTGTACATGTCGTATTACTGACTCGAGGTTTCTACTCGACGCAATGCACCGACGCGCAGATCCTGTTGCTACGGGGCGCTAGCTCAGGAATTCAAAACACCTCAAGCTACTCTCAGCAAGTCCGGCTGATTCACCTGGAGTAGGATTTCCTTCTCCTGGATTCATTCTCGACCGCTGCTTGTCCACTTTCCCCTTTCTGTGGTTCCCATCTCATTTCGGTGCCTTGGTTTAGTCTCTCAGCGTCGCGTCTTGATGTCCCGTGTACAGTACGTTGTGCATAGATACCATGCATGGAATGATGCTGCTGGCCACGGAGGTTCGCCATGCTTGCACATCCTTCGCATGTCGTCTAGCTCTCCCTAATCCTCGTCCTGGGCGGGATCTATATCCTATGCGACTTTAACGTGTTCATTCACCCGCATCTATCTCCTGCCTAGTAATCTTTGGACGTGTCAGCGCACTGTATTCGAATCTCCCCCGTCTATTTCCCTTCTGCAATCTTGTGGGACGTTTTCAGTGCTAGATCGTAGACGTACTCTGTTTCAGCTTCGTCCATTTCCTCCCTCGACGACGGCTGGATATGAAATTTAATAATTGTCTCGATGGTAAGTGCTTTCTTCTATTTTTAACCCCTGGTTTCTACCCCCAGTTTTCCGCGCTGGCGTTGCGGCCAGGGCGTCCCTTCAGCACGCCGTCGAGAGCGTACACAATGTGTATACATGCGCTAACGATACAGCATGGTGAGAACTCGTGCAACCACGCCGCTTTGTATGCTCTACACTACATGCCCGCGCTCAGAGGCCTGTCATTCCCGGCCTCTCCGTCCCATACATCATACATGCACTAAGATATGCCACAATTTTGTTCAACTTCGATCTCGATGTAGGCCTTACAGAATTTTTTCATGTATTTGGAATCACGGAAGTGTGAGTTCCGCCCTTTTCACCCTGTTCTGTTTTTTTTTCTTCTTTTTTTTCTGTTGTGCAGGCTCTTCTTCAAGCAAAACTAAATTCAACTTCTTTGGGTCAGATGGGATTCAGTAGTGCCAGAGAAGACCCAACGAAGAATACGAACCCAGGAATGTCGAGCAGCGGTCAAAGCATGGAGGTGGTTCGGTGACGGTCTGGGGGTGTATGGCTTCAAAGGGATTTGGGCAGCTCATTCATGTCGATGGGACCATGAATGCAGCCTAATGCATCAATATATTGGAGAGAGGACTCCTCAGAACCTTGGACAACCACAACATTGACTGCAGCTCAGTGTACTTCCAGCAGGACAACAATTCAAAGCATACATCTCGCTTAGCCAGACACTGGTTTGAGGAAAATGGCTTTGATGTTCTACCTTGGCCACCCAGTAGCCCAGATATGAGCATCATAGAGAATGCCTGGGACCAATTGGAGGTCAATTACAATCGGAGGCCTTGTCATGCACGCAATGAGGACAAATTATTCGAGATTTTACAGGAGCAGTGGGGGAAGTTGTCAAAGGAGTACTGCGGCAGGCTGTATGACAGCATTCCACATCAGGTGCTCAATCTTCAACTTGCAAAGGGCTATTGGACTGGTTACT
Organism: Mycena sanguinolenta; assembly: GCA_014462675.1. Taxonomy (NCBI): domain Eukaryota; kingdom Fungi; phylum Basidiomycota; class Agaricomycetes; order Agaricales; family Mycenaceae; genus Mycena; species Mycena sanguinolenta. The sequence continues at coordinate 7,612,426 of JACAZH010000004.1, read as the reverse complement.
GGTGAGTACAACTTTGTCCTGCTGCACTGGATGGTCTCATCCGATGAGTTGGAATTTTTCATCACACCACTAATTTGGCTCAAGCCACATTCCATCGCCTATAGTTCCACAAAGACCAAACCAATGAACAATTACTTTGGTACACATAGACTAGATATGTCCAGCTACAATTTGTTCACTCAAACCCTGGTGAAATTCCTCTCTGTTGTCACGCTATCCATCAGTCCTTTCTAAAAATCACGTGTTGCATTATTTTTGGCCACCACTGTATGTGTGCATTTCATCCGATATTGGCACCAAGCCGGTGTCTGTCAAAGGTTGTTCGAAAGGTGACGAAAGTAGCCGCTATACAGCTTACCAGCCTAGTACGGCATGTTTACTTCCATAATGGTCATTCATTAGATGATAGAACGGCAACTGATGGCCTGAGCAGTGTATCAGCGGAGAATGTGGTGGAGATTAAAGGCTTCGGACAGACAGACAGGCTTAATTTTATGAAGGTGTAGTACAGGTTACTGATGGGCCACAGGCAACATCAGACACCTGTCACAATGGGCTGTGTGATAGCAATCTCTCACACACTGACTCTCCTTCTCCCACCATGTCCTCAATGAGTTCCGATGCAGGTGCATCCCACCATTCTCAACCTCGAGCGGTCTACAACTATTTCACATCCATCTATGGTATGGTAGGGTGGAATCCCCAGAGAAATCATCACTTACCTTGTGTAGGTGGTCAAGGAGGCAGTGGCGGACAAGGCGGCAAACAAGGCGGCAGTGGAGGTAATGGGGAAGGCCCCATAGTCCATCAGCATTTTCCAATCTCTACTGTAGCACAAGCTTCTGGACTTCTCAACCATTGCCCTCCTCCATCTCGACTTTTCCATGGCCGCAGAACCATCCTGGATACTATGCATCAGTTTTTTGGTGAAGACACTGGGAAGCAGAAAATATATGTGCTATTTGGGCTTGGTGGTGCTGGAAAAACACAGATTGCTTTGAAGTTCATTGATGAATGGACCCAGTCAGTTCATTTGAACCCGTGGTTCCAGAATGTGACTGACCTTGAGTTTAGGTTCACTGACCAATTTCTTGTCAATGCAAGTACCACTGAAACTATCAATGCAGGCCTTAAGAATATAGCTAGCCTCAAGAAAAGTGGGAACTCAATACAAGATGCAATTTCATGGCTTCTTAGCAACCAGGAAGATTGGCTGCTGTTCTTTGACAATGCAGATGACCCAGAAGTCAATCTTAACCAGTTCCTCCCAAAGTGCAATCATGGCAATATCATCATCACATCACGGAATCCCACTCTCCGAGGCTATAGAGCATATTCTCAAGTGTCTGATATGGAAGAGTCAGAGGCTATCACCTTATTACTGAAGAGTGCTGACCAAGATATCTCTGATGCTAACAAAATTTTTGCATTGGATATTGTGAAGGTAGGTTGCTGACCCTGAATCCTTTTGTGTACTGAGAATGCAAAGGTGTTATGGTATCTCCCGCTAGCCATTGTACAAGCTGGTGCATTCATCTTGGAATCAGGAACTATCAACACCTACTCAAATCTGTTCACAACAAATCAAACTGAATTGTTGAAGGAAAAATCAGCTCAGAAGTGTGATGATTATGCCTGGGCTGTATATACAACATGGGAAATAAGTTTTCGCAAGCTCAGTCAGCCAGCAGCTATGCTCTTGCAGCTCTGTTCTCTTCTCCACCGAGATGATATCTTAGAAGAGATTTTCAGTAGAGCAGCCACAGGAGTGTTCAGTTCTCTACCTGGGAATTCATCAGAGATTGGCACCACAAAAGCAAAAGAGTTCCTTTCATACTTCATGGGGACAACTGGAGAGTGGGACTCTTTTCGCTTCCTGAGAGTTACCAATGAGATCAAAACATATTCTCTTATCAATTTCAATCCTAAGAGACATTCATTTTCTATCCATCCTCTTGTTCACAGCTGGAGTCAGACCACAATTGATAATCCAGAGTTCTATCACTTATGCATTGATTGCATTCTGGGTACATCTATCAAGGAAATCTCAGATGAGGATTTGGGACTTGAAAGTATGACACTGGTTTCTCATATTGATTCTGTGATGCAAGCCATCTCCAAGAACACCCATTTTGGGCAACAGTATGGCCTCATATATCTTAATGTCGGACGATACACAGAGGCAGAAGATCTGCAGGTCAGAGAGGTAGAGAAACGGACAAACCTTCTAGGTCATAACCATCCAGACACCTTGATCAGTATGCATAACCTCGCAACTGTATACACTGAATTAGGCAGATTTAAAGAAGCTGAAAAGCTACAAGCTGTTGTGCTGGAGCAGCGGAGAAACCTTTTTGGTGATGATGATTGGGACACCTTGAATGCTATGGAGAATCTTGCAAAGACATATGATAATATGTGCAAATTTGAAGAGGCTGAAAAGCTACAAGCTGTTGTGGTTGAACAGCGGAGAAACTTTTTTTGGGGATGATGATTTGGACACCTTGAATGCTATGAATGATCTTGCAAAGATGTACGGCGGGTTGGGCAGATTTGAAGAGGCTGAAAAGCTGCAAGTTGTTGTGGTTGAGAAGTGGAGAAAGTGTTTTGGTGATAGCAATTGGGACACCCTGGATGCTATGAATCATCTTGCAAACATGTATGGTGGGCTGGGCGAATTTGAAGAGGCTGAAAAGCTGCAAGCCATTGTGGTTAAGAAGTGGAGGAACTATTTTGGTGATGACAATTTGTGTACCATGAGAGCTATGGGTGATCTTGCAAAGGCATATGCCCACCTGGACAGATTAGAAGAGGCTGAAGAGCTGCAAGTTGTTGTGCTCGAGCAGTGGAAAAATTGTTGTGGTGATGATGATTTGGACACCTTGAATGCTATGAATAATCTTGCAAAGACATATAATGAGCTGGGCCGATTTGAAGAAGCTGAAGAGCTGCAAGTTGTTGTGGTCAAGAAGTGGAGAAAGCGCTTTGGTGATAATGATTGGGACACCCTGGATGCTATGAATGATCTTGCAAAAGTGTATAGTAGGCTGGGCAGATTTGAAGAGGCTGAAAAGCTGCAAGTTGTTGTGGTTGAGAAGTGGAGAAAGCGTTTTGGTGATGGTGATTGGGACACCCTGGATGCTATGGATAATCTTGCAAAGGCATATGGTGGGCTGGGCAGATTTGAAGAGGCTGAAAAGCTGCAAGCTATTGTGGTCAAGAAGTGGAGAAAGTGTTTTGGTGATAATGATTTGAACACCCTGGATGCTATGGATAATCTTGCAAAGGCGTACAGTGGCCTGGGCAGGTTTGAAGAAGCTGAAAAGTTGCAAGTTGTTGTGCTTGAAAAGAGGAAAGAGGTTCTTGGTGATACTCATCTTGACACCTTGACATCTATGGATAATCTGGGACTGACATATTACCACCGGGGTTATTTTATGAAGGCACAAGGACTCCAAGTTGTTGTTCTGGAGGAGCAAAGAAGACTCCTCGGCAATAGCCATCCAAATACTCAGCGTGCATTGCGGAATCTGGCTGACACATACCATTGTATGGGGAAAGAGATTGAGGCAACAGAGGTTGAAGGACTGCTCCACAAATGAACAGATATTGAGCAGCACAGCAGTGACCTTCCTTTGTTTTGGATTGGACAACATAAGAGAGCCAGATGGAGCAAGAGAAACAGAGATATTGGTGTGTAGTACAGGATCATAAGTAATGTACCACTCAGCTTGTATGCTATAAACCGCACTGTATTCTCTGTAAACATCCTAGGAAAGTATTGTGAAATGCCAATCAGACAAGATTATGGCATAATACAGCATGTCTTGAGGGACTTCATATAACAGACAGTATATCATGACAAATAGAGAGTCGATTAGATGCATGCGGGTGCATGATTCATGAGTGTGGTGTTGTTTGTGAGGGCAGGCAGGGAACGCTCGCTGAGGTGGGCCTCGATTTAATCTACTCAGACCAAGACGAGCAAGGAGACAATGCATTGGCCCAGGGAAACGTAATGACAGCCAATCTCACAATGTTCTCGTAAGAGAAGTGATCTGTCACAAGATCGGGCCTATCTTATAAGTTGACGAGAATTTGAGTATGTACAAATATTAACGAACGATTACATAAGTACTCGTAACACTCTCGGTACGGAAAAATTCCGCCGACCTTCCAAACTCAGGCCTGCCGAATGTAAGCAGATTTCGGGGCAGAAATAAAATCAACAACATTGGGCATATACGACCCAGAGAAGATTCGTTCAAAGTGGACCTAACTCCCAAATGTATTCAGATGCATGTCTCGAGCCCGGAATGAAGATGTTGTGGGTAGTAATTTTCTGCCAAGTGTTCTTCCTGATCCGTTGCTGAGATTGAATAAATTGTCTGTCGACTTTGTCTGCCGAAGTGCTATAATTTCTGCACGTCGACGGGCTGCTACATACGCCACCAAGTCAACGGAGGGTTGGAGTAAATCCGAGGTTAAACCTAGCACAATCAGATTTCAGCCATTTCTGGGCACAACGGAACTGCTCGAGAAGCAGACAGCTTGCTTGGCGTTGGCGTGGCGAGATTTTTCATTTTGGATTCGAGTCACCCGGTCAATGCAAGTTAGAACATGTGGACAAACAATTCTGAACTTCGGCATTACTTTCATCCTCTCATCTTGTCCTTGCTCGATTTGAAGCAATGGTATTTGATTTGTTCGAATTCAAGCTCTGCGTGAAAAATGAAGAAATTTAGCAGCGGGATATTTGAAGTTTGAACATTTAACTTGATACTGCTAGCGCATACCCAGAGCACCTACGTTGCACCAATCAACGCATGGTCCGTGGAGTCTATTTGCAAGTTGAACTCAAATACCACTGCTGCCGACGTTGCCCCAGTGAATATGGAAGCAAGGAGCTTGTTCCCGCGATTTATCCAGGCTACTGCTGCAGGAGTATAAAGTCCAACCTGTCCGCCAAGTTACCTTTTTACTCGGACAACCGCGCAGCACCACAACCTACCATGGCCATTCGCGTAGCATCTTTAATCTTACTCCTTGGAGCCGCAGCCCTCACGTTTGTGACGAACAATGTCAACGCCATGCTAGATGGCGGTGGGAATACGACACCTATTGGTACTACCAGCACGCCCCCGACAAGCCCACCGACCGGAGGCACCGTTCCTCACTATGGCCAATGCGGAGGTAAATATATTTACTTGCCAGTGCTGTACCTTCTTTTGATCACTCCCTTTAGGCCCTGGCTGGACGGGACGTGAGTATTCATACGTTTTGCTATCAATATTTGCCGACCGCATTCACTTTATTAGCCACCGTTTGCGCTGCGCCTTATACCTGCCAGCAATTGAACCCATTCGTGAGACATCTTCTTTATTCTGTTGGACGAGGGACTGATGGATTATCCAGTGGGACCAGTGTCTGTAGTGCGGCAGCTTCGACGGGCGCTGAGGAGTTTGGTGACTTGTTCTCGTGTCAGTTACATTGTAATTCAATTGTGCACACAATTGCTCACCGTATCCGCCAAGTTATTCTCTCTAGACAGTTACTGTGATATCACCAGCTCGTTCCTCGCTCATCACAAGTACATCGACTTCTTGGAGATTTGGAACCATCTGCGACTGTCCGAAGAAGAAAAGTGTTTTCGGTGCCGGATCTAAGCAAAACTGCTGTTGAGCATCCATTCCTTGCTTCGAGTCCAGACTCCAAATGCGCAAAAATAGTTGAACGAGTAAGAAGGAACCAGAAGCGCAGCCTGCATATCTGTCGAGGGAAACATGAGTCTCTGCGTGAAGGAGGAACGAGAAGCAAGGGAAAAGAAATCACGACGCATCCGCCTGATCCGAAAATTCCACACCAAACCTACCACGACCACCCCCGTCACTCACGCATCGTCTCAAGACAGAACGACGGGCGCAATGCTAATTCCCAGTGTACAAATGATAGCCGTAATAAACTTGTAAATGCGTACAAAGCAAATAAAGATTGGATACGAGTACAAGAGGGAGTGCTCTACTCGTCCGTTATATGTTACTTGTCCATTTGAGTCTTGAGACGCTCGACAACTTGACAGCAAGGCAACGCCGAGGTGGACGTCATTTAGATCTACCGAGGCCGCGACGAGCAAGGACACTGTTCCAGTGAAGGTCGGAGTGTACAGAGCCTGGGTTATTCATCATCCTCCTCCCTACCCTGCACGTCCCTTCTGCATCGCCCGCCTACCCCGCTACCCCATCCTGCTCCTCGCGCTGCCCTGCTCTACCACGCTCTCAGACATTGACGTCGGCATCGGGCTCGCGTATACGTGGCTGGGGCTGCGCTTCCGATAGCGACGCGTCGACTACGCCACACCCAGTGCTCCCGTTGGCATTCAAATTCGGCGCCGAGGTCGTCGATCCCGCGGAGCCCGTCCGATGGTTGATGCGAAACTAACGTGTCTTTGCAAGACGGGGAGGAGCCCGACGGTCGAAAAGATAGCAAGCGCAGACTAGCATCGAAGATTTTTTGGTCGGCACCCGTGAGTTTCTGGAGATCTATGTGTGTGGAATGCGGAGCATGACGGGATATGCGAGATAGTGAAGCGAAAGCAAAGAAGAACCTACAGCCGCGAGCCCAGACTCGTATCCCCGAGAGTATCGTGGAATGTATGTAGCCCGTCGCAAGTCCACGGCCGTGTGGGCCGAACGGTGCAGGGGAAGCGACACCGGCACGGATGTGGGCAAAGACAGGCGAACAAGGAACTCTGGCATCGCCTCATACCCGCAGAGCGCGCCTCCCGCGCAATTGGCGTCGCATCACGGACACATCGGGATGACGGCTACGCGAGGCCGCCGTTCTCGTGGAGCGAGAGCAGTCCGATGGGCAAAAGCATTGGAAGGCGAACGCAAGGATGTATCCATAGGACGGGGACGAGCCCGAGGGTCGGAGAGCCAGGTGCGGCAAAGATGTTGCGGTAGGCGCCCGTTAAGTGCCCACGATTTGCTGAGGATTCGTACAAGAGGAGGATAGGGAGATTGCAGGACAGGAAGCAAGGAACCCGATACTCGGACAGCCGAGGGTATGGGCGGTGTACGCGGAATATAGCCCGTCGACGAGTCGGTGGCCGGGTGGGGCGGCACAGGGACGGGGTGGGCAAAGACGGGCGAACGAGTAGCAGGTGTGGCCGCCTCGTACCCGCAGAGCGCACCTCATGCGCGATTGGTGTCGCAGTACGCACACAGCGTGGAAGGACGGCTACTCGCGGCGCCGCAGAGGGAAGTGGTCGGAATAAATGTATCGATCGGTGCGGATCCAGTCCAAGGTGAGGTACCGCTGAGGACGAAGAGCCGAGGACATGCACTTCAGGAGCGCCGAGGCGCACGCATGCACATGATCCCAGTCTCCAAATGCTTGTGTGGGGTCTTGGAGGACACGTCGTACCGCTCCGTCGTCGTCCTGCCTTCGTACCCGCACGGAAATGTAGCCTGCGCGGGTTCTTGCGGGTACCGCAGAAGTTTGTTCAGGGTTGAAAGCAGGACGGGTTGACCATCGTGACAGACGACCGTCGAGCACGCGCACGGACTGCAGCGGACATCAGGACGACTCAATGGTAGGCTGCGAGCAAGAGCACGTACCCGACAAGGAGGAGGATTTGGAGCGAAACCACGCGGACGCAGATACGGGCTGCGTCGACACCAAGTCGAGTGTGAAGACTTGAACTCGCCTCGGCGGCGACAAGGCAAACGGCAGCGTGTGTCATGGCTGTGATCGTCTTGAGGCCGTGAGGAAACGAGAGGTCTGCGGCGGGCAATGCAGCCAAGGGTAGTTCGAGGGGAGTACCGCGCGGTGGTGGGGGTGTAGGCGGGCGTAGTAACCGAGGGAAGAAGAGAAGCCCCGCTCGTTCAAGTCCCCAAGACTCGACACGAGCCCAGTCCACCCTGTCACGCCACGCCAGCTAGCAGAGTAGACGCAGAGGCTAGGCGGTGTTGAGCGAGGACCACGGGCACCGAGAGCAAGAGCAGCGGGGCAGAGCTGACCGTGCATATCGTTGGAGTCGGGAGGGGTAGAGGGGCGCGCGGCTCTTTGGGCTTGGTGTGCTGCGCAAGTCATTCAGGAACGACACCGGAAAGATTCTGCAGAGGCTCGTTAGTGTTTTCAGGAGAACTAAGGGCGAGTCAGGGACGTACCCGAGCGATACGGGACGGCAAAAGAGTATTATTGCAGTCAGGGCGCGATAATATCCGTGGCGGAATGGGGCTTGTACATGGGCTGAACGAGTGCAGCGTACGGCCCGACGCCTCGACGGAAGATCGTAGGTATTGCGTTCTGTACCGCTTGCCAGTGACGGGCGCGTGTTCTGCGAGCGTAACCCGCACGCGACGGCCGGGCGAGCGGGAGTGCGAGAGCGTGCGGCACGTTCCTATAGGTATCGCCGCCAAAGCCGCGTCCAATCCACGTCGTCTCGTCCGCGTGTCGGCGCGTGGTGTTGCTGCAAGGAAAGAAAGATCGGTAAATAAGTGGTAATTGAAAGAGCAAGGAGCAGAATATAGTGGCAGCGAGAAGAGTACGGCACGCGATGGGCGGGTGCGAGCAGGTGCGGATTCCCCGTCGCCTGCGGCGACCAATTCGATATGCAAGAGCTCGACCGAGTCCCGCTCGCACGGTGGCCTCCGCGCATATGTCAATGAAGCGCGGACGGGGCCTGCGACGCGGTGTCTGTGCAGGCACCAGACGCGCACCGGCGGACACGCGCGTCAAGAACGGCGTATCTCCTCCTGTCAACCGCCAGCGCCTCCACGCCCCCAACTCCTCTCCAAAAACAGGAACAAGAAAAACTGGTGGTCGATGAAAATTCAATAAATTTGATACTCACTGCAGATAGACTCTCAGATCTCAGCATCAAATCCAGACCCATTCAGCGAGCTTTGGTCGATTTCGTCGCGCTGGGAAGACGGGCATGTTTGAGGTACTTCGGCGGCATGGACATTGGCGGAGAACGTCGCGGCTTCAAGTGTGAATGATCGGAGTGGAACGGAACGACGCCGGATCAGGACGCGTACTCGGGTGGCGCGTTCTTGACTCTTTCATCGTTTGCCACTGGCTTCTCCTGAGCTTCAACGGATGCCCACACAGTTTTAGAAATCCCCTCAAATGGTTGACTTGAACGGTTCAAAGAAGAAGCACAGGTTTTTCTTGCGATTGCAGCCTCCTCTCCGCGCATTGGCTTTGACTTCGACTTTACTACAGGCTCAGACTGCAGTTCTCCCTGAGCGCTGATTGTGGTCTACATTTTCTTCCCAAAATTCACAGTTTCCGTTTTTTCTCAGGCCCGCCGCCTGCTTTCCTCCATTTCTAAGGGATCTCATTTTACAGCCGTGGAATAGGAATCCAATTAAAGTACTTCTGCGGGCTTCAGCCGCGTTTCATGTTGTCTTCTGCTGCGGCGCGAACAAGATCGGCCTCCAGGCACGCGACGAGGGCGTGAACGAATGGAGCTCCTGTGCACCAAAGGCCGTCTATAATAAAATTCCGACCCTGTTTTCCGCCTGGTGTCTATCCGTTCCGCGCGCCGTCGAAAGCGTACACATACCCGCGTTGCAACACGCTGGCGCCAGAGCGATGCGCCGCTGCATTGCATCTTCCACTGGGATGAATAATGAAATAGAACGTTGGCAGGATCGATGCGGCAAGATCAGCGTAAAGCGTGGATCAGCTCCGGGCCGCGTATCCCTGCTTCCCTTTGCACTTCGCCGTCGTTTTTCCTTGAAGAATGGGATCTCCAACTCACAGGCCTTGGCCATCGTCTGCGTTTTTCGAGATATGGACTCGAGTCTCTTCAACGTATTGGAATTTCCCTCGTCTGCTTTTTCCGGGCCCACCGCTACGAGGGTTCGTAACTCGGCCCTTCCTTGCATTCCTTTCCTTTCTTGGTGGCGTCGCGCACTTTCATTTATACACCTGCACCTTCACATGGTTTCTGGAATGTGCTGCCCTCAAGGCTTCCTGCTCCCGGCCCGCCCTTCAGGATTTCTGGACTATTCTCTCCGCGATCTATACATCTATGCATCTCTCGCTCACCGTGTCTTGTGTCCTGCGTCGCGTCTCGATGCTTGTTTCACCTCGATGTGTTTGCCCATTTTGCGGCAACTCTCCGTTCTTAATTATACAGCGCGCGGGACTTTTTACTTGCCATTTTATTTCGTTTTTTACCTCGTGTCCTTTTCTGGTATGTACCTTGGAATTTTGGCTTTATTTCTAATATGGGGTTTCACATATGCACGCTTCCCGTGCGACTTGTGTCAGCGTGAGGCGTGTGCTGTGGAGAGGATTTCGTGCATCGGTATGGGCCATATATATAACAAGCACAAGCATACTTATGGGTGGTATACTGTCCAATAAATAATAAAACACGATGTATGATTTGGATCGAAAAACACGCAATTTGCCAAATGTGAAGTTATGAATCTTGGGGGCATGTTCGACTCAATTGGCGTGTTTCTCAGCCAAACAAGGGAAGTTGTCTGTGAATAATATTGTTACACTATTGCAACCATACGATAGGTCTCGTGATCGACCGAACAATGCTGCATCTCGACTTTTAGTGGAACGTGGGCACGGCGAGCTGAGCTCCTGCGCATTGGCTCATCACTCACTCGGACTTGGTTTCTCTCCCTCATAGGTCAAGGAAAGCGAAGGCCAAACATTGGCTAGTGTGTCTTTCCGGCCTGTCCAAAGGTCAAAAACATCTTTGCGGGATGGCATGGTTAACGGCACGGCCACGAGTCCACGGGTAAGCTAAAATATTCCATTTGATTGTTAAAAGATCCCTACTGCATGTAAAGACACGGATGGTCGCTGAATCAGTAATTTCGGATCTATTTGCAACCAACCGCCACAATAGGTGAAATTTAGTGAGTTTTTGACTGGGAGAACCTTTGGAGGGCATTCTGAGAATTAATATTATGTATTTGCCGTGACTTAGATCACAAAGGATTCCAAATATGTTGTGGACCGAGTTATTGCAATGCGAGTTGAATGTTGAAAGTCGACAATCAATCTCGATTCTCGGAACTTGCCGCTACTTCCAGGAATAATGAGTTTTACAGGACGGAGGGACTGAGAAAGAGCAGAACTGCATCTAATATACAGTTGGTGGAACACAAGAGACACACAGCTTAAGAATACTTAAAAAAATGGTTTTCACTGCTGAGTCACGGCCGTTGCGGCCGTCCTTTGACGGGCCGTTGGAGTCAAAAGCCGTTGTCGTACCCAGTGTTCGCCTAAAGGGCAAAACCCTTTAACTTAAAGGCCTTAAATGAGGCCTTAAATGAGGGCTTTAAGGATTTCGACTGAAACTCTGGGCCTTTTAAAGGCCTATAATAATCACGTGGATCTATATAATTTTTCTCGCTCCTCCGCCCTCTAAGTACTGTAGTATTTTGACCAAGTGTACAGGTGACGGTGACAGCCAGCTTTTTTGATGTCTTCAAAAATTGCCGTTCTACGGACTCCATACGCTGATGTGCGAATTAACAAATGATTTGAAGTGGGTTTGCCAGGAATTGGGGGAAATTCCTGCAACAAATGCAGGGCGGTAGGACCAAGGCCGAGGGATGGGCAAGTGACGGCGTCGCCGATCCCGTTACTACCAGATATTAGCCAGAGAGCGAAGAATCCAAAGGAAAAGATTACTTAGCTTTGTACAACGCAGAAAATGATGAATAATGAAGAGAACCAACCCGTCTTGTCAACCGGGCCAGGGTGGGTAGGGAAAGATGATGCGGACCTCATTCTGTGACCAAGGCTCGTACCCCACGAGGTCTCAGAGACTCAATTTCAAATTCGAAAGTAAATTTTCGGCCTTCTCAGCGAGTGATAGTTTTCAAAATTGTGAACACTTGGTCGAAACCCAAAATACTACAGTATTAGTATCCAGCCGCAGACCCCTGACGATGAAATTGTGCCTTATATCTCAAATCGGCTCCCTACCTGGAGGCCGATGACTCTTCAAATGCGACTCGGAGGCGCCGAGAAGCCTCGTGCCCTTGGCGTGTGAGCTCAAGTGATGGATGAGGAGGAATATTAATAGTTGGTGCAGGCATTCGTTGGTGCAGTCGATGAACCGATAGAAATAATTCAGAGCACGAATATCGCAGGTGAATTACAGCACTGACAAATAGTGTGGGAAATTTTATTATTAAAGGCCCTTTAGTTAAAGCCCTTGGCCTTTTAAAGGCCTTTAAGGCTCGGTCAACCGCATTAAAGGGCTTTAGGGTGTACACTGGTCGTACCCGTGTCATTGAAGTGCAAGCTCACTAATAGAACGGGCACGGCACTCGTTCGCCGGGTGCCGTCAAACTGTCGCAATGGCAACGGGCGGGAGCCCTAGACCAGCAAGAGGTGGGCGGGCCGAAAGTTCCTGAAATCAAAACCTCAGAAACCTAAGCGGTGGCTGTATCAGGCTGTATCCCCCTCGGTGATCGGTTCGATCGCCTGCGGACCGCAGTCCGCAGCCAACCCACAGTCAAAATTTTGTTGCCAAACGCCGACCATCACTTGCCATCAACCAACTTCGCTTCACCGGTGGGATGCAAGAAACGACGAATTAATGAATATGGGCCCCCAGCTGCCCCGAAATATTACAAAAACGGTGCAGGTCGCTCAAGAATATACAACAATGGGGGTCTCTCGATTGAGTTTTGCAGCTGGGCTTGTTGCTGTGTCGAAAAACGAAAGTTCGCTCGATGTAGGACCCCGGTTTATACCTTGAGAGGTTTGATCCCGGTTCGGACAAAATTTGGGTGATTTTGGTCTCAAACCTAGGTGCGGTTCGGACAAAAATCATGGTCTGGCCCACGGGATGTTAGATCCGGTTCGGACAAAATTCGACCTCTCGTGTGAGTTGACTGACCTTTCAGAGTGCATGACTTTGGGCAGGGAGCAGGTTATCCTGCCAAGAAACCTTGAAGCATAGCGACCTCGTTCAAAGGAGCTGAAAAAAGAGCGAAAAACAAAATTTCAGCTTATTTTTTGTATCGTGGGAGTGGAAAATTGCCTATTTCGGCGCATTACGGCATCTATATGTTAGGTCCCGTTCGGACAAAAATTGGCCTCCTCGCCCCAAAACCGGTTCGGACAAAAATGGGTCGATTGGGGCTTTTCGGGATCTAACCTTCAAAGGGATAAACCGGGGTCCTCTCGATGTGTGTTCAAATCTAAAAACGGTCGGACCGAACACCGGCCTTAAGTCCGAAAAGAGGTGTATTTGTTGGCCGCCCACCTCTTGTAGAACAGTTTGCCCAAAATAGGCCATCAGGAACACCAATCATAGCTATGGTTGCTATGCAACACAGGATAGTGCTGGATAGTGCTGGATAGTACTGCATAGTAACAATAGCTTCATCGAATTTTCCTGATGGCGTGAGAAGGACATGGATAATTTTAGACAAGATGATATTACACCGACCCACCACTTTCGGTTAAATTGAGGGCGGGATTCTGTGCCAAGTTTCAAGGTGTTGATGTTCCATGGATCTGGAACACAGTAGACTATAAAAAGCTTCAGACACAGATAATTTCATAAACAGAGAGAAAAAGAAGCGTACTGTATCATTTCGACCAAAGGTTCACGTTACGGGTTACGGCCGCCTGTGACCTGAACAATTTCGGTCTAGGTGACGGTGGACGTTTGGATTTTTGGGCCCAAAAAGGCAAGAAAATGGCAAAATTTCCGGTCTGGCATTCGCCGGACTTCTATATATGGAGATTTTGACGTGATTGCCGAGGAGTGAATGAGTCGTTCAATGAACTATGAAGGTTACGGTATCAGCGACATGATATCAATGCCGTGTAAGTCACAGTTGTATGGTATCGATCTCTCCTCCTCCCACCATGTCCTCGACATGGTCGTCCAATGCAGAGGGATCCCGGCCTCAAAAGAGAGCTGGAGGTTATTGGAATCTATCTAAGTCTCACTCGGAGATGGCCCCCTTGAAGCCAGAACCGGAGCCGACGACATATCAAGGCAGTGGACCCTGGCAAGTGATCAATAACTATTACACAACTATCTCTGGTGTGTAGTACAAATGAATCCCATGGAAACTCATTGCTTATGTGGTGCAGGTGGCCAAGGAGGGAGTGGTGGACAAGGTGGTAAACAAGGTGGCAGTGGGGGTGCTGGGGAAGGCTCTATCATCCATCAGCATTTTCCCAGTTCCACTATGACACAAACTTCACGGCTTCTTAATCACTGCCCTCCTTCATCCCGGGTTTTCCATGGACGTCGAACTATTTTAGATGCTATGCATGAGTTCTTTGCTCAAGGCACAAGGAAACAGAAAGTATATGTGCTATATGGACTTGGTGGAACTGGAAAGACACAGATTGCCCTCAAGTTCATTGAAGAGTGGATCCTGTCACGTTCAAGCGTTTAGAGGTCGAACTCTGGCGAAGCAGAAGGGTTCGGTGGGCTCTTTGGTATGAGGCTCGAAAGAGATGGAATAAAAGACTAAAGAATACAGTCGAGTAACTACTGTTTAAATACTGTACTACGAATCGTGAGAAAATATACTAGAACAATAAGACCGTGCGACTGTATGTATGGTCCGATCAAATATCGTTCCGTTAACATGTGTTCTGAATAATAACCACGCCATGACAACATGTTTGACGTGTGTCATTTAATTAATGTCCAAGACTCTGGCGCTGCCTCCTTGTACTCGCAAGGATAGAGCCACCGCGTGTAACACGCCCTGTTGCCTGCTCTCTGAGGGTTCTGACGTTGACTTATCCTTCGTCTACATACATCAAATCCGTCTAGCGTCTATCCGTGATATCTTGTCACGTGTTCAGCGCTTAGATAAGATGTCGCGAAAAAGGGCAAAATCGTGACATTACCCCCCTCTTAAGGATTGACGTCCTCGGCGATCTTGGTGATCCAAGCTGAGGATCTTTCCGGTATTTCGACCGAAGGATAACGAATCCTGCTATCCCTTTGTTCAATAAACACACCAGTGTGTGGATCGAACAATTTCTTCGTCGAGTATTCTTGGGACTCCTCCCGTGGTTTATATCGTTTAATTAAAAAATCCCAATATCCAGTGGGTAAAACGGGCACAGCCCTGATCTTGATGTTATGTTTTTTGTTGTACTCGGACAACATTTTCTTGACATGTGTGAGATGCCGAGTAGGCTCCCACGTGCGTTCCGCCAGCGGCCAGTCCTTCCATTTGATTAAATATTGATAGCCGCGGCCCTTCTTCCGATGTTTAAGAATTTCCTCTACTTCCCATTCGAGGTGTTCTCCGATCAGTTTCGGGGGTGGCCGTTTTTCGCGCCTTTTCTCTGGCAGTTCCACATAAAGCGATAACTTCGCTTCGTTAAATACATCATGCATTCCTTCCGTTTCCGGAAGTTTTAATTTATAGGCGCCTTCGCCGACTTTTTCTATAACTTCATACGGTCCGAGCCGTACATTCTCGAGCTTCTCAGAAGGTCGATCCGATTTGATATCTTTCCCTTCGACATAGACTTTGTCTCCGGGTTTAAATACAGGAGCGTCCCGACGTTTGGCATCATAATATTTCTTCATGTTGTCCTGGGCCTTTTTAAGGGCCACTGATGCCTCATCGCGAACCTTCTTCATTTTGTCGGCGAAGTCCTGCGCCGCCTCGTTCCGAGATTCTACGGCATTCTCGATCCCTTTCCAAGGGTGATAGCCGGTATTTAAATAAAATGGCGACGACTTGGTCGATGACGAGACCTTGTCGTTGTGTGCGAATTCGGCTAAGGCAAGCCATTCGGCCCAATCCGATTGTCGGTAGTTTACATAAATACGGAGATATTTTTCGATCTCCTGATTCATCCGTTCCGTCTGTCCATCGGTAATCGGATGATGAGCTGTCGAGGGATTCATCTCGACACCCAATAATTTATTGAGCTCCGTCATAAAGCCCGATATATCACCTATAAAGCCCAGGGAACGCCAATAGTTAATGTGAGGACCGCTGCGCGATCCCCACATTAGTTATTGGTGAAACTGTTGCCCTAGGGCTCACTGCGATAATTATGTATATACCTTTCCATATCTTTCACATTTTTGAGACATAGGGCCAAGTCCCACTGTATTCTGGATAACTTTCAATAACTTTGGCACTTGGCAGTGTCCAGCACATCCTGTTGACCCAAAAAGGAAATAGGTCTGCAAACAAGTCAAAACTACAATTATAGAGCGTGTCAAGGCTATTCAAAAGGCTATTCTAACTGTATATAAGGTCATCTTATATCATACTTCATTATATACTGATTTCGGCCAGACTTCCAAAAAAGGCAATTGTCTAAAAATAGACCAAACACCAAAGTTGTAGCTCTTTTCAATACAAATCTAACTGTATAAGAATTTTTCTTATTAAATGCTTTGTTGTGTCACAAAATGCAAAATACTTGCAGCTTTTATTACCATAAAAGGCAGTTGTTCTAAAAATAGACCAAAATCAAAGTTGTAGCCTTTTTCAATACGAATCTAACTGTATAAGAATTTTTCTTATCGGATGCTTTGTTGTGTCACAAAATGCAAAATACTCGCGTGAACGCGAGTCTTTGCAGCTGTCAAAGTGTATTATAAAGGCTATTGTGAGCCAATATCAAGAAAGCTACTGACTCTAGGTTGATCTAATGTAGTGTCTTTACTAACAGCCTTTGATATCAGTAACGAAACTTTACTTTTCTGGCTACAAGTCAGTAGTGTATTGACTTGAGTCAGTAATCTGTTGAATTGAACTCAGTAACCTATTGACTTCAAGTTAGTAATCTATTGACTTCAATTCAACAGCCTATTGACCTCAAGTCAGTAACATATTAACCTCAAGTCAGTAGTTAATCAACTTGAATCTAGTAGCATATTGCCTTGAATTCAGTCATGTATTGACTTCAATTCAATTCAGTGAACTATTGACTTCAATTCAGAAGTCTATTGACTTCAATTTGGTTGCCTACTGACTTTCAGTAATCCAATGACTTTAACTCAGTAGCCTATTGAACCCAAATCAGTAATCTATTGACTTGATTTCAGCAGTCTATTGACTTGAGTTCAGTAGTGTATTGACTTGAGTTCAGTAGCATATTGACTTGAATTCAGTAGCCTATTGACTTCAAGTTAGTAGCCTACTGTAAGTCAGTAGCCTATTGACTTTCAGTAATCTATTGACTTCAACTTAGTAGCCTATTAAACTCAAATCAACAATCTATTGACTTGAATTCAGTAGCCTATTGACCTGAATTCAGTAGCATATTGACTTGAATTCAGCAGCCTATTGACTTGAATTCAGCAGCCTATTGACTTGAATTCAGCAGCCTATTGACTTGAATTCAGCAGCCTATTGACCTGAAGTCAATGGCTTATTGACTTGGAGTCAGTAGCCTATTGACTTCAAGTCAGTAAACCTAATGACAGAGTCAGTAATTTATTGACTCCAAGTCAGTAGCTTATTGACCTCAAGTCAGTAGAATATTGACTTCAAGTCAGTAAATCTAATGAACAAGTTAGTACTCTATTGACTCAAGTCAGTACTCTATTGACTCAAGTCAGTAATTAATTAACTTCAAGTCAACAAGTCAGTAATCAATTGACTTCAAGTCAACAAGTCAGTAATCAATTGACTTCAAGTCAACAAATGAGTAACTGTTGGCTCAGGCACTATTCTATTGACCTCAAGTCAGTGACAATCTCAAGAATCAGTATTGGAGTCAATAGACTACTGATATATTCACTTTCAAGTTCAAAAGCGCCGGCTTTGAAAATTTATTTTGCATTTTGCAGGCCAACCAGCCATGGGATCAAAAAATGTTGTACATGAATCTTGTAGCCCTTGATGAGCTCTACAAGATGAGGTTATCCATCAGATGTATTTCGGGTAACCTTCCCTTTTGGGACACTAACGCTTCTCTTCCCAAAATGGAAATTTTGCAAAAACCTCGCTATCTTGCTCAATATTGGACCGTTTTGGATGATCCAACTTCACAGGCCCAATATTCTACATGTCTTATGAATTTTGAAAGCCTTCCTAGGCCTGATATGACACTGTAATGTAGTGATAAATGCCCAACAACCTGGAAAATCAGTTAATATATAATATGTTGTTCAGTATGTGATATCTATGACTTCCAACCATATCATATTGCTTGGGATACTATTTAGAGCAGTTCTGGCACCCTAGATCAGGTCTTGAGAGCTACAACAGCACTATCTTAACAAGATCAAAAAATCTAATCTTTCTCTGATTACAAGAGATCCCAACGTCTGATAATGGTTTTGAATGGTGTCCTAGTATATGATAGACTCTAATAAGCCTTCTAGAGCACATCTACTGCAGGGCATTCCCACAGACTCAAGATTTACACTGATCAAATGTGAAATGTGTTTTTATCACATTTCATCTTGCCCAGAGTCCCAGGGGTGTGGCCCAGTGTGTGGAAACAATATTTCAGTCCATTTAAACGATCTGAGAACAAAAACTGAGTCAATACACCACTTTGAAGATGAGTTTCTCTGAGTGACATTTTTGGCTTGTTTCATGAATAGGAGACTAACCAGACCAGTGAGAGTGAAATGGAGGTCAGAACTGAAAAGAGGCAATGAAATAGTACAAGATACAGCTTTGGTTGGAGTGATTTGGTCAAGATTTGGCCAGTTGGTGTTTTCGAGCAGGTGGGTTCAACCACACTTCAAAGGCATATAGTATGGCCATACTCAAAATCACCAACTGGCCAAATCTTGACCAAATCACTCCAACCAAAGCTGTATCTTGTACTATTTCATTGCCTCTTTTCAGTTCTGACCTCCATTTCACTCTCACTGGTCTGGTTAGTCTCCTATTCATGAAACAAGCCAAAAATGTCACTCAGAGAAACTCATCTTCAAAGTGGTGTATTGACTCAGTTTTTGTTCTCAGATCGTTTAAATGGACTGAAATATTGTTTCCACACACTGGGCCACACCCCTGGGACTCTGGGCAAGATGAAATGTGATAAAAACACATTTCACATTTGATCAGTGTAAATCTTGAGTCTGTGGGAATGCCCTGCAGTAGATGTGCTCTAGAAGGCTTATTAGAGTCTATCATATACTAGGACACCATTCAAAACCATTATCAGACGTTGGGATCTCTTGTAATCAGAGAAAGATTAGATTTTTTGATCTTGTTAAGATAGTGCTGTTGTAGCTCTCAAGACCTGATCTAGGGTGCCAGAACTGCTCTAAATAGTATCCCAAGCAATATGATATGGTTGGAAGTCATAGATATCACATACTGAACAACATATTATATATTAACTGATTTTCCAGGTTGTTGGGCATTTATCACTACATTACAGTGTCATATCAGGCCTAGGAAGGCTTTCAAAATTCATAAGACATGTAGAATATTGGGCCTGTGAAGTTGGATCATCCAAAACGGTCCAATATTGAGCAAGATAGCGAGGTTTTTGCAAAATTTCCATTTTGGGAAGAGAAGCGTTAGTGTCCCAAAAGGGAAGGTTACCCGAAATACATCTGATGGATAACCTCATCTTGTAGAGCTCATCAAGGGCTACAAGATTCATGTACAACATTTTTTGATCCCATGGCTGGTTGGCCTGCAAAATGCAAAATAAATTTTCAAAGCCGCGCTTTTGAACTTGAAAGTGAATATATCAGTAGTCTATTGACTCCAATACTGATTCTTGAGATTGTCACTGACTTGAGGTCAATAGAATAGTGCCTGAGCCAACAGTTACTCATTTGTTGACTTGAAGTCAATTGATTACTGACTTGTTGACTTGAAGTCAATTGATTACTGACTTGTTGACTTGAAGTTAATTAATTACTGACTTGAGTCAATAGAGTACTGACTTGAGTCAATAGAGTACTAACTTGTTCATTAGATTTACTGACTTGAAGTCAATATTCTACTGACTTGAGGTCAATAAGCTACTGACTTGGAGTCAATAAATTACTGACTCTGTCATTAGGTTTACTGACTTGAAGTCAATAGGCTACTGACTCCAAGTCAATAAGCCATTGACTTCAGGTCAATAGGCTGCTGAATTCAAGTCAATAGGCTGCTGAATTCAAGTCAATAGGCTGCTGAATTCAAGTCAATAGGCTGCTGAATTCAAGTCAATATGCTACTGAATTCAGGTCAATAGGCTACTGAATTCAAGTCAATAGATTGTTGATTTGAGTTTAATAGGCTACTAAGTTGAAGTCAATAGATTACTGAAAGTCAATAGGCTACTGACTTACAGTAGGCTACTAACTTGAAGTCAATAGGCTACTGAATTCAAGTCAATATGCTACTGAACTCAAGTCAATACACTACTGAACTCAAGTCAATAGACTGCTGAAATCAAGTCAATAGATTACTGATTTGGGTTCAATAGGCTACTGAGTTAAAGTCATTGGATTACTGAAAGTCAGTAGGCAACCAAATTGAAGTCAATAGACTTCTGAATTGGAAGTCAATAGTTCACTGAATTGAATTGAAGTCAATACATGACTGAATTCAAGGCAATATGCTACTAGATTCAAGTTGATTAACTACTGACTTGAGGTTAATATGTTACTGACTTGAGGTCAATAGGCTGTTGAATTGAAGTCAATAGATTACTAACTTGAAGTCAATAGGTTACTGAGTTCAATTCAACAGATTACTGACTCAAGTCAATACACTACTGACTTGTAGCCAGAAAAGTAAAGTTTCGTTACTGATATCAAAGGCTGTTAGTAAAGACACTACATTAGATCAACCTAGAGTCAGTAGCTTTTCTTGATATTGGCTCACAATAGCCTTTATAATACACTTTGACAGCTGCAAAGACTCGCGTTCACGCGAGTATTTTGCATTTTGTGACACAACAAAGCATCCGATAAGAAAAATTCTTATACAGTTAGATTCGTATTGAAAAAGGCTACAACTTTGATTTTGGTCTATTTTTAGAACAACTGCCTTTTATGGTAATAAAAGCTGCAAGTATTTTGCATTTTGTGACACAACAAAGCATTTAATAAGAAAAATTCTTATACAGTTAGATTTGTATTGAAAAGAGCTACAACTTTGGTGTTTGGTCTATTTTTAGACAATTGCCTTTTTTTGGAAGTCTGGCCGAAATCAGTATATAATGAAGTATGATATAAGATGACCTTATATACAGTTAGAATAGCCTTTTGAATAGCCTTGACACGCTCTATAATTGTAGTTTTGACTTGTTTGCAGACCTATTTCCTTTTTGGGTCAACAGGATGTGCTGGACACTGCCAAGTGCCAAAGTTATTGAAAGTTATCCAGAATACAGTGGGACTTGGCCCTATGTCTCAAAAATGTGAAAGATATGGAAAGGTATATACATAATTATCGCAGTGAGCCCTAGGGCAACAGTTTCACCAATAACTAATGTGGGGATCGCGCAGCGGTCCTCACATTAACTATTGGCGTTCCCTGGGCTTTATAGGTGCGATATATATCGCTTATCTCGGTCCGAGATAATTTTACGAGGAATGCCATGATACCGAATAACTCGGTCACGCGTCAAGCGTGCGACTCCCTCCGTGCCGATGTCGAAAGCCACAGGCTCCGCATGTATCATTTTCGTGAAGGTATCAACCCACACCTGTATGGCGTTGAACCCATTGCTGACTGGCAGCGGACCAATCAAATCCATAGATATGATTTGCCAGGGACCTTCCGCAATCTTGTGCGGGTGTAGCTTGCCCTGTTTGTAGCGATGTATAGTTGTCCGCTGACACGCTTCACATGCGTGTATATATTCCGATATTTGGTTGCCGAGTCTAGGCCACCAATAATTACGCTCGATCATTTCTTGCGTGCGGTTCTCTCCGGGATGACCAAGCAAGGGATTATCGTGGTGTAAACTGATAATATTATCGCGAAGCTCCTTGTTTCGCGGAACATAAATAGCATTTTTGTAATAAATAATGCCATCATCCTTCTTTTCCCATCCAGGGAGTTTCTTCTGAAGAGCGATCTTGACAGTCTTATCGATCTTCTTTTCCGCAAGAATTTGATCCCTGATCGCTTTCTCGGATCCCTCGAGCACTATATCTTCGGCTCGGAAATATTCAGGTTTAAGAAGAGTGACGTTTTCGTTATCACCCCCCCCCCCATATCGTGATCCGCCCGGCGGGATAAAGCATCGGCTTGCTTATTAAGCTTTCCAGGCCGGTGTTGCAGGGTAAAGTCATACTGAGCAAGCTCAGACAACCAACGCGCTTGCCGCTGATTCAATTTCTGCGGCTGTTTAAAATATTGCAGATTCTGATGGTCTGTCAGAATCTCAAACGTCTGCCGAGCTCCCAGGAGCATCGGTCTCCATTCTTCCAATGCGAGCATCTCTTTGTCATAGATCTCGTAATTCCGCTCTGTCTCGCTGAGGCTGTGGGAAAGGAATGCGACAGGTCGCCATTCGCCACTCTCTTGTAGTTGACTAAGAACGGCACCCGTGGCTCCCTCAGAGGCGTCGGCTTCGACACGGAACTTGCCGTTGTCTGTGGGAAGTGCCAGCACTACGTCATTGGCGATTCGCTGTTTAATCATGGCGAACGCCTTGTCTTGTATTTCTCCCCAGGAGAATCCGGCCTTGCCGGTTAATAAAGTTAACGGTCTTGCGACGTCGCCAAATCCTTGGACGAATCACCTATAGAAATTAACAAATCCCAAAAACGCTTGAACGTGTTTGACGCATTTCGGGACCGGCCACTCCATGATGCCTTTGATTTTTACAGGGTCCATGCGCATGGAGTTTTGGGAAATAATTACTCCGAGATATTCGATTTCTGTTTTCTCGAAATCACATTTCTCGGGTTTTAAATATAATTTATGCTTTTGAAGTGTATCCAACACTCGTTTGACAATTGTACGGTGCTCCTCAAGAGTTTCCGTAAAAATAAGAATATCGTCTAAATAGACGATGACCCGTCCTTCGTTGATGAGATCCCTAAGGATATCGTTCATCATGGTTTGGAACGTGGCCGGGGAATTGGTAAGGCCGAAGAACATCACGAGCGGCTCGAACAGTCCTCGATTAGTTCTGAAGGCAGCTTTCCATTCATCGCCTTCTTTGATCCGAACATTATTATAACCCCAACGAATATCCAGCTTCGTGAAGTATTTTGCGCCTCGGAGTTTATTAACCAGCTCCGAAATTAAAGGGAGAGGATAACGGTTTTTAATCGTCATCTCGTTTAATTTACGATAATCTTGGACCGGCCTAAGTGATCCGTCTTTCTTCTTGACAAAGAAGAACGCCGAAAAGCCATCGGTGACTTCGATGGTCTGATCCGTTCGCTTTTTAAGTTCTCATCTAGGAACTCATCAAGTTTCTTTTGCTCGTCCAGCGAAAGAGGGTATATTTTGCAGTCGACGGCCTTTGCGTCCGGTTTCAATTCGATCGCGTGGTCCCACGGTCGTTTCTCCAGAAGAGAATCAAAAGATTCCTTCGCAAATACTTTGACGTAATCCCTGTATTGTTCCGGGATCTTGTCCTCCGTCATTTTATCTTTTTTGGCATCAGCTTGTTCCGCGAACTGCTGTGCCTGGGAACCCTTCGCACGCAACTCAATTGCAGGTGCAAAATCAACCAATAGAATAGATTCACCCTCCTCTATAGGGTCGTTCTTTTCTGTCCCTTGGACAGTCTCGTCGCCTTTCATATTACATGCTTCGGGACAACGACTAAACTGGATTGTCTGGGCACGCCAATCAATATTTGGACTGTGGTGCTCTATCCAGTCAAAACCAATAAATACTCGGGATTTCCCGAGTCCCGTGACAAACAGCTTAATTTGTTCAGCGTGTTTGCCAATCGTCATCACCATGTCAACATAGTGAGTAATCCTGCCTTTGATATTTTCAGTACCATCGGCATTTTTTGCCGGGATTGCTTCCGGAAGCTTTTTAAATTCGAAGCCCGAAGCTTTGGCGAAATCCCGATCAATACACGTTGTGGTACACCCGGTGTCCAACAACGCGCGAATTTTCCGGGTCTTGCCTGTACTAACGTCTTGCAACAACGTGGGAACCAGCATCTCATGATGCTTACGTTGTGCTTGGAAGGCGCGCATTTCTGCCGCCAATCGTTCGGGAGTGACTCCTATGGCTCGTTTAGCCATCCAGCAAGCCGTTTCTCTTGCCTTAATTCCAACAGGCATTTTCTCCCAAATACGTTTAGCCACCCAGGGCTGACGGCTGGTTAGTTCACAAATAGGAACCCATTTAAATTTTCTGGGATCACCCTTGATCTGAGGGCTTTCCGTGGGTTTCGGTGTCAACACCGTTCCATATTTGTCAACTTTTACTTTTGGCGCTTCCTCCTCTTGCAAGGATTGAGCCATCCCGTCATTAATGACGACCTTTTTCTTCTCAACCTTTGTTTTACCGGTGGAAGCTCCGGGGGCCCTTTTTTTTGATCGCGGAACGTAATTTAGATAGTTTATCGCAGTCCTTCAAATTACGAAAAGATGAAACAGAAAAAATCGTAACTACGTCATCTTTTTTATCTTTTTCTAATACATTTTTAATACATAAGTCCGTATCAGGCATGGTAGTAAGGGTATCATATTGTCCGTATCCGCGATTGTTCACAATGGGAGGGTTTGCCGGTTTGGCCTTGGCCGGGACCCTCTTTAAAAACCCCGCTTGCGAAGTTCGGCTGCGACAGCCTCAAGGTCATCGCGTTCATACCGATCATAATCGATTGATCGGATATTGAACTTTTTCTTGGGAGGCTCCGGGCACTCCTTCTTCATGTGGCCTTCTTTGCCACAATTATAACACTTGATCGTCCTGGCTTGTGAACGATCGATGTCCATATCTACCGGTTTCCCAGGAGTCGGTTTTTTGGACAGATTCGGGGCCCCGCCCAAATTCTTGGGGGTTGTCGCCGTTGCCCCCGGCGGCGCTGATGGTGGTGCCTTTTGCCAGAACTGGCTCCTGGCTTTTGCTTCCTTGAGCGCCTTTCGCTCAAGGATTCGGTTAATAGTAAGTAACCATATTTTCAGGAGGCTGTACACCTCCGGAACATCATTCCCACCAGCATAAAGCTGGTCTCGGACCTCCTGGTTGATGAGGTCCTCGATCGTATCCACCAAGAAACGATCATATTGTTTTCCGGCCACATTGTAATCGGCCTCCTCAGCATTCATCTCGAATGCTTGAATAAAATCGATCAAGGGGGTCTTCCCTTGTCGAGTGTGGGTGAGGCGCAACGACGCCGTCTGCATGGCGTTGTTGTCCTTGAAGCTTAGCTCCAACTCAATCATAAATTGAAGCATATCATAGTTCAGATCTTTAAAGGTTCCGAACTCGATCCTCTCTCCCCTCCAGTTACTTTTCCAAATGGAAGCCGGGCAGGGAGTCCCGTCTTCTCTTCCCAATAAGGAAAGAGCAAAGGTAATTTTTTGCTTTTCGGAGTGAAACTCCGAATCATAGGCCCACAAGTAGTTGGCCAGGGTTTCCGACCAAGTCTTCCATTTAGACTTGTCATTCCCGTCAAACATTGGCGGGGTCTTGGCGTAGACGATTTTAGAGGAGCCTCCACTCCTCTGTTGTTGTTGTGGCTGGTAGGCCAGTAATGCCGTTGCAAGCCGTTCCGGCATCTTGTTCCAGTCCTGCATTATCTGGTCCAATGTAGGACGTGGGGGTACTGGTCGTTGGGGAAGGGGTCGGACCGGCGACGGTATCCGAGAAGCATCTCGAAAGGGCATGTCTGCTGGGGACGCCATTCGTCCTCCAGATTCGCCATAATATTCGGCGGGATAAATCGGGGATGGTTGCCGAGAAGCCATGTGTGCGGAGATTGCTGCAAGGGAGGGGGATCAGGGAGTGGCAAAAGTGCCGAGAGGTCGTTTGTGCCAGGCGGGAGAGTTTTGTTGGGCCATGGCGGGTATGAGATGATGTGGGAATATGGAGGAAAGAAGATTGTGAAAGGGGACCGAAGTAGTCGGCGGATGGGTATGGGCGGTGTGATAGGTGTGGTGGGAGGAAGCGGAAATGTAGAGGTGTGAAGGTACGGATTTGCTCGAGGACGAGGAGGATTCGGAGGGGGCGCGGATACGCGTCAATGGTAGGAATACTGCACTAAGCGGATGGTGGGGTTGTCCCGGACTGTTGCTGTCTGAATCGCCCCGGGCCTTCTACGACACACCCGATGACGACGCCCAGAGCCTCTCCGAGGATTAACTCTGTGGCCTTGTTGCTACCGTTGCGCAGGGACGGACTCAACGTTTCCCGTAGCGCGGTGCAGTCAGATCGATCTGGTCCGATGACAAGGGTCGCTGCAATTGTTTAACCTCGTTGTGGACGAGGGAGATGTTGGGGGATGCGGAAATGGATCTTCAGGGTAAGAGGTAAAGGAGTATGATTCCAAGTAGTGGATAAAGGGTAGGGAGGAATAGGAAAGGAGGTCGAGTAGGGGCGGTACGAGGGTATGAAGGGTAGTCTTTTATTATGTCACGTTCAAGCGTTTAGAGGTCGAACTCTGGCGAAGCAGAAGGGTTCGGTGGGCTCTTTGGTATGAGGCTCGAAAGAGATGGAATAAAAGACTAAAGAATACAGTCGAGTAACTACTGTTTAAATACTGTACTACGAATCGTGAGAAAATATACTAGAACAATAAGACCGTGCGACTGTATGTATGGTCCGATCAAATATCGTTCCGTTAACATGTGTTCTGAATAATAACCACGCCATGACAACACGTTTGACGTGTGTCATTTAATTAATGTCCAAGACTCTGGCGCTGCCTCCTTGTACTCGCAAGGATAGAGCCACCGCGTGTAACACGCCCTGTTGCCTGCCCTCTGAGGGTTCTGACGTTGACTTATCCTTCGTCTACATACATCAAATCTGTCTAGCGTCTATCCGTGATATCTTGTCACGTGTTCAGCGCTTAGATAAGATGTCGTGAAAAAGGGCAAAATCGTGACAGATCCAGTGAGTTTATGTGTCAGTCTGTTGCAAGAGGATCATTGATCTTATGCTTAGCTTCACTGACCATTTTCTTGTGGATGCAAGCACTATATCAACCATTGAAACTGGTCTAAGCAATCTGGCTACTTCCAAGCAAACTGGGAACTCTGTGCAAGATGCAATAAATTGGCTTCTGTGCAATAAAAATGACTGGTTGCTACTCTTTGACAATGCTGATGACCCTGAAACTCAACCAATTCTTCCCAAAATGCAATCATGGCAACATTATCATCACATCACGGAACCCCAATCTTCGGGTCTATGGTACACATTCTCAGGTGCCAGATATGGAAGAGTCAGATGCTGTTATATTGCTGCTAAAGAGTGCCCAGCAAGAGATATCAGAAACTAACAAGGTTCTTGCCCTGGATATTGTGAAGGTGTTGTGGTATCTTCCTCTAGCAATTGTTCAAGCTGGAGCATTTATTTTGGAATGTGGGACTCTTGACACATACTTGGATCTGTTCATACAGAACCGCACTGAGCTGCTAAAAAAGAAGTCAGCCCAGAGGTGTGATGACTATGCCTGGGTGGTATATACAACCTGGGAAATGAGCTTTTGCAAGCTCAGTCAGCCAGCAGCTATGCTCTTGCAACTCTGTTCACTTCTCCATCGAGATGATATCTTTGAAGAGATTTTTAGCAGAGCAGCCAAGAAAGTGTTCAGTTCTCTGTCTAGGAATTCATTAGAGATTGGCATCACAAAAGCAAAAGAGTTTTTTTCATACTTCACAGGGACAGCTGGAGAGTGGGACTCTTTCCGCTTCTTGACAGTCACCAATGAGATCAGAACATATTCCCTTATGAACTTTGATCCCAAGAGAAGATCCTTTTCCATCCATCCTCTTGTTCACAGCTGGAGTCAGACCACGCTTGACAATCCTAAAGCATATCATTCATGCATTGACAACATATTGGGCACATCCATTAGAGAAATCCCAGATCATGATATGCAAATTGCGAGTTTGAGATTGGTTTCTCATGTTGACTCAATTATCTCTGAGAGCACTTATTTTGGATGGCAGTATGGAATCATATATTATTATGTTGGACGATACACAGAGGCAGAAGATTTGGAGATCAGAGAGGTGGAGAAGCGGAGCAAGCTCTTAGGTGATGACCACCTGGATACTCTGACTGCTAAGTGCAACCTTGCAATTATATATGGCAAATTGGGCCGATTTGAAGAAGCTCAAAAGCTGCAAGTAGTGGTACTGAAGAAGCAGCAAGAGATCCTTGGGTATGATCATTTGGGTACCCTAGATGCTATGCAGTCTCTTGCAAAGATATATCATTGTCTGGGCCAATTTGAAGAAGCTGAAAAGTTGCAAGTTGTCGTGTTTGAAAAGCAGAAACAGGTTCTTGGTGATGACCATTTGGACACTCTGAGTGCTATGCACAATGTTGCAAATACATATTATTGTCTGGGCAGATTTGAAGAAGCTCAAAAACTGCAAGTTGTTGCACTTGAAAAGCGGAGAAAACTTCTTGGTGATGACCATTTGAACACCCTGAATACTATGCATGCTCTTGCAAATACACATTATCGTCTGGGCAGATTTGAAGAAGCAGAAAAGTTGGAAGTTGTCTTGCTTGAGAAGTGAATAAAGCTTCTTGGTGAGGACCATTTGATCACCCTGGATACTATGGAGACTCTTTCAGGCACATATAGAGAGATGGCCAAATTTACAGAAGCAGAGAAGATGCAAGTACTGGTACTCCAAAAGCGGGAAAGAACTCTTGGTGATGACAATTTGCGCACTCTGTCTGCCATGTATAATCTGGCAGTCACTTATAATGATCTGCACAGATTTGAAGAAGCAGGGAAGCTGCAAGTTGTGGTGCTGGAAAAGCGGAGCAAGTTGCTTGGTGATGACCATTTGAGCACCCTGAATGCTATGGAGTCTCTTGCAAATACATATCATCATCTGTGCAGACTTGAAGAAGCTGACAAGTTGCAAGTTGTTGTGCTCAATAAGCGAAGGAAGCTTCTTGGTGATGACCATTTTGATACCCTGAATGCTATGTATAATCTTGCAAATACATATTCTCATCTGGGCAGATTTAAAGAAGCTGAAAGGTTGCAAGTTATCATACTTGAGAAGCGGAGAAAGCTTCTTGGTGATGACCATCTGGACACCCTGGATGCTATGCATGCTCTTGCAGACACATATCATTATCTCAGTGATGACCATTTGGACACTCTGAGAACTATGCATAATCTTGCAAATACATATTATTATCTGCATAGGTTTGCAGAGGCTGAAAAGTTGCAAGTTGTCATGCTTGAGAAGCAGAAAAAGCTTCTTGGTGAGGACCATTCAGACACCCTGGATACTATGGGGTTTCTTGCAAATATATATCATCATCTGCACAGATTTGAAGAAGCTGAAAAGTTGCAAGTTACTGTGCTCAGTAAGCAAAGGAAGCTTCTTGGTGATGACCATTTGAACACTCTGGATACTATGCATACTCTTGCAAGTACATATTATCATCTGCGCAGATTTGAAGAAGCTGCAAAGCCGCAAGTTGCAGTACTAGAGAAACGGAGAAAAGCTCTTGGTGACGATCATCTTGACACCTTGGCTACTATGAATAATCTTGGACGAACATATTACCGCCAAGGTCATTTTGTGCAGGCAGAAGAGCTTCAAGTGGTTGTTCTGGAGAAGCGAAGGAGGCTTCTTGGAGATGACCATCCTGAAACACAGCGTGCAATGCAAAATCTGGCCAAAACTACTGCTTGAAGGACTCCTATTCTCCACTGAAAAATGTAATGAAAAATGTGATTTTCTTTCCACATTTATTTTGTGAGGAAGGTTTGACTATTTTCACCACTTATTGTTGTGAGAATCAAGGTGAGAAACTTAAAATAAGCTTCATGTTTTTTCCTGCACATCTATACTGTTTGACATTTTACAGCTGTTTGTGGAACTCAAGGTGCCAATCAATTTTTAATCACAAATGTGCTGCCAAGCATTTTGCTTATCTTTCTCAGTTCTTATCCATTTCAGTTGTGACATGTATGGTTCATTTGGGGCACTCGGAGTCAATTTTGACATGCTTGATGCATCTATCGCAGCTCTATGTACTCGCTAGAGTGGCTGGAACCCAGCAGGTTCTTCGGGTATGGTCCATTGAGGAGTGTGATGAATAACTGAGAAAACAGGCCACTCACTTAATTTATATATGTACCTGTGCACCCCGAATACCCCATCCGAACATGTCATGTCTCAAGGGAATTGGGCAAGAACTGAGAGAGAGAGAGAGATGTAGACCATCATCATGTGGTAAATACCGAAGAGACAATTTTCATCATAAAAGGAAATTTTTTGATGAGCACCTTATATTCCACAAACAGCTGTAAAAAAATGGTCAGATATCAAAACAAAGTGAACAAATCCCATCAAAAATGGAAATATTTATGGCTGGATGAAAGCCAACTGTGGAACAAGGACTATCAATTGAAGTTTCAAGTCTAGATGAAAGTATGAGCCTCATTGTGATATAGAGTGAAATAGTTACAAAATTGCTTTCAATGGTATATAATGAAAGAGTCTCTGAAACTCTGAGTTTCATCATCCCTTTCAAAAGGCTGAAGGCATCAGTTTCACTAATAAAGAAAGACACATTAAAAGAGACTCTTAGATTTTCAACATCAAGTTTCACGGCCGCGACCAACGGCAAAAATGGCGCAGCTCTGAAACTTGTTCTTTATGAGAGATCAGAAAGCGGCCCCCAAAGTTGCTCTTTCACCGCTGCTTTCTTTACAACTCAAATTGATTCTGCTGGATTCACACACGGTTTTCATCCAACCAGAAATATTTCCATTTTCGGTGTGATTGTAGTATGCGAGGGGAGGGCACAGCGTTATGTCAGTATTCATACAGCGCGGGTGTAGGCGGGTGTACCCGTATGAAAGGCAGAATGTTGGGGCAGACGTTGGCTGACTTTTAATGCATTGGCACAGAAAGAGACTCAGAGGATACAACACGAGCGTTCCCTCCTCCCGTTCCCTCACTCTCACTATATCCCTCTCCCTATCTAGCTTCAACTCCACTCCTCGTATCCCGCACCCGCCCAGTCTGCTGGCCACCCATCCCACTTGCCATGCTTCCCTGCTCCACCACACTCTCTAACATCGAAATCGATGTCGGGCTCGTGTATCTGCAGTGGAGTTACGCACCCGATGCTGACGTGTAGCCTGAGCCGTGCCTAATGGACATGCAGACAAGGGGTATTTGTTAATAGGTGCCCGTTAAGCGCCCATGATTTGCTGGGGACGGATGTGTAGGGAGGACGATGGGCGAAATGGATAAGAGGGATGCGGGGAGTGCAGGAAAGAAAGCAAGGGACGCGGGACTCCGACAGCCTAGGTTATGGACGATGTACGCGGAATGTAGCCCGTCGCGCATCCATGGCCGTATGGGCCGATACGCCGCTGGCGAAGCGACACCAGTACCGGATGTGGACAAAGACAGGCGAACGATTAGCAGATGTGACATCGCCTCGTACCCGCGGAGCGCACCTCCCGCGCGATTGGCGTCGCAGGAGGGACACACCACACGATGACGGTTACACGAGGCCGCCTATTTCGCGCGGAGAGACCAGTCCGATGGGGAAGAGCATTGGGAGGCGAACGCGAACATGTATCCGTAGGACGGGACGAGCCCGGGGGCGAAAGCCAGCAAGCGCGGACAAGTAGAAGGATAGTTTCGGTAGGCGCCCGTTAAGCGCCCATGATTTGTTTAGAATTCGTACGTGCCTGAAGGAAGGCGATGGAAGGGAAGAAGGATTGGGAGAGTGCAGGAAAAGAAGCAAGGAGCCTGAGACTCGGACAGCCGAGGGTATGGGCGGCGCACGGGGAATGTAGCCTGTCGCGAATCCATGGCCGTGTGGGGCGATAACCGCTGGCAAATGCGGGAAATACGAACCAATAGATAGCGGAGAGGTAGCAGGGATAAGACCCGTACACGCAAAGCGCACCTTCCCCTGCGGTTGGCGTCGCAGGACACGCCGAGGGATGACGGCTACTCGCAGCGCTGCAGAGCGGAGGGGTGGGGAAGAAAGGTGTCGGCGAGCGCAGGTCTAGGCCAAAGTCAGGTAAAGCTGGGGACGAAAATTCGAGGACATGTACTTCAGGAGCGCCAAGACGCGGGGATGAGCATGACCCCAGTCTCTCACCGCCTGGTTGGGGGTTGGGGGTATTGGAGCACTCGACGTGCCGTGTCGACATCGTGCCTTCGTAGCTACTAGCCATACGGAAATGCAGCCAGCACGAGTTCTCGAAGGTACCGCAAAGGCTGCGCAAGCGTCGAAGGCAGGACGGATGCCCCCCCGTGACAGACGACCGTCGAGCATCGCAAGGACTGCAGCGGACATCAACACGACCCACCAGAAGAATGCGAATAGGAGTACGGACCGATCAGGGCAAGAATTTGGAGCAAAGCCGCACGGAAGCTAATACGGGCTGCGTTGACGCTGAGTCGGGCGTCGAGTCAGACTCGGATCGGCAACGACAAGAAAAACGGTAGCGCGTGCCATGGCTTCGTCTTGAGACCCTGAGGACCGGGAGATCGACGGCGCCGGGAAGCCAAGCGGTAGCTTCGAGGGAGTACCGGCGACGTACAGCACGGTGTAGTAACCAGAGTAGCGAGGGGCTAAAAGAAGGGGAAGATCCCCGCCCAATCAAGGCCTCAAAACTCGATAACAGCGCCTTGCCACCCCTTCCGCTCCATGCCAGGTGGCAATGTAGACGCAGTGGGGCTAGGTGGTGTCGAGCGAGACCACGGGCACCGAGAGCGAGAGCAGCGCCACAGAGCTGACCGCGCATACTGTCAGACTCAGGTGGGGTAGAGCGGCGCGCGGCTCTTGACGCTGGGCGTGCTGCGAGTCATTCGAGAATCATTCCGGGAAAAGACTGAAGATAGAGGCTCGTTAGTGTTTTCGTGAGAGCTCAGGTCGGTCGGGGAACGTACCCGAGGGCGGGACAGCGAAAAGCATTATGGCAGCAAGGGCAAGATAATGTGCCGCGCATTGTCGACGTGGCAGGATGCGGTTTATGTTAGGTGAAGGCGTGCAGCGTGCGGCCCGAACAGCTCGACGAAGGCATTGGACGCGAATCGTGGGTATCGCGTTCTGTACTGCTTGCCAGTGACGGGCGGGTGTTCTGCGAGCGCAAGCGGGCAACGATGGCCGGGTGGGCGAGAGTGCGAGAGTGCGCGGCACAGCATCTCGCTGGAGCGTCGTCAAATTCACGTGGTATCGTCCGCGTGTCGGCGCGTGGTGCTGCTGCAAGGAAGAAAAGATCGGTAAGTAGTGATTGAAAGAGCAAGGAGCAGAATATAGTGGCAGCGAGAAGAGCATGGCATGCGATGGGCGGGTGCGAGCAAGTGCGGATTCTACGTCGCCTGCGGCGACCAATTCGATGTGCAAGAGCTCGACCGCGTCCCGCTCGCACGGTGGCCGACGTAGCTCCAGTGAAGAGACGCAGTGAAGCTCCCGCGACGCGGTGTCTGTGCAGGCACCAGGCGCGCACCGGAGAACACCTGCGCTTCAAGAACGGCGGGTCCCGGGTCCCGCCACACCACGAACGCCTCCACGCCGCCACCTCCTCTCCAAAAACAGGAACAAGAAACAAAAACCAGTGGTCAAGAATAATTCAAGAAATTCGCCACTCACTGCAGATAGACTCTCAGCATCGAATTCAGACCCAGCCAACTAGCTTTTGGAATACAGATCGCCGCTAAAGAGCGGTCAGAGTCGAGTTACATCGACGCATCTTGGGAATTGTCGGACAGGAGGCAGGAAATTCTAGATCGATTCAGCCCAGACTCTTCGCGCTCAGATTGACTTCATCAATCTGGATGACAGCCAGTTCGAGGTACTTGTAGTAGATACGCGCGCAGAGTCTCAGCGGCATGGACGTTGACGGAGGGCGTGAGTGATTCTTTATCGCGCGAGGTACGAGCGAGAATCGATAATGAGTCTGTCAAGAGAGACTAGTGAATGATCGGAAAGGAACAGAAGGATGCCGGATCAAAACGCGTACTCAGGTTGTCTCCGCGCCGACATCCTTCTGGTTTTTGTGGTTCGAAGCGGGAGCCTGCCGCTTGACCTTGAAGTCTAATGGATGCGCATTCCGCATAAACGCATAAATCGCTGGCTCCATCGGCCAAGCCTGGACCTCAAAACAGAGCGGCTTGTCGCGAGGCTCTCGAATCTCTAGCCTTGGCTTCGCTTCACGTTAAAATCGTCCTCGGCGCAAACCCTCGTCGATTTGGCTTCGGAACATCCACGGTTTTTCCTTCCTTTCTTTGGGGCTACGACCTATAAGTTATCTGCCCTTGAGCACCCTGGGGGTTTGAACGAGAACGTCAATCGAAGAGCGGCTTTTCATGACTCCATTCCCGGCCTGTGGCCAGCTCTCGTAATTCCAAAAGTTCTGGTTATAGGACGAACTTCGCCGCCCATATATGCCGCATCTCATTATGCGGTCGTGGGATAGGGATCTAGTCCGCTTTCGGCTTTAAGCTTCAAGAACCCGTCGAATTATGAATTCTGCTTCGGGTGGGCTTCCCGAGTCACGGCTCGGTTCTTTGTTTTCAAACACTGGTATTTTCACCTCACACAAGGTCAACAACCTCCAGGCACGCGACGAAAGCGGAATGGGCTGGATCTCTTGTGCGACGACGGCGTAGAAATGTCATTGTGAATCCGCTTTTTCATGCTTGACTTTCCGCCCGAATTTCTTGCCTGCTTTGAGTGTTTGAGTTGGGGTCGGATTTGGGTCGGCGCATCCGTTCGGCACGCTGTCGAGCGTCAAGCGCACACATGCCTGCTACATAGGCTTGGAGCGGGGCGCGGAGGGACAGCATACCTGTTGTGGGGCGTCGCTGCGTCGCCGTGTCTACGCCGTGCTGCGTTTACTCTCACCTCTTCGTTCTATTCCATCTAACCGCGACTGTACACGCTAACACATCTCGCAATCTCTGGACAGGGTGTACTGACAGCTTTTCAATTCGGGCATTGAGAATTATTTGAAAGGCTGACTTCGTGTTTCTTACTCCCGCTTTCGTTCCATCCCACTTTTTTTCTCGTGCTGGCATTTTTGGGAGCTGAAAATGCCCATGTGTTGTCCACCACATCTCTACTTGAGAAGGTGTCTCATGCGCTGAGTAGCGCCATGAACGCTAGGCGCTGGCTCACCTATGTTATAGTTAATTTTTTTTCCCCCCGCAACGCGAAGCACCAAGCCTCTGTCTTGGAAATGGAACGTGGCAGATTCGAGGTGCCGTTTGCGCGCAATCCAAAGCCGAATCCAAGCTGCGATGCGACACACCGAGATTCGGGACGAGTTTGAGCAAGTCGCGCGCTGTTTGGCGCCTGATTTGGTTGTAGAAGTTCTGTCTCGTGTCTCCATGGGAGGCAACGCGATGTGAATCGGAGTTCTATCGGAGCGTAGACGCTGTCGCACATCGTGGTGCGTGTCTTTCGCCTACAACTGCGCTTTGGCTCTTTAACCTTTCATTGCACCCATTACAGCACGAGTCTGCCTGTTTTGTTTCTTCAAACAAATTTGAATATTACGATGCGACGGGTCGTTTCGAGTCCCTTTCACAGTGGAATTTTCTTATGATCCAACCTCGTTTTGCTGCTCCCTCATGGCCGATTTTTATTTCTATTTTTTGTGATCCATGAACGACGCTGTAAGTCTCCTAGCTCGTTCTTCATCTCCAGTCCTGTCGGCTTAAGCTCGCTCGAATCGATTTGTAACTAATTTCGAACCGGCACTGGGAGCAGCGATAGAATTTTGCTTTTTTTTGCTTTTTCGCCTCCATCTCGACTTTGCATGGATGCGAGGGATATCTCAATTACGTAGTCATGCAGATCCAAGTCTTTGGCAAATCTTTAGTGCTTTAGCATCAAGTTCCTGGCGAGTTCATATGTCTGTTTATTTTTGAACGCAAAGCTGCCGGTTGCCGGGCCGTAGTGCGGTAGACAGCTGTCACAATGAGGCGATGTGGTATCGATCTCACTCTCCTCCTCCCACCATGCCCTCGACAAGGCCCTCTAATTCGGGTGTAGTTCGGCATTCTCAACCTCAGGTGGTGAATAACAACATTAACTATTACACATCTATTCATGGTACGAGGGAATCTCTTGAGAAATTGTCACTCATTTTGTTCAGGTGGTCAAGGAGGCAGCGGCGGACAAGGCGGTGAGCAAGGTGGCAACGGAGGTACTGGGGAGGGCCCCACTGTCCATCAGTATTTTCCGAGTTCCACTGTGACACAAGCTTCTCAACTTCTCAACCACTGCCCTCCTCCATCCAGAATTTTCCATGGCCGGCGCACCATTTTGGATACTATGCATCAGTTCTTTGCTCAAGAAACTGGTAAACAGAAAGTCTATGTGCTTTATGGACTTGGTGGTGCTGGGAAGACACAGATTGCTCTCATGTTCATTGAAGAATGGACACAGTGAGTTTGTATCCAAGTCTCAATGACACAAGTGGCTGATGTTGGATTTAGCTTTACTGACCAACTTTTCATAGATGCAAGCACAACTGAAACCATTGAAATGAGTCTCAAGAATATAGCTGCTATGAAGCAAAGTGGGAACTCAGTTCCAGATGCATTGTCATGGCTTCTTGGCAACCAAGAGGGATGGTTGCTATTCTTCGACAATGCAGATGACCCTGGAATCAATCTCAATCAGTTCTTCCCAAAATGCAATCATGGCAACATTATCATTACGTCTCGGAACCCCACTCTCAGAGGCTATGGAGCACATTCCCAGGTGTCTGATATGGAAGAATCTGATGCAGTGGCATTATTACTGAAGAGTGCCCACCAAGAAGCATCAGAACCTAACAAACTTATTGCATTGGATATTGTGAAGGTGTGTTGTCAACCACATGTCCATCCACTTTATTTAACACCACCAAGGCATTGTGGTATCTCCCTCTTGCAATTGTTCAAGCTGGAGCATTTATCTTGGAATCTGGGACTCTTGACTCTTACTTGGATCTGTTTTCAAAAAGCCAGACTGAGCTTCTCAAGGAAAGATCAACCCAGAACCAGGATGACTATGCATGGGCAGTTTATACAACTTGGGAAATGAGCTTCCACAAACTCAGTAAGCCAGCAGCTACACTCCTGCAGCTTTGTTCATTTCTCCATCGAGATGATATCTTTGAAGAGATTTTCAGTAGTGCAGCCAATTATTTCTGCAAACCACCTAATCAATCCCCTAGTAAAATAAGCAGACTGCAGAAACTTAAATCCAAGTTCAAGAGAATTGTCCACCCTGGTAGTTCTCACTCTGGGAATTCATCAGATGTTGAGATCACCCAGGCCAGAGAATTCCTCTCATACTTTGTAGGACCAACTGGTGAATGGGACTCCTTGCTTTTCTTGAAAGTGACCAAGGAGACCATAGCATATTCTCTTATCAATTTTGATCCAGAGAGAAAGTCATTTTCTATCCATCCTCTGGTTCACAGGTGGAGTCAAACAACACTTGATAATCCAGAGCCATATCACTCATGCATCCATCACATACTGAGCATATATATCAAAGGAATCCACAAGCCCGATATGCAACTCGCAAGTTTGAGATTGGTTTCACATGTCGACTGCATTATTTCAAAGAACCACCATTTTGCATTGCAGTATGCAACCATATACTACCTTGCTGGGCGATATGCAGATGTAGAGACCCTTTATGTCACTGAGGTACAGAAACAGCAGGAGCTTTTAGGTGATGACCATCCACAGACCCTGAATGCTATAAGAAAGCTTGCAAAAAACATATAGAAAAATGGGCCACTTTGAAAAAGCAAAAAACCTGCAAGTTGTAGTGCTGGAAAAGCAGAGAAAAGTTCTTGGTGAGGACCATTTGAATACCTTGGATGCTATGCATGAACTTGGGAACATATATACAAATCTGCACAACCTTGAAGAAGCTGAGAAGTTGCAGGTGGTGTGTCTAGAGAAGCGAAGAAAGCTTTATGGAGATGATCATTTCAGTATCTTACAAGCTATGCAATCCCTTTCTATGACATATTACAATTCAGGTAGATTTAAAGAAGCTGAAAAGCTGCAAAAAGTGATGTTGCAGAAGCGACAAAAGCTTTTTGGTGATGATCATCTAGATACCCTGGGTGATATGAATGATCTGGGACGGACATACTACCGCCAGGGTTATTTTCTACAGGCCGAGGAGCTTCAAGTTCTGGTTCTAGAGAAGCGAAGAAGACTTCTTGGTGATGACCATCGACAAACACAGCAGGCATTGAAAAATCTCACCCAAACATATCATAGCCTGGGTAAAGAGGCTGATGCAGAAGAGGTTGAAAAACTCTTCCACAATCAATGAAATCGATATGGAGAATCATAGTTGTGTTTTTGTGAAAGGCTTCAACAAATGAAAAAAATATAACAACTGAAGAAATCACAAATCAATACAGCAGTGTGAGCAGCTTGTTGCCGAGTATGTAGTACTTGTATGTAAGGAATGTATGACTCACATCCAAATTCATGCTGCAGATCCTACAGTACATGAGATCTTAGTATATATTCAAAGTAGCAGAAGTATGGGATGTTGACTGAGCTGAAATGGAAGAATGTCCATGAATTGTCTGAAGTAATGTCCATTGGATGTGGATGTGGTACATACGGAACTTGTGCCCAGGGGGAGCGCACACCAGGAAGGCTTAACATGGAAGAGCGACCATTGAAGGCAAGCAGACAGCGAGATAGGGCATCCTGCCTTCTTGGCTCCACCTCGCCTGTGATCACTACGGATCCACGCCGATGGTCCTCAAGAGACCAGAGCGATGACTTGGACGAAGGTGGTGACAAGCCCGAGGATACAAAGACGTCAAAAAGCCTGCAAGCGTAGACAAATGCGTGTTTTAGATAGGTGCCCGTTAAGTGCCCATCGAGAGCGCATTTGTGCGGAATGAAAGCCGAAGCAAGTGGCAGGGGGGATGCTGCCGCACGCAGCATGAGGGAAAGGTCTTGCCGGACGCATACAGCCGTTGGTGGATGCAGAAACAGAAATGACGCGGCAGAGACCGTGCGCTGTCGATGAGTCCGTGAACCCCAGCCGCAAATGAAAGCACAAGGGATGGCTGAATACGTATGGGCACAGGCACAGGGCGAGGGCGAGTGCAGGTGTCATGACACAGATATACCGCTGCGTGACGGAACACTTATTTTCGCCGTCAGAGGGAGTGGAGCGGCTGGGAACATACGGACGCAGCTAGACCTGCACCTGCATAAATTTGTCAGAGGGAAAGTGTGTCCAACTGTAAACACGGCCACTGTTTACGGACCAAATAGCTTACATATAGACATCGTTTCTTACTCTTGTCCTCGTACCTCGCTCGCTCTCGCAATACATACCGTGGTCTTGTTGACATTGTGTGTGCATTTTGACTCAGTGTTATCTGGCCTGCCACCAGATTTCCACCAACGCCTGAATCGTATGTCGCGCATTGGAGCGCTCCCCATGGCTCTTCTCCTGCGCAGAGGTTGCGAAAGTACCGCCGCAAAAAAGCACCCACTCGGCGTTGAAGGTAGAAGGGCTGCTCAGCGAGATAAACCTGTCGAGCATGTGCATTGACTAAAGCAGAAATGAGGAAAATCGAATATGCAGGTGCGGGGGCACGTACAAAGAAAAGGATTCGGAGCAAAGCCACGTGGGCATGCGCAGTCTGGAAGGCAGGTACACTGAACTCACCGGCACGGCAGCACCTAAGATAGGCCTCGTCCATATGCATCCAAGTGACAATCAGTGGCGGTGCTGTGATATTTAAGTAGGTGCCCGTACTAGAAACCCAATAACAATGGAACGAGGTCAAAATAAATAAAAAAATTGTCCCAGTGAGGCCTTTGAAATTGAGCTGAGAGAATAGTCCCAAATTTTGGGGACGATTGAGCACAAATTGAGAGAGGTAGCTTTTTTGTGCCAAGATTGGGCTCAAATGTGGTTTGTGTTGCGACTTTTCTTTCATTTTTTCAGTCTGGACGTACTGGAGAGTCTTGAAATAATACATTATCATTATAAACATATATATAGTTAATGTAGAGCAGTCTGGGGCTTTTTTGTGTAGAATTGGTTGCGCTGTTGACTGGTTCAACATAATCACCTGATACGCTTGCTCCTCTCTCTGAACTGCATCCATGCACATATCCATGATAAAACCCTTGGGATCGCGAGCAGTGGGTAGCAGTTATCAGTCTCTCGCCGAACTATATAGTTTCAGGTCTCAACAGGCAAAAAAAATGAGGAAAAGTCCTCCTGAAAACGGGTTTTAGAGTGAGATATGGCACGAAAAACCTATCTCCTCCTTCAATTCTCTGCCAATCATCCCTAAAATTTTCGACAATGCTCTCAGATTAATTCCAAAGGCATCACCAGGACAGATTTTTTAATTTCGACCTCGTTCCATTGTTATTTAGTTTTCATAGAGAAGTAGCGCTTATGTGTCACAAACACAGCCACTGATTGTCACTTGGATGCATATGGACGAGGCCTATCTTAGCGTGAGGCCGACCATCACGCGGCAGTCGACCTACATATCTGTCGAAGGGACTATCAAGAGGTGCTTGATCGGGTGATGTTGGCTTTTGATCTGGCCACGCGAGCAAGGCTCCGATCAGTTCGGGATGTCTTCCTCATTTCTCAAAAGTACTGGCCGTCGCTAGAATTTATTTTCTAAAAATTCGTTCATAGGCTACTTGCAATGCCTAAGCATTGCTTGCCCCTTTATGGGCCGGTTTTGTGAGGTGTCCATTGTAAAGACTTTGGACACCTCTGTGCACCGCTTAGTCATTGTTGCCTTATTTGGTACCCTCTCCCCCGTGGGAATGGATGCCAAGATCTCCCGATCAAGCACCTTTTGGGGACTATGAGTCTCTGCGTGGAGGAACGAGAAGCCAGGGGAAAGAAATCACGAGGAACGCGAAGAACGTGCAACAAAGGACAAGAAAGAGACGAACTCATGCATGCGCTCAATCGAAAAATTCCACACCAAACCTCCCCACGACCACCCACGTCTAGTCTCTCGTAGACAGACACTTTATATGAATGCTCGTACCTTAACCCACGTCACTCACGCATCGTCTCAAGACACAACGATGGCGCTACGCTAATTTCAAGAGCGTTCAAATGGTAGCCATGATAAACCTGTAATGCATAAAGGCGAATAAAAGAGTGCACTACACGAGTACAAGGGGGAGTGCTCTACTCATCCCTTATATGTTACGTGTTCATTTGAGAAGCTTGACAACTCGAACGCACGGCAACGTCGAGGTGGACGACAATTACATCTACCCAGGCCGCGACGAGCGAGAAGACGAGACATTGACCCAGAAAAAGGTCGGATTATTCATCATCCTCCTCCCTCTCCTGCACATCCCTCTCCGTATCGCCCGCCTACCCGCTATCCCACCCCTGCTCGCCGCCTATCCCTGCTCCACTGCGCTCTCTGACATGGACGTCGGCATCGGGCTCGCGTATACGTGACTGGGCTGCGCTTCGCCGCACCTACTGCCCGCGTTGGCGCTCCAATGCGGCGCGAGGCCGCCGGAGGGCGAGCAGCTCGTCTGACGGTTGGTGCGAAACTAACATGCCTTTGCAAAATGGGGAGGAGCCCGAGGGTCGAAAACATAGCATGCAAAAACAAGCATCGAAGTTTTTTTTGGTAGGCTAGGGCGCCTATGATTATCTGGAAATTTATGTGTGTAGAATGCGGAGCAGGACGGGATATGGGAGACAGTGAGGCGAATGCGAGGAAGAGCCTCCAGCCGCGAGCCCAGACTCGTGCCGCCGAGGGTATTGTGGAATGTAGTAGCCCGTCGCGAGATAGCCGTATGGGCCGATACGCCGCTCGCGAATGCGCACACGGGCACGGGCACGGGGTGGGGAAATGGGGACAAACGAGTAGCAGGTGCGGCATCGCCTCCTGGGCGCAGAGCGCACTTCCCGCGCGATTGGCGTCGCAGTGCGGATACATCGCGGGATGACGGCTACGCGAGGCCGCCTATCTTGCGCGGAGAGACCAACTCGATGCTTAAAAGCATGGGGAGACGAACGCGAACATGTATCCGTAGACGGGGACGAGCCCAAGGGTGAAAGCCAGCAAACGCGGACAAGTAGAAGGATATTTCTCGGTAAGCGCCCGTTAAGCGCCCACAAGTCTTGCTGGCGATTTGTCCGCACCTGATGGAAGGCGATGGAAGGCGAGGAGGATAGGGAGAGTGCACGAAAAGAAGCAAGGAACGCGCGACTCGGACAGCCGAGGATATTGACGGTGTACGTGGAATGTGTCCCGTCGACGAGTCCGTGGCCGTTTGGGGTGAGAGGCCGCTGGTCAATGCAGACGAACGAGTAGCGGGGCTGGATTTGTCTCGTACCCGCAGAGCGCACCTCCTTCACAATCGGCGTCGCAGCAAGGTCACACCGCGGAGACGGCTACTCGTGACGCCGCAGAGCAGAGGGATCGAGAAGGAATCGGCCGGGCGCAGGT
Organism: Mycena sanguinolenta; assembly: GCA_014462675.1. Lineage (NCBI taxonomy): Eukaryota > Fungi > Basidiomycota > Agaricomycetes > Agaricales > Mycenaceae > Mycena > Mycena sanguinolenta. Next base: position 7,569,883 of record JACAZH010000004.1, on the reverse strand, counting down.
CCAGTGGAAGGTGGGGTCGAGCCGAGGACGAATATTCGAGGACGTGTGCTTCAGGAGCGCCGAGACGCAGGGATGCATATGAATCCAGTCTCCCAATGCTTGTGTGGGGTATTCGAGCACTCGTCGTACAGCTACATGTCGTACCCACATGGAAATGTAGCCAGCACGGGCTCTCGCGGGTACCGCAGAAGTTTGTTCAGCGTCGAAGGCAGGACGGGTTGCCTGGCATCGTGACAGACAACCGTCGAGCACGCGCACGGACTGCAGCGGACATCAGGACGGCTCATTGAAAGACTATGACTAAGAGTACGTACCGACAAGAGGAAGGATCTGGAGCGAAACCACGCGGACGCAGATACGGGCTGCGTTGACGCCGAGTCGAGTGTGGAGACTCGACTCGCCTCGGCGGCGACAAGGTAAACGGCGTTGCGCGTGCCACAGCTTCGTCTTGAGACCCTGAGGAACGGGAGATCGAAGGCGCCGGGAAGCCAAGCGGTAGCTTCGGGAGAGCCCCGGCAGTGGCACGAGGGTTTAGGAGGACGCAGTAACCGGGGTCGCGAGGGAAGAAGAGGAGTCCCGGCCATTCAAGTCCTCCGAGTCGAGACTCGACGACAGCGCCCGTCCACACCGTCCGCACCACGCCAGCTAGCAGAGTAGACCGGTAGAGCCGGGTGGTGTCAAGCGCGGACCAGACACAGAAAGCGCGAGCAGCGCCGCAAAGCTGACCGTGCATACTGTCGGGCTGGAGGGGCGTGTGCTCGCGCGGCTATTGGGGTTGGGCGTGCTGCGAGTCATTCGAGAATCATTCCGGGAAAATACTGAAGATAGAGACTCGTTAGTGTTTTCGTGAGAGCTCGGGTCGGTCAGGGAACGTACCCGGGGGCGGGATGGCAAAAAGTATTATGGCAGCAAGGGCAAGATAATGTGCCGCACTTTGTCGACGTGGCAGCATGCGGTTTATGATTAGCTGAAGGCGTGCAGCGTGCGGCCCGAACAGCTCGACGAAGGCATTGGACGCGAATCGTGGGTATCGCGTTCTGTACCGCTTGCCAGTGACGGGCGGGTATTGTGCGAGCTCGAGCGGGCAACGACGGCCGGGCGGGCGAGAGTGCGAGAGTGCGCGGCACAGCATCGTCGCCGGAGCGTCGTCCAATCCACGTCGTATCGTCCGCGTGTCGGCGCGTGGTGCTGCTGGAAAGAAGCAAAGATCAATAAGTAAGTGGTGATCGAAAGAGCAAGGAGCAGAATATAGTGGCAGCGAGAAGAGCATGCCACGCGATGGGCGGGTACGAGCAAGTGCGGATTCCCCCGTCGCCTGCGGCAACTAATTCGATGTGTAAGAGCTCGACCGCGTCCCGTTCGCACGGTGGCCTCCGCGTATATGTCAAGGAAGCGGAGGGGGCCTGCGACGCGGTGTCCACCAGGCCCATCCAAAAAGAGGTACAAGAAACCAAAACCAGTGGCCGAGAATAATTCAAGAAATTCGCCACTCACTGCAGATAGACTCTCAGCGCTCAGCATCGAATTCAGACCCAGCCAACTAGCTTTTGGGAATACAGATCGCCGCTAAAGAGCGGTCGGAGTCGAGTTACATAGACGCATCTTGTGAATGGTCGGACGGGAGGCAGCAAACTCTGGCTCGATTCAGCCCAGACATTTCGCGCTCAGGTCGATTCCGTCGCTCTGGATGAAGGCGATGTTGAGGTACTTGTAGTAGATACGCGTGCAGAATTCCAGTCGCATGGACATCGACGGAGGACGTCGAGTGCAGCTTTGAGCGTGAGTGATCGGAGCGGAACGGAATGACGCCGGATCAGAACGCGTCCTTGGTTGTCTCCCGCGTTGACATCCTTCTGCTTTCTGGTTTCTGTCGTTCGCAGCGGGCTTGCCGCTTGACCTTGCCCTTGAAGTTGAACGGATGCGCATTGTCAATAGCCCCGCATAAATGCATAAATGGCTGACTGTATCGGCCAAGCCTCAAAACAGAGCGGCTTGTCGCGAGGCTCTCGAGTCTCTAGCCTTGGCTTCGCTTCGCGTTTAAAGTCGTTGCCGTTCTTCCCTCGGCGCAAAACCTTCAAGTTGTCTATCTTGGCTTCGGAACATCCACGGTTTTTCCTTCCTTTCTTTGGGGCTACGACCTAGTGTCCACCTGCCTGTAACTCTTGTGCGCACTGGGCATGAGGGTTTGAACGAGAACGTCAATCGAAGAGCGGCTTTTCGAGACATTGTTGAAAGCGCTCCTGGGTTCATTCTCGGCCTGCCTCCAGCTCTCGCAATTCCGACTAAATCCGAGCAAGGGCGAACTTTGCGGTTTATATCAGGGATGCAATTATACAGTGGAATATCGATCTGCTCTTGCTTCCGGCTTCAAGCTTCAAGGACGTGTCGGATTATGCATTCTGCTTCGGGTGAGCTTCCCGAGTCCCAGCTCGTTTCTTGGTTTTCAAACACTGGCATTTTCAACGCGAGGACAACCTCCAGGCACGCGACGAAGGCGTGCGGAACGGACTGGATCACCTATGCGGCGACGGCGTGTAAATGGCATCGTGAGTCCGCTCTTTCATGCTTCATTTTCCGCCCCAATTTCTTGTCTGGGCTCGGATTCGGGTCAGCGCATCCGTCCGGCACGCTGTCGAGCGTCAAGCACACACATGCCTGCTATATAGACTTGGAGCGGAGCGCAGGGCAGCATACCTGTTGTGCTGCATCGCCGTGTCTACGCCGCGCTGCATTCACTCCCACCTCTTCGTCCTATTCTATCTAACCACGACTATACATGCGCTAACACATCTCGCAGTCTCGCGACATCAATCTCTGTACAGGACGTACTGACAGCTTTTCGATTCGGGCATTGGGAATCATTTGAAAGGGTCCCTTCGTGTTTTTTGCTTCCGGTTTCGTTTCATCTCGCTTTTTTTTGTTGTGCTGGCTTCTTTGGGAGCTGAAAATACCGATGTGCTGTTCACTACAACTCTCCTTGAGGAAGCGTCTCATGCGCTGGGCAGCGAGATGGGCTGGCTCACCTATGTGGCGGCTAATTTTTTTTATTTTCCGCAATGCGAAGCACCAAGTCTGTTTTGGAAATGAAACGTGGCAGATTCGAGGTGCCGTTTGCGCGCAAACCAAAGCCGAAGCCAAGCTGAGATGCGACGCACCGAGATTTTCAGGACGAGATTGAGCAAGTCGCGCGTCGCTTGGCGCTTGCTTTCGCTGTAGAAGTTCTGTCTCGTGTCTTCATGCGAGGCGAGGCGATGTGAATCGGAGTGCTATCAGAGCATAGATGCTGTCGCTCATCGTGGCGCGTGTCTTTCATCTACAGCTGTGCTTTGGCTTTTCAATCCTTCATTGCACCCACTCTCGCGCGAGTCTGTCATCTGCGGAGGGGAAAAATCAAAGAGGCGACATGAGGCAAGACGCGCTCCCCCACGCTCGCTGGATAGCGAGGACCCAGGGCATTTATTTACTGAATCAAGCGAGCAGTGGATTGCTCTGTCCAATCTTGATTGCTATTGGCCTTGGTTCAACCCAAACGGAGCACCAATCCTCTTTCAGTTAAACCTTGAATCAAGATGCCGACACTTCCGATCAAGATCTCGCGAAAGACTCTCTCCCTTCGCTCCGAAGGACCTTGGACACGAACAGGCTGCGGGATCGGACAGGGAAAGGTATGGAGAGGTGTCTCTCTCTTTCTCTCGTTTTTCACTCGCTTCCTTCAACTCGAAAACTTGATTTTTTCGCCTTCACCAGACTTAAACCTTAAGCCAATAAAATGTTTGGACAAGAAAGTAGCGTGCACCAACTTCACAGTGTTGCGTCTTAAGGGGCTATTAATCCCTGAGATTCATCTTAAGACCTTAGGACCTTAATAAGAGGTTAATAAGGGTAGGTCTTAAATACGTCTTGATGACAAATTTCCTAAAATGGAAGGTATACTATGACAAGCTTTTCAAAGTGGTCTCATTGCTTCTACGCCTGCGAAATTCACTATTCAGGCCTTATCGTTGTCTCCTTATCTTTCCCGATAATGATAAGCTCGGGTCTGGGGAACAGTGGTCTTCTGTTGATGTTTCCCCAAATAAACATAGCAGCCCAAAACTTAAGAGAAGAGTCTTTCCACCTAATTGGTGATCGAAATCCATAGCCTTCTGTGATTTTCTCAGTTCAGCTGACTTCCAGGACCATTGGCAAGGGTTCTGTAGGTTCCCGTTGAGCAACATTCAGCATGAACTATCACGTGATGTCTGATATTAAACGTTAGTCAAGGCCTTGGGATCCTGAGTGACTTGGTTAAGGCTTAATATTAAGGGGTTATCAATGCTTGGCCTTAATTAAGCCTTAGCCCTTAACTGCAGCACTGCAACTTCAAGCCAGGCACACAACTGATTGCCGCTAGACAGCTGTCACGGTGCAGGCTGTGCGGTATCAATCTCGCCTAGGCCCACTCTCTCCTTCTCCCACCATGTCTTCGACGAAGCCCTCCAATGCAGGAGTATCTCAGAATTCTCAACCTCAAGTGATGAATAACATCACCTATAACACCTCCATCTATGGTACTATATGAAGAAATTCCGGCCGGAAATCATTGCTCATTTCATCCACCAGGTGGTCAAGGAGGCAGCGGCGGGCAAGGCGGGGAGAAAGGGGGCAGTGGGGGTGCCGGGGAAGGTCCTATTGTCCATCAGAACTTTCCCAGTTCCACTGTGGTGCAAGCTTCACGGCTTATCAATCACTGCCCTCCTCCATCCAGAATTTTCCATGGCCGCAGGACTATCTTGGATGCTATGCATCAGTTCTTTGCTCAAGACACTAGAAAACAGAAAGTGTATGTGCTATATGGACTGGGTGGTGCTGGGAAAACACAGGTTGCCCTCAAGTTCATTGAAGAATGGACCCAGTGAGTCCATATGTCCACCTACTCTTGAAGATTGTCTGACTAAGGATTCAGCTTCACAGACCAGCTTCTTGTGGATGCAAGCACCACTGAAACTATTGAGACAGGGCTGAAGAATATAGCTGCCAGGAAACAAAGTGGAGACTCAGTCCCAGATGCATTGTCATGGCTCATTGACAATCAGGAAGAATGGCTGCTGTTCTTTGACAATGCAGATGATCCTAACATCAATCTCAACCAGTTCTTCCCAAAATGTAATCATGGCAACATTATCATTACATCAAGGAATCCCAACCTTCGAGGCTATGGAGCACATTCCCCGGTGTCCAATATGGAAGAGTCTGATGCAGTAATATTGCTACTAAAGAGTGCCCAACAAGAGGCATCAGAAGCTAATGAAGTTCTTGCCCTGGATATTGTAAAGGTAAGTGGTAGCCATGCAACTACACTCATCTTTCATGATATATGACAGGCATTGTGGTATCTCCCACTGGCAATTGTCCAAGCTGGAGCATTTATATTGGAATCTGGAACTCTTGATACTTACTTGGATTTGTTCATACAAAATCGCACTGAGTTGCTCAAGAAAAGATCAACCCAGAATCAGGATGACTATGCTTGGGCAGTATACACCACATGGGAAATAAGCTTTCGCAGGCTCAGTCAGACAGCAGCTATGCTCTTGCAGCTCTGTTCTTTCCTCCACTGGGATGATATCGTTGAAGAAATCTTCAGCAGAGCTGCTAATCGTCTGTGCAAACCATTCAATCAGTCTGAAAGACATCTAGGAAGACTGCAGAAACTCAAGGCCAAGGTCAGGAGGGTTGTATCTCTAGGCAATTCTCAATCCGAGAATTTGCCAGAGGTTGAGATCACAAAAGCAAGGGAATTTCTCTCACACTTTGTAAAACAAACTGGAGGATGGGACTCTCTTCAATTCTTGAACATCACCAATGAAATCAGAGTGTATTCCCTTATAAACTTTGATGAAGTAAAAAAAATCATTTTCTATCCATCCTTTGGTGCACAGCTGGAGTCAAACTACACTTGATGATGCAGAGTCATACCACCTGTGCATCCATGACATATTAGGCACATCAATTAAAGAAATCCCAGGACAGGATTTGCAACTTGCAAGTTTGAGATTGGTTTCACATGTTGACTCCATTATCTCCAACAACCATTTTGTATTGCGGTACGCAAAAATATACTACCATGTTGGACGATACACAGATGCACAGAACCTTTATGTCACTGAGGTACAGAAACAGAGGGAGCTCTTAGGTGATACCCATCCAGACACCCTAGATGCTATGCGAAATCTTGCAAAGACATACAGAAAAATGGGCCATTTTGAAAAAGCAAAAAAGCTGCAAGTTATAGTGCTGGAACAGCACAGAAAAATTCTTGGTGATAATCATTTTGATACCTTGGAGTCCATGCATGAACTTGGATTCACATATGAAAATTTACACATGTTTGAAGAAGCTGAAAAGCTGCAGATTGTAGTGCTGGAAAAGCTGAGACAGGTTCTTGGTGGTGACCATCAAGACACCCTGGTTGCTATGAGTAATCTTGCAGTTACATCCAATTATTTGCGGAGATTTGAAGAAGCTGAAAAGCTGCAAGTTGTGGTCCTAGAGAAGCGGAGAAAGCTTCTTGGTGACAACCATTTGGATACCCTGACCACTATGCATGCTCTGGCCAAAAACACATCATAATCTAGGCAGATTTGAAGAAGCTGAAAAGTTGCAATTTGTGGTGCTAGAGAAGCGAAGACAGATTCTTGGTCATGATCATCTGGATACCTTGGCAGCTATGAATAATCTGGGAAGGACATATTACCGTCAGTGTCATTTTGTAAAGGCAGAGGAGCTTCAAGTTGCCATTCTAGAGAAGCGAAGGAAGCTCCTTGGTGATGACCATCCAGAGACACAGCGTGCAATGCGAAATCTGGCCAGCACATACCATGGCCTAGGTAAAGAGACTGAGGCAGCAGAGGTTGAAAAGCTTCTCTGCAGTCCATGAGCAGACATAGACAAAGACCCCAGTTGCTATTCTTGTAGAGTACCTGACCATATAAAATACTGTATTTTTTCATTCAATTCAGCAGTCATGTGTCACGCACCCCTGTGTCGATCATGAATTTTGGTCGGAGTCACATGTCACCCAGACCTCTGTCAAACCTCCCGATGGTCACGCATGGTGCAAAACTCTCAAACAGGTGCAAAAAAAAGCGAAAATTTTTGGTTTGAATGTTGAAAATTTTCTGGTGTTGCACAGAAATTTGGCAGCTACCAAAATGTCAAATTCCTAAAATAGGTTGCACGTCACACCCCATGTCAATTTGGATGAAAAAGTACAGTACTCAAATGGAGAAAGCACAAATTGCCAAAGGAATTTGAGGTATGTGTAGCTTATCATCGAGTATATAGCACTGGAATATAATTTGGCACGGGTCCCATCTAAATCCCTGCTGGACATACAGTAAGATCACAAAGACTCCAAAGTCTACAGGCACGCAGGAGACAAATGTGACAGGATGAGCCAAAATTGAATGTTAAGTTTCAGAGTTGGTGGGTATGTACACCACAAAGAGAAGCAGTATGTACTTGTCTGGTACTATACTATTTGAGCAGAACCAAGTGGGTGGGTGAGAGGTGTCGTGAGGTGCATAGTTATTTCCCTCTTCCTCCCCAAATGCAGCTGTTGGAAGCCTTGACAATCCCAAAAAATTGGTCCTCATCTAGGAAAAGTCGGATTCGGTGGGTCTCAATGCGGGGACAAGCACAAGAGTCACATAGCAAATGAAGAGAAATGGTATTTTGCAGAAGGCACCCATGAGGTAGTCTATTTGTAACATCAGGTGTCCAATCGGGTTAAAACCTTATTACATAAGCACATTTTGAGGGCCTTGCCTCATGCCTTCAACATTGACTATATCTCTAGTAGGATGTTTTAGATGTTACCTGCATGCTCAAATTTATTTGGACTTTTTACATCCCATTTTACACCGCTGTCGAAGGGTCAAGTTGGTGAGTATTTGTCACATCCATGTCACACCAGATTCAGTGACAAGCTACCGCATCAATTCAAGCTTATTCCAAAAGTCTGAACACACAGAACGTCGCATATTGGCACTAGAAACAAGCTGCCAACAAAGGAATAACAGAGAGGTGTGCTGTACGTCTAAAACAAAAGGAAAGGTCCTCCAATTCAATTTCAAACTCTGTGTAAGGGCAACTCCCCAGTGTGCTGTATGCTGAGAGCTACACAGTCAAGACTGGCAGAGGGATCCAAAGTATATTAGCTATAGAATACAGGTATAGTATAGAGAGAAGGCATACCTGGCAGAGGGATCCAAAGACAACAAGTCTAAGGAGCTCTGCCAGCATGGTGCCACTAATATATCTCGGAGAAATGGGTATTTTACATAAGAGGAAATGAGTAATCTCGGAGAAATATGTCCTGGATTCACAGGAAGTGTCAAATGCCAGAAAGAAGTGTCAAATGTCAGAAGGAAGTGTCAGATGTTGTAAAAGAGTGTCAAATGTCATGGAAGTCCTCGGGAATAATGGGATAATGGAGCAAATGAGTAGAGGTTCCCCCCTTACACCCCCCTCTAGGCAGCGGCGTCTCGACGCTGTGAGCGCCAGTTTGGAGAAGTACCCGCAATACCACAGCGGTACCAGAGATCTGACCAGAGCTCTCTGAAGTCAGAGTTTGAGAGCATGTGGATTGATGGAGAGGGATGGAGCTTGAGCCATTGCTTGTATCCAACAGCTTGTGGGTGAGCACGGTAGAACTCAGCAACCTTCTCAGGAGAATTCTCCAGGTTTCGAGCTGGTTGCCAGAGTGCCTCATGACGAGGATAGCCCTTGTACCAGACCTTGAACTGCAGCTTCCTGTAGTACCACCGGCTGTCTACAACCTGTTCAACCTCCCACTCAAGCTCATCGTCAATGAGCTCTGGCTCTGGAGGAGGTAGAGGAATGCGCCCAGAAATAGGGTCAGGTGTTGCAGCCTCGAGTTTGATGACAGGGAAGACAGGGTGGACACGGCTCATCCAAGGTGGAAGCTTGAGACGATATGCATGAGAACCAATAGCACGTTCAACCTCAAAGGGTCCCCAGAGAAGATGGGCCAACTTCTTTGACACCTTTTGACGGATGTCTGAGCTATCAAGCCACACCTTGTCCCCAGGCTTGAACGTGGGTGTAGGCAGGTGCCGTTGGTTGTAGTATCGTGCATAATCATCCTTTGCTTTGGAGAGAGCAGCCTGAGCTTCCTGATCTGCAGAGCGCATGCGATCAACTAGCTCATTGACCTCCTCGACTTTTAGAGCGTGGACGGTTAGGCTCAAAGCCCATTCGAGGATGACGTCCAGTATCAAGGAGGAAGGGGGTTGTCCGAGTAGAGGCGTGTATCGCATTATTGTAGGCAAACTCTCCAGATGGTATGAACTCATCCCAGTCATCCTGACGTTCATTAACAAAGAGGCGCAGGTAACCCTCAAGCTCCTGATTGACCCTCTCTGTCTGACCATCAGTCTGAGGGTGGTATGCAGTGGAGGCACTGATGGTAATCCCAAGGAGGCGATAAAGTTCACGTGTGAACTCTGCAACAAACTGAGGTCCCCGGTCACAAAGTACATCCTCAGGTAAGCCATGGAGCTTCCACACATGTTGGTAGAACAGCCGTGCAGCACCTTTGGCATCAATTGTGGTGTGGCAAGGGATGAAGTGCCCAAGTTTCCCCAGCCGACACACAACAACCATCAGTGCGTCAAACCCATGTGCCTCAGGGAGTTCTGTGATGAAGTCAACTGAAATTCTCTGCCAACGTTCGGTAGGAGTCTCAGTTGGCTTCAAATGGCCCACTGGTAAATGGCGCCGGATTTTGGTGCGCTTGCAGAGGTCACAGGTGCTCGTATACTGCCCAATATATCGAGACATCTGTGGCCACCAGTAGTTGCGAGCAACAAGCTCAAGGGTCTTAAACCTGCCCTTGTGCCCTGCAACACGAGAATCATGATGCTGCTCGACAATACGGCGGCGAAGGTCATTTGTTGGAGGAACATAGACCTTCCCTCTGAAGTATAGCAGCCCATCCTGCTGGTCCCACTCAGCACTATGAACAGTGCGTGTGCGAGACTTGCGCAGCTCCTGCACTGCACGCATAGCAGGCTCATCCAACTTGCGGTCACGGACTGACTTCCGGATGTCATCCAGAACTTCGACTTCACTGCCAGCAACGGAGAGTCCACTCAGAGCTGCGACTACGAAGGTCTCAGGCTTCAAGAGGACGAGCGTCTTTGTTGTCACTGCTTCCATCATCATGGTCTGCACGACGAGAGAGAGCATCAGGCTTGCCCATGGACTTGCCTGGACGGTGGTGGAGGGTATAGTCAAAGCGCGAGAGGTAGAGCGACCACCGAGCTTGGCGGCGTTTGCTTACGTGCAGCTCGGAAGTACTCCAAGTTCTTGTGGTCGGTCCAGATCTCGACAGGATGCTGGGCACCTTCAAGGAAGTGTCGCCACTCCTCTAAGGCACGGATAACAGCAAGTAATTCCTTGTCATAAATTTCATAGTTCCGTTCCACTGGAGAGAGACTTGGAGTAGAAAGCCACTGGGTGCCACTTACCATCCTCTTTAGACAACTGGGACAGGACTGCACCAGAGGCAAAGTCCGAGCTGTCAGCCTCAACCCGGAAGGGAGATAGATCATCGGGGAGGATGAGGATGGGGGACGAGGTGATACGAAGTTTCAGGGTGGCAAAAGCCTCCTGAGCCTCTTTCGTCCATTTGAAAGTGACATCCTTGCGCGTGAGATTGAACAGCGGATGAGCAATATCAGAGAATCCCTCGATGAACTGGCGATAGAAGTTGGTGAAGCCCAAGAAGGCAGACACCTCCTTCTTATTGCTGGGTGCAGGCCAATTAGCAACACCTGCAACCTTCACTGGGTCCATCTCAACACGGTTGTGAGAGATAATAACTCCAAGATATTCAATCCATGTCTTCTCAAATTCGCACTTGTCCGCACGAAGGTACAACCGATGTTCGCGAAGACGATCCAAGACGAGCCTCGTGACACGGCGATGCTCTTCACGTGTCTTAGTAAAGATGAGGATGTCGTCAAGGTAGACTGAAACAACTCCCTCCATGATAAGATCATGCAGGATGTCATTCATCATCATCTGGAAAGTCGCCGGGCTGTTTGTAAGGCCAAAGAACATGACCAATGGCTCAAACAGCCCACGGTTCGTGCGGAAAGCTGCCTTCCTCTCATCTCCTTCACGAATGCGCACATTGTTGAAGCCCCAACGCACGCCTAACTCGTGAAGTATCGTGCCCCCCTTGAGCTGATTCACAAGATCATTAATCAGTGGCAAGGGATAACGGTTTTTAACCGTCATGTTATTAAGAGCACGATAGTCCTGCACCAGCCGCAGACTGCCATCCTTCTTCTTAACAAAGAAGACTGGTGAAGCCATTGGTGATTTGGACGGACGAATTCGACCAGTTGCCAGGTTTTCTGCAATGAACTCATCCATCTGTTTCTGCTCGGCAGGTGAGAGAGGATACACCTTGCAGTTAACAGGTTTGGACTCTGGAATGAGTTCGATTGCATGATCCCATGGCTTCCGGTTTGGCAGGACATCAAAGGACTCCTTTGAGAACACATCCTCGTACTCATAGAAGTGCTCAGGAAGGCCATCCTTGATGTTGCGAGGCGCATTCTTGGCATGAGCCTCAGCAAGTCGTTGAGAAGTAGTGGATGTGGCGCAGATGAATTCCTCATGAGGCCAGACATGGGTGAAGAAAACCCGATCATCGTCCTGGATCTCAGAGTCATCAGGGAATTCACTAGGGGAATCGCAGCCAAAAATGTCATCAGAGTCGACATCATCCTCTTCTTCCAACTCAACCACTCGTGGGACAGGACCTCGGCGACACCGGGCCTGCTGTTCGTGCTTTTGACGGAGGTTCTGGATATCACTCCTAGCCTCGTCTCGACACTTCCCACATTGTGAGGGGCAACGGCTGAGTTTCAACTTGCCAGATTTCCAGTCAATCTCAGGGTTGTGATACTTGAGCCAGCCATGGCCCAAGATGAGCGTCTGTTTGCCCAACTTGGTCACAGCGAGTACCATACGTTCTGAGTGACCTTCGTAACTGAGAACAACATCAACCACCTCTGTGATAGACCCAGCCTCATTTGGGGTGCCATCAACATTGAAGACAGGGATAGGGACGCACAAGGTGCGTGGTGGGATGCGATTCTGAGTCACAAAATCTGTATCGGCATAGCCAAGACTAGTGGCACCAGAGTCAACCAACGCATTTGTGGCCAGAATGCGCTGATTGACTGTGGATTGGAGCTCAACGCGGATGCGGAGAGAGGGGGCAGTGGTCTCAACTGTTCTGGCCTGGAGTGTGCGTGGAAGACGACGCTCCAGCCTCGACAGTCGTGGGTGTCGGGCCTGGGGTGGCAGCTCAGGAGTAGCAGCAGTCTCGACAACAGGTGGAGTTGGAGATGAAGGGGGCTTGTCCAGATACTGGTTTGCAGTCAGTGTAGACAACGGTGCAAACCGGTTGGGAGAAGGTGCTGTGGCATGAGCTGGCCGACTGGGAGGTGCAATTACAGGCCCAATGGGAGGGGAGGTAGGAGGAGGAGTGCGCTGTGGAGAATAGGTGTGGCATGCTGTCTCCTTCTGAGAGGAAATCCTTTCACAAGTTGTCCAGAAGCATTTTGCTTCATCCTGGTACAGTATGAGATCAAATGGCTGGTACGACTGTGTACACTCGTGGGTGAAGTGGGTACCACCACACAAGCGACATGAAAGAAAGGAACGGGCGTAGTTTTGGCTAAAGACAGCATGGTATGGGGTATACACCCTGGTGTAGGCCGATAAGTCTGAGTACATGCCACAGTTGGGCTGTGGGAGCACCAGGTGAATAAGTGAGCCAACAAGGACTGGGACACGAGCAGGAGGAAGGTATGGGAGCCAGGGAGCGTCAGGTGGAGGAGGAACAGACATCTGCAGCCTCTGAAATCTCTTCCAAACCTCTCAAAGTCTGTTATAGTGGCCGCTAGGCAGTGCTCAGAGGACGAATCCCGATGCGACAAGACGCTCCTAACACCGCTGTTAAGCAAGTGAAAGATGAATAGCGTAGGCAACTGGCACCGCTCTGTGAGAGAGGTCCAACAATCCTTCCCAAGAGAGAGATTGTTTGGTTGGCAGCAGCAAACTAAGGCCGCGCAGGTGGACTTCACAACAGGTAAGCCAACAGACAGATTAGGGCTGGGAAGATCTAGCAGAAACTGTATGCTGCTGCTCAGAGCCACAGAAGATAGTAGAGGGTCCAGAAAAGCCACAAAGAACCACAGAGACACCACAGAAAGCCCAGAATATAAGATAAAGCAGAGAAATGGGGGGAACACAGAGTGATGAGCTGTGAAGCAGGAAAGACACTTGGGTTGCTCTAGACAGTCTCCAGCTGTCCAAGATGCTTCTCCTGTTCTCTAGCTAAGCCCAGGCACAAGGTGCTGGCCCCAGAGATAGACTTGTTGTGCTGTAAGGGCAACTCCCCAGTGTGCTGTATGCTGAGAGCTACACAGTCAAGACTGGCAGAGGGATCCAAAGTATATTAGCTATAGAATACAGGTATAGTATAGAGAGAAGGCATACCTGGCAGAGGGATCCAAAGACAACAAGTCTAAGGAGCTCTGCCAGCATGGTGCCACTAATATATCTCGGAGAAATGGGTATTTTACATAAGAGGAAATGAGTAATCTCGGAGAAATATGTCCTGGATTCACAGGAAGTGTCAAATGCCAGAAAGAAGTGTCAAATGTCAGAAGGAAGTGTCAGATGTTGTAAAAGAGTGTCAAATGTCATGGAAGTCCTCGGGAATAATGGGATAATGGAGCAAATGAGTAGAGGTTCCCCTTACACTCTGCAACTTATGTAACAAGATTTTAACCCTGGACCCTGGCCCTTACTAACAGACTTCAGCATACCGAGGTATGAGGTATGTTGTATTGTCTGTCTAGAAGAGACTACCTGTGAGGTGCCTGTGATTGTCCACCCACAGAGTGAATTGAAGCAACAAAAAAAGCTGAGATACATAGGACAGTGGACACGAGTGGAGAAAGGACCCAAGGTGGCCGCTAGGGGTAGAGTGGAAGCCCGATGCATGTAGTGGGGATGGGCATTACCCAATCAAGCCCCACAAGATTTGTTCTTGTTTGTGCTTGATTGATTTTCATCATTCCATGTTCCATTGAATACCAGCTCACCGAGGCACTTTGGCCACTGGTCTTGCAGGGAGAAAATGTTCCTCTTGTTGTTCTGTACACAGCTCACCAAGAAAACCATACGAGAAATACAATTCTCCTTGTCTACATCTTTTTTACTCCGCAATGTCTTCCCACTCACCGTCCTCATCCTGGATATAACCAAACTCTACAACTATCTCCTTGTCTGCCCAAAGAGAATTCGGGAGGCGTCCCAGCTTCATTCTCGGAATTTTCACTGGGGATGTGTCATACCTGATGGCTACCACACCAAGAGATCCTTACTGCCTTGTGACCTCGCACTTTCGGGCAGCCAACACCAATTGATGCCGCATGCCAACCGTCTTCATTTCCTTCCATTTCTTCTTCAGGAGGACTTCATCTTTCAGCTGCTCTTGGTATGCTTCCAGCTGAGCTTTGAGCTGCGGGGATGTCATCTTTTCGATCTTGTCAGTATCCAACTCAACCTGCACTGCCATCACCCTGTTGTGCGCGGCCTTCTTCTCGGCGGTCTCAAGGTGGCGACACAGAGCTTTCCTGGCCTTTTCTCTCTGCAAAGCCAGGAAATCTCTCCGAAATTTGGCAGTATGACCACTTGCGCTGTCACGGTGAACCTTCCGCATCACGAAACGAGCCAACTCCGCGCTGTTGCCGTGTTTTTCGATGGATCTCTCAGTATTGTTTCTCTTGGCTCGAGTCTGATTTGAGAAGGATTGGGGGTGTGGCTTTCAGATGATATCGCATGTGCACGCGGTATGACCCAAGCATGCCCTCGTTGTGGTTGTCATGGGCTGGGATGAAGATGCGGGCTCGCTCCTCTGTGGTGAGTTGGTCGAAGGTGCTGCCTACGTGGAATTCGGGAGTAAAGTGCACCCAGCCCTCGGCAGCACCGCGAAACATAGCTGACATGACTGCAAGCAAATCGGGAAGCTCGACGCAGAACAACAAGATGGATGGTATCAGCAGGTCGTCACAGAAGGGAAGCCCATCAATTGTCAGCTGTTCTGGGGGAGTTTGGGGGTCGAGAAGGATCTCTAGGTGGTCGGCGATAAAGTTGCAGAATACAGATAGTTTGCGATAGAGCTCTGTGAGTGATAATAAATTGACAGGCTTATCTTTCTTGCCATGGACGAGGGCCATATATGGCCATGAAACTGCAACGCCATAGAGCGCAAGTGCAACAAGTTCCATGAACATCGCCCTGCAATCGAGTCCTGTCAAGATGTTTTTCTCCACATGGTTCACCTGCCCTGATTGCGTCTTCCCATCCACGATTTCTTTGACCAGTTCCTGAATAAGACCCTCGAAACAAACAACCTCTGCTGCTGCATAGGTATAGGCACCGAACCTGTTGTTTGACATATTGGGGAACTTGCCCACTTCATCCAAGTTGTACAGTTCCAGCTTTCGTTCCTTCATAAAGTGCACGCACTTGTCCTGGTACTTGCACTTCCCGTCCTGGTGATGCAGCAGCGCACCAACAAGCTGCAGAAACTTGATGGTGCCGCCACTGCTTGCCTCAACAGCAGCCTGGGCAGCAGCGGTGTCGGATTCCCCACTTTGCGTGGCAATGGTGATGATCTTATCATTGGTCTTGTTGGCCAGGACGGCAGGGCACAGGATCGAGGAATTTGAGGTGTAAAGTGCCTCAATGAAAGCATATCCCTTCCGGATGACATTCAAATCTTTATGGGAGCAGCAACCGGCGAAGAGATGAAGGGATAGACACTTCTGTTGTGCAGCAGGAAGGGTGTTGAATTCCTCTTCTCCAATCTTGCGGCGTAAACAGACAATGGTGAGTTTCGCCCATTCCTCTCCATTTCTGTTGTTCCAGGTCAATATTAAACCATGCATTCAGTCAATTTTACCCACAACTCCAATAATTCAGACTTGGAAATTTTTTCCACTTCCGCAAGGTCTTCATCAGTGATCTTCAGAAGTGTCTTCAGTATATGCACGAGGGCAGGGGTCTCCACATCATCCAGCACTGCTTGGCCGAGGTCACGCAATACGACATCTTGTTTGTATGCTGCAGAGAGCTGGCATTCTTTCTTCTCGTCTGCAGCATGATCCCTGAGTTCGCCATCCTTCTTTCGGTAATAATCATCGACTTCCATTGTTCGGTGATCCTGGGCAGCAAGTGGACTCCGAGAGTAGCATCCACGATCTGGGAGACAGCTTCCATGGTGCCTTCAAATTGACATTCCGCTGTGTGATCAAGGGCTGGTGCAACCTCAACAAAGCGAGTTTGGGAATCCAAGTTGATTTGTCCGAGTCATCGACACCAGGAGCATAGGTAGATGCAAGAAATGAGATATGCCGGGACTCGACAGTTATCCCACGGTGCGTAGTTCCGTCCGAGCTTTCGATGAATCCTGAAGATATTCAAACAGGAGCTTGAATGAGTTTGAATGAATTTTACCCTGGCAATTCATGATCTCCTGGCCCAGTTGGATCTCCCCCATATTTGCCGCTTTCATCCCGGACCCAGCCCACCGTCCCGCCAAGCCATGAATCTCCCATTAGCAACTCTTATCCCAAAGGCTTCCGTGCAGCTTAGAACAGCTTGAGCCACTTTGCCTTCTGTGCAGCCACAAGACAGCAGTTCTTGTCCGAGTCTGTTACGGGGCTAGACAGGAACTCTAGGAGGCCCCCAAGTTGTTCCGAAGGTATAAATATTGGACCCTATTTACATTACTTTACTTTTTACCTTTCTACTACAATCATCTTCAGAATCTACACCTTATGCTAGTTCTCTGAAGGGTGATCTGAGAGCTGTAAAGTCAGCTGCATTACATTTTTTTGAACTACACTCAGTTGTAGATCAAGGAAGTGATCCCTCGTACGCAGCTATTCAGCGCGGACGAGATCTTGTACGCAGCCTTTTGAGTGCGGACGAGACTACAACCCTACCATTTTCCTTGTTGTCTTACGATGACAAAACATCACTTGAGATCATGTCCATCACACATCTTCGACAATGCGTGACCCACGCCTTATTGGCCACCAGCCCTCGAGATTGTGATCTATCACACTGATGGAGATCCTCCATCATCGCGGCAGATTGGCTTGACCCACGCCCTGCCAACTCGGAGTCAGTTCCTGGTGGCAGTGGCGGGAACGAGATTGTTATCGGCGACATCGCTGTGCGATCCCACTTTCTCTTTCTCTTTCATACCATCACCAGCTTGTGCGAGCGTTTATGCTCTGCGACCTGGACACTGTCTGATAAAGCAGTGTCCAGGACATCTGTCAATGTATTTGCTGCAGCTGACTCGACTGATCTCTCATTGATTCCAGCGCGTCAATCTTCAGCATTGATGTCTGCTGCAATGCATCAAAAATCTCGCTTTTTGTCTTGTTCTCGCAAGTCTGTCAGTAAGGCTAGCAGCAGGGCAAATAAAAGCTGCTCCACACCCAGCAAGGCTGTCATCGAGGCTGTCGACGACTCTCTGTGCAGTATAACAGCTAACAGAAAGCAGAAAAATGAGAAGATAATCCTTGTGAGTGATAATTCACAAGTTTTTTCATGTTTCCCCACTTGTATCACTCGGGGAACAGTTGCTGGCGATACTGGCACTATTCCTTGTCGTTCTCGCAAGTTGAGTGCCACCGATAGCTGTGCACATGCCGACTCACGCTCCGACTCGAGATGGGAGACTGGGATGCATCACACGCATTCCAGTTCGCGTTGTACTTGTCGCACAGCATCCGTTCTCCAGGACCAGTGTACAAAGCGCTGTGATCGCACCTTTCTGCATGCTTCCAATTGCAGTAGCTCGAAGAAGGCCTCTTCTTCGATCTCTGCCTCTCGGGCTGAGGGAGCAGATCCCAGCAATGCTAGAGCTGTCTCCAAGTTATGACATATGGGCAGCACACATTGTGACGGTAGTCGCATGCACACTCGCTCTCGTTCACACAATGCAGGCGCGTGTTCTTGCCCAGACGGGAGGATCGCCCGCTCGCCTCCTTACAAGTGGAGGGTTTGTTCTTGTTCACTTGAAGCGAGCCTCTTTCCTATTTTTTCCTTTTCGTTCTCATTCTCATCTGCATCGCCCTCAGTCTCGCCATTGCGAAACTAGTGCCATTGCCAATTATCTGGGGGATGGTTGTTGTCTGCACAACACGAACTGTCATTGTCATCATCCACATGAAGCGCGAACTGCTTCTCGCTCGCGTGAGATGACCTGCTTGCGTTCTTGTTCGCATGCAACATCTGAATCGTGCAAGTCGGGGTCACGACATGCGGTGGCCAGTCCTTACTCAATAGATTCTGTTGTGCCGTACATCAACAAAGCTGCTGAAGTACACACTGGAAGAAAATGTTTGTGCAGCTCTCAAAGCTGCTCATCTTCAATGTGTCTTAATAGAGGGATGTAAGCATGAGCTCAATGCTCCACTTGACCCTGCCCAAATGACAGCTCGTGCAGCTGTATGTGCAGCATGCGAGACCAATGCCCCAAAATCAGAAGTACGCACGATGGAGACATCGCACATGCCGAACAAAGCTACACGTGATACCAAAGCAAAAGGGAGAGTGGTGACTTATACTATCTCTCTTGCTGAGCATCAAACGTGTGCATTGAATGAACCCCAAGTCGTTCAGTCCATGCATGAAGCTGAAGAAACTCGTGCAGCAGAAAACCCCACTCTTGTCTTTTCTCAGCTTCCTCAAGCAACACCTGCTACAGCATGCTGGATCGCAGAAAATGATGTTGATCATCAAGAACAAGCACAACTTGTTTGTTCTGTTGACTCTCAAATCTACTGCAGTAAGTTCACTGCTCGAGTGTTGGTGCATCAAGCTTCAAATCTTGAACACCATACGCTGCTATCCGACTTGCTCAATAATGACAAGTTGTACAACTTTGATGTATGTTCTGGTTCAGCAACTGAACTAGATACTGTAGAACCTCAGACTGGGGGAGGATCTTCAGCGAGATCCCTCTTGTCTCATTGTAACGACAATTTAGGTTATATAAATTGTCTGCCTAGCCAACCTTTGGATGGGGGAGGAACGTCTTCTTGCTCCATTCCCCCCAAGCTCGCTGTAAAGTCATCTGACTTGGACAATGGTAATCATTATTGCCAATTCAATTATTCCAATTCTGTTGCCTGCACACACAGGTGTGGTGTAACAGAGATCGAAATATTTGTCAGTGTGCTCTTTTGCACAGTTCTGTGGACTGCGCAGATATCCCACCGTTCATGAATGTCAAGAATGTCAAGGATAAATTTTGTCAAAGAGTTGTGGAAATAGGGCAAATGTTGGTGAAAGAGTCGGAGAAACTCTGCAGAGGGAGCTTGTCGAATTATTTGACAGCAGTTCATCACTGCAGCCGCGTCTTCAGCAAACGCCTTGGCGAGCTTTGTATTCAGCAGCAGCACATGGCATCGGCTTCATATTGGTGCAGTGCACCCAACCCATACACATCGTCATACTTGGGGAACTTGTTGACCCCGCATCTATCATACTCCAGCAGTAGCTGGGCATAGCAGCACTGTTTATGCTGGCGGGCACCGGACCAACCAACCCACACCATTTGATGGTGCCCACCATGAGTTTCACCATGACACTATTTCCAAACAGAGCTGCTGGCTTCATGGGAGGGAAATATGCGCCCAAGGCGACCACCGACACGTCATTCCCATTCAGCTACATACTCCGCCTTTGTGCAACACCAATTTGTTGCCTATTCACCCCGTCGCCGCTGCTTGCTCACCATTTTCCACATGCAAACCAGTGATTCATCCCTGCACTTCACCACTCGGTTCAACCTGTTCCAATTTCTTGCATGCAATTCTCATGTCCCTTCGACTCACCATCACATCATGTGCAACACTTTTGTTGCTGTACTGTCACTATCCACCGGATCACTGCCACTGTTTTGCTCTTGTTGCTTGGACTCTCACCATGCTGCCTGATATTTATTCACGGACAACTTGATACTCGTTGATACTTCCCAATACTTTCCCCATGGACATTTCCTTTACTTATCTTGTAGATTGCACCTTGGGGTTCAATCTAGTGGGGAGAGTGTTACAGGGCTAGACAGAAACTCTAGGAGGCCCCCAGGTTGTTCTGAAGGTATAAATATTGGACCCTATTTACATTACTTTACTTTTACTTTTTACCTCTTTACTCCAATCATCTTCAGAATCTACACCTTATGCTAGTTCTCTGAAGGGTGATCTGAGAGCTGTAAAGTCAGCCGCGTTACATTAGTGTAATGATTGCAACCCACCCCTGTGAAGAGTGTGTACTTGTATTAGCACTCGGCGCTGCTGAATGCCCTTAAATATGTTTATTTACCTTAGTTTACTTACTTTTACACTTACATCTTTACCACCATATGGACTTCTTACAATTCTACCAATTGTTTGCATCAGACTTTTGACAGATAACTTGTGAGCTTGTACAAGCCCAAACAAGCTCGAACAAGCCCCAAAAAGTTGCCAAGCTCACAAGCTCACAAACCAAGTCTTGATTTTCACAAGGTTGACTGTTCGAGCCCAGAAGGTCGCAGAATTAAATATTCATTGCATCAGATCAACTGATCCCGGGGAACTCTGGCTCAAAGAGGACTCAAAGGGTCTCTTGTTATTCTCTAGCATATTTTTGAAGGCAGCTTTCATACTTTTTGAAGGATGATTTTGGGTGCTTTCACCTTGTGAGCTTGTCGGCAAGCTCACAAGGCCAAACAAGCTACAAGTTATTTGTCAAATTGCTGAGGCGATGTCTTTGGTGTTTGTCAGTGTGAGAATTGTTACAGAGTCGCCTTGCAATGGGAGTATAGGTGGTATAGGTGTTGCATTCCTTTGGGTTCCAAGTCCTTAGCGCCTTGTATGAGCCGTAGCTGTAATATAAAGCCTTTATGGCCTGGCTGTAAATTGGAGTTCATCATAGGGAGTTCATCATCCCAAGACAATATCTACTCAAATCTTGATCAAAATTTATCAAACAAAGCGGAATATTGAACTTTCAGACTGTATCTTTTCAATCCTTTCCTTGAATTTGCACTCACTGCAGTCATTGGTCCACTATTGACCAAATGATCCAAAAGTGTCAATTCGCATTTTTTGCATTTATCATGATATATTGATGTGGTTTTTGGGTGGAAGCTCTTTAACTGAAAGAAAGCTTCAAATATCAACAGTCATATGTCCCAATATGATGCATATAGAGAATGAACTAGGTGGAAATACATTCCTAACTTTATCCCTTTTAATCTCCAATCTGTGACAGGTTCTAGTGCTAAATGCATTTGAAATGAATTCATATCATCTGAAAGACTGTAGAGAAACATTTATCCAAGTCCCTAGACGTCTGGATGGCTCAGAACAAAGAAATGATGGCTATTGCTGATGCAGCTATTCTCTTGTTTCTATAGCATTGGTAATTGATATAAGCTATGAGAAATGTTTTATACATTGTAATAAGTGATATAATATGTTCAGAGCATTCACATATTGCACTTGGAACAAGATATTAGATGTTGATGGGAATCCAGAAGTTCAGGTATTTTTCACTACATTACTGTAATGTAGTGGCTTCAAGAGTGCTTCTAAAATTTCTAATACATATAGAACATTGGCCCTATAAAGTTAGATCATCCAAAACGGCCAAGTATTGAGCCAGCTACTGGGATCTTGACAAAATTTCCTTTTTGGGAGAAAAGTGTTAGTGACCCAAAAAGGAAAGCCATCAGAAATATAGCTGATGTGTAATACCATGTTGTAGAGCTCGTTAAGGGCTACAACATTCATATACATCATTTTTTGATCTGAGGCCTGGTTGGCCTGCAAAACGCAAAATAAAGAGCCAACCCTGGCAATGAAGAATCTAAAAAATGCATTTACCAGTCCTGAAGGCTGTGTGAAAGGCAGGACAATGGCTGAGATCATCAATTCTGGCCAAATAAAGGCAACATCACATTTTAGGCATTTTCCGAAACCATCAAAGGCACTGGAATAGCCAGAACATGATCTAATGTAAACAATAGCAATCACCATCAAATGTGAGGCATCTCCCGAAAGTGTCCTGACATTGGCAGCTATCAATACAAGCATAAATATGATTATTTCGCATTTATTTATCACTATTTGCAGATGCCTGCTATGCCGGACAGCCAGATCATGATCCCTGTGGTGGTGAAAAGAGGCCAAAGTTGGCCTAGCCAGTGGCCTGGCTGTAGCCGTGCAGAAAGGCAACCTACATTATAGCTACAGCCAGACAGGAAGGCTTTCCCTTACAACTATGGGTGCGGATTTTCATAAGTGTCTCTTGCTTGGCACAAAGCTGCAAATGGAAGGAGGTCAACTGCTGGGCCATTGTCATCTGTGCTGTAGCGAGGTCAGTCTGCAGAGATGTGATGTGGGTCCTTTGCTTGTCAATGGTACACTGTAGATCATGAAAATCCGAGGTTTTCTGATCCCGTTCACTTTCCAATCACTTGATATGCTTCTGCTTTTGTGTAAGCTCCATCCCAAATGCCTGTGCTGCCTTTCGCTTATGGTTGGTAACAGACCGATTCTGTGAACAGAGGAGGTTGTTTTGGGATATCAGGTCGTGTCTTTCAGCAGTCGATGTCTCGGTAAGCCAAAGATGAGTCATCCGGAGCTTGAGCAATTTCGCCTGTAGGACAGAAATAACAGCCTCCAATTCAGTAATCTGACCATCCTTTCGACAATTAGGGCATCCTTTTGGGTTAGTTGAGTCAAGAATACAGATCTCCAAGACCTTTGGTCAACATTTGAAGGTGATAGCGGTGCTAATGGGATGTTCTCATCATCGGACTCCGCGTCTGTGATCTCGAGATTGGTTTCGGCATTTTTGAATTGTTGTAAGTGTTTTCCGAGTTTTTGGCACTTTGACGACCTGCCCATGATCAAATAGCGACTCTGAGAACAAGTTCCAGGCGAAGGGACCTCGGGAAAGAAGGTAGTACAAAGACGTGTCCAGAAAATTATGGGAGTGACGTTATCACAGCCACAATGTCACGCGAACGCGTTCAGTCAAATGCAGCAACGAATATCATGTCAACAACTATGCTTATGATTCAATTCTTGCAGTAAAAACTCTAGCTGTTCATGATGGTAAAATGTCCATCTTCTTGGATCCGAAAAAAACCTTCAAATCAGCTCGAACAAGCGCGATTACTGAAAAATAGCTGTGGTTAAGGATAAAATTAAGAGAAAATTCAAAAAATGGCCAGATAGTGTTATTCTGCTACTGATTCTGAGAAAAGTTGCTCAATTTACCTAAGAGATCCAGCCAGATGGGAGGTAAGAATTAGCTCTGCAAAATAGAGATCTGATCAGTGCGATCACCAGCCAAATCAAGCGGTGCGGCAACCTTTATTCCGTCTTCAAATGTACACGAATCCTTTAGCTCTGGCTGTAAAAGTTGTAGGAAATCATGTTTTCA
Source organism: Mycena sanguinolenta (assembly GCA_014462675.1). NCBI lineage: Eukaryota > Fungi > Basidiomycota > Agaricomycetes > Agaricales > Mycenaceae > Mycena > Mycena sanguinolenta. The sequence goes on along the minus strand of JACAZH010000004.1, from coordinate 7,546,261 downwards.
ACAAAAGTACCAGGCCGGATTTTTTAGATTTGGTTGAAAAAAATTTTGGACACTCGAAACCGTCGGACTTTTGCTTGTATTTCAACAATACATCAAATAAAAAGATTCTGCCCAGGCAGAGTTACTTTAATCATGATTTCAAAGCAGTTTTCTCTTATAAAGTATATGCGGAAATGATTTGTGGAAGCGGTATTGACAATGAAAAGTTGGAACAAAGCGTCCCCGTCAACCAAACAAGTACAAAGCTTGTAGGGCTTGATCGGGTAATGCCCGTCCCCATCATGTAGCATGAGCTATCATTCGCCTCCGTTCACCACCTCGTCCTTGGTATCGATTGCTTTCCCTTGGCTTTCCCTCTCCTTCTCTATCTCGCATCGTTCCCGTATATCACACACCTTCACAAGCATCATGCATTGTTTAGGTGCCGGAATTTCGACAATTTTCCAACCTCATCTATGACGGTTCGTTTGTACAAATATTTATTTACATGCGCGCGTCTGATTTTGCGCGCGCTCTCACAATTTGCATGCGTGCGAGGCCTGGTCTCACAAATAAGTATTTTTAAGCAATAAATGTGTATTTTTACATCTCAAAATACAATAATTCAATGATTATGTACCAAGCTTGACTGAAGGGAGGTAGGCTGAAGATGGGGATTGGAACGAAACACAGCTGTTAAGGGGCTACATAGGCATGATAGATAGCAAAGGGGAAAAAAGGCTTGGGTAGTATTGAACTCACCCGGATGTTTCTGGCTCATTTTGCGACAGCTATGAGCAATCGCACTGGTTGAAGCCTAGGCAGCAAGGTGGAGATCAACGTTGACCTGCCGCACTCAAAACTTCCACGGTTTGTTGGTGTTGCATTGATCGAGATTTTGAACTTGGCCGCGACAAGGACCTGGGCTTGCGGACGGGGGGCCAAAGGAGTCGTGCGTGGTGGACGTGCTGTCCAGTCGACATGGCATTGTGAAATCTAGTGATTGGCGGTCTGTGATTTGATCGGCAGTCCATTTGACACGCTGTGTTACAGTTTGACTCTGTTTGCCGTGCCACGCGTTCACTTTTGATCCCCAATCTCTCTCTTCTCCTCCTCCCTCCACGACCCCAGCTGTTTGGCGTCTAGCGTGGGCGCCGTCGTTTTTACCGATAACGCAACATCTCATCCACGGCGGCCCATCCCACACTTGCGAATCCCGATCCACTACTGTAGTCACTGTTCTCCGCATGCGCTATCACTGAGAGGATACCGCGATGAGGTTACTGTGCCGCGGCTATGTGGGACACGTATTACTGTACATTTGTCTAGATAGATTACGTAGATTACGTATCTGCGCGCGCAAATTGTGAGAGCGCGCGCAAAATCGGATGCGCGCGCGTAAATAAATATTTGTACAAATGAACCGTCATATCATCCTCTGCGACGTGAACCTGACTCGGCACCGAGCTCGGTGGCAGTCGCTGGCGCTCAGCGTGCGGCCGCCGATCGCACGGAAGATGTCAGCGCCGTCAAAGGAATCGCAGAATCTGCGTGAAGGAGTGACGAGGAATGCAAAGCACTAGAAGCAAGGTAAAAATAAAACATTAGGAACGCGAAGAACGTGAAACAGAGGACAAGAAAGAAACTCACGCATTCCTCCTGGTCCGAAAATTCCACACCAGACCTCCCTACGACTGCCGCCGTCACTCGGCACATCTCCTCAAGACATAACGACGGGCGTAATACTAATTTGCAGAGGTACAAAAGGTAGCCGTGTATCCTAATAAACCAGTAAATGCGTACAAGGCGAATAATACAGAGTCCACTACATGAGTACTACTGCAGGAGGGAGGGCTCTACTCGTTCTTTATATGTTACTTGTCCATTTGAAACGCTCGGCAATTTGAAAGTAAGGCAACGCCGAGGTGGACGTCGATTAACTCTACCCAGGCCGCGACAAGCGAGAAGTTGAGACATTGGCTCACAAAAAGGTCAATGCACAGAGCCTCGGTTATTCGTTGTCTTCCTCCCTTTCCGGCACATCCCTCTCCCCTGCCCTTCTCCCTCATACCCCGTTCGCCGCGCTTCCGCTCCACCACTCGATGTCCCGCGTCGGGCTCATGTATCCACGGCTGGGACTGCGCCTACGATACCGACGCGTCGGCCACGCCGCACGAGTGCCTGCGTCGACGTTCCAATGCAGCGTGAGGCCCGCCGATCCCGCGGAGGGCGAGCTGCCCGTCCGATGGTTGGTGCGAAACTAACGTGTCTTTGCAAGATGGAGAGGAGCCCGAGGGTCGAAAAGATAGCAAGCGCAGACAAGGATCGAAGATTTACTCGTAGGCGCCCGTGATTTATGTGTGGAATGCGGAGCAGGACGGGATATGCGAGTCAGTGGAGTGAAAGCAAGGCAGAGCCCACAGCCGCGAGCCCCAGACTCGTACCGCCGAGGGTATCGGCGGCGTACAGGGAATGTAACCCGTTGACGAGTCCATGGCCGTGTGGGCCGATACGCCGCTCGTGAATGCGCACACGGGCACGGGGACGAGGCGAGGGAATGCGGACAAACGAGTAGCAGATCTAGCATCGCCTCGTACCCGCAGAGCGCACCTCCCGCGCAATTGACGTCGCAGTAAGGACACATCGCGGGATGACGGCTACGCGACGCCGCCTATCCTGCGGAGGGATACCAGTCCGATGGGTAAAAGCATTGGGAGGCGAACGCGAACATGTATCCGTAGGACGGGGACGACAGCGAGCAAGGGCGAACGAGTAGAAGGATGATTTCGGTAGGCGCCCGTTAAGCGCCCACGAGTCTTGCTGGGAATTCGTACGCGCCTGAAGGAAGGCGATGGAAGGCGAGGAGGATAGGGAGAGTGCAGGCAAGGAAGCAAATGACGTAAGGCTTAGACATCCAAGGATATGGACGCTGTGCGCGGAATGTAGGCCGTCGACGAGTCTGTGGCCGCGTAGGCGGCACAAGGACGGGGTAGGCGTGGGGTCTGGCACACCCGCGGAGCGCACCTTCCTTTATAGGTGGCGTCGCAGTAAGGACACACCGCGGATGACGGCTACTCGCGACGCCGCCGAGCGAAGGGGTCCGGAAGAAGAAACTCGGCTGGGCGCAGGTCTAATCCAAGGTAGAATCGAGGACGAAGGGGTTCGAAGAAATGCGCTTCAGGAGCGCCGAGACACACATATGCAGAGTCCCAGCGCATCGGCTGTGTGGAGCACTCGTCGTACCACTTCGTCGACGTCGTGCCTTCGTACCCGCACGGAAATGTAGCCAGCACGGGCTCTCGCAGGTACCGCAGAAGTTTGTTCGGCGTCGAAGGCAGGACAGCCTATCGCGACAGACGAACGTCGAGCATGCGCACAGACTGCAGCGGCCATCAGGACGAGTCAGTGGAAGGTTGCGAGGACGAGCACGTACCGAAATGAGCACGGATTTGGAGCACGGACGGGGATACGAGCTACGTTGACGCCAAGTCGAGTGTGGAGACTTGAGCTCGCCTCGGCAGCGTATGCCATAGCTGTGATCGTCTTGAGGGTGAGGAAACAGGATGTCGGCGGCGGGCAATGTAGCCAAGCGGTAGCTTCGAGGGAGTACCGAAGTAGTATGAGGGTGCAGCACGACGTAGTACCGGGGTAGCGAGAGGACCGGGGGGAATCATGAGTCTCCGAGAATCGGCAGCAGTGGCTGGTCCCCATCCTCTCCACGCCAGCCAGCAGAGTAGACGCGGGAGCTATGTGGCGTCGCGCACGGACCACGGGCACTGAGAGTGAGACTCAGGTGAGGGGTAATGATGTGACATGCGCTCGTGCAGATCGGTGGGTATGCTGCGCGAGTCGTTCAAGTGCAGCAAAAATAGCAGCTACCTGGAGTAAATGTGCGTCAGTACCTTCACAAGAATTAAGGGCGAACGGGGCACGCACGAGGATGACCCGGGACGACAAGCGCATTATCACGACAAGGACGTCGGTGTCCAGACTCGGCGGCACACTGTGGGCGTGCGTGGACATGTTATTCGGCTGAACGAGTGCAGCGTACATCGGACGGGCTGGAGACGGACATTGAGCATGTCGCGGTTTATCGCGCTGCATACTGCTTACCAGTAGCTTGAGGACGTCAAGGGATTTCTAGAAAATTTCCCAGCGGGGACGCGAGCGGGCAGGTACTGTGCGATCGCAAGCGGACGATGATGAGCGGGCTGGGGTACGAGAGAGCGGACGGCATGCTCCTAACCATTGCACGGCGTCGAATCCGCGTCGTATCGCGCGCGTGGTGCTGCGTAACTGAAGGGAAAGAAGAAAAATCGGTAAGTAAGCCGTGATTGGAAGAGCAAGAGGGAGCCGAGTATAATGGGAGTGAGAAGAGAGCACGCAATGGCCGAGTTCGAGCAAGAAGGAAGTGCGGATTCCCTCACGGCAACCAATTCGACGTGCAGGAGCTCGACCGCGTCCTGCTCGCACGGTGGGCTCCGCGCATAGGTCAATGAAGCGCGGAGGGGGTCTGCGACGCGGTGTCTGTGCAGACACCGGGCGCACCGGAGAACACGCGCGCGTCAAGAGCGGGTCCCGGCTCCTGCCATACCACGAGCGCCTCCACGCCGCCAGCTCCTCTCCGAAAACAGGAACAAGAAACAAAAACCAATCGTCAGGGATGATTCAAGAAATTCGCCACTCACTGCAGATAGACTCTCGGATCTCAGCATCGAATGCAGACCCATTCAGTGAGCACTGGACCCGAACGCTCTGAAAAGCCAACGCCCGAGTCGAGTACTGTCTTCTTGTGGATCGTCGGACGAGGGCAAGTCGAGAACAGAAAAAATTCTGAATTCAGCGCAGATTCGTTGCGAAGGTCGATTTCGTCGCTCCAGATGACGGCCAAGTCGAGATACTTGTAGCAGATGAGACCTCAGAATCTCAGTGGCATGGATATTGACGAAGGACGTCCGTCGTCGAGCGCAGCTTGAGGGCTAATGTGAATGATCGGAACGGAACGATGTCGGATCAGAACTTGCATGCTAGTAGCTGTCTCCCGCGTTGACATTCCTTCTGATTTCTTGGTGGATCGCGGCGGGCTTCTCTGTTGGGCTCGAACAGATGCGGTGATGCTTCTTGAAACCCGCATAGCCGCATGATCTGAAAGCTTCAATGACTTTGGCTAAACAACGCTTCTCATGGCCTCCTCTCCAACTGCAGTCTGCAGTCCTCTCCGCACATTGGCTTTGCTTCAAGTTTCTGTAGGTATCGCTCAGTGCCGGCGCTTGTCCAATGCTTTTTCTTTCTTTGAAACCCGACTGTTTGCTCTGCCTTTTATACGGTTCACTGCCTGTTTCTTCGAGTACTCTTCATTGCGTCTTGCTTGTGGATAGGAGCAGCGATTTGATCAGAAACGTCGAAGATATCAAGGAGTAAATTTTGCGCAGCTTCAAGTTTCTACTTGAGCAGCGCTCAGCCTACTAGTTCTCTGTTTGCCCTGCCGCGATTTCTCGGAATCCCAACACAACAGTGGAATATCAATCCTACTTTCCGGGCTTCGAGTGCGGTTTGCAGTATGTATTCTGCTTCGGCTTTCCAAGAAGCAGGTTATTTCCTTCCTCTCAAAATCCCGAAGTTCTCGCCCCATGTAAAGAATTGTCTTCAGTCGGAACACGCGGTGAAGGCTTGAATGAATGGAGCTCTTTTGGTACAACGAGAAGGCACCTCAGTCATGATACTTGTCGTCGTTATTGTGAGTGCGCTTTCCTACACTCGAGTCGGGGTGAGCGCATCCGTTCGGGAATCGTGTAGAGTATACGCGTACATGCGCTTAGGTACGACGGGGCAGCGAGGGTATACTCGGGCGTCTCTTTACGCTCGCTGGCGCTGACACATGTCGCAGTCTCGGGGCATCAATCTCTAGACAGGGCGTACGAACAGCTTTTCGATTCGGGCATTGGGAATCATTTGAAAGGGTGACTTCGTGTTTCTTACTCCCAGTTTCGTTTCATCTCGGCTTTTTTTTTCTCGTGCTGGCTTTTTTGGGAGCTGAAAATGCCCATGTGTTGTCCACTGCAGCTCTCTTTGGGAAGGCGCCTCATACGCTGGGCAGCAGCGAGATGAACGCGTCGAAGCGTTCTCTCCCTCGCGGGCGGGAAGCCTCGTGGCGACATAGTACATTTTTGCCCGGAGCGTAGAGTCCATTTTGGGGGGGCTGTGAAGGCTTTCATCTGTGGAAATGAAACGCGGCGGACGATGTGCCATTTGCGAGTAATCCAAGGCGAGGCTGGTATGTACAGGCAACAGGACGAATTCGAGCGTCGATCCAAGCCTGCTTTGACGATGGAATTTTGTCCTGATACAAGGCGAGGCGAGGCGACTCAGAGTTATGTGGTCGCGTTCAGTGTGCACACCTGGCGATGTGGAACCCAGTCGAAGTTTTTTGTATTGTCGTGTTGCAAAGCGGAAAGGGACCGGGAGCCCCAGGAAAGATGGCCAAGACACTAGATCGCGAGGATGGAGTGATGGTGTCTGCTGAGGATATAGAAAGCGGCGGGCCCAGATGAGGATTGATGTGAGGCAGATTCTATGAGAAGAGGCAGATAGACGAAAGGAGGCAGATTCCCCAAATGGAATCTGCGTCATTTGATCGAGCTTGGCTGGACGGATTTGCTAAGAGAAAAAAAATGCTACTCGCTTCCGTTCCCTACGGTTCCATTTTCCATCTACCACCACCATCGCTGGATTCCACGATGAACACGACGCGTCGCCGACGTCCCAACTGCTGGTCTTCGATTTCGAGACACATTTTGCGGAGATTGTTAAAATATCAGGCTCAACGACTTCATGACACCAGACGCCGGCGCGTATTTGCCTAACTACTGCGTTCGTGATCCGCTCCTCGTGAACAATACGCCCACCGAATCAGGCCCATTCCAGGATCTGACTATGTACATAGGCTGGGGACCAACAACGATAGCTCTAAACGTCCGATTTATTTGCAGCACTGGATGCACCGGCTCTGACTTCGTAGATATGGGTTTCGATGACTGCTCGAAACAACTCCCGACGCTCCCCGCACCATCATCGCCTTCCGATTCCGATTCCCATCGCCGTCTTGCGCACGGTTGCCTGTTCCTTACCCGGAAACAGCAGCATCATTCATTCTATCCGCGTCCGCGTTCATTCAGCGAAGATACAGGAAAACGAAATGATCGGCCATCTATCAAACAGCTAAAAACTCAGAAAATACGCATTCAACCTCCATTTTTGTGTTCGACTCACAGTGATTTGCGAACGTCTTGGTATAAGTACTTCCATGAGTAGTGATCCGGGGCTAGCCACAAAGACTTAGTATACTTAAATCAATGTGGAAAAAATGATCTAACAATATCCTTGTACGAGCTTTGTAAGACTTAAATTAAACCTGAATTGCGGCTCAAACGCGTCGCGCACGCGATCAGGTGCGGTGAATGTCAGGTTCAATGATCCCTGAGGCAGCCGAGCTTGATCAAACGAGGCAGATTCCCAGAATGGAATCTGCCTCCTTTCGCTTGATCTGCCTCCTCTCGAAGAATCTGCCTTACACTAGGGATCCGCTGAAAGCGCGAGGTGCTCGCGAAGTGCGTAATCGTCATTACACAGCTCCTTTTTTCAGAATGCGTTTCAGAATGCGTTTTTTTTCTTCCCTGGTCCCAATGATTTTGGTATGGGCCGAAAGCTGCCATCAATGCGCATCTTTTGATCTACTTTTCAGCGCGATATATCCAGAATTGAATGTTTTTAAAGGCATTCACTTCCTCAAGCACCGTCAGCCACTGCGCGCAGAATTTGTTCGTGTTTACATGCAAAATTCAGCCCTGTCCCCTCGTCACGTGTTAGCCAATAATTGCTCGCTTCGCTCGCAATCAAAACTATCTGGGCCCGCCGCTTTGTCTATCCTCGTGTCTGCTCATCTGTCCGTGCATGTTCTTCTCGATCCTTTCCCGCCGCTTTTCGTTTATTTTCTCCTAGCTCTTTCTTCGCTCCCTATGTTTGTGTGGAAAGTTGTCGGTATAATTTTCATTCCTTGTTCCCAGCTGCGGATGATTTCACCACCAAATTTAGTTTGGTTAAATTCCCAATCACAGTGAATTGAATCACTTGTAGGCGAGGTTTTCTCCTTTCCTAGAATCTACGGCCCTCACGATCAACTTGGTTTATCGTGAATGACTCTGCACTTTTCCTGGTCAGTCGTATTTGTAGGAGGTATACAAGATCGTGGGTTCCTAGGTCGCAATTCAAGGAACTGACGGCCACCAGTAGGATTGGTATATCGGCGTGGCAAGTGCGACCGACGTCCATTTCATCCCTTGCTTCATATTCTTTCCACTCGTTACACGGAGAGTCTCAGTCCGTTTAACTCAGTACTAAAGCTGGTGTTTTTGACACTTTTCGATTTTGATCGCCTCAAACATCTTCGCGGGCACACTGGCATGACGGTAGAGAGATTATAGGTGTCAGCCATGGATAAATTTTATCGTGGCGCAGCGGCAGGGAGCGTTCAAAGTTCGAATGCACCGAATCAACTCCTGCTAGGGATATTTGTAAGTGCATGGTTAGCTAGAGGACATATATATAATGATATATTCAAATCGTCACGCTGTTGTGTTGTTCATTGTCATCAGAATTCGGAGTTTTTCAGTTCCTCAAGAATTTTTTGAGCCGGCACGTCAAGAATACCGGTGGGTCATGAGCAGAATTCGTTCAGCTTGTCCAGCGCCTAATAATTTTTACCTGTCATGGCGTACTTACAATTACAGAAAGGACAATGGAGCAAGTGATCCAGAAATTCGCCTAGGGCTTTGGATTTTTAGTCTCATCTCAGATGCACATTGAACAAGGTAATATTACAAGCTAATTACAAACAGGCTTTCGCGGGACACACCAATCACCAATGCCCCGAGTCCCTGGGCTCAAGGGGGTCCGAAGATAAGCAGAAGAAAAAAAAAGATACTTATCATCTACACCGCCAACGGTCGGTCACGTAGCCACCAGCTGTAGCCGTCATGTGTTCCACGTGTCGTCGACAGCTGGAACCAGCCTCCTGTCAGCTGGATATTGGCCGAGAGAGTAAATGGGTCCAGCATGGACCCAGCTTTACTGGAGACCAGCTGACCGGCCAGCCTGGATACTACCTGTCGGAAAGGATGGAGGTTATTGGACAATCCATGTAGCTCAAATTTTCTCGCTCAGACAATTAACAGCACGATAAATCATATATATTGGGTGGGCTATTGAAAATGTTGTACGCGTACTTCACGTCTCCGACTCCGCATCGGGGGAATCAGTCACAGTATCAGCCGGAAGAGAGGTCGCCTTATCAGCAGCAGCGGCGCTGATGGTCTCGTCGACTTGGCGCTGCACGTCGTCCACCACCTGGGTCGGGATGCTGTAATCATCGATGCCGTGGGTGGCACGGTCGGTAGACAGGACCATCTCGAACGCCCTGAGAGAACGTTAGCAATGAGTAGGTGGATTAGCATTAACATACTTGGTGAGTTTGCGTGCATTTCCGCCGGCGCGGTTGCGGATTTTGCGGAGGTCGGCATCGAGAGAGTCCCAGAATTTCGGGCCCGAGTCCTCGATGTACACTTGGCGCTGAGGAAGGATTAAAATGGGACGACAAAGGCATAAATACGAGATGCACCATCAGCGCAACACGCGCACAAAGCTCGGGGGTGACGGCACATTTAGTCCCTTGGACGAGATGGGTGGTAAGCTCGAAGATGTTCTGGTGTTCACGAGCGGAGGGCGCAGGCTGCTTATTGACCTTGAAGCTGGCAGCAAGCTACATGGTTTTACTGTTAGTAGACGGTCGTAAGATGCAATGCACGCACGGCCTTTTTAATCTTGGAACGAATTTGGGTCAGAGCCTCTTGCACGACGGCAACGACCTTGGCGTAGTCGGCAGGGTTTCGCTCGATGAAGGGCGGCAGGTCGAAGCGATTGACCTTAAGAATGTCCTGAAAACAGCTGATGTGAGATAATGCACAACAGACGAAAGAAGAGCAGACCAAGAGAATATTCTTAGTGACCGAGCCTTTGTAAGCGCTCAATTTGGTCGAGAGGAGAGTAGCGGCAGCGTAGAAGTAGATGGCGGTCTTGATAGAGGTAAGCAAGCAGAGAATTTCGAGGAAGGGATGCTGGAGCTCACCTCGGTATCCTTGCTAACTGCGAAAGGAGGCTTACTGGCCTCGAAAGCCTCCAGGCGGTTGTGAAGAGCATGCAAGCCAAGGATCATTTTTGCTCCCTGAACGGCAGGGGGATCCTGGTTATACATGATGAGTAGAGGATATTCAGTGCCAAAAAATACGCACATTCATGGAGTTGATGCCGTCGGCGATTTGGTCGGCACGGAGGCGCTTGCTTTCGCCGAGGCGCTGTAGCATCGTAGCGATGTTGCGGGGGTTGAGAGTGAACACACTCGCAGGGAGGTGCTCGTCGTCTTCCTCCTGGTCCGAGTTGGAGTCGACAGCAGCGTGGGGGGCGCTTGCGGGTGGGGGGCAACGGGGGTGGGCTCGTCCATTGCGTCGAGCATCGCATCGACCCCACGACGGGGGGTGGCTGGAGCAACTGGCGAAGAGGACATTGCAGTAGCAGAGAGGGAAAACAAGTCTTGCTGGGGAGACAGGCGGATTGGGCCCACTTTTAAAGCTCTCGCTTAGCTGCATTTTGAAAAAAGATTGCGGACGTTTCCGAAGTGCGATTATTGCGCATCACCGGGGGCAGGGCTGCACGGGCGAATCACAGATTGTGCAGATCTTGGGTGCCATCAGGGAGCTCTTGTGCCTTGCGTCCATGCCGCCGAAAGGAAGTGGTGCAGGTTTGAAGGAAGAAGGTGAATACCAAGACAGGTTGAGCGTTCTCAGAGCTTGAGAATCACTTTGCAGACTTCGTATTCAGGGCTGAACGCACAGAGGTCCAATGCAAAGTGTGTAATGCCGGGTTGCCAGAGGAGCGCCGTGTTTGGCTTCAGGCAAGGAATGCAGCTAGACATTTGAAGTCTGTCGAGCATAAAAATGCGGAGGAACAGCTAGAAGATGCACGACGCGTCCAACAGCAGCGGGAGAGTCTGCGTCATGCCGCGATCATGCAAAATGTACCCATTCGGGTGACCCAGATCCCCGGACCCATTGCCGACCAACGTACTGGTCGCGGGCGGGCAAGCGCTGCAGAAGTTGAGATGTGGGCCGACTATGCAGAGAATGGTGCCATTTTCAGCGCGGGAGACATGGATGAAGACGCGACGGCAATGCACGAGAGATTGGCCCAGGAAGTCGACCTCTTTGGTTTGCTGAACCCGAAGGAAACGGCACAAAGGCTTGGACTTGAAGGAGACGAGGACATTGTAAAGGAATTGTTGCAGATTGAGGCGGAGGATGACTTCTTGGCTGAGATCATGGCCAACACAGGTGAGTGTCTCGTGTCAAGTTGGTTTTCGGCCAAATGCGGAAAGCATGTCGCGTTCACGTGATATCGCATGGTTCGCGCAAATATGGCGTGAACGTCATTGAATGCGACCCCAGGATTGATCTGGCTGCTCTCCAACCTCTTTCTCGTCTCCACTCATATCTGCTCACCTCGGCTGATCATTCCCAGGACTGGATGAACGTGATCCCGAGGATGTTCATGCCGATTTGAGTGGAATTCACCGAGATCACAGCACATATTTTCCATATCCCAATAAAATGGTCTGGTTCGCAATTCAAACCTCCAAAAAAGCTCAATATCTCACCTAGATCTTTCTTCTCAATATTTTGGACAATATGCCGCGACTGCGCGTCTCAAATTCACTCATGCGCGTGTTCCTGTGGATTCTGCGAGAAGCTGGGGCTAAAGATGTACCTTCCTTCGATCATCTACGAAAAGTCCAGAAACAGATTCGAGAAGAATATGGGATACCCAGCATCCCGTGCAAGTCTGCACTGGGAAATGTATTCTTCATAAATGATCCACGTGCAATAATTGCACAGGTGCGCAAACCTCGATTTGCTTTCACTGAAGAAGGCCTGAATTTCTACAAGGACTGGGCAAGCCCTGCTATTCGAGCTCAGATGCATGTGTATCCAGAGATTCCCGAGGACGGTGTTGTGCGGGAAATTTGGCACGCGCTGAAGTGGCGGAAGGACATGGATCTAGATGTCCTTAGCCCAATGTACGATGCTGGCAGTGCTCATTATTATGTGAACGAGCTCGCACGCCTCAAAGATGGGAATTTTGTGGTCCCTGTTCGCTGGTTGATCTATCGCGGCAAGGTTCACGCCGACGCGTTTGCTGTTTCAATTGACGAGGTGTGCTCTATCCGCACATTTCTCTCATTCAACTAAAGTTTTTGGTTCCTCTAGGCCGGCAATGCAACTATCGATGATTCGAAAACAGTCATTATTGCGGCTACTGATCTCTCCCCACAATTATCTCGATCTGCAAGACAAAAAACTTGTTCCTGGATGGAGTGGTACGCAATAATGTTTTTCTAAATCATCTCGCTCACATTTCACAGATAAAACAACAGCCAGTGGCCACTTGGACCGTATGCCGAATCCCAAGCGGCAAATTGCCGGGGGTGATCCATTATATGTCACCTTGGTTGACTTCTTCGGAGACGACGTTTCTGGAAACAGGTCCAAGTCTTGGAACAAACATCTCAATGGGTACATGACGAATCGGACCCTCCCACGAAAACTGCTTCAGCAAGAATTTCATGTTCATTTTGTGTCTACCTCTCCGCACGCGTCCATGGCCGAGCAATTTCAGGAGTTCAAGACCCTCATCGAGTGGGTATCACACCTTTATTTCATTCTGTGCTTTATTGATTTTATTTGCTCCAGAGACACGCATTCTAATCCTGTTCGGATTCAAGATGAACAGGGTAAAACCACACGTTTCTGTATTTATTGCAATTGCACGCTGTCCGACAACCCGATGCAGAGCGAAATATGCGGACATATCGGGGGAAAGGGTAACAAGTTTTGCCGTAAATGCCATGTGGGTGGGACACAAGAGGACAAGGCAACTGCCGATGGGTACCACGCACTTTTCGAGGTATTTCCTAACTTTGGATTTGGTAGATTGGGTCTAATCGAACCATCATTTAGCCCGGTGACCCCCGCACCAAGGAGAATACTCTGACAGAGCTTAAAAAACAAGTGGAGCTTGCATGCGGTGGTGTTGCAAAACGGGTCCAAGAGCTTCAAACTCAAACTGGTGTCAAGGATGCTTATACACAATACTGGATCGACCAGATTGTTGCTCGTGCTGCCGAGATGCGTCGAGAGAACGCAGATGCTTCGGAATCGACCGTCAAGAGCGAGCTTATTAAATGGATGCACGATAACGAGCAAAAATTGTATAGCCCATTTTTGACATTGAAAGGTACGGTGTCGTTCCAGCTAGGACTCGCCGTAAACTGAAATCACGATTAGGCTTCGATCCTGCTGCAGACACTCCGGTTGAACTTTTACACACAGTTCTTTTCGGCACCGTGAAGTACATTTGGCATATCTCACACACGCCTTGGTCCGCCGAGAAAAAGAAAACATATTCAATACGACTCCAGGCTACCGAAACCGAAGGCCTTTCAATCCATGCCATTCGCGCCAATTATATCATGCAATATGCTGGATCCCTGATTGGCAGACAGTTCAAAACAATCGTCCAAACGGCTCTCTTTCACATGCACGACCTCGTCACTGAAGACCAATTCATCGCATGGAAAGCAGTTGGGGAGCTTTCGGCGTTGCTGTGGGTCCCTGAAATACAAGACATGGCCCAATATCAGGTATTCATGTCACTGTTGTCGTCTTCATTTCTCTTACATGAATACTAGAAAGATCTCAAAGTCGCAGTCGGGAATCTCCTCGATATTATTGCACAGATTGATCCTTCAAAAATCATGACAAAGATCAAATATCATCTGCTCGCACATATCGACTCTGACGCTGTCCGATTTGGCCCGCTCATCGGAGTCATGACCGAAATTTTCGAGAGTTTCAACGCAGTTTTCCGGTACTGCTCAATTTATTCCAACCACCTGGCCCCAAGTCGGGATATCGCAATTCAATTAGGCCGGCAGGAAACAATTAAGCACCAATTAACCGGAGGCCGGTGGCTCTCAAAGAGCACCGGTGACTGGCAGATTGCTGGCATCGGTGTTCGAACTTTCATTGAGAAAAATCCGATCCTTCAAAGGCTTGTTGGATGGACACCAGAGAAGCTGCAAAAACAGGGTATGTGTCATTCTCCATGCATGGGTCGGTGTTTTTGACTAAAATGAATAGGCGAGACCAAGTTGGCGCCGTTGAAGCGTGGGGTTCCATTGCGACCTGTCGAGCTGCTAAAAAAACACCAACGCGGCTCGTGCGTTGAATTTTGGGGAGTACAGTGGGGACAGCGAGTGGATGAGGTGCAAAACAGTGGTTTGTGAGTCGCTCGATGAATGTTCTGTTGGGACTTGGGTGTTTGCAAAATCCCAAGCGGATGAGGTGAGTTTGGTTGTATTTGACTTCAAGTAAAAAATGCTAATGATAGAAGAACTTGATTATTTGTGGACGGTTGGCTGACATCCTTTGCAATGCATCGGGAAAGTCCATTGTCATTGTTGAATTGTTTCAGCTCCTTCGAGAGCGACATCCCCATTACGGGATGCCCGTTCTCACGCGCCGTGACGACGAAACAACATTTTCTATCTTGCCTACAAAGGTCAGTCACAATGTCGACTGTTTGAATGTGTCTGAACATTTTTAGAATATAAAATTCGACTTCAATGCTCAACATGACTGTTTCTCCGCAAAATGCGAAGCCAGTGGTATTCGTGCCATTATGCAAGAACGGGTCGAGTCTGACAAAACCGAAAATTTCATTGTCCATACCCAACTTGACCGGTTCATTCTCAATATGAACAGCTTCCACAACCCCTCACCTCGTACGCGCTACAATCTCGCGTGACCTCTGGGCACCTGTTCCACTCTTTGATAACAGGAAGGCCAAGCACGACGAATTTTCTGCGCGACTTCGCGACACTCGGGCCAGCAAAGCAGCAAAGCGACAGGAAACAGTCGCCCGGAAACGCACACGCCCAACTGCATCCGCCAGCGATGCAGATGAACTGTTACAACCGCCGCGTAAACGTGGGAGGCGTGGGAGGCCTGCAGAGCTCACCTCTCGCTCCAGTCAACCAAGAAGACGCACCATGAATCCCACGATGGTGTCTGCATTTCACGGTGGGATAATTCAAGTCGGTCTTGCTCCCGGCCGTTCCAGACGCACAATTACGCGCACCAGGCGGGCATTGGAAGCAGAAGCAATAGAGGGAGAAGAGTCATCAAGTGTGGGAAACAACTCGAGCGAAGATACAGATTCTGATGCTGAATTTAACTCGGGCGAGCGACTTCATAGAGTAATGTAGACGCAATCCTATCGCACAGCCACTGGTTTTCAACCTGCGAAGAAAATGAATTCATTAAAGATGGGGGCTCTCACTTTTCTCAGATTTGTAGTTCTATCCAGGATTGAATTCAGTTGAATCCTTTTCTCAACAATTTGCTAGAGCTCCGTGGCGGCCGACATCTGCCTACAGAATGAGCAAAGTATATTTTAGGTATATTCCGATTAGATTGCCAAGCGTAATATAGGGGTACGGGAACATTTCGCCGTTTATTCATTCAGTGCCGAACTCCCGCCTGGCACCTGGGATTGAAAGCCAACTCCCAGCTGGCAACCCAGGTTGCGACCAGCTGGAAACTGCGGCTGGATCGATCAGCTGGATCCCACCCTTGTCACAGCTGGGAAAAGCTGACGAGTTTCCCAGTCTCCAGCTGACCGTCCCACCTGGAGATAACCTGAGGGCACTTTGGCGGTGTATGTAGCAGACTGTATGATAGGCGGGGTGACAGCGACATTCCCAGCACGTGCACGTGCGGCGCGTTCCCATCACGCTCCATGCAACACGACGCGCGACAGTGCATTTGATTTTCCAATGGATTACATAAGACACGTGGAAGGCTTGAAGTTGTCGTGGTATAAGCTCTGTTACTACAATCCCAAACCATGAAGTGCAAGACATTAATGCAACAGGAAGCTGCAATATTTATCAATGCATTGCACAGCTTCCCGGCAGTGTATTATTTATTTATGAGAGACAAGGTGGTCGGCGGCCTTCGGCCGCCCTCCTTTCTCGCCGAGTGGCCGAATAATCCCGAGATTTGAATAAAGCTTGCACCTCCGAAAAAGGAAATTTGATGCCGCAATGATTCTATAGAGTTTGATTTGATCCTCGTGCGCTTCTTTCGATAACGTTTAGATTTTGATAACCCACTTCACACATCTGTTCATTTCTGAAAGCTGTGACGGGTATCAATCTGTCTGAGCGCTGTCCATCTATCATTGTTACGTTGTTACAAGAGAACAGTTGTCTGGCAGATCTATTACCATGGGCGCTATCTCTCTCTCTTCCTCCCACCATGTCTTTGACCAATCCCCCCCGTGAAGGTGCACAAAAAGGAGCTAGAGCACAAGGGGATCTATTCAGATCATACTCGAGAAGAACCGCATCAAGACCAGAACCAAAACTATCTCAAGGTCGTGAACCTCAAGTAGTCAACAACTATTACACATACATCTCTGGTATGGAGGAGTTCTCTTATATACTTGACAGTTGCTCATAAGTTTTGCATAGGGGGTAAAGGGGGCAGTGGAGGCCAAGGAGGTGTACACGGTGGCAGTGGAGGCATCGGGCAGGGACCCATTATCCATCAACACTTCACCAGTGCAGCTGTAGTGCAAGCTTCTCAAGTCTTCAATCACTGCCCTCCTCCATCCCCAGCTTTTTATGGACGCCAGATTATTTTGGATGCTATGCATCAATTCTTCGCACAAGATGTCCAAAAACGAAAAATATATGTGCTATATGGACTAGGTGGTGTTGGAAAGACACAGATTGCTCTGAAATTCATTGAAAAATGGTCACAGTGAGTATGAGATTTGAAAAAGTCATTTCCAGAGTACTGATTTGTGGCTTAGCTTCTCTGACCGACTTCTTGTGGATGCAAGCTCTACGGAAACTATTGAAACATGTCTGAAAAATCTCGCTACTGCCAAGCAAACTGGGAACTCCATGCAAGATGGAGTGAATTGGCTTCTTAGCAGCCAAGAAGAGTGGCTGCTGTTCTTTGACAATGCTGATGACCCTGAAGTCAATCTCAACCAGTTTTTTCCAAAATGCAATCATGGCAACATTATTATCACCACACGGAATCCTAATCTTCGGTTCTATGGAGGGCATTCTCAGGTGTCCAATATGGAAGAGTTGGATGCAGTAGCATTACTATTGAACAGTGCACATCAAGAGATGTCAGAACCCAACAAACTGCTTGCATTGGATATTGTGAAAGTGAGTTGACAACCATGCATCTATATTTTTATGTATAACAGCACCAAGACAATGTGGTATCTCCCTCTCGCAATTGTTCAAGCTGGGGCATTCATCTTGGAATCCGGCACTCTTGACACTTACTTGGATCTATTCAGAAAAAACCATGCTGAAATGTTGAAGAGTAGATCAATTCAGAACCAGGATGACTATGCATGGGCAGTGTATACAACTTGGGAAATGAGCTTTCAAAGGCTCAGTCATCCAGCAACTATGTTCTTGCAGCTCTGCTCATTTCTTCACCAAGACGATATCTTTGAAGAGATTTTCAGTCGAGCAGCCATTCATCTTTGGAAGTCACCTGAACAGTTCCAAAGCAAAACAACAAGCCACAAACTTGAATCCAAATTGAAGGATGTTGTAATTCCAGGCAGTTCTCAATCTGAGAGTTCCTCCGAAATTGGGGTCACAAAAGCAAGAGAATTCCTTGCACACTTTGTAGGACCAACTGGGGACTGGGATTCTTTCAGCTTCTTGAAACTTACCAATGAGATCAAAGCATATTCTCTTATCAATTTCCATCCAGAGAGAAAATCATTCTCCATCCATCCCTTGGTGCATAGCTGGACTCAAACAATACTAGCTGATCAAGAGACTTATTATTCATGTATAAGTGCAATATTGGGGATGTCTATTGAGGGAACCCCACTGCAGGATAGGATGTTAGCAAGTTTGAGAATGATTTCTCATGTTGACTCTCTGGTGCAAGGCTTCCCTGAGATGACCAATAATTTCCAACTGCAGTGTTCACTTATATATTGTTATAATGGGCGTTATACAGAAGGAGAAAAGCTTCAGGTCATTGAGGTTGAAAAGCGAAAGAAGCTTCTAGGTTCAGACCATTTGGACACCATAGCTGCTATGAATGAACTTGGAGACACATATAACTCTCTAGGCCAATATGCAAAAGCTGAAAAGTTGACAGTTATACTTCTAGTGAAGCAGAAAAGGCTTCTTGGCCGTGACCACCTGGATACTCTGCGTACTATGGGTTTTCTTGGGATCATATATCACAACCTCAACAGACATGAAGAAGCCAAAAAGCTTCAAGTTATGGTATTGGAGAAGCAAAGAAAACTCCTAGGTGATGACCATTTGGATACCCTGGATACCATGTATGAACTTGCAATGACATATAATGCTTTGGATCAATTTGAAGAGGCTGAAAAGTTGGAACTTTTGGTCCTAGAAAAGCAACAAGAGATTCTTGGTCATGACCATTTTGCCACACTAGATTCTATGCTTGATCTTGGGATGATATATAACAGCCTCGGCCGATTTGATGAGGCTATGAAACTACAAGTTGTGGTGCTGGAGAAGTGGAGAAAGCTTCTTGGCAATGATCATCTTAAGACTCTCCATGCAATGGGTCATCTAGGATGGACATACTACCATCAAGGTCACTTTGTGAAAGCAGCAGAGCTTCAGGGTGCAGTCTTAGTAAAGCTCACAAAGCTTTTTGGGGATAGCCATTCAGACACTCTGAGTACTATGGAGTCTCTTGCAATGATATATAACAGACTGGGCCGGTTTGAAGAAGCAAAAACATTAGGAATTGTGGTGCTGGAAAGGCAGAGAAAGCTTTTCGGTGATGATCATTCAAACACCTTGAATGTGTTGACTATGCTGGTATACACAAATAATAAACTTGGCCAACATGAGGAAGCAGAAAAGATGCAAGTTATGGTACTGGAGAAGCAGAAAAGGCTTCTTGGCGATGATAATTTGGATACTCTGCAGGCAATGCAGACTCTTGCCTCCATATATGACAAACTAGCCCAGTTTGAACAAAGTGAAAAATTGAGAGTTGTGATGGTAGAGAGACATCAAAAGCTTCATGGGAATAATCATCCAAAGACTCTTGATGCCATGCATGATCTGGGCTGGACATACTATCGCCTAAATCACTTTGTGAAAGCAGAAGAGCTCCAAGTTGTTGTTTTAATAGAGCGACAAAAAGTTCTTGGTGATAATCATTTGGATACTCTGAATGCTATGGAGAGTCTTCAATCAACATATATTGAACTTGATCAATTTGAGGAAGCTGCCAAGTTAGGAGTTGTATTATTGGAGAGAAAAAGAAAGCTTCTTGGTGATGATCATCCAGAGACTGTTGATGTTATGAATGATTTGGGTGGAATATACTGTTGTCTAGAGCAATTTATGGAAGCAAAAGAGCTCCAAGTTGTTGTCTTAGCAGAGCGACAAAAAGCTCTTGGCAATCATCATTCAGATACTCTGACTGCTATGGAAAGTCTTCAATTAACCTATTCTGCACTTGATCACTTTGAAGAAGCTGCAAATTTGGGAGTTGTAATTCTAGAGAGAAAAAGAAAGCTTCTTGGTGATGATCATTCAGACACCCTGACATGCATGAGTGATCTGGCAACTATATATGATGAACTGGGCTGGTTTGACAAAGCAAAAGAGCTGGATGCTTTGGTACTTGAGAAGCAGAGAGTGCTTCTGGGTCATGATCATTTGGATACACTAAATGCTATGAACAGTCTTGCAATTACATATGACAAACTAGGCAGGTTTGAAGAAGCTCAAGAGTTGAAACTTTTTGTGCTGGAGAAGCGGAGAAAGACACTTGGTGATGATCATTTGGATACCTTGGAGGCTATGAATAATCTGGGATGGTCATACTATTGTCTAGGTCACTTTCTGAAAGCAAAAGAGCTTCAAATTGTTGTGCTGGAGAAGCGAAGAAGGCTTCTTGGTAATGACCATTCAGACACCCAGTGTGCAATGGAAAATCTGGCCAAAACATATGATATGCTAGGTGAACAGACAAAGGCCACAGAATGTCAATACTCTCTTGACAACTATTGATTCACAATAGGCTGTTTGGTTTGAGATCACATGTTTTATGCTTCATTGGCTTTTACAAGTTGCCTTAGTTATCATTAATTATTTCTCTGTCTGCATATGGTAACCACTGTAATATACCCAGTGCATATGAGACAATGTTTTGAGTGGTGATCTCAGGAAGCAGATCAAGTGAGTTGGTGAGATTATAAACTACACAGCTAACCTGAGAGACACAGGAATCTGATCAATTCTGTGACTAGAAAGCTTGGGTCTTGCCTGCATACACCTTGCTTGAATTGTTGAGAAGAATCTGTGTAGAAACTGGTGAATTTGATGCTTCTGAACAAGAGTTGAAAACATGAGTTGGGTGTGTTGAGACCATGTGCAATGGTGAATCTTGGAAAGGTTGGATCAAGTCAGGTTAGTCATCACCAGGTTACAATATTGATTATGGCTCTGAGAGAGACCTTGACAGGCAAGGTGATTTATCAAAATTCAATGGTTTTCTGCATGTGTTTCCAGGATTTCATCATTAGAGACTTTGCGGTGAGCCACCAGATTTAGTGGCTGAGTGGTGGCTGAACATATGACCTCAAAACACTCTATTTTCTTCACTTCCATCTACCTCAGAACTATGTCCATGAAAATGTGCTCTAGGAGAGCAAAAGAACCCAGTGCAGGCCCTCAAATCACTAATATATTCATCCCATACCTCAGAAATGATGCTAAGTAGAGTTGCAAAGTATATTCGAGCCTAAGGTAGCTTGCAGCATCATAGACAGTGTGGAAGTAACATACTGAGGCAACCAGAATTGCATCAGTGGAGCTACCAGATCAACCACCAAATGCAGTAGCCACTCCGTACTGCATGCCCTAATGAGCCAACGGGTGGCTCCTGGTGGCTCACTGCAAAGTCTCTATTAGCTACCAACTTGGCAATAAATATACAGATTAGTGGAATTTGTCACACTGAAGCTCAGTTTCTAGTGGTCAGCCCACCAAATATGCACACTGCCCTATATTCACAGGTGTGATGACCACCTGTTTATGAGTACAACAAACTTGCAAGCTGCAAGCTGTCCTATCAGACCTCAAATTTTGACAGCTGTGTATGGATAAAATATCTTTCACCATATTGATGTTGCCAGGTTTTGGTTATTTCAGCTCAATCGGAAAGCTAATGAGTTTTACAGTTCCATGGATGAGTATCAGCACAACAAATGAACTTTCCTCAGTTGCTGTGCACCATTTTTGGTTGCTGTGCATTTGATGTGGATCCAATCACCACAACTGCTGGTCACTATGGAAACCTGGAGCACCACGCTGATAAATGATGAAGTGTGTTATGAAACACACATAAAAACTCAAGTTTTTATTCATTTTTGACTCATTAGTGCAGGATTAGTGGATGGAGGATGAGAGAGTGTGTGCCCCACCCCAGGCAGCAGGCTATGCAATTGAAGGCCAAAAGCCATTGTGACACTAGAAATGTTCAAACAGTTTAATAATATGGCTGGTAAAGTCATAGCGTTTCAGCGGGAGAACATCAGCAGTGGGCTGTGAACAGCAGCAGTAAACCGAGGTTCCATGTGCTGGAGGTGATCACAAGGGGAGGGACTCGGCATCTAGCAGCGGGACAGGGCCCTGTATGAAGGGTGGCTCTATCTAGCAGAAGTGCCAGGGGACGGTACTCTCTCACTGCTGTAAGAAATAGTCACCGGCTAGTGAGGATCATACCTGGCAGGGCATGACTAAATGCTGTCGGAGACGGCTCCGGGAAGAAGTCTTGATGGCTTGGGCAGTGTGATGTCAGAAACTGATCTTTGGCTACAGCACTTCCGGGAAGGGGAGCTGTTGGTCCAGCACTCTGGCGCTGCACGAGGAAATGAGGAATGTGGGAGACCCCTCCTGTCTAAGCAGACTTGAGTAGGGAAGATATTTTTAGAAGAGCGGCCAGCACAGCATTGCTTCCAAAAAAGGGGAACAATGGTGTCAGCCAGCAAAAGATGACATGATCAATAATCATCTCTTCAATGGGACGAGGCAACCAGCATGCAATTGATGTGAACAGTAACCCTACAAAGTTTGTTTAATCAATTGGCGTCTCAATGTTAAACAGGGTTTAAGCACTGTTTAATTTGAACAGTGTTTAATTGGGGTGCAAAAATACACGCAATGGGTGGGAGTCGAACACACACCACACGGGAAGCAGGGCGTGAAAATTGGTGCCTTAACAACTGAGCTAAAGAGGCAACTCAAAACCATGAACCAGCAAGTTCCATCTCTGGACAAGACTGTAAAATGTCTGCACTGAGTATGAAGTCCATCGCATCTTGGACAGTGGCAGAATTCCAGTGATTACAGGTCACTACAATGGGCATGGAGCACAAGGATGTCCAAGTATTGTTGAAAACAGCAAAAAATTCCAGATCATGACATTTATTGTCCTTCAACAGGATGGACAATCATTCATATCTCACCCTCCCCCTCACAAATATAGTCTTTAAAATATGATTTATGTGCTCCCAACTTGTGTCTTGTTGGTACTGTCACAAACTTTTAGCCTGGATTTGCTGACAGGTTTGCATATCAATACTTTAGCCTGGTATCACCCCAGTTGTTCAAGGTCTTGTGAGGATGGAAACAGTGGCCTTTCAATCAACAAGGAGAGGAAGCAGCACTTCTGCACACTTAACCAGTGCTTGCATTGTGCAGTGGTTATCACAGTCCCCTAAATTTCATTGTTATACAAAGGCCTCAGGTTCGAGTCCCCAGAGTGCTCATTTATTTTGGATTTTCCATGATTAAACCTTGTTTAAACACTTTTGAGCATCGATTAATCCACCATTAATCAAGTTTTGAACACACCCCAGTTTAAACACTGTTTAACCCTAGGGCACACCTGTATCTCATCCAACTACTACTGTTAGGCAGCACTAAAGGCATTAAGTAAAACAGTGCTTAAACCCTGTTTAACATTGAGACGCTGATTGTTTAAACAAACTTGGTAGGGTTTTATATGTGAAAGCATGAAGGATAACTCCAGCAGGGTCAGACTCTGAAATCCCAGCAATATTACTGGACCTTGGCCCACTCAAAGGGTCTCATGGCTTGATCCTAGAAATCCCTGTTTACTCCTTTGTGCCACTTTAAAAAGTATATAAGCCCACTGTAGAGTTTTGTGCAGCCAGTAAACTGTCTACCTGCGAAATCTAGGGAATATAGTTTTACTCTGTATCTTGAATAGAAACCTGTGCACAGCACTCTAGAGAAATAGACCAAGTGATCAGATATATTTGAAAGAGGCCTCTGGCCACAATATAAGAGCCGCTGTGCAACCCTTGAGGTCTTGCCCCTCGTTTAAGAGAGCTGCCATCTGAGATGCTCGTTGGAGTTGAGAGAAATCCTCCTCCAAGTACTCAGGCTCCTGCTGCCAGTGAAATAAAGCTTGCCCTTCTCAAGAAAGACTTTTGGTTTTTCAAGTAAGAGCTGCTGTGCTTTGCCTACATCACCACTTGAGTAAGATGAAACGTGTCTGGTTCTGCTGCCACCTTTCAAACTGGATGAGCCGAGTAGAATCCCTGTCTGTTGACAGTCTGCATGGTTCTTCTGACTTCAGTTGGCTAGTCGTCAAAGTTCTGGTTCTCCACAATCATGGACGGTTCTAAGACAGGCAGAACACACTATTGAACTGTTGAAACCACAGTGGTCAGCAGTCCCTGCTCTAGCAATTCGGTCTTCAGATGTCTTGTGCCATTGCTCACAGAAATCTATCTTTGCACACCCTTCCTGAAGGGTGATATGTACCCTACTACCCTGAACTCACCCTGTTCTTTATATTGGAGTTGGAGTTGAGATTTTATTAGGAGTGTTTGAGTTGAGGCTTTAGTCTTCAACTTTCTTGCCCCGCTTGTAGATCAGGACCCTGAGTAATTGCAATCATAAAGCAGGTAGGGCTGCCAGCAGCAGAGTTCGCTACTGGCTTGTTGCAGCTGTATGTACATTCTGAAACAAATCCAAATTTAATATGGGGCTCATAACTTGCTTGGTTGAAGCTAACACATCAACCAGCTCCCATTGGGTTGCATCACTCTTGAGACATATGGTGCACTTAGACAACATCAAACAAAAGAGTCCTTGTCAGGAATTTACGAATCAAATCGCAATCACAGCAATGCAGCACAGAGAAGTGGTGTTCGTGAACATGGACAAGGATAGAGAAGGGCTCCTGAATAGTGTTGCTGTGACTCGAAAAGTTGAGTCACAACTCACAAAGTTGACTTCAAAGAAGGATCAACTTAACTCAACTCAACTTCCCTCATCTGAGTCACTCAAAGTTGACTTGAGTTGGTGGAGTCGGAACTTTTTGGATGTATATTTTTAAAGCTCCTGACAACTTGAAAAAGGTCAATGAAGGTTGGGTTTACCTCTGATAGGTATGGTGATGTGCTATTTGTTGTTCTGGACATGTCAAGAGGCTTTATTTGACAAACTGTGAAAGATGGGATTTCTCTGGATTATGAATGGACAGGCCACAAGGCTGGCAACACCGTTTAAAAAAATTTCGAAATTATATTGCCTGAGACTGGAAATGTAACCTGGGTTATTTTTTCAGGTTTTTGAAATCCTAGATATCGCTGGAGGCCTCTTCCCCAGTGCCTATGGCTCAATCAAAATCCCTGCCTACTGGAGCCACTCCAAGTTGACTCAAGTTGGGGAAGTTGACTTGGCCTCGACTCTGGAGTTGCATGAAGTCATACCAACAACTCAACTCAACTCAACTCAAGTTGATGACTTCAAGTCAACTTGAGGGGGTTGCGAGTTGCGACAACACTACTCCTGAAGTACACTAGGACAATGATTCTGAATAGACTCTGATACAAGACTTTATCATCTGACTGAAGCAGGCAGCAATAAATTGCAGCTATTTGCAAATGTAATGACACTTGATCATTTTGTAAATAAGAAAGCAAACAAATAGTTCTTGTTTTGTTTTGCTCATTTTAAGCTCACTTCTCGCTCAATTTGCTTGATTCATGGCGTGTTTGAAAGGTGCTTTCAGCCTGTAGTGGTCACAACCTCTATCTAGAAGTTTTAATTTTCAACCTTATTTGGCTCCAGCATGTTGGCAGTGCGGTTAGGCATCTTATAGCTATATTTGCATGCTTAATTCCCTTTGAATTGTAATTGTGATAGGCTTATTAGAGCATGTATAAATGTGTTAATAGAACACTAATCAGATCAAGCAACATACAGGTCATGGAACAGGATGTATCATACAGCAGGTCTATGACAGACAGTGAGAGTGGTGCAGGCTCAACCCTTGCTGCATAGACACACACCCGCCTCACCCATTGGGGGGTTGACCAGAGCACAGAGCTGAACAATAAGAAGCTGAGTGTTAAGGCTTGTAGGGATGGATTCCATTGTCTTGGAAGCCAAATGAGAGAAGTGGACACATCAAGAAAAAATGCCAAGACTATGTCGCATCTGATAGCATCAGTAACCAGGGTAACCTCATAGACAAGTCCCCCCTATTGGTAGCTTCCCGTAGCCACACGCTTGTGTCTCGTAGTGTCTCATAGCTCTCAGTGCATGCTACGGTAACGGCTCATATCACTTGATAGCTTTGCACCTCAATGTGGTAGGAGCTCATAGTGCTTGATAACTCGCAATATCTTGCCATTTCAAGCTATACATAGGGCCAGAAAAATGATATAAAATTACGGCGGCGCATACACGAATACGGAATACAGACGAAAGCATCCAAGCATCAACTGTATCCAAGCTGACGCCCAGGGTTGAAAGGGAGGACTACAAATAGAAAAAAGCATTAGCATCGCTGCATGACATATGTTGGTTTAAACTCACCCAGCTTTGAAATAAAATCCCAGGCCAAAGCGAGAAGCTTGGAGAGCTTGAAACGATAGGTTCCACAACACTCTGACTAGGAGTTCATTCGAAAAGAGCTATAAGCAGGGGCCTGGCATTCCTTTTGAATCGGCTTGACAACAGCAGAGTTTGACCGTCTTGAAGGTAGAACTGCTTTGAAAGAGTCCGGGAGCTTGACAGCCACCCAAAAGGTTGATGAATGAGAGAAAACTTGATGACACCAAGAGTTTGCAGACTACGATAACAACGGCTTGCGCTGACGGCGGGAGTGCAAACTTGAGGAGATGGTCTTCTAGGAACCAGAAAGCTTCGAAGCAGTTCAGGGTTAGGCTTGAAAATTGTTTGCAGTTCTATGTAAGTACCAAAGAGGGGCCGGAAAGCGTGTCCGATGGTTGCGTCATACCACTGTTGAGGTGAGCAATTCTTCGGTCCAAGGGCTGTCAGCAGTGGCATTTGTGCTTGTAGACTGCTGGAGTAGCTTGTAACTAGACACTGGGAAGACCTGGTTTGGCGTGGACAGGTCGATGCCCATATAGTACTAAGAGTCGGGGTCTTGACGAGAGTTGTGGGCATGGAGAGCGCGCGAGCCACGGCTGAGGGTGGGGCATGAGTGGTAGCCGGATATCAGTGCCTAAATAGCCAGTAACTAGGCACCGGGAAGACCTGGTTCGGCGTGGGCGATGAAACGCTTGCTTTGCGTCTAGGGTGGAATATATATGTGGAATGAAGTATTCGCGAAAGGTATTCGGAACACAACACACACACTACACTACACACACAACACACAACACACTCGTTTGGTTGAGTTCGGGGTTCCAGTCCAGTATAGACTGCTGCAATTTAGCTAAACTTCCGAGAGCGAAGTCCTTTTCAACTCTACAAGACAGACAAACGACTTCTGATCACTTCTAGGCGCTTATGCGTTCTAGAAACAAAGGGAAGTTGTTTAAAAGATTTTATCAATTGTATAGGTGGTTTTGGAAAAGGTAACTCCGTGCAAAGCGTTTGAGTTCGCAGTATTTCTCTCGCAATAGGCTTTTGCGAAAAGTCAAAAGACTTCAAATCTCACTAGAACCAAGTTCTCTCGTATCCAAATCCAATTCACATGCTCCGGAAACTGTATTCGTTTAACTTGTTCACGTGTAAAAGAGATCTGATCACAATCCAACAATGTATTGCAAGAAAAACAGCAGAAACTTTATAGCTTCTAGAGGTTTCTCCGAATGGCCTGACAATCAGATTACCTCAGAAGTTTCCAGTGAAACTTAACTGTAGCAACAGGAGGGGTCCGATCCACTGGCATCTCTAGTGCTAATACAGGCTTTATATACACTACGACGATTTCTATAAACGAAATATTGTACAAATAGATGACAGAATATAAATAACTTCCTGACCGTAAACACTGCTTAATAAATAGGACAAATAATGAGTAAGAGAAGAGAAATCTATAATCAGCACGCTTTCCTGCTGCGCTGCACGAGTCTATTTGGACTCGCAAATAGGTTAATGACCTTTGACGTCGCTAATCCACTAGCTGACACCAATATATGATGCGATTCTCGCTTGAGTCACGGAACTTCGGAAGCCAAGCCCTGGTAGCTAATTATAGCCTCCCGAGCAGGCGCAGCAGTCCTTGGCACACCCTCGGCTATCGTTCCTCATTATTCATGTATTTGTGCAGCCACCATGCTGTTTGTACACCATGACTCGGTCGATCAATGGAACCAAGTTTGACTCGAACTCTTTTGATGGCTCGGTTCGTCTCGTCCGGTCCAACCGGTACGTTCCTCCGGTGCTAATCACGTCGGATACCTGCCTCGTAATGTTAATCCCATCATGCCCTTGGTTTATGGGACGTACGGCATACCCCAATCCGTCTGGATGGTTGAATACACCTTTCGCGAAAAGTCTCCTTTGTGTTTCTTGAAGGACTCTGACTCTTTACCAGAGCCATTGCGCCTAGAATACACTGACAGAGTTCCACGCTACGTTATCTCCCTTATAGCTAACTACCCAGGCTGGTAATAGCTCCCGTATTGAAACAATAAGCTATTTATGCACAACTTCATATTTAAATGGTTGTTCTTAGCTAGCAAAATGAAAAATTGCTAGGGTGGCTCAGTGCCAGGCTCATCAGCGAGTCGACACCTGTGTAGTACTGAGAGTCGGGGTCTTGACAAGAATTGTGGGCCCGGAGAGCGCACGAGCTGTGGCTGACGGTGGGACATGAGCGGTTGCCGGGTAGCCGTGCCTAAATACCAGAGTCGTTGTTCATCGAGGAGCGAGATGGGGGGAAAAGAAGAGGGACGAGTCATCGCAGGATCAACAATGCTGTCAACAATCACGCAATCCGCACGTGCGAGCGGAGTTTGAATCGACTTGGAGAACATTTCACGACTTAAATCTTGAAATGAAGATAGCCATAAACATCCTCGGAAGTGAGCAGTGGTTGTTCTTCTACATGTTTAATCACGTCTGAACTGATATATTTGTTTCTTCTCGGATGGCTGTTACTTTGCGCTACCGGTCCGGAGCAGGCGGCAATCAGATGCTATAGGTGATTAGCATGGAGCTATCAGGGCTACCAACAGCTATGGAGCGATCTCACAGTGTTATGGTCTGCTACGGGGACAACTGGTCCCCGGTCAACTTGGCTGGAGCCGATATAGTAAAATCTTTTTTCCTGATGCAGCAATTTGTGAGGACAACAAAGAGTATCTAGTCCTGTGTTTATCGCAGGGTCCTGATCGTAGTGCGCCGCTATTACCTAAGCTTAGCTAATCTTAGCTAATCCGGAGAAGGCTGAAACTTTTGCGTTCAGCCCTCCAGGGCAATGAAGGCATATAATTTGTGGCTCTGAAAGGAAATTGAGGTGCATAGAGTGTCCACAATTATTTGTGTGAATTTTGTGCAAATTCTTTGTTACATCGCAAGATGCTGCCAATAGCACGGTTGAATCACGTGTTATAATCACGTCAAAATGCGCCATTTTGCACAAGCACTCCTTGTCTCTCTTTTGAAATTCTGAGTAGGCAGAAAGTTGGAAGCATTGAATAAAAGTTATTGTTATATCTGTGTCAGGAGAACAACTGGAAGGGCGGAGGGCTGGAAGGTCGGAAGGCCAGAATGTCGGAAGGCCGAAAGGTTGGAAGGCCGGAAGGTCGGAAGGTCAAGACCGGAGGCAAAGTTATACCACGCTAAGTTGGCAGGTGTACTATACTAGCTTGGTGGCAAGTCAACTAAGAAGGAAGTCCAACGACAGAGCAATGCAGAGGCAAAGCACATTAATTATCAACTGAAGTACATCTCAGAGTAAATATGTATTTATACTAAGTACAGAGATATTCCAGATTTCACGAGCTCCTGAACAAAGAGGGCCCAGTTTCTGTCCCAATATGGAATGGCAGCTTGACCTCCGGCGAAGATGTTCAGTTCGAACCACTTCTGAGCAGTTCCATGGAGGTAAGACCGGACATAGAAAATCTTCTTATCGTCAGTCGGAAAATCTTGTGGCCATTCCACAATGTGAAGGTAAATTTGGAACATGAAAGAGGCGAACTTTGATGAGTCAGACCCATCAAAGGTGTTGGGAGCTTTGGAAGAGGTTCAGGTGGAGCGAGGAGCCGCAGCGTTCTGAGCAAGGAGAGCCATTGCCTGTGCCATTTGCTGCACAGCAGCATTGAGCTGAGGGTTATTCGGAGTGGGGATTTGAATTGCCAGGCCCAGAGGGCCAGGAGGACCTTGAGGACCTTGAGGACCTGGAAGCAGAGCTGGGCCTGGAAGCCCGCCACCACCACCACCACCACTTCCACCGCCACCAGGTCCTAGGCTGCTGCCAGGTGCAGGAGCGCTGCCAGCGGGAGGTTAAGCCGGAGGCTGTGCACCACCAGGCAGAACACCGCCACCTCCCCTGCCTCCACCTCCACCATTACCACCACCTCCGCCATTACCGGCTGGATCTGGAGCAGGGGGTGGATTAGGAGGAAGACCAGTGGGTGGAATGTTGGGTGGTTGTGCCATAGGATCAGCAGAAGGGTCTGGAGCAGGTCCACCACTTCCATTACCTTTATCTCCGTCAGGAGGATCACCACCACAAGCAGCTGGAAGGGGAGCGGAAGCTGCACGAGGAACCAGAGCTGGAATGGCATATAATGCCAATTCAGCTGTAACCTGTTCAGGAACTTCCAGAAGTTCCGGAAGCTCCTCGATGGTCATGGAAGTGAAAGGTTGCATGGATGAGCAATGATGAAGAAGGGTAGGTGAAGCAAGACTACCTCTGGCAGGGAGGTGGTCATACTCCTCAAAATCCATCACCGTAGGATAATTGGGACCAGGATATTGAGAACTGGTCACAGAAAAGCTATCCTGTTGAGCACGGATAGTGGCACCAAGATGTTCTGTAGGGAGAAGTGATCTACCCTATGGCATCAGAGCATTCGGCCTTGGAGGCCGTCCCAGTTCAAAGTGAGGTTGTGTCTGGAGACAAGGTGCACGAGGATCAGGTGATAGAAATTGACCAGAAAGGCTGGAAGCGGATCCAAAAGAAGGTCGTTGAAAGCCGATCTGAAGCGGAACAATCGTGCTGAACTGGCGCGATTGCTGACATGAATCGTGAGATTGGCCCTGAAATTCCAGGGTTGGAGGAAGATGAGCATAAGAAGACATGGAAGCCAGCCAAGTTAGGTTGAGTTGATAATACCGTTATATCCGTGTCAGGAGAATGACTGGAAGGGCGGAGGGCTGGAAGGTCGGAAGGTCGGAAGGCCGGAAGGTCGGAAGGTCAAGACCGGAGGCGAAGTTATACCACGCTAAGTTGGCAGGTGTACTATACTAGCTTGGTGGCAAGTCAACTAAGAAGGAAGTCCAACGACAGAGCAATGCAGAGGCAAAGCACATTAATTATCAACTGAAGTACATCTCAGAGTAAATACATATTTATACTAAGTACAGAGATATTCCGGATGGAGTCATAGAAGCAAGTAAAGACAATAAGACGAAGTAAAGACAATAGGAACAATAAGAGGAATACATATGGGCATAGGTCATATGTTGTATAGAGGCCTCTGGAAACGCTCAGTAAATCTTCATTGCGTAAAAACCCCGAGGGTGTGCATCAACAGTCAAGCTGGATGCATCAGCAGTATTGTCAGGACGCGGTTCCGGAAGTACAGAAGGATGTGTCTGGAAGGATGATAGGAACTTCCGAAGGTTCCAGAAGTCTGAGCGTCCGGAGGTTCCAGACGGAAGGATGTGCACGGGCATAACAGTTATAATGCACAAAAATTTCCATGAATTGAAAGTATTCCGTGCAATGAGAACAAAATTGGACTCTGATTAGCTAAGACTACCTAATAGCAGTGCACTGTCTCCAAGAGACTAAAGAGCATCATAGTGTGCAGAGATAAGCATATAGCCTGAAGTTATTGCGCAAAAACACAGAGGACACATTTCTAGCTGTTGGCCACCTGTTTCACAAAACAAGAGCTTTTGTGTAGAAGGAGGCGTGAAATAAACCTGTAGATGTGCAGTGCAACAGCCCTAGTGGCTAGATGCATGAGTTCAGGCCACTGTCCACATGAGGACCATTTTAATATTGCTGCAGTCCCAAGAGAAGGTTGAGCGCATCAGGGAGGCATCGAGCACGTTGGGGAGGCCTGAGCATGATGAAGGTAAGAGGATTCATGCCGGGGATTCAGCATCCACTTGCAGAGCCAAATAAGGTCAAAAGTTGAAACTCTTGGATAGAAGTTGCGACCACTACAGGCTGAAAGCGCCTTCAAAATCCTTTCGAACGTGCCATGAATCAAACAAATCGGGTGGGAATTTGAGCTCAAAATGAGCAAAACAAAACAAGAACTATTTGTTTGCTTTCTTATTTACAAAATGATCAAGTGTCATTACATTTGCAAATAGCTGTAAAACCCATTCAACCCACATATAAAAAAGGATTCAAAGTTTTATTGATTAGTGCCATTATCAATGTCACCAAGAGCTGTACTACAGCACTACAGCTCTCATTTCACCTCACTGTCAATGAAACCTTCTATCAGGCCACCACACAGGTGCCGTTCCAATTCCGTTGGGTTTTTTGTGATCCCACAGGCTGGACCTTTGCTTCAACAGCCCTTGGAAACACGGCCGCCACGGCCGGGACACGGGCTATTTATTTTCTCGCTCCAATGAGGGTTTTGCGAGTGATTTTGATTCCTGGTGTGTTGAGAGTGAGTTACAGACTGTTAATGAACATGGTGATGTCGCATTGCTTGAGCATTCCTGGTCTAGATTGACTCAATGCAAACAGGGTTGTCGGGAGTTGCGGGAAGTGATGGCGGAGTTTCACTCAGAATCACTGTCAATCGCTTCATCGATTTCAATGATCTGGAGATGGCAAATGGAACTAGGGCACAACAAACCATCAAACTAACATTCTGTACATCATGTTTGCGACTACTCGGGGTCCTAATGATGGGTGAGCAGGGCTATCATTCATTATGCCATCAGCACACTCGTTTATCAGTGTGGTGCTCCGGGTTTCCATAGAACATGGTGTTCATTTGCTCAGCTGAGGGATCATTATATGTCTGGGATGGTAAAGATGTTTACCTTTGTGGAAGGGGTGGCTGACCTGCTCATCAATATTTCCCCTATGTGTTCTGTGTACGTACCTTACAACTGATTGCATCTACGATGGTATATTTGTTGTGTATGTAAATAGTGGCAATCATTCCCTTCTTGACCCCGAACCACAAGTATCATTGCAACCAGTGTATCGAGTACTCCATCGAGAGTGGGTCGCCAGTCAAGACATTCTATCTGAGCATCGAGCTATCAACATTTCCGAGTCTTATTGAGCTACATCCTTACTCAACATTGTTGCATTGCCTAGTGCATGGAGTCAGCGGCCGCAATCTCTGCACTGCAACAGAGCTAGCACACATCCGGACCGACTGTATTAGCCAGAATTTAGATGAAATGATTTCCTGAAGTAACAAAATCCATACCACATCTCAACTTCAGTAACAGCAGCCTGGTTGTCCTTCATCACCACAGCAGAAGAAGTGAGTATGAGTTTGTGAACTTTACCATCTCCATGGCATATTGGCATCAGTTACCATTCTCGAGACGCACAAAGCAACTCAATCATCATTAGTGGTCGGCACGGGTAGCTACCCTGAGCACGGGTACGGGTACGGGTCGACTTTTGAGGACCTGTGCTGACCTGTGCAACCTCTTGACAACCCGTGTCCAAGCTCTGGTTCAACAAAAGCACTTTTGCGGGCCATAAACACACTTGCTGAATACAAATGGTTTGGTTTTCCTTTGCAATGACATTCTGCAGTCAGCTAGAAGATTTTTAGGGTTTCCAGGCAGGTCAAATTCACCGAGATTAATTCTTCGACTACGAGCTAATATTCTGGAATGCTTCCACTACTTCTTTCCTCACCTGGGCACTCGCTGGGCACAGTTGTTTTCGGTTCCAGTGTTCAAAAATAAGTTCAAACTTTTACCACCGGCGAAATTGTTGGGTGGGTATGACGGGTCACGGGTACCCGTGCGCCCATGTGTAAAGTGTAAATCGGCGGGTAACCCGGACCCGCGTCACAGGTCGGATTCAAGGGCGAGTATGGGTACGGGTTAGTTCCAGGGTAGCCAATCCCTAATCATCATTGTGATTGAACTCTACATGGTTTTCTCAGCAGGAGTAGCGTACACCGGGCGGGAATGCAGGCAAACTGTCGAGCAAAATGCCACCGTCTTCAAGGAGATCTGCGTAATCAAATGGTCGAGGGTGAAGGAGCTGAGCGAGCTTGATATTGTATAGCTCCGAGTCAGCAAAGGAGCCGGACAGCTAAAGTACAGAGCTTCAATTTCTTTTGCCCTAGTCAGTGGAAGATTGCTGCTGGAAATCATGCCAGAACGAGAGTCGCTGCCTCAACTGGAACAGTAAAAGACAAGGGAGACCAGAGCAGTTGTCAACAAGATGGAGAATCTTGGTCCGTGACAGGGGAGGGGTAGTGCAGGGGGCAGAATGATTTTCAGTCAATTGCGCCAGGCAGAATGGCAGAATGGCAGGCAGAATGATGGCAGAATTTGGCAGATTATTTCTTTCTTTCTCATGCTTGCTCACCACCAAAACCGTGTTTTACAGTACAAATACTATCTATTCATGAGTTCATCGATATCTCAGACACTAGGGGCAGTCAGAGTAGCGGCTTAAGGCATGCTTCATGTACGTGCTCAAGATGTGCTTAAGGGAATTAATTTGGCATCAAAGGCACATAAATTCACCAGTCAGACGAGCTGTGAGCCACAGAAAATTTCAGTTTAAGCACATTTTAAGCACGTTTAAGCGCCTCCGGAGGCGCTTCAACGCTTTAAATGTGCTTAACAATTTTGAGGCTTCTTCCCACGATAAATAAAATCTTGAAGCACATCTTAAGCACATTGATTAAGCACATATTAAGCCGCTACTCTGACTGCCCCTACTTGCTGCACCACCACTGACCACACTATGCTGTCTTTGCTCACCATCGTCAAATCCCCATGCTCCAGTTGGTCAAGTTCAACCAAGTTGACAAGTCCACCACCAAAAATGGAACCTTGGGACTTTGGGGCCGCATCTTCATGCTTTAATGTCTTCTCCAAATCCTGGTAAGCCTTCTCAACATTATCCTCCTCAGAGCTGCCTGGGTTGTGACTGCAGTAATTACACTTCCAGTGGTATCGATTTGACTTGTCTAGCTTTATTCGAGGCGGGTGAAGTGATTTGTGAAAAAAAGCTAGGGGCCTTTCGGCCATGTCGAGGGTAGTAGAAAGACACAACAAGTTCACAAAATGGAATATCTTTAAACACGAGCGAATGCCACCGCTTCCTCAATTAAGAAATACGAACAATGCCACAAAATCAGCTACACATGACCATGTTTCAACGCCACAGCCTGAAACAATTGCCAGATTCTGCCAGACCGGATCGAATCAAGCCATTTTGCCAGGTCAAATGGCAGAATGGCAGGATTTTGCCAACAACTTTAGGGAGGGGACTTCTTTATTAATGACTAATGTCCAGCTGTAAAATCTGCTGCCGAATCTGGAACAGCTGGCAAAAATGAGCATACAGACCTATGCCCAGACCACATCCACACGTTATATAATAAACTGGAAGCAACTGCTTCAAGTGGTGCATCAGGACTGAGCAATTATTGTACCACGGAAAAAGTACGTGTAGCCTGGCAAAGCCAAATGTTATTGTTGCCTCGGGACTTGACATCGGGCTCGAGATCTTTTGACTTGGGCATCGTGTTGGACAATGCAGAACTCGGAAGTGATAAAAAAGTTATTGAATATAGAAACATTCAAGCCTCAGTCCTGGGGCAGGAAAAAAAAAGAAAAGTCGGAAAGAGAGAACAAGAGAAGTTCGGAGGATAGACTTTTTGGGCAATGGGAGAGGTTGAACTTGGGCAAACATGCCATCAAAGCCGGGATCAGAGGATGATGTCAAGCCAAGCCACACATCAATCCGGCCAAATCCGGAAGGCCGAGATGACCGACCAATTGCCGACGCGATGCCGCCGAGGGGCGGCATACCTTTGCGCCTCATAGAGCACACTCCCGCTCATCAGTCATTACAGCATCAAAGTCA
This sequence comes from Mycena sanguinolenta, assembly GCA_014462675.1. Taxonomy (NCBI): domain Eukaryota; kingdom Fungi; phylum Basidiomycota; class Agaricomycetes; order Agaricales; family Mycenaceae; genus Mycena; species Mycena sanguinolenta. The sequence goes on along the minus strand of JACAZH010000004.1, from coordinate 7,510,481 downwards.
GTCCCTTGATAAATATGACTGGCTTCCCAAATATTGGTGGACTTTGGGAAATATTGCTGCACTCATAAATTACGTGACACTTGGGCAAAAATAGTGTTGGTTGCCAGTGAAATATGTGTCGGTGCTAATATGCGAGAGACTCAGAAATATCCGTTTCCTCTCCCTCGTAGCTTTAATAAGGGAAATGGTCCAGATATATATGATTTGATTTTTTTCCCAAAATGAACAGCATAGAACTTATCCTTGCCAAGGTCTCAATTCCTATGGCATTCCGTTCATAACATTATTAAAACTTTTTTTAAGAGGTGAAAATTTTTTGGGTCAAAGTTTGAAATACCTTCCTACTGTGTTCACATACATTAGGTGAGTGTAGAATGGCTTCGAATGAGCCAATAGCTGTATAGTGGACACTGCAAGGCCGAAATAGGAACTTTGGGGCCTTTTGGCCTTGTTGGCCTGATTTGGTCATGATTGACACTGCCACTGGTGGACACATCACGTCCACATTTGACTGCACGGAATTATCCATCTTCGGTATCTGTAAGGGGAACCTCTACTCATTTGCTCCATTATCCCATTATTCCCGAGGACTTCCATGACATTTGACACTCTTTTACAACATCTGACCCTTCCTTCTGACATTTGACACTTCTTTCTGGCATTTGACACTTCCTGTGAATCCAGGACATATTTCTCCGAGATTACTCATTTCCTCTTATGTAAAATACCCATTTCTCCGAGATATATTAGTGGCACCATGCTGGCAGAGCTCCTTAGACTTGTTGTCTTTGGATCCCTCTGCCAGGTATGCCTTCTCTCTATACTATACCTGTATTCTATAGCTAATATACTTTGGATCCCTCTGCCAGTCTTGACTGTGTAGCTCTCAGCATACAGCACACTGGGGAGTTGCCCTTACAGCACAACAAGTCTATCTCTGGGGCCAGCACCTTGTGCCTGGGCTTAGCTAGAGAACAGGAGAAGCATCTTGGACAGCTGGAGACTGTCTAGAGCAACCCAAGTGTCTTTCCTGCTTCACAGCTCATCACTCTGTGTTCCCCCCATTTCTCTGCTTTATCTTATATTCTGGGCTTTCTGTAGTGTCTCTGTGGTTCTTTGTGGCTTTTCTGGACCCTGTACTATCTTCTGTGGCTCTGAGCAGCAGCATACAGTTTCTGCTAGATCTTCCCAGCCCTAATCTGTCTGTTGGCTTACCTGTTGTGAAGTCCACCTGCGCGGCCTTAGTTTGCTGCTGCCAACCAAACAATCTCTCCCTTGGGAAGGATTGTTGGACCTCTCTCACAGAGCGGTGCCAGTTGCCTACGCTATTCATCTTTCACTTGCTTAACAGCGGTGTTAGGAGCGTCTTGTCGCATCGGGATTCATCCTCTGAGCACTGCCTAGCGGCCACTATAACAGACTTTGAGAGGTTTGGAAGAGATTTCAGAGGCTGCAGATGTCTGTTCCTCCTCCACCTGACGCTCCCTGGCTCCCATACCTTCCTCCTGCTCATGTCCCAGTCCTTGTTGGCTCACTTATTCACCTGGTGCTCCCACAGCCCAACTGTGGCATGTACTCAGACTTATCGGCCTACACCAGGGTGTATACCCCATACCATGCTGTCTTTAGCCAAAACTACGCCTGTTCCTTTCTTTTCATGTCGCTTGTGTGGTGGTACCCACTTCACCCACGAGTGTACACAGTCGTACCAGCCATTTGATCTCATACTGTACCAGGATGAAGCAAAATGCTTCTGGACAACTTGTGAAAGGATTTCCTCTCAGAAGGAGACAGCACGCCACACCTATTCTCCACAGCGCACTCCTCCTCCTACCTCCCTCCCATTGGGCCTGTAATTGCACCTCCCAGTCGGCCAGCTCATGCCACAGCACCTTCTCCCAACCGGTTTGCACCGTTGTCTACACTGACTGCAAACCAGTATCTGGACAAGCCCCCTTCATCTCCAACTCCACCTGTTGTCCAGACTGCTGCTACTCCTGAGCTGCCACCCCAGGCCCGACACCCACGACTGTCGAGGCTGGAGCGTCGTCTTCCACGCACACTCCAGGCCAGAACAGTTGAGACCACTGCCCCCTCTCTCCGCATCCGCGTCGAGCTCCAATCCACAGTCAATCAGCGCATTCTGGCCACAAATGCGTTGGTTGACTCTGGTGCCACTAGTCTTGGCTATGCCGATACAGATTTTGTGACTCAGAATCGCATCCCCACCACGCACCTTGTGCGTCCTATCCCTGTCTTCAATGTTGATGGCACCCCAAATGAGGCTGGGTCTATCACAGAGGTGGTTGATGTTGTTCTCAGTTACGAAGGTCACTCAGAACGTATGGTACTCGCTGTGACCAAGTTGGGCAAACAGACGCTCATCTTGGGCCATGGCTGGCTCAAGTATCACAACCCTGAGATTGACTGGAAATCTGGCAAGTTGAAACTCAGCCGTTGCCCCCTCACAATGTGGGAAGTGTCGAGACGAGGCTAGGAGTGATATCCAGAACCTCCGTCAAAGCACACGAACAGCAGGCCCGGTGTCGCCGAGGTCCTGTCCCACGAGTGGTTGAGTTGGAAGAAGAGGATGATGTCGACTCTGATGACATTTTTGGCTGCGATTCCCCTAGCGAATTCCCTGATGACTCTGAGATCCAGGACGATGATCGGGTTTTCTTCACCCATGTCTGGCCTCACGAGGAATTCATCCGCACCACATCCACTACTTCTCAACGACTTGCTGAGGCTCATGCCAAGAATGCACCTCGCAACATCAAGGGATGGCCTTCCTGAGCACTTCTATGAGTACGAGGATGTGTTCTCAAAGGAGTCCTTTGATGTCCTGCCAAACCGGAAGCCATGGGATCACGCAATCGAACTCATTCCAGAGTCCAAACCTGTTAACTGCAAGGTGTATCCTCTCTCACCTGCCGAGCAGAAACAGATGGATGAGTTCATTGCAGAAAACCTGGCAACTGGTCGAGTCGTCCGTCCAAATCACCAATGGCTTCACCAGTCTTCTTTGTTAAGAAGAAGGATGGCAGTCTGCGGCTGGTGCAGGACTATCGTGCTCTTAATAACATGACGGTTAAAAACCGTTATCCCTTGCCACTGATTAATGATCTTGTGAATCAGCTCAAGGGGGCACGATACTTCACGAAGTTAGACGTACGTTGGGGCTTCAACAATGTGCGCATTCGTGAAGGAGATGAGTGGAAGGCAGCTTTCCGCACGAACCGTGGGCTGTTTGAGCCATTGGTCATGTTCTTTGGCCTTACAAACAGCCCGGCGACTTTCCAGACGATGATGAATGACATCCTGCATGATCTTATCATGGAGGGAGTTGTTTCAGTCTACCTTGACGACATCCTCATCTTTACTAAGACACGTGAAGAGCATCGCCGTGTCACGAGGCTCGTCTTGGATCGTCTTCGCCAACATCGGTTGTACCTTCGTGCGGACAAGTGCGAATTTGAGAAGACACGGATTGAGTATCTTGGAGTTATTATCTCTCACAACCGTGTTGAGATGGACCCAGTGAAGGTTGCAGGTGTTGCTAATTGGCCTGCACCCAGCAATAAGAAGGAGGTGTCTGCCTTCTTGGGCTTCACCAACTTCTATCGCCGGTTCATCGAGGGATTCTCTGATATTGCTCATCCGCTGTTCAATCTCACGCGCAAGGATGTCACTTTCAAATGGACGAAAAGAGGCTCAGGAGGCTTTTGCCACCCTGAAACTTCGTATCACCTCGTCCCCCATCCTCATCCTCCCCGATGATCTATCTCCCTTCCGGGTTGAGGCTGACAGCTCGGACTTTGCCTCTGGTGCAGTCCTGTCCCAGTTGTCTAAAGAGGATGGTAAGTGGCACCCAGTGGCTTTCTACTCCAAGTCTCTCTCCAGTGGAACGGAACTATGAGATTTATGACAAGGAATTACTTGCTGTTATCCGTGCCTTAGAGGAGTGGCGACACTTCCTTGAAGGTGCCCAGCATCCTGTCGAGATCTGGACCGACCACAAGAACTTGGAGTACTTCCGAGCTGCACGTAAGCTTAACCCGCCAAGCTCGGTGGTCGCTCTACCTCTCGCGCTTTGACTATACCCTCCACCACCGTCCAGGCAAGTCCATGGGCAAGCCTGATGCTCTCTCTCGTCGTGCAGACCATGATGATGGAAGCAGTGACAACGAAGACGTCGTCCTCTTGAAGCCTGAGACCTTCATAGTTGCAGCTCTGAGTGGACTCTCCATTGCCGGCAGTGAAGTCGAAGTTCTGGATGACATCCGGAAGTCAGTCCGTGACCGCAAGTTGGATGAGCCTGCTATGCGTGCAGTGCAGGAGCTGCACAAGTCTCGCACACGCACTGTTCATAGTGCTGAGTGGGACCAGCAGGATGGGCTGCTATACTTCAGAGGGAAGGTCTATGTTCCTCCAACAAATGACCTTCGCCGTATTGTCGAGCAGCATCATGATTCTCGTGTTGCAGGGCACAAGGGCAGGTTTAAGACCCTTGAGCTTGTTGCTCGCAACTACTGGTGGCCACAGATGTCTCGATATATTGGGCAGTATACGAGCACCTGTGACCTCTGCAAGCGCACCAAAATCCGACGCCATTTACCAGTGGGCCATTTGAAGCCAACTGAGACTCCTACCGAACGTTGGCAGAGAATTTCAGTTGACTTCATCACTGAACTCCCTGAGGCACATGGGTTTGACGCACTGATGGTTGTTGTGTGTCGGCTGGGGGAAACGTGGGCACTTCATCCCTTGCCACACCACAATTGATGCCAAAGGTGCTGCACGGCTGTTCTACCAACATGTGTGGAAGCTCCATGGCTTACCTGAGGATGTACTCTGTGACCGGGGACCACAGTTTGTTGCAGAGTTCACACGTGAACTTTATCGCCTCCTTGGGATTACCATCAGTGCCTCCACTGCATACCACCCTCAGACTGATGGTCAGACAGAGAGGGTCAATCAGGAGCTTGAGGGTTACCTGCGCCTCTTTGTTAATGAACGTCAGGATGACTGGGATGAGTTCATACCATCTGGAGAGTTTGCCTACAATAATGCGATACACGCCTCTACTCGGACAACCCCCTTCCTCCTTGATACTGGACGTCATCCTCGAATGGGCTTTGAGCCTAACCGTCCACGCTCTAAAGTCGAGGAGGTCAATGAGCTAGTTGATCGCATGCACTCTGCAGATCAGGAAGCTCAGGCTGCTCTCTCCAAAGCAAAGGATGATTATGCACGATACTACAACCAACGGCACCTGCCTACACCCACGTTCAAGCCTGGGGACAAGGTGTGGCTTGATAGCTCAGACATCCGTCAAAAGGTGTCAAAGAAGTTGGCCCATCTTCTCTGGGGACCCTTTGAGGTTGAACGTGCTGTTGGTTCTCATGCATATCGTCTCAAGCTTCCACCTTGGATGAGCCGTGTCCACCCTGTCTTCCCTGTCATCAAACTCGAGGCTGCACCACCTGACCCTATTTCTGGGCGCATTCCTCTACCTCCTCCAGAGCCAGAGCTCATTGATGATGAGCTTGAGTGGGAGGTTGAACAGGTTGTAGACAGCCGGTGGTACTACAGGAAGCTGCAGTTCAAGGTCTGGTACAAGGGCTATCCTCGTCATGAGGCACTCTGGCAACCAGCTCAGAACCTGGAGAATTCTCCTGAGAAGGTTGCTGAGTTCTACCATGCTCACCCACAAGCTGTTGGATACAAGCAATGGCTCAAGCTCCATCCCTCTCCATCAATCCACATGCTCTCAAACTCTGACTTCAGAGAGCTCTGGTCAGATCTCTGGTACCGCTGTGGTATTTCGGGTACTTCTCCAAACTGGCGCTCACAGCGTCGAGACGCCGCTGCCTAGAGGGGGGGGTAATGTAAGGGGAACCTCTACTCATTTGCTCCATTATCCCATTATTCCCGAGGACTTCCATGACATTTGACACTCTTTTTACAACATCTGACACTTCCTTCTGACATTTGACACTTCTTTCTGGCATTTGACACTTCCTGTGAATCCAGGACATATTTCTCCGAGATTACTCATTTCCTCTTATGTAAAATACCCATTTCTCCGAGATATATTAGTGGCACCATGCTGGCAGAGCTCCTTAGACTTGTTGTCTTTGGATCCCTCTGTCAGGTATGCCTTCTCTCTATACTATACCTGTATTCTATAGCTAATATACTTTGGATCCCTCTGCCAGTCTTGACTGTGTAGCTCTCAGCATACAGCACACTGGGGAGTTGCCCTTACAGTATCTCACCTTGTGTTCAAGGTCCTTTCCAGGCATTTCAGTATCCATAATGCTACAGTATAGTTAATTTTTTCCTCTTGCCTGGCTTCGTCATCGTTAGCCAGACAGATGGCACCAGGCAGAGTGCCTTGTCCTGATGATCACTTGCAGCAACCATGATGAGATTGTTGCACAGCACCACTTCAAGAGCAAAATTAATTTGATTTGTCACTGTCCTCCTTTACATTCTCCTTTATACAGAGGATGCAAGAATATTTGTTGTTTTCTTTCCCTCTACTAGTATTGATCACGATCAGATCACTGCTTCTTGTCCAACATGCCAACACTGATGTGCCAAGTCATGACAGTGTCAATCATGACCAAATCAGGCCAGATCCGGTGGGCCAACAAGCCCGAAAGGCCCCAAAGTTCCTATTTTGAAAAGGGTGGTGGTGGTGCAAAAGAGACAAGTACGGCATCAAAATCAATAAGGCTCCAACCATTTCCTTGTACAAACGTTTCTAAACGGTTATAACCGTTTTCATTTCCTTTTTTTTTGTCAGCAAGGGCCCCAAACAGTTTGAAACATTTTCACGCAGTTCAAACAGTTAGGTGAGGTAGGCGGCAATGAAAACCTAAGTCATAATAAACAGAGTAAAGCTCAGTCGGGCACTCTGATAGCAGTGAACGACTGTATTAGATACCTAATAAACAGAGTAAAGCTAATATAGTACATGAGTGCTAAGAATAAATAAGTAGATGAGAGAACGCACCTCAGTCGGGCACTCTGATAGCAGTGAACGACTGAGGTGTGTCTCGGTGGATACGGGATATAAGTATGTGATCGGTAGCTAGGAGAGATGAGACAGAGAGGAAAGACAAATTATAAAATACACTCGTCGCAGTGTCTGCGAGCAGCGTGATGAGCGCATGCTCCAGCTATATGGCCAGCCGAGCCAATACTTCAACACTCCCCCTGGCACAGTAGGCCATACGGAGATGACGAATAGAGGGATGTAGAGAGAGGGAAAGGCGATGGGTCAGCAGGAATGATATGAGGCATGGATCGGAAGAAATGTATCGTAATAAGTATAGTAAGCACACACCAAGAATTCCATGGGCATCCTTGCCCCTCCGTTCTTCGAACACCTAATCAGTAAGGCCGAGAGCGCGGACGAGCGCGAGGTGAGCATTGCGAGGCAAGACCTTCGTGAAGAGGTCGGCCATGTTCTCCGAGGATTCAACGCGTTGCACCTCGATGTCGCCCGCTGCGACGCGCTCGCGGATATAATGCTCGCGGATGTCGATGTGCTTCACCCGCGCGTGTCCCTTCACGTCCTTCGCCAACGCCGCTGCCCCTGTATTGTCGCAGTATAGGATAGCGGGTCGCTCTTGGGGCATCTGCAGCTCGGACAAGAAGCTGTACATCCACATAGCTTGCTTGGCACTGCGTGTGAGCGACACATACTCCGCTTCGACTGTGGAGAGCGCAACCATAGCCTGTCGCTTCGATGACCAAGAAACTGGACCTCCCGACATCATGAATACCTCCCCCGACGTGGAGCGCCTGGTCTCGAGGTCGGAGGCGAAGTCCGAATCCATCCATCCGATGGGCTTAATCCCCATGCCGCCGCCGCGCGTATAAGTGATCTTGTAATTGAGTGTGCCCTTCACGTACGCGAGAGTGTGTTGGACAGCCTTCCAATGCTCCGGGCAGGGGTTTGCGACACAAGTGGCGAGTCAGCCGGCGCTGAAAGCGAGATCGGGGCGAGTGGTGTTGGCAGCATGCTGGATGGAGCCTACAGCTTCGCGATACGGCTTGTCTGCCATGAATTCACGCTCGCTGTCGGAGAGCAGTTCTTTTGAGGCCACAATCAGAACACCAATGGGGAGTGGGGTCGACTTAGGGTTGCAGTCGCTCATCCCGTAGCGCTCAAGGACGCGTTCGAGGTATGCCCTCGACGAGATGGACAGTATGCCGGCGTCCTGGTCGTACTCGATAGCCATTCCGAGCGAGACGGACGTGTCAGGAACGTCGGTCACCTTGTACTTCGATTTGACACCGGCCTGCGCCTCCTCTGCTGCCGCTGCAGTAGTAGATAGCCCTCGGATGTCGTCAGTATAGACTGCCATGATGGACTTGCCCATGTCGGCGATATGGAAGCGAATAGCGGGATCTGCGCGCGAGCGGACCCACTGCAGCAGAGAAAGCTTCTCATCGAGGTCATCGCTCCAGTTGCGCCCTGACTGCATGAAACCGTACAGAGATTTCAGCATGTGACAGACCTTGTCTTCCTGTCCTGGCACGGCAAAACCTGGGGGCTGTCGCATATACACTGTTTCCTTCATATCCACGTTCAGGTATGCGCTAACGACATCCATGGCCCACATGAACCAGCTGGGATCCTCGACAGCGATGGCGAATAACATTCTGAGAGATTCGTAACGCACAACACCTGCATACGTCTCAAAGAAGTCAACACCAGCAATCTGCTGGAATCCCTTGGCGACTAGGCAGGCTTTCCACTTGATGACTTGCCCCTCAGTGTTGTATTTGACCGCATAGACCCATTTACAGTCCACTACGTTCGCACCGGGAGGCTTGTCAACAAGAACCCAGGTTTCCTGACCAACCAATGACGCGTACTCTTTCTGCATCGGTTCCATCCAGACTTCCGGGTGCTCCATAGCCTCCTGGTAGTTCTGAGGAACCAATGTAGACTGAATGCTAGAGGCAACATGCACCCGTGTCTTCTTCTTTGGTTTGCCAGTCCCCATAGTCCACGGCTCGTGCGCCGCCTTCGCAGCTGCTTCATCAGCCTGCGATGTGTGCGAGTCCTGGAGTGCCGTCGAAGGTACATGGGTGCGCGCAGATCGTCGAGGGGCGACCGTCGTCACATCAGGCACGTCAGGTGCAGGTACAGCGTCGCCTTCGGCTTCACATGCAGGGGGAAGATCAGTGTCATCTGAGTTGGGAGTAACGGGAGTGTGCGAAAGCGGGTCAGCTTCAATCTCCCCAGCCATCTCCAACTCTCCCCCTGCTGGGGCACGTGACCAGTGCCCAGCGCCCTCCTCGAAGACGACATCGCGCGCAAAGAACAGGCGGCGGGCTTGTGGGTCCCATAGGTGATAGCCCACGGTGCTATTATAGCCTACCATCACCGCTTTGACAGTCCGCGGAGACAATTTAGGTGGCGCAGGGATCAACTTCGTGTAGGCGACGGAACCAAATACACATAGGTGTGCCACGTTTGGCTTCTTCCCGTGGTAAAGCTCGTATGGGGTGACGCCGCCGGCTCGACTCTTTGCATGAAACCACTGCAAGTAGGACACACATCGGAATGCAAGCGGCCAGAACGACTGTGGGAGCCCGGAATCAGCAAGGAGGCATCGCCCAAGCTCGACGGTGGTGCGAATACCATGCTCGGCAGGACCGTTCTGCGCGGAGGAGTGGGGAATAGTGTTTTTGAGGACGATACCCTCGGCTCGAAGGTACGCTTTGAATTTATCGTTAACGAATTCTCCGCCATTGTCTGCGCGTAGATGTTTGATCTTCTTGCCGGTATGTGTCTCGAACTCTGTCCGGTACGCCTTGAACAACTCCAATGTCTCGTCAGCCGACTTGTGCGCCATGAACTCCACCCATGGCCCCGAGATGTGTCCATCCATGATATGGAACATCCAGTTCTTTCCACCCATGCCAGGTACTGGAGACGCCCCCCACAGATCCATGTATGCTCGTTCTCCTGCCTCCTTCTCTGGCTCATGGACACCATCGAACGGCCTGCGAGTCTGCTTGCCCGATAGGCAGTCCTCGCATAGCCCCTCGTCCGCATCGCCTTCGACAACTATACCATCGACAAGCTCACTTGTCATCAACGTATCGAGCCCAGTCATCCTGACATGACCGAGGCGCCGGTGCCACGTCCCCTTGCTGGCTGGCTTGTTTCGCGACTGTGCTGCCCATGCACGCACGCTGGCATTCTCAAGCTCGACAACATAAAGCCCCGCCGCCATCCTGCCCTCCATAATGGGGCTCCCTGCTACATCATGAATCAGAGCTTGCTTCCCCTTAAAGACGACGGAGAAGCCTTTCTCGTCAAGCTTCGAGATCGACATGAGGCTGGAGGTACCCGGGGTATGCAGCGCCTCCAATGTAACCTCGCATTTGACCCCACGAAAATTGTAGGACATCTGCACAGTGCCAGTACTAGCAATGCGAAATTCGGA